>JALXJV020000022.1:28558914-29847714 GCA_024633595.2 Lepomis macrochirus | reverse complement strand
GTTTGAAACACAAAAGGAAGTTATTCAGCATATTTAAGCAATGTGCAAAGAGGAAATCCAAATGTTTTTTCAATACAGATTAAAATAAACAGTTGCAGTGAGTAAGCTGTATAAGGTAAAGTAACTAGTAACTAAAGCTGCCAGTGCAGCATTTAAAAAACAAAATTTCCCTCTGAGATGTGGTGCAATAGAAGTAGAAAATAGCAGAAGTGAAATACCCAAGTGAAATGGAAATGATAAATTTACATCACCTAAAGTGAGGAACCAAGGATTGGTTCCTATTTATGCCAAGAGTGCTAATAGGTTCGATTCTAAGGTCAGTAGGTCTGCAGGTCCTTAGTGGCCTACAGGTCAGTAGTGGTCTACAAGCCAGTAGTGGTCTACAGGTTAGTAGTGGTCTGCAGGTCCTTAGTGGCCTACATGAAACACTGCTAGATTTGAGAATACCGGCTGGAAATGTGCGCAAATTGGATTATTACGGATGGGGAACTGAACCTCCTTTCCTCTCGGATATCCCGTCTTACCTCCTCCGGGACTCCTGCTCCACCGTCACGACGAAAAAGGCACCGACGCCGGGGGAAGCGTAGCGGCTGTCTTGTGAGGCTGAGGGCTGTGCTTGTACGCACCGATCGAGGCGGATATGGCGCTGGTCCTCGCCTGTGTGTCGCTCAACGCTCTCTGGACCCTGTTGCCTCCTGTCTGGTCACGGTGGCGGGTTCGGAGGTGGCCTTCCAGCCCCGAGGCCCCTGCTCTCCTTGTCTCCGCTGGCGCGGAGTGAATCTGGAGTATCTGCGGCCTCTGCGTCGTGCTTCCTCGGCAGCTGTTTGCCCTGACCCACCGGCTCCGGCTAGGTTTGGTCTGGTTAACGCCAGGTCACTTGGAAATAAAACATTCATCCTCAAGGACTTCTTTTTATCGCGGGAACTGGATTTCCTCTTTATCTCCGAGACCTGGCTGAGTGCTGGTGAGTTCAGTGTTTTTACGGAACTTTTACCTGATGAGTGTAGCTATTTTAATTCTCCCCGGACATCTGGCAGAGGAGGAGGAATTGCGACTGTTTTTAAGAGTGATTTTAAATGCAAGCAGATATCGCTGTCATCCCCCTCGAGCTTTGAACTGAGTCTGTTTGAGCTGGGTCAGTCGTACACGGTGTTGTGTGCGGTGGTTTATCGGCCTCCCAAATATAATAAAGACTTTTTAACGGACTTCTCTGCTTTCTTGGCGGATATTATGCCTAAATATGACCGGGTCCTCATTGTTGGTGACTGTAATATTCATGTGTGCTGCCCTGAGAATCCATTAGCGAGACTTTTAAACATGATTGACTCTTTTAACCTTGTCCAATCTGTAACTGGGCCGACACATGAACGTGGTCACACACTTGATCTTGTTTTATCCTATGGTTTGCCTGTTTTTAATTTGGAGATCTGTGATGCTTTTTTCTCCGATCACATGCCGGTATTGTTTGAAGCTACTGTTTGTTATCAAGCAGTTAAACCTCACGCTGCCGCTCGCACTTGCCGAGTTATTAACTCCTCCACTGCTGCTTACTTCTCGACTGCTTTCAGTCAAAACTGCGTCATGCCTGAAAGTGGGTATAATGATACGGAGGCTTTGCACTCTTGGTTTCTCGACACCTGTCAAACTGCTCTTGACATAGCGGCTCCATTAAAAATCAGACAGAAACCAAAACCTAAGTCAGAGCCCTGGCTGAATGAATTCACCCGTGCATCCAGACAGCAGTGTCGAAGAGCTGAGAGGAAGTGGAAAAAGGACAAATTACAAGTGTCTTTTCAAATATTAGGGGATTGTTGGCGTCGCTACCAATTAACTGTAAAAGAGGCTAAAAGAAAATATTTTTCTGATATTATCCTGTTAAACTCCTGCACGCCTCATGTTTTGTTTAAGGTTATCAACTCTGCTCTGAATCCATCCCAGACTGTTGCAATTGATGCTTCCCTGGCTGTGTGTGAAAACTTTCTTCATTTCTTCACTGATAAAGTGTCTTCTGCCAGAGCACTTATTTCTTCACACCCTGGTTTCGATCCTTCGGTGTTTGTCCCCTGCTCTGCTGTTCTGGACACTTTTGAGCCTGTGACTCTGCCTTTTGTGCAGGAGATCGTTGGTCATTTGAAGCCCTCAGGTTCTCCGGGTGATATTGTCCCTCCTCGACTTCTTAAAGAGGTTTTCCCGACCATTGGACCAGCGTTTAGTACGGTTATTAATAGCAGTCTGTCTACTGGAGTGGTCCCGGTTAATTTTAAACATGCCGTTGTGCAGCCCTTGTTAAAAAAACCTGGGCTCGATCCTAGTGTTTTGACTAATTTTAGGCCTATTTCCAAATTGCCTTTCCTTTCTAAAATTTTAGAAAAGATTGTTTATTCCCAGCTCATGGATTTTATAAATGAACACAATATTACTGAGATTTTCCAATCCGGTTTCAAACCATTGCATAGCACCGAATCAGCACTTTTAAGAGTTTTTAATGACATCTTTTTAGCTACTGACTCAGGTCATTGTGTTGTCCTTGTACTTTTAGATTTGACTGCTGCTTTTGATACAGTGGATCATGAAATCCTGATTACTCGTTTGGAGCAGTGGGTGGGCATTAGTGGCACAGCGTTAAAATGGTTCAGGTCCTACTTGTCGCAGCGGACTTTCTGACTCTGTTTCCTCGACTGCTCCCCTGTCACATGGGGTGCCACAGGGTTCTGTCCTTGGCCTTCTCCTATTTTCCCTCTATCTACTCCCCCTTGGTTCAATTCTCAGGAAGCATGGTATCTATTTTCATTGTTATGCAGATGACAGGCAGATCTATGTCCCCCTTAGAAAGTCTGACTCCTACTGTGTTAAGCCATTGCTAGAGTGCTTATATGACATTAAGTCCTGGATGTCTCTCAATTTTTTAAATTTTAATGAAAAGAAGACAGAAATTATGGTCTTTAGTGGTAGTGGCACTGCAGAGACCCCCCTGATTGATCTGGGTTCTCTAGCACAATATCAAAAGCAAATTATTACGAATCTGGGGGTGAAGGTGGACCCTGACCTTAAGTTTGATACCCAGATTAGAGCTGTTGTGAAGTCCAGCTTTTTCCAGTTAAGGCAGCTGGCAAAAATTAAACCAGTCCTTCCGAGACAGCACTTTGAGACTGTAATTCATGCCTTTGTGACCACTCGGCCGGATTACTGCAGTGCACTTTATTTGGGGGTTAGTGGGTCCTCCATTGCTGTCTTCAACTGGTCCAAAATGCTGCTGCTCGTCTCTTAACCGGTACAAGAAAGTATGAGCACATTTCACCTATTTTAGCTTCACTCCACTGGCTGCCTGTTCATTTTAGGATTCATTTTAAACTTCTTTTATTTGCTGTTAAGGCTTTGAACGGCCTTGCCCCACCGTACCTCACCGAGTTACTGCACCCCTACATTCCCAGCCGCTCTCTCAGGTCAGTTGACCAGCTGCTCCTGACAGTGCCTAGAACTAGGCTAAAACTTAGAGGAGAACGAGCTTTTGCTGTTGCAGCTCCAAAACTCTGGAATGTACCACTACACATCAGACAAGCCTCCTCACTGTTTCATTTTAAATCTCAGCTTAAAACCCATCTTTTTACTCTGGCTTTTAACACCAGGTAGTTGTGACTGATGTGATGTAAATGTGTTGTCCGGCAGAGCGTTTTTATTTTATTCTCGTTATTTAATTATTGATTTTAATTGATTTTATTTTTTATGTTTTTTTATTAGTGGATTTTATTACTTTATTTTATTGTGTTTATCTTATCTATTAATTTTATCCTATTGTGTCTCCTATTGTTGTGATGTACAGCACTTTGGAAACCTTGTGTTTGTTTAAATTGTGCTCTATAAATAAAGGGGATTGGATTGGATTAAACGTCACAAACATGCTGCACTGCACTATGGGTCTTTCTCATTACCTGAACTTGTGCCTCCTCGCCTCCTCAATCCTGAAGGCCGCGAACCGGAAATCGATGTCAGCGCACCATCTTGAAGGACATCTCAAATCCTAAAATGGATTCATGCATTTATCAGTATATACAGAGGTCCCAAATCCCACCCACCCTGACCACTGCCTTTTCTGACCGAAGTCCTGGTTATCAAAAGAAAATAGAGGATGTGTGCACTCTACGACAGGTGAGGTGGAGACAAAGGTGCATTATCTTCTTACATGAGATAAATATAGAAGCATAAGAGAGCAATTTTGCACTAATTCAATCAATACCAGATTTCAAAGAACTTCAGGATAACAATAAGAACAATAAGAATAATCCTGGGAAAACCTCGCGGCCAAGTATGAGTCCCAGTGTCCCAACCTGAGAGACAGCGAGTTACTCAGCCAACTGTCGCACTCAGTGTTCGCTGCATGGCAGGTTACATCCTGTTTGTAGTTTATCTTCTCATTTATATTGTTGTAATTTTGTAAACTGAATGGTCCTGAGTGCATTCATTGTTGTTTAACTAACATTCATGCCAATAAAGCACACTGATTTGAATTGAATTGGATTAAAGGACAAAGTCACACTGAATTCCTCTTTAATGCTCGACACTCTCGTGAGGCTAAAATGAATAGAAAACAGTTAAATGTGGGGCCTTACCGAAGCATTGTTGAAGAATCTTTGAGCATCGATTGAAGAAATCAAAAAAGAGAAAAAGGTATTTCTAAGATCAATACAGTCTATAAAAAGGAAAAACAAGTGGAGAGCCCCCCAGTATTACATCTGCTTTTATACAGAGGAGCTGAGGGGAGTTTTCAGATGACATCATTGTAAGGGGTCAGTTACCGGGTCAAACTGAAACTGAAAGAAACCTTTTCTGTTAGGATTTGAGTTTTGTGCTGTTGTTTTTCCTGTGTTTATTTGATATTGTCTTGGTTTAGAGTTTTGTAGTCTTGTTTATTATTTTGGTTGGTCACTTTAGTCTTCGTAGTTCTGTCTTGTCACCTGTTTGGTTCCGTCTCTGTCAGTGTACTGTTTTTGCTGTCTTTGTGTTTTTACTTTGGTAGATCTGTCCTTGTGCGTCCTATTTAGCCTTACTTCCTGTTTTAGTTTGTAGTAGTCTGCCCTGGTGTTTTGTCTTGTTTTACTTCCTGTGCTCGTCTTTGATTGTCTTAGTGGTCTCACCTGTGTTGCTCCCGCCCTGCTCGTTAGTCTCTGTGTATATATACCTGGTGTTTCTGTCTTGTCTTTGTCGGATCATTGTTTTGGTGTTGGTGCTCGTGCCTCGTGCCTCGTGCCTCGTGCCCTGTGTCCTGTGAACCTCCTGTGTATGAATTCCCTGTCTTGTTTATTTTGGATTGTTAAGTTGCCTTTTGGATTTTGGATTTTTGGTTATCTCCTGGACTTTGTTTTTTGGACTTTATTATCAGCCACTAAATCTGTAAGTGTGCTCGCTTTTTGTTGTCTTCGCCTTTTCGTTAAATAAACTGTTGAATCAACTCTGCAAGTGTGTCCAGCGTTTGGGTCCTACAACCTGCCTCCCACACCATGTTCCATAACATTTTCAGTGGTTTTACAGAGCGAGCAGACTAAAGGTTGATTAAAACTTTAAGATAAGAAGTTCCTTTATTTGTCCCCTGTAGGGGAAATTCAGTTTGGCACAGCAGCACAGAAGAATATATGACAGATTAGATATATTATGAATACACAATCAACATTAGATATATAAATATATACAATTTTGACTGATGGCACAAATGAGCCTTAATCTCAAAAAGTTAAACCCTCAAAAAGTGTTTGATGAAAAGTTTGTTTCTGAAATTGAAGCAAGTAAAATTCTCTGACATAAAAGCCGCCTGGTAAGAAGAAATATCTTCAGTGAAAAAACAAGTTTATTTTGCCTTCAGTTAAGAAAACTAATCTTACTAAGATTTTAGTTTTTGCAGGTCTAAATCAGGGGTTTTCAAAGTCTCAGACTGCGGGCCCCCCCTCAGACAAAGCTTTTGCTGTTGTAACTTATAATTGCTGAAGTAAATGGTCGTGAATTGCATTGCCAGTACAGCACAGTGAATTGAAAAGAATTGAGAAAGAGAGGTTTGGTACATGATGTTAATGTCATTCGAAAGTTCCACTTCCTGTTTTGTCCTTTAACTTTTGGTTGCTGTTACAGTAAATATAAGAAAAAAATTACTGACCGGATTAAAAATGTTATCACTCCTGATTGGCCGTTAGTCATTGTAAGTGTCTTTGGGCTATACCCTAAACCCCGACTTGCTCCCGGTGGCTGTTCCATCAGCGAGTGAATGTGTATGAATGACTGAATTTCGGTTTCTGGTGGGTAGCTGGAGCCTTGGCTTCTGCTCATTAGTGTGTGAATGTGATGTAGCTGAGTGTAAAGTGCTCTGAGTGGCCCAAAAGACTAGAAAGACGCCACACAAATACAGTCCATTTACCATTTATGTAAACACAGGTTGTAATATGGACTCTAACAAAGGAATATAAACCCTTAGCTGTGGAATATATTTTGGGAATCTCACTGTACTGCAAGAAAACCTTTCATCCAAATGGACGGTGGTGAGATTGCGTGCGTTACCTCTGGGATTAAAGTTTTCCAACCTCAGCCAGACAGAGTAAATCTTGGTTTATTTATGTCATGCTCGACCGCTCACAGCAGCTATCAGATCCACTCACTGTGAAAGGTCATCAGTTTAACTTTACACCTCCTCTCTGCTCCTCTTTTCCTTCCCCTCTCCTCAAACCAGCAGCTGACAGAAAACAGACCTGAAACTTTCATCTGTTCCACAACTGACGGTTTGTCAGCTGAACCTTTTGTTGAAGTAAAGAGACCGGCTTGGTTTTTTTGGTACAACTTCAGTTTCGTTTTTACAGTGAAGGCGACTCAAAGCACACGAGGAAACATGCATTCAAACTGGCTTCTCTCCTGCTCAGTTCCCCTTTTACACAGAAAAGCCCAAAGAGAAAACTCCCTACAGCCAACGTTTGTTGTTTGATAGAATTCTTTAATTTCTCTCCAACATCTGTCTGTCAAAGTGCAGATTTGTCTTCTGAGTGTGAGGCCTTCTGCTCTAAAGTGAATCTCTGTTAATAAAGAGCTTATTTAAAAGATTCATCATGACTGAACCACAGCTCACCACCAAAATAAGATCCTCTTTATTAGGAGGCCCCAGCCATTTTGTCCTGCATTTGGGTCCACAAACCTACCTCACCACCACACACCTTGACACAGATATAAATGAGACAACAGTATCCTAACTTTAACTGTATATCTAGTCACCAAAACATGTTGGGATAATTTTAACACTAGTTTACTTCTGCATTTGATTCTATAATAGAATAAGCAAAGTTGCTCCATTAATTGATACATACGGTTGATTATGTTTTTGTAGTTGTTGAAGCTACCACAATCGGCACACAATAAGAAAATAATGACAAGACAAAGTTTACTGAGGAAGAAATGGTGAGCAGAGAAAGAGGATTTCTTTTATTAAAATACACTTATTTTATTAAAATACACTTTAACACTTCTTAATCAATTGCAGTGGATGAGAGCACGTATTTAAAAGGTAATGTAAGGTAAGCAACAACTTTCTTTATTTTGATATGATGTCACAGTGACTTGGTTTCTGTTTAATAAAGGAAACCAAACTTCTCTTCTCTTCTCCTCTCGTCCTCTCAACTCATTGACTCTTGATCTCTGATTGGCAAATTAAAGCAAGACTTCATATGGTCTGTAGTATCCACCTTTATTGAACACACACTCGCTGCCCATGAAGAGTAGTTACATATAAATCATTGAAGGATTTGCAGGGAGGCAGGACTTTATCACACTTGCAGCATCTCAGGCGGTCGCCCATGTTACTTCCTGCTGGTAACCCGGTCTCCTCTCTCTGTCTCTCCATCTCTCTCCCCTCCTCTTTTCAACTCCTACTCCTTGATTGGTTGATTAAAGCAGGACGCACACTCGTACATATTATCAGCACCAACCGGTCTGTAGTATTGTCCTCCATTGAACACATACACATGCCGCCCATGAACAGTACTTTGGTAGAAATCGTCAAAGGATTTGCACGGAGGCAGGACTATGTCACACTTGCAGCATCTCAGGTTTTCACCCATGTTACATTCTGACGGTACGCTCCCCATTTGTAACGCTTTTTCAGCACTTAAGAGGTGATTTTTGTGTCCAACTTTCCTGAAACATAAAAAAGACACATATCTGAATGACTTTATGACATAACAACTAACTCATCACAGGAACTCCTGCTGCTTTGACTTTTGGTGAAAAGGAAAAACAAGGCGACAGTTACGGAAAAATTTCAGTCAATAAAAGACGATATTTACTGTTTATGTATTAGAACAAGGTTAGAAATCAGCCAACTTCCTCGCCAACCCACTCATGCTTGAGACCCCTTGGATATTGAGAATCCCTTCAGAGAGAGAGGTCAGCGGACTGGGGGAAGCCCTGTAGCATCATTGTCCAAAAAGCAGACTTTCCTCCAGGAGACCAGTGTTAGTTTCCCATGAAACAAAAAGTCAGCATTGATTCTTTTTGGTTATGCTGCGTAACTTAACTTATGTAAGTGACAGATTTATTTAACCCAGATGATCGTTCCCTAAACCAAACCTAACTGCAGCGTTTTACAACGTTAGCCACTGGTGCTTTTTGAAAGTCTTACCAGGCCCCCTACATGTGCAAAAACAACTCTACACTGAACAATTCAAACTAATCAATACATGGATCAATAGTGCTTTGTTGTTGGACAGAGAAGATGCTGCTTGTTCTCATTGGTCAGGAAGAATGAGAGCAGCAAGCTGCCATCAGCTGATCCACTTCTACCATCAGTCCACTAGATGGCCTCATGGAGCCGATGGAGGATGTTACTGCTCTGCTTCATGGAGATCTAAACTGAATGTCACTGTGAGGCAGCCATGTTTCATCTGGACATTCAAGGATGAATCAAGAGAAGAAAACAGATAAGCTGCAGATATCAGATTAACTCTCCTCCTCCTCAAACCAGCAGCTGACAGAAAACAGACCTCAACAGTTCCACAACTGTTAAACCTTTTGTTGAAGCAAAGAGGCCGGCTTGGTTTGTTAGTTTTTACAGTGAAGGCAACTCAAAGCACACGAGGAAACATGCATTCAAACTGGCTTCTCTCCTGCTCAGTTCCCCTTTTACACAGAAAAGCCCAAAGAGAAAACTCCCTACAGCCAACGTTTGTTGTTTGATAGAATTCTTTAATTTCTCTCCAACATCTGTCTGTCAAAGTGCAGATTTGTCTTCTGAGTGTGAGGCCTTCTGCTCTAAAGTGAATCTCTGCTGTTAATAAAGAGCTTATTCAAAAGGTTCATCATGACTGAACCACAGCTCACAACCAAATCAAGATCCTCTTTATTAGGAGGCCCCAGTTCAACAACCTCCTATAAATTTGAAACCATCTAATGTGTTCTTCTATCATCGTTACAATCAAACATTCATCTGATATGAAAACGTTTTAAAGATGAAAAAAACACATCTCACCCTGTTCCTCTGAAAGTCGTCCGGTCAGCAGCTCGCTGGTGTTTCCTCCAAGTCTGTCTGTAAAAACAGAGACCTGCTCCTTTATATTAAGGTGACTCACAGAGTCCACGGGCCGGATCAGATATCGGTGCTATGTGAGTGGCCAAAACCTTATCTACAAGGAACTGTTTATAATGTCAATATAAGTAAATAAATGAATGAGCCTTTCCAGTACAGGGTTTGGAGAAACTCAAGCAAGGGAGAGAGTCCGAGGAGTGGGAGCCAGTCTTGATCACCAACTCAGCCCATGTTGTGATCCAACTTTTATTTATATTTAAAACCAACAGACCAGTTGGAATGTAAAAGACAAAGAACAAACAAGCCCAACAAAACAATAAATCAGGTGGAGGAAAACTTACAGAAGACCAGATAGCATCTCAGACATTTTGAGCCTGCAACATAATCTGAGTTCCGTACGGTAACCTTACCTAAGGGTTTGAGCAGCTTTGAGTGTTTCCACTGTCACTTTTTCTTTAGAACATGCTCAAGCTGGCCGCACCTAAATATGGAGTGCACATGTATTCAAGCCTTTATGGTAAATGCACAGAAATGCTAACAGTCAGGGTTATATATGTCATGTTTATTCTGTTGTCTTTACTTTACAAAGTGTTACAGTCTGAGCTCTTACCTGAAGAGAGTCTGTAATATTTTAATAGTACACCATACAAACACCATTTCCTGGAACGTATTTCCTGGATAGCAGGCAAAGGGTCCCTCAAGCCACGCCTGCCGACACATCTAGAACTATCACCAGTTGATTTTGCCACCAGTTAAACTGTCACACCGATAAGTAGTTGGTTGTGTTCTGCAGCGGAGGCGACGAATTTTGCAGAGTGATGTGGGATGATATAAGCAGTATCGCAGCCGACGCTTGTGTAGATGATTAAATGATTTGTCAAGGGATTATACTACCTTGTTTAAAAGCAGTTGTCTCCTTTTGTAATGAAACTGAAAGAGTAACACCTGTGTAGATGTTCATCAACCATGAGAATCAGCTGTGGTCGGTCCAATTGTTTTCATAGTATTTAATATTAGGATTTACAATATATTTCATTAAAATATTACTGTAAAATTATAGCAAATTGCTGTCTTATTCATTTTTATTATTATGTTATTGTTTTGAACTTAAGTTTAACAGTTTTGAAAACATTATGTAAGCATGTGCAAATTGTCCTGTAAGTACACAGAGTTTTGGCGGTTGTTGTGTCGAAGTGAGAAAAGAATTAATGTAATTTGAAAGATGTAGTCATTGAATGCATTTTGTGCCAAAGCAATGATAATTGATCCTCGGTTTGGCCCACATATACCTCTGTTGTGCTCACTGTGTGAAGAGTTTTGAAAAAATGGCACAACTTGTTAATCCTGTCAGTGCCAAATACAATCTGCCATCTTTTTTGGGTTTTTACAGCAGCTGGCATCCATTGAGTTGCATTACTGACACCTTCAGGCTTTTTTTACCCTTTGCTTTCATTCGTACTATTCGTACCGCCTATCTAATCCAGTCACCGTCAGAAAAACAAATGTCCATTTCCTACTGTCCACACTCTCTCCGTACTCCAATAAACTTTTTCCTGTATTATCTACCTGTCCTATTTTTTTAAACTGTTTTATCATTTCTTGTCTTTCCTGAGTAAATTTCCTGCATGGTGTAAGAACATGTTCTACTGTTTCAGCCTCCTGACATTGTTCACACATTCCTGTAGGATGTTTTCCTTGATTGCCCAATTCTGAGTTTGCTTATTATCACCTGCTCTTTCTGCTTTGCTCACCTGCTTCTTGATGTGCCTACTCTGTTTTGGATTGCATGTAAATGTCTCCCTTTTGTTTATTTCAACTTTTTTAGTTTGTCTTTTCACATGTAACTCTGGATTCTGTACTAAATCTGTCTTAATTACCCACAGGTCCTGACAATAACACAGTTTGCTCAGTATGGCTTAACACAGCACACATCTAGTTGTGGAAACAGGAAAACTCACACTCACACCCAAACCTATGACTCTGGCTCACAACATATTTCAGGTCAAGCTCTCAGCATTTCACTTTTATTACTTTTCACTATGTTGCTGAGTAAAAAACATGTCCCAAAGTCTTAACCCCCAATGATGCAGCTGTGAATACAGTTCTTGTTCAGCCCCCCAGTAACCAGCACCACCCAGTGGGAGAATACAACAGAGGAAGACACTGTAGCTTTCAGCTCACTTTATTAAGACAGAAATATTTCACACTTAAGGTTACATGTTAATCAAGATATGATTAAAGAGCACTAAGTTCCCATTAATATAGCTGTAGCATTTGTAGCTACACTGAATCCCTGAATCAAACATCTGACACCATCTGTAAGATAAAGCTTGAGCTGCTGTAGACTCAGAGCAGGGGCTCAGAGACAAACAGGATTTAGGAAAATGAGAACTGGATGCAACCTGGTGGATCTGAAGGTAGCAAGATCACTTTATGGAGGAAGAATTCACCAAGTGAACGGATCTTTGTTAAGAGTGTTCCTGCCTGACACCATTTCCTATTTTTTTACATAATTTCCCCCCATTATACTAAGTTACATACAGTTTCTCACATGATAGAATACATACATGTTGAAACTTGGAAAAAGTTAGCTAGTCGCTAGCTCGCTCCATGAATTGATACATATGGTTGATTATATCTTTCTAGTTTATGAGGATACCATAATTTACACACTATGAGAATAGGAAATATCAAGAAAAGAAAAACTAAAATAATAAGACTAACCAAAACTGCTCACAAGTACTCTCTTTGCTTTTATCTGACTTATGTGGTCTTCCTGAGATGATAGTTTTTGAAAATCAACATTTTCTCCTTTTTTGATGTTGCCAAAACAGATGAAACAAGGTTTGTACTGTAAAAGAAATCCTATACAGCGTTAAGACATTTCCCATTACAGACCAAGGTTTTCTAACTTTTTAATTGTTTTTTCTAAAGTCAGAATTCAGATAATATTCAAGCATACAAGAAGCTAAAATCTAAAAACTGTAAATCATCATGCAGACTCATGCAGAGTACGTGACTTTCAACCTGGGCAGACTGCTGTGCTGTTCACACTACACCACTGACTTAAAACGGGAATCTTGAAGTCGTGGTGTTTACACGATTGTGACGGGCTCACACACTACACGATCTGACAATCTCTAAACCATGTTTTTTTGTTAAAATAATACATAAATAGTAAACATAGGAAATGACACCAAACTAACCACATATTATGAAGATAACAATTTAAGAAACACAGTATGGACAGTAACGTGGTACATTTAAGTGGAGATGTTTACCACTCACACCCACAGAATCAAATGGCCAGTGGCAGAACTGCTCAGGTGTAAAATAGGCACGTTAACAGGTATGTCATTTGTGAATAGTCTGCCAATTGATGAATGTTTTCTTTCCATCATGGAATTCAAAGGGGTGTAAAGCCGAATAAACTTTTATTTGTCTTCTTTCACTTTTGAGATGAGACAGGAAAAGCAGTTAGGGTTGTTTTTGTAATGAGGTTTGTAAAATTAAGCTATTTTGAATCACACCACAGGGAAAAGTAAACCTCATGGTATCACCAGACGGGTTTCTTCAGAGCGGTCACCTGGAGGTGGAAGATCTCCGTACTTTCATTGTACTTAGAAGTAACGCTGTAAAGAAAACACAAATTCGCTTCAGTCAACTGCTCACCATAATGCAAAGTATACAATGTAAGAGTGGTCTCTTAATGTGTACTTTTTCAGTAAATAAAATTTATTACTATAATTTATACTTTAAATGCTCTATATGTGTTGTATTTTAATGTCATGAAGTGTGTTACCTTTTCATTTCAGGAGGTTGGAGACTTGGTTCCTGTGTGGATCGTTTTGATTACTGTAGCCCTTGTTATTGATCCATGTAGTAAGGGTGGTAAGATTGGCTTGTGTCATGACTCCCTTGCCTTGAAGCAGGTTGAACCACGTCTGTACCATCTTTGCACTGTGATTCTGAAAACTCTTTTCAAAAATGGCAAGCCTGGTTTTAGACTTCTGGTTGTTCTGAAAGTCTTTGAAGTTCTTACCGCTATTCAACTTGCATCTCACCATTGCACCAAGAATGGTCAGTTTGAAGGCGCCCACAACATCATCCTGGCTTATGGTGGTAGCTAAGCATGTTCTGAAGGATTTTGATTTTGTGCTGGGAAACTCACGGTGTGTTTCCTGAGGCACATAAACAGTTGGAAGTTCACGGCCATGATATTTGTGCACATTAGGAATCAGGGTGGTATCCAGAGGAGATTTGTTTGTTGCCACCTCAAGCATGGCTTCTGCTAATTTGCTATTCTGATTCCGTGTTCTAGCTTCCAATATGCTCTTCACTGGTGGTTGGTGATCTGCATTGATGAATTGTCCAATTCCTGGTTTTTGCTGTGCATATTTTTGCCATCCTTTGTAATATTCTATTTTTCCAACCTCTTGCTGAAGTACCCTTTTGCTTTCTTTTATCTTTTTTATGTTTGCTGGTGCAGCTCCCTCTGCCATGTACCAGTCCCCTCCTCTGATTGCTTCAGTCCACTCTTTGCGCTTGATGAAAGGCTCCCATTGGCCTGGATGTCTGAGGAGAGCGTCGGCCTCCACAGATCGGAGGCGGTCTGCTTCTAAACCGATCTCTTCTTCACTGGCCTCTGGTTTCATGCCTCGAGCCAAAGCATGAAACAGGCAGCTCTTGCCCTCACTGTCTATGTTTACTGTCTGGTTGTTGATGCGCACATCATAATGGCCGTCCGGGTGTTGGGCACTCTTTGGTCTGTAGATCAGTGTCACAGTTTGACTGGTGGCTTTAGCTCCTGGGCTCAGCTCCTGCATCTTGGTAAGTCTGCCATGGCTGTCCTCTGTTAGGATAACAACCTTAGTCCCAGTGGCTTCTGACAGGACTCTGATATCGAGAATGGTGCCTGCAGTCGCAGGGTTCCTGATCTTTTCTGCATGTGACTCTGACTGTTTACCTGCAGGTTTATGTTTAGCATTCTGGTGTCCTGGCATGTATGAGATGTATCTGTTGTTCTGTCCAGCTTTGAGTTTTTCTTCTGTTCTGTCACTCTTTAAGCCAGTTCTTACATATTGTCCAATGACACCATTTACTTTGTCTTGAACAAGAGAAACAATGTGACTGGAGAACTTCTGGTGGAACACTTCTACCAAAGCATCAGCCAATAAAGCACTGATGGTGTCGGCCAAGTCCTGCTTGAATTCTTTCAGCCTCTCAGCATCTGAAGCAGACAGCTCATTGACCTTCACTTTCTCTGACAAAGCTTTTTCTGTTTTAAATGTTTTCAGCTGTTCATGAAGGTTTGAGAAAAACTTGCTGGAGAGGCTGAGCACTGTACCGATAGCATCTCCTGCCAGTACTCCTATGTGGGCAGTTTGGATAGCTGTCAGAATAATATGTACTTTTCCTTTGGCCTGTGCTTTAGCTTTGTTAATCACTGTGGACAAGGAAGAGTTGAGCTTGTTCTGCCAGCTGAGGTCTGCATAGAACGGCTGTACAGCAGTGTTGCTCAAGTCTCTGAAAATGGCCAGCAGCTGACTCTTTCTGTTCTCATCCTGCAGGAGATATTGAAGCTGATTTTTATCCTCAAGGTGTGAGAGGACGATGGAGTCTACTAATGACGCCAAGGGCTCTTTTTCCATGTTGGATTTCACGTCATCAACAATTCCCTTTTTCACCTCATTTTTGATGCTTTTCAGTATTTCTTTCAGTATTTGCTCTTCCGCCTTCCCAAGTCCATAGGTAATGACTTCTTCTACCAATTTTTTAGCAGTGACTTTTACTACATTCTTCATATTGGTCTTTAAGACAACACTTAAACCATCTTTAGCCTGTCTGGCAAGAAACTTTGGCATCGCTTTCAGCTGTTTCCCAAAGGCCTTTATTAACATTTTAGAAGCTTTGAAGCCCTTTGCAATCAGCTTTCCAACTCCAAACCCAATGAGAGACACACCAATAGAAATGGCTTTATCTATTGCCCATGATGTCCAGCTGAATTCTCCAGTCACCATGGCCTCTATGCCAGAGATGCAGTCTGATATTCCTTCAGTGATGAGTCCCATGCCGACTTGAGCTAATGTCCCAAATGTAAATGCAGTGAGCAATGCTCCTCCAATAATCTGTAAAATTCCAAGAAAGAACACCAGCAGACCTTCCCAGGAGAAACGAGGCTCCTCTTCCACAGAAAATACATATTTCAGACCTTGACTGTAGAGGTTGTAGGCTTCCACTTGGAGCTCCTCATCACCACTCGACACCAAGGAGAACATTGGGGATTTTTTGACTATTGCATCCCTCCCTCTTTCTTTGATCTCATCCAGCTTCTCGATGGCCTCACTGATGTTTTTGTCGAAGTAACTCAACATGCTGCACTTCGTTGTTAACTGTTTTTCAAGGCTGGTTTGGTTGCTGTTGGCTGAGTGTGCAGAGGACATTTTTACAAACTGCAGACAGACCATGGATTGTTCACTGACATACTTCAGAGACTCCTGTGCCTTTTTTAGATCATCTCTGGCCTTAGTTAGGTAATCTCCTTTCCGCTGCTTTACAGTGCAGTACGCATGACTGTAAAAAGCTATGGCTGCCCAGCTCTCATCTTGATTCATGGCTTTCTCAAATAGCCTGGCGCTGACGTCCCATTGTTTTTCACTCAGCGCAACATTTCCGAACGTGATGTAGTGATAAATGCTAGAACACGGTGAAGTCTGACTTTGAGACCGACTTTGTGCCAATAACAAATCAGCTTTCAAACTCGTTTCCAATTCATTTCTCTTCAGCTGGTCAATTTCTTCTGACTTTGTTTGCAACCATATCCCCCAGAACTCATTCATGATGGCAACAACAGCTCTTTCCTCTTCTCCATCTGTCTTCTTATAAACATCTTCAAGAGTTTTGCAGTACTCTGAAAACAGGTCCTCTCGCAGTTTCAACTCAGTGACATCGTTCATCATGTGATTTATCTTCTCTGCTGCAAGTCTATCCCTTGTGTTCTTAGCTTCCTCCAAAGCAGACGCTGTACTAAAAGACAGGTGTTCAGTGGACGCGATTATCTGAGCAGATCCAGGTTTACCTTTGCGAGCAGTTCGACCAAAAGCCTGGAGTTCCACTCTTGTGTTCTCAGAGAGGAAGGAGAGGATCACAAATAATCCTCCATTGTTGTTCACCTGTTTGGACACTTTTATGTCTGTGCCACGCCCGGCAAGGTTTGTGGCAACAATGACATCACCAGGTAGCAGTTCCTTTTCTATTTTGCTCAGACTGTCTTTGTCGCTGCGGCAGTAGAGAATGATTTCACCTGGGATGCTGCTTTTCAGCTCTTCGTAGATCTCTTTGGCTTTGTTGATAGTTTCACAGATCACCAGGGCTGCTCTTCCATCTCTGTATGAATTTGGGGAAATCTGAGCCATAACCACACGTTTTATTTCAGATTTCCACTCTTCAGCTGAGGCCTTCAGAGAACCTCTGACCTCAAATAACTTCTTCCGGTTGAATGTTGGCATTTTGCAGGCAGAGAGATTTGGATATAGCTCCTGCAAAAACAGAATGTCTTCTTTGCTCCCAAGTGTCCCCGTTGTTCCATATATTTTCCCATGGTACTTTTCAAAAAAGGAGATGTTAGACATGTAGTTTGTCACTGTTGAAATTGTGCTCAGCTTGATTTGGTGTTTAATCTCAACAAACTGCTGCAGACCATCCCCCCATTTCTTATTCAGTTCTATTATACCAGTTGACCTGAAATCCACTGGACAGACGTTGTCGTTTTCTACAACATATTCCCGTCCTTCCTTCAGCAGCATTGCCAGAAAGGCATTCTGAACCCACACTGACACTTTCTTCTCCACCAGATTCTTCAAGAATCCAGGAATGCTGATTTTGTCTTCATTGTTTGTACATGGGGTGTACTGAATCTTCTCTGAGATTAATTCTGCAATGGGCTTGATGAGAATTTCTTCTGAATCATAGAGAGCACAACACAAGCCTTCCCCCAAGACAAGAAATTTAAGCTCTGGAATTTCCCTGTTGTTGTACGGGCTGCGCTTTCTAAGACGGAGCAATCCCTTGTCGTCTAAAGTGTAAACAGTGAAACCATAGGGGACATAGTCCTCAATTTCTTGGAAAAAACCTACCACAGCATCCTGACTCACAGTTTTCAGTTTCCTCAGAAGTTCATCCTTTTCACTGTTGTAGAAATCCTCTGTAAATCCACTTGGCACTGTGTTGGTTTCTTCAGCGATACGTAAAATGTCCATTGGATCATTAATTTCAGTGTCTTCTGTGTCTATTGAGTCAAAGATGGCCCTGAAGAATGAAGCAGGAGGACCCCGTACAAATGTCTGGTCTCCTGTAGACAGGAAGCCGTACTGGCTGACGTGGCCCCAGATCATGGCCAGGATGATGTTCAGGTGCTGCATGCAGACCATGGGGCTGGACAGGTAGGTCAGCTGCACTCCCTGATCCAGCAGCAGGGAGTCCACTTCATCGATTATGATGCACTGATAGCTGCGATCAGGCCTCACATCCTTCATCTCAAATATCTGGCGAAGGTGATCTGCAGCGAAGGCTTCGATAGTGCCATAGACCACGTCCTTCTGGTAGCATTCTTTTCGATCTTTATCTTGGGTTTTATTTGTGTTTGTGTCAGCTGTCAAGCCAAAGTACTTGTAGAAGTCGGTCCATTCTTCTGCATCTCTTTGACATAACACAGAAGAGCTGGACACCACATCTACTTTTTTCACCCCTAAGCACGCAGCACTGCAAACATTGCTATGACACAAGACTTCCCTTCTCCAGTGCCCATCTCCAGGAGCTTCCCAGTGTCAGACAAGGCCAAGAGGCACCAGCTGATCATTTGGGTGGTTCTGGGCCACCACTTCCCTTCAGCCTGGCACTGGTTTACAGCATTGCATAAGACTGCCAGGACCTCCTGAAGGTCTTCTGTGTCCGTGCTGTGACTCAGATTCCTAGCTCGCTGCACATCTGTGTGGTTTTTAATTTCTCTGGTGTCGATCAGGTTTGTTACATGAGTTACTACACTGTATGATTTACTCAGTGTTTGTTCATCGATGTCTTTCATCTGCCGTATTTCATCAAACAGAGTGTCAAGGCTTTTTGTTTTCTCATCTCTCAGGCTCTTTTCTAAATGCTGGATCAGATTCTCAGTTCTAGTTGACTCTAAGAGTTTAAGGAGAGATTGGTTGTCCCCGTCTGTCCATGTGGAAGACACCTGATATGTTGCCATCAAGTGTAAAATCTTCATGATGGAAATACAGTCTTCATCATGATGGTGGTCAGTTAATGCTCCAAGGAGGTTTAAGGCCTCTACAGGGGACCAAAGTCTAAGATTTGAAACCATCTGGAAGAGTTCCTTGGTTTGTGCTTTTGAGTCTTGGAGCTGCACTGCACGGTCAAATAAAATCTCCAAACACCATTTGTCTGCATGAGATGTCCTGTTTTTCTCAGCTTCTGTTTCTCTAGTAACCGCTCTCAGGAGATTCTCAAGAAAGGTCAGAACAAAGACCTCATTAGAAGGAAGTTCCTTTCCAGTAACTTTCTGTGAGATGGTGATGATTTTATTGTCAGTGTTTGTGTCGTTGTTCAGGTTGGTGTGGAGCACCTGAAAAAGAGCCTTAATAAACACGTGTCTCAGTTCCATATCCTCACTTTGAAATTTACCCACGAGGCTTTGCAGGACCTCTGCAGCAAACACCAGGGAATCAATGTCATTGAGCCAGGAAAGATAATAGGAAGAACTGAGACTCTGTTGTTCAATGATAAATCCACGTCTAAGCTGAGGGTTCCCTGTTCCCATCCCCTCTATGCCGTACTGAAAGTAATCAGAGACGAAGTCACTGATGGTACCATACACAATGTCTGCTTCATAGACCTCCCTGTAAGATGCATTTGTTTTCTTCATGTTTGTGTTGACAGAGATTCCAAGGTGCTTGTAGAAGTCAGACCACTCCTTAGTTCGCTCCTCTGAGTGAACATCAGCTCTCAGCACAATGTCCACTTTGTTTCCCATGCAGACTTGTGTGGCTGCAAACATGGCTGTGACACATGGGTCTTCTTCCACACCAACCAGTTGTAGCTCTCCACTCTTCTGAGTCAGCACCAACGCACACCACCGCAGCATCTGCCTCACTGTGGGCCACCAGCCTTTGGTGTCAAAAACTGCTTTGCAGAGCTGAGACAGAGACTTCTGTAGGTCGTCTGCATTCAAGGGATCACGTGTAAAGGAATCATTCACAAATGGTGCATCTTTAGGTGCATTTTCTGCGTACTGCAGGACACCAGTGGTAATGTTTTTTATCATATCAATCACAGAATCATCCAAATTCCATAACATCTTTACTTCTGCTAGAGCTGCAGGTAGACTGCTCTCATCTTTCCTTCTGAGAGTCTTTTGGAAATCCTGATGGAATCTCTCAGGTCCAGCAAAGTCCAGAGCCTGGACAAGAGAGCGTCCGGATTCATCCGTCCAGTCTGGTGATATGTCATACGCTTGAACCAACTTAAGAACTTCAGTTATTGAAACATCCTCTGCATATTTCTGAGACAGTGCTTTGAGCAGAGTCACTGCCTCCATCGGGGTCCATTGGTTTGTTTGCACAAGTCTGAGGAGCATTTCAGTGGATTCTGAGTGGGTTTCTTTGCCGGTTAGATGTGTGAGTGTGGATAAGAGAAGCTTCAAGCACTGGATTTCCATCTTTAAAATGAACACAGAGGCTCTTCCCACTACATTCTGCAGTGATGATGCGAGGGTGCTCAGGAATTCTATCAGAAAGAGGTTCTCAGTGGAAAGCTGATCTCCAGCCCATTGTTTGGCTATGAGGACTGCGTCACTATCAGAGCTGCTATAGTCAGTGAAAAAGTGCATCAGGTTCAGGTACAGGGCTTGAGTCAGCAGGAGACTCTCAAAAGCATTACGTGCTGATTGGCTGATGGAGTCCACCAGGGACTGCACCTGATTGGAGATGCTTTGTAGGGGAACTCCCTCGGGGATCTCCAGAGACAGGGCACACAGCTCTGTGATGAACACCTGAGTGTGCTGCAGAGTGCTGAGGGATGGGGGAGCACTGATCCATTCATCAAACAGAAGTTTGTCCAGGACTGACAGGATCTCCTGCTGCTGATCTGCAGTCAGCTGAGTGAGACTCAGATCTGGAACAGGGGTACTGCATTTCTTAGAGAGGATTTCTAGAAGCTCATCCCTGTCTGATTCATACTTAGCCTCAAACTCATCCAGATGCCACATCTGAACATCTCGCTTGGACTCATATTCTTCTGAAATGTTGCTGCTCTGTTTCTCCTGCTGCTCTTTGGCTTTTTGCTGCGATTCTTGTAGTCTTTGATCCAGTTTTTGTCTCTCCTCCTCTCTTCTCCTCTCCTCCTCTCTCTGTCTCTCCTCTTCTCGTCTCTTCTCCTCCTCTCTCTGTCTCTCCTCTTCTCGCCTCCTCTCCTCCTCTCTCTTTCTCTCCTCTTCTCGTCTCTTCTCCTCCTCTCTCTTTCTCTCCTCTTCTCGTCTCTTCTCCTCCTCTCTCTGTCTCTCCTCTTCTCGCCTCCTCTCCTCCTCTCTCTTTCTCTCCTCTTCTCGCCTCCTCTCCTCCTCTCTCTGTCTCTCCTCTTCTCGTCTCCTCTCCTCCTCTCTCCTCATCTGCTCTTGATCCCTGATTGGCTTATTAAAACAGTATTCACACTCGTACATATTATCGTAGCCAACTGGTCTGTAGTATTCACCTCCATTGTACACATACACGTACCGCCCATGAAGAGTACTTTTTGTTAAATGGTCGAAGGATCTGCACGGAGGCAGGACTTTAGAACACTTGCAGCATCTCAGGCGGTTGCCCATGTTACTTTCTGACGGTGCGTTTCCCATTGTTGTTGATTTATTCAGCAGTTAAATGTTGATTTTTTTGTGAACCTGTGTTTTAATGAAACAAACAAAAAGTATATTTATGATATACAAACCAACTCAAAGCAGGAACTCCTGCTGCTTTGGTTCTTTGTAAAATGGAGTATAGCCAACAAAACAATACAGTGATGGGCACCCACCTGCTACAATGCATACCATGCATAAAGGCTGAGTCCTTTCTGCAGCAGTGTGAGTTTGATTCCAGCCCGAGTCCCTTTGTCTGCCAACCTCTCTCTCTCCTTTCCTGTCTCTCTCCAGCTGTAAGTGTCATAAAAAAGCAGAAATGTAAAAAATTAAATAAAATAAAGATACACACAGGAGAGGGGAAGGAAATTCCTAAACATATTAGGAATGTAACGACGTTTTGTGTCTTATTAAGAGAAGCAAAGCTCCCCTGGCTCCCCTATAGTTCGCAACCTGCTTTCACTGCTATCTGATGGGTGCATTTTTCAAATAATAAGATGTGACTGGATAGGTGGGTGCTTTGGGTGTGATGTTCGCAATTATGTCCACGGATCTGGTGGGTCTTACACAGAAACACTTTATTTATTGCGCGTGGCCTGAGGATTAGTGAGATAGGATGAATCGTCTCCCCATTAAGAAAAAGGCTGTGTGCATTTACACACAAGGTACAGCAGCTTAACTTCATTGGTTAATGTAATCTCCTCATATTTTGACAGTATTGGCCAGGTAGCACTGACAGCAGCCACTCTGATTATGAAAGTCAAATTGAATTCAATTTACACATGATCCACGATGATAACTATACAGAAAATAATTAATGAATGGCAAAAAAGCATATTGTCAATGTAGAGGCTAAGCCCAAGTTTTAAAGCCCCCCCCCTCCAGCCAGTTTTAACTGCCAACGTTCTTTCTCAAACAGAGAATGGGGGTGTGGTTAATAGTCGGACATAACATTACCATGACAACCAAAAACTGACACTAACAACATGCTGTGTTAACATCACTACACTGTAAAGTTTAGTCCACTTTACTGTCTGGCAGGAGCAGCTGTTACTGACCCATGATAGGAACTAATGTGCGTATCAGCTATTATCAATCACACAGTCGATGGTCCTGTCACGCGCTGCACACGATAACTCCCACTATATTTTATGGTGCACTTACTTTACCGAGGTGGTTGTGGGGGGCTGCCTCCGTCGATGCATTGGTAAAACGGCCGTCAGTAAAATGCATGTTGCAGACTATAAGACGGTGGCAGGTGAAAGTGCGACATGTTTTTGTACATGACATGATAAAAGTTAGCTAGCTCACATAAACGATGTTTATCGGTTTGATGACAGTTTTTTAACGAGGCGTGACAGTGCACCTGCGCAAGCTTGGAGAATGACGTTTGACTTATGGAATTTACCATAGTCATACGTCACCACCACATTTTAACAGCTAAGCATTTTTTGCAACTTTGAGCACAAAATTAAGCTATTTGTCAAAAAATATTTGGCGAACTATGTGGATAATCAACATTGTGAGGAAGTGACTCAGAAAAATATGAAATATCATAGAAATGTCAAAATACACTGGAGGGGGCTTTAAGCCCCTGAGGTCCTGTGCTGAGGTTGAGTAATTAGTGCACATTTGACCTTGTTTGATTCATGAAAGTATTTGCAGCTAAAACCATTGATTTTAATTTATTTCCATCCATTTCCCTAGTTTTTCCAGAGAATCGTTTTATATGTATGACTATGTAGTGGTTTTGTGTGTGTGTGTGCGTGCGTGTGTGTGCGTGCGTGGTCAAAAAATGTCTGTGCTTCCAGTTGGCATCTGAGGAACCAAAGATTGGTTCCTATTTATGCCAAGAGTGCTAATAGGCTCTTGCAGTCAATAGAGATACCCATAATTTCACAAATCATTTTTACCATCTTCTTAAGAGAAGCTGAGCTCATCTGCAGTTTGCTCCCTGCCTGCACTCTCAACCATTGAATTCTAGCTCCAGGAAATAATTAGTAGTTGTTTTTTGATATGGTTCGCTGTGTTGAGGAATTATTTAAAAAACACCACTTAATTTTAACATCTCAAACATGGTCCACTCCCAAAAAAAAATAATAATAAGAAAAATAAGTTTGTTTTTTTTTTTTACAGTGCATGTACTCAAAAACAGAAGCAAGAATATTGTTTGATACTATAAAATAATACAAATATAATTAGTAAATTAGTAAAATAATTGTTCGTTCTGGTTGTTTCCTCTGCTTCACAGTTTAAATCCCTACTTTTTTGGGGATTAGGACCCTGAGGGAGGCTGAGTTTCACTGATTCGACTTACTACACAGAGAGAGACACAGCGACACACAGACATGGTGAAGGAAGATTGATTCAGCGTTTCTGAGTGATACAGAGTGAAACTGCAAATTAATGATTTGCTGAACTTAGTCTATTTACTTGAGGTAAAGGAGAGGAGATATTTTAGTTGACTGACCAACAGCAAAATGGCAAAAGGAGTTTAGTACATCTAAGTAGTGCTTAATTTCCCTCTGAGTTTAAGCTTTTTGCACCTCCGTCAATGCACTGCCCTTCTACACAAGTAAAATACAAGACTTCATCCAGCCTAACAGCGCCTAATGGACCCTTTTAAACTTTTCAAAAATGCTTTCTGTTCACCCTTTAAAACAATCTGGAGGTACGGCATGCATTTTAAATTATTAATTATTTTAGGCAGCAGATTTCTAGCACCTAATAATTTACAAATTAAGTACTGCATCTAAGCTTTTTTAAAAAAAAACAACCAACCAAGTCAATGCTATTTCAGCAATCAATAAAACTGGCAGCCAAACAGAGCAAAGTTTGCAGCTCAATTGAATATGAGCAGTGTTGGGAGTAACGCGTTACAAAAGCAATGCAGTTACAGTAATGTACTGTTTTTTGCTGTAACGCATTACCAAAAAAAAACCCAGTAATATTATTCCCGTTACAATCTTAGCAACGCGCATTGCAAGGTGTGGTGTTTTTTTCTGCATATGCAGCACATTCTATGCATGTATTTGTGTGTTCAGAGAAAATTTTAAAATAAATTAAAAATCAGTAATTATATGGATTGTATTTAGGAACAGAGTAATTCACTCAGTAGCCTCTGCAGTTGTGTTTCAACAGATAACACTGTTAATGCTGTCTCTCCGTCCATCCAAAGAAAAAAAAATCACTAAAAGTCACTACTGTAATACTTACAGTAACTGTACATTAGAAAAGCCCAAAGAGAAAACTCCAAGACGAAAAATGCTACAGCCAACTTGTGTTGTTTGATAGAATTCTTTAATTTCTCTCCAACATCTGTCTGTCAAAGTGCAGATTTGTCTTCTGAGTGTGAGGCCTTCTGCTCTAAAGTGAATCTCTGTTAATAAAGAGCTTATTTAAAAGATTCATCATGACTGAAGATCATGATCATGACACAGCTCACCACCAAATCAAGATCCTCTTTATTAGGAGGCCCCAGTTCAACAACCTCCTATAAATTTGAAACCATTTCATTTGTCCTTCTGTCATCGTTACAATCAAAAATTCGTCTGATATGAAAACTTTTTAAAGATGAAAAAACCCACGTCAGTCTCACCCTGTTCCTCTGAAAGTCGTCCGGTCAGCAGCTCGCTGGTGTTTCCTCCAAGTCTGTCTGTAAAAACAGAGACCTGCTCCTTTATATTATGGTGACTCACAGAGTCCACGGGCCGGATCAGATATCGGTGCTATGTGAGTGGCCAAAACCTTATCTACAAGGAACTGTTTATAATGTCAATATAAGGAAATAAATGAATGAGCCTTTCCAGCACAGGAGTTGGAGAAACTCAAGGGGAAGAGTCCGAGGAGTGGGAGCCAGTCTTGATCACCAACTCAGCCCATGTTGTGATCCAACTTTTATTTATATTTAAAACCAACAGACCAGTTGGAATGTAAAAGACAAAGATAAGCCCAACAAAACAATAAATTTACACATCAGGAGGAGGGAAACCTACACAAGACCAGATAGCATCTCAGACATTTTGAGCCTGCAACATAATCTGAGTTCCGTACGGTAACCTTACCTAAGGGTTTGAGCAGCTTTGAGTGTTTCCACTGTCACTTTTACTTTAGAACATGCTCAAGCTGGCCACACCTAAATATGGAGTGCACATGTATTCAAGCCTTTATGGTAAATGCACTGAAACACAAAGCTGACAGTAAGGGATTTTTATTTTATTCTGTTGTCTTTACTTTACAAAGACAAGTGTTACAGTCTGAGCTCTTACCTGAAGAGAGGCTGTGATATTTTAATAGTACACCATACAAACACCACACACAATATCATTTATCAAATTGCGTCAGACTTGGTGAACTTAGTGCCACGATACACATTTAAAGCCCCCCTCCAGTGTATTTTGACATTTCTATGATATTTCATATTTTTCTGATTCATTTCCTTACATTGTTGGTTACCCACATAGTTCGCCAAATATTTTTTGACAAATAGCTCAATTTTGTGCTCAAAGTTGCAAAAGTTGCTTAGTTGTTCAAACGGGGTGATGACGTATGACTATAGTAATTCCATAAGTCATACGTCATTCTCCAAGCTTGCGCAGGCGCACTGTCACGCCTCGTTAAATTGGTTAGCTAGCTAACCAATTTATCATGTCATTTACATACAGGAGGTATGTTCATTATGGCGTCTGTGCGTGCGGTGTTGGAGGACAGAAAACGCGTTGCACTTTCACCTGCCACCGTCTTATATACAGTCTGCAACATGTATTTTATTAATGCATCGGCAGAGGCCCCCCCCATCAGATTTAACATCAGGTAATAACATGTTAACACAGCGTAATAAGATAAATTTGATGATATTCACAGGAAGTATAACACATATTACCTGTGTCCATTAAAAGTTAAAGAAACACTAAAAAGTCAGGGAAATGACTTTATTCTTTGATTCAGGGTTGCTGGAAAACTTTTTGCTGTGTCATCACCTTTTATATCTACACAAAGTGTTTATGATCAAATTCTTTAAAGGAACACAAGATGGTTTACAGGAAGGCAAAGCTGTTCACAGATCTAGCTTCTTAATTCTGCTTTCAAAGTACATCAGATTCATGGATTTGACTTTAAAAAGTACAAAATCTTCTGCAGGGGGCGCTCGCCTCTGGACCTCCCAGAGGGTCCGACATTCTCATTAGGGGCTGAGCCCCCCTGAATGTGATCCTAGAGTCGCCACATGTCACTATAAATAAGATTACAAAGAGTACTCTCTGGACCTGCTCTGTATGAAAAGGGCACTGAGAAAACGTTTGTTGTGAATTGGTGCTATGTAGATAAAACTGAATTGAACTGTACATGATATCATAGCATAAAGGGAACTAAAACTTCCACATCGTTACACCTTGTACCCGGTCAGTTCCACAGAAATCAATGTTTTGTGAGCAGCGGAGCAAATACAGGTGCAGGCCTGTGGCCTTCAGACTCATTACTCATTGGTCATTAGCTGATGGGGCTGCCATCACTTCCTCCTGGTTAGTGTAAATCATTAACCCCACAGATTGGATTACAGGTAAGTTTATCAGTAACTACAGGCCAAGATAAGCTAACACAGGTCAACAGGCTGTGGCTCGGTGGGTATGGCCTTTTAGTGACAATGAACAGATTTTGACCACAGACACGTTTGAACACAGCAGAAATACTTTTTGCTTCATATGATATCCTACCAATTTAGTTGAGATATAATGTATCTATTAGTTGGATGTTCTTTTTGTTATACAAGTAGGATTGTTAGTGTTGACATATCCCACTTTTTATCAATGTGACAAAATATTTCAATGTATTGCAGATGAATACTCTTTCACATTATTAGGAGTCAAGAGATTGGGCTCCCTTTAAAGATCCTTAATTCACATCAGTACCATGTGTGGAAATTTTAAAAGGTTTCTCTAATAGGTTTTCAAGAAGCAATGGTGGAACGCTAACACAGAGGAACATTCAAACTCAAATAACAACAAAGTTTAGGTGTGTGTTATATCTAGGGCTGCCCGTCGACTAAACTCTTAGCCAACCAAGTTTTCATTGGTAAAATAATTTTAATTTAAAAAATATCAACTTTAAAGTCCATCAGGAAATCGTTGCAAGATGGACCTTTTCTCTTGTATCACAGATGTCACTTACCTGTGTGCAGTGCTTATGGATGCATTCATAGATATATGAAGATGTATTAAGAACTGTCTGTGGGCTCTGCCATTAGCTAGTTAGGTCAGTTACAACGAGATTTTTCTTTAACAGGCGGCTCACTGAGAGCTGCTTATAAATGTATATTTCAATTTAATTAAAATCAGTATTTGATTTCTCTGTAATACAGCACAGCTTTAACAATATAATTGACAATATTCTTTCTCAGCTCTGGAACTCAAACTATTTTCTGATAACCCAAAAACACTGAAGTAATTATGTTAATATCATAAATGTGATGACTGGTCAGCTGGGAAGATTATTAGGCGCGGGCAGCCCTGGCTGGGGCGCCGTAAAGGGGGGGTAAAGGATGACGATTCTCGGGGCCCATGACTAAGAGGGGGCCCAGAGAAGCCCCCAATAAAATTGTGGTGCTAAAAAAATATATTTGATGGTAAAAATTATTGACTTAAAATTATTCTATTTGCTGTTTCCTGGTGTCAAAAAAATGTATTTGTTTAGGAAACACAAACGTCCGTGGGCCCCTCTCCCCCTCTCGATTATCATAAAATGGTTCAGTCCGCCCAAATTGTATCCAGGCAACACAAGCTGCTTAACTTCACTTATAGCGCCGGCAGAATGTCAACTTGACAGAAGAGGAAGTGAAAATGCCTCAGGACCGCCCGTGACAATGGTCGTAGCCTACGGCACTTTTCTGTGCGTACGCACGCTTTGTACATGAGGCCCCAGGTCTCTAGCATTTTTCGATAGAGCAGGGTGCAGCGGGTGCACGGCTTTGCCTCACATGCAGCCGGGGGTGTCGGCATCTTTGTACGAGGCTCCGCACACTTTCAGCATCCTACTGCGGTCCACGCTGTTGCACCTGTCTTGCAGTGGCGGTTCTAGGCCAATTTTACTGAGGGGGCCAGACTGGGGCCAGTTGTTTTGCCAGGGGGGCCCAGTCAATCGGAGACAAATGAGACAAAGGAAAAGTTCAATCTTTCAAAATGTCCCGTTTAGTATATAATGTAATGTTTTAGTATGTTTCAGTAACAGGATCTTTTCAGTAACTTAGTTATATATTTATTAAATTACATTACACAAAACAAAACATTCCTGTCAGACCAATCGCATTTTGTGTTTGAAAAGTTCTGTTTAAATGCAAAGCATTATTAAATTGTTGTGATAATAATTAAAATTTCCAGCAATATCTAAAGGCTGTCCATGCAGTGGAAACATGGATTACAAGGACAAAATATTGTCTACAAGGCTGCATTTAGTTTAATTTTGTCGCAAGAAGATACATTACTATGATTACTGTAGACCAGGGCTGTTCAATTATAAATTTATTTGGGACGGATTTTAAAACCAGGACACAGAGACGGGCCGGACATTTTCTCAGGAGTTGGGATCATTAAGATTTTATTGACACACTTGTATTGGTAATCCTTATTGGTTCAGTTCTTTATTGATGCTCTTATCAGTCCTCTTTATTACTAAATAATTAAATATAGGCTATTATTTAAATTTTTTGTTGTTTCTAGAGCAGCAACAGGATTTACAGCAACAAACAACAAACAAATTTAACATGTCAGTAAAATAAATATTACATATTCCTGACATCAACATACTGTGTGCTGCTGGTTTGTCTCAGCCACCAGCTGAGTTTATAATGTGCCATATTTTAATGTACAGGCAAACTAAGCTGAACAGTTACTAAAGACAGACAGCTTTCACTCATACCTGTCAAGTATCCCGTTTTGGCCGGAAAGTCCCGTGATTTTACCCTTCTTTCCGCCGTCCTCCGTATTAGTTTAGTAAATCTCCCGTATTTTAACCTGCGTTATTAAAAAATAATAGGAGCGTTTGACTTTGCGGTGCTGCACAGCGCAGACTTAACATAAGGCATGCTGGTTTAAAATTGTGTCCAACTTTCGCCTGCGCTGCAAACCGCAAGGCGGCTGCAGGCGCTGAGTCCGGCGGCATTATTCTTTGCAAATGCCGTGAGATCAGTCATTGATGTCAGCTCACAGTAAGCTGCTGCAGGTAGAATGTGTCCGACTTTATGCGCCGTTTTTATACCCCGCCCCTGCGGTCACCTGCAGCTCATGTTGGACTATCAAGTCGGCGAAAGTCAGCCGCCGTCATCTCGAACGCACCTAACAGAACTGTTTGCGCTCTCTCCTGTAAAATGAGCCCACAAATACACTCCTTCCAAAACAGTCTTAAAGAAGCAAAGTCTGCAACAAATTTGTACAATAACTCACTAAAGAGTAAAGAAAAGTTATGTGAAATTAAAAGAAAAACTTTAAAAGAAAAGCAATATGAAATGAAAAGAATGTGTGGAATGAAAATAAAATGTTGGCTAAATGTAAAGACAAATAATGATGAATGAACAGAAAATACGCAAATAAGCATTTAAATAAATGCTCTTCACCCTTTTGTGTTCATTTAGGCTATAACACCTGTCTTAAAATGTAAGGGATAGCCTACTGTTTGGATGGGGTGGTGGGACTGCTCCGGTGGGCACCGGAAAATTTCCCTTATTTTCAAATCCAAAACTTGACAGACAGCTTTCACTTCAGCTTGTTTTTAACAATAAGCTATTAGCTGAAGCAGCTGTGCCTGTGTGAAACCTAAAGGCAGCTGCAGCGGTAAAGTAGTGGCTTTTTACTGGCAAAGGTTTTACTGAACCACATACTACACACTAACGAGAGGAGAAGTGATCATTGTCGTAATGTCCACTGATCAGCTGGCTGACTTCGTTCAGTGCGCGCGTGTGCGTGTGGAGGCGCTCTGCAGACACACAGAGGAGCGGAGAGGCTGCAGGTCCGACAGGAAGTGTTGAGCCTTGATTGGCGGTGATCGGTACAGCGCATGTGAAACTCAACAGAGATGAGAAGGAATGGTTCAGCCTACAGCAGCTCACTCTGTAGATACGTTCATACACTATAGCCTACATGTAGTGTAGCTACTTTTGTTGTCATATGTTAGATCACATGCTGGGCCACGTGGAGGTTGCATCGAGGCTTAGGCGACGCTGACGCGCCGCTAATTCATTAGGACTGCCGACTTTTCGTTCAGAGGGGGGGCCATAGGGGGGGCCAAGGGCTGTGTTACAGGGGCACTGGCCCCTGCTGGCCCCCCCCCAAAACCGCCCCAGCTGTCTTGCAAGCTAGTTTTAATGAATATTCATGTAGTTTTAGGAAAAGTCAGGGAGCAGCAAGGCTTTGTGATTTATTTAGACAAAGTTATTGACTATGCAAATTTCAAAACGGTCAAATTGATGCCTTGTTGGTTCTAGTGTTAAAGATAATTACCATACGTTTGAATGCTGCGGTTAAAATGACTGCTGGTGGCCGTTCTAGTGTTAAAAGTGCATGATAAGGGAACTCAATTTTCTCCCCATGTTAGGTCAAGAAAACGCTGGAAAAAATAACAATACATAGTTTTAGTTAAACGTTCAAAGCAGTCAAACGCACTATGTCTAAATCATGCCTTGTTCCAAACAGAATCAAATGAACCAGCAGCAGCAACTGGTCCGGGCCGGACCAGTTGCTGCTGCTGGTTCATTGTATTATATATAGTATATGCAAGTTCTGCTTAAATTATTAGAAATTTTATATGGCCATTTTGTTTTATGGTGGTGTTTTCTTGCTGAGATTTTTTTTTTTCACCACAGATTGTAATTCCTGATTTTTAAATTGAAGAGTTTTATTTTGAAATTTCAGTATCAGTGTTGAAGCAAATAAATATAAATACATTTCATTGTATTAAGAGTGCTCAGTGTTTCCGTTACATTTCAACTGTCATGTTAAAAATATTAGGTTAGATTAGATTAACTTTATTGTCATTGCCATTGTACTGTACAAATATGTACAATACATACATACAAATATAAATATATGTGAATACACTATATATGACCCATGTACAGCTATGCACAGTATATACATTATACAGTACTGAAGTAGTGCAGTATTACAGAGGACAAGTTACGGGTATGGACATGGGATGGAGTTCAATTGTCTGATTGACCTAAATATGTGAGAATGATGTCAAAATACCATAAAAGCACATGATTTTATGTAAATTAATAGGAAAAAAAGTCTCAGCTGTGTTGGGGGCCCTGTCAAGATTCTTTTCATGGGGCCCAAAATCCTTAGCAGCGCCCCAGAGCCCTGGCAATGTGTTTATGTTTGTGTCCATGTTTTTGTTGCTCTGTGAAATTCTTTGAGAGCCTGAGGTGGGAAACTCAAAGTTTTCTGTCCCAGAACAGCTGATCAGAATTAGTTCAATCAACTCTGAGTGTGTTGAACCTGATGGAACTGTGTGCGGTTCCATCAGGTTCACTGCTCGCGCTTCCGGTCACCCCGGGGCGTCACATAAACACGCTGCCTGGATGCGTCTCATAGACACGTACCTGGGGTCGTCAACTATACACACAAAATCGCTGTTATGCATACAACACACACGGCTTTTCCGAAAGTGTGTATATGTGACGCATGAGCATGAGAACAGGCTGATCTTAACATGTGACAACACTGAAGAAATGACACTTTGCTCCATTGTAAAGTAGTGAGTGTACAGCTTGTATAACAGTGTAAATCTGCTGTCCCCTCAAAATAACACATCGCACAGCCATTAATGTCTAAACCGCTGGAAACAACAGTGAGAACACCCCTAAGTGAAAATGGATTTGGTGAAACAGCGACGTGACGCGGCAGCTGAGGAGATATTTGGGCTGTTTGAAAGAATAATAGCAGAATATGAGCAGATCAGGTTGGTACATTTTTACTGTTTTCTGTTATATTGTCAGGAAGTTAATTGTCATCTAGACAGTTAAATATTTTACTTCTGGTGAAATTCTTCTGGTGAATTGTGTCAAGTCTATTTACAGCTTAGTGCTATTTAATGGGTGCAGCTAGTTAAACTGGAGCTAAAGGGATGTAAGTATAATCAGGAAAACTTACTTAAAGTGTTAAAAGTAAGAGCACTTCATACAGAAAAAAATCCCCTGTAAACATAATAATATTACAGAGTATATATTTTATTATTATTACTCATGTATTTCTGTCAAAGGTTGTAGATATTTTGCATCAGACTGCAATTAATAACTTGTTTCATTATGGATTAAACTCTGACTGCCTACCCTGATGTGAAACAGTACTACGACGGTGGATAATATGTTAGTTGAGTCGGTGTTGACCTAAATGGAGTTGCTGCGTGTTCGGCCATGCAGGCGGGAGTGTTATTGCAACGGCGCTTGCTCCGTATTTTCCCCAGAGGAATGCTGTCAGGATATGAGCAGACTGCTCAGTGGCTGCCGACAAAGCCAGAGAGGCTTGTTGGCATCACATTGAGTAAATTTGTGATTATCTTGACATTGTTCTTATTGTAGGCTAATTCTCTGTTTAGCAGACTCCTATTTTGTGTGTAAGATTAAGATGTAACTGTACAACCACACATAAGGTCCACTGTAATAAAAAATGGGAGCCTAATAATCCAAGAAAAACTGAATTTGAAGATTAATCTACAAGTAAAAATCTTCAGTATTCTCTGACAGAAGGCTGTAGTCATACATTAATATAAAGGCTGCAACATCACACATACACCTCTGCTGTGTGTTATGCATGCAGTGGAAAGTTATGTTAGACTTCGCAGTCGTATTTAGCAGTGAGGAAATGCTTGAGTTTATCCCACCACAGATCCAGACCCTCCCAGCTCTGGATCCAGAAAGACCTGCAGAGAGCGATAGAAGGACTCCACTTCATCTCAGAGAAAAAATAATATACTTTTTACTTCACTACATTTATTTTATAACTTAATTAGTAATACAAAATTTAATCAACAAATAAATGATGGTGTATTATTATGGATAAAGGTGAAACGTTAGTGATCTCTTGGTGAAATTCGGCAGTTTATAAAGACATTAAAATGCATGAATGCATCAAAAATTATTAGTAAAATAACATAAATTATACTGAAATGGAACATTTGCATAACAAGTACTTTTGATGCTAATACATTTGTACCTTAACTTGTAACTGAGTATTTCTACACTGTGTTATACTTGTAGTGAAGTACTCCAACACTTCATTATGGGGTACAATATCCATACACTTTACAGTATAGTACAGTATGTAGTAACAGTCATTAGTAGAGGTTTGTTCAGAGAGATTTAATGAGTACCTTCTGCCCTCTGCAGGACCAACTGTGAACTACACTGTGGAATAATTTGTTGTTTGGTGTGTTGAACTGTACAGCACACTAAGGAATAAACACTAAGCTAATGTTTACATTTGTTATTTATTTTGTTGTGTTCATCATGTCAAAAGGTTTTTGAGGTGGAGAATCACAACCAACATTACTAACAACTAGCCAGGTTTCTGTCATCTTCATCCTCTTCTCCCTCTTCATCTCTGATGTCTTCATCACTTCTGACTGAAAGTTTTTTTATCCTTTACCTGATTTTTTGGACTTCTTGGACTTTGGATTTTTTCTTGTATCTGTTGGATGTGTTTGCCTTCGGTTTAGACTTTCCTCAGGCTTGTTGACTCTTCCTGCCTAATTCTTTCATCAACCTGTTTGTCTTTTGTTTAATTATTAATAATACCAAAAGCGTTGTCTGCTTGGAAGACAGTTGCCTCACTGTCTCACTACCGTAATAGACAGCTGCTTCAGAAGGCATCACTTTCAAGTGAAGGCACCTCTGTTAACATCGGTTTTGGAACTTATAGGACAGCACTTACAGCAACGTGTGACGTCAGCATGCCGTCTTGCGTCTCTTCTGGCTGTCGGAAGCAACCAAAAGGAGGTGGAAAGGGCCTTTTTTCAGTTACAGTAAATAAGAGTTATGGGCCTGATAATATTTGTGGCCGGGTACTCAAGTCTTGTGCAAAAGAGTTGAGCCCTGTATTTCACTACATTTTAATAAATCCTTGAGGGTACAGCATGTTCCAAAGGTGTGGAAGGATGCAATGATTGTCCCACTTCCGAAAGTTAGCTGTCCAAAGATATTAAATGACTTAAGACCAGCGGCTCTTACATCTATTTTAATGAAAATTTTTGAAAGATTTGTGAGATCTGAGATATTAAAGACGACCGAGTGTTTATTTGATCCAATGCAGTTTGCTCATAGATCAAAAAGAAATATAGAGGATGCAATGGTCCCTTAGATACATCTGCTTTTGAAATATTTGGAGGGGAAGGGGTCTCATGTAAGGCTTCTATTTGTAGATTTGTTTAATACGATTCAACCTCATATTCTAGTAAGTAGACTTTTAGAACAGTTCAAACTGAGTAATAATTTAGTCAGATGGATTTTAGATTTTTTAACTGAGAGAACACAAAGAGTGAAAATAAATAACACAATCTCTGCACAGGTTACTTCCTCCACTGGTTCATCACAAGGATATGTACTTTCTCCACTTCTGTTTATTCTCTACACAAATATGTGCCAGAGTCATTTGGAAAATCGTGTCGTTTTGAAATACGCAGACGACACTGTAATTGTCAGTCTGCTTCAGAATAATGAGAACAGTCACAGACCTGTTATTAATGACTTTGTTGAGTGATGTGAGGAGTCTCACCTTCATTTAAATGTACTAAAGACCAAGGATATGGTTATTGATTTCAGAAGGAATGTCTATATGCATGAGGTCACATCCATTAATGGTGAAACAGTGGAGTGTGTGCAGTCTTACAAATACCTTGGAACAATCATTGATTCAAAGCTGAGTTTTGAAGCCAACTGTGAAATGGTGTGTAAAAAGGGTCAACGTCTGTTCTTTTTAAGGAAACTGTGTCAATTTCAAATTGAAAAACACTGTTGATTATGTTTTATCGTGCCTTTATTGAATCCGTACTCTCCTTTTCTCTGGTATCTTGGTACAGGATTTTAATGTTAAAGAGTCGGAACTCTATTAACCAGACTGTGAAATGGTTCAGTGAGTTGATTGAGGGACCACTACTGAACCCAGCCTCGCTGTATACTAGGCAGGTACAGCGCATGAGTATTTCAATTTTGAGTGACCAGCTTCATCTGCTGTATTATGAGTTCCAATATCTGCCTTCCAACTGACAGTTTCGAGTACTGCGGTGTACAACAAAACGATATAAAAACATCTTTGTTCCTGTAGGGATTAATGTTATGAATAGTATTAAGATGGAGTAGATTGTTTTAGTGTGATTTTAGTGTCTTGTTCTGTTTGTATGGTGTTATCATTTATATGATTGAGAAATAACCTAAACTTATTCTCTGGAACGTAATTTACCTTCGGGTATAAATAAAGGAACCTTTTCAATAATCAAAGCGAGAAAACTACTAAAAAAATTTCGGCTTGGTTGTCCACCATCTTGGCAATTTTTTGTTCCAGCTGCAGCCGCACTGGTTTGTAATAGGCAGCATCAAGTCAGCATCGACGCTGCCTTCAAAACTGGCCATTACGGGGGCAGTTTGAAGGCATCTTAGGAGATAGGAAGATTCATTCGAGCCGTTTAGAACAGCTACTCGATGCCTCGCTGTCCTGTTAGACACCTTCTGAGACAGCAGTTTAGGCTGTTTCAAACACAGCCAAAATGTGACAGGGTGGTCTTTCACACAAAGGATCGCACATTGTTGACTAGGTCAGCCTCCTGCAGTTGACACTAACCCTCAACCAAAACTCTCTTAACTGCAGGTCCATGTTATTGATGAGAAACACACCGTTGCTATGAGGGAACCAAAACCAGACTGTGGGCAGTTTAATTTCTCTTACAGTTTTCCACAATTGCTAAGACACATTTCTTGAAACCTTCACAAAACCCCTGACTCTTCTGGCAAAATCAAGCACTTGCCTCAAAACCATTTGATCTGTGCTCAAAATCAAACAATGCTTTCAGCTTGGCCTTACTTACAGCCTGGTCAAAGGGTGACATTGACACTATACTGGACAGGGACTTGACCACATTTTGGTTAGATCACATCATTAGAAACAAGTGCGCAAATAAGAAATTTGAAGCAAAAAACTTGTCAGGATAGACAGCGGAAACTTTCCAGAGGGAAGGAGAGAAATTACAGTTTTTCACAAGAGCCTAAAACGCTAAACCCCATTCTCTGAACCCAGTGCTCAATGGCCTAAACCCATTGGTCAAATCAGTCACTCTTTAGGTAAAACCTTTAAATATTTCAGGTAGTTATGACACTGTTTGCAAATCTCATTCACTCTTTTTACAAAACTCTAAATACATTCTCACTCACTAAAACACATTTTGCCCTGTGATGCACTTTTGTTGCAAAATGGTAAATACATGAAAGGCAAGGTAAGTTTATTTGTATAGCACATTTCAACAACAAGGCAATTCAAAGTTCTTTACATCAGACATAAAAGCAACACAGGGAAATTGAAAAAATAAAACAGATTATAAAAACAGGATAAAAATCAGGGTAAAACAGGACAGTAAAAGTTACAGTTCAGTGTACAATCAGGGCAGCGAAAAAAGGAAACCGGACATTACAGTGCAGTGAAAGGTGCAGCTTTAATTTCATTTAATTAAAAGCAGTGGTAAAAAAGTCTTCAGACTTAATTTAAAAGAAGTCAGTTTCAGCACACCTGCAGTTACTGTATCTGGGAGTTTGTTCCAGATATACGGAGCATCAAAACTGAATGCTGCTTCTCCATATTTAGTTTTAGTTTTGACACTGGGGACAGAAAGCAGACCTGATCCCAGACCAGTTGGATTCTTGACTCTCGACTTGACTTTCCACTCCAACATTAACACTGACAACAACAGGCACATATAGAGAGACAGTTTGATAGCTGGGGGAGGCACCGAGACCAGCTAATGACAGAGACCGGTCTGAACAGGACACAGGCCCTGCAGCATCAACAATATCTGTATTTCCTCCACTGCTCACAGTGACATGAAACTATTGGAACTCTTATGTGCTGGGCCATTAAATCAGTCATACTGTGCAAAGTTATGTTTTTTGACATGTGAAGGATAAAAGACTTGTGACCGTCAGGCTCCTCCACCTCAGTCCCTGTGATGATGAAAAGCTGTGTGTGTGGGGGGGGAGGGGGTCTGTTCTATCCCCGCTTGCCGTGTTTCTGTGACAGCCCCAGGTTGCAGAGAAGGCGCTCTGCAGCTACCTGCTGCATCACTCCGGCATGATGGTGTGGTTCCAGGAAGAAGTCAAGCACACTACGGTTAAAATTTCCTCTGTGACCCAGTTCCACTAGATGTATTAAAGATGCCCATTCATACTTAACATGTCTATTGCAGCTATAAGACAGTAAGCTGCTGGGGGCACCAAAGTTCACACAGGTAGACATTGGGATGACCCAGTCATACACACAAAATCTGGTGGTTTTACCACTTACGTTTCTAAAGTTATAGGAAGATGAACCGAAGAATGCTGCATTTTAATTAAGTGCAGCACAGTGTTTGTTTTTATATCCTGACCCCGACAGGTTGACAGCTGGGAGAGGCACCATCATCAGCTAATGACAGAGATCAGTCTGAACAGGCCACAGGCCCTGCAGCAGCCACTATACATTTATTTTCCTCCAATGCTCACAGTTACATGACACCATCATTAACTGTGCCGTTAAACCGGTCCCACTTTGTAAAGTTATGAAGAGACATTGATTATTGAGAAGGTAAGGGGAGAGAAGTAGGAGCCACAGGAGAAGGAGAGAAGGAAGGGGCTGGGCAGAAATGGATGGGACCATGGGGTCAGTGCCACAGATACGCACAGATGCTAACAAAGACTGCAGCACTTGCTCTATTGCACTTTCCTGGCTTATAAAACTATATTTTGTGATTGGTTGTTTTATTTTCTATGAACCACTTTGTGAGTTCCCACAAAAAAGGTTATAATAAGTAACATAAGGGAAGGGGAAAGAAGGAGGAACAGTTGGAAAAAGGAGGTAGTGGTGACATTGGGATGACCCAGTCATACACACAAAATCTGGTGGTTGTACCACTTACATTTCTAAAGTTATAGAAAGATGAGCCATTGGGATGGCCTAAACCCTTTTTGTCAAATCAGTCACTCTTTAGGTTAAACCTTAATAAAAATTTCAGATAGTTAAGACACTGTTTAAAAATCTCATCCACTATTTTTGGAAAACTCTAAATACATTCTCACTCACTAAAATACATTTTGCACTGTGATGCATTTTTGTTGCAAAATGGTAAATACATGCAAGGCAAGTTTATTTGTATAGCACATTTCAACAACAAGACAATTCAAAGTGCTTTACATCAGACATAAGAGCAATACAGGGAAACTGAAAAAATAACACAGATTATAAAAACAGGATAAAAATCAGGGTAAAACAGGACAGTAAAAGTTACAGAGCAGTGTACAATCAGGGTACTGAAAATCTAAAAACAAAGAAAGAGAAAACAGGACGTTACAGTGCAGTGAAAGGCGCCAATCTACAGCTTTAATTTAATTTAATTAAAAGCAGTGTTAAAAAAGTCTTCAGCAGACCTTCAGTTATCTGGGAGTTTGTTCCAGATATACGGAGCATAAAAACTGAACGCTGCTTCTCCTGGTTTAGTTTTGACTCTGGGGACAGAAAGCAGACCTGATCCCAGACGACCCGAGAGGTCTGGATGGTTCATAACGAGCTGCTGATTGGATAAAGAGAATAACAGGACGGTCGGGTTTCTGTTCCCACCAAGAAGAAGAAGTCCAGCACACAATGGTTAAAATTTCATCTGTGATCCAGTTCCACTAGATGTATTAAAGATGCCCATTCATACTTAACATGTCTATTGCAGCTATAAGACAGTAAGCTGCTGGGGGCACCAAAGTTCACACAGGTAGACATTGGGATGATCCAGTCAAACACACAAAATCTGGTGGTTTTACCACTTACGTTTCTAAAGTTATAGGAAGATGAACCGAAGAATGCTGCATTTTAATTCAGTGCCGCACAGTGTTTGTTTTTATATCCTGACCCCGACAGGTTGACAGCTGGGAGAGGCACCATCATCAGCTAATGACAGAGATCAGTCTGAACAGGCCACAGGCCCTGCAGCAGCCACTATACATTTATTTCCTCCAATGCTCACAGTTACATGACACCATCATTAACTGTGCCGTTAAACCGGTCCCACTTTGTAAAGTTATGAAGAGACATTGATTATTGAGAAGGTAAGGGGAGAGAAGTAGGAGCCACAGGAGAAGGGGAGAAGGAGGGGCTGGGCAGAAATGGATGGGACCATGGGGTCAGTGCCACAGATACGCACAGATGCTAACAAAGACTGCAGCACTTGCTCTAATGCACTTTCCTGGCTTATAAAACTATATTTTGTGATTGGTTGTTTTATTTTCCATGAACCACTTTGTGAGTTCCTACAGGAAGGGAAGAGAAAGAGAAAGATATTAGATTAGATTAGATTTGCCATTTGCAGTATAAGATAGATCAATATGTAGACAAACATAGTGCACGTTCATGAAAAGAATAACAAGGTTTAAAATCAGAAGAAGTAAAATTAAAAACAAACAAAAAAAGACAAACAACAGATTAAAACTAATTAAGAGCGGGCCAAATCAGCCAAATGAACTAAAATTCAGAGAAAAAAAGTAGGTCATTAAATTAGATTTACTTTTAACATTTTATTCATTTAGCCGACGCTTTTATCCAAAATGACTTACAATTGCTATACATGTCAGAGGTCGCACATCTCTGGAGCAACGAGGGGTTAAGTGTCTTGCCCAGGGACACAATGGTGGATGGGTCACAGTAGGGTCTCTCATACCTTATCCATTGCTCCATCTCCACTCCAGATTTACATTTCTCAATGGTGGGACTTAATGTTGGACGATTCAGAGCCTAGGCACAGCAACAGAAAAGGGCCGACCACCTTTGGTTGTGAAGCATGAGTGGGGTACTGAGATAAGTTGTTGTGAGGATGATCTAAGCAACCTAGGAGCAGAATATGGAATCAGCATGTCATTAATGTATTTGTGGAGCTAATCAACTGAGGGCTTTAAAAATGAACAGTGAAATTTTAAATTCATTTCAGTACTTCACTGGAAGCCAGTGAAAGTGAGGCACACCCGGGGGAATGTGTTCTCTATTCTTTGTTCCCATTAAGAGTCTCGCAGCTACACTTTGAATCATTTGAAGACAAGAAAGTGTGGATGCTACCAGGTGTGAGCAGTATATAAAACTGTGTCATCTGCAAAATGGTAATACAAGATATTGTACTTTTCAAAGATAATACCAAGCAGAAGGATGTACTAAATACCTAATGGGCTAAAATGGCAGAGGGAACCACAGTCGACAGAGAGAAGACCTTTAACACAGTAAACTTCAGCACTGTGTGGAGTTCTAAAACCAGACTTTGTCGTAAATGTGTTTAAATAAGAGGAGATCTGGAAATCTTAGAAATAAATTGTAGCTTGGAGACCTGTACTTTTTATGGCCAGTGAGGATTCTTTGATAGGGTTTGCACAAGTGCGTGTTTGAAACTGGTAGGGACAACACCATTTGTTAAACAGCTATAAATTATAGCCTAAAACTTCTTTGAATAGGCATGACAGTATAATGTCTAGGGAACAGTAGGATGATTTAATAGGCAAGGCGCTACCTTTTGCTGGAAAGAAGGCACAGGTTGAAACTGCTAGAGGCAAGTGATTAGAATCTGAAGGTGAGATATTAGATCTCATGTGAAACTTGGCGACAAAAATTCATAAACTTATCACAGGTTTCCGTAGTGTGAGCAGAGGTAGCAACACGCAATGTTGAATCTAAAAGAACCATAAGTGGTCACATTTACTAGTATCAATAATTACCAGATTGGAAACAGAGAAAATGGATGAAGATCTAGTGTGTGACACTTATGATTTGTTGGACACAAAACTGATTGAGTCATATTAAAAGAATCAACAAGGCATAAGATCTCATCGATCACAGGTTTGGATGGACAATATAAACATTTAAATCGCCTACAATCAACAGTTTTTCAGAGCGGGAGATAGTTACTGTTAGTTTTAGGTGGTCTTTACACTAGTGCACAGAGTGTGCTCTCTTAGTGTCCTTTGCAATCATTCTGACAGTGACTTGGAAAAAGCTATGTGCCTTTGAGCGGCGATGCTCTGCAGCCTGTGATGTCTCAGGTTGTATCCTGAGTTTTTCCACCTGAACAGAGACTGAGCTGGGTACTGACTTACATAAGTACTGTTTTAAATTACACATACAATGGTAGCTTTCTGTGAGTAGTTCAAATGGTGTTCACACCAGAAATGAACCGCTCCAGACATTAACACCAACCTAAACAAACAGCATCAAGGGAGTAAACGCTTCAGGTTTCGGTCCAACCGCACTAAACGAGGTCAATGTGAACCCCACCCTGAGTCTGACATTTTCTTTTTAACCACAAGGAAGACACACAGACAAAATTTAGGCAATTTTTTTCAACTGAATAACAAAAATGCATGTTCAGTCAGGCAGACTGGGCTAAAGGTATGCCTCTTAGTAACTGGAGAACCGTGGGCCCGGGACAGCCACACCCTCTGCTACAGAGTATAGGGAACGACACATGATATAAAGGAGCAGGTCTCTCTGTTTATAGACAGACTTGGACGAGACACCAGCGAGCTGCTGACCTGACCAACATTCAAGGTGAGTCTGATGTGTCTTTTTTTTAACATTTGAAAAGCGTTTGTGTCAGATGAATGTTTGATTTCAACAACAAAAAAATTTATATAAACATAATATTGTTCACACATACGGTTCACTCATGATGAATCTCTTCTTTTGAACAAGTTCTTTAATAACAGACTCACTTTACAGTAGAACGCCTGACTTTGACAGACAGATGCTCGACTGAAATTGAATAATTTCATGAAACAACAAAATATTACTCTAATTTAAACTATAACACCTGTTAAATTTAAATTAGCACTCTTGCAAATATTCACATTTTCTAATAATGAAACACTTTAATAAACACGGGCTGTAAAATTACAGCACAAATCTGTCATTTGATTGTATTTTTTGCAGCATAATATATTGTATATTACTGTTTGATAGCTATGGCTGCCAGGCTCTTTACCATTTTGTACAAATTAATCAGCAGGTGGCCAGCCTAAGGCCTTTTATTGTGGCCAGCCTAAGGCACACCTGTGCAATCCCCATGCTGTCTGATCAGCATCTTGATATGCCACACCTGTGAGGTGGATGGATTATCTCGGTATAGGAGAAGTGCTCACTGACACAGATTTGAGAGAAATAGGCTTTTTGTGTACATAGAAAGTCTGAGATCTTTGGGTTCAGCTCATGATGAATGGGGGCAAAAACAAAAGTGTTGCATTTATTATTTTGTTCAGTGTAGATCAGCTGATGGCAGTTTACTGCTCTTATTCTCTACTGACCAATGAGAACAAGCAGCATTTTCTCTGTCCAACAACAACAAAGCACTGTTGATCCATATTAGTTTGAAGTGTTCATTGTGTAAAGTGTAAGTGAAGAGAACAGCCAATCAGTAGTTGTCAGAGCTCACAGCCAGAAAATATGTCTTCTTCTTTAGCAACATTCAACAAGCCAAATTTGATGAAATCTTTGAAAGACACCGTTCTTCTGTAAGTGTGTGTCAGATAACTGTTGGTCAGCTTCAGTCGACCTGTCTGTCTGTCTGTTGATGCATGTTTGTTACATGTTGTGTTGAGTTTTCAGACTGTTCCCCCTCACACAGTCAATAACCAATCAGTTGTTCTTTTACTTTTTCTGCAGTCTTACTGCAGTTTGGACTCCGTGGAGCTCTGTCACGTCTCCGGCTGCTGTGAAAACTCTCCCATCAGAGCGCTGACTGACCTTCTGTAACACTGCCACCTGCTGCTGACTGGCTTTCTGCTCTCACATCATCCTGACGTTTGGATCTGAAGGTATGATCAGCTGATGGTGAAACTGAAATGGTGAACACAGTAAACATTATACCTGCTGAGCCGGCAGCAGAAATTAATGTCTTTTTGCCCTCCATGGGAGCGTTTTCATTGGAGTGTGACGTCAAGTGAAAACTATGAATGGAAAGGTGTGAGATTGCAGGGTCCCTAGAACTAGTTCCCCAAGTAGCGTAGGCCTATCTGTGTCAACATTGTGTACGCCACAGGTGTGCTGGAATCTGCAGCACGTCCCTGACACATTAAAATACAAAAGAACGCAGTAAGCTTATTATTGACGCACTCTATTTTTTCCATTATTTTTCTTAGGTTACATTGTGAACAATGAATGTGCACTGTAACCTCAACAGTACAGGACAGCACACTCATTCACCATGTAACCCTAGGAGGGCTCGCTTTGGGAAAAGCCTGATCCCCGCAGCTATAGTCTGAAACATCAGACCTTGCTGAACTGGTCTGAGAGTGGACTGTTGTCTGTCATTGTATTTTGTGACTGTGTGCTGTTGTTGTTGGAGGTGAAAAGAAATTTCCCAAACGTTAGACAAAAAAGTTTGAAATCCTAGAAATCCAGCTCTCTGTGTCAAGACTGAGCTCCAACAACAGATTTTCACTCCTAACTCGTCTTATATGGACATTTGGTCAAGACCCCTTGGCTCTACAGTAAAATGAGCAATAATAAATGTTCAACGTCCGGTTAGACTTTCAAAATAAAACTAGTGAGTAACTTTGTGAAATGACACAATTTGGTTAGGTTTAGGAAAAGGCTTAAATACAGTAAGTACGTTACATAAGTCAAGTTTTCTTACTTACATAAGTAACATAGCATAACTAAAAGGAATCAATGACATTTTGTTTCACACGGGAAACAAACATCATGCCATTGTTGAGTACTATATTGTAGTGTTCAACAATGGCACTAAAGGGCTTCTCAATGTGTTTAAAACTGACAGCAAGGGGTCTTGATCATGCGTCACTATGTGACGTAGTAGTGAGAACCTGCTGACAAGGACGTTTCTGACAGAATGACCTAAACCTAAAGTAAATGTCATCTTTTATTGGCAGAAATTGTCACCTTGTTTTTCCTTTTCAACAACGTGCAAAGCAGCAGGGGTTCCTGTTGAGTTGGTTGTTAAATCATAAAGCCATTCTAATATGTATTTTTTATGTTTCAGGAAACCACAGGTTGCACACGAAAATCACCATTAAACCTCTGAATAAATCAACAAAAATGAGTAAAGTACCAGCAGAATGTAACATGGGCAACAGCCTGACATGCTGGAAGTGTGATAAAGTCCTGCCTCCGTGCAAATCCTTTGCTGATTTATATGTAGATACTCTGCATGGGGAGCGCATGTATGTGTTCAATGGAGGTGAATACTACAGACCATATGAGCTCTTTATGCACGAGTGTAAATCTTGCTTTAACAAGCCAATCAATGCTCAAGACAAAATGACTACAGTGCCAGTAGAAAGTAAAATGGGCGACCGCCTGAGATGCTGGAAGTGTGATAAAGTCCTGCCTCCGTGCAAATCCTTCAATGATTTATATGTTGATACTGTTCGTGGGCGCCGCATGTATGTGTTCAATAGAGGCGAATACTACAGGCCTCTCGATCATTTTTTGTATGAGTGCAAACGTTGCTTTAAGTAGCAAATCAGGGATCAAGAGGAAGAAATGGCGTGAGAGAAGGAGAGACAGGCGAGGAGAGGAGAGGAGAGACAGGAGAGACAGACAGAGGAGATGAGAGGAGAGGAGAGGAGAGGAGAGGAGAGAAGGAGAGAGAGGAGAGGAGAGGAGAGGAGAGGAGGTTTCTTTTATTGAAACCAGAACAGAAATCAATTGAAACTGTTTGCCAACCAAACCACGATCCCTGATCAGAAATTTACAATCAGGTCACTGCCTCCTCTGTGCCACTGATCTCTCCATAATGGAAATAAAACATTGACTTTGCCATCGGCAGAAAATAAATATCCATTTGCCATGGTGTACCAGGATATCCAGGAGCAATGGTAGATGGTCAGGATAGAAACATTTATCAGAAATCAGACAAAGTTCATGTTTAAACAATCTTTTGCTCTTTGTCTCTAAAACATTGTCAGTGATCATCATCCGTACTAATTACTGTAAAAGGTCATAATAATCTTCCCATCATATATTTAGGGTTCCCCCTTTTTCCAAAGATGCCAACTAGATACAGCTGAGCAGCCACAGCAGACTACTGTTAACTTTAAATATAAGACAGGTCTGTGCTGTTTATTAGTGAGAACTCACTATTTTTGGATTTTAGCTTCTTGGATGTTTCAGTAAAATCTGAATCCTGACTTTACCTAAAGTTAGAAAACCTCAGTTTGTAATGATAAAAGTCTTAAACACTGTCTGAGATTAGATCAGGTAGGACTTCAGATTCAGGATGTGTCTTTAATGACCCTTTGTTTTTTTTTCAGTATAAACCTTATTTCCTTCTAACTCCTGCTAACTTCAAATGTCAATGTTGGATTATGAATTCTTCCTGATATTGTATTGTTATTGAAATGTCTCCATCACTCAGTCAGGCATAACCAATCAATTTGTGCTTTGGTTAGCAATTTCAAATCAATTTCATGCACCATTTTTTAAAGCCATACATATTTTCTCCTGTGTTCTGGGCTGCTTTAATAATTTAATAGAAGAAATATCTTCTTCCTGTGCTGCACTGTATCCTCATGGTTCAGCATCCATTATTGGGAAACACTTTTCCTGTCAGACATAGCTTTTAATGTTTATTTTGCTGTACGCCATAATGTAATGTAGGGAAATGATGTAATAGGAAATGATGTCATGTAGGGAAATGATTGTGGGAAATATTAAAGGATAAAGCTTGAGATGAGCCTCAGACATGGATGATTAGTTTCTGAGCTGCTGATTGGATGAAGAGAATAGAGGCGGGGCTCTGTGTCGACAGCAGCTCATGCTTTATCTTACTGGTGGTGTCAAATGTTTGATTTAGGGATTCAATGTAACTCAAGTGCTACAGCTATATTAAAGAGCACTTATAACTATACAATTATTATTACACTACACTATAACACTTATATTCTGTGTGCTCTTTCATTATAACCTGAATAACATGTAACCTAATGTCTAAAATATTTCTGTCTTCATAAAATGAGCTGAAAGTTGCAGTGCCTTCCTCTCTTTTATTCTTACACTGGGTGGTGCTGGTTACATGTTTTTACACATTAACAGTAAAATGGCAGAGAGCTTGACCATTAAGGCTGGGGATTGCCTCGATACTGGACGGAAAGAGCTCAGTACCGAGGTGTATCAAAACGTCTCCAGTCAAACGAGTAGTGAAATCGATCCTGTTTGGAACCAGATTGGTGAGAAATGACTATTTGTGTGGTTTTCTTGCAGCCAAACACACACAAGCAACACACCGAAGAGAAAGAGAAGGCCATGCGTCTTTATGTGCCTGCATCCGCCGAGTCCATTTGAACAGCAGCTCCACATGCTCGCTCCAGGCTGCCGCGGTCTGAGGGACGTTCCTCGCCACAAGCTTGGCTTTCCGTTGGTTTCATCTTCTGGTATCCTTTAACACTCTGTACATTTTTATTTGCTCTTCACATCACTTGTCACCAACCGATCAGTTTACTTTTAACAAATGTATCAAACATTTAACTTAAATTGTGGTTACTGAGCCATTTCACTCTTCTCTCATTCTCATTCTTCACTGATCCTCCTTCTTTCCCCTGACCTTCTGTTAAGTCTTGTAACATTATCTGTGGGAACTCACAAAGTGGGTCACAAAAAATAAAACACCCAGTCCCAAAATATAGCTTGGCAGGGCGGAAAAGCTCAGTGCTGCCGTCTTTATCAGTGACAGTCTGTGACTCCATGGTCCCATCCCTAAGCATCAGTATAATGGAATTCACTGCCATGCAGAAAATGACTTTGAAAACATTTTCAAAATAAAACGTGCATCTGCATGTACCGCATCGTTTCAAGTTCAGAGTTGGGACAGTTAGAAAGTTGTTTAGAAAACACAAATTCTGGTCAATATTTCTAAAAGCAGGTTGGTGATTAATTGTCCTTGGTTGCAGCAGCTGCACAGAGTCCCAGTGCACAGGGTGCGAGCAGCTCAGTCACTCCGTCTGCTTCATAATGCTGTGCGACTGGGTCGTGGAGAAATCACTAGTCAGCTTGGAAACGAACCCAGAGATAGACAGCTGCTGACAGGCTGGACGTCAGGGATTTATCTGCCTACTGCCACTCTGTTTACTGTAAAGGAGGACATGGACTAACAGCAACTGTCATTCCGTTCATGCATTAAAGCCCTTTAAAATAATATCATATGTTTGGTCCTCTGTCCAAGCAGCAGAGGGAATATCCCTCCACATTGCTGAGCATGCCAACATTCAGAGTGAGCACGAGGGAAGAGTGAGGGTTACAGCTTCAGTGCTCTTCAGCGACTACTAACTTGTCCTAAGAAATAATTTTGATTAAAACATTTAAATGTAACCACTGTTGTCAGTCAATGCATTTGTTCCACAAACGGTTAACAGTCAGGGCGTACACTTACCTACCTGGTTGATCCTGCCATTAGTCTAAGTACACTAGTAGTAGTACTTTTGAGAACCCCGCCTCTATTCCCTTCATCCAATCAGCAGCTCAGCAACTAATCATCCATGTCTGATGAAACCCAGAATCATTTTCCTACATTACATCATTTCCTGTACTCACATCATTTCTCTGGGATTTCAAGCAGTTTCTGTTTCCCTGCAGCTCCCTGCAGGCGCTCACACCAATATTTAAGTGTTTGTGTTGGGTAGGGGGGGGCACCAGCTCCGTCCGTAAGGTCTTGGCTGAAAACTGGAGGGTCGCCGGCTCGAGTCCAGCTCGGAATATGAGTTGAGTTTCCACTTGGGGTGGTGGAAAAATCTCAGCTCTTCTTCTTCAACACGTTAATTCTTCAATAAAATATAAATGCAGTAATGAAGTCCAAAAATGAACCAGAGTCAGAGTTTGTTGCTGCTGAGAGTCATTTATTCTTTTCCAAGAAAAAGACGAGTTCCCACCAAACAGACCAAAAACATGCAACTAAAAACTGCAGGTTGCTGTGTCCAGGTTCTATACTGTCACCTTTCTCCCCCTTCCCCACGCAGCTCTGTTCCCTTTATTTTTAAATCAACCATGTCTTTTGAACCAATTATTTATAATTGTGTTTGGTTTTAACATTTTAATGATCGCTTACTGCCTTATCCTTTGATGAAATGTTTTCAACTTCAAAAAGGGGTCGGACTGCCAGAAAGGTTAAGAACCCCTGATCTACACCATTTTTCTGTCCTTTTCTTATATGGTTGATTTTGTAGTTGTTGAAGCTACCACACTCAGCACACTATGAGAAAATAATGACAAGACAAAGTATAGTGAAGAAGAAATGGTGAGCACAGAGAGGAAAATAAAAAGCTTAAATAAAGATAAATAGAAAACAGCTCACAAGTATTCTCTTCACTGATATGTGATCTTACATGATGATATTCTGTGAAAATCAACACTTTTCTTTATCAGTTGCACCTGATGAGAGCACAGATTTAAAAGGTAAGGTAAGCAACAGCTTTCTTTATTTTGATGTGATGTCACAGTGACTTTAATTCTTTTTAATAAAGAAAACCAAACCTCCTCTTCTCTTCTCAAAAAATAACAAAAATAAACAATCTAGATTTTATTAGCAATTTATTGGATTTCCCTGTATTAACAATCACACATTTCCAGGAACCTTCTGAGGAGTTTACAGTTACATATCAGCATATTTCTAGGAAATTACAGAAAACAGTGGGACCTGTAAAATAAAGTGTTACCAAAGGTTCAGTAACAAACCAAGAGAGCACTATAAAGGTCTCCCTTCCACATATTACACTGCAATGCAGATGACTGCATCACTTACTTACAGTATATTTGTTACGACCCGTGAGGTCTGTGTGGGGGTTTGTGCTGCTGTGGGCGTGTCTTTCTGTTCTGTTTGCAGGTGTGTTCCTTGCGTGATGCTGGGCTGATCCCGCAGCTGTGGCAAATTGGCGATTAGTGGGCCACTTAAGCAGGGCAAGGGGAATGCTCTGGGTCTCACTCTTTGCCCCAGCCAGCTCGTCTTAGGACTATTCTGTGTGTACATTAGATTCCTGTGTGGAGTAGTGTGTGTGTATTGCTGTGTGGTTACAGGAGTTTGACCGGCAGCACTTCACCATCAACCCCACTTCGAGGGAGTGATCGCGGCGTCTGTGGACGGCCGGTGTGGTGAGCGGCGGGCCATCTCCAGGGGCTTCCCAGCGCGGTGGGAGCCGTGGAGATTGTGTGGCCTTGTTTTCTGTTGTTTTTTCTAGCATATACTTTATATCGTCTCTTGTGTTAACAGAGATCGTTTCTTGTTCGTTAATCGCTCTTATTTTGTTTTGTTTAATAAATACATACTAACTCGTACACGGTTTTGAGTCCTCCTTTAGTTTTCCACCCGGTTTATTTATCTTTTGTTCGTCCCACACCCCTAGACCAGCCGGGGACGTAACAATATTAATTAGACTTTACACAAACTGTGTGTTTTAAAAATATTTACCCTGACATGCTATGTCTTTGGTTTCTTGTTGTTCCCTCCATCACAGAACTGTAGTTTGCTGCCTCTTATCTTGATACTATAACAATTCCATCTCGTTTACCAACAACTTTGATAAAGGAAATATTTGGAAAAACTTTTTTTGAATAACTTGTCTACGTAGGTGGCTTCAGTAGGCAGTAAGCAGCATTTTAACCAGAAGACTTTTTATGCATATTCTAAAATTTTACACAAAAGAGAGACTAAAATACAACAAAACAACCAAAGACAAGGAAAAATGCTGTGGTTCTTACCAACGTGTTTGGTAAACAATTTTTAGCCTGTGTGCACAATCGTATGTCTCTTCAGATTTCCCTGTTCTGTAAACCTTTTCCCACAACCATCACAACCGAATGGTTTGTCTCTTGTGTGTGTGCCTCAAGATTTCCCTGTTGTGTAAATCTCTTTCCACAAACATCACAACCGAATGGTTTCTCTCCTGTGTGGACTCTCGTGTGTGAATCTACATTTTGCTTCACTCTAGAACTTTTCTTTTTAACCAGACGGCTGTCGGACCTTTTTCCTAAATGACACCTCATGTGTCTCTGAAGAGACCTCTTGTAGTGATAATGTTTACCACACTCAAAGCAGCTGAAGGATGTTTCTCCAGTATTACAACTCACATCACTTACACTTTCCTTATATCTCAGAGCATTATCATCTGACTCGGGTGCCCTGGTCTCCTTCCAACCGTTGTCACTGTCCTCAGTTTCAGCTTCAGAATCTGACAAAGGTTTTTGCCATTCATCATAACTGAATTCAGTGTCTGAAGAGTCTGAAGCATGTTCTTCAGTATTTGGATGCAAATGACTATCTGGATCAAGGTTCCTGACAGGTTCTTGTTCTCCATCTGTTTCTGTCTGTGTAACTGAGTTGCTGGTTGAAGGCTCTGCCTCTCTGTAGACTTCAGTTTGGATTCGATGAAGCTGTGGAGACTGAGGGTTCCCTTCATCATCTTCACTCTTCACAGGAACAGCAGTAAATGGGAACCTGTTGACATCAGCCTCCTCCAGCCCATGAAGCTGCTCTCTCTCCTGACTGGTCCGGAGTTCCTCCTGTTCCTCTTTTATGTGTAAGAGCTCTGTACTCTCTTGGTCCAGGCTGGGGCTCCACTCGGGGGGAACCTCTTCTTTAATCACCAACAGCTGCTGGACATCTGCAGGAAACACTGCAACACACACAAAACATTATGGACAACTGTGACTTTTCGAGATGTACCTTAGCAGTGTTCATTTCAGCTAAAATACCAAAAATCATCAGCTCATCATCAGTGGAATTATTGGACATTTTGGTGAAGGGCGTGCTCTTGGCCGGAGACTGTGTGTGGAGCAGACATACCCAGACTCCCTTGTTATTGTTCTCGGTGACTTTAACAGGGGAAACTCCCTACAGACAGTTTATAAACTGTCCAACCAGAGAGGAGAACATTTTGAATCACTATTACACCATAATAAGTAGTATCTGTCACTGCACTGCAACACTCTGTCCGTGTCATGGTCCACCTGATTACTGCATGCATACATTAAAGCTCTGTAAACCTGAGGTGAGGACATCTAAGCAGTGGACCAATGAGAGACCTGTAGAGGACCTTCAGTCATGTTTGGACTGCACTAACTGGGATGTCTTCAGGACTGCTACCAACAGTCTGGATGATTTTACTGATGCTGTGACATTCTAAGTCCCCCATCAGAAAAAAAACGCACATCGCAGGTTAGAAAACGTGAGGCACACAGCCATGTCTTTTTTGGTTGAATTTGGAAAGAGCAGTGTGCTGCGGGTTTTTTTTTCATGTTGCTAGGCAACTACCGAATCAGCTGTCTTGTCAATCAAGGATTATGGCACCAGCGATCTGTAGGATAATCTTTGGTTTGCTTTTGATCACAACTGTGTTGTCGGGTCAGAAATAAGGTCAGTGTGACGAAGGACTACCGGTGCAGACAGGTCGGGTTTTACCGCAACCAATCGGAACAGCCCAGCGCTCCGCTATGCGGAAGTAAATAGACGATATTCAGCGCGAGACAGCGAGGGAGCGCCCGTGGGAAAGACAGATGCTGTGTCCGAAATCACCCACTAGTCCCTATATAGTGGACTATATAGTGAGCTCGCCATTTTGTAGTGGTGTCCGAATGTCTAGTGATAATTATTAAACCCTATATAGTGCACTCAATGTATCCCAGAATGCATTCTGAAAAGTAGTGTACAACCGATGGTCACTAGCCAAGCCATATATACCATCATGCAGTGCGCTGATAGAAAAAACTGATTGTCCGACGGCAATGACGTAATTAACGGCGCCGAAATAACGATCGGGGTAGTGTCCGAATGTGTTGTTTTAATAATGCGAGTGAGCTCACTATATAGTGCTCTACATACAACTCCCTATATAGGGGGGTAGGGAGTAGTGAATGAGAGGGGATTTCGGACACAGCCAGAGATATCGAAGTAGTGTTGCTGTGTATTCTTTAAGACTGTGTGTGCGTGCAGACAACTAGTAAGTAAACCCAACATTTGATGTTAGTCCACCCCATAAGAACGTTTGCACTGTGTTCATTTGTATAGTAAATTCACCCGATGTGCCGCCGCTCGTTTAGTTTTGCCGTATAATGGCGGCGCGCACAATGCACAACGATATACACTAATAAGGTGTGGCCTTATGAGCCCGGAAGATCGTAGTACAGCGGGTGTTTTATAATTCGCCATACAATTTAAGCCATGTTCATGTATTACAGTGTTATTGTTGTATTTGAGTAGACAGTTCAGAGATGTGAATATTATTATTGCACCTCATTTGAGTTTGTAGCTGCTTTGGTTTAAGCCTTTTTAAGCCAGCTAAAGGAAAAGTGATTTAGCATAGGTGTTATATTGTATAAGGCATTAATCTGTTTACTGTTGGATATACATAGAAGTTGTACTGATATTTGTTTTATCTCTGTTATAGAACCACACACCCAAACACAGTGTACTCAGCCTCTGTTTCAATAAACGACTGAAAGGAACATCTTGTCTGGACTGCATTCTAACCGATGCCCCTAAGTGGCCACACAGTGTCCTAAACATCATATACAGTCCTTTGCCAGTCACCAAAACAGTCAGGCTGGGCCAGTAAAGGCCTGGACCCTACCTCCGCCAACGTAATAAACTCAACAAATAATACTCTATTAGTTTTCTTCTTTCGCTGATTCTTCGTAGTTAAAAAATCACTGGAGACGATCAAGAGTCGGTGCAAAAGAGTTTATTCCAAAAAAGGACAGATAAACCCGAGTAACGTCCTAGCAGGTCCAAAGGATGGAACTGAGCAGCTATCAGCGTGCATCGCCTATATTTACCTTACGCTCCACCTACAAAGTGGGTGTCACACCCGTCACACCGTGACTCCTCCTGTAGGGGTCGCTGACCACTCCTCTTAAATGGTGAATTTCTTATCCTTTGCTGCCATCTTGTGGCCATTTGTATGTACTATTTATCGAAACATATTCAAGATTTAACCCTTTTGGATGCTCAGCAAAAACAAAGCTCCATTACTGCGGGGGCGGTAATGCATCTCTCTGGTTTGCCAACCGCTCATATCTTGTCTGTGTTGTTTCAGCAGCGCCCTCATATATGTTCCATATGTGCACCTGCAGCAGCGTGAAATCACTGATTGTTTGATCTCCACCTGAGCTTGGGTACATGCATGAAAAGAATCTCCATTACAAAGAACAAAAAAGAACTAAACAAAGAAAAGTGTGTGGGTTACTGCAGAGTCCGAGCTAACAGAGAAGGAACAGCTGACCTGCTTTAGTTTGGAAGCCTGTCTGCGGACAGCCTCCTTGGATTGCTGTTTCCCATGGTCCAAAACAGTTAGCTGGTTGTGGGGTTGTGGGTCCCCCCTTTCTGGCTTATTGCTTGCAGTCTTGAGCTGATGCGCCCAGTTGTCTCCAGCTCCTCAGCCACAGTGTGTTGCTGGAAGATCACCTGCCTCTGCTCCAGCAAACCCGCAGCAGATCCCTAAGTTGAATTCTTTCCTACCACAATCTAGTATTGCTATTTATTATGTGACTAAAATGTAAAGGCGTGCTACAGATGCAAATCTTTGGACGCATGAAGCAATCTTGATATTAGTCTCATAGTGGAAGTGACTGAAGAAAGAAAATGGAAGTGTGTAGGAAGGTAGCTGCTGGAATGCATATGCTGCCTATCCTTGCCTGTTTATGTAACTATGGAGTGTTTGTGTTGGGATGGGAATATGTGTGCCATCAATGGCTCCAATGGCTCCAGGGAAGCCAGTTTGGCAAACTCATCCTCCCTGGGCCATTGTATGATTTCCCTCATCAGTCCACACAGGACCTTGCAAATGTCTAAAAACACGTAAATCAGGGTTCCTTTGGACGTGTCAAAGCGGTCTGCAACACCTCTGAAGCTCTCTTGGTTTGCCAGCAACCAAATGGAGCACAGAAATTTCTTTGGAGTGTCCAAGGTTAAGTTGGTCAAGAGAGGACCAACCTTCTCACAGAGTGCGCACGGAAAAGAATCTGCAGCAGGAGTTTATACACGCCTATGACACCGTACAATTAGATGACACAAACCTTGCTGTAATGGCTGTTTACACACTCAGGCACTGTTACATAATTATGGGAATACCATCACAATACATTCTCAAAGTAACAAACAAAAGTATGTTGACAGATTTATTTTACATATAAGGCAGATTAATTCCAATAATCCATAACACAGGAGCTGTCTAAACATCATTTAGAAATTGCAATATCTTCTGGTATATGTCCTTTCCTTTGGAAGATGTGCTGAGCATTATGATTAATGTCACAAATAAAAAGCCTGGTATATTTATATTACATGGACCGTAAACATATTAAGAGTAGCCTTCAATGTGATTTTAAGACATATTTTTATTTATGTAGCCTGAATGTTTACGAGAGTGACAATTTCATGAACTTTTCTACTCTAGGCCTAGTCCTCTAAATTAATGTATATATCACAACAATCAGTGATCAGCAACAGCGAATGGCCTAATGTCAAGAACAAAATATTTAGCATGTATACAATCTTAAACATAAGAAGTGTTGGCTTTGTCATCCTGAAATGCGAGGCAAATGTGGGATCGCTGTAACAAGAACCACAGTTTCCACATATCCCTTCACTTGATTTGGATTTTCTGGACAGCAAAGCCAGTGAAAGTCACATCGAGCGTATTTTGAAGCAGGCCTACTAAACACGTAGTATTTAATCCACTGTCAACAGGCTCTGTAATTTCTTCGACCAGTGCAGCAAGCATTGTCTTCTCAGCTGTCTTAGTTGCAATGGTTTCTTAGCAGGGCGTTCGAGGCACTTCTTCTTCAACATCTTCCTGTGGTGCTGCAAAAAGCCTTAAGCAGCCCGCAGACAGTCCGATACCTGTTCCTGCAAAAACTCAAAAAGAGGGTAAGTTGAGATTGTATCATACTGTTCTGTTACATAGAACAATTTCTGCAGTGTAATTTGAGTAGGGCTGGGAAGACTCATCAGCGTCATCGATTAAGAAAACACGCCCATTTACATAACGTGCATCCGCGCACTTTGTGTAAGCAAGGATTCACTCAGAGGACTCTACAGGACCTAGCCTCAGACCATCTACAGTTTGGGAGTATTTTAGATAGAGACCCAAGTCTGCTGTCATGGTAACGCCCGGTTACACCATGGGTCAGCTAACATTTGGCCGTTTTATATTTTCTGTTTATCAAACTCCCACCTAAGTAAGAAAATGGCTGAAACCAGTGTGACAGACTTGTTACGGTCTGAGCCTGTTTTTACGGTCTGCAGATCGGTTCTGATATTTTTCTTTGCCTGATACAGAAAGCACATTTGCCAGTGATTTTCTTCTTGCATATTATTGATTCCAGCACTTACACAGGCTCAGTGGTGTAGTCTAGTTTTTTTCTAGTGAGTATACTGTGATTCCCCCCGTCCCAGCGTGACGTCCCAGTCCCATAAGCGCCACCACCCTCACTAACAGTATGCATGAACATGTAATAGAGAGCATTGTGAAGGACGGCTTAGGCTGTGTGTTACCAACAAAGACTTTAACAGCCAATGAGAGTTACAGGTGGGAAAGGGCGTCACTTTGAGTTCAAACGTGGTGGGGACATTTTAGGGCTCAGATTAGAGTTGTGACAAAACACTTAGCATATGAGATGTAAAAACCCAGAATATTGAGGTCACGAGGTCAAGACTAGAAGATATTTTAATAGTAGGCTATTTTAAAAATCATCCTGATGAGTACAGGATTGGGGGGTCTGGGGGTCCTCCCCCAGAAGATTTTGAGCATTAAACACTTCAAGTCCTGCATTCTGGAGACATTTTCTGCACCAATGTTTTGGTATAAATGTCTCATGTTTAGTGTTAATCACCATCTAACTCAGCTACATTTTGACTTAGATGTTACATGAATCTGGTTTTATCAGCTGGTAATTTTCAATGCACATTTCACGGTGTAAGTTGCAACTATTATTAACAATAATAGAAAGCTGAGGCTTTTCAGCAGCAGTAATAACAATGAACACAGGCCTGTGTGCAGTTCTGTCACCAAAACTCTCATGCATACAGAATGTTTGCACTGAGGACAACTAAAGGTGTCCACATCCTCTCAAGCTCACTTATCTTCCAAAACATTGTCAAACGTAGGTTATATTTATCAGCTTAAATGCACACACACACACAACACACACACACACACACACACACACACACACAGTATCCCGCATTCACTGATCCATTAACGTTAACTAGTTCTAGATTCAATAGACCAACAATCCTGTCACAGTTCCGTTACTGATTACAGCGTTAATGATAACAGGCCTTTAAGCTATTTTCACTCAGCAGGTAACGTTACGGTAACATCAGCCTCATCTGGCTCGTTTTCTGAGTTTCAGTAACTTTAACGTTCCTGTCATGGTGTCACCTGGAGCGGCAGCAGCTTCTGCAGGCTGACGGAAACACTGAAAGAGTTTAGTTTATCCGTAAGTTTCACATCTCCTTCAGTGATTCACATTAGTTAATTTCAAACGTGCGCCGAGTTGTTTGGTAGCTGACGTGAGATCCCGGTCACGGGCCACTGAGGCCGCAAACGTCAGTTCAGAGCTTCACAACACAAACTGGGGGAATTTGTTACGTATCATCTCGCTGTTTTAAGTGGGTATACGGCGTTTACCTGCGTATCACGTAGACTGCACCGCTGCACAGGCTCCTTTTACTTTAATGTATTTTTACAGTGTGTCATTAGTTGCTACTGAAGGAAAGGGTCTGAATACTGGCTGCGGTCAGACCATAGACTGTATATAAAAAGGCCAGACCGACGTGTTTTCGGACGCCACAAATCTAATTCCCAGATTTCCGATAGTATTGAAAGCAGCATTAGCTGCTGCAGTGTTGCCGTCGGCTCTCAGACAGACAGACAGCCATCACGAACACGTCTAACGGGACAGGACAGCTGCGATTCACGCAAACGCTCGTCTCTTCCACTTGATAAATTAACGGTAGCCTGTTTTAACGGGGCGACGCCGGTATGAACACGGAGGAGACGAACGTGGAGCTGAAGGATGCTGAGACCAAAGATGCTGAGCCGAAGGATGCGGCGGATCCCGCTCAGGCCGCCACGGATGCTGACGCGACGGAGGCCGATGTGAGCGAAGCGGATCTGGACCAGGAGGAGCAGGAGAAGCTGCCGATGACCGGAGGAGGAGACCGGGATGAGGACGCTCCGTCCGCCGGCGGAGAGGCGGCGGCGGCGGAGAAGAACGGCTCCGTGAAGCTGAAGATCCCCGAGGAGGCGGAGGAGAAATTCACGGGGCTGAACAAAGAGGAGCTGCTGAGGGTGGCCGGGACCCCCGGGTGAGGAGCACAGGCCCTGATGCACACAATGCACACTCCCGGTTTTATTATAGGCCGCTTACTGTTGTTGATGTAATTTTTATCATTAATCTGTGTGTATGTGTCGGGGGTCAGCTGGCTCTGAGAGGATGTGGCTCTAAAGCATCTAAATCCCATCCCATATTAACAACATCAAAATATCAGCTGACATGTAGACAAATGTCCCCCAGGCTCAGAGATGTGTTTTCTTACAGACCCCTCTGTATTTATAATGTTCATCACACCTTCCTCCATGTTCCTCAGCTGGGTGCGGACCCGCTGGGCGTTGCTGGTGGTGTTCTGGCTCGGCTGGTTGGGGATGCTGGGCGGAGCCGTCCTCATCATCCTGCAGGCTCCTCGCTGCAGAGACCTACCCGCCACCAACTGGTGGAACGACGGCCCTCTTTACCAGATCGGAAACATCCGGGCCTTCACTGACAGCCGCAACCTGAAGGGTGAGAACATCCACAGTCACATTGCATTCTGGGAGATTACTTTAATATTCATAAGAGAGTAGCAGCAGTTTAAGCTTTGCTCTGAACAGAAGCAGACGTCTGAGAGCTGGTGAACACTGTTACATCATGCAGGTGTGTTTTCATCATCAGGTCATCATGTTTCTGTGTCCAGTGCTTTGGTTTGGAAATATTAAGGACCCTGGAAGGCTTCAGCTTCTATCTGAATTCAGAGTTCCGTCTCAGTCACAGCTCGTGTGTCCTCCTCCTCAGGCCTGGAGCAGAAGATCGGCAGCCTGGCTCAGCTGAAGGTTAAAGGTCTGGTGGTCGGACCGATCCACGTCGCTCCGGCAGACGAAGCCATGAACCTGAGGTTCGAGGAGATTTCCCCCGAAGCTGGAAACCTGGAGCAGTTTAAAAGCCTCGTCCGGGCGGCTCACAAGAAGGGTGAGGACAAATACTGGTGCGCACATGTAACAGGAGTGATTACTGATTCAACATGCCAGAGTTTCCAACAAGGGTCATTAATTAGATGGGGATTGATTCTCTCTGATACTTTAAGAATTTATGATGCAGTTTTTCTTTATTTACAGGATTTTAATGTAAACAAATAACTAAATGTTTACATTTAGTTATTTTTAGTCTATTAAATAACCTGATTCTTTTTTTTTATTTAAAAGTGGTTTATAGAGTTTAGTGATTTCAATTCATGAAATCAAAGGCACTTCTTTACTTGTCTGCATTAATGACAACTACAGTGAGCTGCTTACTAAATATGAGGTTATAAGATGAGGGTTAAACAATAAAAAAGACAGATTTGAGACAGAAATGTCCAGTTTCTTCTTAACTTTTTAACATTTCTTATTTATTTGAATCTTTTCATCTTCAACTTAAAGTAAGAGGGAAAAAAAGAAAAGTCTCACAAACTGAAAAGCTCAAACACACAGTGTTTTAGAACAGCGCTAAACCACATTTACTTCTTGTCTTCTCACAGATTCTTGTTTAGTTTACATGTTGCATGTTTCTGCAGATATTTTTGTAGTTCTGGATCTGACTCCAAACTACCAGGGAACATCTGGACCCTGGTTCTCCAACATCAGTGTGACCAACGTAGCTGAGAGGCTCAAGGTGAATACTCACACTCCCCATGCAGAATTTACAGTACAGCTGAAGTATGGAAGACGGGGGCAACGATACTGAGGGAGGTGAAAGGGACCGGTGCAAACAGGAAGTTAGTTCTTGTAGTAGTTTGTTAGTGACAGAAATCAGTCCTCAAGTTGTAGCCAGCTAACTCACTGCGCTGTGTCCTCATGAGAGATAAGGACAGTTCAAGTTGCACTGTGATAAATGTAGAGGCTCAAGACCATTTAACAGTTTCCATACACTGACGTGACCGGTGTGAGACAGCAGGGGGCGCTGTAGTCCAACAGCTGTCTCTCTCTCTGTCCTCAGTCTGCTCTGGTGTTCTGGCTGAACGAAGGCGTGGACGGTGTGCAGCTGTCGGGGGTGGAGCGGGTGGCCAGCGTGGTGCCGTCTCTGTGGAGCGACATCCGAGCCATCGTCCAGAACGGGACGGAGGAGCATCCCAACAGGAGGTCAGAACCACTACAGCTAATGGGACCAGGTCCGGCTCGTAGGTCCGGGTCACACCTCGGCAAAAACACAAGGCAGAAGGAAACAAGCAAACCGCCTGAGGTTTCTCTGAACAGAGAAATTAGTGTTTCTCTCTAATGGTAGGAATTGTAATAATTGGCTGAGGACCAAGTGTTTGAGCATTTAATTTCCAAAAACACTCCATTTTGCAAAGTCATTAATCAGAATCCTGCATTTACTGATATGTTTAAACAGCTTCAGGACAGTTACATCAACTGATAGATGAAAGTTTAGACGTGTTTTGTTGAAAAGACGAGGACCTGGAGAAAATGTCCAGTTTAATTTAAACTGAAAACACCGAAAATGAAAAATAATTTTATTTTTTCACACTAAACATCTGGATTTCCTAAAATAAAGGTTCGATGTGTTTCCAGAGTCCTGATCGGCGTCACAGAGCGCTCCTCAGCTGAAGACGTGTCTGAGCTCCTCTCCTCTACCGGCGTCGACCTGCTGATCTCCAGGGTCCTCCGCCCCGTCGCCGCCGAGCACGCTCAGTCTGTCCAACTCTTGTATTCGTCCCACAGCCAGACCAAGCTGGCCTGGAGCCTGGGGGGGCGGGCCGAGGGTCACCTGGCGTCGCTGGTGGGCTCGGCTCTGGTCAAACTGCACCAGCTGCTGCTGCTCACGCTGCCAGGGACGCCCGTCTTCAACTACGGAGACGAGATCGGGCTGATGGACGAGGTGAGGACGCTGAGAAGCCTCAGAAACAGATTTACATGTTTGATTAGTTTATTTAATGTAACTGTGCGTAGAATGTGGCTCATTACAGCATCTCTGAAGTCATGTGGGGGAATTGTTCATTAGCCTTGCAGCGATTTCACAGCTAGATAGTGCCAAAGACAAACTTTTCAAATCCTACACAAAGGATTAACAAGCAGGATTAGGATTAACCCCTTGATTAAGTGAAATGTAAATAATAATGGATGCAGTGAAGAAAGGACTATTCAGATCCTTTACTTAGAAAAAGTAGAAATGCCACAATCTGAAAATAATTAATAATAAGTAAATGTACTTAGATGTACAAACTAAAATAATAAAGGCCTTTAAATCATATATTCCTCTGGGTGACCAGTGATCAGCAGCCAGATGTTTCATGTTCCCTCCTCTTGCTTAATGCTTGCGTTTCATCTTCTCTGCTAAAGGGCACAAAGTTTCCCAGAATGCTTTGGGACTCTGACGAGGAGCTCAATGGGACTCTGCAGGTAAACAGACACATCATCAAGAAGACGTGGAGATTCTGTAGGTTCTTATTTAGACTGATACTGAGGGAGAAAACTACACAGTAACAGTTTTAAAATATTTTTTTAGTTTTTAAATGTCTCTGTAGTGTGAAGCACTTTGTGTGAAAAGTGCTGTATAAATAAAGACTAATTGACTAGTGGTGCGACTAATAGTGATGCTTCCTACCAGCAGCATTAAAGACAGTAGCGGCAGTTTAAATAGTTCTAGTGTCACGATGTTGTAGAAGTACAGACAGCAGTTATGGTAGCAGTAGGAGTCCCAGTTGTAGTATTGTGTTGTGAGTATCAGTACCGTACTGATCCCCTCTCTCTGTGCAGGAGGAGAGAGCTGAGCGTCTGTCCTGTCGCAGTTTTTTCCGCAGTCTGAGCGAGCTTCGTGGTAAAGAGCGCTCGCTGCTGTTCGGGGACTTCCTCCTCCTCTCCAACTCCTCCTCCTCCCTGGCGTACCTGCGTGTCTGGGATCAGAGCGAGCGTTACCTCGCCGCATTCAACTGGGCGGGGGAGGCGGCGGCGCTGCAGCTGAGCGGCGCGGCGCTGCCTCGGCAGGCTACCGTCGTCCTCAGCACCAACAGCAGCGTCCTGCCGGCGGACAGCAGCATGGACCTGACCAACCTGCAGCTGGGCCCGGGACAGGCCACGCTCCTCAGGTTTCCCTACGCTGGATAGAGTTTAGATCTGTTATCAGCTAGAGAACATGTCGATTAAAGCCCCATTCAGACAGCAGGGGGGCCGGGATTAATACCTCCATGAGCTTGTCAGTAATTACTGGGGTAATAAATGACCCACATACAGATCTCTGACCAGAGCAGGAGAATATCAGCCCACCTCCCCCACAGACAGTCTGAGAGGGGCATTATTCACATTATCTGGTTAATAAATGTTAAATTCATTGTGTTTTCCTTCACAGTTATTGTTAGTGTTCAATATAAATCATGTGATGACCCCTGCTCTCTCTGTGCATTCTGTGGAAGCAAAACTAAAATAAAAAAGAAGGGAAAGCATCTGATTTCTTCTCTGTGTGCTGGGACGCCGTAAAGGGGGGGTAAAGGATGACGATTCTCGGGGCCCATGACTAAGAGGGGGCCCAGAGAAGCCCCCAATAAAATTGTGGTGCTAAAAAATATATTTGATGGTAAAAGTATTGACTTAAAATTATTCTATTTGCTGTTTCCTGGTGTCAAAAAAATGTATTTGTTTAGGAAACACAAGCGTCCGTGGGCCCCTCTCCCCCTCTCGATTATCATAAAATGGTTCAGTCCGCCCAAATTGTATCCAGGCAACACAAGCAGCTTGACTTCACTTATAGCGCCGGCAGAATATCAACTTGACAGAAGAGGAAGTGAAAATGCCTCAGGACCGCCCGTGACAATGATCGTAGGAGTTTTCTGTGCGTGGTGCGTACGCACGCTTTGTACATGAGGCCCCAGGTCTCTACGGTAGCATTTTTCGACAAGTTAGCACGTTTCGATAGAGCAGGGTGCAGCGGGTGCACGGCTTTGCCTCACATGCAGCCGGTGTCGGCATCTTTGTACGAGGCTCCGCCCACTTTCAGCACCCTGCTGGTCCACGCTGTTGCACCTGTCTTGCAAGTTAGTTTTAATGAAAATTCATGTAGTTTTAGGAAAAGTCAGGGAGCAGCAAGGCTTTGTGATTTATTTAGACAAAGTTATTGACTATGCAAATTTCAAAACGGTCAAAACGATGCCTTGTTGGTTCTAGTGTTAAAGATAATTACCATACGTTTGAATGTTGCGGTTAAAATGACTGCTGGTGGCCGTTCTAGTGTTAAAAGTGCATGATAAGGGAACTCAATTTTCTCCCCATGTTAGGTCAAGAAAACGCTGGAAAAAATAACAATACACAGTTTTAGTTGAACGTTCAAAGCAGTCAAACGCACTATGTCTAAATCATGCCTCGTTCCAAACAGAATCAAATGAACCAGCAGCAGCAACTGGTCCGGCCCGGACCAGTTGCTGGTTCATTGTATTATATATAGTATATGCAAGTTCTGCTTAAATTATTAGAAATTTTATATGGCCATTTTGTTTTATGGTGGTGTTTTCTTGCTGAGATTTTTTTTTCACCACAGATTGTAATTCCTGTTTTTTAAATTGAAGAGTTTTATTTTGAAATTTCAGTATCAGTGTTGAAGCAAATAAATATAAATACATTTCATTGTATTAAGAGTGCTCAGTGTTTCCGTTACATTTCAACTGTCATGTTAAAAATATTAGGTTAGATTAGATTAACTTTATTGCCATTGTACAGTACAAATATGTACAATACATACATACAAATATAAATATATGTGAATACACTATATATGACCCATGTACAGCTATGCACAGTATATACATTATACAGTACTGAAGTAGTGCAGTATTACAGAGGACAAATTACGGGTGTGGACATGGGATGGAGTTCAATTGTCTGATTGACCTAAATATGTGAGAATGATGTCAAAATACCATAAAAGCGCATGATTTTATGTAAATTAATAGGAAAAAAGTCTCCGTTGTGTTGGGGGCCCTGTCAAGATTCTTTTCATGGGGCCCAAAATCCTTAGCAGCGCCCCAGTCTGTGTGTGAGGTGTTTCCTGCTGCTACAGATGACCTGATAAACTTTAGGTAGAAAACGGGTATAAGAGCTCCAATCACAATCTGAAGACGTCCTGCAGTGCCATCAGCTCAGAGCTGCAGAAAACAGCGGGACCCTGGTACACCCACAAAATAAAAGTTTTACCTTGGATCAGTTCAGTATTGAAGTGACCCTTAATGTGCAGTAAACGTCTTTAGTCGGTTTAAAAAAGTAAACTTTGATTTATCTGCTGCTCTGAAAGTTGCCTTAAACCTGAAATGAAGCGGCGATGGTTCCAGTAAGATTCATAAATATGCAGCTCATCGATTGGCATCATTTCTGTCTCAGACCTGCTGGTTATAAACATGTGACAAACAACCCGCAGAATAAAATAAAGAGTAACCTCCTGATATGGAAGAGATAGAAATTAATTAAGTTTCAGTTTGTCCTGCTCATAAAACCACAGGGTTTTATGAGCAGGACACCCTGTGCTCATAAAACGAACACTCAATCAATAATATGGTAGTGGAGTACTTTGGTAAAAGTACTAACACCACAGTGTAGAAATACTCTGGTACAAAGTATTAGCATCAAAATATACTTAGTAGTCATTATGCAGAGTCACTAGATTATAACTGCAGGAGGAGAGAGGCTGTGTGATGTCTTATTCTGAGGGGACAGCAGATTTACACTGTTATCCAAGCTGTACACTCACTGCTTTACACATGAAAAGATATAATCAAGTATTTACAAAAATGTGAGCGCTGTACTCACTTCTGTGAGATCACTGTACGTAGGTCGGCTCACAGCAACTCACATCCATCAGATGTCTGTCTTGAGTCAGGGTTACACAGATCGTCTATACATCAATATATCTCACATGGCCAATACACTTATGTGCCTCTGCTGTCATGAGTCATGGTTAAGGAGAAAAGTACTGTACTGTCACATGCACATACATGTAGAAAAAATCCCTGCATTTAACCCCTCCCTCAAGAGAGCAGTGGGCAGCAACTGCACAGCGCCTGGGGACCAACTCCAGATCAGCGCCAGTGCAGGTTAGTTGCAGGTTAGAAGTGGACAGAGTAGGTCAGGTAATTAAGGCGAGGCTGCAAGTCTGTAAGTGCTGCTGAGATTTATGGCTCAGAGTGTGAGGAAAAGTCATTTGGAGAAAACAGCCTTTAAAGATTTGTATTGTAAAACTGAAAATCAATATTTACAGACCTAATAGCTAATTAAGTCCTACACAACAACATAGTCCATCTATAAACACATAAAAATTGATAATTGAATAAAAACATGTTTAATCAGTCACACAGATACACAGAGAGCCACAGTTACAGAACAGTTCTCCATGACTGCTGCATATGTTAGTCCGCTTTATTTATATAGCACATTTAAAAACAACAGGATTTGACCCAAAGTATGAACAAAAAGAAGAATAAAGAGTTTATAGCACTCTGCATCCAAATACACAATAAAACACTAGTGCACCAATACACATCAATAAAACGAATATGGAGTAGAGATTAAGATAAAAATTCCAAGTAGCTAAAAGGAAATAAACAGGTGCGGGAAAGGATTTCACGAGTTTAAAGTCAGAAATCTGAGAAAAAAAGACTTTTTTCTCAGATTTAAACAGTTTAAAGTCAGAATTCTGACTGTGTCTTCAGTCCCTGTCCAGTCATTGTTCGTGTTACGCCCTGTCTGTCATGGCTTCAGTTTCCTCGTTCGGTGTTTTGTCCTGCTGTTTCCGATCTCATGTTCCTGCCTGTCATTTGGATTTTATGCCTTTGGATTTCTCTGGACTCAGCCACTCAGTCTGTTAGTGTGCTCGCTTAAATAAACCTTTTGAACTGAACCTGCCTGTTTCCCGTGTCTGCGTTTGGGTCCAACCAGCCTGTTTCCTGCCCACGAATCGTAACAGTTAGATTGGAAGGTTCTCAGTGGTGGGGCAGGACTTGATGTTAGATGGAAGACCATTCCAAAGGCCCGGTCACCTTTAGGTGTGAGGCGTGAGAAGGGGACTTAGAGGAGTCTTTGTGAGGATGACCTAAGCGACCTGTAGATACTGATATGTAGGCCCCTCATCCATCTCTTGCTGATGTCTTTCACTGTTTTAGCTCTGCCTACACTCCTGCGCCTACATGTCATCCTGGTTGTTGCGACAGCCTCAGCTTTTGAAATTCTGAGCAGATCTGTTGCCCTCATTGAACTGACACTAATAACTGTGCTCTGAAGCCACAACCTCTCCATAACCGCTAGTTATGTTGTTGTTGTGTGTCTTTCTCCAGCTGTCGAACTCCTGCTCTGTGATTTTTTTTTTTTTCGTGTACTTGGCATTTTACCTTCAGGGCACAAGCATGACAACATGAGGACAGGACCTCAGTCCATCACCAGTCCTGTAAGTTGGTCAGTGCACACACCGATTCCATAGTGGGAAGTGAAGCCTCTTTTTTTTGCCAGGTGCCAGACACGCGTCTGTTTATTACTGCATCTCAGCAACTCTGCCACATCTGGGTGAAAATCTGCACAAGCCTGCCTGGCCTGCTCCCTGCTCTGTAAAATTAAAACTGAACAACAAAACACAACTATCTATATATATATATATATATAGATATATATATATATATGACACAAATGTTACAGCTTGAGGACAAGAGAAAGAGGGACAAGTGTTTCTTGTTTCCCACCAGCTGCAAGTTTTCTTTTGATGAATTTTTTTTTTCTTTCCCCCAGAGCTGCATACCGCATCCCTAACTTGTGCGCCATTCAAACATTTACACCGCCACATTGTTCCTGGTTGCATCTTAAAGACACATAGACACATTTCTGCGGCACACATCAAGAAGCAGACTGCTAAAGAAGTCATGATTTTGTGGATCAGTGTTCATTTTAAGCCCAGTCCCTGTGCAGTTGGGACAAATAAGTAACATATTATATAACCTGGTGTAGAGAAAGTTAACAGTACCGGGGATGACACGGTGTGGACAGTGACAGCGGCAGCAGATGTCGCCGTAGAATGCTAACTTTTGCTAAGTTAGCATCTACAGACACACAGAGACAAAGTGTAGTAAAATAAACTAAATACGTATTTTGAATATTTTCTTTCAGCAGTCTGAAAGAAGACAAGTTAAGGAAGCATAACTCAAAATCGACCAGAGCACAAACTAAAAGTACTTTTTAGACCCCCGTGTCTCGTCTCAAAGGCTGCTGAAGGAAGTGAGCACAGGTGTGGCAGCTAAGTGATACAGCATATTTTCCGGGAGTAAGTCAGTATGGCGGTACGCTGCACCGTATGACAGGTAGGGATCCGGAAACGAAATTTGATCCTCCTCTGAGCCAGGAACGTTGGTAGTAACAGAGCCGAACGAAGTCTGTGTGACAGTTAGATTGCTATGTGAATCCACACACGGTTGGTGATTTATGCTGCAAACGTTGGTTTAGTATGAATCAACAAACACAGATCTCTATAAGAAAGCAGCTTGTGAGTCTGGCCGTGGTGCTCCGGTCTCTCTCAAGGCCAGCCAGACCAATTAGGGAACCATCTGTGACGGCTCTCCACACCTGAGAGTCATCATACAATCAACCTACAGTTCATAAACCCCCCGGGCTCGGCACTCACTACTTCACCAGATCGTCTCTTCTCTTAAGTAGTGCTAGCAACACAGCTAATTTAGAGAGAGTTTAGAGATTATTTATTGACACTTTGTTTGCTTGTGCTTCAGGTTGTTGGTCCTGCAGAAGGAGAGCTGTTATTGTCTGCTTGGCTTGTTTTTGCCTTGTCATCATCCGCTCACGTAACTTCCCCCGGGAGATCACCATCACACTTGCTTGTACAAATATAAATAAACCCTCTCTGTTTACTGCTTTAACCGCGGCCCCTGTGTCTGCAACTGGGTCATCTAAACTACCAGACACGTCAGTTAGGGCAATTAGTGAATTGTAGATTAGAAGTAAAGTTGCATATCAACATAGATACTCATTTGAATGGTACTTGCTTCCCAGCAGTCTCAGCTGCTGAAGGGGGAATTGAGTTAATTTCATAGGTTAACATTAAAGTTTTCCTCCATGTTGTAGTCTCCTTTGTTCACACAATTTATACCACAAATATTGCCTGAGAATGATTCATTGCTTTTAAATTTGTCATGCATTGTCTGTCTCTGCATTCATTGTTTATATTATTTAGCATTCCTCTCCAGAAATGCTCTTTTCACTTCACACATTTTGTTTTTCATGCCTGAAGCAGAGCTGTGACGAAATGCCAAATAAACGCAGCATGTGAGATGGAGGGATGTTTCTAGGACAGAAAGTCGTCCTGTCTGTGGGGAACAAAGCAAAACAGATTCTTCTCTGCTGTGCAGTGCAGCTGCAGCTCGCGTTCATAGCATCACATGACTTCCAGCAGTGCAGAGCAAAAGGCTAAACACTGGAGGCTCCCGCCAGGTTCCTGCCACACAGACCAGGAACTACAGTGCAGTAAATGTAAGGTTAAACGTTCCCTATCAGCCATTTGATAAGTTTGTATTTCAGAAGCAGCCAGCCTGCCAAACTCAGGGAAAGAGTTCAGAGCTTCCTTAATATCACTCCAAAGTGCCTTTGGTGTCCTCAGAATTACTCAGTCATCATGAACGTATTGTAAAATAATTGAGTTCTGAGGTTTTATTATAAACAACTAAATATTTACACACATCAGTGCAATGATTCGTCTCTAGAAATGTGCTTCCCTCATTTTATTCCATTTCCTTTGATTGTGTGCATGTGGTTTTGCATGTCCTGCTCTGCTAACTTCAATGAGTGCAATAAGTGGTTTAATTATACAAAAGTATATATATTTATTTATTTATAATAATGGTCCTCAGCAGGTTCGTTCATAAAACAAGTCATTTTGATCATTTATCTCTAATTTTCATTATAATAAACATTTTGTTTGTCCCTTAAATTGCTGTCCACCCTGTCGTTGTGGGGTAGCTGCCTTTTTAAGAAACAGGCTGACGTATTTAGGGACATCGTCACCAGTAATTTGTGTGTGTTAAATTAACTGCTGGAAGAACATATAATTTCTATACTTCTATTTCTTAATTATAATCATATTGTGTTTGTGGTCAAGCTTAACATGTCCACCCTGTCACAGTGAAATATTAGTTATTCGAAAAACTTTCTAGAAATTCAACATTATTTACTAAAACAGTGCACAGTCACCTTCAAAATGAATCTGTTATCAGTCCTTTTATGACAGGGTGGACATGCTACATTACATGGAGGACATGGGCTCAGTTTCCCCACATTCTTATAATTTAAAACATATTTAAACAGTTATCAAACACATATTTGCTTTATTTTAGTGTAGTAGGAGAGGGCAATATGGAGTGTGCTTGGTAATATTGGTACCAGCAGGCCTTTTGATGATCATGATTTAGGGACTGACTGGGGCTTCAATTATGTGATTCTCTGACTTGTCCAGGCGACACATCAAACTAAACATCAGTTGTCTATAAGAGTTCCTCCCAAGTTGGCCCTCTAGGAGACACAAACAACTGACCAGCACTAAGCCACTTGGGACACGAAGCAGCAGCCTCATTGCATCATTATATGCCACCTTAAGCCTCTGCGTACTCTTCTTCTTATAGTCAGGCCACAAATGAGCAGTATATAACTTCACACGGTCAGAACACATGAAAAACTTCCTTATAAGCACGTTAGCTTGAAAAAAATCTTTACAGCGCTGACGGTACAGGTCTTTGTCATCCGTCCAGTCATTAGATATGACATGACCGAAATATTTGACTTCCTCACACACAGCAGGAGGGCTATCTGACAAATAATAGGTCGGTGAAGTTGAATTCCTATCCTCATCGCTTCTGACTATCATTATGTGACTTTTCTTAGCGTTATACTTTATGTCATAATCAAGGCCATACTGAGAGCCCACCTTCATCATCTGCTGCAGCCCAGCACTATATGGACATAGCAGGACCAGGTCGTCTGCATACATAAGATGATTAACGACAGTGTTGCCCACAAGACAGCCAGTTTTTAACCTATTTAGCTGGTCTGATAATTTATCCATAAACATTAAATAAAATAGGAGACATAATTCCTCCTTGTCGTACTCCATTACTCACATTGAAGGGAGCAGATAAAACATTGTCCCATTAAACAAAAACGTTTGATGGGCATACCAAAACACTGAAATTATCACTAAACATTTTTCTACATGTCACTTCCCGACCCAGCTTCATTTTTAAAAACTCACTGACAGTATTTGAAACTACTCTGAGATCAAACTTTGTAGCAAATATCTTTCCCATCTTTGTTTTGACAGCTAGTATGTTACTAACCACACCAGTCCCAATGATGCCAGTTTTCTTTCTCCCATGCATCGCTGGAGGTTTTACAGTGCGAGGTGTAGGGCTACGATGGGCAGGATTTTCAGGTACCTGCTTCAGTCGGCACCCACCCTTTACCACCATGCTCCAAGGGGGGGTCTGCGTTCGTCCCAGAGCTGGATCTGCAGACTGAGCTGTTTGACTACAGACAATTTGACTGTTGTCAATCCCACCATGCGTTGCTGTCACCCATCCATTAACCCCAGAAGAAGTGCATGAGTCAGGATCAGGGCCCTGCTGCTTCTTCATCTCAGCCAGAGCTGTCGTATTGGCCACAAGACCCCGTTGTATCTCCACAGCTGAGAGGCAGGCAGTCGAAAGAGTAGCGTCCAGGCCACCATGCCCCTCCACAGCAGTCAGCTGGCTGTCAAGTTTAGTAGAAACCTCCTACAAAGTTTCACAGGCAGCAACCCGAGTCCCCATAGTTCTTTTTAGGAAGCCAATGTCAGCATTGATTTGCTGCATTCTACCAAGCATCGCAGAAACATCGATGTGTTTAAATGAGACGGGGGTAATTCATCCAGTACGTGCGATACAAATCTTGGGATCTCTTCACCACACTCTTTAAGCGCTTGCAGGCACATTTTGACATTGTTAATGTCCTTCTGTTGGAAATCCATCGTTTGTAGTGTGGTGGGAGCTCTGACAAAACTGCCCTTGAAGACTCAATCTGCTCAGAGCTGAAACTGCTCGTCACTATCGACACAATATCATCTTGGCTTATTGTTCGCATTTTAACCACAGTAAAGTCCAGCAGCTCATCCTCGACGATGACTCGACTGTCTTCAGTGTGGTAAATCACCGGTTTAATTCGAGAAAACTCTTATGCAAACTCTCCCACAGCACGGCGTGCCGCTACGCCACACACCTTTTTCCTCAGTATTTGTGTCAGCCATTAGTCAGCCAATATATAACCGATTGCATTGCTTATTTAAAAAACACAGCTATGCAAATGTAAAAGAACAAAACCTGGCCTGTTTGAAAGAGCGATGACAGCGACAAAGAGAACTGATTGTATCCCCAAAATCAAATGAAAATAACTTAAAATAATGAATCATTCAGTCTGTTAAAATTACTAGTTTTTTTTTAATCAGCCAAGTTAAAATCAGTTATTAATAATACTAAAAAATTTAGTAGCATGATGTGTTTTTGACAATGACCTGAAGATTTTTTTAATTGCAGGGCCATATTGTTGTAAACTCTGTTTTTTTAGGCTTAACTCTGTTTTAACTAGAAAATTTCCAAAAATCATTCTTTATAATGCTTAAAGGTTTCCTGTTGTTTAATAAATTGTGTGTTGTCTACTAGTTCTACTAGTTTGTCCACCCTGTCATTTCCACATTTTATGAAAATAAATTATTTTCACATAGTATAAAATCTTTGTGTGTTTCATTTTTGAACAAATGAAGACCAAATACTATTGTTTGACAGTTTGGCCACATATTTTTGTTGTTAGATTTTATTTAGAATAGAAAGTTATCACAGATGACAGGGTGGACATACAGGCTTGCAGTTGATTTATAAAAAGTGCTGTAGCTTGACCAACACACATTTCTAACAAACAAAAGTTAAATGGAAAATCTCAGCTTCTTCTTTTGGGAATAATGAAGTCTCACACCCCATTTATCTTGGATTCCTTTGGAGCTTTGGTTGTGTGCATACTAAGAGATTAACATTTACGTCTAGAAGATCACATTAAGCTCATAAACAGTTGGGGAGGAATGTGATATCAGACCAGATCTGCTCCCTCGTAGATTAACTTTTTATTTCTGAAGGTACACGCAGAGTACGCAGGCAGCCGTGGATCTCTGCACATCTGTATAGTGTAACAGACAGTATCGTGGACCTTAGCCTAGGATATAATAAAGGATGTAAAATATGATATGCAAAATTACTTGCTCCACAATAGATGAATGTATGAAAAATGATCTCACAACAGGCTCAAGTGGCCCAAGTGTAACTTAAAGTGGCTGCTGGAACATCTAGCCAAAGTCTTCAAGTGACAAGGAGTAAGCAGCACAAACCACCTTCATATATTCAGTGCCTTGGAATGTTGCCTTCCATCTTTCTCCTAATAAGTGCTTATTAATAATTTTGCCATAAATTTGTTTGCAATGTTACTTTGTCTTCGTAACGTAGTTTTTGCAGCAGTAGTTTGAAAATGATGAACCAGGTATATTTGACCTTAAATCACTTGTCTCAGATGATCTCTGTTCAACTTATTAATATTAATTCTTATATATTCTTATTTATTATAGATTATTATACTAATTATTAATGTATTAGTTATTCACCCTGCAAGTCTTTTAATTAAATGACAAAGTATTTTGCTTGTCCATGCCCCGTGGAGTGACAAAATAAGATCTGACACGTCAGTCTGCAGGACATCAGTCGCTCGTGGCTTCCAAAAATGTTAAGCTGTAACATCTCTGTTGTGTTGTGTGTTAGGTTTGGGCACAAAAACACCTCGGGTTAAAGGAAACATCGCGGTTGTGAGAATTACCACATTGCTAAGGTTAAGGGACCGTGATTGTCATGGTCACAGTAAAAACACATGGTTAAGGTTGGGGACAAGTGCTTCCAGTTTTTCTCATTTTGGTTAAAAATTCCCGCAACACTTCATCAACATTTTCTCAAATCTTCACACACAATTCTAAAACTTCACACCTAACAACAAAAACATTAACTTCTGGATGCATCACACTCACCCCCACCCTGCCTCCACTGGCTCCCCGTGGCCTCCAGAATCCAATTCAAGTCACTCATGCTTGGTCTGCACCATCTACCTAAACTCTATAATACAAACCTACGTTCCTTCTCGGCCGCTACGCTCCTCCAACGAACTCCGCCTGGCTCTGCCAGCCCTTCACACAAAGCGATCCCATTCCCAGCTGTTATCATCTGTGACACCACGATGGTGGAACGAGCTACCGCACCCCATCAGAGCAGGGGCGTCTCTTACTTCAAGAAGCTCTTGAAAACTCTGCAGAGAACATTACTTCTGATAACACCTCTAACCTCTAACATGCACTTCCTGTGCTCTTCGTCTTCTATCCCCTACAATTATCTTGTATCGACTGCAGTTTTTGTTAACTCTTCCTTCCTTCCCTCGGTATTTACCCATTGATGTGATGTGTACAATGAGCTCTTACTAGTATGTATTGTCAGGTGTAGATCTGTATTTGATGCTCTGTTGATGCTTGTAAGTTGTTCCTCAAATGTAAGTCGCTTTGGATAAAAGCGTCTGCCAGATGAGGAAATGTAAATGTACCCTGACCTCCTGCCCTCTATGCACACCCTGTAACACAGTGAACACAAAGACCCCATAACCAACCACTACTTGGCCCCAGGGTCAGTTAGTTTGGTGCAATTTGACTAAACACAACTGTGTGAGCAGACAGCAAGCACACGATGTAATTTACTGTTATTTATCAAGCTCCGGGGTGAAGCATATCATCCCACAGAGACACGTTGTCCCTGAAGTCTGGATGGCGCAGAGAACAGAGATGCTTTGACTCTTATGTTCACACAGAACGTGACGCACCATGTCACATAGGTCCAGGGATACATGCAATATCTATCGAAATCCTATTACATTTACTCCCTTTTACATTTTATGCTAACCAAACGCATCCTGAAAAATGAAAAATAAAATTTGATGTTTAGTACATAATTTAAATATAACATAAGGAAGTTAAATGTGTTGCTAATATTGCTGAACCAACTGAGAACATTAAGGCTGCACCTGCACACAGCTTTTCTTCCCTGTGAAATTTAAATCTCTGCTTGGGGTTATTAGAGCACAACCTTCACCCAGTAATAATTTGACTGTGTTTGACTGTCAAGAAAGGTTTTTCCTAACTAGAATCAAACAGCAGGAGTAAAGATTTCATTCTGCATGAAGAGAGAGATTACCCAGACTAACTGAATTCTTTGAGGCCTTTATCCTCTTGAACCCTAAATTCCCCCTCATTTTCAGTTGTGTATTTCTCAACGGTTCTTGTTCTCGTAAATTCTGAGCCTACTGAGCCCACGGAGGCCCTGACAAACATGCTCTCTCGTATGGGGTGGATTAAACAACAGTTAAGTGGGACACAGCAAGAAACCGCACGTGGGCCATTACACAACCAGCTCCATCTGAGAGCCGTGGTGCATGAAGTCATAGGAGTGCCTTGAAAAAAACAACAATAAAAACAAAAATAAATACAAAATGAAAATATTAAGAGAAATAACAAAATATAAAATAAAAGATTTTTTATACAGTCAGGTGTGGGATTATCCACAGCAACCTGGACCTTGTTTCTAGAAAGCAGTAGAATCTTCCAAAGCTTTATGCACGATTCACATCCATTGTGCTGTGGTGGAAGGAGAAATGGGTGGAAAGATACCACTAGAGGGAAGTGATAAATGTTTTTATTTCATTTAGAAGATTGTTTAAAAGGTCATTTTATCCAAATCACAGAAGATCTCAGGGTATCTGGCCATCCAAACAAAATTAAAACACAACCAACATGCAGTAAGCCTTACCTCGGCTTGAAGCGAGTCACAGCAAACAGCACCCAAATAATGAGGAGAACGAATGTCTACAAGCAGTTACTGAAACATTACTCATGTATAGCAGAGATGATGACCACATGAACCCCCGGGGAAGATCGCACGCACTGCATGAGATCAGATATTACCGATGATTGGCCGTTTGATCCCCTGATCCTCTTGTCAAAAACTCCTTGAGCAAGACTTTGGTTCACATCGAGCTCATCAGAGGTGTGGAGTCTAATCACCACAGACTTTATACAGTCTCTAAATTCATTGTGCACATGTCAATAAATATCCTCAAATGTCTCTCCAGGTTGAAATTCAGCATTTAGATCACGCTTTGGTTAAAATAAATACATTCTGTGACACATGTGAAGTTATGCACCTTTGAATAAGTCAGCTTTGACTTTTGGTTCTGCCCGCTGCGACGCCTGAAGCTGACAGGTTCCATATAGAAGCACATCTGCATGGCGAGAGGAAACAGAGGGATAAGATCAAGTCAGCAGGTGCAGGCGGATGCTTTCGTCAGCGTTTGTTTTCAGGCAGAGAGAAAGCTCCCAGACACCAGCACACACGTTATTCATTGTATCCTGGTTTATATTCAACCTGTTTGGTATTTCTGGAGATGGCTGCCGCCTCTGTTTAGCAGTAAGGGTATGGCTTGGTAGGATAACTGTGAATAATAGATAACATCTTGCAGTAGCAGGGTTAATCATCCTATCCTTTTCTGCCTTCACACCCGACCCTTTTGTCTGTCATCCATTAGCTGCAAAGTAATAGCTAGAAGTTATGCCAATTAGAGCTCCTGCTGCTGGTTATTGGGGTTTGGACGCCAAGTTGGTTTGGCACTAACCCTGTACACTCGTTTTAGATTAAAGAGATGTCTATGTAAATGCTATTATACGGACAAAATTAAATGACAAGTTCATCATTTGGTGCAGAATGCAGTTATTAATTTGCACATGCAATTATATTATTTGACTTCAAGCTTTACCATAGAGGCTCAGACTTTCTCCATAAGACAGTACTGTTAATTAAACATTAAGCTGTCTCACAATGTGGGCATAAAGTGAGAAGTGATGACTGAGACCTTCTTTCCAGTGGAAACTAGGAGATTGTACCTGACAGTGACATTTTAACACCTTTTCATTGTGTGTGTTTCATTATTCAATAACCACCTCAAGAAGCTTTTTAACGGCGCTGTAAAGTCTGGGCCCATGGGAGGTGAAGTTATTTAACAACACTCCTCCTGGGAGTGACCACATCGCATTCCCACTGAGCTTAGAACTGCGGTAGGACGCACCGCGGCACGCAGCCTCGCGCGGATCCGCTCCGTTTTCTTGTTGCTCTTCTGACCCGCTGAGGTTCGGCTGCCGAGCTCACACCTGGAGACGCTCACAGGACGCAGACATGAAGAAAGACGCGAGACCCAACTGGGACAACCCCACGCAGTTTATACTGGCGTGTGTGTCATACGCAGTCGGACTGGGGAACGTGTGGCGGTTTCCGTACCTGTGTCAGATGCACGGTGGAGGTAATTATTATCATTATTGGCCTATTAGAGACACCGCTGGATCTGACTAACGAGCATTTTGCATTCACTTTATATAGGCTGCTCCACGTTCAGCGTTATCTTATCAAACTGAGTGTTGAGTCCGTGTGAATTATTTACAGTAGTATCATTGTTTAAACTTCTCACAGGTAAGTTCTACCTTTTAGCCTACATGTTGCTTAAAATGAGTCATTAAATAAATAAATCCAAGTTATTCTGATGCAGGTGAACATGTTATCATCATCATATAATCATGTTATTATTTTATATGATCTACCTGTTCAGTGACTTGTTGCCTGTAATCTGAGTCATGAAGCTGTTTCTGGTGGTAAATTGCTTATCAGAATGGTTTATTGTTCATTCAAAGTTTAAACTAGCAATAAAATAATTAAAAGTCATAAACTAGAGTGGAACCAGGAAATAAAACCGTAAAGAATTATACAGCGTAGGCTCCATATCCTTTTTAAAGGCTGTACACTTACACAAGACTTGACACATTACACAATAGTGAAATAAAAACAATATTAATGCCCACAAAGGAGAGCACATTAAAGTGTGCAGCCTACATACTGTGGATTCTGAATAGAGCAGGAATAAAGAGAAGAAATATTACACAAATGCATTATTCAGAGGAGGATGTTTTGTTAATAATTGCCAAGTAAGAGAGTTTCTTACATCACAGGGAGGGCAGATTTAATTGATTAAAATACACAAACTTATAATAAAATATTATATGTTGATAAGTAAAGTGTGGGCACAACACTCTGATTTCCTGTTGCTTGGCCAACCTTCATTTCCTCCAGACCATCCAGCAAATCTCAAACTCTGGCTTCCTTTTCCAATGACTCTCACAAGTAATAGCCCACCTGCCAGGAAAAAACAGTATGACAAAGCACAGAGCTGCATCTTCTCCTAATTCAGTCAATTTGAATAATTTTGGCTTAAATCAAATCCAATTAGACACCATTCAATGATTTTTCAGCAATAAAGCCAAAATAACACATTAAAATGGAAATGTCACGAAGTGGGAGCTGCACGACTGTCGCCATAGCAACTGTGATGTTATTGTTCCACTCCATATTGTACCAAATCACACCTAAATATGTTTAACTTTTTTTTTACCCGAGAAAAGTGCAAAAGGAGAAGGCCAGTGTACAAAGGGGCAGATATAGGCCTACCCTACGCGTTGGTAACAAACCTTCTGATAAAATGTATAAAGGTTTCTCTGTAAATGATTCCTCGTCTGCGGATCCATAATGATAAAACAGGACAGCACAATAAACAGGGGCACTGCCAGATATTCTCCTGAAACAGGTCCAGAGTAGCTCTGACGTGGTTTGATGGGAGAATTTTACGTCTTATTGGTCCTGTGCACGGGTCACTGAACAATGAGCACACTTCTACTGTAATTACTGTCCTGAAATTCCAAGCAGGAAAACAGTGGAAACATGTGGCAGCCTGCTATCAAGGGTGGACGGGGACAACTAAATGAACATTATTGGTTCACAAACTGAAATATTGGTTTGGGTTTATTTATTTATTAACAAAATGGCGAACATTTCTAAATGCTGAGGTTTTTACATTTTACAAAGAAATGATCAAATATATCTGCAGTAGTAAAGTGTCAAATTAAAAGTGTTTAATTATAAAACACAAATAAACAACATTCACTTCTGAAAGTTGAGGTTGCAGATGTCCAAATAGTCAACCCTCAACAGTAGCCTAATGCAGCTCCATAATTTCCAATGAAGGTAAAGAAATATGTAATTAAGAGAAAATATAAAGCACTCAAGGCAAAAATTCAACCATGATTAATTTATTATTGGACATTCTCCATTTACTGTAGGTTGCATTGCATCCTGTCTGCAGACCTGAGCTGCACTGTGTTTTGACTAAAAGGTTAGCATTTAACTGGAAGAGTTGGAACTGATTAATACCAACTGAACATGATCTCTACATGTAGTTCGTACCAAATTATAAACTTCTTTTCTTTGGATTTGTTTTTTAAAATGCAGACCCCTACAATGACGTATATTTATAACTTGGCAAACAGTACAAAAGAGATATTGCAGTATGTTTTGCAGAGGTCCATGTATGCACCTCTGCTAACTAAAGCCTCTAAAATTGTTTTTTGTACTTAATTACTTAATACATGGCTGGATGTTGAATCTCAGTCCTTTTTTGGTACAGACCAAAATGTGTCTTTATTGAAAACTGCCATGTACTGAAAGCTGGCATCGAATGTCTGGTCTGTTTCCAACATGTCCTCATACCTGAAACACAAATTATTATAATTTATTAGAATTTATTTCCACCTTCAGGAGGGTTCTTGATTCCATACCTCCTCATGCTGTTTCTGGAGGGTATTCCCTTATTCTACTTGGAGCTTGCCATCGGTCAAAAGACGAGTCTAGGCAGCTTCGGGGCATGGAGTGCCATCAACCCTTATTTGGGAGGAGTGGGTGAGTAACTCAGTCAAACTGTTTGTCAAACTGTACTTGTGGTACTGTGCAACGATGCAGCTTTGTGACTCCTCACTGAATCCCTGCAACCAGACGGTGGCAGGAAACAGCATCCTGTACTGTGCTAATGCTTCTGGTGCTTTGTGTGGTCGCCGTTTCTGTCTGGACCCCACCGTTTGTCTTTGTGGATAACTACTTAGCTTGATTTGAGTTAAATTATTGAAACTTGTCACTGAGTAAAGCTTCTGGTATGTGAAACAATACTTTTAAGAGTGTTTGTTAAACCACATCTTTTGACCTTTCTGTGCCTAGCTCAGTGGTTTCTACTAGACTCCATTGTTGACATAGATGATAAATGGACTGAATCATTATGGGTTAATAGGCGGATGTGGAATATGTCTTAGTAGGAAAAGTGGCCTTTGTACTGATAATTCTTTTTGATTATTTTTAGGTCTTGCTGGTGTTGTGACATCCCTGTATCTTTGTCTCTATTACAACATCCTCAATGCGTGGAGTTTCTGGTACCTCTTTAATTCATTTCAAGTGAGCTGCTAATTAACAAACTACAGCATTATTTTCAATAGCAAATACTGTATGTATGTATGTATGTATCTCATGGATCTCATGGAGCTTCGATGGATCTCATTTGGACAGTTAGGTAACACACCTCTCTTGTGTTCACTCCCATCCCAGTCAGTCTTGCCCTGGGCAGACTGTCCTGTAAATTCAAACAGGACGGGACGTATAGAGGAGTGTGAAAGGGCTACACCCACCCAGTACTTCTTCTTCAGGGAAACACTGGACATTTCTTCTTCTATTGAAGAAAATGGAAGCATTCACACAGGCCAGGCACTGTGCCTCCTGCTTGCCTGGGCGTTGACCTATCTGTTTATTGTCAAGGGAGTAAAGTCAACTGGAAAGGTGAGAGAGTCTCCACACTGCAAATATTGTGAGCATACACAACTTTTAAACATACACAGTATGATGTGAGCATGTTCTGACCCAATATTTGAGCCGGCTGACTCATTTTAGAGGCGGATGTAACTTTGTTCAGGGTACGTCAGAAGTTTTGTCCGGCTGTCGTCATGAGTCGACTTCCCACGATCAGTGGCTTCTTTTTCTCCTACAGCACCTGCACAAAGTGGTGAACAGTGTCTGAAAGTGTCCTGGAGACACAAAGCTACCTATCAAGTTAACAATCTACACAGTAATGTAGACGTAGCAGCTTACCTCAAGTTCTCTGTGCAGAATAGTCAAACCAAACTGTCCACCTCCACAGGATGGCACAGATGGTCAAGGTGGGACGTTTCTGCCTTGTTAGCAAACTTCTACCTGCCTCAAAGCTGTTTTTTTATTGACAATTGTCATAAATAACGGTTGGATTTTGAAATCGTGCAGTGTATGCACAGCTTTAGAAATGAAGGACTGTGTATAATTTTAGAAAGTGTTACATCAAAACAAAGTTTTAATATAATTATATATTAATATTTATGTTTATTTATTCAAAAACACTGTACTATACTGTACTACATACTGTTTATTAACACTCAGAACATGCAGTTTACATTTCCCCATCAAGAAAGAGTTATTCTGATGAATTAAGTGTGATTCTCGATTTAAATCTTAAAAATAACTGTCATTAAGTTCGTTTGACATTAATTTAGTAAAAGGAAGCTCTCAGTTTCAACACTCTCTAAAATACGGTACATTAACCACAGCTGCAAGCAACAATTAGGTTTGATGATTATGAGTTAAATTTCAAGAAACTGATACATGTCAACTGTCTCGAGGCTGATACAGTTAACTGACTTCAAGCAATATGCTAAAAGACTTTTATAAAACTCCATACATATTTATGCATTCAGTGTGTGTTAGTCACATGAAAGGTCTATGGTCATGCAACCATAACAACTAACAGTTTACATGTTAGAGCTGTAGACCCAAACGCCTGACTGAAAAATTTGTGTAGCTTGCAAGTGTTTTTCTTTTGACCAGACCACAGAGCGGTGATAGTGGATATATGATTAACTTCTCCAACATGCCACCTGCTCTCCACACATTCATTAGCATATCTGATTTTTGTTGGTTCCATCTGTAGGTGGTGTACTTCACAGCCACATTTCCATATGTGGTCCTCTTAATCTACCTGATCCGGGGCCTCACTCTTCATGGTGCTATCAATGGTATCAAATACATGTTCACCCCCAAGGTAAGGTTGAGTTGGAGCTTTGGCAAATATGTATATCGGAGAATCATCCTTAAATGTAAAAAAAATCTAATGTTGTGTGTGTGTTGGTCTGCTTTTAGATGGAAGAGCTTGCCAACCCTAATACATGGATCGATGCAGCCACTCAGATCTTTTTCTCTCTGGGTTTGGGTTTTGGGTCACTCGTAGCTTTTGCCAGCTACAACCAGTACAATAACAACTTTGAACGCCAGGCCATCGTTGTTTCCCTCATCAACAGTGGAACCTCCATCTTTGCCAGCATTGTGACCTTTGCTATCTATGGGTTCAAGGCCACAGTCAACTACGAGAACTGCCTGGAGAGGTGTGTGCGTGTGTTTTGCTCACCTGGATGCATGTGTCTTAAAATATAATACAGCTGCAAGTAAATGCATTGTTTTATCAGATTGTTTGTGGCAGGGGGGGGAAGCTATGAATTATATTTATTGTCAGCAGCTTTGTCTGTTGGCAAAAATCCACAGAACTTCATGTCCAGAAGTGACACTGCAGTCACAACCGGGCCATGCAGTATAATAAAGAAATACATCATTATGATTTATGGTTAGCAAGTTGCACCTACCTACTAAAACAGTGCATCTCTTTTGCTTTAATGCTCTATATTGCCAAAAGTCTAAGGACACCCCACTGAATCATTGAGTTCAGGTGTTCCTATCACTTCCATGACCTATTAAGCACCTTGGCATGCAGACTGCTTCTACAACTGTTAGTGGTATTATAACAAACAGGGAGCGATTGGGATCAACAGAAACTCTGCCACGAAATCGCCAACTTTCTGCAGAGTCAATAGCTACAGATCTGCAAATGTCGTGGCCTTCAGATTAACTCAAGAACCATGCATAGAGAGTTTCATGGAATGTCATCTAGGTCATATGAAGATACTATAAACCCTCATCCAAGGGACCTCTTCAGTTCTGACTGACTGGTAAGGAAACTAAGCTGTTTAACCTCATTCATGGAATGGGTTTCCATGGCCGAGCAGCTGCATCCAAGCCTTACAGCGCAATGCAAAGCGTCAGATGTAGTGGTGTAAAATACGCTTAGAGCAGTGGAGACGTGTTCTCTGGGGTGACGAATCACGCTTGTCTGTCTGGCATCCAATGGACGAGTCTGGGTTTGGCGGTTGCCAGGAGAACAGTACTTGCCTGACTGCATTGTGCCAAGTGTAATGTTTGGTGGAGGGGGGGGGTTATGGTGTGGGGTTGTTTATCAGGGATTTGGCTTGGCCCCTTAGTTCCAGTGAAAGGAACTGTCAACTGTCAACACCAAGACATTTTGGACAGCCTTCCATGTCATTAACCTTCATGTGCATCTAAAGCCCGGAGACCCAAAACTTTTGGCAATATAGTCTATGTTCAGGAGTTGTCTAAATGAGCTCATATGAAAGACTTTAGCAAAGGCTGAACATGCATTGATTGGACCTGTGAGGGAGCCAACCTACAAACAATGAAGTTACTTCAGATAAAATTGGAATGAAATAGAAACTTTCCACTTTTCTTTGCTGAAAATGGTCGGATCTTACCAAAGTCAGGGTTAGGGTAATTTACTCTTCCTGTAACAGCTCTTTATTTCCCCTCTTCCAGGACATACTTACTGCTGCAGAATACCTTTGATCTAGCAGAGGACAGTATCACCATGGACAACGTCTCTGAGTGGATTGAGAGGCTGAACACAACATTCCCACAGCAGTTTGCTGAACTTGCCAACAAACTGGAAAACTGTAACCTGCAGAGCGAACTAGACACCGTACGTTCCTCGTCATTAAGCTCATCTTACAGTGCTGATAATGAGAAAACAACAGACTCACACAGATTGGGGGAAAGTGAAAATACCAGTTTAAAACATGGTGCAATGGTTAAGACACATGCCTTTGGTGTGAGAGACCCGGGTTCAATCCCCCACCATGAACCATCCACCATTGTGTCCCTGAGCAAGACACTTAACCCTTTGTTGCTGCAGAGGCATGCGACCTCTGACATGTTTAGCAACTGTAAGTCACTTTGGATAAAAGCGTCAGCTAAATGTATAAACTAGGTTGACTGGACTGATAGACAAAGCAGACCTCTACTGACATTGTCATCAAGCTTCTAGCTTCAGTTTCTTGGATCTGCAAAACCAGGAAAAAAGATTATCTTGGTATTTTTGGCACCCTTATGGCTTATTCACATGTGAATGTGAGTCTGACCACTGGACTGTTTGTGTAACGCGAGTTTATGTGAGTAAACACAGCTCTGTTTACTACAGAGGTATGAAACCAAAATAATAATTTTACTGTGATTTAATTGCATTAAACGGATCAAAATGATGAAGAAATTACTACATCGTGATGCAGACTTGTTAAACGTATAATTTCCTGCTTTGTCAGGTACGTCAGTAAGATGACAAGCAGCTTTTATAATGTTTTCTAAATGGTGTTCGGATCGATCAGGGCTATGCTATGCTAACTAAAAACAGAATCCTGTCAGGTTTTTGTAAGTAGAGCACTAGAAGGATCTGAAAAGTGTAAAGCACAGAGGAAGGGGAATTGTTTTTTATAGAAGTCTGTGTAAACTAACCAGGAAGTAGTGTTGCGAGGATAAACATTTAACTGCTTCATTTGGCAGGACAGGAAAAAGGCAGAGAGAGAGATGTGGGATAACATGAAACAACAGTCCTGAGTGAACCAGTTGGTGGTCAGAGCCACAAGGGCGCCGCCTTCTTTGATATCGTTGAATTTGAGCTTACAGTAATAACACTGGCTGAACAGAAGAAATCAGATAAGCGCAAACACTTCTGAAGTCCGTCTGAAGGTTTTTTAAGTAATTTAAATACAAACCATTAGTCAGCACAGCAGCGAGGGGCTTATAATGAATATGTGACCAGGTCAGATGATTTAAATGCTGTTTCATAACAAACTGACAGAAGCTGGATTTATTCACTCAGTTCCACTGCACAGAAGAAATACAATGACAACTTTCATATTCAGTTGAGTAAGTAAGTCGACCTTCTGACCTGATGACGCTGAGGGTGGTTCATGGCTTTAAGCTGACTGCTGAATTTTAATCAGTGTCACACATTACATTCTACTACATACTCATCTTAGTGTGCTTCCTCACTGAGACGGCAAAAAAGTCAGTCAGTATAGTCAGAAGAGTAAATAGTCACTTATATATGAAAGGGCTTAGGTAGACAAATGAGACATATGTTCTTTCAGCAAAAGTTTTTTTCCATTTTCTCTTTGTTTTCTTTCATTTAATTCAGTTTTCATTCTAGTCATGTTTGTTTCTCCTACATGTGTTTCAGGCAGTAGAGGGTCCAGGTCTGGCCTTCATAGTGTACAGTGAGGCCATCAAGAACATGCCGTTGTCTCAGCTGTGGTCAGTGCTGTACTTCATCATGCTCCTGATGTTGGGAATGGGCAGCATGCTGGGAAACATCACAGCCATCACCACCCCGCTACGAGACTCAAAGGTCGCGTCCCTTATGAGCGTTGAGTTGTTAAACGGTGAGATTCAGGTGATGTTGACGGAACATGTTGCCATTATGATCCTTTTAGTTTTTAAATTATTTTTTTTACCCTTTCATGCGCAGCAGCCTGGTCTGCTGTTTGAGGAGCTGGAAGTTGTGCCAGAAACATTTTGCTTTAACAAAGGTGTTCAAATTGAGTCCTGATTGTTTATTTAATTATGTGTGTGTATATATTATAATCCTATGGCCATCAGCCTCTGCTGGTGGTTTATATAGTCCCATGTTGGTGCTATTCTTACTGTTTACACACTACTACACCCTACTGATGATTTGCAGCTCCTATTACAGTCCTGCGACAGCGACAGATACTGGGCTCCTTTCATATATGTGCCAAAGCATTTGATTTATTGATTGCTGCCATGGTGTAAAGACAATTTCAGCAAATATAACAACAAATACTAATGAAGTAAATTGCCTTTAACTGTCAAACATCTCGTCTTCAAACATGGGAACCGATGAAGCGTGTCTTCTTTGATGAACGTGTTTGACTTTGCTTACTTTGACTCTGTGAGTGAAAATAAACAGTGTGTGCATGGCTCCATAACACTAACACAGCATCTATATCTACTTATTTACAATTATGATAAAAGGTGGCAGAAATGGTAGGACAGTACAAAAACACTGAAAGAATAAAAGTATAGTAGTATAGTGTGAGTGCAGCGTGTTGTCTGCTGCAGTGCCGCCACGCAGTGAATGTTAAAATGAGCTGCTGTGTTCTGCTTCCAGGTTTAGTGTGTGTGTTCTGTTTGCTGCTCGGCCTCGGCTTCACCACCACGTCAGGGAATTACTGGTTTACCATGTTCAACGACTATGGAGCCACTTTCTCCCTGCTGTTCATTGTCCTCACGGAGGTCATAGCTGTGAGTTACATCTATGGGATTAAAAGGTTTGTGTGTTTCGTGTGTGTGGTAGTACCCACAGTTGTATGCCTTCACTTCAGCTGTTGCACATGTGTAAAGTATAAAATAACCATCAACGCTCTCCTTTCTACTCATTTTAGGTTTGAAAAAGACATAGAAGACATGCTCGGTCATCGTCCCAACTGGTACTGGAAGATCATGTGGGCAGGAACCAGTCCCCTTCTCCTCATCGCCCTTTTCATCTTTTTCATCATCAACTACATCCAGGGAGGGACACCCACCTACCAAGCATGGAACAAGGAGCTGGTGAGCTGTGGCTTTTTCCCTCTATAGCTTTTCAGCGTCCGAGCTGGTGCAAATGTGTGAGTGTGCAGGGTTTAAATTGGGCCCGAGCCATCCAGAGCTGAGCTACGTCCCCTGGTATCCGAATGACAACTGCTCTGCTTTGTCTCCTTCAGTATGACATCATATGTAGGGTCGCCAGCACATCGTTTGGGGAGACACCAGCTTTCAGCTTCTCATACCACCCAAACAAATTCCACTCCTTGATGAAAAATATAAGTTTACACACTGTGTATATAGTATTTGTGTCTATGTGTCTGGCTGGACTATAACACAGAGAGGACACCACCATGTTTTTGGTCATAGGCATGCTCGGTGGTCTCCTACAGGGCCTCCAGCTGACAGGGTGTCCAACAGGAGGAAGAACTAGTGTGTCACAGTGATTGTAAAATAAACCCACTGCTAACACCACACTAAATGGACTGTACTTCAGACTACTCAAAGCATTTCACACTACATGTCACATTTACAAACTGATGGCAGGACACGAGGGACCCCTCTACTTTTTGTAATAAGTGACATGGGATCTTTAAAAACAACAATGAATCTAGAATTTGTTAAACAGACGGCATCTCTTACTGCACAGTGCCCCCATCACTGCACTGCACTCGTACTATTAGGACCATAGGGAAGACTGCCCCCTACTGGCACGCCAACACCACTTCCATTTGCACTTTAGTTTCCCCAGGTGTTCTTCCATCCAGGTACTAGCCATGTCCAACCCTGCTTAGCCTCAGTTTTTCAGCAGAAGCAGGGTATAAATTGGAGAGGTCGGTGTGCTGGCGCCTCTGCCAACTGAAGCCATGAAACTTTCCCTGCGTCTGCAGGAGGAGGTGTTCTGAGCCGTGAGCGACAAAATCTCACATTGTTCGATATTCTTCTAAAATGCCGGAGAAATTAACTGTGCAATGTGTGAAGATGGGTGTTAACTGTACCTGTTGTTTCCTCAGGGTAAGTCAGTGGTGACGGAGTATCCCGTCTTTGCACAGCTCTTCATCGGGCTGTTGTTGGTGTCATCAGTCAGCTGTGTTCCCCTCACAGCTCTGTATGTCTACTGCAAGAAGAGGACACGTGGAAACCATCATAAGGAGCAGCATACTGTCAGCACGGGATTCGCTCCCTGACCAGATCATAACAGGAACTAACCTCCAGCCATCTTAACTTCTTGACACCCCCATATATCCGTCCTCCAGCTGAGCACAACGGCACGTCATTTATCATCTGTTACAGAGGGACAGGGGAACATGAGCAGCGGTCATCTGTGTGTTCTTTCACGACACTGAAAAAAATGTTGTCCCTGCAAGAGGATATTATTTACTGCAACAGGAAACACACCAACAAAAGAAATTGGAGGCATGTGGACATAAACTCCAGATGTAAATCATGTTAAACTTTTACTTTTTCAGAATTTTTTTTTATATATTATTGCGTTATTTCTCTCAGTATTAAAGTCAGACTTCTGAGCCAGATTTCATTGAATAATGTGTAAAGAAAAAGATTCAAGTTCAACACAAAAGTTTCAGACACAATCACACAGACTGTGGAACATGTTAGTGTAGATAAAGATTGTTTAATTACCGAACATTTACAGCATGTAGTTATGATAGAGTATTTCATGTGATGCTAGTTTACTAATTGGTCATAATATGATACATGTAGACATGCTTACAAATTAAGTCAATGGGTTTATGAGATGCTGAGTTTGTTTGTCATTTATTTTATCTTATACCCTGCAAAATGTCTAAAATCATTTGTATTATTCTAGAAATTTAAGTTGAAACAATTTTAATGTAGTGCTGGAAACTGCTAGAAAAACCCCATTATACCACTAAACCCCACTGAAATATACAACGTTCCTGTCCATTTGCCAAGCAATGGAAATCTAGGAGCAGTGGTAGGTGGTTGGGATAGAAACACAAGCTTAAAGCCACAGCAGGCTAATGTCACTTTTATTTGATCAATTTCAAATCAATTAGTAGCACCATCTTTTAAAGCCATACCTATTTCCTCATGTGTGCGGAACCGCTTCATTAATTTGATTGTTTTTTAATAAGAAATATTTTCATCATGTGCAGGACGGCATCCTCATGGTTCAGCATCCATTAATGGGAAACACTTTTTTCATTCAATGCTCTCCAGAGCGACTGATAAACAAAAGTGTTGATATTAATAAAATATCATGGGGTAGCCTCAACAACTAGAAAAATATAATAAACCAACCAGGTAACTTTTGACAACTTTCATTTTATAAGTATTCTATTGTTCAAGCTAGCATCTTTTCTATTGAAGCACCTGCAGGGAGCTGCAGAGAAAGAGGAACTGGCTGCTTTGAAACCACAGACGGTGCAGAGGAAAATTTACAGACTTTATGGAAATGGAAATAATGTCTTTACACGAAATGGTGTAATGCAGGGAACTTATTGTGATGATACTACAAGATAAAGCTTGAGATGGATGATTAGTTTCAGAGCTGCTGATTGGATGAAGAGGATTGAGGCGGGGCTCAGAGAGGGTGAAACAGACCTGATAAAATCCCAGACACAGTTTGGATGCCAGGAATTGTCACCGTTCTGAGGTGACGGTGTTTTGTGTTTCTCGTTTTACTTTGTAGATGTCTGGTCCTGGTGTTTCTGTCTTGTCTTACATCTTACTTCCTGTTTCTTTCTGACTGATTTCACCTGTGCACCTACCGTGTTCGCCTACCATCCTTCGCCTCGTGTCTCTGGACTATGCGTCCGTTTTGGACTACTCACCTGTTTTGTTCTGGATTACCATGTTTTGTTTGTGGACTGTTCATTTTGTCCTGACCTGTAAGTTTCACCTGTTAGTTTAATAAAACCTCACTCTGTATACTTCTGGTTTGTATTTGTCTAAATACTTCACTTGGTGAATTCTTTTGCAATAAATAATTTATGTCATATATTAGACTTTTTTTCTGTCTGTCTAAACTAGTACCCCTTCCCCCCTCCCCTCTTGCCAGGCTGTCCTTGTAAATAAGAAGTTAATTTTGGTGTCCTGTCTGGTTAAATAAAGGTTAAATAAAAAAAGAAATCTTTCTACCTTCAGATCCACCTGAGGATTTGGGCTTATCCAGATAACATCGGGTTAACACAGCGTTTTCAGTACCATGAATGATGGTGGTAGATCGCCATGGCCAGTTATGCTTAGGCTAACCTCCGGAGCAGGTTATGTTCCAGATAAGAGATCAGCTCTAAAAATGCAACGCCTACTGACCAATCAGCTCTCTTGGAAAAGGACCTCACCATCTGTAGGGGATGCCACAGACTGTTTTATGGGCTGCTTTTATTGTTTGCTGCGGTGACACGGAGAAACTTTTGTGTAGCGTGATCATCCTACAGAGACTGACAGAGAAGCCTTGAAAGCTACTTATTGTTGCTCAGTGTGTTAAATAAATAAAGCTCATATTTAAAGTGAGGAGAAGTTCTTAAAAGTGAGGTGGAACAATCACTTATTCAGCGCCCGAGTCTGAATTGGGAAACCCTGGGCTGAGTTACCGAGTCGATAACCAGCTTCGTGTCACAGTTTATCCTGATCCCAATGCGTAGGGTTAGCCAGATAACGGAAAGGTATCCTGGGTATGTTGAACTTGTTTCGTGGTACAGGCCCCAGGTTGCATCCAGTTCACATTAAAGCTCACTTAAAACTCATGAATGAACTTTACACTTTCCATAGCATTTACTCTGTGTGTTACTTTGCACAGTGTTCTTGAATCATAGTCTGAATAGCATGTAACCATGTGTCTGAAATATGTCTGTCTTCACAAAGTGAGCTGAAAGCTACAGTGTCTTGCTCTACTGTCTTCTTCCACTGGGTGGTGCAGGTTGCTGTGGAGTGTGATGGCCCCAAGTGTGTGTGTGTGTGTGTTCTGCAGGTTTAAGTATTTGGTAATGAAGGTAACTGGGAGCACCTGGCCAGTGAGCCCGTCTACATAAGCCTGCCTACACAGACACAGACACCAATGTTGGGTCTTCCACTTTGAACCCAGCTGTGCCACTTTTGCTTTGTTCTTACACGAACAACATTCTCCACTTATTAATCATTGCACAAAGGCATTCTCCGACACTACTGATTCCATACCTCAGAGTTACTCTTTCTGTAATTGTTTATTTCACCCTACATCTTCATTATATTTTTCATAAATAATTTCCAGGGCTGAACTGGAAGTGTTTTCAGTCATTCATCCAGCTGCATCATTTGGGGTTTAGACTGTGGGACATGTTTTTGCACAGCAACAGTAAAAATCTAAAAAATTAAAATGATAATTAAATATTTCAATCCTTATTCCACAAAGACACCACAAATGGTACAATTTTGTGAATCTCATTCAGTGTTGTTGTCACTTCTAAAATGTGTCACTGTGCACAATTAAACTTATCCATTAAATTGTGGAAGTAAAAAGTAAAATAGCAAATCATGCAAAATGTTTTATCTCTATGAGTTATTATTTATCCAGCCATCTACGGTGTATAACAGTCTTTGCGTATCTTCAACCAGTCCAGTTGCACCTTGAGCCCTTTGGTGAGAGTTTGCAACTTACTTTGAATCCAGTACTTATCTTGGTCTGTAGCTTGTGATACTTACCTGGAAGAACCTGTTAAGTTAATGATATACTTACCTTTAACAACATGTAGATTTAATGATATAGGTCAGTCTGACCGTTTCTGTAGAACTGACAGGATAAAACACAAGGTTGTGTTTATCCTGTCAACCAGATGCACTGCTATGTTCGAGGCGAGAGATAACCATGGCCTGGGCCAGAAGTATTGTATAGAGCAAAGCGGCATGCCTGAGAGACAGCAGCAACATGGTCTAAAAAGCACAGCTGGTCATCAGTCATGACACCCAAGTTTCTCACCACCCTGGTTGGAGTGATGGTTGAGGAGTCGATTTGTAGTGTGATGTTATGGTGGATAGATTGTTTGGCTGGAATGACCAAGAGGTCAGTCTTAGACGGGATTAGTTGAAGGTGTCAGGCCTTCATCCACGCCGATATGTCCGAGAGACAGTTTGTGATCCGCGCCAAGACGGTGGGGTTGACGATGGGGGTTATTCTTCTCCACAGAAGAATAATAGAATAACTGCACAAACTAACGGCCACACTTACCATAACAATAACAATGGCCTTAAGTTTCTTATTAACTCCAGACAGGTGAGGTGAGGAGACCACATAAGAACACATACGCACATTTTAAATAAATATCTATATCAAAGAAAAATATACTGTATTACAACAGTAATATAGGCTACTTAGAGCAACACAAGTGGAAAATATCTACAGAAATGGTCAGGATTCAAAGTAAGTTGCAAACTCTCACCTATGGGCTCGTCCCGGTGCACAGGGTGCGAGCAGCTCAGTCGCTCCGTCTGCTTCATAATGCTGTGCGACTGGGTCGTGGAGAGATCACTAGTCAGCTTGGAAACAAACCCAGAGATAGACAGCTGCTGACAGGCTGGACGTCAGGGATTTATCTGCCCCCTGCCACTCTGTTTACTGTAAAGGAGGACGTGGACTAACAGGACCTGTCATTCCGTTCATGCATAAAAGCCCTTTAAAATAATGTGATATGTTTGGTCCTCTGTCCAAGCAGCAGAGGGAATATCCCTCCACATTACTGAGCATGCCAACATTCAGAGTGAGCACGACAGAAGAGAGAGGGTTACAGCTTCAGGCCTCCTCAGCGACCACTGACTTACAGTCAGGGCGTACTTACCTACCTCGCTGATCCTGCCAGTAACATGTGCTTGTCTCAAAGATTAAGCCATGCAAGTCTAAGTACACACGACCGGTTTAGTGAAACTGCGGTGGCCGTTAAAATGGTCTCAAAAGATCCTCATCGAATCATTTCCCTACGTTATATAGTTTCCTGTACTGACATCATTTCCCTGGGATTTCAAGCAGTTCCGTTTTCTGCAGCTCCCTGCAGATGCTCACACTAATATTAAAGGTGTTTGTGTCGGGTAAAAAGTAAAGCTTGGGGGTGGTGGAAAAATCTCAACTCTTCTTCTTCAACACTAATAAATAAACCAGAGTCAGAGTTTGTTGCTTCTAAGAGTCATTTATTCTTTTCCAAGATAAGGACAATGAGTTCACACCAAACAGGCCAAAATATGCAGAGTTCAAAATTGCAGGTCGCTGTGTCCAGAAATACTGGGTATTCATAACATGCAAATATGCTAAACATACAGAACAACAGATACATATGAGACGACAGTATCCTAACTTTAACTGTGTATATCTGGTTGCCAAAACATATTGGGATATGATTTTTAACAAGTTACATACGAGTCTACTTCAGAAAGATAAATAAAAAGAAAACCGCTCACAGTATTCTCTTCGCTGTTACCTGATATGTTTTTTAACACTTTTCTTTGTCCTTTGCTCTGGATGACAGCACAGATTTAAAAGGTAATGTGGGGTAAGCAATGGCTTTCATTATTTTGAACTTGACTTGATTTCTGCTTAATAAAGGAAACCAAACCTCCTCCTCTCTTCTGCTCTCGTCCTCTCACCTCATTTCCCCTTAAAGCATTTTGCACACTCGTGCTTAAAGACTTCATAGGTCTGTAGTGTTCACCTCTGCTGAACACATACACTCGCTGCCCATTAAGAGTAGTTACATATCAATCATTGAAGGATTTGCACGGAGGCAGGACTTTATCAAGGCAAGGCAAGTTTATTTGTATAGCACATTTTAACAACAAGGTAATTCAAAGTGCTTTACATAATAAACGTTACAGTGTAAAAAGCTAAAAACAAAGAAAAAGAAAACAGGACAGTAAAAGATACAGTGCAGTGTAAGTTATCAATAAAAAGAAAAATCTTCCGTCTTGATTTAAAAGAAGTGACAGTTTCAGCAGACCTGCAGGTTTCTGGGAGTTTGTTCCAAATATACGGAGCATAATAACTAAACGCTGCTTCTCCTTGTTTAGTTTTGACTCAGGGGACAGAAAGCGGACCTGATCCCAGGAGACCTGAGAGGTCTGGATGGTTCATAACGAAGCAGAAGATCAGAAATTTATTATGCCTCTAAACCATTTAGTGCTTTATAAACTAACAGCAGGATTTTGAAATCAATTCTTTGACATACAGGAAGCCAATGTAAAGACCTCAGAACTTATCACACTTGCAGCATCTCAGGCGGTCGGCTTGTTACTTTATGCTGGTAACCCGGTCTGTTCTTCTCCCTTTCTCTCCTCCTCTTCATCCCTGATTGGTTGATTAAAGCAGGACGCACACTCGTACATATTATCAGCACCAACCGGTCTGTAGTATTGTCCTCCATTGAACACATACACATGCCGCCCATGAACGGTACTTTGGTAGAAATCATCAAAGGATTTGCACGGAGGCAGGACTATGTCACACTTGCAGCATCTCAGGCGGTCGCCCATGTTACATTCTGACGGTACGTTCCCCATTTTTAGCCTGTTTTTCAGCACTTTAGTGGTGATCTGTGTCCTTGTGGTTTCCTGAAACATAAAAAAAGACACATATCTGAATGACTTTATGATGTAACAACTAACTCATCACAGGAACTCCTGCAGCTTTGACTCTTGGTGAAAAGGAAAAACAAGGCGACAGTTACGGAAAAATTTCAGTCAATAAAAGACGACATTTACTGTTTATGTATTAGAACAATGTCAGAAATCAGCCACCGTCCTTGCCAACCCATTCTCACTCGCACGCATGGTCGAGACCTCTATGAGTCAGTTTTTAATGCATTGAGAATCCCTTCAGAGAGAGAGTTCAGCTGACTGGAGGAAGCCCTGTAGCATCATTGTCCAAAAAGCAGACTTTGCCCCAGGAGGCCGGTGTTAGTTTCCCATGAAACAAAAAGTTTCAAAACGTTAACCACTAGTACTTTTTTAAAGTCAAACCAGGCGCCCTACACGTGCAAAAACAACTCTACACTTCAAACTAATCAATACATGGATCAATAGTGCTTTGTTGTTGGACAGACAAGATGCTGCTTTCTCTCATTGGTCTTGAAGAATGAGAGCAGCAAGCTGCCATCAGCTGATCCACTTCTACCATCAGTCCACTAGATGGCCTCATGGAGCCGATGGAGGATGTTACTGCTCTGCTTCATGGAGATCTAAACTGAATGTCACTTTGTGAGGCAGCCATGTTTCATCTGGACATTTGGATGATTCAAAACAAGAACACAGTTTGTGTGAAACCAGATAACCTGAATTTGAGGAGCCAGATTAAGACAATTACAAAGTCAGCCTACTATCACCTGAAGAATATATCAAGGATTAAAGGACTAATGTCTCAGCAGGACCACTTACAGGGCTCCCTAAGAAACCCATCAGACAGCTGCAGCTGATTCAGAACGCTGCTGCTCGAGTCCTCACTAAGACCAAAAAGGTGGATCACATCACTCCAGTTCTGAGGTCTTTACATTGGCTTCCTGTATGTCAAACAATTGATTTCAAATATTTAAGAGTTTTCTTTTTACCAGTGCCTTTATTGATAACTTAAACTTCACTGTAACTTTTACTGTCCTGTTTTCTTTTTGTTTGTTTTTAGCTTTTTACCATTGCTTTTAATTAAATATTTACACGGTGGGAAATGAGTAGGTAATTGAGTGAAAAGATAAAGAGAGTGAGATTGAACAGAGTGAAGGAAATGGATCTTAAATCTCATGTCTGAGTGATTTTCAGGAACCTCTGTCCACCTGTAAACGCACAGCTGGGTCCAGAGTATAACTGGATCAAAGTGGCCTGTGGACAGACGTGTCCTGGTTTCTCTGTAGTGTCCGAGGGTTTTTGGAGTTTCAGTGGACCCAAAGATTGCTGTGGACCCGAGTACAGACCAGCTAGAGAGAGTAGATTGATTGAATTATTTGTTCAACTCCTCAGCCTGTTTTTACACTGTAACTTTTATTATATTTTAAGTTGCTTTAAAACTTTTTATTCTTCCCTGTTGCTTTTATGTTTTATGTAAAGCACTTTAAATTACCTTGTTGTTGAAATGTGCTATACAAATAAACTTGCCTTGCCTATAGATGTCAGAGATGCTCTTACTTAGGGGCCCCAGATAATTCAACAACCCCACATTCATTTGTCACTCGTTGTTGAACTCAAACCTTTTCAAACGAGTAAAAAGTCAGACTCTCACTCACCCTGTTCCTGTGAATGTTTCAGGTCAGCAGCTCGCAGGTGTCTCCTCCAAGTCTGTCTGTAAATGGAGAGACCTGGGCCTTTATACTCCACCTTTATACTCCACCCATAGAGTCCGTGGGCCGGACCAGATATCAGTGAGCTATACCTTACTCATGCTCATCAGAGAAGGAGGTGGGGGTTACAGTAAAGGCTGACTGAAATCAGCGGGGTGAGGGTTCTCTCCACTTACAAAGGGAATGAATAATTCAGTTTAACAATCTTTTAACATCTGTCTGTCAAAGTGCAGATTTCTGGTCTGGGTGTCGGGTGTTCTGCTGTAAAGTGAGTCGCTGCTTGTTGCTGTTAATAAAGAGCTTGTTCAAATGAAAAGAGATTTATCATGATTGAACCACAGCTCGCCATGGTATTAAGTCTGTAGACAACCTTAAATTCATTTGAAACCATTTCCTTTGTCGTTGAAATCAAACATTAATCTGATATGAAACCTTTTCAAATGAGCACGTCAGACTCACAAACCACTTCAGACTCACCCTGTTCTTGTGAATGTTTCCTCCAAGTGTGTCTGCAAACAGAGAGACCTGCTCCTTTATATTATGGTGACTCCACCCCTAGAATCCATGCCACCATGCTGGTGATGAACAGCATCTACATCATCACCCTCAGAAGTGTGTTTGGAGCCTTTTGCAGTGCCCTGGCGAAGTGATATCATGGGATGTCGCATAAATAGCACGGCACTTTTAAGAATATTAGGCGTGCCATGTCAATGCATTTTAGGCTTTTTGCATGTGATCTAACGCTGTTCAGTCCCTATAGAACAGGGGTATTCAATTAGAATTCAAAGAGGTCCAGTTAGAGAAAAATCATAATGATAAACTTGCGTTATCATTCAGTTGCATAACGTATAGTTTTATCAACATGTTTTTTGTCAACAACTGACTCTTAAATCAAATAATATTTCAAGAATATTTACTGTCAGTTTTCACAAACTGGAAGGATAAAAAAAATGTAGCTTGAAGTGATGAAGTGCAGTCTCAACCAATTTTATAATAAACACTCAACACATCTTAACAAATGAACAGCTGTAAGGCCTCCTTCTCTTTCATTCCCTCTTATGAAGCTACCACTTTTCTTCTTCTCCTTGTTCAGTGAGAAACGTGAGCTCTGTTTGGGATTGGAGCTATATGAGATATTCTGGTTCTGAATCGCCCGTAGGAAGAATGTACATGAGAGAATCTGTTCATTCGTGTTTAGAAGCCATCTTTTCTCTTTTGGTTCCTCTCTCCATGAATGTTTCCAAAACGTCTCTGGTGTATCTCACTTGCGGACTTGCAAAGCTTATCAGAATGTACAGATTTGATTGGCTGAGCAGCATCACATGAGACGACTGAAACACAAGCAATTAGCCTGTGAGTTTCTGTGAGCTAAACCAGTACAGTAATCCCATCCCATGGTCTCTGTGCTTCTCCAGTCTCGTGGAGTACTGTAGCGGAAAACGTATTTTAAACTGCTCGACCTTTTCTTTACTTCTCTTGTTATATGTTCAAAGTGTCTGACAGAGTAAATACTTGTTTCCTCTGCACGTCACCTCTGTGTTACTCAGATTTTACAAGCTAAGGGACAGGGCCTTCAGAGAAACAGGAACCTGCAGTTAAAATGAGCAAACTGCAGAATGCTGATTCCCAGCAATGAACTAATGAACTACAGTATGTGTGACCTTTGGAACAGCCCCTCCTCTACATTCTCACCTTGTGCATGAAAGAATAGAAAGAAAAGCAGGTTTTGACTCGATTTATTAGGATCCACATTAGCTGATGTAAAAACATCAGCTACTCTTCCTGGGTTCCACACAGAACACATCACACTAAAACATCAATACACAAAACAACAGATTACAAGAAATAATATATACACACTGCTGCACTCTATTGTCCAATATGAACAGACATGACATTTTCCTTTACTAGTAATATTCTGAGTTTTAGCAAAATGACCTGGAAGGTTCATTAAATTCAAACATAGCCCTGTCCAACACTGTACGTTGTTTTGAATTTGTTTTGGGGTTTTGGAATTGTATAGTTACATTTGCAAATATGACATAAACTTAGTTTTTTTATTTAATACAGATTTCCATAACAGTAAGCAAGAGACGACCTCCAGCACACCTCAAGTGCCATGCTGTCGCATCTGTGGAAAGAAAAGATGGGCTTCGGTCTGCTAGGTGGACCTGTACAAAGTCCTTGCGGTTCCACCACATCTTCTCAGTACCACTGAAGTCACTTCACTGCCTGGACATCTTTGCCAACCATGCGAGCCCTACCAAAGGTGTTTGGCTCTGGGAAGCAAAGTATTGGCAACTGGTGTGTCCAAGGAAAGGGGACCAATCAAGCTGCAAAATGGTCTGGTTACGTTTGTACACGTCTCCTAGCAGCACTCTGATAAGAGCACTCTGTCCTTTGTGGGTTCCAGGAAAAAACGCTGCACTAATATGGCTGTTGTTTCTGGAGGCCTGCAGTAACCTTTGACCTCAGTGTATCCACCACATTTAACTGGATAAAAACAAGTTGCCCACTCAGCTGTGTCCGTTCAGCAGGAGCGACTAGAGTGTTTTTGACTAATCTGCTCTCCAGTTATTGCACCGATAATGTTCGTAATGCTCGTAATCAACTGGGGACATTTGATGGTGAAATCTGTAAGTTCATTTGTAGTATCTTGCCTTAAAATAGAATGAAAATGACTCTCCCATTGTTACACAACAAAAGACAAGAAAAAGACCCCCCACCATCATTACTCATGTGCTGCTATCAGCTGAATGACTAATTAATGGTTCCTCATAACTTTACACAGAAAAAAGACAGTACCCACCCAGCCACAGCCTGTTCTCCCTGTACACCCACTGCCGGGCCACCAGACTCCAGGGCAGCTTCTTCCCTCAGGCTGTGACACTCCACCATGAAAAATAGATTCATATAACTTGTTTTCCAACAATTCTACTGTATACAACATTTATGTAACGTTTGTTGTTGTAGGTCGCATAAAGGGAATTACAAGTTCATCTTGTTTTACGACCCTGTGCAGCTAAATGGTTCAAAATCTGCCTTGTACCAAGTCAGTTCCACAGAAATCAGAGTTTCGATGGTGTCAGGGGAGGAAACACATGTGCAGCTGCTCCAGGGCCTGTTCAGACTGACCTCTGACATGTGCTGATGTTTATTTGTAGGGTGTTAGTTTTGTTTTTTGACAAATCCCACTTTAAAAGCATCAGTATGACAGAATATTTCAACGTATTGCAGAAGAACAATCTTGTACATTTGTTTCTTGCAACAAAAAAATAATGTAACTTATTCAGCAGAAGAGCTGTTTGAGAGCTGAAGGAGCTCTATTCCCTTTAGTAGGGGAGAGCAGGGGCAAAAGTAACGTGGGATGAAAGTAACGAGACGATTTTCTCAGAGCCCTGATTACATTTGCATCCCAAGCTTTGTCCACATCTTCAGCACACAACCCTTGACGAAGCTGCCAAACATAATGTGATTTCGTGGTCTCCATCGGTTCTCTCGGGAAAGCTGTTTTCGAGTTTGTCAAGTAAATTTTTGAAGAGGGACTTTTTTCCAGAATGTTTCATGTGTCACAGTAATGATTAATCTATTTAGCGCTTTAACTCATCCTGATGTTTGTTCTGTCAAAGTAAATCGGGTTTAAACATCAGGAGTTCCTGTCAGGACGAAAGTAACGCTGTCCTGCTGCTAATGTAGTGACTTTTCTGTGTGTTGCAGCGTTTATTAAAACATTTATATATTTCATATATATTATATATATCATATTATACCAATAGAATATACCAATAGTGTGGGTGAGAAAGACAGAGGTCTGATTCAGCCAGATGTTTGACAAGGCATTTCATCAACATTAGTCTCAGGTCAGCTGATAAAGTCACTTTATTCAGATAATGCGGGAGGACAGAGATAATTGGGGAGAACACTTGACCACAGGTACACATCACATTATTAAGTCTTCTCCTTGGACTAGGAGAGGAAGCTGCATGCTTATATTAAGAGAGCAGCTGATATTTATTTTGGCCTGTCTCCTCAGGAGGTCAGTGCAGTAGGTGTCAGTAAAAAGCACTCAAAATGCAGATCACTCATACTGTAAAACAATTTTAAATTCATTTCAAAATTTGAAATTTCTATAGGCCTTTTTATCTTAATTGCATTGTTTATTTTCATTTCTGTCCTAACTTTCTAAATTATATTTTTTCTGAAACTAATACAACAGGCAAATATCCCCAGTGCTGGATCAGTAAATGTCAGGTTCATAAACAATCTCCATCTTACCATTTCCCCCTGTTTTAGGTGCACACATTTGCATATTTATATATATTACATATATATAAATTATATTAACATATCCTTAATAATATGGAATATTCCAAACAGTTCAAGTTTGGGTTGCCAGGTTACTTTTTAAAGTGAATATTTAAAAAAATGTAATTAAATTTTTTTAAAGATAAAGGACAAAAGCTGTTTGCAGTTACACATTAATAAGGTCACAGTCATGTTAATTTATTAAATACAAGGGTAACACAAAAAGTCTAGCTTGTATTGATGTGTTATGTTTGACCCAGCTGACAGGGTCGAAAGTAACAATGTGCCACTTATGTTTAAAGTGAAATTATACGGAAGTCGTTCTACATTTGTACAAAATACCTCCTGATATTGATAGACCACACCTGTGAGTTAGTGACCACCGCAAAAATATATCTCTGTCTGAAACATTATCTTTTAAAATCAGGTTTTTCTGAAAAATGGTACTTTCGCCCCTGCTCTCCCCTACCATGATAGGTTTTCACCGAGCAATGATGGAAGCGTGAAAAAGTACAACGACAACTGAAATAAAGTTACACACACATGCTTTCTGAACTCACAAGGTAGTTCAACCTCCTCGCTTTCTTTTCTCCTAGCAATGTCCAGTTTTGTCCATTTTTGTATAAATATGAAGTAGTGCCAAACGACGCTCACTCAACACTGGACTCGGTGTTGTAGCCCTACTGGTTTTCAAACTAACTGGCTGCCATACGCGTGTTATGCGCAGCAGCTGCGGACTGCCTCCATCCCCAGATTCGTCACACATTCACAAACATGTTCCTGGCGAGTTTCAAGTCGCATCTTTCATCTACTGCGCCGATCATGATTATATAAGTGAGCACTACATTACAGACACATACGGAAAAAGAAATGAAAGAAAATAGACTTCTTAGAAAATCACATCAAGCTGGATTCAAACTCACCTGAGCAAAAGGTAACATCAACACCGAAGACTCCACATTACCTGCGAGCTAATCGAGCAGTCACAGATGTATGATTCCCAGTCACCTATTCGTAAAGCACGTCAACATCCAGGTAACATTTTGTTTGGGCTGATCTAAAACAAATGGTTACCTTGAGCGATCCTAAAAATACCTGAATGTGTTTATCAAGGTGGGCTACAACACCGGATGTGCACGGAATCTAGCTGCTGAGAAGCTCGAGTTAGGATAAATCAGCATTGTAATCCTAAAAACTAAAGTAAAAAGCTAATTTAATAAAAACAGTTAACTCTGAGCTCCTCCCGCGAGTAAACGGCGTAGCTGTCAGAGCCGAATCCGACCGACTGCGGGTGTTTATTTCTCCGAAGGTTGCAGCGCTGCTCCCTGCTCCTCTCCCCCAAGTTTAGCAGCTCTCAGCCGGCCTGCAGATTTCCAATCCCCCGCTCTGCCCGGCCCTCTGCACACAACGCTCTGAAGCTGTCAGTGACATGCGCACAATCTCAACATTGAGTTAAAAATATTCAACTCACGCGAATTCCTCCACGTTGCCTTCGCTTCACCTTCACGTCGCGGCACTGCCCCCTTCGTGTCACTTAGCGCTGCCCAGCAGGAAATTGCGGCTCTACGCGTCTTTGCATTGACTTTGTATGTAAACTCACCGCCTCGAACGCTCGCTTTGCTTTTGGTCTTAAAGTACCATCATATTCTCTCGTCCTCTAACTCGCGGCGTAAACACAGTTAAAGACCCAACTCCGCTTCTCTTATAACTGCACCTGTCACATAGATGTCATTTAATGAATGAGGAGAGGAAGCTAGCAAAGCTGGAGCTGGTGATGCCCTCATGTGCCCTCCAGGTCAAAACAAGGTAAACTATGACAGGATGTGGAGCTTCTGCCGCTGAAACTGAGACATCACTGGACTCCTGCAGCTGCTTCCTGAGGTGGCTGTAATTCACATAGTCACCGTTCATCAGTATGTGGACACAGCTGGCGAACATCTCAAACCTCAGAAGTGTGTTTGGAGCCTTTTGCAGGCGAGCAAACACCTTCTCCATCCATGGCATGCCACGGTCTCTGTACTTCTCCAGTCTCCTGGAGTACTGTAGTGGAAAATGTATGTTAAACTGAACTTTTCTTTCTTCTTGTTATATGTTCAAAGGGCCTGAAAGGGCTCTTTTTCCTCTGCACGTCGCCTGTGTGTCACTTAGAAATGGGAGGCTAAGGGACAGGGTCTTCAGAGAAACAGGAACCTGCTGTTAAAATAAGGAAATTGCAGAATGCTGATTCCCAGCAATGAACTAATGAACTACAGTATGTGTGACCTTTGGAACAGCCCCTCCTCTGCATTCTCACCTTGTGCATGAAAGAATAGAAAGAAAAGCAAGTTTTGACTTGATTTATTAGGATACACATTAGCTGATGCAAAAACATCAGCTACTCTTCCTGGGTTCCACACAGAACACATAACACTAAAACATCAATACACAAAACAACAGATTACAAGAAATAATATATACACACTGCTGCACTCTATTGTCCAATATGAACAGACATGACATTTTCCTTTACTAGTAATATTCTGAGTTTTAGCAAAATGACCTGGAAGGTTCATTAAATTCAAACATAGCCCTGTCCAACACTGTACGTTGTTTTGAATTTGTTTTGGGGTTTTGGAATTGTATAGTTACATTTGCAAATATGACATAAACTTAGTTTTTTTATTTAATACAGATTTCCATAACCGTACGCTAGAGACCACCTCTGCATCTCCAGCACACCTCAAGTGCCATGCTGTCGCATCTGTGGAAAGAAAAGATGGGCTTCGGTCTGCTAGGTGGACCTGTACAAAGTCCTTGCAGTTCCACCACATCTTCTCAGTACCACTGAAGTCACTTCACTGCCTGGACATCTTTGCCAACCATGCGAGCCCTACCAAAGGTGTTTGGCTCTGGGAAGCAAAGTATTGGCAACTGGTGTGTCCAAGGAAAGGGGACCAATCAAGCTGCAAAATGGTCTGGTTACATTTGTACACGTCTCCTAGCAGCACTCTGATAAGAGCACTCTGTCCTTTGTGGGTTCCAGGAAAAAACGCTGCACTAATATGGCTGTTGTTTCTGGAGGCCTGCAGTAACCTTTGACCTCTGTGTATCCACCACATTTAACTGGATAAAAACAAGTTGCACACTCAGCTGTGTCCGTTCAGCAGGAGCGACTAGAGTGTTTTTGACTAATCTGCTCTCCAGTTATTGCACCGATAATGTTCGTAATGCTCGTAATCAACTGGGGACATTTGATGGTGAAATCTGTAAGTTCATTTGTAGTATCTTGCCTTAAAATAGAATGAAAATGACTCTCCCATTGTTACACAACAAAAGACAAGAAAAAGACCCCCCACCATCATTACTCATGTGCTGCTATCAGCTGAATGACTAATTAATGGTTCCTCATAACTTTACACAGAAAAAAGACAGTACCCACCCAGCCACAGCCTGTTCTCCCTGTACACCCACTGCCGGGCCACCAGACTCCAGGGTAGCTTCTTCCCTCAGGCTGTGACACTCCACCATGAAAAATAGATTCATATAACTTGTTTTCCAACAATTCTACTGTATACAACATTTATATAACATTTGTTGTTGTAGGTAGCATAAAGGGAATTACAAGTTCATCTTGTTTTACGACCCTGTGCAGCTAAATGGTTCAAAATCTGCCTTGTACCAAGTCAGTTCCACAGAAATCAGAGTTTCGATGGTGTCAGGGGAGGAAATACATGTGCAGCTGCTCCAGGGCCTGTTCAGACTGACCTCTGACATGTGCTGATGTTTATTTGTAGGGTGTTAGTTTTGTTTTTTGACAAATCCCACTTTAAAAGCATCAGTATGACAGAATATTTCAACGTATTGCAGAAGAACAATCTTGTATATTTGGTTCTTGCAACAAAAAAAGAAACTTATTCAGCAGAAGTCTGTTTGAGAGCTGAAGGAGCTGTATCCCTTTAGTAGGGGAGAGCAGGGGCAAAAGTAACGTGGGTTGAAAGTAACGAGACGATTTTCTCAGAGCCCTGACTTTATTTGCATCCCAAGCTTTGTCCACATGTTCAGCACACAACCCTTGACGAAGCTGCCAAACATAATGTGATTTCGTCATGGTCTCCATCGGTTCTCTCCAGTTTGTCAAGTAAATTTTTGAAGAGGGACCTTTTTTTCAAATGTTTCATGTGTCACAGTAATGATTAATCTATTTAGTGCTTTAACACATCCTGAAGTTTGTTCTGTCAAAGTAAATCGGGTTTAAACATCAGGAGTTGGTCACCTATTCGTAAAGCACGTCAACATCCAGGTAACATTTTGTTTGGGCTGATCTAAAACAAATGGTTACCTTGAGCGATCCTAAAAATACCTGAACGTGTTTATCAAGGTGGGCTACAACACCGGATGTGCACGGAATCTAGCTGCTGAGAAGCTCGAGTTAGGATAAATCAGCGTTGTAATCCTAAAAACTAAAGTAAAAAGCTAATTTAATAAAAACAGTTAACTCTGAGCTCCTCCCGCGAGTAAACGGCGTAGCTGTCAGAGCCGAATCCGACCGACTGGGGGGTTTATTTCTCCGATGTTTGCAGCGCTGCTCCCTGCTCCTCTCCCCCAAGTTTAGCAGCTCTGAAGCTGTCAGTGACATACACACAATCTCAACATTGAGTTAAAAATATTCAACTCACGCTAATTCCTCCACGTTGCCTTCGCTTCACCTTCACGTCGCAGCACTGCCCCCTTTGTGTCGCTTCGCGCTGCCCAGCAGGAAATTGCGGCTCTACGCGTCTTTGCATTGACTTTGTATGTAAACTCACCGCCCCGAACGCTCGCTTTGCTTTTGGTCTTAAAGTACCATCATATTCTCTCGTCCTCTCACTCGCGGCGTAAACACAATTAAAGACCTAACTCCGCTGCTCTTATAACTGCACCTGTCACATAGATGTCATTTGATGAATGAGGAGAGGAAGCTAGCAAAGCGTGATTTACTGTGCTCACACGGTGTGCAGGGGAAAATCATGTTTCCCCCATTGATGGCGATGCGCCGACTCTCATGTGCACCTCAATATTAGGCTACCTTATTAGATAGCCTAATGGATTTGTGAAATCTGTTAATAAATAAATCCAAGCTTTAATAGTATATATAAGAGCATATTGACCTTGTCACTGAAATATGATTGCAAAAAAAACAATATTCAAAAACAAAATAATCGTTCAATAATCGTTTTCGAGGTGAAATGAAACCATTGGCTCGATGCCATCCTGTTCATCCACAGCCTGAACATCTTCCTTAGGCTGGACGATGTCTTCCTCCACGTCTTTGGCTGTTAGTTAGGGCTTAAGAAGGTCTGAAAGTTTTTGCTGGAGCTGGGGATGCCCTCATGTACCCTCCAGGTCAAACCAAGGTAGAACTGCTGGAACTGAGACATCACTGGACTCCTGCAGCTGCTTCCTGAGGTGGCTGTAATTCACATAGTCACCGTTCATCAGTATGTGGACACAGCTGGCGAACATCTCAAACCTCAGAAGTGTGTTTGGAGCCTTTTGCAGGCGAGCAAACACCTTCTCCATCCATGGCATGCCACGGTCTCTGTACTTCTCCAGTCTCCTGGAGTACTGTAGTGGAAAATGTATGTTAAACTGAACTTTTCTTCTCTTGTTATATGTTCAAAGGGCCTGAAAGGGCTTTTTTTCCCTCTGCATGTCGCCTGTTAGTCACTTGAAATGGGAGGCTAAGGGAGAGGGTCTTCAGAGAAAAAGGAACCTGCTGTTAAAATAAGGAAATTGCAGAATGCTGATTCCCAGCAATGAACTAATGAACTACAGTATGTGTGACTTTCTGAGGAACAGCCCCTCCTCTACATTCTCACATTGTGTTTGAAAGAATGGAAAGGAAAGCAGATCTTTGCGCTGTGGTTGTGGGGACCTTTGATCTGTGTGCGCCTTGAGTCCATTTGCAAATATGAAATAAACTTATTCAAAGACAGTTTTGGTCCTGCTGAAGTCCCTTCACTGCAGGAAAAAACATTATCCTCTCCTCAGTGAAGCCCTCTGACAGCCAGCTGTGTCAACCAGGATGTGAGCCCTACCAAAGGTTTCTTCGAACACAGAGAATCTAAGTTACAACTAGGTGACCACACTGACACATAAATCTGCCAGCGACTGGAAGTGTGGTCTGAGGCCTGGACCACGAAGCAGGATTTGAGCTTATCGAGGTAATTTCGGGGTTAACCCTGAGTTTTCAGTACCACGATGGTGGTTAATTTCTTACCGGGGTAAATCTCCATGGTAACTTATGCTGAACGGCTAACCTGCTCCAGATAAGGCAAGTTTATTTGTATAGCACATTTCAACCACAAGGTAATTCAAAGTGCTTTACATAAAACATAAAAGCAACAGGGAAATATAAAAAAAGTTTAAAAGCAACATAAAATATAATAAACGTTTGAGTGTAAAAAGCTAAAAATAAAGAAAAAGATAACAGGACAGTAAAAGTTAGAGACAGGACAGTAAGAGATCAACTCTATAAAAATGCTGCCTAGTGACCAATCAGCTCTCTTGGAAAATGACCTCACCATCTGTAGGAGATCCCACAGACTGTTTTGTAGGCTGCTTGATGTTTGCTGCGGTGAAGCGGAGAAACTTGTCTATAGAGATATAATCCTACAGAGACTGATTAAAAGCTTTAGGTTATTCTAGCCCTACAGGTATATTTTTTATTTGCTCCCCAGTCCGTTTCACACAGCCTGTCGCAGACGTTAAAATAAATGGGTTTCATTTTTCTTACGTGAGGCTGAATATTATGAGCAGTTTGGTAGGGATATTGAAGTACAAAATTTTAATTTGTAGGGTAATTATTTTAGGTTAGTAGCTATCTTAAAATGTATTCCAGAGACTGGTCATGTTCTGACAAGTGAGGGGAGTTTTCAGTAGCCTAAATGTTGAGATTCAGTCTTTCAACCACTATTTGAGCACATTTTATGGCATACATTATATTTATTCATTTAGCTGACGCTTTCACCGAAGCGACTTACAATTGCTATTTATATCAGAGGTCGCACGCCTCTGGAGCAACGAGGGGTCTTGCTCAAGGACACAATGGTGGACGGCTCACAGTGGGGGATTGAACCTGGGTCTCTCACACTAAGGGCAGGTGTCTTGTCCATTGCGCCATCACCACCCCCTTGAATGGATTTTTCATTTCATTGCTTTATGAAGTTAATTTAGAACAATGTTTGGAACCCTTTTGAGTGCGTTAAATAGGCTAAATTAAAGTGATGAGAAGTTTTTTAAATTGAGGTGGACCAAGCACTTATTCAGAGTCTCTTAATGTGGAAACGCCGACACACAGCTGAGCTGAAAGAATAAGGCCGATGTTTTCATACAGCTCTTAAGAACGCATCAAATCATCGTATTAGCCTATTACAGACTAGGCTACACCTGTTCATTTAGGCATTCACATTGTCAGGGATTGTCTGTCTCCCTGCATGTGTCAGATGCAGGCGTGCTATTTAGAACATGTTGTATTTCTGACGTGTTACAGTTTGCTCTTACTTTGTAGGTAAACAATGGGCTGGAGATCAGCTTTCCACTGAGAACCTCTTTCTGATAGAATTCCTGAGCACCCTCGCATCATCACTGCAGAATGTAGTGGGAAGAGCCTCTGTGTTCATTTTAAAGATGGAAATCCAGTGCTTGAAGCTTCTCTTATCCACACTCACACATCTAACCGGCAAAGAAACCCACTCAGAATCCACTGAAATGCTCCTCAGACTTGTGCAAACAAACCAATGGACCCCGATGGAGGCAGTGACTCTGCTCAAAGCACTGTCTCAGAAATATGCAGAGGATGTTTCAATAACTGAAGTCCTTAAGTTGGTTCAAGCGTATGACATATCACCAGAGTGGACGGATGAGTCCGGACGCTCTCTCGTCCAGGCTCTGGACTTTGCTGGCCCTGAGAGATTCCATCAGGATTTCCAAAAGACTCTCAGAAGGAAAGATGAGAGCAGTCTACCTGCAGCTCTAGCAGAAGTAAAGATGTTATGGAATTTGGATGATTCTGTGATTGATATGATAAAAAACATTACCACTGGTGTCCTGCAGTACGCAGAAAATGCACCTAAAGATGCACCATTTGTGAATGATTCGTTTACACCTGATCCCTTGAATGCGGACGACCTACAGAAGTCTCTGTCTCAGCTCTGCAAAGCAGTTTTTGACACCAAAGGCTGGTGGCCTACAGTGAGGCAGATGCTGCGGTGGTGTGCGTTGGTGCTGACTCAGAAGAGTGGAGAGCTACAACTGGTTGGTGTGGAAGAAGACCCATGTGTCACAGCCATGTTTGCAGCCACACAAGTCTGCATGGGAAACAAAGTGGACATTGTGCTGAGAGCTGATGTTCACTCAGAGGAGCGAACTAAGGAGTGGTCTGACTTCTACAAGCACCTTGGAATCTCTGTCAACACAAACATGAAGAAAACAAATGCATCTTACAGGGAGGTCCAGGTGAACTGGCACTGGTGAACAACCTGCAGTGTTTGGGAGCGATGTGCTCATGTTTGTTTCTCTGTCTGCAGAATCAGGACCTGATGTGACCCATTCTGCATCCAGACCTGCCAAACTGCTGCGTTTATTGTGTTTATTTCTTTGTTCCTCTCTTTGCTGGAGTTCTTTTAAGAACTTGGTGGCTTGATCCAGATTATTAAGAAATTGGTTGAATTTTGTGAGTGTGTTTATTCATATAGTGTGTAAAGCTTATTCTTACATATTCCCTGCAAATTTGATGTTAATATATAGATTTTACTCGTAGATCTGGTTGTATGTTCAAGAAAGATTGTGAAAATGGACCGATTTAGCCGGAGTAATGGCGATTGCATATTGATATGGTTTGAATTGGGTTGTGGCCCCATGGGGATTTTCAAGAGGTGACTTTGTGCATTATACTTTTCATACAATCATACCATGTCTGTTGTTGATGGATGCTGCTTAGACTAAAGACGCAGTTAGAAAACATGGCTGATGGGCTTTCTGACACACTAATCACTACAATAGTGCTTTGTCATTGACCAGAGAAGATGCTGGGTAACAGGCTGTATCTGGCAGCACTAATTACTGTGTCTAGTATCTGACCAGACCCTGACTATGTATTGTCAGTCTTAGATCTCGTGCTGTATTGATGCTTTGTTGATGCTTGTATGTTCCTCAAATGTAAGTCGCTTTGGATAAAAGTGCCTGCCTAATGAGTAAATGTAAATATGTAATTAATAATTATTAAGAACACAAACCAATTACTAAGATAAAATCTACAAAAAACATTATTTGTTTGTCTTGCTGAGAGACCTGACAAAGCAAGAATTCATATGTTTAAAAAGTAGGGATGTCCAGATCCGATCAGGAGATCGGAAATCGGGCTGATCACGTTGTTTCAGACTCCAGACTCCCGATCAGGACTCGGATATAAATGTTAATTGATAACTTAATGTTGACAGAAGGCAAAAGGCGGAACTCGCGGAAGCGCAGCGCCCGGACCGTCTGCGGAGCGCACACAGCAGAGAGACCAGTGTCCCCCTTTATTCGTCACCGCTGTGGAATGAATAACCATCCCAAAATGGCACACAATCATTAATATCAATGCGCAAGTACTGATTTTAAGTCGCACACTGCAAACACGGTGCCAGTTCGCCGCAGCTTCTGCATCCAGTGTGTGAGACGAGCGAGAGAGAGAGAGAGAGAGAGCGAGAACGAAAGTTAGCGGTGAAATATATCAGCAGTAAGTTTCAGTCTGTTGAAACGCAGCCAGGTCGCTGTGTGTCTGTTAATAAAGTCTATAGTTTCCAACGGTTGAAAGTGAAGGCTGTTAGCTGAGCTAACATCTCCCGCAAGGGCTCTGTCTCCCCAGCGTCACAGCCCCGAACTCATCCCCACAGAAACGCTCCCTGTCTGGACACTTTCACAAATCTACTAAGACACAGCGCTTTACCCAGGCATTCAATCCTGAATGACTATTTGTTGTTCTGTTACTGTAACTATGTGGAAGGCGTCCTTGGGTCCCGTGAAAGGCACGAAAAACATTTTATTGATGTACTAATTTTAATTATCAGCTGTATGTCATTACTAACTAACCTACTAGTTAAGGGTTGAGAACATGAGGCACAAGCTGAGACTAAACTGTGTGCAGCTCTGTCCTGTACACAGACTGTACATGCTGATAATTATATTTCAGTTTACAGAGGAGTCTGACAGCTGGATGTTAAAGAAATGTTAAAGAAATGAGGGACCATGGAGCTGAAGTTAATAAAGTAAATTAGGTATGTAAACTAGTCCTTTTAAGCTAATTAGGAGATGTTTCTTTTGGATTTTAATGTGCAAATGAAATGCTTAGTAATTATCCAGGGATCCTGTATAGAAAAAATATGACGCATCAAGATGCATCGATAATCATTTTATAATCGAATCGCAGCCCTCTGAATCGTAATCGAATCGAATCGTGAGGTGCCCAGAGATTCCCACCCCTAGTATATGTATATATAGATGTGCTTTGCAAACACTGTGGCACTTTTATTTTTGTATTTGTCTACATGCCTGCCGGGTATTTTAAGTTGAGGTGCTATTTGTTTTTATCTTAGACTTTTTTTATATTTACTGTTGCACTAAAGTCCAAAAGTGAAGAATTTATGATATTTATTACTTGATTGTTGAAGCTACCTCACAGAAGGGCTCTGCTTGTTAACAGGTGAATTAAATAAAAATTAAGGAACATCCTGGATCTGTTTTTTTGCTCTTCTTTATTCTTTTTTTTAAGTATTATAGAAGTATCGGATCGGAACTCAAAATCAAATGACTTGGACTCGAGGGCAAAAAAACCTGATCGGGACGTCCCTATTAAAAAGTGTGCATCATGTAATTAATTCGGTTCAGGTTGACCCTTTATTGCACTTAAATCACAGCAAAATTTTTACTTTGGGTTCATATAACTGTAGAAATCATGAGTTGTGGTTATTTGAGTTATTGAGTTGTGTGTGAACACTTGGCATTTGTGCAACAATAAAACCCCCGCGAGGAAAGCGTCTGAATGCACAGTCAGGTTTCGTTCCTCGCACAGAGGAGAAGTACACAGACATCCAATATATCAAATGATTCATCTGCTCAGTAGGAAGAGACAGAGCCTCCTGTTCTGATCTCACCAGACCTCATTTTCAATCACATCAATTTTTAAAGGTGATTTTCAAGTTGTGGGCCTGTAAAGTGCTTTTGGAATTTCTAGGAAAATTGATCAGTATTCACTGTTTTTATCAATATTTCAATGTTTTGGAAGCTTTATGTATTTGGAACGTGGTTGTATGGACAGAAACAGTGTTTTGAAGAAAATTCCCAATAAAAGTGAACATATAAACAGTAAATATGGTCAAAACATGGACATCCGCCTGGTATATTTTTTAAAAATTGTGTAATAATTGTTGTATATTAATTTTTTTCCATCAAATTTACAGTTACAGTTGTATTCCAGGTGAATTAGAAGATATTCATTTGCATTATAATCAGTTGGATGATGGTTTTGATGGTGATATTGCTATTAAAATAAAGATTTTACATCAGGGGAGGATGAAAATATATTTTCCTGTATTGCATCTCCATTTACTCTTTAATAGCAAAATAAATAGATTCATATTCATTATATTCTGTCCTATCAAAGGCATTTTTCCTGGAAACACGTGTCTGTTTGCCAGAAATTATGGTGTGCTATTTAAACACCATTGCATGATATCATGTTCACCTTGGCACTGCTAAAGACTCCAAACACACTTCTGAGGGTGATGATGATGATGATGATGATGATGATGATGATGATGATGATGATGCTGTTGTTGTTCATCACCATGGGTGGAGACAGCACAATATAAAGGAGCAGGTCTCTGTTTTTACAGACAGACTTGGAGGAGACATCAGCGAGCTGCTGACCTGACGACTTTCAGAGGAACAGGGTGAGTGAGTCTGACTTTTTAAACGTTTGAAAAGTTTTCATATCAGAGTAATGTTTCATTTCAACGACAAAGAAAATGGGTTCAAATAAATTTAAGGTTGGTGAACTGTCTTGGGCTCCCTAAGTAAGAAGGATCCCTACAATGGTGAGCTGTGGATCAATCATGATCAATCTCTTTTCATTTGAACATGTTCTTTATTAATAACAACAAGCAGAGACTCACATGCAGGCAACAGGTCTGCATACTCTTAACTACGGGTTTGAGGAAAGGAAAGTAAAAGAGAGGAGGTGGGAAAAGAAGGAGGAAAGAAAGATTGTAGGAGAAAGGGGGAGGTAGAAGAGGAGAAAAGGAAAAGAGGAGCGTGTAGTCAAACTGTTTTCTTCTCTTGAATCATCCAAATGTCCAGATGAAACATGGCTGCCTCACAAAGTCACATGCAGTTTAGATCTCCATGAAGCAGAGCATTTTTCATCATTTTTGACCAATGAGAACAAACAGCATCTTCTCTATCCAATCACAAAGCACTATTGATCTGTGAATTGATTAGTTTGTGTTCATTGTATGAAGTGTAAGACAAGCTGATGCAAAGTCCATCAGAAGTTTCCAGAGATCACAGCCATGTTTTCTTACTGCTTCTTTAATCTGAACATTTGACCAAACATTTGAAAGAGACAGCTGTACAGACATGTAACGCAGTGAGCAGGACAACTAGGCTGAACTGAATAATTGGATTTAGGCACAAAGTTGGTGTTATTTAATGGTTGTACACAATGTGTACATTAGTTATCATGTGTGTTCCACCAAGAATAAGTCATACACATTTGAACAAATAAAGAATTATCTCATAGTTTGCCAAATGAATTTTATTAGATTTTTGCCGCTGGACTTTCATTGTTGAAGCAATTTGAAGAAATAAAAAGCCGTCTTTGAGGTCACACTCAGATAAATGGTTGCCTCGACTTCTATTGACCAGCAGATGTTACTGTAACTGTAACTCTGACGTTATTTGGAACAAATTGATTCAACTTGTGTGAGAACCATTATTTTAGTAGCTCCTTGTCTGGGGCACCACCTTTTAATAATAGGGAAAGTGTTTGAATTAATTAAAACTAGATTTTCCATATTAATTATTTTGATAGATTGACCTCTTCTGCTTCAAAGAAAACACAGAAACATTTCCTACTGATTAAATTAGGGTATTTAATTATTGCTAAATACCTAATAAATATCTTAATGAATAAAGAAAAACAACAGATACATAGCAGACGTAATGAAATACACCTGATCAAATTGGCACATTTACAGTACAGTGCAGGCTTTTGCTTCAGTACAGAAAAAAATCTCAAAAAAAGTCAGAGGTCACCAAGTATTCTGGAGCAAAACTGCCAGCAAGTCAAACCTGCACACACAGCAGACCATCATTTACATTGAAACACACACACACACACACAATGCTGACTCAGAACAATATTATGTAGCTGCAGGACCACATGCTGCAGTTTCAGAACCCCTGCAATCCTGGGACCACAGTTCTAGGACCGTAGTTCTTTTTCGACAGCACCATCTAGTGGAGTGCTGGTGGTAATGCACAGCAACACAAAGGGGGTTAACCCTGTCTGCTAGCTGTAGGGTTAACCGTTTGACATGCATGTAATCAGTAACTTAAGTTTAGACACACACTTGGTGACACAATGCAATCAACTTCAATGAAGTCTTTAGGACCTTGCGGGTGTGGTGTAATATTTACTATCTTCATGTTTTAAACTATATGATGAAGTTATTATATAGTATAGTCTAAGCCATCTTTGTTTAAACCCCTTTACTGGCCACTCTTTTATATATGCATTTAGAAACACTATATATACACATGAGTTCTAATATATTTTTAAAGGTTTTAAAAGTGCATCATGAGTCTTTGCTCCAAGCAGCGACAATGATTTCTCCTCTTGGTGAGCATTTTTTTTTTTATGTGAGTAGTTAAGAACTCGGGTGTTGTGCAATTATGACAAGGCATGTGTATGAGTACACAAGAAAGTATAAACAAATGAAAACAAAATATGAACAAGATAAGAAGAAGAGCACTTTGGGGAAATCCCTGGAAGATATCCAACGAAGGTTAAAGTCAAAAGCAACTGGACTTGGTTGAAAGATTTTCCAGTATCTTTCAACCAAGTCCAGTTGCTTTTGACTTTAACCTTCGTTGGATAACTATGACCTGGATGACTGAGAATCTTCATAGACACCCTGGAAGATATCCATTTAGGAGCACTTATTACAAAGAGTTATGGGTTTTAGGCAATAAGTGATTGATTTAGCATAATTATGGAATCTGAAAATGTTTTGATCTTTGCAATCTGTCCTTTTGATTTGCAAAGCTTTAACAGTGTTCATTTATGCATGTTTGTATAGTGAGTACTGGATTTTCAAAATAATAGCTTAATAATAAAAACGTAATTAGTTAATGCGATAACGATTGTGCCAATATGCCGGGTGGCTGCGCTCTATGAGCAAGGAAAATTGAATTTACTGAGCCCGAACATGTGTTTGTGAAAAGCAACAGTCGGCATACTCGATGTTTCACCATTTGTGTGGGATCTCTGGTTGTGTTTCAGATTATGCTGACTTATGAGTTCAAGCGGGCGCGTACGAGCACACACCTGGCTGCAATGTTAAAGCCTCACCACCAGTGGCCGCCGAAAACTGCACATTGCCCCCTTAAGTGTCGCATGAATTGAATTCAGGGGAATACAAGTGAAACGGGTTGGAACTAAACAATTTACTTCTGACTTCTGAAAGTCCATCTGCCTTAGATGTCTGCGGTCCAGAAATGGTTGAAATTATCGATAAGATGCTCTGAATGGAAAGAACATGCTGTTTAGAGCCATGTGAATCTCTCACCTCCTCTTTGAATTAGGTAGTGGGCCACTGATAAACAACTCAGCATTCAGAGAGCTGACTGCTCACCAGATTAATGGAGTCATTTAACAACACTTTAGATTTTGTTGTTTCTTCACAGCATCATTGATTTCATGTTCAGCATGATGTTTTTACAGGAGGATGTGCAGCCACAGGATTCTTCCTGCCAAGTCAGAGACCACATCCTTCAGAAAGCAGAGTGTTTCTGTGTTCTTACTGCACGTTTCATACATCTTTTACAGCAAAGCCACCCACAATCAGGGTTTGAGGCCCAGTCGGCAGCTTTCACTGTTGCCTTTGACTTTCTGATTTACTCTCACTTCTTACCCTTCTGTGTGAGGATCAGACCAGGGTCCTTGCAATCTGTTCTCCTGCACACTGGGTTCTTGGTGAGGTTTGTTCCTAACTCTCTCTTTCGCAGCTGCCTACGGCTGTGTCCTACTAAGAACAGGGGTTGAAGAGGCGCTCTGCCTAGATGATAATGCAGGCCAGCCAGTCGCATGACAAATCTCAGGGCGCTGGGTGGGTCTGCCTGTTACTCGTCCTCCCATTTCAGAGGCAAATGATTTACTCTTAGGCTTTGCACCAAGCACGTTCCGGGGAGGACTGCCACTTTTTGATTTATTAACTGATACACAGGCCCCCTGCTTATAGATAGCCTTGTTAGTGCTAATTAGCATGGGTTAGCATGCTCTTGTCTACTGTTTCCATGGTAATGAGTCATTCCCACATAGTCCATCTACTTCCACATTCACTTCTAACCTTGATCTTGGTTTCCAGCTCTGCAGTTCTCTGTAGAAGTTTGTGGAACTGTCCGTGGAGAAGGGTGACATCTTGTTGCTAATTAGCATTAGCTATAACTCCAGTCACTGCAGTACATGCTTGTGCTATTGATAGGCCGCACTCGCATAGTAGGCTACTAAGATTACAAAAGTTTTCAAAATATGTCAACAGCCTACTTTATCTTAGCCTGCATGTTGTTCAAAGAATAATTTGTCCCTAATGATGAAGCCACTCCCTAAATAACAAGTGAAGCTGACAGGCATGTCCTTTCATGCATCAGTGCATCTCCTTTCTTATAAATTGGTAAAATACTGCCATGTTTCCAGTTATCTGGTATTTCTTCAGTTTTAAGAGATTGAAAAAATTTACTGTCAAGTTCATAAAAAATTGTGGCACTTTCCTGAGAACTCTTTTCATTATCCCTTCGACCCCCTGCCTTATTTGTCGTAAGTTACTGAAGTTGATTTAGTACTTCTCCATTTTTTAAACTGATATCTAAATTTCTAATTTCTAAAAACTCAATCTGAAGGTATGCATGAATATAATTGTAAAATTGTAGTGGTGTTATTACCATAAATATATCTCCTTTATTTTGTATACCTCTCACTCTTCTTTAACTGTTCTTTTTATACTGTAGTATTGAAACAAACATTTCTTTCCCTCTTTGCATCTAGCACTACCTGCATTTCAGAACAAGTTTAAGGTTTCCTTGTTTCTTTTTCAACTTTTACACTTATTGGCCCTCATTTATCAAAAGTGCGTACACCAAATTTCCAGCGTACACCTGGCGTACTCCCAAAACCACGGTGATTTTGACATTTATCAATATGGACGTTGGCGTGCGGCATGCTCAAATCCTACGCCAGCTCAGGAGGTGGTGTACATGTACGCAAGTTTTGAGTTAGAGCCGAAATGCGCAGAATTCATTTCCTAACAGCACAAAATGCACTGACAAACTAAAATACATGATATATTATGACCCACTGTGACAGAAACAACGTTTGAAACATTAATTTTGGTGTTTATATTTGAGCAGCACGGACTTTATACAGCCTACTGAGCAGTCAGAACATGCTTTGATTTGTATTTGGACTATTTTAGCGTAGCTTTTGGTGCCTTTTATTTGGGTTAGCTTTTAATAAAATGTGGACCTTCAAATGAAAAGACTACAAGCAAAAAATGTTAAAACAACGAAGAGCATGAGCGGATGGCTTGAAGCACTGAGACTGGCTGCCGAAATGGACACAGCCCCACGCCCTTTAGGTGAGGCTGGCACAGACATGTCGTGCACAAAGCCCTGCATTTATTATCAGACAAACTTTATATTATGACCGCACAGCGAGCACCGACACCCCCGCTAAAGGCCCCGCGTCCCCAGACTCTGGCATGCTGATTCATGTTTGAGTCCTGGGTCAGTGCGTAAAGCCCAGTCCCAGTATCAGAGCAACATACTTTCATTTGGAGCTTATTTGGGACTTTGATGGGCGTTTTAGTGCTAGATCTGGCCCTTGGAGAACCACAAGTAGCCAATTTATAATTCTAGGAACAGACAAAAACTTCTAGTTTGTGGAACGCGCTCTACAAACAGGTGGTACAGACGTGGTGCAGCTCATCATTGTGTTTGGACAACGTGTCACTCTGAACTTAAAAGAAAAGTTACACCGCGGATGGTCAAATCCAAGTCGTGCGCGTCCAGACCCGTGTCAGTGCGTAATAGTCCCAGGACAGCACAGAGCACTGTTTCCCAAAGCCGCAAAACATTATGAAGGCTTGCTTTGCACGCTGGGGGTACACCGCCCCGTATCTGTCCGTATGTCCTCCGTTCATCAAAGTGAACGCTCAGCGAGAGGCTCTCGGCCTGTGCCCTGCTCCTCCGGGATGAGCGCATCCTCCTCTGGGGCTGACAGCGCGCGGTGGTCCCCCTGACTCCAGCACTGGCTCTCCCGCTGGACCTGAACTGTTTATGGCTCATCTGACCGCTCGTGTCCAGTTTTAAGCGCGTTGAACATTTTGTTAAAAATGTGTCCAGTTTAAATCATCGAATAAAAAATTATTAAATTGTTTCCAAATGAAAAACCTCGTAATATTAAAATGCACAATATTTTTGAGCATTTATGCCGGGGAGGGGCTCTAGTAGTGAAACTAAACATTTAATTTTTATTTAAATCTGTCAAAACAACATAATATTTTGTTTCTGAAGTTTTAACTTGTGGACTTCCTGCTCCAAACCATGTATTTCTTGCCGTATTCCGTCAGTCCCTGCCGTAAAGTCCTGGGTGCAGCCTCCTGAAGCTTGAATAATTGGGGGCGTTTCATTCAATTTACACACGTTTTCAGCCGCCGCATTTATCAACACCAGGTGGTGCGTACACCTGGATTTCCAAGGTACGCACAGCTTCATAAATCAGGCGCTGAGAACAGTGTAAGCATAATCTCCCGCACAAAAATACGCCCGTTTCTACGCAAGAATGATAAATGAGGGCCATTGAATCTTCTTTCTAAACTATTGCTTGAATATTCTGAATTACATCCTTTTTTTTCAAATGCTGAAACACCCCTAAATTTCATCTAAACACCTTAAAAAATATACAATAATTTATAATTATTTTCTTAAAGTCATTTTTGTCCTCTAATTTTAGATTTTGGAGAAGCAAGAGAAGGGACTAACAAAAGCCTCCAGTTTCATGTTTTTTCTTACATTAAACAGTTTTAATGTCCCTAAATACTGACGTTTTTAAGTTTCTAATGTATAAGTGCCTACTTTCTAATGTTTTACTGGACTGGTCAACTGCTGCGGAACGCTGTTTAAGTGTCTGTCTGCCAGGCCCAAACTAATACTTTCACTTTTGAGGGGGGGATGCCAGCGGCCCTTCCCAACTTGGACTGATCCTTGTTTTTGCTGAATTCTGATTGGCTCAACAGTGCCGATCAGAGGAGTTTACTTTCCATCTGGGGCAACTTTAATCCAAAAACCTTTTGCACTGGTTTTCTATGTTTTGTCGGGTTTAACACAGCCCAGGGTTGTATGACAAGTGCAACAGAGAGGGTAAATATGGCAAACAGAAAGATAGAGGAAAAAATGTATGGTTTGGTGTCTGGTTCTGAACCAGAGCAGACCAGTGGAAAGACACATTGTCCCAGACAACAATGTATTGCATATGATCGTAATGTGTAATGGCTGCACAGAGTGTTATATTACCCCACGTTGCCCTGGGACATTGACTATAGACCTGTGACCAATTATGTTTCTTCCCCTCCTTCGTGTGCTCGTCAGGTTGAACCCAGCCTCATCTACGTAAATGAACTCATGCTGGATCTCCCCTCCGTCCATTCGTAAAACTCTCTGAAGAACAGTGTCAGGCAAAATTGTGTAGTTCAGTGTAGATCTAGTGCACATATTACAGTACAGTAAAAGATTATGAGACAGCAAGCAAGATCACACTGCTAAGCGCCTCCCTCAGCGTCAGGCCGTGGTTCACAACGTGGTCAACCAGTGTTGCGCGGATCTCATTTGTCAGGTTCGGTCCTCTTTGAGCACCTTCTTCTCTTCCTCTTCCTCTGTTGATTCCTCCTCTGTTGATTCCTCCTCCTCCTTGTCCTCCTCCTCGTTCTCCTCCTTGTCTTACTCTTTCTCTGACTCTTTCCATTGTGCTTGAACCAATGAACTCACCTGCTGCTTTTTTATGGTGCTTATACACCTGATTGGAGTGTCTACAATTAAGCAAACAAGTGTTTGCACACCTGATGACTGTGTTGAATCAATTGGTTGGACAGTGCAGTAATTTGACAGTCAGTGCTTTGGTATTGCAAGGAAGTGACTTCATGATAGATTTCTGTGTGTAAGGTATGTTAAGTGTGTTTAGTGTTTTGCAAATCACTGTGTGTAGAGTTTTGCAACAAGTGTGAGGTTGACAATGTGCTTATAGTTGTGCAAATATGGGCTGATGTTTTGCTTCTTGAGTGTAAGGTTTTGCTAATGGTGTACTACTTTTAATTTTAGTGTGTAAGCAATCCAAAAAAACTGTAACGGACATCACATTCATCTGTAAAATGTATTGTAAATCTTTATTTCTTTTTTATCCAGTCCCCTTTCTATTGACAAACTGATGTACGGTATCAAATGTATACAGTAAACTTTCTGTCGCACAAATCATAAAAATAATGCATTTACCTGTTCTCTTCTCTGAATGTCCTGATTTTGGTGGCTACTCTTTGTCCTGCTTCCCTCATTGTCATTGCATGAACAAGAACATGGTCTATCACAGTTGCAATGACAGCTTGTTGTATTTGTGTTTAACTCTTGCCACATGTATTTACCATTTTGCAACACAATGCAAAATGTGTTTTAGTGAGTGAGAATGTGTTTAGAGTTTTGCAAAAAGAGTGAATGAGATTTATCAACAGTCTCTTACCTGAACTTGTTTAAGGTTTTGCCTACAGAGTGACTGATTCGACAAATGGGTTTAGGCCACTGAGCATTGAGTTCAGAGAATGGGGTTTAGTGTTTTAGCAATTGTGAAATACTGTAAGACTTCATTACATCCCTTGGCCAAGGCCTTGCCCTCCTGCCACCGCAAATGCCCAAACACAATACAAATGTTTATTTTGTCTTACATTACATGTAAATTACATTACATGTAAATTAGAGGAAAACAAGCTCATGTGTGCATGTATGTTCATTTAGTTTCCATGGATTTAATATAAAGGCCTATCTCATTTTGGTAATCATAGCTATCATAATGTTGGCTTCACATCTTGAGAAGCTGATTGTATATTGTAAAAGTCTGTGAACCATTATTGAGTCCTGAAAATTACACAGCGTTATGTCCATCAGTGAGTAATCAGTATTCAAAAATCGGGAAAAATAATTCTTTGATAATTGTGGCCTTATTTTTTTCAAATTTCTGCTTTATTATGACAGTGACAGTTGGAGAGAAACAGGAGAGAGAGGGGGGATGAAAGGCAGCAAAGGGCCTCAGGCTGGAATCAAACCCACGCAGCTGCAGTAAGGACTCAGCATTTATACATGATATGCACTCTACCAGGTGAGCTACCTTATATTTTTAGCAGGCTTCTTTCCATTTCCCAAAAAGTCAAAACAGCAGGAGTTCCTGTTATGAGTTGTTTTTTATACCACAAAGTAATTTAAATACATGCGATTTTTTTGTTTCAGGAAACACTGGTTGTAAATGAAAATCACCATTTAACTGCTGAATAAATCATCAAAATGGGGAATGTACCATCTGAATGTAACATGGGCAACAGCCTTAGATGCTGCAAGTGTTCTAAAGTCCTGCCTCCGTGCAAATCCTTCGATAATTTATACCAAAGTACTGTTCATGGGAGGTACGTGCATGTGTTCAATGGAGGTGAATACTACAGACAGGTTGGCCACAATAGTATGTACGAGTGTGAATACTGCTTTAATAAGCCAATCAGGGATCAAGAGCAGATGAGGAGAGAGGAGGAGAGGAGACGAGAGGAGGAGAGGAGAAGACAAGAGGAGCAGAGGAGAAGAGAGAGGAGAGGAGAAGACAAGAGGAGCACAGGAGAAGGAGCAGAAAGAAAGAAGAAGAGAGAGAGGAAGAGAGGAGAAGACAAGAGGAGCAGAGGAGAGAGAGGAGGAGAGAGAGGAGGAGAGGAGAAGACAAGAGGAGCAGAGGAGAAGAGAGGAGGAGAGGAGAAGACAAGAGGAGCAGAGGAGAAGAGAGGAGGAAAGAAAAGAGAAGAAGAGAGACAGAGGAGAGAGGAAGAGAGGAGGAGAGAAGAGGAGAGACAGAGGAGAGAGGAGGAAAGAAGAAGAGAAGAAGAGAGACAGAGAGAGGAAGAGAGGAGGAGAGAGGAGGAGAGGAGAAGACAAGAGGAGCAGAGGAGAAGAGAGGAGGAAAGAAGAAGAGAAGAAGAGAGACAGAGGAGAGAGGAGGAGAGGAGGAGAGAGGAGGAGAGACAAAAACTGGATCAAAGACTACAAGAATCGCAGCAACGAGCCAAAGAGCAGCAGGAGAAACAACAAAGCAGCAACATTTCAGAAGAATATGAGTCCAAGCGAGATGTTCAGATGTGGCATCTGGATGAGTTTGAGGCTAAGTATGAATCAGGCAGGGATGAGCTTCTAGAAATCCTCTCTAAGAAATGCAGTACCCCTGTTCCAGATCTGAGTCTCACTCAGCTGACTGCAGATCAGCAGCAGGAGATCCTGTCAGTCCTGGACAAACTTCTGTTTGATGAATGGATCAGTGCTCCCCCATCCCTCAGCACTCTGCAGCACACTCAGGTGTTCATCACAGAGCTGTGTGCCCTGTCTCTGGAGATCCCCGAGGGAGTTCCCCTACAAAGCATCTCCAATCAGGTGCAGTCCCTGGTGGACTCCATCAGCCAATCAGCACCTAATGCTTTTGAGAGTCTCCTGCTGACTCAAGCCCTGTACCTGAACCTGATGCACTTTTTTCACTGACTATAGCAGCTCTGATAGTGACGCAGTCCTCATAGCCAAACAATGGGCTGGAGATCAGCTTTCCACTGAGAACCTCTTTCTGATAGAATTCCTGAGCACCCTCGCATCATCACTGCAGAATGTAGTGGGAAGAGCCTCTGTGTTCATTTTAAAGATGGAAATCCAGTGCTTGAAGCTTCTCTTATCCACACTCACACATCTAACCGCAAAGAAACCCACTCAGAATCCACTGAAATGCTCCTCAGACTTGTGCAAACAAACCAATGGACCCCGATGGAGGCAGTGACTCTGCTCAAAGCACTGTCTCAGAAATATGCAGAGGATGTTTCAATAACTGAAGTTCTTAAGTTGGTTCAAGCGTATGACATATCACCAGAGTGGACGGATGAGTCCGGACGCTCTCTCGTCCAGGCTCTGGACTTTGCTGGCCCTGAGAGATTCCATCAGGATTTCCAAAAGACTCTCAGAAGGAAAGATGAGAGCAGTCTACCTGCAGCTCTAGCAGAAGTAAAGATGTTATGGAATTTGGATGATTCTGTGATTGATATGATAAAAAACATTACCACTGGTGTCCTGCAGTACGCAGAAAATGCACCTAAAGATGCACCATTTGTGAAAGATTCCTTTACACCTGATCCCTTGAATGGGGACGACCTACAGAAGTCTCTGTCTCAGCTCTGCAAAGCAGTTTTTGACACCAAAGGCTGGTGGCCCACAGTGAGGCAGATGCTGCGGTGGTGTGCATTGGTGCTGACTCAGAAGAGTGGAGAGCTACAACTGGTTGGTGTGGAAGAAGACCCATGTGTCACAGCCATGTTTGCAGCCACACAAGTCTGCATGGGAAACAAAGTGGACATCGTGCTGAGAGCTGATGTTCACTCAGAGGAGTCAACTAAGGAGTGGTCTGACTTCTACAAGCACCTTGGAATCTCTGTCAACACAAACATGAAGAAAACAAATGCATCTTACAGGGAGGTCTATGAAGCAGACATTTTGTATGGTACCATCAGTGACTTCGTCTCTGATTACTTTCAGTACGGCATAGAGGGGATGGGAACAGGGAACCCTCAGCTTAGACGTGGATTTATCATTGAACAACAGAGTCTCAGTTCTTCCCATAATCTGGAACTTTCCTGGCTCAATGACATTGATTCCCTGGTGTTTGCTGCAGAGGTCCTGCAAAGCCTCATGGGTAAATTTCAGAGTTCGGATATGGAACTGAGACACGTGTTTATTAAGGCTCTTTTTCAGGTGCTCCACACCAACCTGAACAACGACACAAACACTGACAATAAAATCATCACCATCTCACAGAAAGTTACTGGAAAGGAACTTCCTTCTAATGAGGTCTTTGTTCTGACCTTTCTTGAGAATCTCCTGAGAGCGGTTACTAGAGAAACAGAAGCTGAGAAAAACAGGACATCTCCTGCAGACAAATGGTGTTTGGAGATTTTATTTGACCGTGCAGTGCAGCTCCAAGACTCAAAAGCACAAACCAAGGAACTCTTCCAGATGGTTTCAAATCTTAGTCTTTGGTCCCCTGTAGAGGCCTTAAACCTCCTTGGAGCATTAACTGACCACCATCATGATGAAGACTGTATTTCCATCGTGAAGATTTTACACTTGATGGCAACACATCAGGTGTCTTCTACATGGACAGACGAGAACAACCAATCTCTCCTTAAACTCTTAGAGTCAACTAGAACTGAGAATCTGATCCAGCATTTAGAAAAGAGCCTGAGAGATGAGAAAACAAAAAGCCTTGACACTCTGTTTGATGAAATACGGCAGATGAAAGACATCGATGAACAAACACTGAGTAAATCATACAGTGTAGTAACTCATGTAACAAACCTGATCGACACCAGAGAAATTAAAAACTACACAGATGTACAGCGAGCTAGGAATCTGAGTCACAGCACGGACACAGAAGACCTTCAGGAGGTCCTGGCAGTCTTATGCAATGCTGTAAACCAGTGCCAGGCTGAAGGGAAGTGGTGGCCCAGAACCACCCAAATGATCAGCTGGTGCCTCTTGGCCTTGTCTGACACTGGGATTCTCCTGGAGATGGGCACTGGAGAAGGGAAGTCTTGTGTCATTGCAATGTTTGCAGTGCTGCGTGCGCTTAGGGGTGAAAAAGTAGATGTGGTGTCCAGCTCTTCTGTGTTATGTCAAAGAGATGCAGAAGAATGGACCGACTTCTACAAGTACTTTGGCTTGACAGCTGACACAAACACAAATAAAACCCAAGATAAAGATCGAAAAGAATGCTACCAGAAGGACGTGGTCTATGGCACTATCGAAGCCTTCGCTGCAGATCACCTTCGCCAGATATTTGAGATGAAGGATGTGAGGCCTGATCGCAGCTATCAGTGCATCATAATCGATGAAGTGGACTCCCTGCTGCTGGATCAGGGAGTGCAGCTGACCTACCTGTCCAGCCCCATGGTCTGCATGCAGCACCTGAACATCATCCTGGCCATGATCTGGGGCCACGCCAGCCAGTCACGGCTTCCTGTCTACAGGAGACCAGACATTTGTACGGGGTCCTCCTGCTTCATTCTTCAGGGCCATCTTTGACTCAATAGACACAGAAGACACTGAAATTAATGATCCAATGGACATTTTACGTATCGCTGAAGAAACCAACACAGTGCCAAGTGGATTTACAGAGGATTTCTACAAAAGTGAAAAGGATGAACTTCTGAGGAAACTGAAAACTGTCAGTCAGGATGCTGTGGTGGATTTTTTCCAAGAAATTGAGGACTATGTCCCCTATGGTTTCACTGTTTACACTTTAGACGACGAGGGATTGCTCCGTCTTAGAAAGCGCAGTCCGTACAACAACAGGGACATTCCAGAGCTTAAATTTCTTGTCTTGGGGGGAAGGCTTGTGTTGTGCTCTCTATGATTCAGAAGAAATTCTCATCAAGCCCATTGCAGAATTAATCTCAGAGAAGATTCAGTACACCCCATGTACAAACAATAAAGACAAAATCAGCATTCCTGGATTCTTGAAGAATCTGGTGGAGAAGAAAGTGTCAGTGTGGGTTCAGAATGCCTTTCTGGCAATGCTGCTGAAGGAAGGACGGGAATATGTTGTAGAAAACGACAACGTCTGTCCAGTGGATTTCAGGTCAACTGGTATAATAGAACTGAATAAGAAATGGGGGGATGGTCTGCAGCAGTTTGTTGAGATTAAACACCAAATCAAGCTGAGCACAATTTCCACAGTGACAAACTACATGTCTAACATCTCCTTTTTTGAAAAGTACCATGGGAAAATATATGGAACAACAGGGACACTTGGGAGCAAAGAAGACATTCTGTTTCTGCAGGAGCTATATCCAAATCTGTCTGCCTGCAAAATGACAACATTCAACCGGAAGAAGTTATTTGAGGTCAAAGGTTCTCTGAAGGCCTCAGCTGAAGGCTGGAAATCTGAAATAAAAACTGTGGTTGAGGCTCAGATTTCCCCAAATTCATACAGAGATGGAAGAGCAGCCCTGGTGATCTGTGAAACTATCAACAAAGCCAAAGAGATCTACGAAGAGCTGAAAAGCAGCATCAAAGGTGAGATCATTCTCTACTGTCGCAGCGACAAAGACAGTCTGAGCAAAATAGAAAAGGAACTGCTACCTGGTGATGTCATTGTTGCTACAAACCTTGCCGGGCGTGGCACAGACATAAAAGTGTCCAAACAGGTGAACGACAGTGGAGGATTATTTGTGATCCTCTCCTTCCTCTCTGAGAACACAAGAGTGGAACTCCAGGCTTTTGGTCGAACTGCTCGCAAAGGTAAACCTGGATCTGCTCAGATAATTGCGTCCACTGAACACCTGTCTTTCAGTACAGCGTCTTCTCTGGAGGAAGCTAAGAGCATCAGGGATAGACTTGCAGCAGAAAAGATAAATCACATGATGAACGATGTCACTGAGTTGAAACTGCGAGAGGACCTGTTTTCAGAGTACTGCAAAACTCTTGAAGATGTTTATAAGAAGACAGATGGAGAAGAGGAAAGAGCTGTTGTTGCCATCATGAATGAGTTCTGGGGGGATATGGTTGCAAACAAAGTCAGAGGAAATTGACCAGTTGAAGAGAAATGAATTGGAAACGAGTTTGAAAGCTGATTTGTTATTGGCACAAAGTCAGTCTCAAAGTCAGACTTCACCATGTTCTAGCATTTATCACTATATCAAGTTTGGAAATGTTGCGCTGAGTGAAAAACAATGGGACGTCAGCGCCAGGCTATTTGAGAAAGCCATGAATCAAGATGAGAGCTGGGCAGCCATAGCTTTTTTACAGTCATGCGTACTGCACTGTAAAGCAGCAGAAAGCAGATTACCTGACTAAGGCCAGAGAAGATCTAAAGAAGGCACAAGAGTCTCTGAAGTATCTCAGTGAACAATCCTTGGTCTGTCTGCAGTTAGTAAAAATGTCCTCAGCCAACAGCAACCAAACCAGCCTTGAAAAACAGTTAACAACCAAGTGCAGCATGTTGAGTTACTTAGACAAAAACATTAGTGAGGCCATCAAGAAGCTGGATGAGATCAAAGAAAGAGGGAGGGATGCAATAGTCAAAAAATCCCCAATGTTCTCCTTGGTGTCGAGTGGTGATGAAGAGCTCCAAGTGGAAGCCTACAACCTCTACAGTCAAGGTCTGAAATATGTATTTTCTGTGGAAGAGAAGCCTCGTTTCTCCTGGGAAGGTCTGCTGGTGTTCTGTCTTGGAATTTTACAGATTATTGGAGGAGCATTGCTCACTGCATTTACATTTGGGACATTAGCTCAAGTCGGCATGGGACTCATCACTGAAGGAATATCAGACTGCATCTCTGGCATAGAGGCCATGGTGACTGGAGAATTCAGCTGGACATCATGGGCAATAGATAAAGCCATTTCTATAGGTGTGTCTCTCATTGGGTTTGGAGTTGGAAAGCTGATTGCAAAGGGCTTCAAAGCTTCTAAAATGATAATAAAGGCCTTTGGGAAACAGCTGAAAGCGATGCCAAAGTTTCTTGCCAGTCAGGCTAAAGATGGTTTAAGTGTTGCCTTAAAGACCAATATGAAGAATGCAGTAAAAGTCACTGCTAAAAAAATGGTAGAGGCAGTCGTTACTTATGGACTTGGGAAGGCAGAAGAGAAAATACTGCAAAAAATACTGAACAGCATCAAAAATGAGGTGAAAAAGGGAATTGTTAACGACGTGAAATCCAACATGGAAAAAGAGCCCTTGGCTTCATTAGTAGACTCCATCGTCCTCTCACATGTTGAGGATAAAAATCAGCTTCAATATCTCCTGCAGGACAAGAACAGAAAGAGTCAGCTGCTGGCCATTTTCAGAGAATTGAGCAACACTGCTGTACAGCCGTTCTATGCAGACCTCAGCTGGCAGAACAAGCTAAACTCTTCCTTGTCCACAGTGATTAACAAAGTTAAATCAGAGGCCAAAGGAAAAGTACATATTATTCTGACAGCCATCCAAACTGCCCACATAGGAGTACTGGCAGGAGATGCTATCGGTACAGTGCTCAGCCTCTCCAGCAAGTTTTTTTCAAACCTTCATGAACAGCTGAAAACATTTAAAACAGAAAATGGTTTGTCAGAGAAAGTGAAGGTCAATGAGCTGTCTGCTTCAGATGCTGAGAGGCTGAAAGAATTCAAGCAGGACTTGGCCGACACCATCAGTGCTTTATTGGCTGATGCTTTGGTAGAAGTGTTCCACCAGAAGTTCTCCAGTCACATTGTTTCTCATGTTCAAGACAAAGTAAATGGTGTCATTGGACAATATGTAAGATCTGGCTTAAAGAGTGACAGAACAGAGGAAAAACTCAAAGCTGGACAGAACAACAGATACATCTCATACATGCCAGGAGATCAGAATGCTAAACCTGCAGGTAAACGCTCAGAGTCACATGCTGAAAAGATCAGGAACCCTGCGACTGCAGGCACCATTCTCGATATCAGAGTCCTGTCAGAAGCCACTGGGACTAAGGTTGTTATCCTAACAGAGGACAGCCATGGCAGACTTACCAAGATGCAGGAGCTGAGCCCAGGAGCTAAAGCCACCAGTCAAACTGTGACACTGATCTACAGACCAAAGAGTGCCCAACACCCGGACGGCCATTATGATGTGCGCATCAACAACCAGACAGTAAACATAGACAGCGAGGGCAAGAGCTGCCTGTTTCATGCTTTGGCTCGAGGCATGAAACCAGAGGCCAGTGAAGAAGAGATCGCTTTAGAAGCAGGCCGCCTCCGATCTGTGGAGGCCGACACTCTCCTCAGACATCCAGGCCAATGGGAGCCTTTCATCAAGCGCAAAGAGTGGACTGAAGCAATCAGAGGAGGGGACTGGTACATGGCAGAGGGAGCTGCACCAGCAAGGATAAAAAAGATCAAAGAAAGCAAAAGGGTACTTCAGCAAGAGGTTGGAAAAATAGAATATTACAAAGGATGGCAAAAATATGCACAGCAAAAACCAGGAATTGGACAATTCATCAATGCAGATCACCAACCACCAGTGAAGAGCATATTGGAAGCTAGAACACTGAACCAGAATAGCAAATTAGCAAAAGCCATGCTGGAAGTGGCAACAAACAAATCTCCTCTGGATACCACCCTGATTCCTAAAGTGCACAAATATCATGGCCGTGAACTTCCAACTGTTTATGTGCCTCAGGAAACACACCGTGAGTTTCCCAGTACAAAATCAAAATCCTTCAGAACATGCTTAGCTACCACCATAAGCCAGGATAATGTTGTGGGCACCTTCAAACTGACCATTCTTGGTGCAATGGTGAGATGCAAGTTGAATAGCGGTAACAAATTCAAAGACTTTCAGAACAACCAGAAGTCTAAAACCAGGCTTGCTATTTTTGAAAAGAGTTTTCAGAATCACAGTGCAAAGATGGTACAGACGTGGTTCAAACTGCTTCAAGGCAAGAAAGTCATGACACAAGCCCATCTTACCACCCTTACTACATGGATCAATAACAAGGGCTACAGTAATCAAAACGATCCACACAGGAACCAAGTCTCCAACCTCCTGTAATGAAAAGGTAACATACTTCATGACATTAAAATGCAACACATATAGAGCATTTATAGTATAAATTATAGTAATAAATTTTATTTACTGAAAAAGTACACATTAAGAGACCACTCTTACATTGTATACTTTGCATTATGGTAAGCAGTTGACCGAAGCGAATTTGTGTTTTCTTTACAGCGTTACTTCTAAGGACAATGAAATGTACGGAGATCTTCCACCTCCAGGTGACCGCTCTGAAGAAACCCGTCTGGTGATGTACCATGAGGTTTATTTTCCCTGTGGTGTGATTCAAAATAGCTTAATTTTACAAACCTCATTACAAAAACAACCCTAACTGCTTTTCCTGTCTCATCTCAAAAGTGAAAGAAGACAAATAAAAGTTTATTTGGCTTTACACCCCTTTGAATTCCATGATGGAAAGAAAACATTAATCGATTGGCAGACTATTCACAAATGACATACCTGTTAATGTGCCTATTTTACACCTGAGCAGTTCTGCCACTGGCCATTTGATTCTGTGGGTGTGAGTGGTAAACATCTCCACTTAAATGTACCACGTTACTGTCCATACTGTGTTTCTTAAATTGTTATCTTCATAATATGTGGTTAGTTTGGCGTCATTTCCTATGTTACTATTTTCATGTATTATTTTGACAAAACATAGTTTAGAGATTGTCAGATCGTGTAGTGTGTGAGCTCGTCACAGTGAGTCAAGTACTGTAAACACCACAACGACTTCAAGATTCCCGTTTTAAGTCAGCAAGTGGTGTAGTCTGAACAGCACAGCAGTCTGCCCAGGTTGAAAGTCATGTAGTCTGCATGAGCCTTTAGGATTTACAGTTTTTAGATTTTAGCTTCTTGTATGCTGGACATCAGACAGAGCTTTTCTACTGATACTTCCATCCAAATTGATAAAATGTTGATTTTCAAAAACTATCATCTCAGGAAGATCACATAAGTCAGATAAAAGCAAAGAGAGTACTTGTGAGTAGTTTTGGTTAGTCTTATTATTTTTGTTTTTCTCTTCTCCGCTTTTTCTTTCTCAGTATTTTGTCATTATCTTCTCATAGTGTGTCAATTATGGTATCCTCATCAACTTCAAAAATATAATCAACCATATGTGTCAATTGATGGAGCGAGCTAGCGACTAGCTAACTTTTTTCCAAGTTTCAACGTGTATGTATTCTGTCATGTGAGAAACTGTATGTAACTTAGAATAATGCTGGGCAATAATGTCATGTAGGGAAATGATTGTGGGAAATATTCCAGGATAAAGCTTGAGATGAGCCTCAGACACGGATGATTAGTTGCTGAGCTGCTGATTGGATGAAGAGAATAGAGGCGGGGCTCAGAGAGGGTGAAACAGACCTGATAAAATCCCAGACACAGTTTGGATGGCAGGAACGCTCTTAACAAAGATCCGTTCATTTGGTGAATTCTTCCACCATAAAGTGATCTTGCTACCTTCAGATCCACCAGGTTGCATCCAGGTCTCATTTTCCTAAATCCTGTTTGTCTCTGAGCCCCTGCTCTGAGTCTACAGCAGCTCAGGCTTTATCTTACAGATGGTGTCAGAAGGATGTTTGATTCAGAGATTTAATGTATCTGCAAGTGCTATATACAGCTATATTAAAGGCTACTTAAAAATGATGAACTATACACTTTGCCATATATTGTGTGTTACTTTGCACAGTGCTCTTTAATCGTGGCCTGAATAACATGTAACCTTGAGTGTGAAATATTTCTGTCTTAATAAAGTGAGCTGAAAGCTACAGTGTCTTCCTCTGTTGTATTCTTCCACTGGGTGGTGCTGGTTACTGTGGGGGCTGAACTGGAACTGTATTCACTGCAGTAAATATCCAGAATACTCCAGTTCAGCTGCATCATTGGCAGTTAAGACTTTGGGACAGCAACAGTGAAATGTAAAAAAGTAAAGTAAGGATAAGAGCTTGACCATATATATTTTTAGAGTTTGTTAAAATATCTTTCTGATATATAGATTAATAATAAAATATCTCAATCCCTATTCTAGAAATGCACCACAAATTATACAATTTTGAGAATCTCATTCAGTGTTGTCTCTTTTTCTAAAATGGGTTGTGTGGATACTAAGATCACTGCAACACCGTGCACAGATTTAAATCTGGGCCCGTGTCCAGCAGCTGAAAATGCCCGGTGCTTTTCTGAAAATGCTCAGCAGGGAGCGCTAGCGGCCGTTTTTGAGGTGCAGCGTTTTTTCCACCTGCTTTGTCTGTGTCTTTCTTTTTTGTATTATTTTAAAATAAGTATAAAAAGTCTTCTGGTTAAAAATCTGCTTACTGCCTACTGAAGCCACTTTTTCTGGTATTAACAGTGGACAACAAACTAAGTCTGTGATGGATTGTAATTAAAACACATTTTGTGTAAAGTCTTAATGTAAATTCAAACTAAGTGATACAGTCATCTTAAATATTGTATTATATTGCAGTGTAATAGGTGGAAGTGAGACCTTTTATGGTGCTGTCTTGGTTTGTTACTGAACCTTTATCTTACAGGTCCCATTGTTTTGTTTAATTTCTTTGAAATGAGTTTATATGTAACTGTAAACTCCAATGAATTGAAAAAGTAACTTAAGACAGTGTATTTTGATTTTTGTCTCCAGGTAAACATCCAGTTATACATATATGACCAATAAAATCTTGCACATGACAATCACGATTGCATTAGCCAGTTTCAATTGTTCAATTTTAATTCAGTTTTATTTATATTGCTCCACAGCCACCCAAATAAAATTGGTATCCATCCCAGTGGTCCCCCCTGGAAAGTGGCATATGTATAAAATGCTATATACTGTCAATATAATGTAACCACTGGGTTTGAGTTGAAAGGTGCAAAAAGTGTTAAAGAGAGTAATCTCTGACACTGAGGTGTGATAGCTTATGATGTTTATTTAAAGAGAGGCCTCTGATTCGTCAATGCAGGTGACTATCACCTTTTCACCTTTCTTAAAGTGTGATTGGTGGACTAACAGAAGGGGGCGGGGTGAAGGTACCGACCATCTGCAGAAGAAAGAAAAGTGTAATTTAATTACTTTACATAGGCAGTTAGAAGCCTGGCTAGTTTAAAATAAGTTTGTCACACTACTGGTACACTGTTTTGTGTATTGTACTGTGTGTTGAGAGCTATACTAGTCTGCAAAGCTACACGTTAGTACCACCGCTAAGAGCAAGCTAACTGCATATGGACACTGGAGCCTCTAATGCCGCGTTCAGACCAAATGCGATTTTCCGCCTCGCAGCGCTTTCCACGCGCGAGTACATTCGCTGCAAGTGTTTACACACAACGCGAGAAGGCGATTTTAACGCGATGAGGTGAATAAACACAACTCGCCACTACTACAACTGTATGAAACCAAAGTAAACATTTTGCGGTGATTAAATAGCAATAAACAGATCAAACTGATGCCGAAATAACCACAACATGATGCAGATTTGTTAAACATTTGAATTCATGCTTTGTCAGGTCTGTCAGCAAGACAGCAGGACAACAACTTCTGAAATGTTTGTTTTCTGAATAGAGTTCGGATCGATCAGGGCTGTGCTATGCTAACTAGGTCACAGTAAAGTACAACGACAGCTGGAATAAAGTTACAGACACATGTTTTCTGAACTCACCAGGTAGTTCAGCCTCCTCGCTTTCTTTTCTCCAAGTAACGTCCAGCTTTGTCCGGTTTGTATATAAATATGAAGTCGTAGTCCGACAGAGCTAACGACGCTAACAACAACACTGGAACCGGATGTGCACGAAGCTGCTGAGAAGCTCCAGTCAAGATAAATCAACATTGAAATCCCCAAAATTAAAGTAAAACGCTAATTTAATAAAAACATTTAACTCTGAGCTCCTCCTCCAAGTAAATGGCATAGTTGTCAGAACCGAATCCGACTGACTTGTGGGTATTTATTTCTCCGAAGGTTGGAGCGCTGCTCCCTGCTCCTCTCCCCCAAGTTTAGCAGCTCTCAGCCGGCTTGCAGATTTTCAATCCACCGCTCTGCCCGGCCCTCTGCACACAACGCTCTGAAGCCTCGATGACGTATGGACAATCTCAACACTGATAGGCTATCGCGACTCAGCGTCGCGCGACTTTTTCCATCGCGTTGCCTTCGGCTCTACACGTCTTGGCATTGACTTTGTATGTAAATTCACCACCCCAAACGTTCAATTCGCGTTTGGTGTGAAAGCACCATAACAGTGTGACTGGAGAAGCACGACTGCACCTCTGGCTCTGAGGGAGACCACTTCATCTTTGTGAGAGGACTGCCAAAAACTTTCACTCACAACAACATGGGCTCACAAATACATTTGCCTGCTGTTCATCGAAAGTCAGCTGATTCAGTTGCTATGTGGCTTTTACTAAAATCATCCAGAGGTTTGTTAAGCGTTACGAGGATGAACCAGTGCCGCCTTACTCCTCCAGTGAGCCCTCAGCTGTGGGGAGTGAAATCATCTTTTATCATCCTGACTCTGCTCCTGGTCCGTACATTGGCCAAATTGTTATGTTGGATTGACAGCACAATTGGCTATCAATGGTGATTGGTGTCATTGTGTCCATGCTGATCTATAATGGTTGTTGTCCTTACAACGGGCTGTGGCTCAGGAGAGAGATTGTCCACTAATCGGAAGATGTATCCTTGGGCGAGACACTGAACCCCGAATTGCCCTAAATGGCTGTTTTGTGGTGTATGAATATGTGTAAATGTTAGTTCTATTTGAATACTTAAGCTCTTTCAGAGCTGTCATTCAGGGCTTTTAGCCCAAACCTAGGGGGTTACAGGTGTATGCACACCCAGGGAGGTTTTTTCCCATTAAGCTGGTTAAATTGTTTATTTTCACTATTTTTCATGCTGTTTGAGAATATAGACTGCCTAAAAATCTATACACTATCTGGGAAAATGATGAATGTTGCTGTAGAAAATAATTGTCCTTTAGAGCTGCAATCATTTTTTTAAATTTAATTGTTCTCCAGCTGTAGTTTGTCCAAAACACAACAAATGTTGACTATCACTCATTTTCACTATTCCTGTGATGTTACTATTATTAAGTTTATTTTTAAGTTACACCACATTTATACCTTATGCATCAGTTTCTGGTCATCATTAGAGGTGTGAATCTCTAAGCATCTCATGATTCCATTTGATTACGATTCAGAGGGCTGCGATGTGATTATAAAACGATTATCAAATCTTCAAATCTCTTTTTCTTTGTGATTCATGGATAATTACTAAGCATGTTACTAATTACTAATGCACTTAATTACCTAATTACTAATGCAAATTTCATTTACACATTAAAATACATAACAAACGTCTCCTCATTAGATTAAAAGGACTATTTTGCATCCGTAGTTTATGAATTTTAGCTCCTTTATGGTCACCACCATCCTTCTCCCACCCCAACTTATCATAAATTTATAATATCATCATAAAGATGCAAAAATGCATTATCTTATCTTGTGGGAACAAGATAATAACTCATGCATCATGGGAATTCTGAGGGAGAGGCGTAGGCTGCGTGTGCGCAGCGGTTTATTTACAGCGTCAACTTCCTCTGGAAGCCTCTCCGCAGGTAGCCTGCCCCATGTTAATGACTTGTTTTTAATTGTCCTTTTTTGTGCTTCTACTACATTCTTCACAGCTCTCTGTGGATCGCTTTTGTTCCTCGTCTTGACGGGTGCATCTAGCAACTATAGGAAGCATTTCAAACTAAGTGCGTTTTACCTGCCGGACTTTGCCTACATGTTTAGATTTTGTTTAGAAACAACAAATATGCAACTTCCGGTAAAGTTAGTCAACCGGGACAAAAATCCCTTTTTGAACAGGGGAACCACCACCCCAGTCTGCCACTCCTTGGGCACTGTACCCGACTTCCACGCAATGTAAAAGAGATGTGTCATCCAAGACAGCCCCTCCACAGCTTTTAACATTTCTGGGCAGATCTCATCAATCCCTGGGGCTTTGCCACTGTGGAGTTGTTTGACTACCTCAGTGACTTCCTCCAGGGAAATTGACAAGAAAGCCTCATCAGCCTCCAGCTCTGCCTCTACTAGAGAGGGCGTGTCAGTCGGATTTCCTTAAAGGAGTTCCTTAAAGTGTTCCTTCCACCACCCAATTACCTCCCCAGTTGAGGTCAACAGGGTCCCATCCTTACTGTACACAGCTTGGACACTTCCCCCGCTTCCCCGCTTCCCCCTCCTGAGATGGTGGAGAGTTCTCCAGAAGCACTTTGGTGTCAACCGAAAGTCCTTCTCCATGTCTTCTCCAAGCTTCTCCCACACCCGCTGCTTTGCATCCGCCACAGCAGAGGCCGCAGCCCTTCGGACCCGTCGGTACCTTGCAACCGCCTCCGGAGTCCTCCGAGACAAAAAATCCCGGAGGGCCTCCTTCTTCAGCCGGACGGCTTCCCTGACCACCGGTGTCCACCATGGTGTTCGAGGGTTACCGCCCCCTTGAGGCACCTAAGACCTCAAGACCAGAGCCTCCGCTGCAGCTTCAGCAATAGAAGCTTTGAACATTGCCCACTCATGTTTGATGTCCCCAACCTCCACAGGGATGCCAGAAAAACTCCGCCGGAGGTTTGAGTTGAAGGTCTCACAGACAGGGGCCTCCACCAGACGTTCCCAGTTCACCTGCGCTACCCGTTTGGGCTTACCAGGTCTGTCCAGAGTCTTCCACCACCCCCTGACTCAATTCACCGCCAGATGGTGATCAGTTGACAGCTCCGCCCCTCTCTTCACCCGAGTGTCCAAAACATGCGGCCTCAAATCAGATGAAACGATTACAAAATCGATCATCGATCTTCGGCCTAGGGTGCTCTGGTACCCTGTACACTTATGAACATCCTTATGCTCGAACATGGTGTTCATTATAGACAACCCATGACAAGCACAGAAGTCTAACAACAAACACCCACTCAAGTTCAGATCAGGGGGGCTGTTCTTCCCTGAGAGGCAATTGTAAGTTGCTTTGGATAAAAGCATCAGCTACATGAATAAATATAAATATAGTGAGGACTCACACATTTGGGATTTTAGCGTCTTGGATGCTTCAGCAATATCTGAATCCTGACTATAGGTAAAACAATATAAAGTTAGAAGTCCGTGGCCTGTAATGGGAAAAGTCCTAAACGCTGTCAATGTGTGCTTTTATTATGAATTAAAATCAGTTTGATGCACCATCTTTTTTATAGCCATACATAGTTTCTCACGTTTGCTGTACTTCATGCTTCATTACTTTCATAGTTTTTTAATAAGAAATATCTTCTTCATGTGCAGGACTGTATCCTCACAGTTCAGCATCCTGTTGTGTCAGAAATAAGGGCCAGGCTGGGCCAGTAGCCACCTACAGAGTTGACTGTGAAAGTCAACATTTGATCTGATGTCTTTTCCCACCCACCGGCTTCACTGCATGTTTTCATCCAGGATCCTAAATCCTTCCACCTGTCATGTTTAGCTTTGACCAGAGAGACACGAGGAACTGAGTTAGGAATCTGAAACAGAGTTTTGCAGTGTGGGTCATTCACAGCAACAGACACAGCACATATTTTATCACTCCAATACAACCAGTTCAGTGTCAGTGTGTTCTTATCTTTCTGTTTTCTGAACCATTCATTCTCAAAGGTCATATCAGCACCAAGGTGTACGTGTGCCCTGCAGCCTAGTTCCTGTTGGAACATGTCTGTCAGAGTGTCTCTGTTGTTGAAGAGAGTCTCAACTTCTGTGATTAGGGATTAATTAACTGAGTTATCAGCTGCCTCTGGCATCTTCCAGTGAAAACCATAGAGCAACTCCCTTTGACTCTGTTTAATAAACTTTGATGCCATCTCAGAAGTTCTGGCCAACACACCATGGGGAGTGGAAATCAATTCAATTCAATTCAATTCAATTTTATTTATATAGCGCCAAATCACAACAACAGTTATCTCACAGCGCTTTTCATAAAGAGCAGGTCTAGACCATACTCTGAAGTTATTTACAGAAGCCCAACAATTCCCACCAAGAGCAGCACTAGGCGACACAGGCAAGGAAAAACTTCCTTTTAAGAGGCAGAAACCTCGAGCAGAACCATGGCTCAGGGTGGGCGGCCATCTGCCTCGACCGGTTGGGGTGAGGGGGAGAGAGAGAGAGAGAGAGAGAGCAAGAGAAAGAGAGAGAGAGAGAGAGCAAGAGATAGAGAGCAGAGGGAGGCAACCTACACAGTATACACATAGAGGTACAGACAATAAAGGTGATGGTGCTATAGACTAAATGAAAAATGGTACAGATATTTATAGTAATGTTAATGATAATAATAATAACAGTAATAATAGCAATAGGACTAGTAACAGCAATTGCAACTGCAGCAGAGGGCGTCGAGCAGGAACACGGGGGCAGCAGGAGACCCCCAACCACAGATCCAGACTCCACAGCTCCAGAGCCAGCAACACCCGCAGGAAGTGACAGGAGGGGGAAGCACACGACCACGGGAGAGGGAGAAAAAATCGAGTTAGTAACATGCATTAATGGGATGAGGTTGCACTCAGAGAGAAGAGAGAAGAGGAGAGAGGAGCTCAGTGCATCATGGGAAATCCCCGGCAGTCTAGCCTATAGCAGCATAATTAAGGGATGGTTCAGGACTCACCCGAGCCAGCCCTAACTATAAGCTTTATCAAAAGGAAAGTCTTAAGCCTACTCTTAAATGTAGAGACGGTGTCTGCCTCCCGAACCCAAACTGGAACCTGGTTCCACAGGAGAGGAGCCTGATAGCTGAACGCTCTGGCTCCCATTCTACTTTTGGAGACTCTAGGAACTACAAGTAATCCTGCATTCTGGGAGCGCTGTGCTCTGGTGGGGTAGTAAGGTACTATGAGCTCTTTAAGATAAGATGGTGCCTGACCATTAAGAGCTTTGAATGTGAGAAGAAGGATTTTAAATTCTATTCTGGATTTTACAGGAAGCCAATGCAGAGAAGCTAAGACAGGAGAGATATGATCTCTTTACTGGTTCCTGTCAGAACACGTGCTGCAGCATTCTGGATCAGCTGAAGAGTCTTAATGGACTTTTCGAAGAGCCTGATAATAAGGAATTGCAGTAATCCAGTCTAGAAGTAACAAATGCATGGACTAGTTTTTCTGCATCATTTTTAGACAGGATGTTCCTGATTTTTGCAATATTACGTAGGTGAAAAAAGGCGGTCCTTGAAATTTGCTTAATGTGAGAGTTGAACGACATGTCCTGGTCAAAGATAACTCCAAGATTTCTCACAGTGGTGCTGGAGGCCAGGGCGATGCCATCCAGGGAAACTATATCTTTAGATAATGCATCGCGGAGGTGCTTAGGCCCCAGAACAATAACTTCAGTTTTATCTGAGTTTAACATTAGAAAATTGCAGGTCATCCAGGTTTTAACATCCTGAAGACACATTTGAAGCTTAGCTAACTGATGAGTTTCATCTGGCTCGATCGATAGATATAACTGAGTATCATCTGCATAACAATGAAAGTTTATGGAGTGTTTCCTGATAATATTGCCTAAAGGAAGCATATATAAAGTGAAGAGGATTGGTCCGAGCACAGATCCTTGTGGAACTCCATGACTAACTTTGGTATGCATGGAGGACTCTTCGTTAACATGTACAAATTGAAATCGATCTGATAAATAGGACTTAAACCAGCTTAGAGCGGTTCCTTTAATGCCAATGAAATGTTCCATTCTCTGTAATAGGATCTGATGGTCAATGGTATCAAATGCAGCACTAAGATCTAGTAAAACCAATACAGAGACAAGTCCTTTGTCTGATGCAGTTAGGAGGTCATTAGTAATTTTCACCAGTGCTGTCTCTGTGCTATGGTGAACTCTAAATCCTGACTGAAAATCCTCAAATAAACTATTGCTATGTAGAAAGTCACACAGCTGTTTGGCGACTGCTTTCTCCAGGACCTTAGAGAGAAATGGAAGGTTAGATATAGGTCTATAGTGGGCTAAAACGTCTGGATCCAGGTTGGGCTTTTTCAGAAGAGGTTTAATTACAGCTACTTTAAAGTACTGTGGCACGTAGCCTGTTGATAAAGACAGATTGATCACATCCAGCAGAGAAGTGCCAACCAAGGGCAAAACTTCTTTTAGCAGCCTAGTCGGGATGGGGTCTAAGAGGCAGGTTGATGGTTTAGATGAAGAAATTATTGAAGTTAGTTGATAAAGATTGAGGGAAGCAAAGCAGTCTAAACATATAACTGGTTTTACAGCTGTTTCTAAAGTTCCTGAGTATAGACTTAAGTCTGTGCCAGTTGAGGGCAGGTCTTGGTGGATTTTGTTTCTAATAGCTAGGATTTTATCATTAAAGAAGCTCATGAAGTCATAACTACTGAGAGCTATGGGAATACTTTGCTCAATAGAGCTGTGACTTTCTGTCAGCCTGGCTACAGTGCTGAAAAGAAACCTGGGGTTGTTCCTATTTTCCTCTATTAATGACGAGTAGTACGCTGCTTTAGCATTATGGAGGGCCTTCCTATAAGTTTTAAGACTATCTTGCCAAATTAAACAAGAATTTTCCAGTTTGGTGGAACGCCAATTCCTCTCGAGTTTCAGTATTATACCATGGAGCTAACCGTCTTTGTTTTAGTGTTTTCTTTTGTAGAGGGGCTACAGAGTCAAGTGTTGTTCGCAGCGAGCCTGCAGCACTATCAACAAGATGATCGACTGGGATCATCAAGAGGGACTGAAATTCGCGTAAGAGTCCTCTGTTAATTTGATACCTGATAGTGAATTTAGAGCCGATGGGATCGCATCCTTAAATTTAGCTATAGCGCTATCAGACAGACATCTTGTATAGAAATTTTTGCCCAATGGAGGGTAGTTCAGAAGTACAAACTCAAAAGTTATCAAACAATGATCAGATAAAGAGGGATTCTGTGGGAACACTATTAAATGTTCAATTTCAGTACCATATACCAGAACAAGGTCGAGGGTGTGATTAAAACAGTGAGTCGGTTCATGAACACTCTGAGAGAAGCCAATTGAATCTAATAGAGAGATAAACGCAGTACTAAAGCTGTCATTCTCTACATCCACATGAATATTAAAATCCCCTACAATAATAACTTTGTCCGTTTTAAGGACTAAAGTTGACAAAAACTCTGCAAATTCAGATAAGAATTCAGAGTACGGCCCAGGTGCTCGGTACACTATAACAAATAGAATTGGTTGCAGTGATTTCCAGCTTGGGTGTGAAAGACTCAGAACAAGGCTTTCAAATGAGTTATAATTTAGTTTAGGTTTAGAGCTGATTACTAGGCTAGAGTCAAAGATAGCTGCAACTCCACCTCCTCGGCCTGTGCTTCGAGGAATGTGAGTATTAATCAGAACTATTCCCAGCAGACAAATCAATTCTTGAGCAAGGAGATTCACGGGACAATGATCTGACAACAAAAAGGAATGTTTCAAACGCTTTTCAATTTCTTCACTGCGTGTTAATGGTGCTGTAAATCTCTCTACCAGAGGTTTCCCAGAAACCCCTACCTGAGACATCTTGCGCTCATTTTTGGAGGGGTTTGAAATTCTTGAGTTCTGATGAGTGATTCTGTGGCTCCTTGGTCGACTAGAAATGTGACATCTTTCCCTGCCACATGGATTAAGTGTTCAGGCATGCGTTGGTATGCGTCATTCTTGTATTTTGCAGATATCCCTGCTGATTTTACTTTATCAGTTTCCTGTCTCTGCTCCATGTCCAAGATAGCCTCATTTATCAGAGTCTGCATGTCTGCTTCAGTTTTACCTCTGTGTGTGTGTCCAAACCCTCCTTCCCTGGTCTCGGTTTCCCCCCTGCTAGTCAATCAGCCTCTGGGCAGTTTCAGGCCCAATGTCTGTGCTTTTTGCAGATGTGACAAACATCAGATCTGCCACGTCCTCTTCCTCTGCCCCCGCGACCCCGACCTCTGTCTCTTCTTCTTCCCTTTCTCTGATCTTGTTGCAGCTGTGCCATCTGCAGCCTGTCTTTATGCTGCTCTCTCAGCCTTCAAACAGTCGCGTTTCACCATGTTGGCGATCTCTGGCCTCAGTCCGGAGAGGAAGTTGTTTCTGAGCGTGGCTTCCCACGGGGTGATGTCATGTGATGGTCCCATCACATCTGGCTTTGACAGACCGCTGTAAATTTCATGAAGATCAGCGAGTCTGGTCGGGAAGTCTGTCATTGTCTCGTCATGCCTTTGTGTGCACCCTGTTAATAGTGCCCAGTCCAGTCTCCGGAGAAACAGTTCCTCTATTTTCTTACAGAGATTATTAATCACCAGTCTGTAGTTTGCGTTCTCTTCGTCGTCCCAGGATGGTTTTGACAGTCTAATGTCCTCTATGGGATAACCTGCTGACACCCGTGCTCAGGTTGTCCCCATCTGAAGGGTCAACAGTCGTCTCAGTTCAGCGGTTGTGGGCCTGAATTCTTGGCAAAAGATCAGCAGATGTTCAGGATTGGAGGTTGGTAGATATATCCTGTAGGATCTGGTGTGGTGCGGGCTGGATGGCTCTCCGTATGGTGGAGGGATTGCTCCCCCGCCCACTGCTGCTGCTACTGCCGTTAGCTCATCCTGCGCCCTCCCCGTCTCATACTACCTTATCGGTTCAAAAAACTATTTTTGCAGTTTTAGCCCTGTACTGGCCCGAATTTTCTTTTTGTCTCCCAGCCACCATTTTACATCCCATGGCTCCACTTACCTCTACATCCAGCTGTAATAGCTGCGCTCGTCTGGCCATTAAGATCGCAGAGCTAGAAGAGAGAATCTCCACGCTGTACCACATCCATGAAGCTGAACAACTCATGGACACCATCACTTTTGGTCCAGCTGAAACGGCCACGAGCCGTAAACCCGATTCCACTGCTTCCTGTCCAGCTGTTGAGATTGCTTCTCCTCCGGCGTCTGCGGCCATCGCTCGCTGCCCTACTACAGACGCCCCTGCTGCGGTTACTATCCCGGACGACTTCTGGGACCAGCTTGGAGCTAGACCTAAAGGCCTGGTCAGCTCTACTCCATCCCATCATGAACACTGGGCCCTGGTCGGTGCTCGCAGCAGGAGAGGGAGGCCTTCCTCTTGTTTACCTCCTAACCATGACATCCAGCTGCGAAATAGATACGACATCCTCAACCTCCATGATTTTCCGCCTCTGGCTAGGGAATCTCAGCCTCCTCCTACATCTCCACGGTCGTCGAATGAGTCCCACAGGTTATCGCCTCTACATCCACCGCCTGCCATGTCCGTGCGTTCCCTCTGCACCAGGGCTTGCCGCTCCATTCCGAAATTTACACCTGCCCCGCGGCGGGCCCCTGTCCCTCTTCCTGTCCACCGGTCTCCTTCCATTCACTCCCGCGTGCAGCGTTCTCCCGCTTTATCTCCCACTCCACATCTGACCACACTCATCATTGGTGACTCTATTGTGAGGAACATCAGGAGAAAATCTGCAGCGACTTTCTGCTTTCCTGGCGCTAAAGTCTGTGATATCCTGGAAAAGATTCCGGCCATCCTAGCTGCACATCCATTCATCTCAGATGTTGTCGTTCATGTTGGCAGTAATGACATTTCCAACCAATCCTCAGAATTGCTAAAACAGGACTTCAGCAAACTCTTTGACTCCCTCAAGATCCATGATAAACGATTTTTTATCTCCGGGCCCATCCCCCCACTAAATTGCGCTGTGGGTCGCTTTAGCCGCACACTCAGCCTCCACACCTGGCTGCAGTCTACCTGTACAACCCGCAATGTTGTTTTTATTGACAATTTTAACCTCTTCTGGAAACGCCCATATTTCTTTCGGCGGGATGGCATTCACCCTAATGGCCTAGGCTCACACATTTTCACTGACAATCTTTTTTACAATATCTGGACCTCTACTTTCCCTTGACTATCCTCCGACGCATGTCCACCCTTGTTTACCTCTTCTCTTCACCAGCCAACCTATCCCTTACCTACTAATCATAATAGCTCCCCACAGTGGCCAGGAGGCTGTACTGCCCCATTACTAGCCACTACTGATGTCCACACGATACCTGTTGTGACTAGTATCAGAATCAACAAAATGACCCCCCATAACACAGCTGACTTATAAAACTTGATAACTGTTCCTTGCATCTCAAAACTGGCATTGGGGTCTGCCATTAATATTTGTTCAAATGGTCAAAAAGGGTCAGGAAAAAATCTGGATAGTTTGCCTTTGAAAATGACCTTGGTTAATGTACAATCAATCTCAAACAAAACCTTCATCCTAAATGATTTATTTTTATCACGTGATTTGGATTTTCTATGTGTAACTGAGACTTGGCTTAATATTGGTGATCTTAGTCCTCTTTCTGAACTCTCCCCCAGTGACTGTAACTATTTTAGTTCTACCAGAACAACAGGTAAGGGTGGAGGCTTAGCGACTATCTTTAAGGATCGCTTTACATGCAAACTTCTGTTGGTTGATAACTACACTAGCTTTGAGGTGCAAGTATTTAAAGTTGAATTGGTCTGCCCATTACTTTGTGCACTTGTGTATAGACCACCAAAGTTCAATAAGGAGTTTATTCATGAATTTTCTAGCTTTTTATCATTGTTTGTGCCCAACTTTGACAACATTTTAATCCTCGGTGATTTTAATATTCATGTCTGTTGCCCTTCAAAGCCATTGGTTAGCCAGTTTCTGCAACTCGTGGACTCATTTAATCTCTCTCAGTGGGTTACTGGTCCTACGCATGAACATGGACATACACTTGATTTGGTTTTATCATTAGCTTTTCCTGTTTTAAATATTGAGGTGGATGATACTATTTTATCTGATCACAAACCTGTCATCTTTACTGCCTCTCTCTCATGTCCTTTACCAAAACCTAAATTGCCAGATCGCTATGTTCGGGCATTCAATCACTCCACAACTAGGCTATTCTCCGATGCCTTTTTATCTTCGCCTTTTGCTAAACTTACAGAGACAATGTCTGCCTCCATGAGCACTGAGGCACTAGTCACTTTGTTTAATACCACCGTCACAGACATCCTTGACACCATTGCCCCCCTCAAGCTCAAGAGATCTAAAGTCAAAGCTCAGCCTTGGCTTAATAGTGAGACACGTGCCCTTAGACAGGAATGCAGGAAGGCAGAGAGGAACTGGAAGAAGAATAAACTGCAAGTGTCCTACGAAATACTGAGAAACTGCCTAAAGTCCTACCAACACCTGGTCAAAGCCTCTAAAACAAAGTACTTCTCTGATATTATTGCTAGAAACGCACACAGCCCTAAGACCTTATTCAGTGTAATAAACACTGCTTTAAACCAAGCTACTGCACTTCCTGATGCTACTGCTGAAATAACAGAGAAGTTCTTGAGGTTTTTTATTGATAAGGTTGATTTCATTAGATCTGGTATCTCACCCTCTGGTCTTCATCCATCTGAGCTAGTCCCCTGCCCTGTCTCTTTAAATTATTTTGAGCCTGTGGCCCTGTCTGAACTGATCGACATAGCTTCATCTTTGAAGCCTACTTTTGCTCCTACGGACAGTGTCCCCTCGCATCTTTTAAAAGAGGTTTTAGATGTTGTTGCTCCTAGCCTTTTGTTTATAATAAATAGCTCTCTTTTAAATGGATTTTTTCCATCCACTTTTAAACATGCTGTGGTTCGGCCTCTTATTAAAAAAAACAATCTTGATCTTATGGATTTTAATAATTTTAGGCCCGTTTCTAATTTATCTTTTATCTCGAAAATATTGGAGAAAGTCATTTTTTCTCGACTCTCTTCGTTTTTAGCTGAAAACAATGTGCTGGATAACTTTCAGTCAGGTTTCAGGATACATCACAGTACAGAAACAGCACTGCTTAAGGTATTAAACGATTTATTGATGTTTGGTGACTCTGGAAATTGTGCAATTCTACTCTTGCTTGACCTCAGCTCAGCTTTTTATAACGTTGATCATGACATCCTCCTGGATCCCCTCCAGCAAGGGGTTGGTATCCGGGGTGCCGCGCTACAGTGGTTTCACTCCTATTTGTAAGATAGAACGTTTTCTGTTAGCTTTGGTAACATTTCCTCTTCTTCAGCAGCAATTAAGTACGGAGTACCTCAAGGTTCAATCCTGGGGCCAATCTTATTTTCTTTGTATATGCTCCCCTTGGGCTCCAAGGGGAGCCCAAGGGGAGCATATACAAACATATACAAACATATACAAACATAAGATATTTTACCATTGTTATGCTGATGATACACAGCTGTACTTACCTCTGAAGCCAGGCGATTCAAAGTCCCAGTCTATTTACAATTGTCTAAATGATATTAAGCGTTGGATGGCAATCAACTTTCTCCAACTAAATGAAAACAAGACAGAAGTGATTTTATTTGGTTCCCCCAACTTAACTGAGGAATTCTCAAAAAATTTGGGCACCGTGTCCATTAATGTACAACCCTTCGCAAGGAACTTAGGGGTTATCTTTGACTCAGCATTAAAATTCGACAAACATATAAACTCTGTTGTAAAAGGTTCCTTTTTTTATTTAAGGACCATAGCAAAACTTAAACCCATTCTCTCTGTTAAGGACCTTGAAACTGTCTTGCATGCTCTTATATCCTCTCGAATTGATTACTGTAATTCCTTGTAGTCTGGCATCTGTCATTCATCTTTATTACGCTTGCAGCTTGTTCAAAATGCTGTTGCCAGATTGCCAACTGGTACAAGGAAGAAGGACCATATAACCCTAGTATTGGCTCTTCACTGGTTACCAGTCAAATATAGAATCGATTTTAATGTGCAGCTAATTGTTTTTAAGGCACTACATGGTCTGGCCCCATCTTATATCTCAGAACTCCTAATGTTTCATCACTCCTCCAGAACCCTCAGATCTTCAAATCAATCCCTCTTAGCCGTCCCACAGTCTCGTCTGAAAACAAAGGGTGACCGTGCCTTTTCAGTGGCGGCCCCGAGACTGTGGAATAATCTACCCCTGACTATTAGATCATCCCCCACCATCCAAACTTTTAAGTTTCGACTTAAAACACATTTGTATTCTTTGGCGTTTGAGTTTGTTTAGGGGCACCTGTGCTTGTGTCTTTATTTATGTATACTGTTTCTAACTGTGTTGATTCTACATAACTTGTCCAGCACTTTGGTCAACTCTGGTTGTTTTTAAATGTGCTTTATAAATAAATTTGACTTGACTTGACTTGACTTTAAAAGAGAACTCCGGGCAATTTTTAAGTTAATCTTGATCGTTATACCTTTGTGAGTTCTGTCTACAGATAATTCCTGTTAATTAGCTGTAGGAGACATTGGCGGGTCAGTTAAAACAGCACATTAGGTGGTTAGTGTTTGTTTTGCTGCATCCTTTGCTGCAAGGTCAGCTCTGGCATTCCAATCAAGTTTGTTAGTGTGAGCGTCACATTTACACACAGCAATCATTTTGGGCAGCAGCACAGCATCAAGTAGGTCAGCAACCAGTTTGTGATGATCAATAGCTTTAATTGTGGGTGTCAATAACTTCCTGTACGCACACAATCTCCCAAAATCATGAATAACACCCCAAGAATAACGGCTGAATAACCTGCTTCTGTCAGTGCAACTAGCTCTGCTGCTTGTGCAGAATAGTTTGAAGGGAGCCGTTTGGCCAAAATTCTCTCATGCAAAGTCCTTACAGTAAAACCTGCTATTTTTTCCAGTTGCTGGATCACATGATGCTGAGTCGTCCACAAACAACTCCATGTCTGGGTTTGTTAGAGGGGTCTCCTGCAAGTCTGCACTTGGAGAGCAGGCCTATGCTATGACTGCAACACAATTCTGTGGCTCTCCATCACCTGGAGTTGGGAAGAGAGTAGCAGGATTTAGTACAGTGCATCTCTTAACAGTAACACAGTTAGCCACATCAATCAAAATCATTGATACTGCATGTAGAGCCAAATCAAATCTAAATAGCCCAAAATGTCACCTGATGCTATAGCTGCTTTTTTTCAGCATCTGCCGCAGCTCTCAGGCAGTTTGGCTGCAACAGAGTCCAGTTTGGATGAAAAATAGTCTACAGGTCTCAGTCGTCCCCCTTGGTCAAGTCAGGCCCCCCCCCCCCCCCCCTTATTGTCAACGGTCAAGTGAAAGTTTTGTTACAGTCTGGTAGACCGAGTGTCGCTGGAGATTAAAGAGCCAACTTTAAATCAAAAAAAAATCTCAGGCCTTCCCCATGTGCGGTTTCTGCCCATGGTGCCTTAATAATGTGACCAACGTTCATTTACCTGTTTCTTTCTCTCATTATGGTCTGAATTGCTTCAATTTGCTTTGGGGTGAGAGGACTTTTCTTTCCAGTGATCACATGACCCAAAACAATATCGTTCAAACAAAGACAGCAGTTTAGATATGCTAGCTTCATGGCCATCATCAGGAAGGTGTTAAATCTAGAGACGTCTTTCACAAAGATTTGTTTGTCATGACTTTTTTTTTTCATCTCTTATCAAATGTGACATCAGAAAATCTGTTTCTGGAACAGTTCTTGCTGCATTCACTACAACAGAAAATATTTTACAACATTCCTGTAGTTGACTGTGAAAGTCAACATTTGATCTGATGTCTTTTCCCACCCACCGGCTTGACTGCAAGTTTTCATCCAGGATCCTAAATCCTTCCACCTGTCATGTTTAGCTTTGACCAGAGAGACACGAGGAACTGAGTCAGGAATCTGAAACAGAGTTTTGCAGTGTGGGTCATTCACAGCAACAGACACAGCACATCTTTTATCACTCCAATACAACCAGTTCAGTGTCAATGTGTTTTTATCTTTCTGTTTTCTGAACCATTCATTCTCAAAGGTCATATCAGCACCAAGGTGTACGTGTGCCCTGCAGCCTAGTTCCTGTTGGAACATGATGTCTGTCAGAGTGTCTCTGTTGTTGAAGAGAGTCTTGACTTCTTTGATAAGGGATTAATTAACTGAGTTATCTGCTGCCTCTGGCATCTTCCAGTGAAAACCATAGAGCAACTCCCTTTGACTCTGTTTAATAAACTTTGATGCCATCTCAGAAGTTCTGGCCAACACACCATGGGGAGTGGAAATCAGAACTATGCCCAACAGACAAATCAGTTCTTGAGCAAGGAGATTCACGGGACAATGATCTGACAACAAAAAGGAATGTTTCAAACGCTTTTCAATTTCTTCACTGCGTGTTAATGGTGCTGTAAATCTCTCTACCCGAGGTTTCCCAGAAATCCCTACCTGTTCTGAGACATCTTGTGCTCATTTTTGGAGGGGTTTGAAATTCTTGAGTTCTGATGAGTGATTCTGTTGCTCCTTGGTCAACTAGAAATGTGATATCTTTCCCTGCCACATGGATTAAGTGTTCAGGCATGCATTGATATGCGTCATTCTTGTATTTTGCATATATCCCTGCTGATTTTACTTTATCGGTTTCCTGTCTCTGCTCCAGGTCCAAGATAGCCTCATTTATTAGAGTCTGCATGTCTGCTTCAGTTTTAACCTCTGTGTGTGTGTGTGTGTGTGTGTGTGTGTGTGTGTGTGCTATCACGTGATTCATGTGCAGGTCGCTCTGTCATCTCAGTTCCAGTGTCCAAACCCTCCTTCCCTGGTTTCGGTTTCCTCCCTGCTAGTCAATCAGCCTCTGGGCAGTTTCAGGCCCAATGTCTGTGCTTTTTGCAGGTGTGACAAGCATCAGATCTGCCACGTCCTCTTCCTCTGCCCCTGCAACCCCGACCTCTGTCTCTTCTTCTTCCCTTTCTCTGATCTTGTTGCAGCTGTGCCATCTGCAGCCTGTCTTTATGCTGCTCTCTCAGCCTTTTTGTTCAGGAGGTAATCCTCGGCATGGATGGCATGTCTTTGAACAATCTCCAGGTGACCGTGCTGCCACATCAAACAGTCGCGTTTCACCATGTTGGCGATCTCTGGCCTCAGTCCGGAGAGGAAGTTGTTTCTGAGTGTGGCTTCCCACGGGGTGATGTCATGTGATGGTCCCATCACATCTGGCTTTGACAGACCGCTGTAAATTTCATGAAGTTCAGCGAGTCTGGTCGGGAAGTCTGTCATTGTCTCGTCACGCCTTTGTGTGCACCCTGTTAATAGTGCCCAGTCCAGTCTTCGGAGAAACAGTTCCTCTATTTTCTTACAGAGATTATTAATCACCAGTCTGTAGTTTGCGTTCTCTTCGTCGTCCCAGGACGGTTTTGACAGTCTAATGTCCTCTGTGGGATAACCTGCTGACACCCGTGCTCAGGTTGTCCCCGTCTGAAGGGTCAACAGTCGTCTCAGATCAGCGGTTGTGAACCGCTTTCTTTCCGCAACAGGAAAGAAAGTGGATTGTTAATAAATCCAGACTATTAGAAGTGTTAACACATGCAAGACCTGCGGCTCAGCGGTGGAAAACAAAAGGATTATAACCCATGGCAGCCAAATCCGAGTTCTTTGGACATGCTTGAATGATTTCCCTGGAAGTTGGACTTCATGTCCTGACATTAGAGGAATGGCAGAAAATAAGCCGCTCATCAGCACATCCACTTTTTTCACAGGAACCACCCACACCACCAGTTCAGACTGGGCTGAGCTTCTTCATACCCCAATTCCGAAGAAAACTCAATATTACTCAGTGCAATCTGTTTACCTAATACCAGTCATCCAACAAGCGTACAGAGAGCAACACGAGAAATTAATGGAACGTGTTGTGCAACTTTGTGCCTCAGGACACAAAGTTGAGCTCTGTGGTGATGCTAGAAGTGACAGTCCAGGTAAGCATTTTGCTGGAAATGTAAATCATAACTCCAGGAGTTATAATAGAAATGATTCTGATTATTCTGATTACACTGTATGACACATGGCAACTCTACAACATAGTTACCAACTCGTCTCTGCTTTGTTCTCACAACAGGTTTCAGTAGCAAATACTGTACATATTCATTTCAAGATGATGCCACAAAAGAGATCATTCATTTTGAATTGGTTCAGGTAATCTATCTACTATGTTTTGTAACTCCAAATTATGTGTTTTCAAAAACAAATGTAGACATGCTTTGTCTGATTGGTCAATATTAGTCTCTAGGTTATAGAAACCAGAGCCCTTTAAGAGAGAGTTGCGTCAGCGGGGGGTCCAAAACGCTACATCGTCACGTGGTTCATGGAGACCGCAGATAGTTCCCGGAAGTCCTAGGCGGGCAATTCAAAATGAGCGAGAGAAACGACAAAACGGCGATTTTAAGTGATTTCTGGTCATTTAAAGAACAAATGCGTTGATTTACAATATGTGTACAGCACACTGACACATAAATTTAGTTAGATTACTATTTTTTTTTTAAGGAGGACATATTTTTGACAATAACAGCTACAATCACCTACCTTATGGACATTTCTGGCAAACCTTACATTGGAAAGTGTTGCAAACACACAAAATTTAGATGAGATTTGCCTTTCTAACATACCTTTAGTAATTCCATGGTACCAGGGTTAATTGAGCTTACTGACTAATGTATCTTTAGGACTTCAGATAGAACAGACAGGTGATTATCAATGATTGTCATGTATTAATTTAATAAATCTCCAATAAAGTTAGAAAACAGCATGTTAAGTGGTTTGTGTCTTTGAACTGTCTGTCAGAAAAATGAGTATGAATGTTTGGTTTCCCAGCTGACGTGGAGAGGAGGGAAAAAAATGGTTGAATCAGGTCAACAGGAGCAACGTTACAATCACTAAAGAGGCTAACAATAAAATATGTGAGGTACTTTTTCCAAAAGAAATAACACGTCACTGGCTTTATATTTTGTTTTATTAAAACATCAGATCATCTTCAGGCTCCACTGAACCCCTGTGATTCTTGTACTGAGAGAGGAGAACAAGAGAAAGGGTTAGACAAAGCTACACATCTGTAAAGATTCATCCAGGTCATGTTTATCCAAGAAAAGTTGAATCTGGACATTTCAGAAGAAGGTAGTTGCTCTCAATTCAACCTTTCTTGTAAACAGCTACAGGTTTGATTGAGAAAGTTATGGATTATTAAATTTTGGAACTTCATTAACAGCTTTTGCAGCTGATGTTGGCATCAGTTACTGTATAAGTTGTTAGTGAATGTTTTTGTTTTTTTAAAACATTTCTCACACACAGGAACTTTGATGATGTGATATGAATTTGTACAAAGTAATTATGTAACTAGAGTAAACACATCCAGTAAGAATTGAGTGTTCACCAATATTAATGTGGGTAAATTAACCTGAATTGTTGTGTAGAAAATAAGCTCATAAGCTAAGACAGGATGCAGAGACTGAGAAAGGAAAGAAAGTATAAGAAGTATATATATTTCTTATAAATGGTATATTCATGTGTTGTTTTCTGTCTCACCATGGTCCACTCAGTACTCTTTAGCATCACTGCTCCTCCACCTCCAGAGTCTACTGCTCTAATACAATTAATGTTTAATATGAAGATTGTTTTATAATATGCTAACATTCTACTTTTAGTATTAGGGTAAATCTCCCCAAAATAAATAAATAATATTTTGAAATCCTGTATTCATACATGCACCACTAATATAATTAAATTAAATCAAATACCACCCCCAAAAATACGTATTTTAAAATAAATTAATAGGCTGCCCCTGTTTATTGTCTGCTGCTAACTTTATCCATTGCCAGTATGTTAATTTGTTAACCGTAATTGTCCCTAAATCTTGTAGTTTAGTGGGAAATCCACTAACATGTTTCACTGCACATGTTAACTTAATTCAGTTTTGCTAAAAATATATAATTTCATTTTTTACACTTCTTACCTTTCAAGCGTGCGTCCCAGATAGCATTTTCTATTGCTGCTCTCTGTGGCTGCTAGCATTTCATGCTAACTTCCGGGAACTATTCAGACGCTCCATGATCCGCCATTGCTGTGAAAAACTGGTCCATTGGAGTGAACGGAGATGACGCGACTCTGTCTTTTAAAGGGCTCTGATAGAAACAACCAGCTCGGTTGCTATGGAGGTGTTGGGATTTCAGAGGGGTCTGGATTATTTACTTGACAGGGGAGTGGTTGTTGGTGTTGTGACCACTGACAGATCGCCATCCGTCCGCAAACTCACGAAGGACAACTACACTAGCATTCAACATGAATTTGATCCCTGGCATGTGAGCAAAAGTAAGTAAATTTAGCGTTAAAGACACTCAATTGTTTGTACCTCACAAGTGTGTTCTCTTTCATTTTATCACTAACTTTTTAGACGTAATTTTTGGCTGTTTTGTACACGTGTGAAGGAGAAACTTGCACTTATATCCAATAAGAAGAACAACAAAGACTTGCAGCCATGGATAAAGTCAATCACTAACCATCTGTACTGGTCATGCAGCACAAGCAAAGGTGACAAAGAGGTAAGAATATAAAGTAGTACATAACATAGATACAGTATTTTTGGTATAGAATATTTACTGTTATATCAATGATAACAAAACATGTTCCTGTCGGTGTAATAACAGTGGTAGTAAATATTTTTAATAATATTTACCTGGCACATAACGTAATATTTGCACCAGGAAAGTATTTCACCAACTATGACTTCAATCTAATTTTTATGGGACTGTGTACGAACATGGAAGTCGCTTCTGCACCACATATGTGGCATTCACCGGTGGGAGGAGGATGGTGCTCAGTATAACTGCCATCACACAACCCTGGCAGAGGATGAACAGAGGCTCAAAAGGTGGCTGAGACCAGATTCATCAGCTTTTTTGGCACTGAAGGGAGTGGTGTTGGACAAAAATCTCCTTAGAGACTTGAGGCAGATGTCACTCTTCAAGCATACTGGTATCTATTTACATTGATTCAAATACTTTTCCAGTCATGATGATTATTATTGTTGCAACATCTATACATTTTTTTGAGAGAAGCAGTTTTGTTTTATTTATTTATTTTGTTACATTTATACAGGATCTTTGGAGGTGTACCATCAGGTCATGCTGAAGTATGCTGAGAAGCGACTTCACTTCAGTTACGACAGCATGAGGGCTCATACCCAACTTGCAATAGTTGACCATAATAGCAACGTTGGGAGACCACAGGTGAAGACAAAAGAAGGTATCATAATATATGCTCATTTATATCAATACCTAGTCTTTTCAGGTTTTCCATGGAGATGCTGTATTTAATTCATGTATTTCATGTATTTTAGGACAACCACGGTACAAAGCTGTATACTCAAGACAGAGTCAGCAATGGGTTGCAAAACACATGTTTGACAACACCACACAGGCCTTTCATCATGATCTTGTTGAGCGTGTGCTGAGGAGGAGACAGGACAGCACTGTCATCTTCTCCGACACTTTACCCCCTCGTAAACCAGGACCAAGGAAATTGCTCCAGAACATCGCTCCAATTCCAAGGCCAGACAAGGGTGATCTGGTCGCTCCTACCAAATCTCGCTTTTGAGCTTGGCAACGCCACTGTTATCTGACCATGTTGACATTTTTTACATAAAGCTTACACAGCTCTGTAATTTATTGTTGTAAAATAAAGTTTTGTTTGTAACCGTAACACTGTGTTCTTATAGTTCCAGTAAAAGAAGAAAAGTGTCCAGGACTGCCTTTTGAATAAGAGCAGGCAATTCCTCGGTACAGGTGACACATTTTTCGTTACCTGGCTGTATGAGATCCCACTCTTTACAGCACAGGCTTTCTTCCTCGGTAGGCATTGTGTCACAACACCCACACAAACACCACCAGTTGTCCGAAATCCGCGTCCTTAAAGCATATGCTTCATCTGCCAGTTGCCCCTCTGTCTGTCTCCTTCTTTCCAACTCTTCTTCGTCTGTATACTCGGGTTCAAGGACGACCATCAAACTCAAAAGCTTCTTCCATGTGTTCAAAATCTTCTATATTCTCCATAGTTATGTTACTCCAAGCTTCTTCACTTACGTGTGAGCAACTCCGATCATCACTCTTCACACACTACGCTTCTCTCACTGCTGTTTACCTTATTCCAGCAACAACGGAGTTCCCACGGGACTTCAGCGCGAGACTACAGCTCGCCGTCTAAAACACTATTTAGGTGAATTTAAACAATGGCTAAGTTGCTAAACGCATCTTGCTGTCATGTAAGAGCCCTGTTCATGTTGGACAGACATTTTAATTGCATTTTGTGTCTGTTAAGAGGCACAAAGACGCTCTTTATGTAAATGCCCCCATATTCTGCCGCTGAGTGGGAGTTCTGGGCATTAGCTGTAGCAGCTCCATGTTGAAGCACCAATCCGGCTTGTTTTTTTTTTTTCTATAGACAGAACTCACAAAGGTGTAACGATCAAGATTAACTTAAAAATTGCCCGGAGTTCTCCTTTAAACTTGCAACCTAATAAAATGGAGCTGAAACTTATGACTGTGTGTTTACTCTAACTTATCATGTGCTTTGCTGTCACCTGTAAAATAATGCAAACACAAACAACCTGGGATAGTAAGTGGTGCACTTTTACCAGAAGGTACCAGAAGTTTATTGGTTTTCAAAAACAAAAAAACAACTTAATATCCAAAAAGCATATGAAGTGTGATAATCAGTAGATCAGTCATGTCAGCAAGTGTGCATGCATGAAGAAATTGTGCATGGACTGTTGGGTGGTGAAAGAAACGGAAAATAACAAGGAGCGTGGAGCATAGGGAACAGGGAATCCCTCCTCTCGAGCCCGAAGTGCAGATTATGAGAGCCGCTTTTATAGTAGAGAACATCGGGCCCAGGTGGCTCCAACAACAGCTGATTTTAACCCCGCCTCCTGACATCTGCAACACAGGATAGAAAGACAGGGGCATCCCAGCAGCCGAACGATGGGGATGTCACACCAGGTAGCCATAAAGTGTCCCGCCAACAGACCGTTCGCCACCTTGCTCAAGTCGCGCCACGCCCCCTAGTCTACACACTGCCGCTGGACCCTTGTTGACAGACACCAATCAGTGACTGACATCCCTACTAAAGACCCGCCTTGATGAGAGGACTGACAGATTGCATTTTCATTTTCATTGTGTCCCAGGCAGAGCGCCTTGCTATGTAAAGTTAAATGCAATAGACTGGGGGCGCTGTTTCACCTAATGCATTTGAATAAACTCCCCAATAGAGCAGACCAAGGGTCTTTACAAATTAAATGGCAATGCTGCTCTCATTATCGTTTACAAATAGCTATAAAATGGCATTTTAATTTTAATATTGACCATGGTGAGATGGAAAAGCAAATGCAATAGACTGGGGGCGCTGTTTCACCTAATGCATTTGAATATAGTCCACTGTAGAGCAGACTGAGTCTTTGAAAATGCAATGGCAAATGCTGCTCTTATTATCATTTGAAAAAGGCTATGAAATTGCATTTTAATTTTAATATTGACCTAATTAGACCATGTTTAGATGGAAAAGCAAATGCAATAGACTGGGGGCGCTGTGTTACTCATTGCATTTGAATATAGTCCGCTATAGAGCAGAGTAAGTCTTTGAAAATGAAATGTCAAATGCTGTTGTCATTTTCATTTTCAAATAGTTGGGAAATTGCAATTTAATTTAAATTTTGACCTAAAATGACCTTGAGGAACATGGACATGTAAATGCAATAGACTGGGGGAGCTGTTTTGCTAACTGCATTTGAATAATGTCCACTTTAGAGCAGGTTAAGTAATTGAAAATTAAATGTCTAATGCTGTTTCCATTTTCCTTTTAATATAGTACTAGAATGCCCACACAAGGTTAAGAATATGAAAATGGAAATTGGATGATTGCATTTTCATTTTCATTTTTACCTAAATAACACATACATATGTGGGAAATGATAATGTTATTGTGAGATTACATTTTCATTTTCAAGATTGCATGATAATTTTAATTATGACCCCTAAAAACTTCCATAGTGTGTGAACATTTGGCATTTGTGCAATAATAAAACCCCAGCGAGGAAAGCGTCTGAATGCACAGTTAGGTTTCGTTCCTCGCCAAAGAGAGGAGAAGTACACAGACATCCAATATATCAAATTTCTAGGAATATCTATCAGTATTCACTGTTTTTATAAATATTTCAATGTTTTGGAAGCTTTATGTATTTGGAATGTGGTTGTATGGACAGAAACAGTGTTTTGATGAAAAGTCCCAATAAAAGTGAACATATAAACAGTAAATATGGTCAAAACATGGACATTCGCCTGGTATATTTTTAAAAAGTTGTGTAATAATTGTAGTATATTAATTTCTTTCCATGAAAATTACAGTTACAGTTGTATTCCAGGTGAATTAGAAGATATTCATTTGCATTATAATTAGTCGGATGATGGTTTTGATGGTGATATTAAAATAAAGAATTTACATCAGGTTGAAAATATATTTTCCTGTATTGCATCTCCATTTACTCTTTAATAGCAAAATAAATAGATTCATATTCATTATCGTCTGTTCTATCAAAGAAGACTAGAATTACACTTCTACTACTACTGAGTTATTCCTGATTTTTTGGGGGGAAAGTTATTTTTGGCATTTTCCCTGGAAACATGTGTCTGTTTGCAAGAGATTATGGTGTGCTATTTAAACACCATCACATGATGTTCACCTTGGTACTGCTAAAGACAGGGCCGTTTGAAGGAATTTGGGGGCCCCAAGCAAAATGGACATAAATAAAAGTTTACAGTGCAAATACTGCTGTTGCATATACTGTGCATAAATAAAAGTTTACAGTGCAAATACTGCTGTTGCATATACTGTGCATAAATAAAAGTTTACAGTGCAAATACTGCTGTTGCATAAAATTTGAACATTTTCAACAATTGAACATTTGCAAAAAACACCACTGTACCACAAAATCAAATATACATTAAAAAAAAGTGCACAATAACTAAATCCAACATACTTGAAAACACACACACACACACACACACACACATACACACTGAGCAGCAGAGATAACGTGTTTGGCGCTGTTGTCAGCCTATGGCTGTCAGCGACTACTGAGAGGGGCCCCCTTGAGGGGGATTCCGATAACAGTGTCATTGCACTTTACTGCATTGACTATCTATCAAAGGGGCGCGGGTGCTCACAGTTTGTCGTTGCATTTTATTCTTAAACAGTCGTTGTCTTAGGGCCCCAGTCCAGCTCGGGGCCCCAAGCAATTGCTTGGTTTGCCTGTCCTGTCGCGACGGGCCTGGCTAAAGACTCCAAACACACTTCTGAGGGTGATGATGATGATGATGATGATGATGATGATGATGATGCTGTCGTTGTTCATCACCATGGGTGGAGACAGCACAATATAAAGGAGCAGGTCTCTGTTTTTACAGACAGACTTGGAGGAGACATCAGCGAGCTGCTGACCTGACGACTTTCAGAGGAACAGGGTGAGTGAGTCTGACTTTTTACACGTTTGAAAAGTTTTCATGTCAGAGTCATGTTTGATTTCAACGGCAAAGGAAATGGGTTCAAATAAATTTAAGGTTGGTGAACTGTCTTGGGCTCCCTAAGTAAGAAGGATCCCTACAATGGTGAGCTGTGGATCAATCACGATCAATCTCTTTTCATTTGAACATGTTCTTTATTAATAACAACAAGCAGAGACTCACTTTACAGCAGAAAATCCGACACTCAGATGTAAAGTTTACACTTTGAAAGGAAGATGTTTGAGAGAAATTAAATAATTCTGTAAAATAACAAATTTTTACTGTAAGAATTCCCTTACAACTTTTCACATTTTCTAAAAATGAGACTTTTTACAAAATTTTGCCTTTAAAATTACAGCAAGAATCATCAGATGGTATTTTATTGTAGAACATTTTGTACAGATTATCAGCAGGTTGTAGTCAGCCTTTTTTTAATTCAGCTTTCAGTTTTCTCATTTAGTTTTCTCTTCTGGCTTTTCTGCGTTAAAGGAGCAGGATGCATTACATGTTTGAATGCATGCAGGCAACAGGTCTGCGTGCAGGCAACAGGTCTGCATGCATGCAGGCAGCAGGTCTGTTTACTCTCAGCTACGGGTTTGAGGAAAGGAAAATAAAAGAGCGGAGGTGGGAAAGAGAAGGAGGAAAGAAAGAATGTAGGAGATAGAGGAGGAGGTAGAAGAAGAGAAAAGAAAAGAGGAGCGTGTAGTCAAACTGTTTTCTTCTCTTGAATCATCCAAATGTCCAGATGAAACATGGCTGCCTCACAAAGTCACATTCAGTTTAGATCTCCGTGAAGCAGAGCATTTTTCATCATTTTTGACCAATGAGAACAAACAGCATCTTCTCTATCCAATCACAAAGCACTATTGATCTGTGAATTGATTAGTTTGTGTTCATTGTATGAAGTGTAAGAAAAGCTGATGCAAAGTCCATCAGAAGTTTCCAGAGATCACAGCCATGTTTTCTTACTGCTTCTTTAATCTGAACATTTGATCAAACATTTGAAAGAGACAGCTGTACAGACATGTAACGCAGTGAGCAGGACAACTAGGCTGAACTGAATAATTGGATTTAGGCACAAAGTTGTTGTTATTTAATGGTTGAACTTTACAACAATATCCAATATCACATACTCTTGATACCATTACTTTAACATTGCAATATGTACATTAGTTCTCATGTGTGTTCCACCAAGAATAAGTCGTACACATTTGAAAAGTTTGCCAAATGGATTTTATTAGATTTTTGCCGCTGGAATTTCATTGTTGGAGTAATTTGAATAACTAAAAAGCCGTCTTTGAGGTCAGACTCTGATAAATGGTTGCCTTGACTTCTACTGACCAGCAGATGTTACTGTAACTGTAACTCTGACGTTATTTGGAACCAATTGATTCAAATTGTGTGAGAAACATTATTTTTAGTAGCTACTTGTCTGGGGCACCACCTTTTAATAATAGGGACAATTTTTGAATAAATTCAAACCAGATTTTTCATATTAACCCCTTGACACCTGAATTTTTTTGCAATAAATTTTTTTTTTAAATATTTGCTTTCAAGCTGATGTTAAATTAAGTGAAGATTGTTAATTTGTGTATAAAACATAGGAAAGATATAAATTCAGGTATGATGTAGGTATGATGCAAATTAGCGACAACAGGCATAAACGAGAAACCAGGGCCTGCAAAAGGTTCCTAGGTACGTATCAAATATGCACCAACAGGCATTGGGGGAATCCATGCACTATCTTGTGGCTTGCAGTCTGAAAGGAAGAGGTGTGATGCGGATTTGGGGTCATGGAGTTAATTATTTTGATAGATTGACCTCTTCTGCTTCAAAGAAAACATAGAATGATTTCCTTCTGATTAAATTAGGGTATTTAATTATTGCTGAACACCTAATAAATATATTAATGAACAAAGAAACACAACAGATGTTGTAATGAAATACACTTGATCTAACTGGCACATTTACAGTACAGTGCAGGCTTTTGCTTCAATGAACTAAAATGTTACAAAGCTTACAATGTCCTTGCTTGTTTAACTAATGTCTGCAGTCTGTAGATGATAAATCACATTATTACAACAGTTTATGGTGCCCTGTACCACCCAACAACTTTTGTAGTCAGAGGTCAACAAGTATTCTGGAGCAAAACTGCCAGCAAGTCAAACCTGCACACACAGCAGACCATCATTTACGTTGAAACACACACCCACACAGTGCTGCTGCTGGGACCACAGTTCTAGGACCGTAGTTCTTTTGCGACAGCACCATCTAGTGGAGTGCTGGTGGTAATGCACAGCAACACAAAGGGGGTTAACCCTGTCTGCTAGCTGTAGGGTTAACCGTTTGACATGCATGTAATCAGTAACTTAAGTTTAGACACACACTTGGTGACACAATGCAGTCAACTTCAATGAAGTCTTTAGGACCTTGCGGGTGTGGTGTAATATTTACTATCTTCATGTTTTAAGCTATATGATGAAGTTATTATATAGTATAGTCTAAGCCATCTTTGTTTAAACCCCTTTACTGGCCACTCTTATATATATGCATTTAGAAACACCATATACACACATTAGTTTATATATATATATATATATATATATATATATATATATATATATATATATATATATATATATATATATATATATATATATATATATATAATATATTTTTAAAGGTTTTAAAAGTGCAGCATGAGTCTTTGCTCCAAGCAGCGACAATGATTTCTCCTCTTGGTGAGCTTTTTTTTTTTGACGTGAAGAGATAAGAACTCGGGTGTTGTGCAATTATATCAAGGCATGTGTATGAGTACACAAGAAAGTATAAACAAATGAAAATGTGTGTCAGTAACATGATAAGAAGAAGAGCACTTTGGGGAAATCCCTGGAAGATATCCACTTAGGAGCACTTATTACAAAGAGTTATGGGTTTTAGGCAATAAGTGATTGATTTAGCATAATTATGGAATCTGAAAATGTTTTGATCTTTGCAATCTGTCCTTTTGATTTGCAAAGGTTTAACAGTGTTCATTTATGCATGTTTGTATATGTGGTAACTAGACAGACAGCTAAAGTTGGGCTCACAGTGTTAAAGCTTTGTGGCTCTGTGCTGTGTGTGTGATTTGCAGGCTGATCAACCCCCCCACCCTCCTGTGACCCATGGTTTGACTGATGTGTATTCAGAGCCAGTGAGCGCTGGATTTTTAAAATAGCTTAAGAATAAAAAACGTGCAATGAAATAATTGTTGGTGTTAATTAATTAATGCGTTAACGCGATAACAATTGTGCCAATATGCCGGCTGGCTGCTCTGTATGAGCAAGGAAACTTTAATTTACTGAGCCCGAACATGTCTTTGTGAAAAGCAACAGTCGGCATCTCGGTGTTTCACCATTTGTGGGATCTCTGGTTGTGTTTCAGATTATGCTGACTTATGAGTTCAAGCGAGCACGCGTACGAGCACAGACCTGGCTGCAATGTTAAAGCTTCACCGCTAGTGGCCGCCGAAAACTGCACATTGCCCCCTTAAGTGTCGCATGAATTGCATTCAGGGGAATACAAGTGAAACGGGTTGGAACTAAACAATTTACTTCTGACTTCTGAAAGTCCATCTGCCTTAGATGTCTGCGGTCCAGAAATAGTTGAAATTATCGATAAGATGCTCTGAATGGAAAGAACATGCTGTTTAGAGCCATGTGAATCTCTCACCTCCTCTCTGAATTCGGTAGTGGGCCACTGATAAACAACTCAGCATTCAGGGAGCTGACTGCTCACCAGATTAATGGAGTCATTTAACAACACTTTAGATTTTGTTGTTTCTTCACAGCATCATTGATTTCATGTTCAGCATGATGTTTTTACAGGAGGATGTGCAGCCACAGGATTCTTCCTGCCAAGTCAGAGACCACATCCTTCAGAAAGCAGAGTGTTTCTGTGTTCTTACTGCACGTTTCATACATCTTTTACAGCAAAGCCACCCACAATCAGGGTTTGAGGCCCAGTCGGCAGCTTTCCCTGTTGCCTTTGACTTTCTGATTTACTCTCACTTCTTACCCTTCTGTGTGAGGATCAGACCAGGGTCCTTGCAATCTGTTCTCCTGCACACTGGGTTCTTGGTGAGGTTTGTTCCTAACTCTCTCTTTCGCAGCTGCCTACGGCTGTGTCCTACTAAGAACAGGGGTTGAAGAGGCGCTCTGCCTAGATGATAATGCAGGCCAGCCAGTCACATGACAAATCTCAGGGCGCTGGGTGGGTCTGCCTGTTACTCGTCCTCCCATTTCAGAGGCAAATGATTTACTCTTAGGCTTTGCACCAAGCACGTTCCGGGGAGGACTGCCACTTTTTGATTTATTAACTGATACACAGGCCCCCTGCTTATAGATAGCCTTGTTAGTGCTAATTAGCATGGGTTAGCATGCTCTTGTCTACTGTTTCCATGGTAATGAGTCATTCCCACATAGTCCATCTACTTCCACATTCACTTCTAACCTTGATCTTGGTTTCCAGCACTGCAATTTTCTGTAGAAGTTTGTGGAACTGTCCGTGGAGAAGGGTGACATCTTGTTGCTAATTAGCATTAGCTATAACTCCAGTCACTGCAGTACATGCTTGTGCTATTGATAGGCCGCACTCGCATAGTAGGCTACTAAGATTACAAAAGTTTTTAAAATATGTCAACAGCCTACTTTATCTTAGCCTGCATTTTGTTCAAAGAATAATTTGTCCCTAATGATAAATCCGACTCCCTAAGTGAAGCTGACAGGCATGTCATTTCATGCATCAGTGCATCGCCTTTCTTATAAATTGGTGAAATACTGCCATGTTTCCAGTCATCTGGTTTAGTTATTGAAGTTGATTTAGTACTTCTCCATTCTTTAAACTGATATCCGCAAGTCTAAAAACTGGATCAATCTGAAGATATGCATGAAAATAATTGTAAAATTGCAATAGTGTTTTTACCATAAATATAGCTCCTTTATTTTGTATACCTCTCACTCTTCTTTAACTGTTCTTTTTATACTGTAGTATTCAGGCATGTGCTTGGTAAAGGGCAAAAAAGCAGGAAAATATGCTGAGACCCTCCGGCACCTCGATTAAACTGGCGGCGGCTCTAACATAGATGGTAAAGCAGGACCCATGACAATAAGTTATTTAATGGATGAGCTGCAGTGGGAATCAAAGACAAGTGTCCAATCCACTGCTTCATCACCACCTCTCTATAATAATTATTATTTTGTATTCATTTTTACCAAACTTCAACAGCTAAATGTGCAACATGAAACTAACTAAATAATATAACTACTAACTTTCAAATTAGTTCAGTAGAAGTTAATAGATGATTTTTAATGAATGAGCGACAGCAGCAAAGGTCGCTGCCTGTTTACGACCTGGTGGCCTGACTGTTAAGGAAACTCAAACAGCTGGTCCGTCTCTGTCTGTGAACAAACTGTAGGGAAAAGTTTGACATTTCAACTCTGGCAGCTAGCCTATGCGTGAGACAAGAACGGCCGCGACAGTTTCATGGGGTCGCGCCAGTTACACAGAAGTCGTTGCCATGGTTACCTCAGAGAGCGCTTGTTTAACTGTCTGTTGATAAGCGTGGAGCGACCCCACGGATCAAAGCCGTATGAAAAGGCCTTATATAGCCTAAACCCTCTCACAACCATTCACAAGAAATTAATTAATAACGTGCCAAAACCTTTCACAAAAGGACGACTTAAAAAGCAATTATTCATACAGGAAAGTGTTTATAGGCTACATGAGTGATCAATCGAAAAAGTCAAAGTAAACATTAGACATAGCCTTTAACAAGCAATAATCAAAACTTTCCCAATTTATCTGATCCTTTTTGTCAACTCAGTGTTGGGCAAGTTACTCAGAAATAATATTAGGCTACCTCGTTACTTAGCATAGGCTACAGACCTACTCCTTAAAAAAGTAATATTAGCTACTCTGCTTAGGCCACTACTGGCTGATAGCCTGTTATAACGCCACTCTCTCCCGGTAAATCCAAGCATCACTGGCAGCCATGGCCGGAGTTTCTCTGAGTTTCACGGTGCTGTGTTGCTTTAGCTGATGCTTCGACTAGCCTCAGTATAAATGTAGAACTGTTTGCAGTTGAAAGCTTTTTTGCTGTCCGCACAAAGTTTACAACGGACGACAATGTTCTTTGCATCTTAGACTGCGACACAATAATGGCAATAACGTTACTTACAGCTGTCGAAAACAACTCTCTCGGGCTGCTCTCCAGTCATCCTTTAGCTTCTTTAGCTAACAGCTGAATTGAACAACATAACGTCCGGAGCTGCCGCGCAACAGCGCATTCACGTCAGGGATGGTGTGTTCAATAGCGCAGCGTTACTTGGATTAGTAACTGTAATAATACAACTATAGAAACAGTAATCCATTAGATTACTCTTTACTGGGAAAAGTAATTTTGCCGTGGCAAAGAGCACCTGTTGTTCACACTGCGGAGGTGTGGAATTGGCATCTGAGTGTAAACGAACATCCTTGTTGATACTTATGCTGGGTACACACCAAAGGATTTTTTACATCTTATAAGATTGTCAAAATGTGATAGACCACAAACATGAGGAGATAAAATCCCAGATTTAACCGTTTTGCTCCTTTATATCTAGACTCAGATAGAAAATGTGTTCATGTGTGGTGTGCTGTCTTTGTCACATCATGGCACACCACACACGAACACATTTTCAATCCAAGTCTAGACTGTGATCACAGGAAATATCTTCTTTCTTTGATGAATGTGGTCTAATTTTTTTTTTCAAATTTCTGCTTTATTATGTCAGTGGCAGTTGGAGAGAAAAAGGAGAGAGAGGGGGGATGACAGGCAGCAAAGGGCCTCAGGCTGGAATCAAACCCACGCAGCTGCAGTAAGGACTCAGCCTTTATACATGATATGCACAGGTGAGCTACCTTATATCTTTAGTAGGCTTCTTTCCATTTCACCAAAAGTCAAAACAGCAGGAGTTCCTGTTATGAGTTGTTTTTTATACCACAAAGTAATTTAAATACATGCTGTTTTATGTTTCAGGAAACACTGGTTGTAAATGAAAATCTCATTTAACTGCTGAATAAATCATCAAAATGGGGAATGTACCATCTGAATGTCACATGGGCGACAGCCTTAGATGCTGCAAGTGCTCTAAAGTCCTGCCTCCGTGCAAATCCTTCGATAATTTATACCAAAGTACTGTTCATGGGAGGTACGTGCATGTGTTCAATGGAGGTGAATACTACAGACAGGTTGGCTACGATAATATGTACGAGTGTGAATACTGCTTTAATAAGCCAATCAGGGATCAAGAGCAAATGAGGAGAGAGGAGGAGAGGAGAAGAGAGGAGGAGAGGAGAAGACAAGAGGAGGAGAGGAGAAGACAAGAGGAGCAGAGGAGAAGACAAGAGGAGGAGAGGAGAAGACAAGAGGAGCAGAGGAGAAGACAAGAGGAGGAGAGGAGAAGAGAGGAGGAAAGAAAAAGAGAAAAAGAGAGACAGAGGAGAGAGGAAGAGAGGAGAAGAGAAGAGGAGAGACAGAGGAGAGAGGAGGAAAGAAGAAGAGAAGAAGAGAGACAGAAGAGAGAGGAAGAGAGGAGGAGAGAGGAGGAGAGACAAAAACTGGATCAAAGACTACAAGAATCGCAGCAACGAGCCAAAGAGCAGCAGGAGAAACAGAGCAGCAACATTTCAGAAGAATATGAGTCCAAGCGAGATGTTCAGATGTGGCATCTGGATGAGTTTGAGGCTAAGTATGAATCAGGCAGGGATGAGCTTCTAGAAATCCTCTCTAAGAAATGCAGTACCCCTGTTCCAGATCTGAGTCTCACTCAGCTGACTGCAGATCAGCAGCAGGAGATCCTGTCAGTCCTGGACAAACTTCTGTTTGATGAATGGATCAGTGCTCCCCATCCCTCAGCACTCTGCAGCACACTCAGGTGTTCATCACAGAGCTGTGTGCCCTGTCTCTGGAGATCCCCGAGGGAGTTCCCCTACAAAGCATCTCCAATCAGGTGCAGTCCCTGGTGGACTCCATCAGCCAATCAGCACCTAATGCTTTTGAGAGTCTCCTGCTGACTCAAGCCCTGTACCTGAACCTGATGCACTTTTCACTGACTATAGCAGCTCTGATAGTGGCGCAGTCCTCATAGCCAAACAATGGGCTGGAGATCAGCTTTCCACTGAGAACCTCTTTCTGATAGAATTCCTGAGCACCCTCGCATCATCACTGCAGAATGTAGTGGGAAGAGCCTCTGTGTTCATTTTAAAGATGGAAATCCAGTGCTTGAAGCTTCTCTTATCCACACTCACACATCTAACCGGCAAAGAAACCCACTCAGAATCCACTGAAATGCTCCTCAGACTTGTGCAAACAAACCAATGGACCCCGATGGAGGCAGTGACTCTGCTCAAAGCACTGTCTCAGAAATATGCAGAGGATGTTTCAATAACTGAAGTTCTTAAGTTGGTTCAAGCGTATGACATATCACCAGAGTGGACGGATGAGTCCGGACGCTCTCTCGTCCAGGCTCTGGACTTTGCTGGCCCTGAGAGATTCCATCAGGATTTCCAAAAGACTCTCAGAAGGAAAGATGAGAGCAGTCTACCTGCAGCTCTAGCAGAAGTAAAGATGTTATGGAATTTAGATGATTCTGTGATTGAGATGATAAAAAACATTACCACTGGTGTCCTGCAGTACGCAGAAAATGCACCCAAAGATGCACCATTTGTGAATGATTCCTTTACACGTGATCCCTTGAATGCAGACGACCTACAGAAGTCTCTGTCTCAGCTCTGCAAAGCAGTTTTTGACACCAAAGGCTGGTGGCCCACAGTGAGGCAGATGCTGCGGTGGTGTGCGTTGGTGCTGACTCAGAAGAGTGGAGAGCTACAACTGGTTGGTGTGGAAGAAGACCCATGTGTCACAGCCATGTTTGCAGCCACACAAGTCTGCATGGGAAACAAAGTGGACATTGTGCTGAGAGCTGATGTTCACTCAGAGGAGCGAACTAAGGAGTGGTCTGACTTCTACAAGCACCTTGGAATCTCTGTCAACACAAACATGAAGAAAACAAATGCATCTTACAGGGAGGTCTATGAAGCAGACATTGTGTATGGTACCATCAGTGACTTCGTCTCTGATTACTTTCAGTACGGCATAGAGGGGATGGGAACAGGGAACCCTCAGCTTAGACGTGGATTTATCATTGAACAACAGAGTCTCAGTTCTTCACCTGATCTGGAACTTTTCAGGCTCGATGACAATGATTCCCTGGTGTTTGCTGCAGAGGTCCTGCAAAGCCTCATGGGTAAATTTCAGAGTGAGGATACTGAACTGAGACACGTGTTTATTAAGGCTCTTTTTCAGGTGCTCCACACCAACCTGAACAACGACACAAACACTGACAATAAAATCATCACCATCTCACAGAAAGTTACTGGAAAGGAACTTCCTTCTAATGAGGTCTTTGTTCTGACCTTTCTTGAGAATCTCCTGAGAGAGGTTACTAGAGAAACAGAAGCTGAGAAAAACAGGACATCTCCTGCAGACAAATGGTGTTTGGAGATTTTATTTGACCGTGCAGTGCAGCTCCAAGACTCAAAAGCTCAAACCAAGGAACTCTTCCAGATGGTTTCAAATCTTAGACTTTGGTCCCCTGTAGAGGCCTTAAACCTCCTTGGAGCATTAACTGACCACCATCATGATGAAGACTGTATTTCCATCATGAAGATTTTACACTTGATGGCAACACATCAGGTGTCTTCTACATGGACAGACAGGGACGACCAATCTCTCCTTAAACTCTTAGAGTCAACTAGAACTGAGAATCTGATCCAGCATTTAGAAAAGAGCCTGAGAGATGAGAAAACAAAAAGCCTTGACACTCTGTTTGATGAAATACGGCAGATGAAAGACATCGATGAACAAACACTGAGTAAATCATACAGTGTAGTAACTCATGTAACAAACCTGATTGACACCAGAGAAATTAAAAAACCACACAGATGTGCAGCGAGCTAGGAATCTGAGTCACAGCACGGACACAGAAGACCTTCAGGAGGTCCTGGCAGTCTTATGCAATGCTGTAAACCAGTGCCAGGCTGAAGGGAAGTGGTGGCCCAGAACCACCCAAATGATCAGCTGGTGCCTCTTGGCCTTGTCTGACACTGGGAAGCTCCTGGAGATGGGCACTGGAGAAGGGAAGTCTTGTGTCATAGCAATGTTTGCAGTGCTGCGTGCGCTTAGGGGTGAAAAAGTAGATGTGGTGTCCAGCTCTTCTGTGTTATGTCAAAGAGATGCAGAAGAATGGACCGACTTCTACAAGTTCTTTGGCTTGACAGCTGACACAAACACAAATAAAACCCAAGATAAAGATCGAAAAGAATGCTACCAGAAGGACGTGGTCTATGGCACTATCGAAGCCTTCGCTGCAGATCACCTTCGCCAGATATTTGAGATGAAGGATGTGAGGCCTGATCGCAGCTATCAGTGCATCATAATCGATGAAGTGGACTCCCTGCTGCTGGATCAGGGAGTGCAGCTGACCTACCTGTCCAGCCCCATGGTCTGCATGCAGCACCTGAACATCATCCTGGCCATGATCTGGGGCCACGTCAGCCAGTACGGCTTCCTGTCTACAGGAGACCAGACATTTGTACGGGGTCCTCCTGCTTCATTCTTCAGGGCCATCTTTGACTCAATAGACACAGAAGACACTGAAATTAATGATCCAATGGACATTTTACGTATCGCTGAAGAAACCAACACAGTGCCAAGTGGATTTACAGAGGATATCTACAACAGTGAAAAGGATGAACTTCTGAGGAAACTGAAAACTGTCAGTCAGGATGCTGTGGTGGATTTTTTCCAAGAAATTGAGGACTATGTCCCCTATGGTTTCACTGTTTACACTTTAGACGACGAGGGATTGCTCCGTCTGAGAAAACGCAGTCCGTACAACAACAGGGACATTCCAGAGCTTAAATTTCTTGTCTTGGGGGAAGGCTTGTGTTGTGCTCTCTATGATTCAGAAGAAATTCTCATCAAGCCCATTGCAGAATTAATCTCAGAGAAGATTCAGTACACCCCATGTATAAACAATGAAGACAAAATCAGCATTCCTGGATTCTTGAAGAATCTGGTGGAGAAGAAAGTGTCAGTGTGGGTTCAGAATGCCTTTCTGGCAATGCTGCTGAAGCAAGGACGGGAATATGTTGTGGAAAACGACAACGTCTGTCCAGTGGATTTCAGGTCAACTGGTATAATAGAACTGAATAAGAAATGGGGGGATGGTCTGCAGCAGTTTGTTGAGATTAAACACCAAATCAAACTGAGCACAATTTCCACAGTGACAAACTACATGTCTAACATCTCCTTTTTTGAAAAGTACCATGGGAAAATATATGGAACAACAGGGACACTTGGGAGCAAAGAAGACATTCTGTTTCTGCAGGAGCTATATCCAAATCTCTCTGCCTGCAAAATGCCAACATTCAACCGGAAGAAGTTATTTGAGGTCAGAGGTTCTCTGAAGGCCTCGGCTGAAGAGTGGAAATCTGAAATAAAACGTGTGGTTTTGGCTCAGATTTCCCCAAATTCATACAGAGATGGAAGAGCAGCCCTGGTGATCTGTGAAACTATCAACAAAGCCAAAGAGATCTACGAGGAGCTGAAAACCAGCATCAAAGGTGAAATCATTCTCTACATCCGCAGCGACAAAGACAGTCTGAGCAAAATAGAAAAGGAACTGCTACCTGGTGATGTCATTGTTGCCACAAACCTTGCCGGGCGTGGCACAGACATAAAAGTGTCCAAACAGGTGAACAACAATGGAGGATTATTTGTGATCCTCTCCTTCCTCTCTGAGAACACAAGAGTGGAACTCCAGGCTTTTGGTCGAACTGCTCGCAAAGGTAAACCTGGATCTGCTCAGATAATCGCGTCCACTGAACACCAGTCTTTCAGTACAGCGTCTTCTCTGGAGGAAGCTAAGAGCACAAGGGATAGACTTGCAGCAGAAAAGATAAATCACATGATGAACGATATCACTGAGTTGAAACTGCGAGAGGACCTGTTTTCAGAGTACTGCAAAACTCTTGAAGATGTTTATAAGAAGACAGATGGAGAAGAGGAAAGAGCTGTTGTTGCCATCATGAATGAGTTCTGGGGGATATGGTTGCAAACAAAGTCAGAAGAAATTGACCAGTTGAAGAGAAATGAATTGGAAACGAGTTTGAAAGCTGATTTGTTATTGGCACAAAGTCAGTCTCAAAGTCAGACTTCACCGTGTTCTAGCATTTATCACTACATCACGTTTGGAAATATTGCGCTGAGTGAAAAACAATGGGACGTCAGCGCCAGGCTATTTGAGAAAGCCATGAATCAAGATGAGAGCTGGGCAGCCATAGCTTTTTACAGTCATGCGTACTGCACTGTAAAGCAGCAGAAAGCAGATTACCTGACTAAGGCCAGAGAAGATCTTGAGAAGGCACAGGAGTCTCTGAAGTATCTCAGTGAACAATCCTTGGTCTGTCTGCAGTTTGTAAAAATGTCCTCTGCACACTCAGCCAACAGCAACCAAACCAGCCTTGAAAAACAGTTAACAACCAAGTGCAGTATGTTGAGTTACTTCGACAAAAACATCAGTGAGGCCATCAAGAAGCTGGATGAGATCAAAGAAAGAGGGAGGGATGCAATAGTCAAAAAATCCCCAATGTTCTCCTTGGTGTCGAAGGGCGATGAAGAGCTCCAAGTGGAAGCCAACAACCTCTACAGTCAAGGTCTGAAATATGTATTTTCTGTAGAAGAGGAGCCTCGTTTCTCCTGGGAAGGTCTGGTGGTGTTCAGTCTTGGAATTTTACAGATTATTGGAGGAGCATTGCTCACTGCATTTACATTTGGGACATTAGCTCAAGTCGGCATGGGACTCATCACTGAAGGAATATCAGACTGCATCTCTGGCATAGAGGCCATGGTGACTGGAGAATTCAGCTGGACATCATGGGCTATAGAAAAAGCCATTTCTATAGGTGTGTCTCTCATTGGGTTTGGAGTTGGAAAGCTGGTTGCAAAGGGCTTCAAATCTTCTAAAATGGCAATAAAGGCCTTTGGGAAACAGCTGAAGGCGTTGCCAAAGTTTCTTGCCAGACAGGCTAAAGATGGTTTAAGTGTTGTCTTAAAGACAAATATGAAGAATGTAGTAAAACTCACTGCTAAAAAATTGGTAGAGGAAGTCATTACCTATGGACTTGGGAAGGCAGAAGAGAAAATAATGAAAGAAATACTGAACAGCATCAAAAATGAGGTGAAAAAGGTCATTGTTAATGACGTGAAATCCAACATGGAAAAAGAGCCCTTGGCTTCATTAGTAGACTCCATCATCCTCTCACACCTTGAGGATAAAAATCAGCTTCAATATCTCCTGCAGGACGAGAACAGAAAGAGCCAGCTGCTGGCCATTTTCAGAGACTTGAGCAACACTGCTGTACAGCCGTTCTATGCAGACCTCAGCTGGCAGAACAAGCTCAACTCTGCCTTCTCCAAAGTGATTAATGAAGCTAAAGCAGAGGCCAAAGGAAAAGTACATATTATTCTGACAGCCATCCAAACTGTCCACATAGAAGTACTGGCAGGAGATGCTATCGGTACAGTGCTCAGCCTCTCCAGCAAGTTTTTCTCAAACCTTCATGAACAGCTGAAAACATTTAAAACAGAAAAAGCTTTGTCAGAGAAAGTGAAGGTCAATGAGCTGTCTGCTTCAGATGCTGAGAGGCTGAAAGAATTCAAGCAGGACTTGGCCGACACCATCAGTGCTTTATTGGCTGATGCTTTGGTAGAAGTGTTCCACCAGAAGTTCTCCAGTCACATTGTTTCTCATGTTCAAAACAAAGTAAATGGTGTCATTGGACAATATGTAAGAACTGGCTTAAAGAGTGACAGAACAGAGGAAAAACTCAAAGCTGGACAGAACAACAGATACATCTCATACATGCCAGGACACCAGAATGCTAAACATAAACCTGCAGGTAAACAGTCAGAGTCACATGCTGAAAAGATCAGGAACCCTGCGACTGCAGGCACCATTCTCGATATCAGAGTCCTGTCAGAAGCCACTGGGACTAAGGTTGTTATCCTAACAGAGGACAGCCATGGCAGACTTACCAAGATGCAGGAGCTGAGCCCAGGAGCTAAAGCCACCAGTCAAACTGTGACACTGATCTACAGACCAAAGAGTGCCCAACACCCGGACGGCCATTATGATGTGCGCATCAATAACCAGACAGTAAACATAGTCAGCGAGGGCAAGAGCTGCCTGTTTCATGCTTTGGCACGAAGCATGAAACCAGAGGCCAGTGAAGAAGAGATCACTTTAGAAGCAGACCGCCTCCGATCTGTGGAGGCCGACGCTCTCCTCAAACATCCAGGCCAATGGGAGCCTTTCATCAAGCGCAAAGAGTGGACTGAAACAATCAGAGGAGGGGACTGGTACATGGCAGAGGGAGCTGCACCAGCAAGGATAAAAAAGATCAAAGAAAGCAAAGGGGTACTTCAGCAAGAGGTTGGAAAAATAGAATATTACAAAGGATGGCAAAAATATGCACAGCAAAAACCAGGAATTGGACAATTCATCAATGCAGATCACCAACCACCAGTGAAGAGCATATTGGAAGCTAGAACACGGAATCAGAATAGCAAATTAGCAGAAGCCATGCTTGAGGTGGCAACAAACTCATCTCCTTTAAATACCAACCTTATTCCTGGGGTGCACAAATATCATGGCCGTGAACTTCCAACTGTTTATGTGCCTCAGGAAACACACCGTGAGTTTCCCAGCACAAAATCAAAATCCTTCAGAACATGCTTAACTACCACCATAAGCCAGGATGATGTTGTGGGCGCCTTCAAACTGACCATTGTTGGTGCAATGGTGAGATGCAAGTTGAATAGCGGTAAGAACTTCAAAGACTTTCAGAACAACCAGAAGTCTAAAACCAGGCTTGCCATTTTTGAAAAGAGTTTTCAGAATCACAGTGCAAAGATGGTACAGACGTGGTTCAACCTGCTTCAAGGCAAGGGAGTCATGACACAAGCCCATCTTACCACCCTTACTACATGGATCAATAACAAGGGCTACAGTAATCAAAACGATCCTCTCAGGAACCAAGTCTCCAACCTCCTGAAATGAAAAGGTAACACACTTAATGACAATACAACACATATAGAGCATTTATAGTATAAATTATAGTAATAAATTTTATTTACTGAAAAAGTACACATTAAGAGACCACTCTTACATTGTATACTTTGCATTATGGTGAGCAGTTGACCGAAGCGAATTTGTGTTTTCTTTACAGAGTTACTTCTAAGTACAATGAAATGTACGGAGATCTTCCAACGTGCCTGTTTCACACCTGAGCAGTTCTGCCACTGGCCATTTGATTCTGTGGGTGTGAGTGGTAAACATCTCCACTTAAATGTACCACGTTACTGTCCATACTGTGTTTCTTAAATTTTTATCTTTATAAAAGATTTTTATCTTTAATTCATCATTTATTATGTGGTTAGTTTCCCGTCATTTCCTATTGTTACTATTGTTTTCGCTCTGATTTTTATTATTAGGTTTCCCAGTACAGCTGGTACTATTGTAATCGTTAGGATTTTTATTATTCTTCCTTTTTCTTCTTCTGTACATTTTCGCCTAATTCCACCAGACGGTAAGTGCTAGGGACGCGAAACTCACAGGGTAGGTTCAGGCCCATGAGATGACAGCATACGAAAAAATTCGGTCACGCTACAAGCAACGTCCAAAATTTTGCACATTCAAATCGCTGTTACTCCCGCATGCAATGGGGGATATCAAAAAACTTATATCCACGTGTTCGGGGGATCAAGCTGAATCTTGTGGTATAGGCCACGCCCATTTCCGCCTAGATTTTTTTCGCTACATCGCGAAAACTGAAAAACCTATTTTAATTAACTCCTCCTCTGAAGCCGCAACTCCGATCGCCACGAAACTTGATGACAAAAAATGTTGCAATTGTACGCTAACAAATATTTAAGCAAATAAATAAAACAGCTACTCATGTAATATCTTCGCTTTACAATGGCCGATTGACACCAAATTTGGAGCGTTAATGTAGGACGGCCCCCTGAGGACCTGTGCAAAAATTGGTGCAACTCACCCCTAGGGGGCGCTATTTAATCCAAGAAAATTGTTACTCTATAACCACAGGTCACACTGACATAAAACCAGTGCCCAAATGCTCCCCTTACCACAAGCACTAAAGTTCACCCAAATATGCCCATAGGTGGCGCTGTTGTAGCAGATTAAAGACGTCAACAAAAAATCCCACTGACTTACGTTCATTTTATATCTCCATAACCACAAGTCCAATTGAAACCAAATTTGGGTCAGTTCTTCCTCATGGAGCCCTGAAGACACCTAAAAATTTGGTGCACTTCGGCCAAAAGGTGGCGCTACAATCGAAGCTCAAATACCCCATTCATTTCAATGGGATTTTGAACCAAAGGACATTTTGCCTCATAACTACGGCCCACTACATCGCACATTCATAAACCTTATGTCTCCGTATTTGGGGGGATACTGCCAATTCCGATGGTATAGGACACGCCTCTGTGCGATGACGTTTTACTTTCGTTAAATCGCAAAAACTGGAAATCTTATTTTAATTAACTCCTCCAAAGCCGCAAGTCCGATCAACACGAAACTTGGCACAGACCATCTCTGGACTGAGCCCGAAGAAAGTTTGTAGAGGGAATTTTGATCCAACAAAAAACAGCCGAATTAAAAGCTAACAAATCTTTGCGAAAATGTTAAAAACAGGAAGTATAACATATCTCAAGCTTGGAAAATTAGGGACCTTATGTGGCATGACTTCCCAAAGGCCTGTGTGAAATTTTGTGTCAATTGGACCAACGGTGGCGCTATTAATCATATATGAAATTTCACTCCCATTTACTTACATGCATTTTATATCTGCAGTACCACAGCTCCAATTGACACCAAATTTGGGGGGAATTTTGCCATGGGCCCTGATGACACATGAATGATTTCGTGCAATTCAGCCAAAGGCTGGCGCTGTAATGGAAGCTGAAAGGCCGTCACTAAGCCCATTCATTTCAATGGCATTTTCAAACACGCCACATTTAGTCTCGGTTTGGAATGGCCGATCGAGACCTGACTCGGGGACCTTACGCGGGACGTTTGTGGGGTGCCTGGGCCGACTCGCGCGCCCTCCGTGGGGCACCGGGGGGCTTGGACCCCATTTACAACTGCTTGCAGTTCTAGCTATTTTTGTTTTTCTGTTCTTGATATTTCTTCCTCAGTATTTTCTCATTATCTTCTCATAGTGTGTCAATTATGGTATCCTCATAAACTACAAAAATATAATCAACCATATGTATCAATTCATGGAGCGAGCTAGCGACTAGCTAACTTTTTTCCAAGTTTCAACATGTATGTATTCTGTCATGTGAGAAACTGTATGTAACTTAGAATATTGCTGGGAAATTATGTAAAAAATAGGAAATAATGTCATGTAGTGAAATGATTGTGGGAAATATTACAGGATAAAGCTTGAGATGCGCTTCAGACATGGATGATTAGTTGCTGAGCTGCTGATTGGATGAAGCGGGGCTCAGAGAGGGTGAAACAGACCTGATAAAATCCCAGACACAGTTTGGATGGCAGGAACGCTCTTAACAAAGATCCGTTCACTTGGTGAATTCTTCCACCATAAAGTGATCTTGCTACCTTCAGATCCACCAGGTTGCATCCAGTTCTCATTTTCCTAAATCCTGTTTGTCTCTGAGCCCCTGCTCTGAGTCTACAGCAGCTCATGCTGTATCTTACAGATGGTGTCAGAGGTTTGATTCAGGGATTCAATGGAACTACAAGTGCTTTATACCGCTATTTTAAAGGCTACTTAAAAATTATGAATGAACTATACACTTTGCCATATATTTTGTGTTACTTTGCACAGTGTTCTTTAATCATAGCCTGAATAACATGTAACCTTATATATTTCTGTCTTAATAAAGTGAGCTGAAAGCTACAGTGTCTTCCTCTGTTGTATTCTTCCACTGGGTGGTGCAGGTTACTGTGGGGGGCTTTGGGACAGCAACAGTGAAATGTAAAAAAGTAAAGTAAGGATAAGACCTTGACCATATATATTTTTATAGTTTGTTAAAATATCTTTCTGATATATAGATTAATAATAAATTATCTCAATCCCTATTCTAGAAATACACCACAAATTATTCATCAATGCAGGTGACTATCAAGTTTCTTAAAGGGTGATTGGTGGACTAACAGAAGGGGGTGGGGTGGGGGGTTGGGGGGGTGAAGGTACCGACCGTCTGCAGAAGAAATAAAACTGTAATTTAATTAATTTACATAGGCAGTTAGAAGCCTGGCTAGTTTAAAATACGTTTGTGACACTACTGCTACACTGTTTTGTGTATTGTACTGTGTGTTGAGAGCTATACTAGTCTGCACAGCTACATGTTAGCACCACCGCTAACAGCAAGCTAACTTCATATGGACACTGGAGCCACTGACAGTGTGACTGGACAAGCACGACTGCACCTCTGACAAAACATGTTTTTTTTTTCCCATTAAGCTGGTTAAATTATTTATTTTCACTATTTTTCATGCTGTTTGAGAATATAGACTGCCTAAAAATCTATACACTATCTGGGAAAATGATGAATGTTGCTGTAGAAAACAGTTGTCCTTTAGAGCTGCAACCATTTTTTAAAATTTAATGGTTCTCCAGCTGTAGTTAGTCCAAAACACAACAAATGTTGAGGATGACTCATTTTCACTATTCCTGTGATGTTAGTATTATAAGTTTATTTTTAAGTTACACCACATTTATACCTTATGCATCATTGGAGGTGTGAATCTCTAAGCATCTCATGATTCCATTTGATTACGATTCAGAGGGCTGCGATGTGATTATAAAACGATTATCAAATCTTCAAATCTCTTTCTCTTTCTTTGTGATTTATGGATAATTACCAAGCATTTCATTTGCACATTAAAATCCAAAACAAACGTCTCCTCCTTAGATTAAAAGGACTATTTTGCCTCCGTAATTTATGAATTTCAGCTCCGTTAAGGTCACCACCATCCTTCTCCCACCCCAACTTATCATAAATTTATAATATCATCATAAAGATGCAAAAATGCATTATCTAATCTTGTGGGAACAAGATAATAACTCATGCATCATGGGAATTCTGAGGGAGGGGCGTAGGCTGCGTGTGCTCAGCGGTTTATTTAAAGCGTCAACTTCCTCTGGAAGCCTCTCAGAAGCATTTCAGCAGCGAAGCTTGTAGCCTGCACCACGTTAATGACTTGTTTTTAATTGTCCTTTTTGTGCTTCTACTACATTCTTCACAGCTCTCTGTGGATCGCTTTCGTTCCTCATCTTGACGGGTGCATCTAGTAACTACCACAGGGACCATTTCAAACTAAGTGCGTTTTACCTGCCGGACTTTGCCGACATGTTTAGATTTTGTTGATTTGGTGATTAGTGTTTGCTTTTTGTGCTTCTACTATGATTAAGTAGCTACATAGTAATTTTTTTTTTGTCTGATGTAACTGTGTTTATTGTTGATATACGAACAGCCTGCCGTTTCTGTGTCTGACTTCCTGCCCAGTTCACTTTTGTTGCTTGATGCTGGGACGCTTCCTGGACGCACTCAGTCTATGGACGCACTGCAGCGCTTCTGGTGTGAGCACAAACATTTAGTAGAATGGCTGCTCCGGCAGCAGCGAAGCAGACAATGAGTCTGGGGTCATGTAAACTTGGTTACTAAGACTTTGCAGCAGGTGGGCCCACAACGAAGCTCCGTCCCCACTGTGCTGAGAGTCTAGCCCGGCTGCCAGATTTTTCAGTCCAATAATCAGTCCATCTATAATGTCGTATACCACGCATTGTCTTACATCCAGTGAGTCTGCTGTCTCCATGTTTGGCAATGATCAGAGTGATGATGACTGCGAGTAGAACCATGCTTCCTTGTTCTCTCAGTCTGTCGCCCCTACAGAGCCATCTTGTTTGAGGACGTTTGGTTGCTTCAGATTTCGTTTCCAGTGGGCAGTGTGAATCCAAGTTGCTCTTTCTGTCACCTTTACTGCTGTATCTGTTGTGAGCAGCTTCTGACACGGGCTGTTCCACCTGCCCATTCTTTCTTCTGAAAGGGTAGGAGCCCTTTTATATCAATTATTGACGTTTAGGGCTCCACGCTCAAGTTAGCAACGCTTAGCAACATCAAATAAGCAACTACCGGTAAAGTTAGTCAAAACAAATATGCAACATGAGCCTCACTGAATCCCGGGTTACATGTGAAAATGTTTTGCAATGGTAAAAATTCCCAATACAATACTTACTTGGAAGAAGCCCCATCGGCTAATGACAGTCATCAGCCTGAATAGGCCACAGGGTCTGGGGAAGCTGCACTACCTGTATTTCCTGCACTCCTCACAGCGACATGACACCATCGAGACTCGTGTGAACTTGTGTAAATGTATGAAGAAACATTCATCAATCAGAAGGTAAGGTGGACGAAGGAGGAACTGTGGCAGAAGGGAGGGCCTTAATCTAGGGGCAAATCTCTGTTGAGGTCCTGTTATTGTGAGCTCACAAGAACTCTGCCATTCTGAAGATCCCCAAGGTGAGAGACCTGACTAAAGGTCAGAGGCTGACAGCTAACTTTAACAAGCAACAAGCTCAATGAAGTAGTGACTTAGTGTCTAAATCTGAGTAAAACAGATGCATAAAGGAATTTTCCCTTAGGGGGCTCAATGTAGGTGGAAGGTGAGGTATGGTTTATGTAAATGTCACATTCTGGTCGTGAAGTTATTCGACTAAAGTTCAGGAACAGGACCACGGCTCTCTCTCACTAATTCAGCCACCTGCACCTCAATTCCTGCAGTCCAACCACCTGTGTTTCACTCATTTCATCCACCTGGGCCTCTCTAAACCAATCACCTGCACATACACCTGTTTAACACCTTTCTTTCCCTTTTCTCAGTTCTCACATCTCTACCCCCTAAAGTCCTCACCACTTTCAATGAACAGCACTGTGGCCATACAGCAAGAAGGTCCTGGGTTCAGACCTCGGTCAGCCCAGGCCTTACTGTGTGGAGTTTGCATGTTCTCCATGTGTTTGTGTGGGCGCTCCGGTTTCCTCCCACTATCAAAGACATGCATGCCAAAATCCATAATTCCCCAAAGTTATAGGGTTGTTTTTCTAATACAGTAACCACAGGGGGATCATAAAGTGAGCCTCCCTGAGCCTCGACCCCCGGGTTCCCAGCCGCTCCAGCCACCAAACCCTAAACAACCCCCTTTACCCTTCTCCCCTCGATCCCTCCATCATAAATACTCATCATTATACTAATAAACTACCTTTTTATACCTCACACTGGAGTGGTCTTTGTTATAGAAACAACTATACATATGCCCAAAATACATTTATGTCTTTAAGATCAGATTATTCCTGACCAGTAAGGGCTTTGTAGGTGAGCAGAGGGATTTTATATTCTATTCTGGACTTTACAAGCCATGCTTCCATCTAATTGTCATGCGAATTTTAAGCGTACTGTTGAAAAGTGCGTTTCCATCAGCTGGTTTGGAGCGAATAAACCAGGCTACGGCAAGTGTAGTTGTCACATGGCTGTAATAAACAAGATGTATTTGTTCCAAACCAGAAACAATCTCCCATTTAGCTCGTTAACTCTTTCCGTCAACCTTTTCTAAAGCGATACTTCAAAATGTGCATAAAAAACATTGACGGAAATACGACTAAGAAGGAGAAGTGGCTGTTACACAACACTTGATAAAATATTTTCAGATTTCATTCTGACTTGTGAAGTTCATTCTGAAATGAAGTTACTCTTAACACATGAGCATTACGTTCATACAGCGAGCCCTGCAGCCTCTGTGATTTTAGCGAGGAGATTAATCAAATAACGGGCCAGTTTCTGAGATGTAGCCGTCCTGTCACCAAAGCCTTCGTGGCAGGATGAAATGGCGGCCGCATAGGGTTAGCCTCCCTTGTGTTGCGGCAACGTAGGAAACAGGGGCGTTTCATATGAACGCTGAAGGGTAGCTTTGGCGTAAAGTCTTTAAACTTTGTCACGCTGGCTGAAAGCGTCAGTTATGATGCATTCAGATGAGAACGTGTTGAAATATCAGAGATGTCACGTTTTTGTTTTTTGCACAAAGCTCTACATTTTTAGTGTTTTGTAAATGCTCCGTACTTGTATAGCGCCTTTCTAGTCGACCACTCAAAGCGCTTTTGTTAGGATTTGGGGTTTTGTGATGTTGTTTTTCCTGTGTTTATTTCATATTGTCATGATTTAGAGTTTTGTAGTCTTATTATTTTGGTTCGTTCACTTTAGTCTTCTTAGTACTGTCTTGTCTCTTATCTTAGTTCTTGGTCCTGTACATTTGTTTATGTTATATGTACTTCTGGTCAGTCTTAGTTCTTAGACTTTTGTCTCCATGTTAAGTATAGTCTTGTCACCGGTTTGGTTCCGTCTCTGTCAGTGTACTGTTTTTGCTGTCTTTGTGTTTTTACTTTGGTTGATCTGTCCTTGTGCGTCCTGTGAACTTTACTTCCTGTTTTATTTTGTTAACATCCTGTACCTGGTGTCCTTGTCTAGCTTCACTTGATTACCACATGTGTCTCAGCCGTGCTTCTCTCCCCTGTTGTCCCTGTCTGCCTGCCTGATCTCGTTAGCCTCATGTCTGTCACCTGTGTTCTCCCGCCCTGCTCGTTTGTCCCTGGTGTATATATGTTTGGTGTTTCTCTTCAGTCTTTGTCCGGTCATTATTCGTGTAACCCCACCAGTCTGTCGTTGGCAGTCACTTTGTGTGTTGTCTTGTCGGCCTACTCGTCTTGTCACCCAGTCTCTGAATTTCCGTTTGGATCACCTATTGTTTGGACTCTTACTTTGGATTTTGGATTCAGCCACTGTTTTGTAAGTGTGCTCGCTTTTTGTTCGTATTAAAACCCTTGGAACTGAATCTGCCTGTTTCGTGTCTGCATTTGGGTCCACCCACCTCCTGCCTCACCACACACATCGCATAACAGCTTTTTACATTACTTCTGCAATCGCCTTTCACTCACATTCACACACTGAGCCCAAGTGCTCAAACAGAAACTAACATTCACACACATTCATACACTGAGGCATTTCGGGGTTCAGTGTCTTGCCCAAGGACACTTCAACATGCAGCCCAGGGTAGCCAGGAATTGAACCGCCGCCTTTTGTAAGCAAATTATTGAAATACAGTATCTCACAAAATAGAGAACACACCTCACATTTTTGTAAATATTTCATTATATCTTTTAAGATGACAACACTGAAGAAATGACACTTTACTACAATGTAGAGTAGTGAGTGTACGGCTTGTATAACAGTGTACATTTCTTGTCCCCTCAAAATAACACAACATGCAACCATTAACCCTTTAACTGAGAATTAAATTTGTGGGGGGGGGGCGGATATAGAAATCAAACAGTCGGTTGGGAAACCAGTCGGTTGACTTGCCCACTTCAGGTGCTCCGGCTTCCTCCCTCCATCCAAAGACATGCAGGCTAGTTGGTGTCTATAAAATTGACCTTAGGTGTGAGTGTGAGTGGTTGTTTGTCTATATGTGCCCCTGCGATGGACCGGCGACCTGTCCAGGGTGTACCCCGCCTTTCGCCCTATGCCAGCCGGTCAGTTGGCTCCAGCCCCCCACAACCTTGTACACAGGATAAGCGGTTGACGATAGATGGATGGATCTACTTTCTATGTTGCCAGCGGTTTAGATGTGAGGGGTGGACTTACTTCTGTGAAATACTGTAAGAATTTCAAACTATATTTGAAATTTGTGTTTCCTTTACAGTGTATCGGCACCGAGAAAACTACGGTTCTTCCACCTCGAGGATAATCATCAAGAGGCCTCTCTAAAGATGTATCATGAGGATTGCTTTTCCGTTTGGTTTAATTCAAAATAACTTTTTGATTTTTACTATCTACTACTATAATTTTACTATCCAGGGGGCTCATTACAGAAACAATCCTAATTACTTGTCCTGTCTCATCTCAAACGTGATTGACGGGAAAATTCTAAATGAGCCAGTACAAAGGAAAGTCCAAACATTATTCTACTTTACATCCCCTTGAATTCCAAAATGGAAATAAAACATTGACTGTGCCATTGGCAGACTATTCACAAAAGAGATAACTGTTAGCGTGCCTATTTTACACCCTAACAGCTCTGCAGTGGTACGTGGTTAGGGTAGCATGTCTTTAGGGTTCCCCCTTTTTCCAAAGATGCCAACAAGATACAGTTGAGCAGCCACAGCAGGATAATTTCAATTTTAAAATGATGCAATGTGTGGAAATTATGTAATAGGAAATAGTGTAATGCAGGGAAATGAGCAAATTTAAATATTCTCTGACATTATACTCAAACATTTATGACAATAACTATCTGGATTTTTTTTTCAAGGAACCACATTGCAAGGCTGCAACATGTTGTAGCCTTGCAAAGTGAAGCAAGGTGATGCATCACACACACACACCTCTGTTCGCGTATTATGCATGCAGTAGGGTATTTTATTATTACTTCGCACTTGTGATGTTAATCTAGTAACCCAGGATGATTTTTGAGAAGCGCGTATCGAGGCTTGTGTTGGTGACGTATGTGGTGACGCCTGAAGCCTCGTGAGCCGGCCGTACCACGTGACCGATTCAGGAGACGGTTCGTGGGTTTGGCATGCGACTCGAAAGGAGCAGCAAAATGCAACGGACCCCATAGACATCCTCTATGTGTCTAAGAGGACCCTCCTCAACATTTTGTTGACTTTGGAACTTTAACTTGAACACAATTAGATTTTAGATATAGCTTATTTTAAGGACTAAAAAAAGTTTCTACAGCAGGTGAAAATTAAAAAAAGAAACCGCCTGAAGCCCAGCACTGTGGAAAAGTTAATTTTAAAGAAAGATGAATAAAACGTTGTCTCTATTATATAAAGTCACAAACCAATTCGTCATAACCCTCTGCCTTGTTTCCACTTTCCTTTTGACCGTCATTGCATTATAAAGACTCTTTATTAATAAGTTAATCAGTTGTGTAACTAGGCATCACAAACATCATTCATTTTTCAGTTCAAAGCTTCACACACCAAAGCCGTGATGCCGTTAGAATCACTCTGCCTGTTTTACATCTATTGTCCACTTGATGGCGCACTAGAGCAAATGAAGCACCGTGAAGCTTCGGCCCACAAGGGAACCAACTGGACGGACAGCTTCAATGCTTCATGAAGCTTCATCTCACCATCACTAGTCTGCAGTACACGGATAGTTTAACTATCAAACAAACAACTTAAGAAAATAACACATTAAACTTAGCAACACTAACAAACGGCACATGTTCACAGCAGCACAGCCTCACCTCTTCTGTCCCCTTTGGAAGCACAAATCCCACTGTTTATATAGGGGGGTCAATTCACACCCAGCAGCTTCAGCCCATCCCATTCTGATGCAGGTTGGTCTACATTTGGAACTTAGTCACCAGTTCACTCCGCTCCCACTGACTAAAAAACAGCTCAGGGTTATTCACACATTTATTTATAATAACCAAAAACAACCAAAAGAAACATTCATATAAAGAAAAAAAAACCCTCTACTTGGTTTGGCCCGGTGATGTCATCCATGACCCCCTATTCCTATAAAACAGGAAATGCTTAGGCCGGCCCTTCCCCAAACAATTGTCCTGCAGGTGGAACTGAACAAAGGAACAAACATTTGTAAGTATTAACACAGGAAAACAATTAAACCATGTTTAAACTTGTAACCTAATAAAATGGAGCTGAAACTTACTTATGACTGTGTGTTTACTCTAACTTATCATGTGCTTTGCTGTCACCTGTAAAATAATGCAAACACAAACAACCCGGGATAGTAAGTGGTGCACTTTTACACAAGCTATGGTTTATTACCCCCCCAAAAAACACATATGTATAAAGTTGAAGGTAATGGCCTGTATGGGACAAGAGGTGAGAAAATCCACTTCGTCCAGTCTGTATTAATATTTCTCATTAACACGGAGCACAAATGTGGTTTCACCACTGTGTACAGGATATTTCAGGTTTCAAATCAACTGATGATGAATGAAGTTCACTGACAGATGTGAAACCAAACTTCCTTAAGCTGCAAACTTTTTGGAAACATTTGCATGATTCAATCATCGACAGTGAAAACTAACATGCCTGTTATGTTTTTATGTGGTGCGGACACATGCACCAGACAAGTCAAGTTTTAAAGATTTAATTCATAAAAACTGGGCAAGAGATGGTACTAGGTGGTTGGACAAGTTAAGAACAGGGGCAGGCAGTCTTGATCTGAAGAAGCCATTGATTCTGAAGACCAAAACACACAAACACTAGAGACTCAGGCCCCATCCACACTACTGTGTTTACATTTTAAAGCGGAGACCTTTTGCTACGTTTGCACCTCCCATCCAGACTACAATAGCGAAAACGAAGACTTAAAACACAGAAGTGTGGAAACGCTGCCGACCCTGTTTTTGTCTTGAAACTCCGGAGGGCGTTTTAGTGAAGACAGGCAAAAACTGAGGACTTTAGAAATGACGACGCAGCCGCTCACTTGGCTCTCTGATTGGCTCTTATAAGTCTTATAAGTCTTGCAAAGCAGAGACACGATGCTGCTGACAGAGTTTTTGAGTTGGTATTTTTAAAATAATATTCTGTACCGTGCAAAGAACACGTACAGCCTACACATGTACTGTGCATGTCACCGTTTACTTTGCAGCGACTCCCAGTCTGTCCCGCCGCTGCTTTCAACTCCTCTGTTACATTCAGTCACAGTCCCAGCTCGTTATTGGTCCATGTAAAATAAAATCTGGTCTGATTCTTCGTCTGTATTTCTTTATTCTTTCCCCAAATCTTCTGTAACTACCGAACAGACCATCTGCTTCATGTTCAGGCCCAGTGTACCTGAACGGTTTTCAGTCATAATGTTGACAGAGATCAACTCTCGCAGCTAAAGCGCTGGTGTGGACGGAGATCGTAATCGTTTTAATTCTGTTTCTGACCTAAAGCGAGTAGTGTGGATGGGGCCTTAGTCGGCCTAGAGGTACTCACCCATGTGAGTGGCAAGTCTCAGGAAAGCCCACATCTTAAGGCCAGGCGCTGATGAGGATTGCCACGAGGTGTGTTGCTTCATCAGGCGATCAGCTCCATGCCCATAACACACCGATACAACACAAGGGCAAACAGGAAAACAAAACAAGACAAACCCCCAGGTGCCTCTGTTCATTTTATTTTAATCTCTTGATTCACAAATTGGGTACGAGGGATTCGCTGTGCATGCCATGTATAAGTACCTCAAACAGCCCTTAGCCTAATAATGCTGTTTGACGTAACTTATAGAGTACACAAAATAGAAATCAAACATCTGTCCTCAGGCATTTACTAGTTTCAGACTCTTGGAAAGTGTAAAAAACAGTAAAATTCCCCCAAACTACTGTCACTCTGAACTCTCTCTTTAACCATATCAAACACATTTAGACTAATCTAAGTGATCTCCTTTTGATAACTAATTTAATATTTTTTCACTCCCAATCACTGAGCCTCCATGGATGACCTTCACAGTACAGCTGTACGTAGGAAGGCCCTGCGCATCATTGGTGATAATAAACACCCCCTCCATATTGATTTTGAGCTGCTCCCTTCACGGCGACGACACAGAGTACCTCTGGCAAACAGAAATATCTATAAGCGATCTTTTATACCTAGTGCAATAAGTTTAATGAACAAGCTGCACTAATTGGTATCTTTCTGTACAGGGAGTATATTGTACACTGTGTATATGGGGTAAACTGCAGTGATGTGATGTGTGGTGAGATGTACGGCACCAATGTGATATGATGTTGATATATTTATATATGTATGTTTATATACTGATGTTTTTATAGGTCTGGTGACACCAAAGATGATTTTTCAGCCTTGGCTGGACAGTAAGTGTTATTCTATTCTATTCTATTATCTGACATACACCCCTGTTGGACTAACATACTTTGTATATATCATTGTCATATAAAATGCAAATATGCCATGATAGTAATTCCTGCCCACCACATACATACTCACAACTTACCGTCCTGTTTCGAGCAGGGAAATGGACAAGGTGTGTCTCCCTCCCCTTATATTATTTTTATTATATTTTTATTTAATCTATCTTTTTATTTTAGATTCATTTAAATTTAATGTTTTTATTACTTATTGTTTTTGAATGCCATTCTAATGTGTTTATTTGCACTTCGCCCACAGTACTGTTTAAATAAAGTTGGTCTGTGTTAATGTAAAATGTGTCTGAATGAAGAAAACTACCTGAACACCAACAATACAATAATACAACTTATTGTATTGATTATTCTTATTTATACACAGCTGGGTATAAAAAATACTTAACAACCTGAATGTGTAAAGTAACTAGTAACCTAACTAACGCTGTCAGATAAATGTAGTGAAGTAAAAAGTATTTCCGTCTGAGTGGAGTGAAAGTATAAAGTAAAGCACAAGTCAAAACTGTGCTTAAGTATTTTATTGTATTCCCGAAGCTCAATGAACCCGACTGTCCATTTAACAGCAGGGACGTAAAGAAGTGCCTTCACATAAAGAGGGGGGGTCTGCCGGTGTCAACTTTTGACATGCTAAATATAATTCGTTCAAGTCTGATTTTACATTTGTCTAACACCCAAAATAGACCTTTACAACATAGTTTTACTTTAAGTTTCTACAAAACACCGACCATTATTTAAACTAAACACCGTCTTGACACCGCGCCACCCCTCCGGGCTGAGTTGGTCTCGCCCGTGTCTCCCCAGCATCAAACGCACATGTTGGGTGTGTTGTGTTGAGCATTGCAGCGATATTACAGCGTTTTTCAGGGCTGTGCTCGCTGTCACGCTGCTGTTCGCTGTCTGCGGGCCACAGTTTGAGCTCCAGAAGCTTCTCGGTCCGCGAGAAACTCTTAAAATAAAGCCGAGTTTTTGTCGGAAACAGCTGCGAGGACGCTGACACGAGCCCGGCGTGGCTGCAGCGGCGACTGTCTGACTACACCTGGCTGAAGGTGAGCACACCGACACACACATACACGTGTCACACTACCTGTGATTTTAAACTCATTACATCATGTAGCTGTCCGTTTATGTGTCTGTTGGCGCTAGCAGGTTAGCTTACTGTCAGACGCTCCACGTGAGAGCTTCAGGCTCCCGGCGTGCAGCCGCTTCAGTCAGCACGATATTCACATTAAACCTGGCGTGTGTGCTGAGATACCGCGGGATACTTCACGGCTGTGGTTTGGCAGTTTTAACCCGCAGAGGAGCCGCCCTTTGGCCGGCAGGTCACAAACCGCAGAGCTAGCCGCCGGGTGCCGAGCAGTGCCACGTAGCTAGCCGGCTAACGGAGCGGAGCAGCCGGCGGAGCTGCAGGAGACCAGCGAGGACTCAGATACTCCAGTAACGGACCAGTAACGTTACCGCTCTGTCGTTACAAGCACAGTCCTGCATACTTAAAGTAACTTTGTGCAAACACAGCTTAATGTTAAAGTAAAAGTACTTAAAGCAGCCTGTAAGTTACCTGCTGTAACGTTACTAAGAGTCTCCCTCGTGCATTAAGCAGGATTGATTAGGGAGGAACAAGTACTTACATACTTTACTGGGATAAAAGTACTAATACCAGCCTGTCATTACAAGTAAAAGTCCTGCATGCTTATTAATGTTCTGCAAGTACAATCAGGAAAATGTACTTAGTATTAAAGTAAAAGTACTTAAAGGAGCCTGAACCTTGTGAACTATTACACAGTATAGTAATTATTATTCCTCATGTGCTCATGTCAAACCAGGATTTTACTGCTGGATGGTCAGGGAGGAACAAGTACTCAGATACTTCAGTAAAAGTACTAATACCTCTTTCTCATTACAGGTAAAAGCCCTGCTTTAGAAATGTTGCTGTAGTAAAAGTATTTTTAGTCAAATGTGTTGGGTAGTGAGTATTAAAAGTACTGAAAGCTGTAAAATGTCCCTGTTGTACTGTTATATATATTCTGTCATCAGATTATTATTAATCCTCATCGCTCTGTAAAGCAGGATGTTGCTGATTGGTCGAGGAGCTCGAGCTCATTCTGAACTGCAGCTGATGAGTCTTTTCATTCAGGATCAATCTGCTGATCTTCCCAGAGCCCAAAGTGACACCCTCAGCCTGTTAGGAAGGAATTAAACACGCTAAACTGAAAAGCAACAAACAGCCACGTTTGAGAAGCTGAAATGTTTTAAATGAAATACACGATTATCAAAGCAGCCTGTTCATCTTTAGTTTTACTGACTGATTAATAGTTACAACTTGAATAAACTATTGAGGAGCTTAATTTCTAACATAGGATATTTTAGAAGCTGTTTAAATAAGATAAATGCAGTGGAGTCCAAAGTTACAAAGTACCTACTTTAGTAAATGATCAGCAGCGTTTCAACATTTTACTTCTTAAACTGTTGATGGCTTATACAGATACACTGAGGCCTGTCTGACTCCAGCTGGATCGGGTGTCGGTGATGTTCCGTCCCAGGGTCCAGGGGTATCCTGGACGCAACATAAAAGTGTGGCTTCCCACTCTTCCCATTCCCAAGCAATGCCAGAACAAAGGAGATGCAATTTAGCAGTTTTATTAGCTTCAGAGTTGAGCAGTGCTCAAAACAATCTAAGAAACCTAAAAGTTAAGAAAAGTAAAGAAAAGACAAAGCTCTAAACTTGGCTTCTAATCTAAAAACAGGAGAAAAAGGCTGCAAACAAAAAAGGGCTTCTCACTCCTACACAACAAAGAAATATCTGTATCAGAAAAAAACGGCTGAAGCCAACAAAACAAGGTTGTCAATCAGTCGACAATCAGAATTACAAAACTAAGCGACACAGATTCACTTACAAAGTGTCATATAATCACAACATGCTCTGCTCATGACAGACATAACACACAGGCTCAGGTTGGGAACGGCAGAGAGAGAGAGAGGAGTTCCTGTCAGTGGGGCTTAAGATGGCTGCTGTCATCCAGGTGACCAATCAGGAGACTCCAGTCAGCTCTGCAGGACCAATCCAGTGTTCCCACCTGGTCTCCATTACCTGCATACACTCACTCTAAGGGAGGAGAACAGCTGACTTTGCAGGGCGAGCTAAAAACAAACAACAAAATATGACCCCGGGGTCATAACGGTGACGAGTGGGCCAATCAGTTTAATCCAGTTGTGCATTATTAAATTGAATAAACGGCCCCCAGCCTGTCAGTAACCGTAGGACGTATCGGCCCGTCTGATCGCTCTAAGTGTAAAAGCAGCAGGAAGTAAAAGACATTAGTTCTGTCACTGAGCCGTGGAAACAGGAACTTGAACTTTTTTCTCCTCCGCCTTTTCCCATCAGGCTTTGAGGCTCGCCGTGCGACACCATGAGCTCCAAGGCGTGTAAGAACTGCGGCAGCACGGACATCGATGTGGACCAGGCGCGCGGCGACGCCGTCTGCATGGGCTGCGGCTCCGTGCTGGAGGACAACATCATCGTGGCCGAGGTGGAGTTCGTGGAGTCGGGCGGCGGAGGCTCGCTGGCTGTCGGACAGTTCATCTCTTCAGACGGTGAGAACGACGAATAAAAGGTTCCCGCTGACGTGAAAGTCCAGATCCAGCTGCTGATCTGGATTTGTACAATCACTTCCAGTCACGGAATATTACGGAGTACGTTTAGCCTAACAAGTACTGAAGTACAACTTTGAGGTGTTACAGTGTTTCCTCTAGGATTTTTTTTCAGCAGCGCCTCCCCCCTCCTCCCCCACACACACATTTTGATCTGAATATAAAACCCCAACACAACACGTCTCAGAAGCTCTTGTGACCATGGGCAGCTTAGAACAGCTTCAAACTGCAGGGTTTTCCCAGTTTAATGTGAGCTTCAGATGAATGTTTTGGTGTCGGTCGGGGAGTTTGGGGCTCCTCCCCCAAGAAAATGTTATGTTTTCCAATGAAAAATAAGTAATTTCACATCATATCGGGCCGTTATTTTCACCATATCTCTGAACAAATAGTTGGAAAAGCTGGAGCAGATAATAAATAACCACCAAGATCTGCTGGAGGAACTCCAACCCCCTAAAACCCGGTTAATGTGACCTCAGAATCATTATGGATACGACTGTTCATGTTTTTGTGTCTTCATTTTCCAGCTTCTGACATTTATCTGTAGACATTAATATAAAAGAATAGGCAGCAAGTGAAACCTCCTCCCTTCTGAGGTGACTTTTATTTGCACATTAAAAGCCAAAAGTCACCTCCGTCCTTTCTTTCCGGGAGATGTTAGCTAACTGAGCGACTAACCAACTTCACTTTACCAGAATATTTTACTCCGCTCGCGTTCACAGTCACTTTCTGCTGCTCGGACAGACAAACACTTGCTACGCACCTCCTATGTGGCGAACCACCGCTACTGAATGCATATAGCGGAAACACTGTATTTTACATTTCACGACTTTCTACTTGAATTCAAAGGAACATATTGTAGTTTGTCTTCACTGCAGGTGTCTGACAGCTGTGGCTACTTTACAAATGACATATAACACAAAAAACACAATAGTTTAAAACAATAAACTACCCAACAGGATGTAAAATGTGACCTTAAATGATAGTTTTTTTGTATTTTAGTAGTTTTAGTATTAGAATTTCTTGCTGTTTTCTTTCTACTTACAAACTTATAATCAGCAGATTAATCCATAGTGAAAATAGACATTTTTACTTTTAATACTCTGCCAAATATTTTTTTTATATATTTAGAATATATTTTTAATATATATTATACCTCCTTACTTTACTAGAGTAACATTCTTGACTTATTTTTTTGCATTGTGGTATAAATACTTTTACAGAGGAGGAGGAGGGGCTGCTTAATGTGATCAAGTTATGTTAATCAGAGCCTGACAGATATGGGATTGTTAAGACTGATATCGATCATAAACTTATCCCTAACATTTTTATTACAGCTCTGTCCGCCCACTGGGCTTTATTCCCTGAGATAAGTCATCTTGTGATTTTTATTATTTTTTAAAGCCAGTTAATGAAAAGTAGAAGCATCAGCAGAGTGAGTTTGGACCTGTCAGGTGTGTGTTTGATGTGAAGCTGCTATTGTGTTGTAGTTCCTCAACATGTCCACTGGAGGGCGCCATAGGATCCTTTATAGTCAACCTGCTCAGGCTGTTTTGGCCTTTTGCAGGGAAGACAGTTTTTCTTTAGTTATGAGATGATAGTTTGAGATGATATTAGTTTAATAACAGACCGAAAATTAATTGTCAATAATTGTGACAATCCTGAGTCACTTTACAAGCAAAATCTGGAAACATTCTCCTTTTCCAGCTTCTCAAATTTAAAATGTTTTACAGTAAAACTGAATATTTGGGTTTAGACCAAAGAAAATGCTGCTTTGGACTCTGGGAGTCAGTGGTGGTCGTCTCTAAAGTGCTGAGACGTTTTAATAAAAGAGGAATGGACGGTGAAAATGATTGCTTTTGTTGTAACAGTAAGATTTATTGAAATTTCTTTCCGTCTGCTGGCAACACGAGCTTCACGTCTTCATTGTTCGTCAGTGGTGGACGAAGGATTCAGAGCAGTTATCAGAGTAAAGTAAAATATTTGCCTAATGGAGGAGAAGGTAGAGCATGAAATACTGTGCTAATATGTACTTGAGTAAATCTACTTAGTCACATCCCACCACTGTGGTTAGTTAAGGTTCACCGCAGAGCAGCAACTGCAGATTATTTCTATATTGATTTAATATGCATTAGCAAATAAAAATCCCCAGAGCTCAGCGTGAAGTTTCCAAATCATTTAATCTTCTAATCTAACTAAAGATGCAGCTTTTTAAATTTTCCTCTGCTGATAAGAGTCTGTCCGTTTGTCCGCAGGTGGAGGCCCCAACCCGTCTTTTGGAGACGGACACCTGCAGAGCTGCGGGAGGGAGTCCAGAGCGCAGACGCTGTCCAGAGGTGAGTGACCAGCGGAGGGCGCCACATACCTTCCTGAAAGTTCCCATGAGCCTCTGCTGCTGTTTGTTCCTCTTCATGGTGACACAAGTCCGTCTGTTTCTTCATGTAACTCGTGTTGGTCGATCGTCGTCTGGCTTTTTGTTTCCATAAGTTGCAGGGTGGCTCAGTGGTCAGCGCAGGGTTAATGCAGAGGACGCGTTTCTGTCTCACTGTTTATGTGAAAGGTTGATTTGATAGTTTTGAGTTGCTGAGGTTCAGGATCATCATTCTCACACACCTAACTGTACAGTTTTTAATAGAGACTTTTGTAAAGCTCAGATTAGATTTCATCCCTTCATACATCAACATTTCTTCCTTCAGGGGACTTTAATGTGCCGACAGAGACGCGGTTTACATCTTAGTTTGTGTGCATATATATGTGTGTGTGTGTGTGTGTTTAATCTTCACTTATATTGTATTGCGTGTAAATGTCGTCGCAGTGTTGCACACGTTGGCGTTTATAACCTCGTCTGACACAAGAGCCGATTAATTAAAGGCTTCTCTGCGTTTTCAGAGCAGATTATTTACCTTGAAGCTTTTTATCCTGTTTGTTCAAAGGACGACTCATAAACGCATCTTTACAGGCAGTTTTTTTTTTGTATAAACTGTAATGTTGTGCAAATTCAGTGTTTGTATGTTTCCCCTCCGTTTTAATGATGAATGTCGATGTTAAAGTTCAACCACTCGACTGTTGGTTTGACGTGTGTTGGTTCAGCTTCTCCTCACGGGTCGTCAGGGACGGAGACAGTCGGCGTTATGACGGTTTGTCTTCGGGCCTTTTATTTTATTTGCATTTGCGTATTAAAACCCAAAAGAAACATATCTTACTTAGGTCTGCAACTAACGACTATTTTGATAGTCGATTACTGAAACGAATAATCGACTATTCGGATTATGAATCTCAAAATGACACGACGCCTCTCATTTAGCTGTTAGCCTTTAAATTAAACCTGAGGCTGTTTCAGCCAGGTGCTAATTAACAGTCAGGACCATAAAATAAATGCTGCTTTCAAAAATGGATCTTTTAATGAACGTTTCTGCTGCAGCAACAGAAAGTTCCTCTGAAATCAGCTGATCTGCTGTTTAGTGACGGAGCAGCTTTACACGCCAGTACGGCAACACGGCGGGACAAACTGACCCTGTGTACAACAGGAAGGAAGAACGTCCTGCATTTCATTTGCCGAATTTACAAGAGGGGATCAATAATAACGATTTTGTAGTCGACAGCGTTTCACAACAAATATAGTTTCCCCAAACTCAGCAACTCACAAAACTCTGATTGTTTTTTTTTAAAGGAGTTTGGGCGGATTAGCCGCCTCACGCACAGACAGAACTGTTTTCTCTTCTTTAGCTTCTCTTGCGCGCTCAGCAGCAACACGTTCTCCAGCTGGGAACTGAAATTCGTTGGTAACGAATTTAATAATCGATTTTTGTCGCCTACGTCAATTAGTTGTTGCAGCCGTAATCTTAATTAGGTTAAGATGACTAGTTTGCATCCCTCTTCATTTTTTTTTTTTTTTTTTTTTGTCAACCAGTTCCTCAGACTCATGAAAACTGAAATATAATTATCAGGATGTTCAGTCTGAGCTTGTACCTGATGTTCTCAACCCTGGACAAGCAGGTAGGTTAGTACTGAAGACAAACAGCTAATTAATATTACTTGGTTACTAATTTAACGTTATAAAGAGCCTAAAACGGGCTGTGCAGGGAGATACAGTTTTTTCAGCAGTTGGGGAAACTACAGACTTTTATTCACAGACACGCTCTGACCTGCGCTGCACGTTCACTGCCTGACTAAAACTTACTGCGTTTTTCTCTGCTAACTTTTGCCGTCACGTTCTGCAGCTCGCTCGGCCTCACACGGAAACGCAGAGAGGTCACTAGCCTCGATGTTAGATGTGTACTGCCTACTGTGATGGTCCGACGCCACAGACGGTCCGGGCGCCAAAGACGGTCCGGGTGCTGCACTTCCGCGAGTTCCCCCGTTCTGCGTCCCGTCAACATCACGTTATCATCTCCCCCCTACAGACGACACATTGTGATATTATTTTATTATTCTTTCTGTAATACTGGTCCAGAATCAGAACTGTTAGTTAACTTGCTGTTTTCCTGCTACGGAGCTAAAATCACATTTGCTGTTGTTGATAATTTGTGTGCATTTCTATCAAGTATTTAAAGGGTTTTACGTTTAAACTCGATCCAACTGTGAGATAAAATGTAGATTAAATGATGAGAAAAACATGTAGAGGAGGAGGCTGAGGGTTTTGATTACAGCTGAGCAGTAAGACGACACTGGAGAGACATTTTAGTGAGAAAGTGTTGATATTTCTAGTATCTGTGATAAACCTGTCGTCGATTATATCTGTCAAGCTCTAATGTGACCCGATACCCGCTCGTCTGGGGCCCCCGGGCGGACCCTGAGGGGCCCTGTGGGTGTTCTCACGCCGACACAGGAGTTTTATCTGGTCAACAAACACAGCAGAGAAAGAGACCAAACACAAAAACACATTTGGCTGGCGGTGGACTCGGCAGGCTGCCGGGCAGAGAGCCAGCCAGCGCTCTGATAGGACGGCGAGCAGCTGCTTACTGCGTCCGCTCCGACGGTGATGTTTCAGCGGCGGAGCTGCAGAGTCACAGAGCTGTCAGACTGCAGCAGACGCTGAGTAATGAGAGAGTGAGTGTGCACAGGGGATTAGGTTAGTCACTCTGAGTGTGTGTTAGAGATAGCAGGAGGATGTTCGGGGAATACTTGTGCTGGACTCAGTGTGTGACGGCGTGCACGAGGGAAAGTTTGTGTGTGCATAGTGCTCCTGTCACTGCTTTAAAGAATAATTAGAGATTTGGGGGAAATGTGTTTATTTCTGTTGCCTTGTTGCTGCAACAGCGCTCATGTCTGAACCCATAAATATGAGGCAGGAGGCGATTAGCTTATCTTAGCCTAGCTTAGCATAAAACTCCTTGCCTGGTTCTTTCCGACGGTAAGAAAACCCAACCGGCCCTTTTTCCCAGCAGACATTTTGGCGGCGCGTCGTAGCAGGAGAAGCTCAGGTGTAAATGACGACGTTATAAGTCATGTAGGTGATCTGGCTTCAGGCTCCTGGCGTCGTGCGTTCTGACTAAAGGCCATAGCGTACAGCGTAGCTGCTTCAGCCGGTACCCGAACTGACTGTTACACCAGGTGTCTGACGCCTACGTCCTGCTGAAGTCTCACCCTGAAATCTCGTGAGAGGCGAGTTGTTGCAGGGAGACGATGGTGGAAACGTGAGTCAGAGCTGCAGAGAGTTTGTCGTGTTGGAGTAACGTTAGGAAATGAAGTCTTCCAAACTCCTCACCCATCTGGACCCCAAAATACGTGAAAACAGGGCCCAGGTTTGAAAATAACAAAATTTCCCTTGTGTTTTTTTTCTGCTGTGGAAAAGATCTATTAACACTTTACATCTCGCTTTTTTTAATGCGTCTAAAAACCAAAGACTTGTGTGCTGGACTCTCCGGTTTTTGTGCTAAGCTATCGATGCTAACTGCCTGCTTCATGTTTGTCAGACAGACATAAGAAAGGTGTCTGATTGTCTCAGATTCCTTCTAAGTGTGCGTGTGGTCCGTGTTTAACTCGATTACTCGCTGACTGAAACTTAATCCGGTTATTGAGCTGGATTTCCTTGAACTTGAAATATAATTTAGCTGGAAAGTGGCCGAGGCGTTTGGTTTCTTTGTGTGGTCACGGAGCTCTTTGCGATTTGAGTTTCAGATGATTAAAGAAGCTGGTGCTGTGGACGCCATCGCGTTACAAATCCTGCTCAGTGTCTCAGACTCCTTTTTTAAACCAAAGTGTTTCTACGAGGGGAGGAGGGCGACAGTCGCTCAGTCAGGAGGGACTTGGCTGGAAAACCGGAGGGTTCGAGTCCAACTCAGACCAGAGATACTGAACGTGGACTGGTGGCAGGAGGCCTGAAACCCCCCTGAACCCCCCAACAGCTCAGGACGCCACACTAACATTAACAACTGAGTGAAAAACCATTGAATTTCTTCTTGAGAGATTAATAAGAGTGTCGTCGTCTTCTTCTTCTAAAGCAAAGGGCAGCACTGAAATCACATCACAAGACAAAACCGAGTCCGGCACATTAATTATTTTACCTTTTTATTATAGAACAGATTATAGATTTCTTGTCCAGCTGCGGCCCGATGGTCATCTGTACATCCTGTTACATCAGTGCTGCATTATCTCTGTTCGTTAGGTTTGTTGCTCCAGATATAAAAGATCTCTCTCTGTCGCCGCCCTGCAGGGAGCAGCTCAGCGTGGAGGAGCTGTTTAAGGTCACCGGCGACGGCCGAGCTCTCCTCCGTAGAGCTGTACTGTAAAGGTCGTCCGGCGACTTTATTCGCCAGCTTGTTTTTGGTTAGAAGAGTTCGATGTCTGAACCAGACAGAGAAATGAGGCTGGCGTACATTTCCTCCAGGATGTTTTGACCCCAAACTCCCTCAGTTTCCTAATTTAAAAACAATCTGACACATTTTGTTTCTTAGTGAAACCCGTATGTTGTCAGTGTCGGCTGAGCGGCGTCTTGTGTTCATAATCGTTTGATGCCAAAATCTTGATTGAAAATGAAACTGAATTAATCACACAGCCCTGTTTATACTGTGTGTTTTGGTGTGTTAGCTGCTGCTGCAGTGGGAAAAGCCTCCTCATGCTGTGTTTGTGTGTGTCTGAGGTCTGTGGGGAGATTTATGGCCGTCTGTGGCTCTGCAGGCGTCTCAGAGAGGAACTGCTCCTCTTCTTCTTCTTCTTCCTCCTGGTGTGTCATCCAGAAACTTCCCCCAGCGGCCGTCTGCGCCTCCTCCGTCTCGCCGCTGACTGATCCGACTGGTCTGTCTTGGCCAGTAATGCATCAGCGGTCCCTGGTGTATCGGGTCCACAGTGCGCGGCGGTGTAGGCGTGTTGACGGGAACTTGAATGTAGCTTTCGAAGCGGCTCCGGGCGAGATTAATGTGGGAGTCAGACAGTGGAGCTGCGCTACCAGCTGAGGGTTTGATTCCTGTAAATCTGTGTGGAGCTGGAGGGTGTATGAATATGAAATGTCATGTGACTTTAATATTAACAGTGAGTCAAATGTAATATTCAGTCTCACTGTTTCCAGCAAACAGGCTCCGGTGAAGCCACGGCACCGGCTGGTGAGGGAAGTGGAACATTTAGCAGCTGGAGAGTCGGATATTTTCCAAACTGGAGCTAAAAGAGAGTTAATAATTTATTAGATTCACGAGGTCACAAAGCCGCTGCCTGATAAATGCTAATGTTCATTAGTTTCTGCGAGACTGTGAAAGAAGCATCAGCCAGGAGAAGTGTTTCCGCACCGACAGGCGTCATGCTGGTGAAGCGATTTGATTTTCTGAGGTCTCCAGAGAAACAAATGAATCTACCTGCTGAAGACAGGAAGCAGCGAGCTCCTCCTGACAGGAAGCTGTATCGATTAACCTGCTGCCATGTGGCGCCTAATCGTTAGTCTATTAAATGTCAAACCTCCCCCGAGACGACGGTGACGTCTTCAAATGTCTTGTTTTGTCCAGACCCAAAGATGTTTGGTTTACAGTAACAGATAGGACAAAAACAGAACATGCTCTCATTCTCACATCACGTTTTTGCCTCAAATCATTTAAATCACTAATTTAATATCAAAATATAGATGGATTAGAGGTTAACTACTTGATTAATGGAGTGATTGTTTCAGCCAGAGATGGGAACTCGAGTTAGAGACTTGGACTCGAGTGCGACGCACACGCAGTGACTTGAGACTCGTCCTCAAAAGACATCAGACTTGACTTGGACTCTAGCTCAGAGACTTGAGACTTGACTTGGACTTGACACTTGACTTGGACTCTTGCTCAAAGACTTGAGACTTGACTTGGACTCTAGCTCAGAGACTTGACTTGGACTCTAGCTCAGAGACTTGAGACTTGACTTGGACTTGAGACTTGACTTGGACTCTAGCTCAGAGACTTGAGACTTGACTTGGACTCTAGCTCAGAGACTTGAGACTTGACTTGGACTTGAGACTTGACTTGGACTCTTGCTCAAAGACTTGAGACTTGACTTGGACTTGAGACTTGACTTGGACTCTTGCTCAAAGACTTGAGACTTGACTTGGACTCTAGCTCAGAGACTTGAGACTTGACTTGGACTTGAGACTTGACTTGGACTCTAGCTCAGAGACTGGAGACTTGACTTGGACTCTAGCTCAGAGACTGGAGACTTGACTTGGACTCTAGCTCAGAGACTGGAGACTTGACTGGGACTCTTGCTCAGAGACTGGAGACTTGACTGGGACTCTTGCTCAGAGACTTGACTTGGACTCTAGCTCAGAGACTTGAGACTTGACTGGGACTCTAGCTCAGAGACTGGAGACTTTACTTGGACTCTAGCTCAGAGACTTGAGACTTGACTGGGACTCTAGCTCAGAGACTGGAGACTTTACTTGGACTCTAGCTCAGAGACTGGAGACTTGACTTGGACTCTAGCTCAGAGACTGGAGACTTGACTTGGACTCTTGCTCAGAGACTGGAGACTTGACTGGGACTCTTGCTCAGAGACTTGAGACTTGACTTGGACTCTTGCTCAGAGACTTGAGACTTTACTTGGACTCTTGCTCAGAGACTGGAGACTTTACTTGGACTCTTGCTCAGAGACTGGAGACTTTACTTGGACTCTAGCTCAGAGACTGGAGACTTTACTTGGACTCTAGCTCAGAGACTTGAGACTTGACTTGGACTCTAGCTCAGAGACTTGAGACTTGACTTGGACTCTAGCTCAGAGACTTGAGACTTTACTTGGACTCTAGCTCAGAGACTGGAGACTTGACTTGGACTTGAAACTTGACTTGGACTCTAGCTCAGAGACTTGACTTGGACTCTAGCTCTGAGAATTGAGACTTTACTTGGACTCTAGCTCAGAGACTTGAGACTTTACTTGGACTCTAGCTCAGAGACTTGAGACTTTACTTGGACTCTTGCTCAGAGACTGGAGACTTTACTTGGACTCTAGCTCAGAGACTGGAGACTTTACTTGGACTCTAGCTCAGAGACTGGAGACTTGACTTGGACTCTAGCTCAGAGACTTGAGACTTGACTTGGACTCTAGCTCAGAGACTTGAGACTTGACTTGGACTCTAGCTCAGAGACTTGAGACTTGACTTGGACTCTAGCTCAGAGACTGGAGACTTGACTTGGACTTGAAACTTGACTTGGACTCTAGCTCAGAGACTTGACTTGGACTCTAGCTCTGAGAATTGAGACTTTACTTGGACTCTAGCTCAGAGACTTGAGACTTTACTTGGACTCTAGCTCAGAGACTTGACTTGGACTCTAGCTCAGAGACTTGAGACTTTACTTGGACTCTAGCTCAGAGACTTGAGACTTTACTTGGACTCTAGCTCAGAGACTTGACTTGGACTCTAGCTCAGAGACTTGTGAGCATCTCTGGTTTAGGCGCTGCTCTTGTCGGTGGAGTTCAGAGTCAAATCAAAAAGGCCATTAGCGATTTGTAACCTGATTGTTTTTGTTCATCCACCTGCTTTGTCTTCATTTGCATATTCAAATCAAACCATATCACAGACTAAACCTTTTTAATGAAGTGAAGTAGTTTTAAAGTCTGCTCCTGTGTCCTGTTTGTGAACGTGAGATCCTCGTCTCAAAGTTTAGGCCTTGAGCTTTGGAGACTTTATTTCAGGCCTCCTTGAAATAAAAACACCGTTAGAATTCACCGCCGTCGGCGAACAGATGTGAAGGTTGTTGGTTCCGTGTTGTCGGTTGCGCTGTGAAAGTGGACACCGCTGCAGCACTCAGTTCTCAGCCCAGATGATTATATCCAGCTAATATTTCCAGGCTCAGTAAGGATTAACATGTATGTTCCTTCTGGTGTTGGCGTGTTCGACTGCTGACGTCCTGATAATGATGACGGGCTCGTGTTCAGCCAGACCGTCACTTACCTGCTTTCCAGGTGTATGTAGGTGCCGGTATAAATAGCTTCATCAGATCCTGTGGATGTATAAATGCCACTCTGCTTCAGGGTGTCCCAGTTTCTGCTCATGGAAATGTTCTGAGGAGATTTATTTATTTATTTATTTATTGAGAGTCTGTTCTGAAGGAATCAGTTGCTGTTTTTGGGGGTTTTGAGCTGAGGAGTCATGTGAAGGGCAGGAAAGTAAGTTTAAAACCTGGGAAGAAGAGCCCTAATTACAGCTGCAGCGCTGAGCGTCTGCCCTACTTATCATCCATGACACAAACTTGGTAGGAATTAGGGTAGCAATTAACTCTTTTTATCCTCTACAAGCCAAAAGTACACGCTCACAACTTCTTTTGGATCTTATTCTGCTGCTTGGAGGCGGCTTTGTGGGGAACCTGTGTGACCGGGTCCAGTTTGTTGTTTATTTACTGGAAGAAACATGAACAGAAAACTGAGATCCAGATGTGGTTTAGGGTGTGTGTGTGTGTGTGTGTGTGTGTGTGCGTCATGCTGATGTTGACATCTGAAAGTGCTTTAAACTGAGCAGCACGAGGAGACGTGGTGAGCTCAGAGCCTCACATTCCCAGACACACGCTTGTTTGTACGAGGATACTCACCATGTTGCATGAACACACACACACACACACACACGCGGCTCAACAGCAGTAATTATGAACTCCTGTCCTGAGTCCACCTGCTGCTACACCTGAACTGGTTCATGCTGTGTGTGAGTGTTGGTGTGCGTCACATGTTCTTCTGCGTGTTGCGTGTAAAGACGTAGTTATATGCACTTGCACACGTGTATAATGGAGCCCTCGTGCTTGTCTCCAGGCGTCCTGAGTCCTGACGTGTCTGCAGAGCCTTGTTTGCATACGGTAATGTTTACGCGCTTGTGTAATGACGTGTGTGTTTAGACTACATCATGTGTGTCTTTCTCGCCTTAACGCCTTGTTCACACCTGGCAGAGAGACACATGAACCTTTTGGATCGCAGCTTGCTTTTCAAACTAGTTGTGAAATAATAAATGCTCCAGAAAAGCAGTTAAACTTTTAATAGAGAAAGTAAAAACAGTAAATAACTTTGCACATCTACAAACAGGAGTCAGGCGGGTCAGAGGGGGAAACGTTGTGTTAATCTTTGCAAGTGAGACCGTGTGTGGAGTAGAGAAAGTAAACCAATAACAAACTGTGAAACCTCAAAGTTTCCTTCGGTTCACACGTCCATCCATCACTTGGCCTGATTGTTCGTCGTCCCTGAAGGATGAATTCTATTTTTACTGACTCCCTGCTTTTGTCCTGCATCGCCATCAGTTCAACAAAATTCTTTTCACAATCACTTCCGTGACGAGGTACCTGGGATAGTTACAGTCACCCAAGGAGGAACCTGTCGCCATGAGGCCAACATTTCTAGGGACGGACCGATCCCACCTTTTCAAATCGGCGGCGTAGCCTCTGCGTCACCTACAGCGTAGCCTGATGTGCACCTCCTCAAAAATGGATGTGAATTTTACCTTCATTCACTTTAGCGAAGCGCTAAACCTAGCTAGAGAGTAGATTAAGAGTACTTCTCTGTTTGTTCTCTTTTCAGAATGATTGTGACTCAGTTATTTGCTCAACCCCTCAGCCTGTTTTTATTTTCCATTTAACTCTTTTAACCCTGATTGTATTATATTTTATGTTGCTTTTAAACGTTTTTATTGTTTTTCCCTGTTGCTTTTATGTTTTATGTAAAGCACTTTGAATTACCTTGTTGTTGAAATGTGCTATACAAATAAACTTGCCTTGCCTTGCCTTAAACCGGCGAAAGTCAGCACAGTGGACGCTTGAAGCGCCACAGCTGATTAGCGGTTGGGCTGTAATTGCAGAATGACGGACGCACAAGTATAAATGCCTGCGTATCCTACGGCGTAGCTACGCTCGTAGACCCTACGCAAGAGTATAAATCGAGCTTTAGGAGATTTTAATAAAAATAAATCATACAGTAACATTTGCATTTCAAATGGATGGCGAATTTATAAGCACATTTTAACAAAACTACCTTCCACCTCGTGCATCATGGGAATTGTGAGGGACAGACGTGGAGAAATAAGGGTTTATTCACGGCGTCCACTGGAAGCCCCTCGGATGGGTTTCAGCAGCTGCCCGACGCTAATGACTTGTTTTTAATCCAGTTTGTGCTTCTGCTACGTTCCTCTCAGCTCTCTGTGGCTCGCTTTCATTCATCGTCTTGACGGGGGCATCAAGTAACTACCACAGGGAGCGTTTCAGAATAAGAGCGTTTTGCCTGCCGGACTTTGCTGACATGTTCAGATTTTGTTGATTTGGTGATTAGTTCGTTTTTCTGCTTCTACTATGATTAAATAGGCGACGTAGTTAGTTTCCTTTTTGTCTGAGTTAACTGTGTTTACTGTTGAAATATGATCAGAGGTCTGTATTTTATTTTGAAAATTGACCAGATCCTGTGCCGTTTCTGTGTCTGATGGTGGGCTTTCGGGGGTCATGTAAACCTGGTTTAAAAGAGCTTATAGCAGGTGGGCCCCGTGATGAAGCTCCGCCCCCACTGTGCTGAGAGCCTAGCTCCGCCCCTGGTCACTAACTTTTCAGATATAGAAAGCAGCTGTAGAGTTTGTTGTTAGCTCACCGCTTCTCTGAGCAAAATGGCCGAGGTCTAGCAGAGCCCTGCTGATGCATGAGAAAGCATGTGCACGTAGATGTGCGCATAGAATTGATCGGCCGCATAGCCGCCGAGTCACCAGCTGTTTGAGTCGGCGCATCCCTGAGATCCACTTGTTCATAAGAAATGCTAAAGTTCTTACTGAGTGCAGCCCGCAGTGCTGCAGCGTTGGCGTGAACTGACGTGCTTTTTGTATTTGTTCGTCTCTCCAGCAAAACAGAACATCAACACTCTGGGTCACCAGCTGCAGATGAACAAGCACTGTCTGGACACGGCCTTCAACTTCTACAAGATGGCGCTCAACAAACACCTGACCCGCGGCCGTAAGGCCTCCCACGTGGTCGCCGCCTGCCTCTACATGGTCTGCCGGACCGAGGGAACGCCACGTATCCTTACTCTGTATTTTCTTTCCTTATCAAAGTTTTTCTTTTGAATGTAAACTGCACAGGGAGGCTTTCCTCTCCGGGGTTGCTCTGACTTTGGCTCGAGGCTCAACCAGCAAATGCTGGTTCATTCTTCTCATAACGTACTAACGTATCTGTAAGTCCAGCTCACAAGGTGCTCGTGTGAGTTTATGGTTTAAGACAGTGTCACAACAAACTATTTAAAACATCAGGGGAAGATGTGCGCTGACCTGAACCAGCCATAATGAGACTAATGGTTTTGCAACAGCAGACGCGTCATCTCAGTTTCGCCTGATTCATCTGTGGCCATCTCCTCCATCTCCTCCACGCTGCCCGAGAGGAGATCACACAGGAAGGTGAACCTCATCAGCTGCGAGCCTCAGGCCGTTTGCGTCTCGGCTCCGGGAAGGATGCGGCGTATGAAACATTGCGAGCGCTGCTGATGTTTGCAGGTGCAAGTCGCCGCTCCCGGTGAGGCAGACGCGATGAATCGAGACTGTCCCTGGGTTTGGTAAACCGTGGAGAGGCGACGCAGTAGGATCACATTTCAGTTGTTCGTGCTGTGCATGAATCTGTGCTCAGACAGCAGAGATTATCACTGCTACTATACAGATTTTCTTGATGGGACCACAAACTCGTGCTCAACAAATGATAGTCACAAACTGTCAGCCAAAGCATGATGGGATCTCACACATCCTAAAGAGGGGAAGAAAGTGAAAAAACTGTCATGTGAACTGAAGTTGACCATTAGGATTAGAAAATCAGATTTGTTTTCATTTGACATGATCAATAAATGCATTGACATTACTAAATACTGTCCCGTCAGTGTGATTGTTATATTACTGAAAGAAAACACAAGTTAATGCAGTTTTACTATCATGAAAATGAATTTTTCATTTCACAGTCGATAAACAGAAAATGAATTTTCTGTTTATCGACTGTGAAATAATCTACCATTTGTTTCAGCTCTTGATGCCTCGAGCCTCTAAAAAGAAACAAAAGACGAACAGCCGAGGACACGTAGGCGGAGACACCGAAAATCAAACCCCACTGTGAAGTTAAAGCAGCTGACAGAACAGAAGCCAAGTTCTCCGTCGCCCCGTGGTCGACTGAGTCTCCGTCTGAACGCTGTAACAAAGTGGGAAATGGCCTCTGAAAGGAAACCTGATCAAAGCGAAACAGAGCTGAGAGACTTTCTTTATTTTAACAGCTGAGCGAGCGTTCTGTGTTGGCTGGGGCGGAGTTGCATCTTGAACTGACGGAGGATGGCACATCAAAGTCTGCAGGTTCCTTCTGCCTTTCTTGACGTTTCATAATCTGCTAACGGCAGCTTATTGAAGTGGAGAGTGATCGTGGCGGCGGAGGCATAATGGGACTTTCAGCTTCATCCTTTTCTCATACGCAGGGCGGCTCTTTGTGGGTTTACTCCTGACTCACCTCGCCTCCGAGGATGATCGTGTTACGTAACGGTGGCCCAGCACGGCCGGGATAGGTTTACCCAATGAAAGAGGGGCGAGGAGGGTGTAATGCCTTCCTGCTGCATTGTTTACTGTGTGTGTGTGTGTGTGTGTGTGTGTGTGTGCGCGCAGGCCTGTCTGTTTGGAGGAGCGAGGCGGGTAAAAATAGCTCTGCTCACTTTCTTTTCCACAGCCGGGTGTGTCTGTAATGTTGTCGCAGGGGAGGATCAGGACAAAGATGAAAGCAGAAGGAGAACAGAGTGAAAAGGAAACGTCACGTAATCTGAATTTAATGACGACACGTCGATTTCGTGTCTGACTCTCATCCACCTTACTGGCTTTCCAGCCTTCCTTAGGCCTTCCCTGTCCCTTTCCTTCCTGCTTTTTTACTTCCACGTTTCCCGTCATTGCTTCTCTGGAGAGTGAAATGATCCTAAAAGCTGGTGTGTATCCGAGGCACCTCCTTAAAACAGTCCAATCCAAACACAAATGTCTTCACTCCATCAGTCACACGTCCCTGCACAGAAACCTGACAAACAACCGTAAATTATTCAGAATACGTTTGTTGATTCAGTCTCTGTTCTGTCAGTAATAATGATCTGTTTTAGTCCAGCTTCACTTTCAAACCTGTCTGCGAACCCCAAAACATCCTAAGACCAATGAAAAGCTCTCAAACCATCAGGACGAACAGCTTCACCGTCAGGAGGAAAGTTCAGGTCGGTTTCATCATCCAGCTGTGTTTTGGCTGCATTCATCCCACTTTTTATATATTTATTAAACCATAACGGTGGGAGGCTTGAAGCTAAGCTACTCAGCTGTGACGAAGCCAAATCTAATATATCAACAGCGCGCTGAGTCACAGCAAAGCACACAATCTGTTTTAATTTTTATCTTTAAAAACAAAAGCACAAAATAAGAGAGGGAGGGAACGGCCCAGTTTACTGAGGAGAGGCGTTAGTCTGTCGTCAGAGTTTAAGAAGCTGGAGGTCTGGACAGATGATTGTGGTGCAAAGCAACAAAGACACTTCATCGATCCCAGACTGGGGAAATTCACTTGCTGCAGCCGCTCCACATACAACAGATAAGAAAATACACAAAATAAAATAGAATAGGGAAAATGAGAGATGTGCACATCTGGTATGTACAGAGTGATGTGGAACACTGCAGCGGTCTCAGCAGGAGGTGCAGAAACACATCAGAATAGTTTAGAGGTAATAAAGGCTGTAAAAATAAAGCAAACAGGACCTGTGATAATCCAGAATCAAAGTGTCATGTGACTGCTGTATCAGTTTAAATCTCCAATTCTCTGGAAATTTAAATTTGCCCCGTTCGTCCTTCCTGTTGCACCAAATGAGGGTTTAATTTTCCTCAGTGGACCCAGATGTGTTGAAGGACCTGCTGTCGTTTATTTTCCTGATTAAGGGAGTCGTCTGTAATCTCCAGACGGCGAGCGCTGGGATTATCTTTTCCATTTCATCTGCACGGCCGCTAATTCCATTGTGAGGCCTTTTCAGAGGGAGCCCCCGCTAATCCACCCAGGCAGCCCGGAGACAGGTGCGTCCAGGCGAGGGGGGCCGGCCGCTGGGAGGACGGGAAGTCCGGAGGCCGATCAGGCAGACGTGTGAGGTCGCAGTCGAGGAGGCGACCGGCGTATTTAGAGTCCCTGTCACAGCTGCTCTTATTTTATTTCATCATCAGTTTAACGTCACTGTGCAGGTGGGACGTGATGGAATCTCAGAGATAATTGTGTCTCAACGTGCAGGCCGGAGGGCGACGCTTTGAAACGAAAGTTTAGAGAGAAGTCAAACATGGAAGTGACTGGATTCAGACACCTGTTGCTCATTTTCATTTAGCGTCACATAAAGAGGCATTTTAAAGGTTAACCGGCTGCTTTTGGTTGAAAACGGATTAAAAGGTATTAAGCTGGAGATACAGAGAGGTCTTTCCCAAAGCTGCCTCCCTCAACAGATCCACACGACACCCCTCCGACAAACATATTACAATACTAAGCTCGCTGCTGTCAGATATTCTCAAGTGACTTCACTCATGGTAATTTCACTTCCTGCAGCCTCCGTGTGCTCTGTGCTGCTGGATTATGTCGGTCGGACTGTTGACAGATACCGAAACTTAACCCCGCAGCTAACGTCAAACCAGAGGTATCTACGAAACGACTGACATGTTTTAGTTTTTGCTCATTCGGACTGATCAGATCCAGCTGTCTTGAATTAAAGAGCTAAATCCGCTTGAGTCATTGTACTGGACCAGGTCTAGTTCTTAGCTTTCACTTTGTACAAGTAACACACTGAAGTTAAATTTGATTGTTTTTTCTTTCGATTTGACCAGTGTGGAGTCTGTGTGGGCTTCCCTGGGTGGGTTTTAAGTTTATAAACTCTCACTTCCTTCCATTTGGCTCCTAACAGAGTTTAAAAAATCATTTTGTTTTGCCTTGTTTCTTCTGGTTTAGTCGCCTTAACCGGTCTCTCAGACATGCTGCTGGATCTCAGCGATCTCCTGCAGGTGAGTTAAAAGACTACAAATTAAACTCACCACTTTTTGTTATAAATGAATCTGCTTAAAATAGAGAGAAGTCCTTCCATCACAACTTGAGGTGATGTCTTTACATGTCTTGTTTTGTCCGACCAACATGTAAGAAGCATAAAAAGTTTGCCATTTATTCTTAAACATTTACTTAAATGATGATGAATCGACTATTAAAACAGTTGGAAGACACATTTTCTGATAAATTTCTGCAGCTCTGATTCGAACACTGAGCATGTGAGGTTAGAAAAGCACAAAACTTAAAATAACTTCTGCAGACTTTGAAGACGACTTCAGATCCTCTTTAATGTGTGTTGATGCCCACCCTGTCAAATCAACCACACTCCTACCACTCACCACAAGTCCCATAATGCACCTCTGCATCTAACCACTCGGTCCTCCCGTCATCCTGCCTTCAGACGTTCACACGTGTAATTAAGAGCCGTGTGCGTATAAATTTAGAAACCCCTTCATTTGTCTGTAGCTGATTCACGGTGAGTGAGGGGTGTGGTGCTGCTGCACGGGGTGCTGGGGCATTTCTGAGAGTCACAGCTGGTCAGGGGCTTTTATTTTTATGCGCCCAGCTGTCCTGGAGGAGCCGGCCGCCCCTCCCCCGCCGTCCACACCCCGGCAGGAGGGAGTGGGAGTGGATTTTGGGTGGGTGGCTTATTAGTGTCCAGCATTTAGCCCGCTGCTGCGGCCGTGGGGCGGAGATGTTAAGATTTTGCATTGTTCGGATGAATGGCGAGCTCGTGTCAGTCTGCCGTCGCAAAGTTACTCGAGCAGAATAAGCGCACGGGTCGGGGCCGGATCAGTGCTGGCTGCAGATATCAGCTGTCCTCCTCCGCCTCTAATGTGACGAGCTTTCCAGATGCAATCACATGCTCTGAATGTTTTCCACACACGATGCATTTCTCTGCACACGTGCGGAGTTTGGAGCAACAGGTGCAGAGGATCCGGTCCACAGGCGCTTGTTTCGGCCTCTCGGGGGGGGGGTCGCCTCGGGCCACGGAGAGGCCGAGGAAGCTCCCCGGCAGATTCAGACATTTTCTGTGAAGACAGTATTTTATTTAAACCTCTTGTCCGTGTTTGATTTTCCCCCCCTTAAAGAAAAATCTTTGTCTTCGTCTTTGTGTTTTCTGTCCTAATTGTGTCGGACTGTGTTCAGAGTCATTTTGGGCCCCTTCTGTAGGAAGCCGTACAGAAAAGGTTTTCAGGTGGACGTTTGTTCCCAGAGGAAGCGGTTTCTTTTTTAGATGATTTGACCACGCTCACCGATTTAACAAGAACGGGACCGGCAGAGCTGATTTTCGCCGCTCAGTTGTTGGCCAGATGTTTCGTAATGTTCTTTGAGTTCATCTTGACAAAGTTGTGGGATTAGACTGCTTACTAGTTTGTGTTCAGTGTGTGTGCCAGTGAACATTATAGTATGAGGTCCTACTTATTAAACGCTTTTTATTCTGAACCATAAACCGAGCGCCTGGACTTGGAAGATGAGTTTCAATAAAACGTTTGAAAGGATTCAGCTTTGATGGATGGATTTGAGACCAGATTCAGATTTTAGAAAGTGGAATTATTCGGGCAGGTGTGATCTTTATTTTTCCTTCAGCACAAATTCAGACTGAATCCTTGTATCTTCTAGGTGCAGCTTTGATTACATTTAAGATGTGTTGGCAGCATTTGATACAGAAAGGCTGTCGTTTGCTCGTCCTGCCTGTATTCGGCAGAGGTACCGGGCAACAGGTTCTGCAAAGGACAAAGCAGAGTTTCCACAAACACTTTAATTTAAGTCAGCAGGGAAGCAGGTGAGCGCTGACGACTTGTTGACAGCAGCTGTTTGGTTCCGTAGTTTCCGTCTTTAGTTGTTGATGTTCACTATTATAATTGGAGCCACGCTCAGTCACATGAGTCAGGAATCCTTTAATGGAAAGTTGATCCTTGACTGCGTCCACCTGCTGAAGGGTCGAGTAACCGCGCCGCGTTTTTGATCGCACGGCGTTTGGAGTTGATCTTTGACCTGGAAAGTTTCACTTAGCGCCGCAGAGCGGATTAGATTCTCCTCTCCTGTTTCACCTACACGCTCCTCCGCTGCCCGCACTTCAAAGTGATGATTAAAATTTGAATTTAAAGGCTTGAGCTCAGAGTTCAGTCGCACTGATTCTACGTGACTGTGTCAAATTCACCGAACTCTGTAGTGAATTCAATACACACATCGTGTGAAGTAATAATCATGGAGTATTGGCGGCTCTGGAACTGGAGAGGTCAATTTAAAAGTACTGTATTGTATTAAATTACTGAAACCTTCTACAGTCCGTTCACTCCGTCACGGTTAAATGAAGCGATTTGACTTCTGATTGTCGCAGTTATTCCCGCCCTTCATGATTAACATTGTACTCGCCAAAGTAAATGCTGAGATCAGGAAACATGATACTGTCCCAATAAACAAGCAAACAGTTTGTAAATGACGTAAATCAATTTTTATTTGGAAGTGAAACTGAAAGCGAGCCGTGTAATGACCCCTCATTACACAGGAACACTGTGTTCAGCAGGTCAAAGTAGAAACAGGAAGTTGGTCTGTAAACTGAGGCAGGTGTTTAGAAGAAACAATTTCACCGTCCACATTCCTTTTCTCCGTGTAACCTCCTGTGTGTTCCCACATCCTGATGACTGCGTTTGTTTTATTACTGACGGGAAAGATGGACAAAACTACAAAAATGAGGCCGACGTTGAAACGTTGAGCTCGACCCAGCTCTCACATCTGCATATTATCACCTTATAAAGTTGATAAATTAGCGTTAATTTAGGGTTATGTTTCTGTCCACCTGACCAACGTGAGTCCTTTCTGGCTCTGTTTCTGGTCTTAGCTGCTACATGCTGTGTTCGCCAGCTAGCCGCTGACTGTGTCTGTCTGCTGTGCACAGTCAGGTTATTGGAGCATTTATGCTTAAAATAGCTGCCTGCTGTGTCTGGAAGGTTAATGAGACTGAACCCAAACAGTTTAACTCTTTAACAAGCAACATCCTGTTAAACTCTGACTCAAAAACAGTCATTTATTTAAACATCCAAATATCATTCCCAACAAAATTTGTTTGTTTTCCTCCCTTTGCATTAGTGAACTCCGAAGACAGCGCTCTTTCAGAGGAGGCCGGGGGTCATGTCTGTAACCAGGTGGACTCAACCACAGGAAGTGTTTTATTTTGGGTGTCTCATTTTGAGGCTTGTTGCGGGCTAGAAACCAAAACATTGAGCTGAAAGAGTCTAAATGGCTCCGTAAAGCCGAGGAGACCCGCAGAGCCGGGCGACAGTTCAGCAGTACGAGCGCCGCCTGTCACAGTACCCACAATCGGCTGATCCTTTGTTTAGGTGTTTTGTGCTAAAGTTTCTTAAGACAAACAGGAGAAACGGTCAACATCCTCATTTCAGCTGTAATCACCCCACCCTGCTTGTTCCACTTCCTCCTCCTCCACCACAGTTTCTGCCCTTTGTGTATAAATTCCTTGCTGGAATCCACTTCCCAGAATAGCAGAGGAGCATCTGCGTCCCAGCCCGACTCCAGAGGGTCGCTGAGAGCGAGAGTCCGTCTGTCTGCTCCCAAAACCCCCGCGGCCCCAGCCCCGGAGGTCTGGAGAGAGTCGGTCTGAAGGAATGACAGTGATCTGACCCGAGTTCACGACCTGATCCTGCAGCTTTCGCTGCCTTCTGCTGCAGCTTTCAGTCCTGAACACAACACAGCTTAAATCTGGCCTGTAATGCTGATAATTCGTGAAGGCAGTGATAGATGTGCAGCCCTGTGGCTTTGTTATTCACCAGGATCCACCATCAGATCCTTTCAGATGGAGTGGGGGTGGGTCGTGGGGTGCCAGAATTTACTGCAGAGCCTTCTGGAGGTGTTGTCGGTGAAGCACAATGAAACATCTGTGATGGGAGGTGCCAGTGTGATAACCCCGCTGACACACTCTGCTTCATCCACCACCCAGCCAGCCTTTCCCTCAAACGTCCTGCAGAGAGACTCAGGTTCCTAGTTTTTTCCTGAGCCCGGTTTTAACTTCACGAGGGAACTCCTCGTCTGATCCTGTACCAGACGGTTTGACATGGAAATGTTTCATTACCCAAACGATCAAGTGTGTGAAAACTTCCAATGCTGGTGTAAAAAGTGTGGAAATTGTTCAGACCTCTTACACAGCAGGGGTTAAAGGACAGTTTCATGTTACAATCGAACCAGAACCTGTTTCCTCAAAGGCTTTAGATGGTGTTAAACAGGAGCCTTAAATATTTCCTCCTACCTGCTGTAGGCAGCAGTGGTACTCATAAAATGTTATGAAATGTATCTGACTGCGGGCTGTCGGGAGATGTTGTACATCTTTAAAGTGGGATGTTGCTGCAGGAGGCTGCTCGGTTCTTTTTTCTGTCGGTACCAACAGACCTGAAGTGAAGGAAGCTCACAGGGGCCAGTCTCAATTCAAGGAAAAACGTGATGAGTTTTTCACTGGTTAATCCATCTCTCCATAACTCAGACTGTCAAAGCTTCATTTTAGTTTCTGTTAAACTTCAGAAGTAGGTTTTTGGATGTGGATTTTGTCAAAGACCAGTCAGCCAATCAGTGAACATATAGGCATGTGAGCACTCTCCTTTTTTAATGTGTGAACACAAGAACGTTGCCAAAATAAAACATAAGTGCTCTTATTATTCCAAAAGCAGCGTCTTCCTAAGCTCCAAGAAACTGACTTTACTACCAAATTTCCACATTGGAGAAGCTGGACCGAGTGGAGGTTTGGTGTTCTTACTTGAAAAAAATGGATTGCTGATAATCACGGTGGTCATAAAAGAATCATTTCACCTCTAAAATGGGTAACGTCCTGACTTAAATCAGGGAATATCTATGTAAAGAGACTGAATTAGATGAAAGTCTTTGGTTTTAAATATAAAGTCCTTGTCAGGTGAGCACCTGATGCTCCTAATGACGCCTGCTGTTAAGCTGAAATGTTAGTCATGTTTGCAGAAGGCACCGGCACAGTAAACCACCTTGTAATGCAAACATTGGGCCAGTAGTTTTTCTGTTGATTCTGTTGCTAAAATATCTCAAAGTTATCAGAATAACCTTTTGTCCTTTGGCTCAAATCTCTTTTTTTTTGTGCTAGTGTTTGTGGAGAAACAATTGGCGGCGCAGACGCCTGTGAGAGGTCACCCTTTGGGTGGAGAAAATATTGGTGTGCTGATAAATCAGTCATGCCCTCCTGTCAGATACAGAACCACGATCACGTCAACGCCTGCAGAGAGCCAATACTGTCCGAACACAGCGGCATACTGGCGAGATGTGTAATTTAGATACAGGAAGTCGATGTGAGCGCAGGACGGCGGCGAGTCCAGGGGTGACTGAGTGGCAGAAAGTTTGATTAGAAATGAAGAGGCTGAGCTGTGAGGTGGAGAGACTGCACGAGGATCGCCCAGAGCTCAGCTTTTAATCACACACATTGATTTTGAAATGTTCTGCAACCTTCAGGTCGATTATGCAACCAGCACCCTTTACCTGACGGTGATGTAACGGCTTTATTTCATATCCTAATGGTCTCTTTTACTCTCTAACACCCCGGCCATCCTCAGTCACAGCCCTCCTGTCAGACAGAAACTTCATTTTAGACTAATGCTGTCATTGATCGGCTCCTGGAGTCATCGAACGTTCGATACAGGATCACATAAACATCCTGTTAGACTGAACTGGCACCGCAAGGTTTTCACTTCACTTTCCTTTTTCTTCTTTCTTTTAAACCCCCTCCACAGGTGAACGTCTACGTCCTGGGCAGAACCTTCCTCGTGCTGGCCAGAGAACTGTGCATCAACGCCCCGGCTATAGGTACAGACTTCACTTACCTTTACACCATTTCACCAGACTTCAGCTCTCTAAATTGTGAATCAGCTGTTGTCTTTTATGTAGCTCAAACCAGCGTTTCCCAACCCTCTCTCCTGGAGGCACACTAGTCCTGCATGTTTTCGATCTCTCCCTGCTCCCACACAGCTGATTCAAATGATCATCTCGTTATGAACTGCTAAAGCTGTTAAATCAGCAGTGTGAGAGCAGGGAGAGATCTGAAACATGCAGGACTAGTGTGCCTCCAGGTAGAGGGTTGGGAAACACTGGCTTAAACTACCGATTATTGATGATCAAGTTACCAATTATCAAGTTATCGTTTTGTCAGCATATCGCCAGAAAATGGTAACAAATGAGTTCAAGATGACGCCTTCAAACGTCTCGTCCAACCAACCGTCCAAAGTGTTGAATTTACACTTAAAAGCTGTGAGTCTTAGACATATTTGGCATACTGGCTTGATAAATTACTTAAAGATACTCCAGGGATTTGATATTGCACTATGATATTGAGAGGAGGATGGTCTTAATCATATCCGAGCCTTCCTGCCAAAGCAGACTCACCCTCACCGATATCATGCAGAGTATTGTAGCATATTGCACTAAATATTAGGGAACCTGCATTGCAGGTTCTGCTCTCCTCAAGCAGAACTATTCTGTCAAACACAAGTTCCTTTACTAATTTTAATGTATAGCCTAAGTGTGCACCGTGCAGCTGATACTCAAAGGATCTTTAAATGCTTGTGCGGGAGCCCTCTGCCATCCAAAAATAAGTTATTCATAACAATCACTTTAGAAAGCGGCTCTTGCTGAAGGGGCCCCATGACTCCTTTGGCCCCTGTATCGACTGGATGCCCGCTGAATAATCCATCCACTGCTGCAAGGACCTTTTTAATAAAACCAAGGTGTAATTCTGACTGTAGTAACCAGAGGGCGCTGCAGCCCCTTTAATCGCCCCCTCCCTCACCCAGGAAGCATAATGACGTGACATCTCCGGCTTCAACCACATTATAACCTTTATGTTCATCAGGTGTGTAAGCATTCTTGTACAGAACACATCTGGTCATCTTCAACAGCATCAAGCTGTTAAACTGTCATTTACAAAAGACACGATGTTTCTGAGGCCGTCCTCTGAAGTGCAAAACAACTCTGATAAGATCTCTACTTTTTTTTTTGCATTTAGAATTACAACACTACATAAAGTTGACTCCTCATGTAATATTGCTGCTTGGACTATAGTAACAACATCGCATATAGACTTGCAATTACAGAATTTGAAGCAGTCCCTACTTGTTCCAGTTCAGCGTGATTACATAACCACAGATCACTGTATGAATGTTGTTTCTACAGCAGCCGCAGGCGTCAGAGCAAATAACGTTAACCCGGAACTTAAATTAAAAAAATAACATTAAGTTAAATAAGATAAAACAACAGCTCCTTGGCTTTTAAAATAGTCTCTCAAAGAACTAACCAGGCCATTTAGTGTGACGTTAGTCGAGTGTCTTTAATGCTACATTACTCCAAAGGCTGGGAGGCGAGGGTCGTTTCCCATCAGCGGTCCAGAGCAGCTTATGCGTAGAACACAAGCTCGGGGATCTGTCCTCCCTGTACTCCGGTCCCGTTGGTGCTGTCGGAGGAGCACTGAAATTGAAATGTCACCTTCCCACACTGCACCTCTGTCATGCCCTCCTGGCCAAAATAGCTCAGCTCGTTCCCGTCCAGCACGGCGCTCACGGTGTAGAAAGCGTCCTGCTCCACCTGAACAGGATGCTCGAACCACACCGGAAACGTACTGCTCGACCCGTCCGACACGAACTTTGTCAGGGTCTGCGCCAGGGTCACCCCCTGTCTCTTCAGTTCGATTTTGACGCTGTACTCGGCTTTGCCGCCGCTCGACCCGTACAGCCCCAGACCTGCGATAAAGATCCTCTTGTCCACCGCGAACTGGATGCTGTCACACCGGCCGCGGTAGCGCCACTGATTGCTCCGGTAGGCCGAGGACTGGAAGCGGTGGCACCTCTGAGGCACCAAACCCTTCCTCGCCGTCAGAGGGAAGTCCAGTTTGGGCTTTTTAGCAGCAGTGTACCACAGGAACACGTTGTGCGTCTCCTCCAGTGTCAGGATATCACATTGCGCCGCCCCGTTGGCGAACTCCTCCAGGCTCATGGTGGGGATGCGAACTAAGAACAGCGCCTTGCCAAGGACTTCTCTCTTGTTGCGGGTGGTGGGCCCCAGGCCTTGTCTCTTGCACTCCGCTGTGGCCCAGTTCATAACCGCGTCAAACACCACCACCTCCTTGGTGTTGAGCGTCTCGCGCCGCAGGATGATCTCCAGCGTCTGCAGGTCGATCTCGCAGAAGCCCTCGGAGCACAGCGAGAGCTCGGCCTGGGCGTCGATCACCTCCCAGCAGCGCTGCGTCAGCTCGGGCTCCTCGAACAGGCGGCTCTGGGACAGCAGCACGCAGGCGTTCTTGGCCTCCAGGCTCGTTTCCAGGAAGGTGACGCAGGCTTTGGCCAGGGCGGGAACGATGTACTTCTTGGCAGCGTACAGGGTGGCCAGCACCGTGTCGGCCTCCAGGTCGATCTCATCGCTGTACATGTACCTGGGAGAAGGAAAACCAGCTGTTAGTCACTGAGCGGGTACAGAAATCTAAACGTATTTAATATAAGACGTGGGATGAGGAACGTCCGGATTGTGGTAACTGACTTTAAAAGTGCTTATTTCTTCTTGTTTGTCTTCTTGTTTGTCTGCTTTTTTTTTGCTTCCCAAAGAGGGTTGCATGACAACTTAACACCCTTTACAAAAGAAGTCTACGGTGCTGGCTCACCCGATGCTACTGAAGGAGCAACAAAGGCAGGTTATTTATAACTACTAGTCTGTATATATTCCCCTCTAAGAAATTGTCAGGCTGTCGATGAGGAAAAGGAAAAGCACACTGAGAAAACCAGCAATTACAGAGCAGTGTGCGGCTGCCACTTCTCTCTGGCGCTCCCAGCATTTTGGCGTTCGCCTCTGCTTAGCGTTGGATGAGTAATAATATGCTTTGAAGTGACGCTGACTGCGCTTGTCATCTCTCCTGCTGGTTGCGCTTGGTGAGGGAATGGTGAGTGGCTTACTTCAGCAGAATTAGAAAAGCAGCAGGTTCCACATCTGGAATATGGATCTCAGACTCCTCCTCCGCCAGATCGCCGTAAAACATGGCACAGAAGACGGAGCTTCCCACGGCCAGCACATACTGGGAGGGAGGAGGGAAGGGGGGGGGGGGGAGACAGACAGATGCGTCAGAGACACATGCAAGTTCAATAAAGGAGCAGGAGTCACTCTTTTCACAGACACAACTCCCTCACTCCTCTCACACACAGACATGAACTCTCTCAGCTTTTACAGTTTCTGTTTTCTCACAGAAAGAAATGAAAACAGTGAAACGTCTTTACCTTGTGTGCTGGAACCTTCTGCGACGCCCCCAAGGGCCCGACGATGAAGTGGACATCAGCCATCAGCTCGTTGTTAAACATCAAGGCGTTCCTAAAAGCAGAGCAGGTTTCATGAATAAGCCTCCATCAAGTATTGTGTAACAGAGTCCTCCCACTCTCGCCCTGCCTGGAGACACTGCTTATTTTCATAGATGTGGGGAAGAAAGGTTGAAACTAATGACTGTTTCCCTTATTGATGACTCTACTGATCATTTTCTAGATTAATCATTTGGCCTGTAAACTTTGCAGTGTGAGAAATGTCCATTGCAATTTTCCAGAGCCCTTGGTGACCTTTTTAAATGTCTTGTGTTCTCCCAGTATCAGAGGAAACCCCAAATATGTCCAGTGTACTGCCATAAAAGACTAAGAAGATCCCAAAACAGTGACACTTCACTCGGAGGAACCAGTGGCCATTTTTGCTTAAAACCTTCCTTTAATGATTAATCAATAATCCCTGTAGCAGCATATGAATCGACTTGCTGCTGCAGCCTTAACGCAGCAGAGCACACATTTAAATATATGCGCTTAAGCACATTTGAAATATTCTGGGGTAATTTAATAAGGAGGTAGTTTTCTCCAAAACAAAACGCTGTGCTGCTGACTGAGAGTCGTGACCTTACTGCACTCCGGGAGCTCTTTACTTCCTTTTTTATTTTTTATTCCTATCACATGAACGCTCGCAGCCCGAGCGGCTCCGATGTCCTGCCGTTCCTCCAGAATGACCGTGGATGCGCTTCACGGTCATTTGGATCTGCTGCAGGGACTTTATTTGCGGCTTTCCTGCAGGCTTGGGACAGTTACCTCTCTCTCAGCGTGGGGTGGCTGCACTGCCAGCTGGGTGGATCTACGTTGTTGTTGTTGATGTTCTGCTGGGTGGTCGGGGTGGTCGCCGCGCTGCTGCTGCTGCTGGCCTGGCTCACCTGCACCTCCTTGGTCTTCTCGGTGTCCGCCACCGTGGTGCCGCTGGACAGGTTGGTGTTGGCGGCGGGGTACAACTCCGCAGCCATCTTCTCCTGCTGCTGCTTCTTGCTCGTCAGGGACAGAGTCAGGATCTCATAACATACCGGCAGCCTGCCCGGGAGCTTACCGACCTTCTTGGACTTTTTCAGCGTTTCTGGAAGTAGGAGCAGATAAGTCAAACACCTCATGATCCGGCCATGATGGAGCGACCTGCAGTCTGCCGTTGGCATCGGCACAAGCAACCGATCTTCTCCGTGTTTAGTATCCGGGGAACCGAATCACGACCGGGGTCTGGATGCCTGGTTGGACGGGGGGAAGGGTTCAGCCTGTTATGCGTAAAGTCCGGCTCCTACTGCGCCGCTTCAAAACGGCATCCACAGCGAAGTTTACGCGTCAACATGTGAAAATCCGTCCGGTGCACGGGGCGGTCCGCGTCCTCCTCCGCGTCCAACTTGGACCACAAGCACTTTAACTGCGAGTCCCCGCGGTCAGCTCATCCTCTCCGGCAGGAGAAACGTCCGCGGAGCGTCGCTTGTTTTCGCTTTTCCAGCGAGTGGGTAATCCTGCAGCCGGGATCAGGTCCTTCCTGTTTTTTGTTTTTTTTTATTCCCACCCGCCTCTGCCGCTAATCCTCTCAGATGTTTTTCCCTCTTTCTCTGAACCGGCCGTGGACCCAGACGAAACCAGTTGCGGTGTTCCGCTGCGGCCGCACGCATCCGAGGTAAACACTCATATGACGGGAGTTTTTAAGGTCCGCTTCGTTCTTTCTGATTTTTTTTTATTTTCTCCTCCTCTCGTCGTGATCTCCTCGGACGCCCAGGGCTCGCTGCGGACCAATCAGATAAACGCGCTGCGCTGACGTCAGGAGAGCCGGAGCGCCTCCCTCAGCTGCTCCGCAGAGTGCGTCACCGCTCCGCCTCTGTCCGCTGCTCAGACCAGGTCCTGAGATAAAAATAAAATTAAAAAGAAGGTCGGTTAAATATGACCCTCCAGCCCGGCGGAGTAATGAGGCCAGATCACCCCGAAACATAAAACAGAGGCTGCAGCCTGGCTGCGTGCGTGCGTGCGCGCGCACACTGTGGTTTTATGTCATTACAATTTATGTCAAGTCTCATTCTCTATATTAATAACAAGGTGGAGACAAAATGATGATATGTAATGAGCATATAAAGATTTGACATTTATAAAAAACATTTTAACCTCCTGACAGTGAAGAGAGGAAGCTGCGTTACATAAAATATAATTCATGACTCCAAGTTTATTACATGACATCACATTTAGTCATTCGGCTTTTATCCAAAGTGACTTACATTTGAGGAACAACACACAAGCATCAACAAAGGATGAAATACAGCACGAGATCTGAAAATGATAATAAGATTTAATAGCACTTATGCCATCAACGGGTTAAATACCCAGTGAGAGAAGTAAGAGTTAACAAAAAAGTGCAATCAATACAAAAGCATTGAAGAAGAGCACAGGAAGTGCATGTTAGAGGCTAGAGGTGTTATAAGAGAAAGTGTTCTTGGAAGACGAGACTAACTAAATAAGATTTACTTCATTATTTCCAACAGAAATTGTTGTGCTGCAGTACAAAGTGGGGAGAGTTGCAAATATCAAATGTCAATTAACAGATACATCCAAAATATACACAATGCTAAAATTGTAAACAAGGTTTAAATGTGAGTTTCATATATACTGTGTGTGTGTGTGTGTGTGAGAGAAGTGGTAAATATAGAAACTGTATTAAATTACCATAAAGTTGAATCGATGCCTCTCTGAAATAGAAAAAAATCTTCTTCTTCTGAATAAACGCAACCCTGCAGTGTGCACGTGACCTCTACACGCCCAGCTAACACACACGTAGGAGTACAAGCAAAAATCAATAGATTACAACTTTTCTACCACTTTAAAACTCTAAAACAGCTTATTGTGATCACACCTTTGTCCCTGATGTATCTTCGTTGTTTCTGGGGATAACTGGCCAAACAAACAACGTGGCATCACGTCAAACTGCTTCAGATATCCTGCAGTGAGGCAGGAAGTGCAAAATGTGACGACAGTCATTAAAAGGTCACATAGATTCGCCAACACGTGTGTGTGATTCGGTCAAATAGTGGTTTTGGGGATGGTGACAGTCTTTGTCAGAGCTCCATTGTTTAGTTCTTTAGGTTAACGGGAACCTTCAGGATTTAAAAAAGTTAAGCCAATGCGGAAGTGCCCTTAACATGCATTCTCTCTAACAGCCAGCAGGGGGGGCGACTTCACTGTTTACTAATAGGTGTGATTATGTAGAAGTCTAAAGAAAATGTTTCTCCTTCTCAGCTGAATAATTACCCCAGTAAACACTTTCCTGATGAGTTTATGGTCTCAGTCGCTAGTTTCAAGTCTTCTTCAACACAGCATGATGTTCATTTAGTAAATTATGGTCCCGTTTAGGGGAACATCGACCAGGAAGCAGGGGGGGCTTTAGGGCGGGGCTACAAGCTGATTGACAAGTTGCCACCGCACATCCCTCCTCAGCTCCACCCTTTCGTCCAAAAATTATCGTCACTTTTGTTTCGCACAAACCGAGATGGCGACCAAAATGCCGAACTTACAGGCTTCAAACCGGCCGACGTCACGGTGGCTACGTCCGCTTTACGTTTATTCAGTCTAGGTGGAAAGTAAGCTTTGTCTGAGCGGAGGCCCACCGTCCCTGAAACATCAGTAGCCTTCATGTTTGGATGAGTGAGGGCTTCTTGCCAGAGCTGACAGTTTGACAGTCATACCAAGAGAAGTCCATCAGAGAAAAGAAGCTCGGGGACCAATTTATACACCCACAGTAACAAAATACACCAGAATGCATTGCAGCTCTAAGTCAGGTTGGGCTTTTTCAGCTGACATGATAACACTTTAATGCTGTTCATGCATCCCTGCTCCTGCCTTTGATTGAAAGGAGCACGTTCACCACCCTTCTCTGGGGGTGGTCCAAGTAGGCGAAGCGGTTTGAGGGAAAGTGGGAACACGGGAGAAAAAAGTAAACTCCAGCGCCCCATCCCAGAATGACTCCTGGGCTGTTTGAGCATCACGGATTGATTATGTTTGACGGTGAAAGGAGGACTAGAGGTGAATTTCTTTTTCCTTAAACAGCCTCTTTTCTCTATGGCGATCTGGCCTGGCCCAGCGTTTACCGGCACTCCAGTAAAAGTTGGAGCAGCGATGGCGAGCTCTGCAGACGTATCATTACACGGGGATGAGCCTGGATCTTATTACCAGCTGGCTCTACCAGCTTTCCACTGGACTGCTCTTTAAACACAAGCACCGACTTCAAAGATATTCGACTCCGCTGTCACAGCCGGGGCATGAAACCCAGCTTTTTGTCTCCCGGCTGCAGTGGAAAGAGGATTCCTTCTAATTTTAGTATTAAATTAGATTTCTTAGCAGGGTAAAACAATTTTTAGAACAAAAATGTCTGAAGGCAAACTGGCCACCTGCCAGGCTGTTTCATGGAAAAAGCCGGCGGTTCTGAAAGCTTTTCTCTCTTCAGCTGAATTTAAAGTATTTCTCAATGAAGTTCATGATGTGCTGCACTGTGCGAGTTTCTCAGACATTTGAGAAGCGAAATGGTTGAGAAGTGAGTTTGCGATTGGAAGGTCGCCCGTTCAAATCCTTTCACCAGCTGCTGAAATCTGGACAGAGACGGTGAATGAGAACCAGGCTGCTTCGAGCTAAATGCTAATCCTCAAGTTCTCCAGTGGAGCTAATTAGCAGTCAGCAGTTTTACTGGAGAGCTCACAGGTGCTGGGAAGTTTAAATCCGTGTGAATTCAAAGCAGGATTTTTGGTCCAGAGTGGGGGGAAAAATGACTTTTCCATGTGGTTGGTTCAGGGCTCGTAAACAGAAGTCACATGGTCATACAAGCAGGCTTTTGATTGGTTGAAGTTTCATCCTGGGCCAAATTTTTGGCAGCAGAATCTTAGGGATCAAATACATCTGATATCAGCTGAACACGATCATGACAGGACACTTTGACCCACAAACTGAGCTGCAGCAGCTTCAGATTACTCACAAGGTAGATCTGATCATTTTTACAACACAGGGCTGGATGAGATGTTTCATTTACTCAAAAACAAAAGCTACATGCAGAATGTATAAACAGTACAAGGGTGGTAAAATAAAGAGATTTTACGAAGGGCTGGACAATAAAGCAATATAATTTTTTTTCAATAACAATATAACAAATGTTCAATGTATTTTAAATAAATGTTTGATTGTATTCACTCTAATCATAAACAAATTTGGACTTTTATTGTTTATTTTGTTGAGGAAAAAGGACTTTAAAAAAAGCTTTTACTTATTTTTACTGAATTTCTCATAATTGTTTTGAGCCGTATCGTCCAGCTTCTATATTGCTACACGTGTCTGAGCGTATCGGCCAGCCCTAACTGGCCTGTGTCTGATATGACATCCTCAACTAGTTTATTTTATAGTGAGCAGTAAAATGAAGACTGCAGAATTACCATTCAGCAGATCCTTAACATGTTCCGTCACCACTGACACCTGGTCTGTGCCTTTTTGTAGATTTACACGCTCACAAGTCAGACTCTCAAATACGATGGCTGGGCCTAAATATGTTGCATTACATAGGAAATAGGAAGTGATTTTTGGATGTAGCCCTAATCATTCAGGCGTCTCAGAAACGTTATTTGATTTAATCAAAACTTGGCATTTTGACAACTGAAATATTAAATTATTATTAGTGCTGGGAAATCAATTAATTGCATGTGTTATGCACAGAATTGAATAAATAATTCTAAAGTAGTGTATTGTGCACTTTTAATTTAAATGTACTGCTTTTATACAGAAAACATGTTGTTTGCAAACACTTTAAACAAATAAGGTGCTTTTTACCAGCAGAATTTCTTTTACCAAAAGTTCCTATAAATCTCAACTTAAACATTAATTTAATCAAATCAATTATTAAACCAAATCTTTTTTCCGCTGCCAGGAAATGAGCTTTTATCTGGCTTGTTGAAACAAGTCAGAGTCCGGAGCCACGATCAGAACAGGCTCCTTCTGAGCAGCAGGTGAACAGGTAGAAATCTGTTTTCGTGTATCAGCAGAAACATTTTTCTTTTGTCATGGAGGCTGGAGGGAGGTGACACTCGCCTCAGGCGCCCGCCCGCCAGCCCGCCAGCACGCCCTTCGCCAGCACGCCGCCGAAGTTGAATTGAACTTTTTGTCCGCGACGTGCAGCACAAATCATTGGAGAGAGACTACTAACCATAATGCAGCCTGCCACGCTCCACTTCGCTGTGGCGTTTGATCGCTTGTCCTGCTTTTGTTTATCTCCTTCTCCAACACGCTGCATCCCCCCCCCCTCCCCTCCTGTGACCAATGGTTTGACTGGATGCGTATTCAGAGCCTGAGAGCAACAGACTTTCAAAATAATCTAGATTAGTGTCAGAATACACAGTGGTAGATTTTTAATGAACAACTTACTCGAGTATTTGTGGGACGGCACTAAAAATGAGCTTTCAGTGTAAAGAAATGTCTTTAAATCTTCTTATGCGTCCACATCTGGATCTCTTCCAGCAGCACAGCCTGCCAAAACACCTTTTGGCAGAAATATCTGAAGGAACAAATGCTCCAGCTATGAAATGACCTTGACTGTGATCACGCCCAGTGTGAACACAACGCTAACTCTAAGAAAAAACCTTCTTGTCTCCAACAGACCCGTGCCTGTACATCCCCCGCTTCGCCCAGATGCTGGAATTTGGCGAGAAGAACCACGAAGTCTCCATGACTGCGATGAGGCTGGTGCAGAGGATGAAGAGGGACTGGATGCACACGGGACGAAGGCCGTCAGGACTCTGCGGAGCAGGTAACCACGAGACGAGGTGGCGTTGGATATTTTTATCTCAGGTGATCTGTGCTGGCAGCAGCCTGAAGGCTCCGAGCAGCAGGTCTGTCATTAGAGGATTCCTGATTCCAGAGAGAAAGTGATTAACGCTCGCTGCTCGGTTGGCGTTTAACAGCCTTCAGCCCTCAGATACTCTGAAAGCTGCCTGAAAACTGTCACTACTCCTTCTAACCTTACAGCAAAACAAGTTCATCTGACGGGGATCAATAGAAGTGGGTTCACAGCTCTGGCAAGTTTACTGCCACGATGTCTGCAAAGGTTCTTTCATCCAGGTCGTAGTTATCCAAGGGAGGTTAAAATAAAGGGCAGCTGGGTTTGTTTGAAGATACAAGAAGAGGATACGCCTCTTATCGCTCTCATATCACCCAGACTCTGATGTCACCGCACTGGCTTCCGATTACATTCAGGATCCAATTCAGGATCTCCCTCCTCATTCATTCATGAGGCACTTAATAATCTTGCACCTCATTATTTGAGTGACCTCAGCAAGGTCTGCTAGTTCTGAAGTAAAAACACGAGGAGGCCGGCCGGGCGTTTTCCGTCCTGGGCCCCTGGTTGTGGAACAGTCTCCTCCTGGGAGTCGGGATTGTTTAAAGTCACAGCTGAAGACTTGTTTTGATTTATATGGCCTTGGAATTGGTTTTGGTTTTCTGAGCAATTGTCTGCTCTTTTAATGCTTCTTTTAATCTCTGAGTGTTGTTTTGAACCGTTTTCTTGCTTCCTCCATCCTTGTAAAGCACTTTGTAACTCTGGTTTTGAAAGGTGCTGTAGAAATAAACCTTGACTTGACACCTCTCATCCTCTGACTGGCAGGGAGCCCCAGCTATTTAACCTCTGTGGAGACCACTTGCTTCGTTAGCGCTCCTGGCAGGTGTTATGGTCGTTGTGGACACCTGAGGCCGCGCCTGAACCACCGTCGTTGGCGTTCTTAGCTGAGGTCAAGTGTGAGCGTTTTAGTTTCCTGGGAAAAAAAGAAAGAGGAAATGTCTTCGAGTCTTTAACACAGTCCAGTTGCCCTTGATTTTAACCATCCCTGGTTTACTGTCACGCTTTACTTGTGGTGATTGTTTCCGTGTGAGGAAAGAAGAGAAGGGTCCGTGTAAACAAACTGCACAAGGCAAAATCCGATATAAACACACAACACACTCTGTGTTAGACCTTTTTCATGTCAGAGTGGCTCAGAGGCAGCTCGACATGAGACGTTTTGTGCCTTTTTAACTGCATGCAGCTCTCTAAAGAAATTCAAGGACAGTGTTCAATATCTCAACAAGCAAACCTCCCTGTTAGCTTAGGGTGCACAGTTGGCTATTAGCATCTAGCGATCCCTGGATGTGAAACTGATGAGTAAGAAACAGCCGTTTTAAGGCGAGAGCGCGCTGTTACTGTGTGTTTATGGCTGTTTAATGCATAATGCAGAAGTTTCCCGCTCCCCAGTTTGTTTTGCCTTCACAAGCTGCAGTTTGCGCTCCCACATAAGACATCTGGCATAAATCCAGTCGGATATTTTGATGGTAAACAGCAGAAGGTTCAAACTGTAGATACTTAGATTGCTAATGTTCAGCAGGAGGAGGCTTCTGTGCACTCATGCTGCCCATTTACAGTTGATTTCTCTCTACCCGTGTGAGCTGACCTTGTGTAGTCTGGGTTGACGTTATAACTGCCAATAGCTCGGGAAGTTCCTGTCAATGTGAGGCGCACAAAAAAAAGTTTTGGTAATGCGAGGACGAGTGCTGCATTCATTCATTCACCTGTGAAAAGTGATCTTTGTGGGATCGTTTCTAGCACGTCTTTGTTCCATTTCTAAATCCTGAACATGTGCACGCTTTTTCTTTTCTTTTTTTTTTAGATCTTCAGTTGAAGTCTTTAAAAATATTGCTTCTCTGTTCTTCTATTGTGAGATTTAACTAATCATGCAAACCCGCCTTTGATGTGTGAACATCAACTTGTTGAAAGGATTTGAAAGGCCTTTAATCTTCTTGAAAGGACTTTAATTGTCTTTTTGAAAACTCTTAAATAATCTTCAGAAACGTTGATGCATTTTGCAAGTGCTGCGTTTATCAGATGATGATTTTGTCAGACGGATAACCATGTTTGTATTTCCTGTGATGGCAAACATGGAGGTAATCCCCAGCAGCCCCAGTCGGCTTACTAGACAGCTGAACCTGACCTGAGACCTGCAGGAGGCAAGTGAAATGAGAATTTCTTTTTTATACAGATCAGTGATGAAACATGCGGAGGAGGATTGGAGCCACGTGTGAATTTGTTTTAAAATTCTGAGATTAAAGTCAGAATTCTGAGTGTAAATCTTCTGAGAAAAAAGTCAGGATTCAGAGTTTAAAGTCAGGATTCAGAGTTTAAAGTCAGAATTCTGAGTTGAAATCTTCAGAGAAGAAAAGTCGGAATTCTGAGTTGAAATCTTCTGAGAAAAAAGTCAGGATTCAGAGTTTAAAGTCAGGATTCAGAGTTTAAAGTTAGGATTCAGAGTTTAAAGTCAGAATTCTGAGTTTAAAGTCAGGATTCAGAGTTTAAAGTCAGAATTCTGAGTTTAAAGTCAGGATTCAGAGTTTAAAGTCAGAATTCTGAGTTGAAATCTTCTGAGAAAAAAGTCAGGATTCAGAGTTTAAAGTCAGGATTCAGAGTTTAAAGTCAGAATTCTGAGTTGAAATCTTCTGAGAAAAAAGTCAGGATTCAGAGTTTAAAGTCAGGATTCAGAGTTTAAAGTCAGGATTCAGAGTTTAGAGTCAGGATTCAGAGTTTAAAGTCAGGATTCAGAGTTTAAAGTCAGGATTCAGAGTTTAAAGTCAGGATTCTGAGTTGAAATCTTCTGAGAAAAAAGTCAGGATTCAGAGTTTAAAGTCAGGATTCAGAGTTTAAAGTCAGGATTCAGAGTTTAAAGTCAGGATTCAGAGTTTAAAGTCAGGATTCAGAGTTGAAATCTTCTGAGAAAAAGTCAGGATTCAGAGTTTAAAGTCAGAATTCTGAGTTGAAATCTTCGGAGAAAAAAGTCAGGATTCAGAGTTTAAAGTCAGGATTCTGAGTTTAAAGTCAGTAATTCTGAGTTTAAAGTCGTAATTCTGAGTTTAAAGTCGTAATTCTGAGTTTAAAGTCATAATTCTGAGTTTAAATCTTCTGAGAAAAAAGTCAGGATTCAGAGTTTAAAGTCAGGATTCAGAGTGTAAATCTTCAGAGAAAAAAAGTCGGAATTCTGAGTGTAAATCTTCTGAGAATCTTCTGACTTTAATCTCAGAGCCCAAAAAAATTTCACATGTGGCCCTAATCCTCTTCCGCAGAAACACCCGCACATTAACCCAAGGCCAGTAATGGTTTGTCCACCAACCGGTCCAGTAGCTGCTGGACTGTGACCCCCACAGTATTCTCTCACATACTCTCAGTATTTGCTGGCAGCTCCGTTACCAAACGTCTTTGAGCCTTTTATAGCGTGTTGGTTATCCGCCAAAGAGACGTGTGAGGCAAACCGGCCAGCACCTGCCTAAACTCACCGCAGTTTGTCTGGTGTTTGTTTCCCGGCCCGCTCGTCATCCTCTGTGCGAGTTTATGTGAAACAGCTGAGCTCAGAGCTCTTCTCTCTGCCGGTGTCAACCTGAATACGCTCGGCTTTGAGGCGTCTCCCGCTGAGACGTCCTGAAATCGACTCGCCGGCCTCCTCTGCTCCCCGCGTGTTTACTCTCACCGTCTTAGTTTTCGTCTTTGTGTGTTCCTCGGCTGCATTCAATGAATAATTAATCGCTTATCATAAATCTTTGAGAAGGATACAGTCGGATGGAAGAAGGAAAAGTTTGTTCCCAAATACGAAGCACAAATCTCTGTTGACGAGCCAGAAACACGTTTCCGCAGAGCGTCCTTCAGGGTAGACGAAATGAGATCATGGACTAAGGGGGTCATGAATGTAAAGTTTACTCTGCATTAAGAACGGAAAGCCACTTTGAAGTTACATGGTTTCAAGGTAAGGGCATAAAATGTTTGAGAAAGTCGTCAGCGGAGCTAAAAAGCAGCACTTCAGTCCTAAAGGCTGTTAGAAGTGTGCATGTAGAAGCAGGAGCATCTATCTTTCAGCAGGCTCTTGAGCGAGGCAGCTCTAATGACTCTTATATAACCGTTCCACTTGAAGAATCGTTCTGCAATTCATTGCATAATATTGCTGTTGTTGTTACTCCTCTCTTTAAAACTGTGTTTGTGTGTGGGGGCGGACTGTTGGCTCCGCGAGCTGAGGGGCCCTCAGCTCAGTCTTCAAGGTGTTCACGCAGAAACGCCTAAAAAGCAAACATAATGTGTGTGTGTTGGAGTCTTGATCTTGTGTGTTTACATTTGTTATCTCGTTGTTGTTTGTGTGTATCAGTATGTTTTATTTACAGGAAACAGAGGAGGAGCACGGCCCGCTGTTGATAGTTGAGACACTTCAGAGACGGGCCCCGTGTGACGGAGCTGTCAGTTGAACCTGTTGGTTAAATCATCACCGCGTCTTTTTCTGTTTTCAGCCCTTCTCGTTGCCGCCCGTATGCACGACTTTCGCCGCACCATCAAAGAAGTCATCGGTATCGTGAAAGTGTGTGAAACCACACTCAGAAAAAGGTGAGTGGTGATTTAGATTGGGACGCTTCTCATTGAACTTACTGGATGATGGGCTGTAGAGTTTAGCAAGAAGCTTCTGTCCCTGACAGACGGAGGCTTTTCTTACACTCGATTTGTCCCGTTTTTGTGCCAAAAAGTCAAAACCTTGCAGCTGCATGAAGAGCAGTAGATTAATTCAGCCTTTTTTTATTTTTCTTTTAAATGCTGGTGTCTCAAATTATCGGTCACATTGATCTGAATTTGGATTTCATCTTAATTTGATTTGTGCTTTTTATTTGATTTGATTTTGCCTTAAAGGTTTTTTTTGCTGTGTTAATATCTGAGCCCTGTTTGTTGTGCAGTAGATGCTGCAGTGGCTGCAACGTATTCTGTTCTCTCCGGAAGCTCCAGCTTCCTCCCACCCATTGGTGACCCTAAATTGTCCTTAGCTGTGGATGTGAGTGTGAGCGGTTGTTTGTCTAAGTGTGGCCCTGCGATGGACTGGCGACCTGTCCAGAGCGTACCCCGCCTTTCGCCCAATGTCAGCTGGGATTGGCTCCAGCGACCCTGTACGCAGGATAAGCGGTCGGCGATGGTTGGATGGTTTCTCGTTTATATCTGTCACTAATTTGCATCATACCTAAATCATACCATGTTCTAAAGACAAATTAACAATCTTCACTTTAAATCTTAACTTTAAATCTCCAATTTAACAGCTTGAAAGCAAATGAAAAAACAAGTAGTTAAAAAAAATGTTTATTGTAAAAAAAATTCAGGTGTCAAGGGGTTAAGGACAATTCTCACTCTGGAATCTCACGAGAGGCGAGTTGTTCGGGGAACGCCGATGGAAACGTCTGAGTTGGAGAGAGGAGTGTTTGCTGTGTTGGACAAACATTAGCAGCTCCTCTACGTACGCAACAAACTACACTCCCTCGTTTTCACCAGCGTTTCCCTGTCAGACACCTGGTGGAACAGTCTGAGCCTGTCAGTGGCAAAAAGAACTTTATGTGGACGTGACTTTGACGTTTGCAGTTGAAGAAACACGTTGCAGCCGGTTCAGCTGCCGCCTGAAGCATCTGCTGCACAGATTCTTGTTCCGACTGATCATATGTGAAAATTGGGTTTAAGAATACCAAAATGAACCTTTTAATATTCCCTGTTGTCTCCCTGCATTAGACTGATAGAGTTTGAAGACACACCCACCAGTCAGCTGACCATCGAAGAGTTCATGAAGATGGATCTGGACCAGGAGTGTGACCCGCCCTGCTTTACGGCCGGACTGATGAGGAAAAAAGTCCATCAGGTGGGGGATGTTAACACAAGGAGCCTTCAGGAGGAATGATGTCACCACAGAAAACATCCAGTTTTTATCAATTCTGATAAATCCCACTACTTATGAAATTACCCATTATCCCCTTGGGGAATATTAAAATTTCATCTTATATTTTCTTAATGATCACATGCAGCCCTCAGGCTTCCTCCAGTATTTAATGAAGGGTATTAACCTCTAAAGTAAAACAGTCAGAGATCACAGTACTGTACAAAACCGACAGAGAGGACTGATGAAAGCTGCAGGTGGAGCTTCGTATTTACAGTACGGACATGAGGGAGGGATCAGGACTCTCATCAGACGTAGCCGGTCAGCTTCAGGCAACGCATGACTGTGAACTCTGCCGTGGCACTTTGGGTTCCTTCTTTTGTCTTTTTTAAAGTAACATTTAAGCAAAATATCCGCGTCAGAGATGCCACTTATGTCGAGTTTTGCTTTTGGCAATTAGGATTTGTGCTTCCGGTGTCCTGCAGCAGGAGATGGATCCTTCTGGGGATGCTGGAGTCACACAAATGCACGACTTTATGGCAAAGATACGAAAGCTTAACAGAAACACAACGTTCATCTAGTTTCTTTGCGAAGCTTTCAGCCACACGGTGCGGCCTTCTTCATCGGAGGAAGAGGCTGCAGACGGGCTGAGGCTGCTGGTGAAAGCCGTGAGATGGACCCGCGGCTGAGTGTTTATTTTAATAAGCTAGGAGAGTTTGATTCTCATAATTCCACCTTTCACTTCCTTTTTTTCCTTTTACTGCTTTAATTTCTAATATTTTCTTTTGTCATGACGAGCTTTTTTCTTCTTACTAGGTTTCTAGACTTTATTGTCCCCAGAGGGAAATAATTTTTCACAGCACCAGTCAAAATTCAAAACACTCCCCACAGTTCATATTCCAGCAAATGTAAAGCACAAACAGCAGCAGCAGACAGGACAGGTGAGAGACAAGCTGCTTAGTAACAGACAGCACGCTGAAGGCGGAGCAGGATGGGTGACGATACTCTGCTACAACAGCAGAAGGAGTTGGAGGCTGACATGGAGGAGACAGAAAATAGATGTGACCCCGGACGCGTCTGCCAAGTCAAACTTGGTGTTTTTGTACGTTTAGGAAGAAAATGTCCTGCTGCTGTCGGCCGCACACAGTCCTGGTGTTACGATGTTCTTTTAAAGCGAGATGTTTTACTCTGTAATCATTTCAGCCTGTACTTACTGTTGGAACAGAAGGACTTTTATTCTTAAATTCTATTTCTTCCTTTGTCTTCCTCCCTCTAGCTGGAGATGGAGCTGAAGAAAAAGATGGATGACGTTGAAGGTATGACTGTTTGCACCAGACTCGACTCTCTGCTTTCTTTAGGTTTTGCAAAATAAAGTTTGTTAGCTTTTCACACTCAAAACACTGAAGTCACAGCAAAGTTTGGTAACGATTTCTTGTTTTTATCGACGCGTTTGCCGTTTGGCCGACCTCGACTAAATGCAGTGTTGGATGTGGCTAAAGCCAGGGAACAAACGTGGCACACTGCTCCTCGTCCTACACGCTTCAGTTCAGCGTGCATAACTATACATTATGTTACAGCACTAACGCATTACATAGTAATTATGGGAAACGCACTTCAAAGGGAAGAGTTAGCAGAGCTTCAGAAGAACCAAGAACACACAAGAAGTACGATTTATTTCAGGGGCAGGAGAAACGTCACTGCGTCTCACCGTCTGCTTCTCAGTGTGCCGTTTAAAACGAGTGACCCGCTGATCCAGCTTCTTCTTTTTTTATCTTGAACAGAGGAAATTCAAAGCTACCAGGACGAAATAGACGCAGAGCTGCAGTCCAGCAGACCCAAGCTGAGGGGGGTGTACGCCGCCTACACTAAGGAAGGTACGGAGCAAGAAGGCTAAAGGGTCACGTGTGTGAAAGTACCCACAATGCAACAAAACAATCATACAATACTGCAGTAATTGATGTGTGTGTGGAAGTTAGGGGTGGGCATCTCGTTCATATAAATGTAGCTCACGTTTCGTAGCATTAATGCATCACTGCAGCGTTATCACTGACCTCTGCTGCTGCTGTTATTAGCACAGAGTCAGATACGTGTTTTTACAGCGCTCCGGCCAAACCGCGTTCACGCCGCCTTAATATATCTGTTCCTTTCTTGTCTCATCTGGTGTAGTTAGAGGTTTGTGTCCTGTAAGCTGATTATCGTGTTCTCGTACTGAGCGCCGTGGGCTGCGGCTCTTCCTTCATTTCTGTTCTCGATATGTGGATGAATGACAACAAACAAAGTTGAACTAGCAGCCAAAGAAAACGTCCTGCTCGGCTTCCAGATCGCCGTTTACAGGCAAACAGGTCCGGCCTCAGTAGCGAACACGCTGACATGTCTTGAAGAAAATAAAGCATCATCTCAGGCGGAGTGACGTGAAGCTGATTGTGTGGACTATGTCTTTGGTATGAGAGCCGGGTTCAATCCCCCACTGTGACACATCCACCACTGTGTCCCTGAGCAGGACACTTAACCCCTCGTCGCTTCAGACCTCGCAGAAAGTCGCTTTGGATAAAAGCGTCAGCTAAATGAATAAACGTAATGATTCACAGCTCAAACTACAGCTTAGCCTGGTGACTAGTCTGGCATTTTAAAGCTGAGCGTGACGAGTCTGTAATGTCCTAAAATGGCCACCGTACAGAGGATCAATCATCAAGCGCACACACTCACACAGGCCCCCCTGAACGCCAACACACAGCAGACAGCTCTGCCTGTCTCTTTATCTGTCTCTACCTTTGGCTCTTTATCTCTGTCTCTCTGCAGACTCTCGTCGCGTCCCCCTGTTTTCGCACAGTGGGGTCGCATGCTGTCACTGATTTCAGGCGTGTTGCTCTTCCAGCTGCCGAGCTGCGTTCAGATCCGGCGGCATTTCGTTTCTTCTCAAACTGATAATGGAGCTGCTTCTCTGACTCTGAGTCTGTGTGAGGACGTTTTAATTACGGCGGATTTAAAGGACACGTTTTAATTAGAGACCCGGACGGCCACAATTATGATCCAATTATTAGTTTTTCATTTTTTTTATTCTCAGTGATTTGAAACGAAAATAATTTCACTTGTTGAACATCAGCAACACTTTGTTTATGCGACGCTGCTCAATTTTAAATGTCACTAAAAATAGGATTTTATTTTTTTTTTAATTGGGGAAATTCTGATTAATAATTATTCAGACCGTATATTGTAACCTTCTGCTGCTTTATTAATCCTCTGGAAACACTGAGGAGTCATGAGCCGTATGATAAGATACAACACAGTGAAGGTGAGACAAACTGTTTTCTAATCATTAGAAAAAAACATTTCATCTCTCACCAGGATGCTTTTTTTTATTAAACTCATTTCCTGTTGAGGTTCACAGTGACCTTCGAGTTACTGGATGTTTTGATGGCTTCTTTTCACAAACTTTCTTTTAAAGACTAAACGGACTAATTGAAAGAAAAGAAAGTAACTGATAACGAGAATAAAAGGTCACCACATGGGCTTTGACGTCACGGCCTGGATCTTTCACTAAACTAATTTGCTTTTTTAAAAGTGATGACTCAAACGCCACATTAACTCTGACCCTCTCTCAGATGGTGACAACAAGGAGCAGGAGGTGCTGTCCACAACCTCTAAGATGGAAGACGGCGAGGAACCAGAAGAGGAGGACGAGCTTCAGGCCGTGGCCAAGCACTTTGGCAAAGAGCTGGAGGAGCTCTCGCTGGAGGCTCTGATCAAGCTGGAGCAGAAGAGACCGGAGGAGGAGGAGGGCGAGGAGGAGGAGGACGTTCAAAAGAGAAAAGGCCCGTCGCTGGCGTCCATCCTGGGCAGGATGCCCTCAGCAGCCACCCTCGGCCTCACCGAGACCATCAGCAGCTGCGTCGGAGACGGGGAAGGAGAACAGTGAGTGCGGCCCGGTGTTTAAAGCTTGTTGGTTTATCCGGTTTTGTCAAACGAAACGCTTCGTTTTCAGGCAGAACAATCACATTACCAGAAATCAGATTAACTAAATCTGATGTGTTCTTGGTTTGGCCACAGATCGCTGATTTCTCCAGCATAATAATCTCATTTGGTGGCAAAAAATAACTGGAGTTTCTCTCTCCGATGCTGCTTTCAGATTCGCCTGAGACGCTCCTGCTTTGTAACTGTTTGCTTCTCTTTGCATTCTGATGTGTCATCAGTGCGATCCACGCGCAGGGGGAGGAAGAGTGGTCGCCTTTAATAAATCCTGACTGTACACGCAGCAGTTAGTCAAGCTGATGCTTTTAAGACAACATTTTTCAGGCGTATTGTTTGACTTCAGCTCACATCTTAATAAAAGCAGCAGTGCCCTTGAGGATGATCTGATTATGAACGCCGCGGTGATGCCGTTCATCCCTGACTGTGTCTGGTAACCTACTGTATCTCCATAATAACCCATAATCAAGTTAAAGAAAGCTCTCCCAGGTTTAATTGTTGTAATTAACTCGGCTCCAGAATGAAATTGGCTGAGCTGTGTGTGAAATTTGTCATCCCTCATTATATTTCACCCTCCTAAGTGCACTACGGGTAGGACGCGAACGTGTGGGAGGCGTTCAGGAGACGGGGTAGCCTCAAGGTTTTTTAACCCTTGAGGCGGTTGACGTGGTTTTGTGCCAAAATGCTGTAAGTTGTTGCTGTTTATGTTTCTTCGCAGCACCTTCAGGTTTGCATCTGAGGGGTTTTTATGTGAATTAAGGCGTTTTAAGTAGAGTGAACCGAATTACTGTACAAGACAGGAAATCATAAGTAGGAGCAGCACGGTCACATGATCAGATTATAGGAAACAGTGCAGCATAACTGACTTTGACTCGATTCAGCCTCAGATCAGAATCTGATGACTTAAGACTGAGGAAAGTATAAAAAGTGAATTACTTGACGTCCTCCCTGTGCTCAATGAAGACCTGATCCTGTAGTGAATCCTCGACGGATTTACTTTGTTAATCCGTCTGTCACGCTGCTCAGCGGGAGGAAAAGGTAGACTGTGCAGCTCAGATAAATAACCACCTGATTAAGACTCGAGACACAAAGTTCAGCACTTGATCTTGATGAAGACTCGGAGGAAGAAGAGATGCTGCACACGCTGTGCATTGGTAGCTTTGCTGTTGTCTTAGTATTTGTTGACAGTAAAGATGTATATATAGATGGATCCTTTAGCTGAGGGAGGCTGTCGTGCGCAGCAGGCTCTGGTTCATTTAGGTTCACCTACCTGAGCGCATGTCAGCAGAAGCCGAGAACAGACTGAACCTTTCTGCTGCGGTTAGAAGGAAAACAAACCGTAGGGAGTGATCACACCCTCTGTCAGCGGCACTTGTTTTATTTTTTGCAACTGTTAATAAGTACAGGGATCCATCATGCGCTGCCTATAATTACCTAATTACATGAGTGGGACGCTCTGTGCCCTTTATCTGGGCTTGCAGAGGCGTTGATGGATGTGAGGTAACGGAGCCGTGCAGCTTCATCCGTCCCTGATGAGGAAACCTGTGTTTTTTACTGCTGAGTGGGAGGAGCGGGCGCCAGGCGAGGCCAGGGGTGGGAGGTGACGCGTGTTTTGATGGATGGATGTTGTGAGGGAAGGCGTGGCGAAGCGGTCTGATGTTTGGAGGACACCCTGTAACTTAAAGGTCACAGGTTTGAATGCCTGCAGAAGCCTCGTTATGCCCACAGATATTGACCTGGGCCTCATTTCCACCCGACGAAGACTTTGAAGAGCTTTTCTTCAAACGCTCCTGATATCTACGCCCTTTTCCCAAAACGGCACTTAAGGCCGAGCACGAGCGCCGTTTGGAGCTTCTGAGCGTTGGCTTTCGGTGGCGCTGTCTGTAATCTGTGCTAGAGGACTACAGGTCCTTCTCACGCCACTTATTTCACATTGCTGTGCTTGAGCCAGAAATCGTCCTCGTCCGCCATCTTGGCCGTCCCAAAGCTCTTATTTGTGCTTTGAAGATCTCTGAGGACCGCCGGCGTCATTACACACGGACGCTTTATTTCTCTAAAACACATTTCCTCGCTTCTTCTCTGCTCGCGTGGAAAAGACACGAGAGAATGAAGAGACTTGACATGCACCTAACATGCTGATGTAGATTAGCACGCCAACATTTCCTTAACAGTTCTGCAGGTATCTAAAAGTTCTGGACACATTAGTTGAGCTGATGATGGCGCCAAAACAGCCACTTCATGCTTCATCCTGAGGGTGACGTGTACAGTGTCTCAAAGTGAGTGCAGCCTTCGCATTATTGTAAATATTTCATTATATTATTTCACGCGACAACACTGAAGAAAAGACACTTTGCCCAGTTTCGCTTAGAGGTGTGCTCACACTTCCTGCCAGCGGTTTAGACATTAAAGGCTGCGTTGGTTTTACATTAACCTGATGAAAGTGTCGCCCAGTACTGCCGCTGACCTCATCTCATTTCTGGGGACTCCTCAGCGGGGACGGGGTTAAGAGCGAGAACAGCCACAAACCGCAGTGAATCACCGCTCTGTGAATCATTCACTATTATGTGAACTGTAAATGTGTCTCCTCTTTTTAAATCGTTTTTTGTTACAGAGTGACGTTAGTCTGAGTCATCCCCTCCGAGCCGACGTGTCATGAGGCTCCTCGTATGTGGCCGACAGAATCGGCATTGAGAAGTGAGACACGGCCGTGATTAAAGGGTTTAATGTTTGGCCAGCGGGACTTGAGGCTGATCTCACCAGGGAGCCGTACGATTTAGAGGTTAGCTGCTCTTTCCCCTGAGAGTCTCTGTCTTTTCTCTAATCTGCTTCTGCAGCGAGTGTCGTTGGTGTAACAGGATTGTTTGACATCAGGAGGCCGTCCTGAAAAACAAAGCTCCCTGATTAAACCTTTTCTTGGTTTCCTCCCCAGTGGCAGACGCTCAGAAAGATAAGTTCATCTCATTTGTTCAGAATCACGCTGCTGTGACACGTAGTTAGGTTTTGGGGAGGTGCGTGCCAGGCAACGATGTATTTTCAACGTAGAAGTAAAAACTGGCCTTTAGCTTAGCATAAGCGCAGCGGCTGGTGTGGCCTTTTCAAATGGATCAGTCTGATAGTGAAACGAATCACTTCGCTCAGGTTGTGATGGTCAAACAGACGCCGCTTTGGCCGCTAGTAAACGCTACTTCAAAGCGCTGGGCACTTCCTGTCGGCTCGAGGCGCTATGAGGTCGCCTAGCCGACCAATCTCAGAGCTTACGGTCCGCGTCGACTCGACGCGTAGTTACATTTCTGAGGAGGTGCACGCCAGATTCGACGCAGAAGTATAAATACGCTTTAAGTTGAGAAGACTGATACCTGCGCCTGTGTGAGACATGTAGTTACAGCCAGTAGCCAGTTAGCATAGCATCTAGCCTGGCTCTGTAGCCAGTTAGCATAGCATCTAGCCTGGCTCTGTAGCCAGTTAGCATAGCATCTAGCTCTGGCTCTGTAGCCAGTTAGCATAGCATCTAGCCTGGCTCTGTCACAGGTAACACAACTACTGTGTGGATATAAAGCAGGTGTCCATGGTTCAATTATGGGGATTACGGGGTCTGAGCCCCCTAGTTACGGCTTGGAACCCCACCAAAGTGGCAAAACCACCGCTACAGGGGTCTTTCTTACCTGTGACCCGTACTCATGCCTTGTATTTAAGAATTTTGAAATACTGATTTCAGACACCCCTAAAACGGACCGTACCATCTCCTGACATTGAAGTTAGTTGAACATCTTGTCCGTCTGCTTCACTGCAGTCCGATGCGTCTCACGCTAACACACTTTGAGTTAACGTCAGTATTTCTAGCTGCCTAGCTGCTTTAATACACTTCCCACCTTCAGAGTTTGTAATTAGCGTTTCTTTTAAAATGAGCTGTGTGATGTTAGCTAGCTGAGCCCTCCCTGTCTTTTCATGATCACTATGTAATTTCGTATTTTATGTAAATGTCAGCTGACACCGGTGGCTAGGCCTGAGCAGTGAAAATGGGGATTAGTTATAGTAGAGATTTTTATATCAGCACAGAGTTTATCTTTTGTGAGTCCTTTCACATTAAACGTGTTTTAACTCTGTAATTCCCAAAAATTCCCAAACCACAGCGTCTGACTGCTGCTTTGTTGGACGCACATTACATCATTCATTACAAGAGTCCTTTGAAACTTGATGAGAATGATAAGAATTAGCTCTTTGATGACGGTGTCTTTGGTTTGAGCGGCCATGACGGTCTGCTGATGTGGGTCTGACTTGTTGGCAGAATAATTGGTGACCCCCAACTACAAAAGTTGTCTTGTGGTACGAGGCTCCCATCAACTAATGAATTTGATTAATCATCTGCAGACAAGTCGGGAGTTTATTGCCTTGGCAATGATTTTAGTCCCCTGTGCTGCATGCAACATGCGAGTCCTGTACTTCAGTATAACTTTAAGGTAATTTACCTGAGTGTTTCATGTTCTGCTGTTTGATTCACTGCAATTATTTGATAACTTTACAGATTAATGATACTATAAAGTATAATCAACAAATACAGGTATTATTACAGGTAATAAGACTTCAGTGTTTATATAAAGTAATTAAAAGCAGCCTTTCCTTAATGCATCACTAGTTATCATCCAGTAATATAAAATACTAGGGGTGCGAATCACCAGAGGCCCCACGATACGATATTATCACGATATTTATGTTGTGATTCGATTTTAATGCGATTTTAAATATACTGCACTTTATTACCTTTTTCCAACAACTTGGGTCCCTGAAGTCAAACTTTGTCAACGTCTGTTTATCTAAAAAGAAACAGTTCTCAGTTTGTTTATATCACTTTTTCAGTCCTCTCTATGGTCCTGTTAAGTTTTCTAGTGGACTAAAAAAGCAATAGGACCAAAAAGTTAAAACTCCCATCTGCAATTTATATAATAAAATATCAATACTTTGCGTCCAGTATTGTCATGGCAAATATCACGATACTATGCTGTATCCTTTAGTATACATATTGTGAAAGGGGTGATGCTGCATGGTGAGCACTTTTACTTCTGGTACTTGAAGTTTGATGCCAGTATTTTCCTACTTTTGCTTTAAAAGTAAAAGCGAATGCGAGCAGATTCATTTTACTGAAGTAGAAGATAAAAGTAGCTCCTCCACCTCCCTGTGAATTCAACTCCTCCGAGTGGAAACAACCTGTCGAGTTTTTAATTCGAGTAACTGGTTTATTTATTTATTTTTAAAGCAGAACAGAAACAAATCTCCTTACAGAACGTTTTACTTCATGAGTCACGTCTTTAGTTTAATTTCTTATGATGATGGGCGACGGTTTGTGCGCCGCTCGGATGTTCGTCCCCGTTTGGTCCTCTGTTTGTTTGTGCGTGCGTGTAGAAACGAACACGTGTGTTTGATTACACTTGAGCTGGTGTGTGTGTGTGTGTGTTCGTTTGGAGGCCGGTTACATGGGATGCAGATCGAGGGTCTGTCGATATCTGCTGGTCCTGGTTTGGTTCAGGTTTCGGCTAATTGTTGTGGTGGGTATGGGGGGGCGAGGGGGGTTGTCCTTCCCCCCCAGCTCAATCTTTGAAGTATTAAGTGGACGGGGTTCCTTGTCATTAGGACTGAGCCTTTCATCTGTGCGGTTTCTGTGGACGTTGTTAGCAGAGGGCAGAGAGACGCTGTCATGTTGGATTTTCTCAGGAAAAGAGAACAAGAAAGGAAACAAAACAAAGAGGAGACGCCCCACACACAAGCTGTTTGCTTAGATTTTGTCTCCTTACTAGCACAGATACATAAGATTTATTATTTTCACTTTTATCAGTCATTCTCCAGGTTTGTTGATGTGATTGATCGCAGCAGTTTTCGCTAAAAACAAGGAGCTCTTCTGTCGTTTACGGCTCAGAAAACATGTGGCGACGCTTCTTTGTGATTAAAACACAGTCAGTGCGAGTTAGTGTTTTTAAAAACAGATTTTCACACCTCGTAGAATCCCACATTCTGTTTTGATGGTGAAGTCTGACTTTTAACATGGCCGTGTACCTTTTTACACAAACAAACGCACAAGTGTTCAGTCTCTTAATGAAAGGAAATAAAACATTTGGGCTCCAAGGGTGAAAAGGAAGAGATTTGATTAACAAACCTAAACTGGGCACAGATCATAAAATTAAAAACAGAAGGTACAAAGGAAAAGCAAAATCAGAGACTGAAAGAAGAATCCAAACTGAGTTTTTAAATATCTGCTTAAATAAGACCTCAGCCGACCGAGCCGTCCTGCACGTGCTGATCCAGAACAAACACCGTAAAGCTAACCTCCTTTCTCTTTGGTGTGATTGAGCAACGGTTCGGCTACGAGTCGAGTGCGATGGACCCATTTTTTGAGACCTAAACCGGGGCCCGTGCCGAGGTACCGGACCTTTTCCTAACGAGTGCCTTTGATTCACAGTTGCAGCCATTAAAAAGAAGAGACGCTTCTCAAGCGACCCACTTCGGGAATCCGAGCTGGACCGACGCTGTGAGGAGATTTAACAGACGGGGTAATGTGAAGTGTTACCTTGTCTTTGTTCTGAGCCAACCAGCTAACATCTTTTCTGTTCACTGCACAGACGTGAGAGCGGGATCGAGCTTCTCCTCTGACTCTCTGCAAAGAGGCGAATAGATTATTATTTCCCCAAATGTCAAACCACGTCAGCTTCAATACAAAGGCTGTAACACGTGATTAGAATCAATCCTCTGCCTTATTTTATCCACAGGGAGAAATAAATAACATCAATCAGCCAGATCCGTTTTTTACCCGTTCAGATGGGAGGAATGAAGTTAGAAACCTTCCTTCCCTCAGCCCGAAGTACTGCTTATCAACTGATGGTTATAATTCTGTTTAGAATCAGTAACAGTAATAGATGAAGTTGGTTATATGTAGATTAAATAGATTAAATGTATTAATTTAACGCTGTCGTTGAAACAGCGACTGCTGCGCGTCCCCAGTTAAACTCTCTTCTCGCCGTCGGCCCGGGTTACCCCGCGCCCTCACCGACGGCCTGTCGGAGTAATGGCATTTTCATTAACTCGCTCTCAGAGGAGACGCCGAGAGCGGCCGGGCCGGGCCGGCGCTCCGCCAGCCGAAAGAACGTGACTCCCGGCACCTCCGAATGACTTTGTCACATCGGTCCACGGCGAGGTCTTCGGGGAGCTCCGCCTCGCACCATTAGAGGCAGCATTGATTGAGGCACACTGTTTTCAGCGGAGCACTTAGTTCAATCAATGGCGTTTGCCCTGACCTTAACTACCTCAGCGAGCACAGCTCCCCGGCTCTTGTCAAACCATTCTGCCGCTTTTATTGCCTGGAAACGTCTGGGGAAAGAGCCGTTTGAAGTGTGAGAAACTCTGGATTTCAGCGGGGCCTCGTGCTCTTTGAAGAATCCATTTCATTTCTAAGATCTGACTCTGTTTCACACCCAATTTTTGGAGCTATTTTTCAGGTGTTAGGCTGCGTTTAAGGGAGCGGTCATTGCTCCCCAGACAAGAAGTTGTTCTCCTGAAACGTTTTCCACCATCCGTCCTCCTCGCTAACAGCAATTACTGCAGTAAATCGTGGCTCTCAGCGTTTGGGAGCGTAGTGGAAGCTCTCTGACAGGCCTGCGCTCTGACAGCAGCTCTGCTGAGTCAATTATAGTGTTTGAAATGAGCAGCATGTGTCTCATCCTGAGCTGCTGCAGCATCACACTTTACCTCCTCAGCAGTCAGGAAAAAACATGTACAAGCTCCTCCTGTGTTGTTTTTCATGCTAACGAGCAGAGAGGCAGAACCAGGAGGTCACCGGGTGGATGATCCGCTTTATTCTACCTCGTTTCATTATTTTAAGATTCATCTGAAAAAGATTTCTCACCACATTTTGTTTTTTTCTTGGTTGGAAAATAAGCGGCGTGTGAAGGACAGATCTCTGTAGCTGTGAGGGAAGTTACACATTTATCTATTTATCCTCCTTCTGTTTGAAGTAGCAGTTATATATTAATATATATATATTATATTAAGATATAAATAATTTGAGACTAAGCTGGGATTATCTGGGGTTTTGATTTTCATTAGCTTAACAGAAGATCTGGATTTCCTGATCCAGACCCACTCAGCCCAGAGACACAAGAAACGGCGTCTTTAATCTATAAATAAAACAATAAAAAACTAATAACTGGCAGTTTGCAGCTGTAGATATCCTGTCGACATCCTATCAGTGGTGGACTTTGGGGCCAAAGCGGATTTTTAGGGCCACGAAAATGGCTCGCTAAGCCTCTACAGAGCAGCCCCGGACAAAGTTTCACCCTACGTGTGTGAAATTTCTGTGGTACATGTATCATGTCCAGACGCACAAAAAAGCCTCTTGGAGCCATTTCCTAAACCAAACAGGAAGTCGGCCATTTTGGATTTTAGGGCAATTTTTGGACGATTTACACGCTCCGTACTTTAACGAACTCCTCCTAGGGATTTAGTCGGATCGACTTCAAATTTCTGCTGTGCCTTCTAAAGGCATCGACGATGAAAAGTTGTGCTGTCTGAGTTTGTCAATGGGCGTGTCGGTGGCGTCAAAGATCAACTCTTCGCCATGACACAGGAAGTGGTTGTAACTTCAGCGTACATGCTCACTTCTGAACTAAACTTTACGTGCTTGATAACTGTCCCGCCCCGAACACATCTACACGCCAATATTAATTTATAGTCATAGCGCCAAGTGCTATGTAGCGCCACAAAGGGGACACAGGAAGTGACATTTAACACCTTCGTGCAGCGTCCGAAGCGCGTAGCAAATTCACAGCCACACCGGCTGAGCTCCAGAATATGCAACGCGGCCGCCTCACGCCCCGACGCGCTACACGTGCGAGGGCCCGCCCAACGCTGCTTGCAGCTTCAATTTCAAGTTACAGATCCATTTCTGACCTTAGCCTGGCTGAAGGGCCAGTTAATACATTTATCCATAGACTGCAGTATCTTCCTTAAAGGTTCACGTCTCTGCGGTTTGTCGTGCCACCAGCAGAGACTCCAGGACGTTTCTGTGCCTGACCAGGAAACAGTCCCACATACAGCCACCTGAGAAACCACATTATGTTGTTTCTACACCGCCATGTCTGTAACAAGCAAAATGTAATGTGTTAGCCGGTGAACGAGGAGCTGGTCGGCCATGAAAGAGTCTCAACACCTGTCAAATAAATATTTGATCTAGCTGTGCTGTTATCAGCTGTTTAAAACCTGCGGCCATCTTCCGCTGCAGGACAGTAAAACTCACATGTGTTATTTAAATCATAATGAGTCATTATTAATTTATGCAGCTAATCCACTGACAAACTGCTCCATTAACTGGTTCCACTCATTTCCTCTCTGCTGCTGGGACAGCTGGGCAGGCCTGAGAGCAGGGGGGGGGTTACAGCGCCTGGGGCGGTACAGTAGAGCTTGATGGACAGATGGCCGGATGGACCCGACCTCTCGGAGGAGGAGAGCGCTGGATTGAATGGCAGACAGGCAGGCAGGCGATGACAGCGCAGGGAGACGGGCGTCACAGATACACAGCAGAAACACAAGAAGAAGAACAAAAGTCTGATGTTTAATTCAAGCGCTGGCTGCTCTCCACGGACGGCCAATCATACGCTCTCAGTGAGTCAGTAACAGCGGCTACCTCAGCAGCAACGTGGTGTGGAATATGAAATCAGGCCGTGTGAGCGGTTAGCAGTCGGTCTCTGCGGCGAGGCGGCTGGAAGCTGACCCGTCACAGCAGCCAGCTGTGATTGGAGATGATGTGAGTCTTCTGGCCGGGGAGGAAGGAAGCCGTCTCGTCCGCCGCCGCCAGCCTGACGGGAGATGACAGCGACCGTTTAGCAGGCAGGCAAAGGCAGGAAACCGCTTCGCCTGTGGCTGCTACGTCACCTCCCCTCAGTCATATTACACAGCAGGGCCGGGGATTTTACCACCCAGGTCATGCAGTGTTTACAACTGACTTCACATGTACAGAAAAATTGCACATTAATCAACCTGTAGTACATGACTTGATATTTTTCCTGAAAATTGGAACAATTAAATATCTACAGAGTTTTACTTACATACAATTAACCAGCTGTTAATCTTCTGGGGGAAAAAAAAAAAAATATAATATCAATAATTAATAATAATAATTGTATTATATACCTAAAATAATTAATATTGATGATGAGGATCTTTATTTGTAGAGCACTTTTCAAAAACAAGTTACAGAGTTCTTTAAGTGCAAAAGCAATAAAACACATAAAAACAAATACACACAAAAAGCAAGAAAAAACTAAAATACTCTTTAAAAGTCAATATAAAATATTAATTAGAAAATAAGCAAATCAACTAAAATGAGGAAAGGCTCTCCTATAAGTTTGTCTTAAGAAGGGGCTTAAAAGAGTTCACTGACTCAGCCGACCTGATTTCCTCATGCGGGCTGTTCCAGAGCCTCGGGGCCCCGACTGCAAACTGTCCCCCTTAGTTTTCAGTCGAGACCCTGGAACAGACCGCAGACCTCTGCCCGAGGAAGTACAACAGGGCGAGGGGCCGTGAAGAGCTTTAAAAGCGATCAATAACATTTTAAATTAAATTCTGAAAGATCCTGGGAGCCGGTGTGATGAAGCTAAAACAGGGTGATATTTCTTTGTTCTGGCTAAAAGCCTGGCTGCTGAGTTCTGGACAGTCGATCGATAGATTTTTGGGTTAAGCAGGTAAAGAGGCTGTTGCAGTGATCCAGGCGTGTAAAAGGGTCTCAGTTTCCTTAAAAGTTAAATACAGCAGTCTAGTTTATGTTCAGCTGGACTGCGGGACAGAGTCCTGGGGGGGAGGACGAGCTGGAGCCGTTACAGCAAAAGTGGATTTCATTTTTATGAATCACTATCAGTCATATTTCAGTTTAACAAGACAGCCTGTTCGCATCAGAGCACTTTTGTTTGTCGCTTCATGAATCACATTCATGCAGTTTTTGGTACTCTACAATCCCCGAAGTGGCTCTCGGCCTGCTCCCCCACTTTGGGAACCACTGCCTGAACCATAAGGGGGATTTGTGGTTGTTCGTGTACGTAGCTACACGCCGGCAACACAGATGCAATGTAGTCTGTGTGCTTGTGTTTTCTCTCCTGATGCTGGCGGAGATCGCTGACAGTGAAGAAAGGAAGTTGAAGACAAACTCTTTCCAGTAACGTCTGCAAACCTCCTCCTGCTCTCTGTCGCAGTGAATAAAGGAACATATAGAGCAAAAAAAGTCATCTAACTTGGTTCTATGGGGACGTCACAGCCCGCCATCGTTCTCGAGTTACGGTGAGGAAGAGAATCCTGAGCTGACCAGAGATACATGACTCTGGTGTAGTGTCTAAATTAAAGCCGTCATGTTATGGATACAGTCCACTCGACACGGTTCTCTATCACCGTATCACAGACTGAGCTAACAACTGGGAATCAGGTGAGGAAAATAATGTCCAGTTAAACTGAGGGCAGGCGTTTAGCTGCTCTCATCCAGAGAAAATAAAATCCAGATTCTGCCGACCGTGCGCCAAATTAAAATGAGCGGAGAGGAGTCAAAGCCAGAGTGAAGAGATGAAGCACATCAGCCCGTCTACACCTGGCTTTAAAATGTGTTGCGGGGGATCAGATTACAGTGGGACGGTGCCCGACCGAGGATGGAATGCGGTCCGATCGGCCAAACCACCAGGTGGTCAGGGACGCGTTGGGACCGCGATGAAGTGTAAACGTGTTGTCTGAGAAACGCAGCGGCTGCACTCTTCAGCAGATAAAATGTGCCGGACGCTGCAGAAAGAGTGTGCGTGAAGCGCTGTGCACGAACGCTCTGTAATCACTGAACCGGCTCAGGTTTTTGCTGAATGGTGAACTGAATGCGTCTGTTTATGGAAAACAAAGCGAGATGATCTCAGTGTGGATGTAAATGTGATCATAGACGCAGTCTGGATACACGATGCATTTTAACGCCAGGTGTAAATGGTGGAGTTTCAGGTTAAAAGACCAGGCTGAGAAGAGAACGTTAGAGGATCCTCACAAGAGAACTGGCAGAGACTCTGGGTCTGAGAGCCGGATCTCCGTGTCCAGGTTAGGAATAAATATAATTTACAGTGAGTCTTGAAAGGACATTTGGGTCAATTCAAATTGCGTTAGGGTGAAGTCTTCAGTCAGACCGGCTCTCGGTCAGAGCAGCGTCTCATCAGAGTTAGTGTGTTCATGTCGAGAGGAGTTTGTCTTTGGAAACAGCCGGTTTGTAGCCGAACCGTCACAGCTTTGCTTCCCCTCACGTGCTGCTGCTTGTGAGAGGCTCTTGAGCGAGATGATGATGATAATAGTGTATTTAATATTATTTTAGTTTATTCATTTAGACTTAAGTTGATTTCTTCTTGACCTTGCAAACAGCTGTTTTCAAACCCATCTCTCTACAAGGTCCAGCAGTAGCTTTTTCACACAGTCCTCATCAGTAAAGGAGTTTGTCCAGCTGTCTTGTTAAAAAGTTCATATTCTGCTTTTTGGCTTTTTCCCTCTCCTTTTATTGAGTTATATATCTTTTTGTGCTGTAACAGGTTTGCATAGTGAAAAAGCCCAAAGTTAGTTCCCATCTCCCACAGAAACTCTGCTCTGAGCTAAAAACAGCTCGTTTGTAGTCCGGCCCTTCACTTCCTGGACTTGTGACGTCACAATGCAAACACGTCATAAAGCTCGCCAAGCGGCTGGCGGGGTCAGGCCACGCCCTCAAACCAAGATAGTCTGAGCGGAGGCCCTTTGGCTCGACTCGCCTTTGTTTGGGTTTCCATTGTAGAAAAGTTGGACCTGAACACTTCTCAGAAGTGGATTTAGTGATGAAATTCCACACAAAAACTGTAAAATAAACTTCCTGTTGCTGCCTCTGTCTGGTGCAGTGATGATGCAGTGAATAGTGAATATTCTCTCTGACCAATCAGCAGCCTGTCGTGTCCCGAGTAGAGCTGTGTGGATCGCTGGTGTGTGTGTCGCATTGAACATCTCCTCGATGAGTCGAGTATCGATTGGAAGCATTATATATCCTGATCCTTTTAAGGTCACGTTGGCTTAAAAGTTGAGTGAAAGTTCAGTCTTCCTTGACCTTGGAAAGATCTGAGGTGTGACTTTGGTGTAAGACCGTTGTGTTTCTGTCGGCTGTTAAGTCTGAAACATTTTACCGATTTAAAACACGAGATCAACACTAGAAAAGAGCCACACAGAGAGAAATCTGTTAGTTGGAGGCATCGAGGCTTCTAGAGTTCTACACCCACAGTTGCTAAAAAAAAAAATCAACCATACTGCACTGCAATTACAAAATATTTTGTCTTTTGAGTCAGGCGTGTGACTCCTGCTTATTCTGAAGCAGACGTAGAAAATCACTGTCAGAAGCAGAAACACATGTAGAAACCACTGCCGGGGCTGATGTGCAGCAGCAGACGGGGATCCCAGAGCGAACTCTCCCTTTTGATTTGTCGCCTCCTCTTCTGATTGCTCCCACAGACAGTTTGTAAATATTTTTCATGCGGACGAGCGAGCGGTTTGGTTTTCGGTGTGAGACACAGAGCGCTGATTCATCGGCGTGGAGAGGGCAACATTTGGCTAAACATTCCTGCGGCAGCCATCTGACATTTCAAATGTTTGATTCTCATGCGCAACAATGCAGACGTTAAACACGTCTTGTTTTCATGACGGCATTCCCGAAATTCTTCCTCTGTGCCGTCGAGGCTGCCGTGGCGGACCGGAGTGACCTCCTAAGTCATCAGAGGGGCATTGAGTTCATGTCACCATCTTTCATTGCAGGAGACCATCAGTGCTGATGATTAATTCATCCTGCTCGTGAGATGTAAAATTACTGTTTTGAAAAATATGCCGGATATTGACAGAGTGACAGAACATCTCTTTGATCAAAGACATTTATTCCAGAATATGGAAAACTTGGCTCACGCTGTTGAGACGAGCTGTCACTCCCAGTACAAACATTTGTCTGCTTTATGAGAGGATACTCAGTTGTGGCAGCCGCAGAGAGGGAAAACAAGACGGCGGGTCATAACAGTGGAAACAAAAGTGACGTCAGCAAATCCAGTCTTCAATCCAGTTCGCTCAGGACAACAGGACACCTTAATGTGGACTCGGTACGCCTTTACTCGTTTGGTCAGGTGCTCCAGACAACACAGGTTTGCCTCCAGGACCAAAAGGTCTCGCTGCTGGTCTGTGCTTTGTCTGAACAAATCGCCGTAAGCGAGCGTGGAACATTCAGAGCGACTGCGGCTGTGTTGGCGGCTCAGGGTCTGCAAATGATCTTGCAGGACGTTTTTTTTCTCATTTTCCTCGTCCTTTTTGATACGAACTGAAGTCAGAAAGATTGTGTGGGTGATTTGTTCAGTGTGTGACTTGCAGCAGTGATCCCATCAGTGTTCCACCTCCCTCCAACAGTCAACAGTGTTTCTCTAAAACGTTGACTTTAGAGGAACCAGATCGATTCATCAGGGTCATTTTGAAGTCAAAGTACAAACAAAGTGACGCTTAACGTTCCCCTGAAACAGGAAGCACAGTGCTGTTTCAGTCTGTGTTACTGTGTTCGGTTCTGTTCAGGCCGGGTTTGTTGCCCACTCGCCCGGCACCAGACTGGACACTTTGTGCTGGGGCCTGAAACCTTGTCCGAGCAGAGTCAGCTAGTACGACCTGTAGCTGCACGGCTAACTAGGTGACGGCAGAAAGTTTGCAGCAGAAAATAGCAACTTTGCCAAACAAGCAAAACAATCTGTCCATCAGAGTTGAGGCCGAGCAGCTGGGAGACATCGGAAGGAAAACCAGAAACTATTTTGTCCATCAAATCTGATCCTGTTTGTAATAGTTTGTGGTCATTAGTCATGGCTAGAAACCTGTATACATGTTTGATTATATCTTTGTATACTTTATAAAGCAATGCTCCATGCTTTTGTCCCTGTCAGATATCAGAGAATTAATAAGACTTGAGAAAGCTTTGCATTAGAAGCTAAATTAAGATACGCCTCTGAGTGCAGGAGGAGTCGTCATCAACATTTTCTATTAGTTTTCCTGGAAATAACAATCTCTAAAATATCATCAGGAATACCTGCAGAATGTTTTTGCCATTGCTGAGCCAGATGCTGGTGTAGTGGAAATGTACAACGCAGGCTTTATCATAAAAAGTGGCTGTAAGGTGGAAGTTTGTATTCATAGAGAGAAAATGTGATAAAGGCTGATTTTGGCACCTCTTTACCAGAAAGGCCAAAAAGTAAAGAATATAAAGAGGAGCTGTGTCCAGGTGACCCTGTGGTCCAGGACACAGACCACCCTGCCAGCAAAAACACCAGAGTGTGGACAGTGGGAACATATTGATTAGAAGCTTGTAAATGCCATCTGCGTTATGATGGACCAGAGTTACTGACGCTCGTCCAGTTATCTAATATTGTCACGTCTCATAGAGCACACTCACATCACCGCAGCTAATGAAAAAGTCAAACCTAGCTCGCATTTTAATTAAATTATTATTTAAATCATTATTTTTTTTGTTCACTTGCTCGTTTGGATGTGAACTACTGACACATCTCTAAGGTCAGTTCCTCTGCCCTGTTTACAGGCCTGCTCGTCTGTTAATTAGGATATCTCAAAGCATTTTTAGGATAATTGGGTGGAAAGTCGTTAATTTGTTGTGCAGATCTGGATCGTGTACAGATGGCTTGGAACATGCAGAATTAGGCACTTCTTACCGTTTTCTAATAAACTACCGTCTCTGCATAAACGAAGGTTGGTGCACAGATGTCACAGTGTTGAAGAAATCATGCAGCCCTCACTTAGACATTCAGAAACTGTAAACCTTTAAATTCACCGCGGGAGTTTTCCTCGTTTATTCTGGTCGCCGTCTACATTCCACCTCAGGCCTGTTAGTGAGGCGTTCCTACACCTGGCCGACCTGATAAATAACGTGGAGAAAAAACATCCAGACTCCCTGCTCAGACTAAAACCTCTCCCCCGGCTCCAGCACCATCTTCAAACCGTCACCTTCCCCCACTGCCACGATCTCACCCCTCCTCACCTGCACTCACGATCTGTGCAGACGATGTGAGCCACCTCTTCCAGAGGCAGAAGATCAGGAAGGCTCCTGGCCCCGACGGTGTGTCTCCATCCTGCCTGAAAATCTGCACAGACCAGCTGGCCCCCGTCTTCACACAGGTCTTCAACAGATCACTGGAGCTGTGTGAAGTTCCCTCCTGCTTCAAACGCTCCACAATCATCCTGGTCCCCCAAAAACCCTCCATCTCTGGACTGAATGACTACAGGCGGGTGTACTCTCCCCCCTGCCCTTCTCCCTCTACACCAATGACTGCACCTCAGGAGACCCATCTGTCAAACGCCTGAAGTTTTCTGACACAACGGTCATCGGCATCATCCGGGACGCTGACGAGTCGGCCTACAGACGGGAGGTTGATCAGCTGGCTCTCTGGTGCGGTCAGAACAACCTGGAGATTAACACGCTCAAAACTGTGGAGATGATTGTGGACTTCAGGAGTAGCCCCCCACTCTGCCTCCCATCACCATACTCAGCAGCCCTGTCTGCTGAAGGTTTCTGGGATCCACTATATCCCAGGACCTGAAGTGGGAGCCCATCACGGACACAATCACCAAGAAGGCCCAGCAGAGGATGTACCTCCTGCACCAGCTCAGGAAGCTCAACCTGCCTCAGGAGCTGCTGATCCAGTTCTACACAGCCACCATCCAGTCTGTCCTCTGCACCTCCATCACTGTCTGGTTTGGATCTGCCACCAAAGGACAGGAGTAACGGTCAGGACTGCAGGAAAGATCATCGGTGCCAACCTGCCCTCCATTCAGGTTCCCAACGGGCAGGAAACATCACCGCAGATCCGTTTCACCCCGGACACAACCTGTTCCAGCTCCTCCCCTCTGGTAGGCTCTATAGAGCTCTGTACGCCAAAACCAACAGACTCAGGAACAGTTTCTTACCAAAAGCCATCACCCTGGTGAACAGCTGGCTCTGACTCAGTGTCAGGAACCATTCCTGTTTACCAGCCACCACTTACCAATTATTTATTTATTCGGTTCATACTGTAGATACTGTTCACCAAATCCACCTACCTCAAGTACATAACACCGGCACATAATACTTATTTATTTCAGCATCCTTTGCACTGTGTTCCATCACTTGTATTCATGTATGTGTATCTGTATTTTAAAAAGGCTCAGTAATTACCTAAAACAGATGGATGGATTCAAACAGGCAGAGATGGCGCCTTTTGTTGGGACTATTTTCAGCAGCGGATTAATATACGCTTGGCACACTTGCATAGTATTAGGAGTATTTCTACCAGCAGGACTGGGTCAGAATAAAGTACAGTGTGTGTTTTCATGGTGAGTACAGTGAGTACTTCCCTCTACATGTTAGTGAATACTTGAATATATCTTTTCATGTGACTCATGACGTGTCCTCACTTTTGTTGCCAGTAGTCTGGACATTAGTGGCTGTGTGATGTTATTTTGAGGGGACAGCAAATTTTCCAAGCTGTACACTCACTACTGTACAAAGTAAGTTTTTACATAACTGTATTTGTGCTGGTACTTTTCCAAGTCTTCCCTCGTCGTAAGCAGAGATGCTGTAACTTTATGAAGCTTTGTCCCAAACGTACAGATTTATGAGATAGAAACAAGTTTGCCTCCAGGACTCGGTCCTCTTGTCCACCAGAGCCTATCTGCATAAATCTCCCCGTTCTGTGTCCGGGGGGGAGGAAAGAGGAGGAGGAGCAGGTGGTGGAGTGGGCGTACTCTCAGTCTGGGCTCCTCCAAGGTCAGGGAGGTCACGTTTTAATGGGCTCTCCCGGCCCGCTCGTGTCAGCGAGAATCTAGCACTCTATTTATTGCCTCGGCTGGCTGGTTATTTCTCCGGGACAGAGCTGGCACCGAGCCTTATTACCTCATACTACTGCAGAGGAGGACTTTACACCAGGGTTTGTTGTTTTGTTCTTTTTGCATTTGAGGCACTTCGATCGGATCCGTACACGTCTCAGCGTCGGTACAACAGTAGAACAGGAGGCAAAGAGCGAACGCTGCAGATAAAACGTAGGCTTCACTGTTTGGACCCTCTTTTCTTTAAGCTGTAGAAGAAGAGTCCAGAAAGCTAAAGGGTTTGCTACGAGCAGGACAGTTCATTCGTATTATCATTACTGGACCCAGAATTCTTGAGTATACAGTATAATCATAATCCCATAAGCATCCAGGAACTGAATGACTCAAAGCTACAGGGGCGGTGAGCTAGCGTCTTTTTTTTTCCAAGCTTTGCTAGGGGAGGAAGTCGTTGTGCTAAAACAATATGATATCTTTATTCTGATGATTATTAAAGTCACTTATCGATTAAAGACATGCTGGTGACAGCTTTGAATATTTGAGGGTTTACCTGTAAGTTTTTCTTTGCCTCTGTCGCCCAGTGCTGCTCATGGTGGGACCTGGTCTAGACCTGCTCAGTATGAAAAGCACAACCGTTACTGTGAATTGGTGCTTTTATAAATAAAATTGAATTTATATAACTACAAATGATTTTTTTTTCTCACCGAAACGCATTATTATGAAGTTTTCTTGCTGCGAGGTTTCCGGGTTTGGCACCACCTGATTTGTGCCTGTACAAAAATCTGCGCTAACAGATCGTATCTGGCAGCTTGTTTAACGCTGAATCCTAAAAGTCTTGGATGGATGGACAGTTTGGAACAGGAGTATTCAAATAGAATTCAAAGAGGTCCAGTTTCCCGAAGCAAAGGTCCGGAACATCAAAATATCATTCAGGGCCAGAACGTGTAGTTGTATCAACATGTTTTTACTCAACGTCGGACTGTCAAATCAAATAATATTTCAAGAATATTTACTGTCAGTTTTCACATCAAACTGGAAGGATAATAAAAAACTACTCTAATAATTCTAAATTTCATTTTGTAAACTAATGGATAAAAAGTTTAGCTTGAAGTGATGAAGTATAGTTTTAACCATTTTTATAATAAACACTCAACACATCTTAACAAATGAACAGCTCTGAAACCTTCTCTTTGAGCTCTAACTCGTCCTGCCAGCCGACATTGGAGATCTGAGATAATCTGCTTTTGAACTGCATGTTGGAGGAACGTACATAATCTGTACATTCGTGATTAAAGCCATGTGAAATCTCTTTTCGCTTTCGCCTCCTCAATTCGTGCGTGTTTCCAAAACGTCTCTGGTGAATCTCGCGGACTTGCAAGCATCGAAATGCACATATTTGATTGGCTGAGCAGCGTCACATGAGACGATAGGAGCGCATGCGATTGGTCTGAGTTTCCTGGGCCGCTAAACCAGGACAGTAAACGCTGGAGAAGCTGCGCGGGTTAAAATAGAAACGCTCCGTCACGAGGTTGTAAGTCTCGATAATAAATCGGCTGTAGGTTGGCGGTCTCTATGCTAAGCTAAGCTAACCACCGCTCCTCCAGCTCCTTCTCTAACACACAGACATGAGATTATCAGTTCAGTTGTCCCTTTAAGACATTGCTTTGAGCTAACAAACTTTTTAGAGACCAATAATAAAAATAATCAACTACCACAGTGGCTCAAAAACAAAATTTTCTTTCTTTGTGCAGCTGTAGTTTTAACGTTACCTTGAACAGTCGCTTTTCTACAAGACTGAATCCTGACAAATTGAAACATCTCCCTTCATGTCTTCCTCACTTCCCTGCAGCCCTTGTGACGAGCTCGCTGCAGGTCGGGGGGGGGGGGATCAGGATTGTTGCTGACATCAGGAGCTGAGAGTCTGGATAATGTGGCCGCTTTGTATTTGAAGTCTGGATGATGGGTGATTCTGCAGCACCGGGGCCACACAGCCCCATTCATCCTCTAGATCACACACTCTTTGTTTTTTTGGGGAGGCGGTGGCGAGCTGGAGTGGGGGGGGGGGATAGAGGGGGGAGGTGTGGAGGAGTCAGCACACCGACGCTTCCTTTTTAATTTAGCCAGCATGACTTTTTTTCATTTTCATCCCTCCTCTCTGCTCGTCTTTTCTGTCAGTCTTCTCCTCAGACCGAAATGAAATACAGCTCAGGATTATAAGGAGATCAGTGAACTCCTCTTAAGCCTCCCTTCTCTCTCTCCTTTCCATCCTTTTTGTCTCAACCTTTCTCCCTTGCTCTTCTAGCTCGTCTTTCTCTCACTGTCTTCTCTATTTCTGTCCCTCTGTTTTTTAACTTTCCCTCCGCCTCCATTGTCTTGTCTCTCTCTCAGCCGCTGCCTGCTCATTCCTCCATGTCCTCCCTCCTGCTGGCTTTCTCCATCAGTCTCTTTGTCTCTCCATCTCCTACCTACCTCATTATTTCTCCCTTAATCTCTCCTGCTCAGCCTCTCTTTGTCTTTCCCTGCCCACTTTTTCTCATCCTGTCTCTCCTGCTCAGCTGCTGCCATTTCCTCTGCATGTCTTTGGCCTTTTCCTTCTGCTGTTTACCATTTTTCTTTCTGTGTTTCTGGACCAGCTGATATTATATTTTTGTTATTGTCAACAAATCCCACGAAAAGACCTTTTCAGCACTGCCATTTACCAAAAGGATCACACATCTAAAGAGTTGAACTGTGTGTCCAGGAGCCACGCTCCACCAGGAAACACCAAACCCAGCAAAGAACCGATCTTCCAACACACATTTTCTCTGTATCCTGATATATGATGTTCCTCTGTGCCATAAAACTCCGCTGCTGTCCAGAGACTCTTAAATACACATCAGTGAGCCGATCCAGTGATCCAATGGCTGATTTCATGCTGGATCTGGTTCCCAGTTGGCAAACTACCCAAACTCACTAACTTCTGGCTGCAGTCTGGTTAGAGCTGCTGTAAACACGTTTCTGTTTATATTCACTGCTGAGGTCCAGTCGTGGGATTAAGCTAAGTACATTTATTTGAGTACTGTACTTACAGGCAGGTTGAGGTGCGCCTACTTCTGCTCCACCACATGTCAGAGGCAAATATATTACTTTTTACGTCGCCAAAGTTATTTGACAGCTTTAGGTACTAGTTAGTTTGCAGATTAAGATTCATAATACAAAAATGAATCAACTGCTAAAGTATATAATTGTAGAATAAGCTAACCTGCAGTAAATAAAGTAACTACATGAGCCCAGCGTTTACCAGCTGCAACATTAAAGTCATCACATTAATGCATCACTTATTACAATCAAGTGATATCATACTAATATTCTGAAATAAGCCATTCTGCATAATACTTTAATTTAAGTTAGAATGAAGGACGTTTGTAAAGCCAGTTAAACAATCTGAAACCTGCGTCGTTTCTATCCAGGTTTTCTTGTTAGCAGATTCCTTCCCTGTCTGTGTTTAGCCTGTGGAACAGTGACACCATCAGCATCAGTCCAGTATGACCAACTCCAAACAGAACGGGGAAACACTCCAGAGCTTACCTTTTAATGTTCTATCTCCAAGATGTTGTCAATACCATAGAGTCTATGGCCAATCCGGTTTGGGCTATAGGGCGTTGCCATGTTTTGCAACCAGCGGCACCGGACGTGAGACGGCGGAGCTGACGGCCGTGTGCGGAGCTAGCTAGCTAGCTTAGCTAGGTGCAACTATAACTCAGGTTAACCGTCATTTTAACAGGCTGATAAGTTTGTCCAGAGAACAACAGTCTGAAAACTAAATGTTCTCACCAGAGAAAGTGAACAGCCGACTCCTGATAAGCTTTTTCAGTCTGAGGGTTCGAGTCGGCTCTCAGGCATGATTGTCAATCAAAGATAATCCTCCCCTGCTTCCTGGTCTCTGTTCCTCTAAATGGGACCATAATTTACTAAATGAACATCATGCTGTGTTGAAGAAGACTTGAAACTAGCGACTGAGACCATAAACTCATCAGGAAAGTGTTTACTGGGGTAATTATTCAGCTGAGAAGTAGAAACATTTTCCCATTTTTGCTAATGGAGCCGGACTTCTTTTTGCAGCCAGCGGACTCGCCCCCTGCTGGCCGTTCGATAGAATGCAGGTTTAAGGGACTTCCGCGTTCGCATCAGTTTGCAGACCGGAAGCTTCCCGCTTGGTCAGCACTCGGGCAGATACTTGGTTAGGGAAAAGTAACTTGTCTGAAACCCCTCTCCCTGTGTGTTTACTGGTCCCAGTTAAATCCCCCAGTTAGACTGTTATTCATATCATATCAATATTTAAAGCTCATCAATGTAATACTTGTGAATTGGCATTGTTTAGGTCAAGAAGCTTGTGAAAAGTAAGGTGTTATTTCTGTGTATTAACATATTTAATCAACATTTGATAACTTCCCAACAACAGTCAGGCGACACTCGAAGCTTCTCAGACAACAGTGGTTTGGCTTCAGGTTGTAGCTGCAGGTTAGGAACATCAGGCCACGTCTGCAGAAACTGAATCTTCATCATTATATTATTATTATTATTATTATTTTAGTGACTTAGTGTTGAAAGCCCCTAATTAGATAATTTTTTCTACATGCAGTTTTCATGTTATACTCACTAGACCGTCAAATGTGTATTAATCCACCAGTAAAAGTAGTTCCCAACACGCGCCCTGTTGACTCGTTATATAGAAACTACAGCGGCCAGCTTGTTCAGGATGTTACTGAGACTTTAAAGAAAAACGTTATATTTGTAAGATGTTTTTTAAAGTTTTGCATCTTTTAGTCTTTTCCTGAGATTTGTGGACACTAAGAAAATAAACAACTCCAGCCTCATCCTCTAATACCTCTTACTTTGTTTGGCTCAATCTCTCACCCGCCAGCTCCCCTTCCCCCTCTCGCACTTTTAAATCTCTTATTCCCTCGCCGCCTTCAAAAGGCCGTCTCTGTCACCTGTTAGCGTTCGTTCCTGCAGGGCACATTTTCTCTTTCTTTGTGCTCTTTGTTTTCTTCTGTGCTATCAGAGAGCATCTGCAGTGAAGCATCTTATTCTCCAGACCACATCAGACGGGTCTGCCGCCGCCTGGGACACGGCGATGTGTGGGCGACGGGGGGAGGAGGGAGGGTATTTTGGGGGTATTTCTGAAGCAGCAGGGGAAGGGGGTAGCGGGTAAATCTGGGGTCAGGTTACCTGTCTGAGGACCAGGAGAGAACAGGGCGATGGAGTTGACGGCTCGCGGGCACAACAGCGATGCATTCCTCACAGATGGATCAGACCGCTGCTTCGCCGTCTACCTCTGCTTCTTGCTCGATTTATCTTCAGGCCGGCAGTGATCGCCAAAATAAAATTGAATTTGGCACCTTCTCAGACTGCTGCCAAACACACCGCTGTTAGCAAATATGAGTATACACTCGGTGATGCCAGATGACGGCGCTTACGAGGAGTGAAGACACTGCTTGGAAAAGTACCAGTACAAATACAGTTATGTAAAAAAACCTCTGTGGTTTACAGTATCTCACAAAGTGGGTCCACGCCTCACATTTTAGTAAATATCTGATTGTATCTCTTCATGTGAAAACAGTGAGGAAATGAGTGTACAGCTTGGATAACAGTGTAAATCTGCTGTCCCCTCAAAATAACATCACACAGTTAAACCGCTGGCTACGAACGTGAGCACACCCCTAAGTGAAAATGTAATTTGGCCTGCGGTCGCTGAAGCCTGGCAGTGGTGTTCTGTGGATGAACTGGGACGTTGAGCTATTTATCCTGAGCGCGCTGCAGAGGTTCAAGTTTTTTTGTCATTTTACTGAACTCGTTCTGAAAGTTTTTTAAATTCTTTTAATTATGGATTAATCTGACGTTAATTTTCTTGGTAGGGTTATCCATTATTTTGTGTTCCATCCCATAGTTATAACAGTCCCCAAACCTTAAACATTTAGATTTGAACATCATAGATGACTGAGAAATGTAGAAAATCTTCACGTTTGAGAAGCCAGCGAACGTTTTGAAAAATGACCAGAAAACCATCTGATTTGACAAAATCGACTAAGTGATTAATCAGTCGAGAAACATCATGAGACACAAACAGGTGAATGACAGTTCTGGGTCAGTGTGGGATCTCTGCATGCTGATTATGAAATTGCTCTGAGATCTGCTGTAATCTCTTATCCTCTTATTAGCTACAAACCTTCAGGTCGCTGCGTCTCGTTTTTACTACTTGACATGAGAAATGCTGTCAGGTGGCAGGTTACGTCGGTCAGGTCAAAATAAATCTTGGCTGTTAAATCCACGTTTTAAAAGTGATGCATTCATGTTTTACCTGTGCCTCTAAAAACGCCTGGGAGCCTGTATTGACATGCAGGCAGAGCTGGATCTTCTGTCTGGCTGGACAGGAAGAGGAATCTGATTTGTCGCTGTGGATGAGGTCATCAGGGAGGTGATTTCTGTTTCCCCCTCCGATTTTTAAGTTTTGAGAAAGCGCTGCAAGTTTTGCCACTATTTTTTTTAGACTAATCAGTCACAGATTTACTGTTTATGTAGAAAGCGCAGGCTAAACTTCCTTTTTATATGTATGTGACGCAGTACAGCAGGATGGCCAGGTGAACGCTGAGATCCACGGTTCATAAACGCCTCCCCGGACCTTCAGATAGACGTGAAAAGGTTTCTGTTTTCTTCCTTGTTTCATCACCTTTTGTCAGGTTTTCATCGAGGACTAGAAGCCATTCAGTCGTAACTGTGACTCTGTAAGGACACAGGCGGCTCCTCACCTCTTAACAAAGTCCCTCATTATCTTCCTGTAGTTCGTGACAAAAGCGAAGCTGCTGTGTTCGTTCTGTGGAGGCTGACGTCTCTTTCTCTCCAATCAAACGAAAAGCTTGTTAGTTTAACAGAGCATCATGTTCGAGACGTTCGGATCGATCGGTGGTCCAGGATGACCGTGTCCTCAGGGCTTGCTGTTACACCTCTTATATTCTGAGGACCGACTGTAATGTGTCTGAAGCATCGAGTGCTGGATCAAAAACTCTGTTTTGGCCTCAGTCCACATGAAACTGAGTGTATAAATCTGAAGACGCTGGCCCGGTGGATCAGATCTTGGACAGGCAACGATTGCATAAGCTGCCGGTCAGAGCCGGGCTGTGTGGGAACACACACAGAGCAGCTGTTGTTGTTAACATGGATTTATGTTGGAATTTGTCGGACGGGGATGATTTTATCAGCACAGCAGCTCGGGAACGACTGCTGGTTAACATGTAGTGATTTTGATGAGACGGTAAGTTGAAAAAACTAAATTACCTGTTCGGCTGAGTTAAAAGCCAGTTTAGATCAGAGAGAGCAGGACGAGACTGAACTGTCAGACTCTGTTAGATGTTTGCAGTTCTGAAACATCTGAGGGAGGGGAGGAGAGATGCAGCCGGTTGCTGTTAAGGTGTTTCGCTAGTCTTGGACTTGTTGACTTAGTCTCTGAGTGCACATTACCTAAACTATAACTTGGGTTCAAGTCCGGACCGGGGTCTTTGTCACGTGACGCCCCCGACTGTCATTAGAAGGACAAAAAAAGGGTCAAAAAGTGAAATAAAATAACAAAGTTCCTGTCTCATAATTCAACTTCCTGACACACTCAGCCAATAAAAGCTTCTGATCCTCAGGTCTGCAGATTCTTCTGCACGCTCACCAAGAACAATTTTATGGGTTTGATCAAATTAGCGAGTGTAGATATATCAAAGCAGCGCTGAATAATAACGCGGTAATTGTTCCCTCCCTCCTCCCTCTCTGGGGTTGGACCGGTGTTATCAGCTCTTAGTCTCGCTGCCTCTCTGCCTCCCGGAGCTGCCAATCTCTCCCCGGGGCTTGTCTCCATCTTATCTCCCCCTCACACTTCACGGAGAGGAAGCTCTTAGAGGGCTGGGCCCGACAGATAGCGACTGACCTGTCTCTTCCCTCTGGAGCGGCTTCTTTTTTAAGCGAGCTGCAATCTGTGAACTGAACTCAAATGGCTGCCTAGATTATCCCCCCCCTCCCACCCGCCCCCTTACCTCTTCAGCTGAGGGAGAACACACCCTCTCCTGTCTGATGGTGGGTGTTCTCCTCTTCCTCATTTCTTCGCTCCCTGCCTGTGCACCTGTCTCTCCTTAATGAAGTGGGAAAGCTGCCTGTGGACTCAGGTGGCTCGTCTTTGAAGCTGCCGCCCTGTTGGGAGTTTGAACTTGAGGAAGGAGGGCCCCTGTGAACGTGTCAAAGGCAGAGAGCTGACAGAAGTTAAACGACTCCCATAAACCCGCCGCTTGCTACCTCTAAAACGTTTCTTTCCAACTTTTCCTCCTTTGATTGACTGTCTGATGTCTGCAGGCAGCCAGAGAAGAGTTGCACTTTGTTCCAAAGCAGCTAATCAAGGTGGAGGATCTTTGGAGTGAAAGCTGTTGAATTCCCATTGATGGTTTCCTTCTACTGTCACAGCCTGCACCCGCTCCCTCCTTTTTGTTTCCTTTTATCAAAGTCAATCAGACTCTTTGAACCTTTCTCTTCACCAAGGGATTTCAAACACCTCTTTTACCAACACATTAACGTGTCTGTTGTTTGCAATCAGCTCCATCGTGAAGGAAACGCAGGCGAAAGCGCGTCTCGGGCGTTACGGCATTAAAAAAATGCAAATTGCTGTTTCAGCGTCTCCGTTTCAAAATAAAGCGTGCTGCAATCTAGAAAGCGTATCGTAATTGAAAAGAAAGTGTGTTAAGGTAGATCCGCTTAAAACGTGAGTTAAGCCTATTAACGTCTTATCAGAAGTCACAGTGCATTTTATTTTGCTGATTAACCCCCGATGGAAGATGCTCCACTGCACTTCCACAAGGCAGAGAGATGCAGCAGGATGTTGGAGGTGTGCGTTACGTTGTTTATTCCTGGGCAGCTGTTGTTTCCTGTTGTTTTTACCCCTCTGGGATGTGGACGCTGCCATGAAAATGTGCGATACAGCAAATTTTCTAAATGTGTCCACTCCGATTTTTGTCTGTGTGACAGATGGTGCTGCTGACGGCGGGGAGCTGGACCTGAGTGGGATAGATGACCGTGAGATAGAGCTGGTATGTACCTGCTGATTAATGAGACTACAGTCCTCCTCTCTGCAGTCACTGTAGGTAGAAGAAACCTTTTACTGCTGAACTAAATCCCCTTTCCTGAAGGTGCTTTAATTAATAATTAGTTCAAATATATTAAATATTTAACAAATTAAATGCATAAAGCTGATGCAGCTCAATCATAGACTACACAAAGGTAGTTATGTTGCAGGACTGTTGTATGTGATTGCATTGTGGTGCAGGTATATACAGTGGAAAGATTAAGAGATGAAACATTTAGCAAGACACGAGACTATTGATGCACAAAAGCACCAGTAATTTGGTGCCGTCATTGTTCTCCCTCTCTGCAGTATCTGCTGAGCGACAAAGAGATCAAAGTCAAGACGGCGCTGTGGATGGCAGAAAACTCAGACTACCTCAAAGAGCAGAAAGGTACTTTCAGGATGGAACGTGATTTCTATGCTGGTTCTGTTTAGAATTTAACTTTTACTGGTCTGCAGGAAAATGTACCTTCCACTCAGTATTTTACCAGCCAGCCAGAGTCAAACCTCCGGCTGAACCTGGCGAGTTTAGCTTATGGCCCGCGGGGGGTTTCCCGCTGTGTCGAACTGAGGTCGTTATCTCTGAGGTTTGTATGTTCAGACTCTTTCTTGTCTGTGCTTTCAGAAAAAGAAGCAAAGATAGCGAAGGAGAAGGAGCTCGGGATCTACAAAGAAAGGAAGGTAACAGCAGGAAGCCTTGAAACCATTTGAGATCAGGGTGGGCAGGTTGTTTAAGCCCGACGCTGACAGGAAGTCATTCGGAGGCGGTTCGGTGGTCAGACGCTCAGAGATGGCCACAAAGTGGAAAAGTCTTGCAGTTTTTAAACGGTTCACCAGTCAGAGAGATAATGACGTCAAAATTGCGCAGTTTGGAGGCAGAGTTTGATTGGACAGCAACAATATTTACTGACAGACTTTGCGTCAAAACGTCTCAGACTCCTGTATTTGACTAGAAGATAAACAGATTTGCAGAACTGGTCAACACTTCAATTTAGGGCTGAAACGATTAATCGATTAAATCAATTAATAAAACCCTTAGACACATTCTTTGCATCGATGCTTTGTTTAATCCATGCAATTATACAGCACAGTGTTTCACAGGGACATTTATTACTGTCGCACATCAGGCTCACGCTGCGTGAACACGACGTGATTATGATGCAGCTGTTTGCAAAGTGGAGGAGGAGAGAAAACGGCGAGGGACGAAGAAGAAAGTGTCCAAAGTTTGGGATTATTTCAAGCTAAAGAAAACAGCTCTGTAATGTTACCGGCCGTCCACCGTGAAACAAAACTGATGTCGCCTCGGCAACGGCACGAGGGCAGCTGATCAGAGAGCAGCCGTTGTTCTGCCAGCGGACCACAGATAAGATAACAGTAACTTTAGCATTATTATCGATATCGAAAGATACAAAACTTTTTATCCTGATAACATTTTTGGCCGTATTGTCCAGCCGTACTCTGCTTCTTTTTTAATACGTCAGAAAAGAAGTTAAACATGCGCATAACAAGGCGACGTCTTCATATTGCTTTCATAGATATTCCAAATACAGAGATATAAACTGGAGAAACAGAGGCTGCAGCTTGTGAAGCTGGAGCCAGAGATTAGTTTGTTTTTTCTCTGATATCCGATTCAAACGATTCATAGATTTGTTTTTAATTGTCAATTAGTTTTCTGTCAGTTTTCTGATTGGTTAATTGGCTGTCAGGAGCACAGTTGGTCAGACAGACACTTATATTTTCAGTTCAACACAGAAACGGACAGATTGAGCGTCAGAGTGACACAGAGAGACAGATGCAGAGGAAGACTGACAGACGATCAGACAGACTAAACACAGCCAGGCAGGCGGCAGGTCCTCTGAAACCGGTTCCCTCTCATATCCCATTACTGGTCTTGGCACGGCGCAGACCCCCTTTGTTAGACCCAACATCTGTTCACTGGTTTTAACTAGCTGGATTAACGGCAATGGAACGGAGATTTAATGAGACGTGCAGCCTCCTGACAGCACTGATCCAAATGAGTCCATTTTCACTGACAAACGAGTGAAAAGATAAATAAAACGGAGCACGTCCTCGTTATTTCCCTGCATGACAAAGTGAGCGTCCTCTTGTAGTTTCTAACCCAGAACATCCTGAGTTGATTAGCTGCTGTTGTAGGGGTCAGTTTACTCTCATCTGAGGAAGACGAGTTTAAATTTAATTGCCTGAAATCAATCTGTGAGGAAACTTTTTAAGATCGTGTCGACCGCGGCGTGAAACGTGTTTAAAAGTTTGTTTTCAGTAACAAGAAACTTTGCGGATCTGTAGCCGCCGTTAGGAGGAAGGTCAAGGTGGGTGTGGAATAACTGAAGCTGGGCGATAACCCCAATCTGGGGGCTTAATTGAGATACATTTCTGATTACAGAAATGTGTTCATTCGTTTGCACCGATGTTCTGTTGGTCTGAAATTACTCTTCTTTTTTTTTTTTTTTTTTTTTAGAGGGCACATTGTTCCCATCTGGGACCTAACTGGTCTAATAGGAAGACAAAATATTTCCAGATAACATTTAACCTTCGTCTGCTGAGCAGAATTGGAGTAATTTTAATAAAGTAAGATCGACTGCGAGGTCTTAAACGTGACCGGTTTAAAATGAGGCGTTGCAGCGAGGGTTTGGTGTCGGGTTGGTTGTTAATCAAAGAAATGAATCTTCCTACAAAAAGCTTCATTTTTGACCCTCAGGAAGAGAATTTGTGTCTGAGCCAACAAACAAACTGTAGTATTTGTACCTCACTCCATTTTTTAGCCATGCTAGCGACCTGGCTCAGGGTACGACAGTGTTGGTCCAGACAGAAATATCTTATACTCCTCTAACTTTTAATGTAGCGCCACCATCAGGTCAAAGTTATATTTAATGTGTCCAATAACTGCTCAATGATTTATTCCTGTCAATAGCAAATGTTGTTTGTCCTGTTCAGAAGCTTAAAGTTCTTGGCCAGCTAAATGGACCTCTGACTGAGCTAATGGCCACTAGAGTTACTAATGTTACCCAGGTTCTAGGTTTCTAACAGCTGACGTGTACTTTGTTTTTAAATCCCGACAGCCTCGAGGACCCAGGAAGAAGCTTCCCCTGATCAACGCCAGCACCGCGGACGAGGCCATCGGGAAGATGCTGGAGCAGAAGAAGATCTCCTCAAAGATCAACTACGACATCCTGAAGGACCTCAACATCAAGCCCGGCGCCAGCCCGGCTCGCAAGGCCGAGACCCCGAAGAAGGAGCCGATTGCCGCCAAACTGACGGGACGTAACCGCCAACCCGCTCGACCTTCAATCAGCCTCAGCACGCCGCTCAGCACCCTGGGAAAAAGGTTGGTGGAAGGCATGTTCTCTACCGATGAGGGGATTTTATCCAAACCAGAATAACAGTTAATTCAAATGACCAACAGACCAGTCGTCTTTCTCACTCTGAGGTTCCAGAAGTCATAGTTGCTTCCTGATGTTAAAGTCTAAAGGTTTCAGTGTTTACGTTTTGTTCAAGGCGCCGTCGGCCTCGTATCGAGTGCACTAGAATATAACATGCAACATAATTAGTGCTGATAGATCGCTCCATGGGTTATTTAGCTGGCGACAGAAAGCGGTTTTGATCATCGATCGTTTAACAAACATAAACGCACAAAAAAGTTTCAGCCTTCTGTTTTTATGCCCTCTGGGTTTTAGGGCTGTTGGTTGAACAAAACAAGCTGTTTTTGACATTTTCTATACAAAATGATTGATTCAATTAATCGTTCCTCTGAACATAATATACATCCGCTGCAGGAAATTACAGCCGTCTGCTGGAAGGTTTTTTTGACTTTAGCTAATAACGGTCTAATCAATCAATCAGGTAATTTTGACACGACATGAAGTTCAGATTAAAAAAGCTGAAATAAAAGATAAAAAGTTTTAAAACTAGATTATATCTATTCTTCTCTAGCAGCCTGATATACACTCAGTGGCCACTTTATTAGGCACACCTGTGCAATCTGATGCGGTCAGATACAAGCTGCACCCGACTAATTTATCATTGCGCTTGTATAACAACCCGTTTGTTTTCACATACAGACGCCGTCGTACTTCCAAACACCTGCAAACAGCCTCAGGTGTGTAAAATCTGTGGAATCCCCCTTTAACAACAAAACAGCCTCTGTACTTTTTTTTTTTTTTTGAGCACCTCGCTGTGAGCACATCAAACAGTTCTCACGTACGTAGAGAAAGCAGCAGCTGTTCAGGTTCACGTTGTGTCGTCTTGAAGAGGTTCTTTTTCCAGCAGTACAGTCTGGATGGTGAATTAACGAAGAATGATTCCAGCCACTGCGCAAACGTTCTGCTGCCCATCATCCATAACACTTCTGAGTTTACAGATAATTACTACGAACCCTCCTCTTGTTAACATTATTACCTGTAATGTCGACCACAGCAGTACGCCGCCAATCAACAGCACCTAAAGTACATAAATCCATATTTAATCATGTCTGGGTCTGCTCAGTGCCTCTCACCACCAAATAATCCTCAGAGCAAACAGCAGATGCTCGACTGAATGCAGACGAGATGGATGGAGAGTGTTTACTCGTGTCTGATGCAACACCAGCCGTCCCTCCTCTCCCGCCTGGGTCACACCCACCCGTTGTTTATTTATTTATTTTTTCTGGCACGTGACGGTGGCTTCACTCCAGAACGATGAGGCGGCACTTCTCCCGTCGCCCAGAGTAAAGCACCTGTCGACAGCAGGACAGATGCTGGCTTTTTCTTTTCTTTTCTTTTCTTTTTTGCACTTCTCAACTGTAGCGGGCCTTTCCCATTTTTTTTTTTCCCTGCCCCCCTCGAGATGTGCACGACATGCATCCACAGGACTGATCCACACCGAGCCTCTCAGACTAATTTAATGGGTTTTCTGCTCAGAGGAAGGCTGAGAGGTTTTCTTCACTTTGTTTAGTGTTGGGGGAAATTGGATTCCTATGGCTCTGTTTTTAAACCCTTTCCAGTTAATGGTGGTTTTAGGTGCCATCTTGGAGGCAGAACGCCCCATTCTGTGGTCAGTCATCTGGTTGTATTTTGCTAGGCCTTCGTAAACCCCTTCCTGAACTACCCAGACCCTCCGAGGAGTTTGACCCGTCTGCTTTGTTTCTTTTGTGCAGGTGTTTGTCTTTTTTAGCGGCGGTTTCTCTCCAAGTCAAATGAAATGTATTTTTAAAATGCTCTAACAAAATGGCTGCATCACCCGGCTCTTCAGAGAGACGGAGGATTTAAACGGCGATGGAAAAAAAACAACCCAAGAACAAACACATTACAGACTCTTAAGAATCGAGGCCAAAGCCTTTGTGTGGAAAACAGGTCATGGAAACAATTTTCAAACAGAAAATTCTCTTTAATGGAAACCCCTCAAGCCTTTTCTCTAACTAAGCTGTTGTCAGATTGTGCTAATGATAATTTATGCTGCATTTAGGTGGCTGTGGCTCACAGAGCAGAGTACGTCCTCCATTAATCCCGTGTCCTTGACTCTGCGATTGTGTGTGCGTGCGGGTCAGTTTATTTTGTAATCATGTTTTCTATATAGGCATTTTTCATTATTTTACTGCAGTCAGCCCCCTATTCATTGGAAGGGCATGTTATTACAGATAACTGGAAACCAGAAAGAGAAAATAGAAAAACGGACAGGAAAAAAAACTGTAAAACTTCGAAAACAGATGCAGAAAAAAAATAACAAAAAACCTTGAAAGATGGAAAATAAAGGAGAAAAAACTGAAACAGACAATAAAAACAGCACCTCGACAGAAAATGGCTTCATTCAATCGCATTTTTACCAAAAGCGCTTTCCATTTCTGGCCTCCTGTTCACCCACTGCTGCCACACAGGTGTCGGGAGAAACAGTCTTGCCCGAGGACACTTGGACATGTGGACAGGAGGAGCCGGGGATCAAACCGCCGACAAACCAAACCACAACAACACACTCCGACACTGACAAGATGATTGATGACACAAATTATGACACATTATAGCACTTCCCATTTAGAGGGCGGTAATGTGATGCTTTATTGATCGGCGTGGGGGGAAACTGCATTTGCGTTCGCACCCCCTCCACAGGGAGGGCAGAGGTCAGCGCGGTGAAGCTGGCGGTGAGACGGCGTCCTGCTCGAGGACACTTCAGTAGAGTATCTGTCTGCATCCTCCTGCTAAAGTGTTTGATTCCTCCTCCACACGATGCTCAAGGACAGGGTGAATGGATGAAAAAAATTAACCCCGCCCCCTATTTTTGGGAGTGGATTCTTGGTGTCAAAAAATACATTCTGTCAAATGATCATTCTGAGTCTGCAAACTTAATCATTTAGAGATCACAGGCTCATTTTGGGACGATTCTGCCGTGTTTTTTTTGGTTATTTCCAAATAAACTGGTCCCAATTTTCCTCCTTAAACTGCATCAATAAATGACGTTTGAGTCGAGGCACAGGAAGAAGAAGGGGGGTGCAGGATGTACATAGAGTCTGAGACAGGAGAGTAAAATGTGGTGAAAGTAAAAGCTTCTCAAGAACAACAAACATGTCTGAATTATGCAAATGGCCTTTCTAGCATAGACCGTATGAAGGTGCTTTCAGACCAGACGCGAATTGTCGCCTCGCGACGCTTTCCTCGCGTGAGTACATTCGCTGCAAGTGTTCACACACAACGCGAGAAGGCGATTTTTAACGCGATGAACACAACATGCCATTACTCCAGCTGTATGAACCCAAAGGAAACATTTTACTGTGATTAAATAGCAATAAACAGATCAAACTGGTGCCGAAATAACCACAACATGATGCAGATTTGTTAAACATATGAATTCCTGCTTTGTCAGGTCTGTCAGCAAGACAGCAGGACAACAACTTCTAAAATGTTTGTTTTCTGAATGGAGTTCGGATCGATCAGGGCTGTGCTATGCTAACTTGGTCACAGTAAAGTACAACGACAGCTGGAATAAAGTTACAGACACATGTTTTCTGAACTCACCAGGTAGTTCAGCCTCCTCGCTCTTTTCTCCAAGTAACGTCCAGCTTTGTCCGGTTTTATATAAATATGAAGTCAGTAGTCCGACAGAGCTAACGACGCTAACAGCAACACTGAAACCGGATGTGCACGAAGCTGCTGAGAAGCTCCAGTGAAGATAAATCAACGTTGAAATCCCAAAAACTAAATTAAAAAGCTAATTTGATTAACAGTTAACTTCGCCCGAGTAAACGGCGTAGCTGTCAGAGCCGAATCCGACCAACCACGGGTGTTTATTTGTCTGAAGCTGCTCCCTGCTCCTCTCCCCCAGGTTCAGCAGCTCTCAGCCGGCCTGCAGATTTTCAATCCCCCGCTCTGCCCGGTCCTCTGCACACAACGCTCTGAAGCCTCTGTGACATACAGACAATCTCAACGTTGATAGGCTATCGCAACACAGTGTCCTGCAAAATTTTTTCAAAAATTCCTTTGCTTCGCCGGCCCCGCCCCCCTTTGCGTTGCTTCGCGCCGCACAACGGGAAATTGTGGCTCTACGCGTCTTTGCATTGACTTTGTATGTAAACTCACCGCCCCGAAGGCGGCACTTTTGGTCTGAAAGCACCATAAGGCTTTTCAGACCCGGAGTTTGCCGCTTGTTTTCTAGTAACTAAATGTCCCATTCGCACAGAAACTGGTGGCGGCTCATCAGACCGACCACCGACCTTCAGATTAGCGAGCGACCAATGTGACTCCTGAAGACCTTCAGCTTTATAGTGACTTTTCAGCCCCTTGTTTATTTCTCTGGCTGCAGCTTTACTGTTCTCGTCCACTTTCATCACGCTGTTTTTCGTATTTTAGTTGTCCTAAAGTCAGACAGGTTAACAACTAAACAAATCAAAACTAAAAATGTGCTCATCAACCACAGAAGTTTGCAGCCACGATTCCACCAACGCAGCAACAACAGCGGACCACAACAGAGCTGAGAGGCTGCTGGATTTGAGCCGCTCCACTTGGCTAATGGCTGCTGGCAGAGTGGCAGATCTCTTCCTTGGAAAGCCGACATGCTCCATGAATGAAAGCCCGTCTCCAGTTTCATGTTTTGGCTCTGATCTCTTTGAAGAGGGGCTTCACTGGCACGAGCCCTGTCTGGAGTTTTTTAAGAATGGACGCTCTTTCCCGAAGTGTCCGACCTGTTTTGAATTTTTAAAATCAATTCCTGCCCCGTCGATGAATCATTCATGGGCACCGCCGTCGTGAATCATTCATTCCACACTTTGTTTCATTTCCTGAATGGAAACTTCATCCATTTATCCAGAAATCGCTGAACTCTGCACTTTGTCGCGTTGAATGCACAACAATGTTTTCAACCCCCTGCGGTTTCCACGTTTTCAGCAGCTCTACCCACAGGCCGTTAGGGGAGCAAGAAAATGGCCCGCGGCGGCAACGTGGCGATAATCTCCCACCCTCTCATAGCGCGTTAGTCGCAGCGCTGGAATGAAAAAAATCTGAGGAAAGACAAAAACGATCTCAAACAGCGACCGTTGGGCGCAGAATGGTCTCTTTCAGGCCGGCGGCGGAGGAGCAGACCGTTGCTTCGGCCCCTGAAAAGGTTGTTGTGCTGGTTATTGAAAAAGGGGAGAGGCCTCGGTGTCAGGGAGACCTGTGAAAGTGCAGGAGAAGGCCGGCTGACAGTGCAGCCATTGTGCCTTGTTTCGAGGCCTCGCTGAGGGGCTACACTGAGGCATTGTGCTGCTCCGGCCTCCCCTCCCTCCCTCCCCCCGGTTCCTCCTCCAGGCTCCTGGCTGCACTCGGTGCTCCGCTCGAGGGTTTGCTCTTGTAGATGTCAGCTCTCTGAACACCGGCCTGGAGTTTTTCTCTTGTTCTCTTCCACTTTTCCCTCCGTCTGAACTCTGTCCTGTCTCTCTGTGCAGGACCCATTCAGGCCTTGGCAGACATTCATAGACGCATCTCGTTTGGCACTTGAACTACCCAAAGTTTAGAGACCAATGGAAAGTTTGCATTAATATCCAGAAATATTTGAAGCTGTCTGGATTAATTTTGTTGCAACATATTGGCTGTACATTTAGTTTAGTTGTCAGTTTTCTTTATATTAGCATTTTATTTTATGGAGCTCAAAGACAGAAATACAAATCAAATTCAGTTCATAGTGCAGTATTCCTCACATTAGGTGTGCTCGACCTGCAGTACCTGCATGCACAGCATGTCTCAGGCCCAGATCCAGTGTTACAGACTCTCAGACCTTCACAGATTATCTGCAGGGACTCAGGACTTTCCGACGGACTCTGCTAGTCTGCACTTCTGCAGAATCTGTGGCCAACAGTCAGATTGTAATAAGATGCTGCAAATCGTAATCTGGACTGAGAAGTAATGATTAAGGAAATCCACTGAAAACGTCACATGACATCAGCGCCGCGTGCTGTGAGACTTGATTTACAGCATTTGTGCAAAAGTGCTGCATTTTGTAAGACATGAAGGACAAAACTGGACCAGACATTAACAAACAAGGGTTTCAAGAACACACAAGGACTCATTCATGTGTTATGCATTCACGTCTTAACTGTCATCAGATGTTGTTCTCAGTCGGTCCCTGCTCTGGTCATGGCGTGAGCTTCAGGTGATCAGCTGACCCATTTTCGCTCTCTGGCTCCCATCATCTCTTCTACTCTGAGAAAAGTGGCCTCTCACTCGCCATCTCCACCTTTTCCTCCATTTACCTCTCCGTCTTTTTTCCTTCACCTTTCAGTGTCTCCTTTTTGCTTTCATATTCTTTCCCCTCCATTTCCTCTCACTTTGTCTTCTGTTTCTCTCTCTCCTCTGCTGTTTGCCCCCCCCCCCGCCTGTCCTCCCTTCTCTCACCTCCTTTTCTAATCCTCGCCATGTCTCGCGGTTAAAAGCCCTCAGCGGCGGCCGCAGGCCTTGTTGCATCGCTCGGCACCATCAGGTCTGCTCTCGCTCTGGGCGACTCGCTAACGAGTTCTTCGCCTTTCTCGTGCTCGCCCTCTTTCGTTTCCCCCCGTTTTGTTTCATCTCTTCTCTTGATCTCTCCGCTGAAGTGTTGCACAAAACGCGGCGTAAACTTGCCTCGCTCCGCTCTGACGGGTTTGATGGCGGGGGCTTGAAAAGGAGCAGCAGAACTGGTGCGAGGACAGCGGCGGGGTTTGATGAGTCCACTTAGCAAACAGAGAGGATGAAAGTTGCAGCTGGTGCATCTTGTCGGGTTCGGCTGACATCTCTCTCTGCTTGTTGTTGTTTTTAAGGGTCAGAGAGGGTTTTTTTCCTCCTCATTTATTTTGCAGATTACACGAACCCAAAGCTTGACAGACGTTTGGCTTCAGTCAGCGTTAGTGCTCACTGGGCCGAACTCAATACGCAGATGAAAATGTTGTCAGGGGTCATTTACAAGCGTCTAGATGAGCTGTTTACTGTAGCAAGAACATTTCTTCTGCAGCGGCAGGCCTCTCTCTCTCCTCGTGGCGTCTGTCCCTCTGTTATCTCTTTACCCCATTTCACCTTCAGCCTTCCCTCCCGTCCTCCCACTGCTTTTTTTTCATCTTCCACTCTGTATTCCTGCTAACTCGGCCCTTCAGGGACCTCGGAGCCCTGCTGTACTCGCTGTACTGGACAGTCTTTGGGTTCAGACGTCCCATGCACTCATTCACTTCTCCTTTCTTTCTTTTTCTGCCCCCCCCCCCTCCTCCTCCGTCTCCGCCCTCCACCCCCCTCCAGCCAGCTGCCAAACAGACCCTCCCTGTTCCCTCCGTCCCTACTGGACGATGGAAAAGCAGTCTTCCAGAAATAGCCCAGATAATTGCCCTCCAGTGATATTTTTTCCTCCCCTCTCCTTTGTTTTGTGCTTCTCTTCTCCTTCATCACTTCTTTTCCCATTCAAAGCTTTTTTCCCTTCTTTTTTTTGGACAACTTGTCTGATTCCAGAGCTTTTTTTGGGGGGGGGAAGAAAAAGAAAGAGAATTCCTCTCTGCATTTTTCCCCCTCAGAGGCGCTGGAGTCAGGGCGACCGCTCTGGTGTGTGTTTGTTTTCCAGAAATGTAAATCGGACGCACAGACTGAGCCAGCGCTGAGGAGAAAAAACGTAGAACTCAGCAGTTTTCGGGCCAGATCTCGCCGCGGCCACCGCTTCTCCGAGGCGGTGCCAGAGGTTGGGAGGGGGGGAAGGAAATACTTCCCATTTTGGTTTTGCAGCCTGTCAGAGCAGGTGTCATGAGAAAGTCAGAAAGTCACTCGTGTGTTTAAAAAACTTTACAGAAGCAGGGAAAACTGAGTGAGCGAGAGCAGCTCAGTTAAATCTGCAGCGAAGTCTGGGGGGGTCGGACTCTGCAGCGTGGATCATATTTTCCTGCCCGGCACACTCGATCGAAGAGGATGTTTTTCCTTGTTATGCGACCAGCTGTGTTAGGGGAGGCTGTATAATTAGTCTGTGGTTTGCAGCCCCTCCCCGTGAGCCTCTGATCCTCTGCAGACTGTAACCAATGAGCCGTTAGCCGGTGGAGGAGGTTAGCAGACAGACAGGCAGGCAGACAGACGGACAGAGAGGGTCGTGGGCGCTGCCAGGCCCAAACCCCACCCGCCCTCCACCACCCGCCCCGCGCACTGGGACTCTCCGGCAGCCACGTGACGTGTCACACGCTGCTGACGAGATTAAAAGCTTGTTTCTGCAAAACGTGAGCTTTTCAGGAATTAACGGACAGTTGTTAGATGGAAAAGCTGCAATGTTGAGACTAAACGAGTTTAGAAAAGCTTTTACGAGATCTGGGTAAGAATATTCATCTAACATGTAAGTTATTTGTAAAACTACATCTTTACTAAAAGTAGCATTACCCCAGTGTGAAAATACTCAGTTGCGATTAAAGTCCTATATTAAACATTTGTAGTGGAAGTAATGATGGAAGCTAAATTTCAGTTCAGTATTAAAAGAACTTTTTGTGCCCTTTTCAGAGGGATGTATTAAATTAAATTAAATCTCATTTAGGACCTGGGTTTAAAACTCAAAACGTCAGAGAAAACAAAAGCATTGATTATTAAAATCCAACAGAAGAACTTAAAGTATAAAGTTGCATAAAATCTTAAAAAATTCAGTACTTCAGTAAAAATACTTTTTTCCTCAGAGGGCTTAATAACCTGCACAGTGAGGGACATCCTCTGCACCTGAACCCCTGCACGAGGACGAAAACGAAACGGTAGAAACCTCACGAAGAGCCACAGAAGGAAACGCTGAGTATATAGTGAAGAAACACAGTTTGGCTGTATGAACCCTTCACATATAACAAACGCAACAGCAGCAGCAGCACTTTGCTCTGAACCCCGTTGGCTTGCACCGCGCCGGGGCGGTTTGGTCTGACGCGTCCCCACGTGACCAATAGAAACAGGGCGTCCAGCCAAGCACGGAGCGCAAAATGAAGGAAGACACCAAAGGTGTTTCCATTCACGTCGGATTGTCAGCTGTGTAATAGGTCAGTGTGAAGTGGACACAGGCAGCGTCGCTGACTCTGCCTCCACTAGTTCTCTGAATGAAACGCAATGATTTAAATCCACTCAGGACTTTTTATATATTGAACTGCACTTGTTTCTTTGCATAGGACAGATGCATGTTTGTTGTTGACCGAAAGCTGAATCAACAAACAAATGACTAGACGTTCAGACAGTTCCTCTAGAAGTTTCAAACACTCAGGAGCTTTGTTTCTGAAAGGGGCCGTTACTGGTGCTGTCGTCTCTACAAATAGTCTCCTTGTTCTGGCATTGAGTTGTTATCATGCAGTCATTGCAGAGGAATAAAAGACCCTCTAAAACATCAGACTGGAAAGTGTGTTGTGTGTCGTTTACTCGCCTGTAGACCACGTTCACCCGACCTGCGTCCTAAATTTTCAGGTCACGTCCTAAAAACTAACATACTTGTTGCTTTGTTCCTCGTAAAACAAACCCAGCGTTTTACAGGCGCGTGATTTGTCAGATTAATCCAGAGTTCTGGCTCTGTGAGGCCACGACGGGCTCGTCTGTACACGACCGTTCCTGTCAGAGGCTCATCGGACGGCTCCGCTGCTGGTCGCGTGTTAAATCAAGCACGTTTACCTTTACCTCGTCAGCTTTAACGCTCATCCTCCGACCCCCCCCCCACCGCCTCCTCAGACCAACCCGTTTCTCATGAAGCTCTGAGAAATGAGAGTGCGGACATCCGGCTCTGCTCGCAGCAGCTTTCTCCCCCGAAAGCCTTTTCCATCCAAACAGCTTTCAACGGCCAAACCTTTGTTCTCCGGAGCGCCGCGCACTGTAACTAATGGGACAGCCAGGCCTGGAATTTCGAGGGGGAACTCTAAAACTGGGCCATTTGGAAAACATCCCAGTTTTTATCCACGGCTTAGCCACAGAAAAAAAAAGAGAAAACAGCCCAGCCAGCAACTGAAAATGTTGACACTAAAGGAGTCGATACTATTGTGGTGGTTCATGGCCTCGCAGAGCTGCAGCGTGGCTTAGCAGCTGAAGACTTTCCCCCCTGGAGCCTGAAGAGCTGAAATACATAGATGCTTCCCTTTTTGTCCCTTTCATTATCTTCACTCTCAAGTTGGTCTCCACTCTCTTTAAACCCAAGATGATATATTAGTTTCATTTTTAAATTTTATTCCCCTTCCCCGCTAAGTTTTACTGACACCCCCCACCCCCCCGAAGCTTTTGCCAGTTGTCAGCCAGTGGCTAAACGGCCTCCCTCAATCGCCTTTTCAGCTCAGGCTTAGTCTCATTGGCAGTAAGCTGATTAGGAACGAGCCGCTAAGCCCGGCAGAGACTGATAGCCTAACAGAGAGAGTTGCGGCATAGTGGATGAGTGAAGGAGGTGAGGAGAGGGGAGGAGGGTGAGACAGGCGAGAGGCAGAAAGGATGGAAAGTGAGACAGACAGGAGGGGGGGGGGTTAATAGATGGGAGTGGGACGTAACGTTTTGTGATTTGACGTCTCTGTGAGATAAAACATGATGGTTGTTGCAGGAAAAGGCAATGAAGGCGCGGCTGTATCGGTCCTAGGTCGACCCCGCGTAGAGGAGCAGGACTGTCGGCCAACAGGGAGCCGTGAAGTGTTACAGGAGCGAGCGCGGTTGAAGGGCGCGAGAGGCGAAGAGGAGATGACGTTAACGCTTGTACTTCTGTTGCCGTTATGGATGAGTCACTGAGAGGCAAAGGCAGAGAGAAGTTGGAGAAGACTTGTATTTGCATGTTGTCCTGTGAACGCTGAAGGACGCAGATCTGCACCTTCACCTAATCTGCCAGGAAGAAAAACCACCTTCAGCTCCTCATCTCAGGCGTCTCCTGTCTCGCTGCAGTTTAATACACTTCCATTTACTCTAAGGTGGATTTACAGGTCTGCATTAAGGTGTCGCACTGCTCCTCATCTGACATGCAGCTCTTTAAATATGTAATTACACGCCAGCGCTGTGCTGTGATTGGTCAGCTCGGCCTGCTCGAGGTTTCTCCTACAAGCCTCCTGATGCTGCTGAAGATTAATAGCCAAGTTTACGCTGGAGCAAGTTGAGGAACCACGTGTGATGTAGACGTTCCCTCTGCAGCACCGAACTGTAGAAAATAACCGTTCTTTTATTTCTCCGTCTGAGCGTCAGCGTGTGCTCAGAGTGTTGGTGCTTCTGTAAACTCGTTAATCCCTCGAGTAAACAAACGTTTTCAGACGCAGAGGACGGCGAAGGATAGCGAGGACGCCGTCAAAGTGATGTGTCTTTATAATGAAGGTGAATGAAGGAAACAGACTGACGGTTCGGAGCCGTTTAACCACATAAGCGAACAGTTTTTCTAAACGGTGCTGATGTGTTCTGGATATCTGATTCTTTTTCGCTCCTGTATGATTTTAAAATCACAAGCAGAACCATCTGCAGCGGGAACTTGATGTTGGTTGTGTTGGATGACACAACTTTGTCGGTCTGTTCATTGATTTTTTTTTTATTTTTTTTTTACGTTGTAAAGCAATGAGTGGAAACCAGTGGCAGGATGAAGGCATGAAAAATGCATCTGCATGCAGAAGAGTAACAAATTCAGTTCATTATTTGTCCCAGGTGGGAGATTTGTGCTGCAACAAGCATAAAAAACACACAACAATGCACATGTAAATAACTGCCACTCTGCACATCGTCTCCATTATTCTTGCATAACGTGTTTATCTTGTTTATTTCATATCTTTATTTTATGTCTCTTGCTGCGCACCAGGTCACCAAAGCAAATTCCTCGTATGTGTAAAAAAAGAGTATCACGCCTGAACACGTGCACAGGATGGCCGGTGCACACGGCTCATCTGAAGCAGGCTGTAAGGGCCCACCGGAGCCGCTCAGGGGCCAAAGATGGTATCAAGCACACTGACACTAACAGCATCCCCCCTTTGCAACACAGCCGTTCAGTGTGACATACATCACCCTTAACAAAACATCACACACGTGTGACTCTCAGACTGACGCTACAGATATGATGCACTGCACTTCGGTTCTAAAATATTAAAACCATAATTGACTCTATCGTCTCCACCATCACCGAGGCAATGGACTGGGCAAGACCGCAGCAGTTAGCTCCTCCCACTTTTAGTATTCGAGGCACAGATGATATTCAAATGATGACTATTACTGCACTACATCTGAGACAAATACTGTACTTTCTGCTCCACTGCATTTATTTGATAACTTTTGCATGTTCACAATAATAATACAAAATAAAGATAAATAAGAAGTAAATGATGTAAAACTATAAAATATTAAATAAGGCCTTAAAATAAAGCGTTACCCAAAAAGGGACGACATAATATTTAGTAAAGTAAATGTAACGTTTAACAAAAACATATTAGTTGGAATCATCCGTCAGATAGCGATCCGTCACAGCTCTGAGAGTGACTCGAGCTTTGAAGAGGCGCAGGAGGTAAAAGAGGGAGACGAGGAGCTTTTTATAGAAACTTAAGAGGGGAGAGGGCGGCCAGAAGAAAGGAACGGTGTCAGAGGAAAAAGACAAAGCCTTGGCCTCCTTTGTGGAGGTGAAGGAGGCAGGAAGAGACGATTCGGTCTAACGGACCATCAGAAGGACAAAGGTCAACAAGCGAGGAGGGCAAACGCAGAGGAAGCGGAGACCTTTTCAGACAGGATAAATCCAACCTGAAACACAAAAAGGCCGGCCGCTGATGATGTAGCTCGTACTCCTCCAACCAGACCGGTAACATCTCCTCTAACAGACTTTGATATAATGATTCAGTCATGAAATGTGAAGTTCAGTTGAGAGATGTTTTCCTTTGAAGGCCCCTGTAAGCAAGAGACATCAGAACAACAAGTAGAAACACAGTGGAGAGGAAAATCAATCAATTATGAATAAAATGAGATCAGTGGATTTAAATAAGGTCTGTTTTGTGCGGCCTCGCTGGATTCTTTACTGGCATCGTTGATAATGGCTCCGATCTGTTCAGCTGTCCCAGTAGGTCATGGCGGGTGACGGTGAGTCAGCACGCACCGTACCACATTATTGTTTCCCTGCTGTGGTGTGTTCAAGTGGCCTCTGTGAAAAAGGCTTATGGCAACTCGAGGCTAAACGAACTGTCTGTTTAAACGTAGCAGTGGAAGCAGAGGTTGAGAACCTCACCTGAACTGTTTTGTGGTCTGTCGGCACGTGGTTCTGTGTACAGATGAGATGAGGGACTAGTCTCTGCATCATCGTGTTGTCCTTGCACGGTGCAGACACGGCGGCTACAAACCAATCTAGAAGGAACGCGTGCTTGCGTTTGTTTGGCTAACGGCACGAGCCGCTTTGTGTTCCAGCTGAACCTCATTCAGCATCTCACTGAAATGAATCAGGAGGCGTCTTCTTGTCTCACAGCGCTAACGCAGGTCTGAAGGAGGAAATCTCAGCAGGATGGAGGATGGGAAATTTAATAATTGTTTTTAGAGCACTTTTGAAAGCAACATTACAAAGTCCTTGATAAGAATCAAACACAGTTCCAACCAGTCAAAACACATCTGGGAAATAAAAGCGATTTCCAAAATTATACTTTAAATAAAAACATGTAAAATCAGCTCTTTGATAGAAATCAGCTCTTCTGTCACTGGCTTGAGTGGATTTCCACTCCTGACCCGTCGCAATCCCAGAAAAATGACACCTGTCCCATCCTGTTAAGATAATATTAGAACTATAGCATATTTATATATAAATCTGATCTATGATTTTCCGCCTGCCCCCCGTCATTTACTGACTTTTTAAAGAGCAGAAGCAGCTGTGGAGGAGAGGTGGTGTTTGAGAAACACGAGACGAGAGAGAAGCTTTAAAAAGGTTAAAGGTCAGAGCTGCAGCGGAAAATCTCCTGTCTCCTTAAGAGCAGATTGGAACAAACCCAGGAGAAGTGATTCAGCAGAAGAGGAGGATGAAACCGTGCGTGAGGAGGAAGAGGAGCTTCTCTCCTCCAGTGAAACACTTCTGCTCTTTCCTGCAGACGGGAATCAAAACATCTACCAGAGGCATCAGAGTAGTTCAGTGTTTCTGATCCATAAACACTAGTTTGGAGTATTTTCTTAAAGCCAGTCCAGTCTTTGCGCTTCGTGCAGCGCTGTTTTAATGTGGGGGTTCCCGTATTGTTTGTGCTGCGCAGGGCGGCGAGATTCAGGGGAGACCGCTAGAAGGAAACAGGGATGTAAAATATGTCGGAATTCAAATTTAACGTAAAAAAATTGGCTTTGCAAATGTTTTCTGAGGAAATTCACATCCACACAAGACAGGTTTTAATTGTTAACATGAAAACTCACCTTTAACAATATGTTTATTTCTGTTGTTACGTCACAACACGTGCAGATGTTTTAGTCTGGAGCTGCAGCCTCGGATCTCCACGCGCTGTGAGAGCCGGCGGCGGTCTGCAGCTCTCCGTGTGTGTTGTTTTTCCTCGGGGAGTGATTTATACACGGCCGCTGTGTCGCACGGCGGGGCCCGACTGGGCGTCAGGAGCCACTCCCCGCTGCTGGAAATGGTCGCCATGGAGACAAAAGTCTGCCGAAATGTCTGCCGCAGCGGGCCGCTGGCAGCGCTGTTGACGGCCGTTTGACCTCCGACCCTCCACAAGCGGCTCCGAGACTCCCCCAGCGATCCCTCAGATTAATCGCCGCTGTCACGCGGAAAGCTTGAACCTCCTGCAGGGGATCTGCAGTGGCCCTAAAACTCAGGGCTGCGTGATTTTTGTTTTAGAGGTTTGAATCCCACCGGTGCCTCACGCTCACGCCGCCGTACACATCCATAAATATTTGCTGTCTTCATGTGTGGGGGAAAGTAAACAGCTTGTCTTTTTGTTTGAAGGGTTGAGTGTCTCACCTCCACGAGTCTGACGGCTCATATTTACCTTCATTAATAAAACCATCGTGCAAAGAGAATGTATAATGAACAAACATTTTAAACCGTAAGATTTCAAATAGACAAGTGGAGTAAAGAAATATTGACAATTACAGTAGAATAAACCAACTATTTCCTGACGTTTTTATAGACCAGATGAATAAAAGATTAATCAAAGTATTGTGCAGATTAATTAGTAATGAAAACAAGACTCTTGGCCTTTTTCTACTGGCTACTGCTTTTGAAAGAATCCATGTGATGAAATCATTTGATCAGGATACGACTTTAAAGTTCACCTTTATAAAACCACTGAACACCGAGGGCCGGACGATACGGCCAAAAATGTTATCACGATAAAAAGTTTCATATGTTTGGATATCGATAATCATCACGATAAGAATCAAATCGTTATATCTTTAAAGAGTTTAAAGGCTCCTGAGTGAAAGTGCAAGAAACCTGATGGTTAATTGTGGTTTAAACTTTTCTTAATGGTCAGAACATGACAAACACTTTGAGTGGATCACTTCACAAATCTGAAGTAGAACATTCAAAACAATTATGATAAATTCTTTGTCAACAAATATGCACGATTAAAATTATGTAAAAGCTTCTTTTCAGTCCTTTTTCCTCAACAAAATAAACATCTTGAGAAAAAATGAAGTCCAAATTTGTGTAAGATTCAAGTGAATACAATCAAACATGTATTTAAAATTTATTGAACATTGTTATACAGTATTGTTGAGATTATTATATTGAAGAGATCAAACAGGAAGTCACCGACTTCAGTGAACAAAACAAAGTGGAAGCTCTGAAAGTCAAACCAAACTTTAGTTTTTCAGCAGTCGCTGTGATGCGAACAGGCTCTAAAGGAAACTGAGATGAAGGCAAAGAGGTGAAAATCAATAACAAAAGACAAAAAGAAAAGAGACTGAAGTGCAGACGAGAAGAGCTGAACACACACGTGATCATGTATCAGAGCAGCAGACAGAAATCTGGGTCGCTGCGTGGAAGTAAAATAAGGAGGAAATGAAGAAGTGGAGGTGACCTGAAGACTGAGCTGAGGGAAGTCTGGCGTGTGGGCTTGAATACTGAGACGATGGTGGGAAGCTCGCTCCGCGGGGAGGGAGTGCAACTTCATCAAAAGGAAGCGAGCATTTAAAGTTGAAGTACCTCTGCATACTAATTAAGGAGAGTTTCCTTAACTGAAATGTCAATAAATCCCCAGTCTATGCAGCAAACAGCAGTCTGCGTGTGGAGGCGTTTCCCCCCCAATTTCTCCCATAACATTATAAAACTGTAAAGCGAGCATAATTGATAATGATATTAAATTATTAAAATATGAGACGACGTGAAAGGTTGCGCTCGTGGCGATGAACCCACAGAGAGTAATCGCCTGAATCTGCAGCTTTACAAAGCTGCTTAATGAGTTTCTGCTCTTCGTTTAGCTGCTGATTGTGAAGACGGAGGACAAAATGTAGCAGCGATAACGGTCTAGAGTCCCGTCAGCGTTTAGCAGCATCTGATAAGCCTCCACACTCGCGGAGCCATCGCTCAAACTAGCCTCCCTAATATTTCCACGTCTCACCGGTTACCTGAGACAACATGCCGACATCAGTGGGGGCCCCAGACAGACGGACCTGATCCCGCGGTGTCCCCCCTCCTTGTCTTCATGTATAGTCCTCGCTCGGCGTTTCGTTTGAGGGCGACAGCTGGATCGATATATTTGCTGCCTCCGCTGTGAACTGCTTTCCTGTAGACAGAGCCGACCTCTGACCCCTCTGTGGAGGACAGACATGTCTCATTAAAATGTCTTCAGTTTACAGAGCAGTGTGGGGGGACACTGGTATCTTGTGCATGGCCTGCAGACCGGATGGACTTAGTGGAACAGAATTCTACAGAAGCCCTGAGCGGCCATCCTTTAAAATATTTTTCTTTCTGTGTTTTCCCGGGACAACGGGATAGAGAGAACAGCCCACAGCTGAATAAAGGGGCCGGCAGGTGCGTTTCTTCAGGATCATTTCAGGGTCCAGTGTCACTGATCAGCTCGGGTAGAGCACAGGACTCATACTGTCGCCTGGTTCTGTAACCAAAAAGGTGCTTTCAGACCAAAAGCGAAGCTAGCGTTCGGGCGGTGAGTTTACATACAAAGTCAATGCAAAGACGCGTAGAGCCGCGATTTCCTGTCGAGCGGCGCGAGGGGGGCGGGGCCGGTGACGCGAAGGTAACGCGAAGGTATCTTTTTATATACAGTCTATGGAAGGTATTCATCAAGCGAAGAAGTCACATGACGCTGAGGCGCGATAGCCTATCAGCGTTGAGATTGTCCGTACGTCACCGAGGCTTCAGAGCGTTGTGTGCAGAGTCACATGACGAGCAGAGCGGGGGATTGAAAATCTGCAGGCCGGCTAACAGCTGCTAAACTTGGGGGAGAGGAGACGGGTATGGAGGACCAGCTCTATCATATTTAAAAATAAATACAGAAATAAATAAATGCTCAATAAATAAATAAGCATACAATTAATTGCCCCAAAAAATACAATAAACATATAAATGTAGGTAGAAATTAAATTATACAGTGAGACATAAATGTATATATCTCTTTTAATTAGCTACTTTATTTATTCACCTTTGTAATAATTACCTTATTTATTTTTTGTCCGTTATAATCTTCAACTTTATTTATTAATTACTTATTTTTTTTAAGTATTTATTTATGTGCATGTTATAATTTCCTTTGTATTTTTTTACCCTATTTATTTCTTCAATGCTATTTATTTCTGCCTGTCGTTTTCACATTTCTGTATGCATTTGTGCCTCATTATGCAAATGAGGAGGGGCAGTGCCTTAAGGGGTCAACTTCTGCCCATTGGTTGGTTAGCATTTTACTGCATCGGTCGAATCTACATGGATTTTCCCCACCATAAAGCATTGTTTAGTAATGTCAAACTCAGCAGGCAGACGTTCAGTGTCCGACCTCTTAAGGGAAGCTGCTAATAGACTGGAAGAATTAGAACGCTGTAAGTTTGAGATCTGAAACGTTTTTCTCTGGTCCTTTGAACATTTTTTCCAAGTATATCCAGCGGCAGCCCGCAGACCGTGAGATCGTGACGGAAGTTGACGTGATGATGTTTATCTCGGCTCCACGTACAGCATTGATCCTAATGCAAACTGATTTATTCTTTAGAAGCCAACAACAGAACTTTAAATACACTTCTGAGAAGTTTTTTGGCGAAATCAACTGTGTAGATTTTGAATATCTGCAGTTTTCACGAAAATTGGTGGCGAATCCAAAATGTGTTCAACGGTTTTCGGAGTTGTGAAGCTCCGCAAGTGCCGACCGTAGTGCCGACGGGTGTTACACAGCTGCAGTAATATTACCGGAGGAGGCACAGCAACACAGCGGCGCACATCGGCCTGAGGCCGACGTGCTAGCAGATGGGTTAACCGGTCGACATGCATATAATCAGTAGCTTTAGGCACACATCCTGTGATGGTCAGGGTAAGAGGAATATACATCGAGGGGCTGCATCATGTTGTGGTTATTTCGGCACCAGTTTGATCTGTTTATTGCTCTTTAATGACAGCAAAATGTTTACTTTGGGTTCATACAGCTGTGGCGAGTTGTGTTCATTCGCCTTCTCGCGTTGTGTGTGAACACTTGCAGCTCATGTACTCACGCGAGGAAAGCCGAAAATTCGCAGTTAGTCTGAATGCGGCACAAGATCCTGTTCGATTCCCGCTCTCAATGACTTTAGTTTTCTTCTGTTGTGTGTTTGCTATTTCAAAGGTGGTCATGAAGTGTGTTACATTAAATGGATTCCCCTGAATAAGAAGTCTGGGACAGATGGGGAAATGAAAAGTCCATAGGTTGATAGATGTGGACCAATCGCAGGGCGGCACACAGTCCAGCGCGAGCTTTATTGTTAGCATGTGAAACACACCTGCTTTGAAATTATAGTTTGACTGAAGTCTTGATTAATGTGCACTGTCCCTGTTAAATAAATAACAACAATTCCTAATCTTGAGCTCTCAAGAAAATTATCCCTTTATCAGAGGAAAATAGAGAGAAATATTTGAATGGTTGGCCGCTCAGGGCTTCTTTCCTCTTGCCAAGACGGCCTGACATTAGTTTGACATAACTTCAGACTACATCACATGAATAAAAGAGCTCTGTCCACAGACTCTGAACACATGTCGCTGTGTGATCTCCTCTGCTTGCTAACTAAGTCATATTTTTTCACTTCCATCCACCGAGCCTCCCCCTGAAACAGTTTGAAGCCCCCCCGGGGAGACCCGCCTCCCAGTTTGAACCCCTCTGATCTGGATGCAGCAGACTGTTTGTAGGAATATGCAGCGGAGCTCGTGTGGCGTCAGCCTCCCTGAAAGCCCGTTCTGTTTCCATGGTACCTGAGAAGATGGAAGTGTTTACTGTGTTGTGTTTCCCACCATGCACCTCACTTTTTAACAGCGGCACTTAACAGATGCTTGTGGGAAGCGCTGGTCATGGTTACCGCTGTTGCTACGCCTCTGAGGAGAACCCGTGTGAACGGCTGCCTCCGTCCTCCCTGGATTCGTACACCCCGCACGTGACGGTGCACGTTGTGTTGATGTCCACAAACATTTCTTAAAACATAAATGACTTTAAGATTTGTCTTTATTTTATTTAAGGTCTTAAATTAGTTATTATCTATTTCATGTTTTTGTTTTGTGCCCACTTTATTTCTTGCATCTTATTTCATTGTTTTGCTGTTTATTTTCCTTATTAGCCCCGTTAGCTCTGTCCTGCTCTGCCTTTATACTGCTGAGCCCATAGTGATTGATTTTCCCCTGAAGGAAGCAGCAGTCTGCTGTTGGTGGACAGGACTGTGTTGGATGTAGAGATAAAGTTTACTGTCCCCTTTTTTAAAAACAGCAAAGCTTAAATTAATTATGGCTCATGAAGTGGAAAACACCAAACCCTGTGATTTAGCTCCAGCACCTGGTGTTTGTTTTTATTTTAAAAAATTTCTTTAACTTTATATTTTTTTTCTTCACGTTCGAGACCTAAGCTCACATCGAGGCCTCTTTAAGGAGCCGTCGTGCTGTAAATTCAGTTGTTTTTCAGCTGCGCCATCACACAGTCGGCGAGGTCGCAGTCACATGTCAAGTATCTGAGTCTGTAATCTAAGCGCCGTGTCAAATCACGCCGTTTAAGTCCTGACGTGTGTCAAAGATCGAATTTTTCAAAGAGTTTATTTTAGAAAATCGAGGGTGACTTTGTCGCCACAAGGTCTGGCTTTGTAGTACGAGGGAGTGACGCACACGTATGTGAGAGAGAGAGATCACACTCCTGTTAACCCTTTGATCACTCAGACTTCATGACTGATCTGTGTGTGTTTGTGTGTGTGTGTGTTCATAGCGTGTGATTACTGGTGTGTAACACTGCGGTCCTCCCCTCTGGTCACGCCACCAGCCTCCGACGACACAAACACGACAGTCGACGCTGCCTTATAACACACTGATAGTTTGTCTCACGCACGCTCTCTCTTCCCCCCCGTCAGAAAGCTGCGCTGCGTGTCTCGTCACGCTATCTCCCATTAGAGTGTGTGAGAGAGCGAGCGTTTAGCCCACAGCCATTAAGAGCCACCCGTCTCAATGAATGGCTAATCTCTGTTCACAAGACCAGTCACGGTCCCCAAAATATCTGCAAAGGACGGAGCCAGCGCCGCAGTGTGCAGCCGGGCGCTAAATGACCCAGAAATCCGTCTGCAGAGATGTCACAGCTCTCGTCAAACAGCCACGGATGGGTGAGTGGGTTATTAAATATGGCTGCCTGTGTGTGTGTACCAGATCATCTCATAAGAGACAGTGATGGAACACCCCCCCCCCCCCACCCCAAAACGAGGGCGGACATTGTTAGGGGTTAAAATAAAAGCAATCAGTGATGAGCTGCTTCATGAACACGCCGCTGTCTGCAGAAGTTGGAACCAAACAAACGCTAAAGTTTTCTTTCTTTCTAACTTGGCTGACTGATTCAGAACACAGGTCCAGGTGGTTTGGGCTGCTGCTTTAACGTCAGCATTTTAAAAAAGGTGAGACTGAGCTGCAGAATGAATGAATTTCACTGGAATCTGTGCGTCCAGTGGATGAATCCAGCTGTTCTGACTGCGTCTTCCTGCTTATAAGTGTGTTAGCGGTTAGCTCCACAGCTGCAGCAGCCTACTAACTGAAAGAGTCGCAGACTTTCTGCTGCGACCGGCCTTCACCGCTGCGTCTTGTGTTCTGTCTAAACCGACACTCTGGGGTTCAAGGTGATTCGTTCAGCAGTTAGAGGTCAAGGAAAGAAAGGAAAGTCCCCGCCACGTATAGCGGCCGTGCGTTTCTGCACTCGTGGCCGTCCATGTGATCCTGCTCCTGGTGAATCGGCAGTACCAGGTACGCTCTGCGTGTGTGTGCTGGACGGGGTCCGTGCTGGATGGACCGGCCAGAGGAGAAGAAAACACAATCAGTCTTTTTGGCCGAATCTGCGTCGTCTCCTGCCAAGCTGCACACCGGCCCACAATGCACTGCAGCCTGAATAGAGACAGCTCTGCACAAATGAGTGAGCCTCTATTGTGTGTTTGTATACAAGGCTGTGTGTGTGTGTGTGTGTGTGTGGGGGGGGTGATTATGCCTGATTTAATTGTGCTGAAGGAGGCTGTGTGTGTTTGTGCATCTGTTTGTGTGGGTTTTCTTTCTGTGTCTGTCTTTCTGTGTGTGTGTGTGTGTCTGTTTCTGTGTCTGTGTGTGTCTGTTTCTGTGTGTGTGTGTTTGTGCGTGTGTGTGTGTTTGTGCGTCTGTTTCTGTGTCTGTGTGTCTGTGTCTGTGTGTGTCTGTGTGTGTGTGTGTGTGTGTTTGTGCGTGTGTGTGTGTGTGTTTGTGCGTCTGTGTGTGTCTGTTTCTGTGTCTGTTTGTGTGTGTGTTTTTGTTTCTGTCTGTGTATGTTTGTGTGTGTGTGTGAGTGTCTGTGTGTGTTTTTGTTTCTGTGTATGTTTGTGTGTTTTTGTGTGTGTGTTTTTGTGTGTGTGTTTGTGTGTCTGTTTCTGTCTGTGTTTTTGTTTCTGTCTGTGTATGTTTGTGTGTGTCTGTTTCTGTGTGTGTGTTGTGTGTGTCTGTTTCTGTGTGTGTTTGTGTGTGTTTGTGTGTGTCTGTTTCTGTGTGTTTGTGTCTGTCTGTGTATGTTTGTGTGTGTGTTTGTGCGTCTGTTTCTGTGTGTGTTTTTGTTTCTGTCTGTGTATGTTTGTGTGTGTGTGTGTGTGTGTTTGTGTGTCTGTTTCTGTGTGTGTTTGTTTCTGTCTGTGTATGTTTGTGTGTGTCTGTTTCTGTGTGTGTGTGTTTGTGTGTGTTTTTGTGTGTCTGTTTCTGTGTCTGTTTCTGTGTCTGTTTCTGTGTCTGTTTCTGTGTCTGTTTCTGTGTCTGTTTCTGTGTGTGTTTTTGTGTATGTTTGTGTGTGTCTGTTTCTGTGTCTGTTTGTGTGTGTCTGTTTCTGTGTCTGTTTCTGTGTGTGTTTTTGTGTGTGTTTGTGTGTGTGTGTTTCTGTGTGTGTGTTTGTGTTGTGTGTGTGTGTGTGTTTGTGTGCGTGTGTTTCTGTGTGTGTTTTTGTTTCTGTCTGTGTATGTTTGTGTGTGTGTTTGTGCGTCTGTTTCTGTGTGTGTTTTTGTTTCTGTCTGTGTATGTTTGTGTGTGTGTTTGTGTGTGTGTGTTTGTGTGTCTGTTTCTGTGTCTGTTTCTGTGTGTGTTTTTGTTTCTGTCTGTGTGTGTTTGTGTGTCTGTTTCTGTGTGTGTGTGTGTTTGTGCGTCTGTTTCTGTGTGTCTGTTTTTGTTTCTGTCTGTGTATGTTTGTGTGTGTCTGTTTCTGTGTGTGTGTTTGTGTGTCTGTTTGTGTGTCTGTTTCTGTGTATGTTTGTGTGTGTCTGTTTCTGTGTGTGTTTTTGTGTATGTTTGTGTGTGTGTGTTTCTGTGTGTGTGTTTGTGTGTTTGTGTGTGTGTGTGTTTCTGTGTTTCTGTGTGTGTTTTTGTTTCTGTCTGTGTATGTTTGTGTGTGTGTGTGTATGTTTGTGTGTGTGTGTATGTTTGTGTGTGTTTCTGTATGTTTGTGTGTGTGTTTGTGTGTGTGTGTGTGTGTTTGTGTGTGTGTGTGTGTGTGTGTTTGTGTGTGTGTTTCTGTGTATGTTTGTGTGTGTGTTTCTGTGTGTGTTTTTGTTTCTGTCTGTGTGTGTTTGTGTGTCTGTTTCTGTGTGTGTTTTTGTGTATGTTTGTGTGTGTGTGTTTCTGTGTGTGTTTGTGCGTCTGTTTCTGTGTCTGTCTGTGTATGTTTGTGTGTGTCTGTTTCTGTGTGTGTTTGTTTCTGTGTGTGTTTCTGTGTGTGTGTTTGTTTGTGTGTGTGTGTTTGTTTGTGTGTGTGTTTGTTTCTGTGTGTGTGTTTGTGTGTTTCTGTGTGTGTGTGTGTGTGTTTCTGTGTGTGTGTCTGTTTGTGTGTGTGTGCGTGTGTTTCTGTTTGTGTGTCTGTTTCTGTGTGTGTGTGTGTGTTTTTGTTTCTGTGTCTGTATGTGCGTCTGTTTCTGTGTGTGTTTTTGTTTCTGTCTGTGTGTGTGTCTGTTTCTGTGTGTGTGCGTGTGTTTCTGTTTGTGTGTGTGTCTGTTTCTGTGTGTGTGCGTGTGTTTCTGTTTGTGTGTGTGTGTTTCTGTCTGTGTGTGTGTCTGTTTCTGTGTGTGTGTGTGTTTCTGTGTGTGTGCGTGTGTTTCTGTTTGTGTGTCTGTTTCTGTGTGTGTGTGTGTGTGTTTTTGTTTCTGTGTGTGTTTTTGTTTCTGTGTGTGTGTGTGTGTGTGTGTTTTTGTTTCTGTGTCTGTATGTGCGTCTGTTTCTGTGTGTGTGTCTGTTTCTGTTTGTGTGCGTGTTTCTGTGTGTGTGCGTGTGTTTCTGTGTGTGTGCGTGTTTCTGTGTGTGTGCGTGCCTCGGAGGATCCAGTGCCCAGCTGGAAAATCAAGTTGGAAGCTCAGATTATTATCATCATTTATTTACATCCGAGCTCATCGCAGAACTAATTTCATTCAACCCCCAGCTTGCAGATTATTCCTCCTCTCCGTCTCATCCTTCCTCCTCGTTATGTTATTGATTGGATTATTGCATGAACAATGAAACGATTCCCTTTGCGCTGGTTTGTCTCGGTGCGTTCGTGCAGAGCTGGAACACGGAGGCAGTGATTGGAAATAGACGTTGATTTAAAGAACAAAAAAGAAGCGCGTGCAATCACCGGAGAGCGAGATTAAAAACCAACAAGAGGCTCGTAGAAACGCCTCACCTCGACGAGCAAAACAACAAAGTGTCATGAAGACGCACAAACACCGCACAAGATGTAAATGAGAAGAGACACAACGAATATGAGATCTATAAAATCACAAGGGAGGTTATATTAAAATAATCGTGGTAATGAGAGAGTGAGGATATGTATGAGTGAGAGAGAGAGAGTGTGTTTTGACTATATTACAGCAGCAGCAGCTTTCATTAGAGATTCTGTGTGTAACAGACTCCAGAGTCTCTCAGTAAGAATTAGAAATGGAAATATTTGTAAAACAGTACAAGAGGAAGATCACTGTCAGTTGGTCCAGTTTCTGTGTGGTTTCTGATTTGGATTTTAAATGAAGAAGCGTCGATACAGTTTTGAGTGTTTTCTTAATGCCAGTTGAACAGAACTGAAACCAGGCTGATCACCGGAGTGACTGCAGGTCATCCTGACAGCGACGTGACCGTGTGGCTAATTTCACAGCAGTCACTCCAGTAGTTGTACAGACGTTTCACTCCTGAGATATCGGACTCGAGTCCGGAGCGTAATGGATGATGAATGGACCGCAGTTACTGTGTGCAGCGCCTCTCGTCTCCCGACCCCTCAAAGCGCTTTAGACCCCTTCCACACGCTGATGGCGGAGGCTTCCTCGCAAACTGCCACCTGCTCACCAGAAACTAAACATTCACAGGCTCTCACTTATGGGAGCAGTTTGGGGATCAGAGTCCAGGGACACTTTGATATGCGGGCTGGGGAAGCCGGGAATTAATGGGCGACCGGTCTACCTCCAAACCACAGCCCAGGGGATCTCCGAAGTCGGGATCCTGCATCCTCTAGGAACCGTTTGTACCTCAGTTCAAGGCAACACGTCCAATCAATCGCAGCTCGCTGAAAATGGCTTTTATTTGACTCTTTTGACCCTCATTATTCTTTGTAATGATCCTTTGAGGCCTGCTGATGTTCCCTGTCGCTCTGACCTCTGACCCCCCCTCACTATTGACTGCTGAGGACCAACAGTGGATTCTGTTGCAGTTAATGAAGTAGCTCCATCTGAGGCTGGAGACGCGTTGAACAATGGTTGGTTAGAACCCGGAGTCCATTTGTCTTCTTTACACTTAGAACTCTTTAATGTATTAACACAGATGAAGCTCCGCGTATCAAACACTGCAGTTCTCAACATGAACAAACGCGAGTCCCATTTGGTCCAGACCAGATCTTTAGGAGCAGAATTAAGCCCGAGCTTGGCCAGCGTGGCTCCTCTACCGACTCTTTCCTCTCCTCTAAGCGATCACCCGCCATGGCGCCTCTTCCGGTTGTTTGGGCCGGTGGGATCTTGGTCTGTTGCTCTTAAATCCAAAAACCCCATCTTCATTTTCCAATGACTGGATTTATGTCAGAGGTAACGTGTGTTTGGGCAAGAAAGCCGGAAAAACCAGAGAGAAAAGAAAAGTATAAAGACGTTTGAAGGAGCTACCAGCCACGTCTAAACAGTAAAAAATGTCCACATGCTTTCTTGTTTTGTCCGACAAAGTCTGAAATGCAAAAATATTCACTTACAATAATAAACAACTGAGGAAAAAAAACGAATGTCTGTAAATTTACTTGATAAATGTCTTTAATGATTGACGTTACTTCCTGTTTGGAGGTGTTCAGGGAGTGAATATGATTGGAGTCTGCACCTCAAAGATCTTTGAATCAGAAGCGTTGTGGTCAAGACCGCCCAAACCGAGACCAAGTCGAGACCAAGACCAGAGTTTATCGAGACAAGACCAAGACTTTTAGGGGCTGAGACCAGTCGAGACCAAGACCAGTTCCCCGCATTGCATGACGCACAATAAAATGTGGAACGAGATCAGAGGTGCTTCTCAGACTGATCTGAAAGATCCACATTCCCTTTAAACACCCAGATACAAACACTGAGAGCTGAAATCGACGTCCTTTTCCATGTTTACCATCACGGGGGGGACAGTCGTTAGCGGGAACAACACATTTTTAATCAGGGTTATTGGTCGTATTTGAAGCAATAAGTTTTACATCCAATCAAAGTTTGGATGTTAACAAATTAATCAGACGATGCAAAAGCATTTTATTGATGTTCCCAAAGTTGTGGTCTTGATTGGTCTTGAAATAAAATCCAGAGTCCTCAATGACCGAGACAAGACAGAGTACAAATGCGGTCGAGTCAGAGACGAGACCAAGACCATCAAAAAGTGGTCTTAAGACCAAGACCGGTCTCGAGTACTACAACACTACTTCCTTCCACACTTCCTCTTCCAATCCTACTTCTTCCACTTTTTATCTCCTTCCCTCCTCACGCCCTGCTTCCTTCCTACCATTATTACTTCCCTTCTGTCTCTTCCACTTTCTCTTCGTCACCTCCCTCCTCGCCTCCTTCTCCGCCCCTCTTTCCTTGGTGCCATATTGCCCTCTCTGTGCCACGAGTCCATCTCATAATTCGTTTGCCTCCTTTGTTCCTTCCGTCCCTCTGCCATCCTTCTCTTCCTGTTGCCGGGATCCCTTTCCTCCCATCCTCCCCCCCAGTGTCCGGGTCAGGCCCCGGGGGAGGGAGTGTAGTCTAGCACATGTACGGGGCCCAGAATAGTTCTCGCAGCGGGGAGCGTCTCGCTGGTGTTGGCTGAGATTTTCTAATGAGCTTTGAGAGAGGAGGGGTAACGTTGGGGGTGAAGGTGCCACATTTGGTGTTACCCCCCCCCCTTTACCCCGGTTAAAGCAGATTAATTAAAAGCTCACTCTCTTTCTCTCTCTTATCAGCAAGAGTCGAGCACTTACTGTAAGCCTCCAGGGACGGCTCAGCGCCGGGCCGGGTGGGCAGGGATAGGGAAGGGGGCCGGGGAGCCTCCGGGAACGATGCTAATTCCAGCCAGTGGGCTGGTAGGACGGCTGCTGAGGAAGTTCTGCCGGTGGTACGTTCATCGCTGATTATCTCTGACTGTCGAGGAAGAGATTGTGCTCGCAGACAGGCAGTCTGCCCGTCACTCACAGCTCGGGCTGGTTTCACATTCGCACAGTTTCTTCTCTCGTTCTCGTTAGTAGGCTGTTAATCTGAGCCGGCCGCCTGAAGCCAAGCGAGACTCGAAGCCTAGACGTGTTAATCGAAATGAAATCCTCACCCTATGTTGTGTCAACAGTAAAGCCTGTCAAATAGAGTGTAATGAATCTATTTTGTAGTACAGGCTGCAGAATGTAAATAATACCCAGCTGTGCTCTCATTACAGTAATTATTAATAATTATTATGATCACTTTTTTATCCCTCGAAGTTTATTTCTGCGGTTGCACCTTCCTCTCCTGTATGAACACGACTGGGGGAAGTTTTTACTCTTTGCTTTGCAGCCTGGCTCCAAAGTCAGCATCTGTTGGACGGATTGGATTTTTTGCACACATCTCTCATCTGAGTAACTCTGGTGATCCAAAACCAAATTCCCGTCAGCCTCAGCTGGACTCTTTTATTGCTAATGAGCAAATGTTAGCTTGCTAACAGTCAACGATGGCGAGCGTTGTAAACATTATACCTGCTAAACATCAGAACACGCTTGCATGCGTTTAGCTTAAAGCACTTCTGTGCTGCGTACAGCCTCACGGAGCTGCTGGTGCGGCCGTAGACCGTTAGGGTCGGGTTGTTCTATAAAACAACTGACATTTGTGACGTGATTCAACCACGGCGTCTATAGCTAATCCAAGCGTCCGCAGAGACAGAATATGGTTTGAGTAAGGGGACGACGGCGTGTGTTTTCAGACAATCATAGTGTTGTAAAAGGGATGGGTATCACTGCCCAGTACCTTTTTTAAAGGTATCGAGTAGAATCGTCTCCAGTCAAACCAGTACTTCATTACATAATTTTTGTAACCGTTATTTGAAACTAGAAAAAATAAAATGGGTAACTTTGCTCCATGTTCTGGGAATCAACAGAGATGTCAATTAAAAAGATGTAAACAGTTCTGTCCTTTTAAGTTTATTTAAATAGGGACAGATACAAAAACAGAAACTTTGACAGTCTTCTCTTGTGTGTATCATCGTGTTTTTAGCTAAAGCTAATTCACAACACTTGTCCCTAGTAGGGCTTCTTGATTTAAAAAATACAGTTTAACAAAAAAAAGTACAATGGAAGAAAATAAAAAAGGATAAAAAATATACAGATTGGGAAACGTGTGAAGAGGAACGATGAGAGCAGTATTGTTCCTGAATTAACCACGATTTGGTATTTTTAAGGAGGCTAATGTCAGGATACATTTCAAGTGATCTGGCAGAGAATTCCATAATTTAGCTTAAATCTTATCAGACTGCTCATTTTCTACAATCCCCCTCTTCTGGCCTCCTGGTCCTGACAGAGTCCTGGTCCTGACAGAGTCCTGGTCCACAGCATCACAACTTTTGTGGGATCAACAATTTTTATACAAGCTATGGATCATTCTCCTTGATCTCTTGGGGGGGACAGCAGGACTATTAGAAGATCTGACAGGTGTGATCTACCAGCTTAAAGCTGAACACACTCCTAGTACAACTTTTGTGATTAGCTCCAAACACTAGCAGCTGTCACGCTGCCTTATTTCACGGGGGATTGCGCCAATCTGCCGGCTCGCTGCGCTTTGTGAAAGAAGCAGATTTATTTTTTTCCTCTGAGCAGGGAAAGTTCCATCTACCAAGAACGTTCTCCCCAAGAACACAAGTCCGTTCTTTGCATTCTTGGTTTTGAGAAACACTTAAGGCCTTTTCACTAGGGGTGGGAATCACCAGAGGACCCGCGATATGATATTATCACGATATTTAGGTCACGATAGGATATCATTGCGATTTTAAACATATTGCAATTTATTACCTTTTTTCCAACTTCAAATTGTGTCCCTAAAGGAAAACTTTTTCTCGTGGACTGAAAAAGCAACTGATTTTATTATTTTAATACCAAAAAGTAAAATTCTCAGGTACAATACCTTTAATAAAAGATCAATACTTGACCTCGATGTTTCGATACAATATTGCCAAGGAAAATATCGCGATACTATGCTGCCCAACTTTTCACACGGGATGAAGCTGCGACCTTTTGTTCAGTGTGAAGAAGTGAATGCGACATAAATGCAGATATTCTTTCCACGGTGATCTCCGTCTGAAGCTTCACTCTCGCTCTCCTGCCACCTGTCCCCTAAAGCCCGGCCCCTTACAAATCTGACCGTCAAACACAAGTAACATAAGAAGAACAAACAACGACCAGTGAACGACTCTAATCCTTGTGTTACACGATTTTTAGATACCTTGGTACATCTGGACCAATTTAACACACAACCAACAAGAACGCCTGCCTGCTGCGAATTACCGTCTAATAGAAATTATTTGCCGAATATATTTAACCGCCAATGTGGCGGGTAGTAATTTCCATCCCTGGTTGACACAATAGAGCCAAAGGATGTCATTAACATCATGAGGCTCTGTAGCTGACTGCCAGCCTCTCCAGGTCCCGTACGTCTTGTACTGTGTGGCTGGCTTCAGGCAACAAACTCCAAAACAGAGAAATGGAAATAAAGGACAAGAAGCCGGCGTGAATGACGCTGAGCAGAAACAGACACGGTGTCCTCGCGGCTGAGGGGGAGCCGTGAAATGTAATCCGAGCTGTCCGCAGAGTGAAAGACTTTATTGTCGTCTGATGTCTGGAAATGAAAATCATTACTCTCCGGCTTCGAGAGGTTCATAAAATCTGCACATTTAATTCTGTCGTAGACTCGCTGGCATCTCAATAACGGTCTTCATTTTCTACAGGGTCATGAAACCTAGGCGTTATTTAAAACAGGGAGAGGATTTCATGTGTTCTAGTGTTATTCCAACACTTCTGCTCTCTGTCCAGCAGGACTTATACTATCCTCTGCTCATGGTGGCGGTTAGTAACACCTTTAAGTAATGATAATATTACTACTAAGCGTTGTTTGGAGAATCAGTGCTAATGTCAGGAGGATCCATCTCACATTATGTTCTGGCCACATGAACATGTTTGTCTGCTGTGTGCATGAAACAGTCACTGAGATCCAAAATGATTAAACTAAAACCGTCCTGTGTTTTAACAAGCTGGTGATTCAGTAGTTAATGGAGGACAGTGAGAAATGCTTAATGGGAAAGTTTTTAGTAATGAAAATGTGTTCACGAAATGTGCTCTTGATATCCTGACGACAGACACTAGCCTTTCAGCATCAGTGGATGCTCATTGCACGCATGCACCCCTCCGTTCGCGCTTTGCTCATAAGCCAAGTATCAGTATAAAGTGATTCTGGCCTGGTATACTTGATTGAACTGATTGCACTCTGTTGATGCCAACTCTGCGGATTTCAGCGAGACTTGACTGAGACTTTAGTGTCCTGTCAAAAACAAAAGGGGGTCACCGGGAGTCCCTCGTAGGGATCCTGATGTTGTCAGACACCCGGTGTAACGGTCTGAGCCTGTCGCTGGAAACAAGAAGGACTTTTTGTCCTGAAGGAATACGTTGCAGCCGGTTCAGCTGTTGGCTGAAGCATCTACTGCACGGATACGAAACTTTTGGTCCTACTGGTCATCTTGAAACCAAAATATGTAAAAAAAAAAAAAAATAATCTTTGTAACATGAAGCATTTTTAGGCACTACGAGTACATCTTTAAAATAACACCCAATAGATAATAGATTCTGGATATTTTTAAAGAACAAAGATCTGAAATTCATCAACCTTCTTTGCTAATCTTCTCTGCTTTTAATCCAAGGTGCATAGTAACGTATTGTGACAACCGCCCTTGTGAGGGCCGCCGATACCGCCCACCCGCTCTGATTCGCTTTGCGCTGCAGCCACAGCGGAATCCTCGTCGTGAATAAAGAGGAAGAGGACAGCGGGAAGTGAACTGAGCGCGATTGCGGCGGAGTAAAAAAAATATTATACAGCATACAGTATGCGTTAACATGTTTAAAATAAAGAGAGTGAAGACGTGAGGACATGTGGAAAAATAAGCTGAGTAATAAATGTAAAGTTTCTGCCTGCGGTTTGTGTTGCAGGTTGCAGCCGTTCATCAGCGGGCAGCCCCACAAGAAGCTCGCTGCAGAGCAGGTGAGTTTATCTTCACCACTTCTCTCTGAGACCTCTGTTCATCCTCCTGCACTTAACAGAGGCGCGCACACAAACATGCACGATTACCAAGTCACCCAGAAAGACCCTCTGACATATAAGCAACCCCGTGCTGTAAAACACTCTCACAGTCTAATGTGCCTCACTCCTTTACACAAACACCACAGTCGCCTTATTGTTCTGTTATTTACCACAAACAATTTTTTTCAAAGCAGCTAAAAAGAAAAAAATTCAAACAATAATGGTTTGTACCATGTGGAAGTCTGGAGATTCAGCAGCTTTTACTGTGCGAACAAATGGTCCTGACAAGAAGCAGCAGCAACAGATGAACCTGTGAGCAGGTCAGAAAATCAAACACACTGTGTCTGCACGGGTTTGTGACATTAGGACGACACAGACCGCAGACACACCTGTGAGACCGCCGTGCTCAGTGTTTGTGGCAATGATGGACAGTGTGAGCTGTTCCTAGGGCCCGTCCCCTACTAAGGATTTACATAGTCGAATCAGGATCGTCAAGTCCTGCCTGTAGTCCACTGTCAGCTGAATCATGTGTGTTTTTGTGCACGGCAATTGTGAGCCGGGGAAGGGGGGACGTGGTGGCTCCGCCAGTCTCTATTCTTTCAACTTACACTGTAAAATTCCAGCTAAACTGAGGCTTATTGTTGTCTCTCTCTCGCCATTCGCCAGTCTCCTGCAGAGTTTCGGCAGAATGCCGTGATGCCGACATCCGCATGCACGTCGCAGGTCTATTTCAAGAAGCCGGCTATTTCAGAAAAGATAAAATATTCTTTGTGTGGTTCATCAAAGGTGCTAAATTACTTGATAGTCCCGCGAGGTGCAAAAAGACTCCAGAGCCAGAGCTCAGTCTCTAACGTAGCCATGCGTTTATACCGAGCAGGCTAACCGGTTAATGGGGGTAAAACTGTAAACGTGCAGCTGGTGCAGCCTTTTCAAATGTTACTGAATGGGTCACATTCTGAAAAAGACTCATTTCACTCGGGTTGCGAAGGTCAAATATATCAGTCCACCGTCTTACAGCCGCCATTTTGGCTGCTAGTAAAAGTTACTACAAAGCACAGGGCGCTTCCGGTCGGCTCGGAGGCGTTGCGAGGGGCTACCCAGCCGACCAAATACAGAGCTTTACGGTCCGTGTCGACTCGACTTGTAGTTATATTTTTGAGGAGGTGCACGTCAGGCGAGGGCGTGGCCTAAGTGTATAAATTAGACTTTGGATACTCCACCTTTATTAAATCAGGTCGTCTCACTGAGGTCCAGAGAGCCGAGTACAGCAGTGACAGAGCTCGAGGCTCCATCTCTTGTGGCGATGGTGGTGGAGAACGTTGTCTCACACGTGTGAAACTGGATTTTATTCAGACTCACCGAGCCATGGTGCACGGAGTCACCGGCGTTTGGTAGTAAACTAGTAAGAGACGTTCTGGCCATCATCTGAAACTACAGTGTGTGTGTTCATGGTGATGAAGGAACATGTGACCCAGTGCGGCAGAGAGGCTCACCGATGGGTTTTAATGGTCTCTGGATAGCGATGGAGCTCTACGGCACAAAACCCAGACGGTTTCTGCAGCCACGTCATGAAGCTGCGACTGGAACAGACAGCACCTGGAGACAGACGGATTCTGGTCAGCCGTTAACAGCTGATTGCTCAGTTCTCCTGCAGAGCGGACGGCGAGAGGTGACGCTCGCTTCGTCTTTGTTTGCCCTTCCCTTACTCCTCCCCCTTTACTCTGCTTCCCCCTCCGGGGCGTTCACTTCCCCTTTAGGGCTCTGACGGGATCTTAAAATAAATACGACCTCAAACTCGAACATAAAAATGTCTTAAAGCGCCCTTTTAGAAGTCTTTTTACCGCCCTGCAGTGATTGGCTTCTGTTGGCCCCTCGCCGGCTTTTAGATGAATCCACCAAGAGGCAGGTTGGTGGTCTGCTTTACTGAACCCAGTTAGACTTGATGTCTTTGAACAGTTAATTTCCAGATGTCCTCATTCTGTCCACTTATAGCTTCACAGCGTTTACCAGCCATCTTCAGGAGGAAACTTGCTGGTTTCCCCAACTTTGTTTCTTAATTTGATTTTAAATTGGACCCAAATTCAATCACAGGTAGCTTTACATCATCTTCAAAGTCTTAAATTTCTGATTTCTGGACTTCATATCCGCTCTGTGCCGCTCTTTATTCCTCCGTATCTCACTTTACACATTCCCTTCCTGCTTCACGCCACAGACGCTACCTCTAATTTCTTAAGATTCACTCTTCTTTTTTCATCACTTCATCCATGTTCCTCTTCGTCACTACATAACGAAGCAAAGTGGCAGGAGACCTTCTGGTCCTGTGAAGTTCAGGAAGATAAAGTCCCGTTCGTTTTCAGTACAGACGGAGTTAATGTGACTGAGTACTTTAAGGCTGGAACGGACAGAAAACTCTCATCAGCACATGAGATGAACAGCTGTGTTAGGAAACACAAGGTTCTTGGATAAAAAGCCAAAGTTAGAAGCCTTTGGATAGACGTCAACTACAACTCCCAGGGTGCATTTCAGTAAAAACATCCAAAAAATTAAAGCTGCAAGCAGCGATGGGCGGGCCCTCGCACATGTAGCTCGTCGGGGCGTGAGGCGGCCGTGTTTCATATTCTGGAGCTCTGCCAGTGTGGCTGTGCATTTGCTACGCGAGTCGGACGTTGCATGAAGGTTTTGTATCTCACTTCCTGTTGCCAGCAGGTGACGCAATGACTGGGGGTGAATGTCGACATGTAGATTTGTTCAGGGCGGGACTCTTATCAAGCATGTAAAATTTCATGCAGATCTGAGCATGTACAGTGAAGTTACAAGCACTTCCTCTGTCATGGCGAAGACTTGAAGTTTGACGCCACGCCACGGACACACCGATTGACGAAAGCGCGCAGATAGCACAACTTTTCATCGTCAATGGCTTTAGAAGGCACAGCAGAAATTTGAAGTCGATCCGACTAAATCCCTAGGAGGAGTTAGTTAAAATACAGAGTGTGTAAATCACCAAAACTTTGCCATAAAATTCAAAATGGCGGACTTCCTGTTGAGTTTAGGGCATCGCTCCAAGAGGCTTTTTTGTGCGTCTGGACATGATAGAGGTACCACAGAATATTCGTACATGTAGGTCAAACGTGTGGCGGGGGCTGCTTTGTTTAATGTCACTTCCTGTTGCCAGCAGGTGGCGCTATGACTATGGTTGAATGTCGGCATGTACATTTGTTCAGGGCAGGACTCTTGTCAAATGTACAAAATTTGGTGGAGATCTGAGCATGTATAGCAAAGTTACTCCAACTTCCTGTTTCATGGCGAATCATCGACGCCACGGACACACCCATCGACGAAAACGCGCAGATAGCACAACTTTTTATCGTCAATGCCTTTAGAAGGCACAGCAGAAATTTGATGTCGATCCGCGTAACTCCCTAGGAGGAGTTAGTTAAAGTACGGAGTGTGTGAATCATGCAAAAATGGCGGCAAAATTCAAAATGGCCGACTTCCTGTTGGGTTTAGGGCATTGCTCCATTGCTTGTACGTCTTGACATGATACATGTCCCCCAAAAATTTCGTGCCTGTAGATAAAACGTGCGGCGGGGGCTGCTTCGTTAAAGGTCACTTCCTGTCACCAGCAGGTGGCGCTATGACTGGGGGTGAATGTCGGCATGTGGATCTGTTCAGGGCGGGACTCTTGTCAAATGTGAAAAAATTCGTCCAGATCTGAGCATGTACAATGAAGTTACAACAACTTCCTGTTTCATGGCGAATCATCGACGCCACGGACACGCCCATTGACGAAAACGCGCAGATAGCACAACTTTACATCCTCAATGCCTTTAGAAGGCACAGCAGAAATTTGAAGTCGATCTGACTAAATCCCTAGGAGGAGTTCGTTAAAGTACGGAGAGTGTGAATCGTCCCAAAATGGCGGCAAAATCCAAAATGGCGGACTTCCTGTCGAGTATAGGGTATGGGTTCTTGAGGCTTTTTTGTGCGTCCTGTTATGATAAACGTGTCCACCGAGTTTCGTGCACGTAGGTCGAACGTGGACGAGGGGCTAATTTTTTCTAATTTTCTAGGTGGCGCTAGCGAGCCATTTTGCCCCGCCCATCCGCGAAACCTACAAAATACGAAATTTTTCACCAGTCCTGACACGCGTGCCAAATTTGGTGAGTTTTCGAGCATGTTGCGGCCGCGAAAATGGGGCTTACTTTGCAGAAAAAAGAAAAAAAAAGAAAAATTAAAGCTGCAAGCAGCGATGGGCGGGCCCTCGCACATGTAGCGCGTCGGGGTGTGATGCAGCCGCCTTACATGTCCTGGAGCTCGGCCGGTGCATCTGTGCATTTGCTACGCGATTTGGACGTTGCAAGAAGGTTTTGTACCTCACTTCCTGTTGCCAGCAGGTGACGCTATGACTGTGGGTCAATGTCTGCATGTACATGTGTTCAGGGCGGGACTGTTATCCTACATGTAAAGTTTGGTGCAGATCTGAGCATAAATATTGAAGTTACAACAACTTCCTCTGTCATGGCGAAGACTTGATCTGTGACGCCACGCCACGGACACGCCCATTGACGAAAATGCGCAGATAACACAACTTTTTATCGTCAATGCCTTTAGAAGTCACAGCAGAAATTTGAAGTCGATCTGATTAAATCCCTAGGAGGAGTTAGTTAAAGTACGGAGTGTGCAAATCGTCCCAAAATGGCCCCACAATTCAAAATGGCTGACTTCCTGTTGGGTTTAGGGCATGGCTCCAAGAGGCTTTTTTGTACCTCTGGACATGATACATGTGCCACAGAATTTTCGTACATGTAGGTGAAACGTGGGGCGGGGGCTGCTTCGTTAAATGTCACTTCCTGTTGCCAGCAGGTGGCGCTATTACTGTTGGTGAATGTCGGCATGTAAATGTGTTCAGGGCGGGACTCTTGTCAAACGTGCCAAATTTCGTGCAGATCTGAGAATGTATAGCGAAGTTACTACAACTTCCTGTTTCATGGCGAATCATCGACGCCACGGACACACCCATCGATGAAAATGCGCAGATAGCACAACTTTACATCGTCAATGCCTTTAGAAGGCACAGCAGAAATTTGAAGTCGGTCCGATTAAATCCCTAGGAGGAGTTAGTTAAAGTACAGAGTGAGTAAATCGTCCCAAAATGGCCGCCAAAATCAAAATGGCGGACTTCCTGTCGAGTTTAGGGTATGGGTTCTTGAGGGTTTTTTGTGCGTCTTGATATGATACACGTCCCCACCAAATTTCGTGCCTGTAGGTCGAACGTGGACGAGGGGCTAATTTTTTCCAATTTTCTAGGTGGCGCTAGCGAGCCATTTTGCCCCGCCCATCCGCGAAACCCACAAAATACGAAATTTTTCACCAGTCCTGACATGTGTGCCAAATTTCGTGAGTTTTCGAGCATGTTGCGGCCGCGAAAAGTGAGCTTACTTTGCAGAAAAAAGAAAAAAGAAAAAAAAAAAAATTAAAGCTGCAAGCAGCGATGGGCGGGCCCTCGCACATGTAGCGCGTCGGGGTGTGATGCAGCCGCCTTACATGTCCTGGAGCTCGGCCGGTGCATCTGTGCATTTGCTACGCGATTTGGACGTTGCAAGAAGGTTTTGTACCTCACTTCCTGTTGCCAGCAGGTGACGCTATGACTGTGGGTCAATGTCTGCATGTACATGTGTTCAGGGCGGGACTGTTATCCTACATGTAAAGTTTGGTGCAGATCTGAGCATAAATATTGAAGTTACAACAACTTCCTCTGTCATGGCGAAGACTTGATCTGTGACGCCACGCCACGGACACGCCCATTGACGAAAATGCGCAGATAACACAACTTTTTTATCGTCAATGCCTTTAGAAGTCACAGCAGAAATTTGAAGTCGATCTGATTAAATCCCTAGGAGGAGTTAGTTAAAGTACGGAGTGTGCAAATCGTCCCAAAATGGCCCCACAATTCAAAATGGCTGACTTCCTGTTGGGTTTAGGGCATGGCTCCAAGAGGCTTTTTTGTACCTCTGGACATGATACATGTGCCACAGAATTTTCGTACATGTAGGTGAAACGTGGGGCGGGGGCTGCTTCGTTAAATGTCACTTCCTGTTGCCAGCAGGTGGCGCTATTACTGTTGGTGAATGTCGGCATGTAAATGTGTTCAGGGCGGGACTCTTGTCAAACGTGCCAAATTTCGTGCGGATCTGAGAATGTATAGCGAAGTTACTACAACTTCCTGTTTCATGGCGAATCATCGACGCCACGGACACACCCATCGACGAAAACGCGCAGATAGCACAACTTTACATCGTCAATGCGTTTAGAAGGCACAGCAGAAATTTGAAGTCGATCCGACTAAATCTCTAGGAGGAGTTCGTTAAAGTATGAAGTGTGTAAATCACCAAGAAATTGTCGTAAAATTCAAAATGGCCGACTTCCTGTTGGGTTTAGGGCATCGCTCCAAGAGGCTTTTTTGTGCGTCTGGACATGGTAGATGTGCCACAGAATTTTCGTACATGTAGGTGAAACGTGGGGCGGGGGCTGCTTCGTTAAATATCACTTCCTGTTGCCAGCAGGTGGCGCTATGACTGTTGGTGAATGTCGGCATGTAAATGTGTTCAGGGCGGGACTCTTGTCAAACGTGCCAAATTTCGTGCAGATCTGAGAATGTATAGCGAAGTTACTACAACTTCCTGTTTCATGGCGAATCATCGACGCCACGGACACACCCATCGATGAAAATGCGCAGATAGCACAACTTTACATCGTCAATGCCTTTAGAAGGCACAGCAGAAATTTGAAGTCGGTCCGATTAAATCCCTAGGAGGAGTTAGTTAAAGTACAGAGTGAGTAAATCGTCCCAAAATGGCCGCCAAAATCAAAATGGCGGACTTCCTGTCGAGTTTAGGGTATGGGTTCTTGAGGGTTTTTTGTGCGTCTTGATATGATACACGTCCCCACCAAATTTCGTGCCTGTAGGTCGAACGTGGACGAGGGGCTAATTTTTTCCAATTTTCTAGGTGGCGCTAGCGAGCCATTTTGCCCCGCCCATCCGCGAAACCTACAAAATACGAAATTTTTCACCAGTCCTGACACGCGTGCCAAATTTGGTGAGTTTTCGAGCATGTTGCGGCCGCGAAAATGGGGCTTACTTTGCAGAAAAAAGAAAAAAAAAGAAAAATTAAAGCTGCAAACAGCGATGGTGGACCCTCGCACCTGTAGCGCGTCGGGTTGTGATGCGGTCGCGTTGCATATTCTGGAGCTCTGCCGGTGCATCTGTGCATTTGCTATCGCGATTTGGACGCTGCATGAAGGTGTTGTAACTCACTACCTGTTGCCAGCAGGTGGCGCTATGACTGTGGGTGAATGTCAGCATGTACATCTGTTCAGGCGGGACTGTTATCCTGCATGTAAAGTTTGGTGCAGATCTGAGCATGTACATTGAAGTTACAACCACTTCCTGTGTCATGGCGAAGACTTGATCTTTGACGCCATCGCCACGGACACGCCCATCGACATATAACTCGCAGATAGCACAACTTTTCATTGTCAATGCCGTTAGAAGGCACAGCAGAAATTTGAAGTCGATCCGACTCATATCTCTAGGAGGAGTTAGTTGAAAGTACAGGTGTGTAAATCACCAAAACTTTGCCATAAAATTCAAAATGGCCGACTTCCTGTTGAGTTTAGGGCAGTGGCCCAAGAGGCTTTTGTGCGTCTGGACATGGTAGATATACCACAGAAATTTCAGTATCATGTCGGTTAAACGTGGCGCTGGGGCTGCTTCGTTAAAGGTCACTTCCTGTTGCCAGCAGGTGGCGCTATGACTGTGGGTGAATGTTGGCATGTAGATTTGTTCAGGGCGGGACTCTTGTCAAGCGTGTAAAATTTCGTGCAGATCTGAGCATGTACAATGAAGTTACAACAACTTCCTGTTTCATGGCTGAATCATCGACACCACGGACACACCCATTAACGAAAACGCGCAGATAGCACAACTTTGCATCGTCAATGCCTTTAGAAGGCACAGCAGAAATTTGAAGTCGATCCGACTAACTCCCTAGGAGGAGTTCGTTAAAGTACGGAGTGTGTAAATCATCCAAAATGGCGGCAAAATTCAAAATGGCCGACTTCCTGTTGAGTTTAGGGCATCGCTCCAGGAGGCTTTTGTACCTCTTGACATGATACATGTCCCCAAAAATTTTGTGTATGTAGGTCAAACATGTTGCGGGGCTGCTTCGTTAAAGGTCACTTCCTGTTGCCAGCAGGTGGCGCTATGACTGTGGGTAAATTTCGGCATGTAGATTTGTTCAGGGCGGGACTGTTGTCAAGCGTGTAAAATTTCGTGCAGATCTGAGCATGTACAATTAGGTTACAACAACTTCCTGTTTCATGGCGAATCATCGACGCCACGGACACGCCCATCGACGAAAACGCGCAGATAGCACAACTTTGCATCTTCAATGCCTTTAGAAGGCACAGCAGAAATTTGAAGTCGATCCGACTAAATCCCTAGGAGGAGTTCGTTAAAGTACGAAGTGTGTAAATCGTCCCAAAATGGCCGCAAAAATCAAAATGGCGGACTTCCTGTCGAGTTTAGGGTATGGGTTCTTGAGGCTTTTTTGTGCGTCTTGATATGATACACGTCCCCAACGAAGTTTCGTGCATGTAGGTCGAACGTGGACGAGGGGCTATTTTTTTCTAATTTTGCAGGTGGCGCTAGCGAGCCATTTTGCCCCGCCCATCCGCGAAACCCACAAAATACGAAATTTTTCACCAGTCCTGACATGCGTGCCAAATTTGGTGAGTTTTCGAGCATGTTGCAGCCGCGAAAAATGAGCTTACTTTGCAGAAAAAAAAGAAAGAAAGAAAGAAAAAAAATAATCCTAACAGTTTCAATAGGGTCCTCGCACGGTTCGTGCTCGGGCCCTAATTAAAGCTGCAAGCAGCGATGGGCGGGCCCTCGCACATGTAGGGCGTCGGGGTGTGAGGCGGTCGAGTTGCCTATTGTGGACCCCTGCCTGTGCAACTGTGAATTTTGTATGCAGCCGGATGCTGCATGAAGGTGTTGTACCTTACTTCCTGTTGCCAGCAGGTGGCGCTATGACTGCTTTTAATGTCGGCATGTACATGTGTTGAGGGCGGGACTCTTGTGAAACATGTAAAATCTCATACAGATCTGAGCAGCTACAGTGAAGTTACAACCACTTCCTGTTTCATGGGAAAGAGTTGACCTTTGACGCATACGCCACGGACATGCCCATTGGCGAAAACGCGCAGATAGCACAACTTGTCATCCTCAATGCCTTTAGAAGGCACAGCAGAAATTTGAAGTCGATCTGACAATATCTCTAGGAGGAGATAGTTAAAGTACACAGTGTGTAAATCACCAAAACTTTGCCATAAAATTCAAAATGGCCGACTTCCTGTTGGGTTTAGGGCATCGCTCCAAGAGGCTTTTGTGCGACTGGACATGATACATAAGCCACAGAAATTTTGAACATGTAGGTCAAACATGTGGCGGAGGCTGCTTCGTTAAAGGTCACAACAAGGTCACTTCCTGTTGCCAGCAGGTGGCACTATGACTGTGGGTAAATGTCGGCATGTACATGTGTCCAGGGCGGGACTCTTGTCAAGCGTGTAAAATTTCGTGCAGATCTGAGCATGTACAGTGAAGTTAGAACCACTTCCTCTGTCATGGCGAAGACTTGATCTTTGACGCGACGCCACGGACACGCCCATTGATGAAAACTCACAGATAGCACAACTTTACATCTTCAATGCCTTCAGAAGCCAAAGCAGAAATTTGAAGTCGATCCGACTCTATCTCTAGGAGGAGTTCGGTGAAAGTACAGAGTGTGTAAGTCACCAAAGCGTTGCCATAAAAATCAAAATGGCCGACTTCCTGTTGAGTTTAGGGAGTGGTCCAAGAGACTTTTTGTAGCGTCTGGACATAATACACGTTCCACAGAAATTTTATACATGTAGGCCAAGCGTGCGACGGGGTCTGCTTCGTTAAAGGTCAGTTCCTGTTGCCAGCAGGTGGCGCTATGACTGGGGGTGAATGTCAGCATATAGATTTGTTCAGGACGGGACTCTTGTCAATCGTGTAAAATTTCGTGCAGATCTGAGCATTTACAGCCAAGTTACTACAACTTCCTGTTTCATGGCGAATCATCGACGCCACGGACACGCCCATCGACGAAAACGCGCAGATAGCACAACTTTACATCATCAATGCCTTTAGAAGGCACAGCAGAAATGTGAAGTCGATCCGACTAAATCCCTAGGAGGAGTTCGTTAAAGTATGGAGTGTACAAATCGTCCCAAAATGGCCACCAAATTCAAAATGGCGGACTTCCTGTCGAGTTTAGGGTATGGGTTCTTGAGGCTTTTGTGCGTCTTGATATGATACACGTCCCCACCAAATTTCGTGCATGTAGGTCAAGCGTGGGGCGGGGCTGCTTCGTTTAAGGTCACTTCCTGTTGCCAGCAGGTGGCGCTATGACTATGGTTGAATGTTGGCATGTACATTTGTTCAGGGCGGAGTCTTGTGAAATGTACAAAATTTGGTGCAGATCCGAGCATGTATAGCGAAGTTACTACAACTTCCTGTTTCATGGCTGAATCGTCGACGCCATCGGACACGTCCATCGACGAAAACGCACAGATAGCACAACTTTTCATCGTCAATGCCTTTAGAAGGCACAGCAGAAATTTGAAGTCGATCCGACTAAATCCCTAGGAGGAGTTCGTTAAAGTACGGAGTGTGCAAATCGTCCCAAAATGGCCACCAAATTGAAAATGGCGGACTTCCTGTCCAGTTTAGGGTATGGGTTCTTGAGGCTTTTTGTGCGTCTTGATATGATACACGTCCCCACCAAATTTCGTGCATGTAGGTCGAACGGGGACGAGGGGCTAATTTTTCTAATTTTCTAGGTGGCTGGCGAGCCATTTTGCCACGCCCGTCCTGCGAAACCCACAAAATACTGAAATTTTTCACCAGTCCTGACATGCGTGCCAAATTTGGTGAGTTTTCGAGCATGTTAGCGACGCTGAAAAATGAGCTTACTTTGCAGAAAAATAAAGAAAGAAAGAAAGAAAAAAAATTAAAGCTGCAAGCAGCGATGGACGGACCCTCGCACATGTAGCACGTCGGGTGTGAGCGGTCGCGTTTCCTATTGTAGACCCTGCCTGTGCGGCGTTGAATTTTCTATGCGCTTCGGACACTGCATGAAGGTTTTGTAACTCACTTCCTGTTGCCAGCAGGTGGCGCTATGATTGGGGGTGAATGTCTGCATATACATGTGTTCAGGGTGGGACTGTTAATAAACATGTGAAATTTCGTACAGATCTGAGCATGTACAGTGAAGTTACAACTTCCGTGTATGCAGATTGATCTTTGACGCCACGCCACGGACACGACCATTGATGAAAACTCGCAGATAGCACAACTTTTCATCATCAATGCCCTTAGAAGTCACAGCAGAAATTTGATGTCGATCCGACTAAATCCCTAGGAGGAGTTCGTTAAAGTACGGAGTGTGTAAATAATCCAAGAATTGATATAAAATTCAAAATGGCCGACTTCCTGTGGGGTTTAGGGTATGTCTCCAAGAGGCTTTTTTGTGCGTCTTGATATGATACACGTCCCCACCAAATTTCATGCATGTAGGTTGAACGTGCGGCGCGGGCTGCTTTGTTAAAGGTCACTTCCTGTTGCCAGCAGGTGGCGCTACGACTGTGGGTGAATGTCGGCATGTACATGTGTTCAGGGCGGGACTCTTAATAAACGTGTAAAATTTCGTGTAGATCTGAGCTTGTACAGCCAAGTTACAACAACTTCCTGTTTCATGGCGAATCATTGACGCCACGGACACGCCCATTGACGAAAACGCGCAGAGAGCACAACTTTTCATCGTCAATGCCTTTAGAAGGCACAGCAGAAATTTGAAGTCGATCCGATTAAATCCCTAGGAGGAGTTCGTTAAAGTACGGAGTGTGTAAATCGTCCCAAAATGTCCGCCAAATTCAAAATGGCAGACTTCCTGTCGAGTTTAGGGTATGGGTTCTTGAGGCTTTTTTGTGCGTCTGGACATGGTAGATGTGGCACAAAAATTTCGTACATGTAGGTCAAACGTGGGGCGGGGGCTGCTTCGTTAAAGGTCATTTCCTGTTTCCAGCAGGTGGCGCTATGACTGTGGGTGAATGTCGGTATGTAGATTTGTTCAGGGCGGGACTCTTGATAGCACAACTTTTAATCGTCAATGCCTTTAGAAGGCACAGCAGAAATTTGAAGTCGATCCGACTGAATCCCTAGGAGGAGTTAGTTAAAGTACGGAGCGTGTAAATCGTCCCAAAACGGCCACCAAATTCAAAATGGCAGACTTCCTGTTGGGTTTAGGGCATCGCTCCAGGAGGCTTTTTGGTACGTCTGGACATGATACATATGCCACAGAAATTTCGTACATGTAGGTGAAACGTGCGGTGGGGGCTGCTTTGTTAAAGGTTACTTCCTGTTGCCAGCAGGTGGCGCTATGACTGGGGGTGAATGTCGTCATGTACATTTGTTCAGGGCGGGACTCTTGTCAAACGTGTAAAATTTGGTGAGTATCTGATCATGTCCAGCCAAGTTATTACAACTTCCTGTTTCATGGCGAATCGTCGACGCCACGGACACGCCACTTGACGAAAATGCGCAGAGAGCACAACTTTACATCTTCAATGCCTTTAGAAGGCACAGCAGAAATTTGAAGTCGATCGGACTAAATCCCTAGGAGGAGTTTGTTAAAGTACGGAGCGTGTAAATCGTCCCAAAACGGCCACCAAATTCAAAATGGCCGACTTCCTGTTGGGTTTAGGGCATCGTTCCAAGAGGCTTTTTTGTACCTCTTGACATGATACATTTCCCCACAAAACTTCGTGTATGTAGGTCAAACGTGCGGCGGGGGCTGCTTCGTTAAAGGTCACTTCCTGTCGCCAGCAGGTGGCGCTATGACTGCGGGTGAATGTCGGCATGTAGATTTGTTCAGGGCGGGACTCTTGTCAAATGTACAAAATTTGGTGCAGATCTGAGCATTTACAGCCAAGTTACTACAACTTCCTGTTTCATGGCGAATCATCGACGCCACGGACACGCCCATTGACGAAAACGCGCAGATAGCACAACTTTTCATCGTCAATGCCTTGAGAAGGCACAGCAGAAATTAGAAGTCGATCCGACTAAATCCCTAGGAGGAGTTCGTTAAAGTACGAAGTGTGCAAATCGTCCCAAAATGGCCACCAAATTCAAAATGGCGGACTTGCTGTCGAGTTTAGGGTATGGGTTCTTGAGGCTTTTTTGTGCGTCTTGACATGATACATTTCCCCACCAAATTTCGTGCATGTAGGTCAAACGTGGGCCGGGGGCTGCTTCGTTAAATGTCACTTCCTGTCGCCAGCAGGTGGCGCTATGACTGCGGGTGAATGTCGGCATGTACATGTGTTCAGGGCGGGACTCTTGTCAAATGTACAAAATCTGGTGCAGATCTGAGCATTTATAGCGAAGTTACTACAACTTCCTGTTTCATGGCGAATCGGCGACGGCACAGACACGCCCATCGACGAAAACGCGCAGATAGCACAACTTTACATCTTCAATGCCTTTAGAAGGCACAGCAGAAATTTGAAGTCGATCCGACTAAATCCCTAGGAGGAGTTCGTTAAAGTACGAAGTGTGCAAATCGTCCCAAAATGGCCACCAAATTCAAAATGGCGGACTTCCTGTCGAGTTTAAGGTATGGGTTCTTGAGGCTTTTTTGTGCGTCTTGATATGATACACGTCCCCACCAAATTTCGTGCATGTAGGTCGAACGTGGACGAGGGGCTAATTTTTTCTAATTTTCTAGGTGGCGCTAGCGAGCCATTTTGCCCCGCCCGTCCGCGAAACCCACAAAATACGAAATTTTTCAGCAGTCCTGACATGCGTGCCAAATTTGGTGAGTTTTCGAGCATGTTGAGGCCGCGAAAATGGGGCTTACTTTGCAGAAAAAAGAAAAAGGAAAAAAAAAAAAAAAAATAATCCTTACAATTTCAATAGGGTCCTTCGCACGTTCGCTCGGCCCTAAAAAAAAATAATCCTAACAGTTTCAATAGGGTCCTCGCACGGTTCGTGCTCGGGCCCTAAATAATCCTTACAATTTCAATAGGGTCCTCGCACGTTTCGTGCTCGGGCCCTAAATAATCCTTACAATTTCAATAGGGTCCTCGCACCGTTAGTGCTCGGGCCCTAAAAATAATCCTAACAGTTTCAATAGGGTCCTTCGCACGTTTCGTGCTCGGGCCCTAATAATCCTTACAATTTCAATAGGGTCCTCGCACGGTTCGTGCTCGGGCCCTAATTACACATTATGTGAAATATGTTATGTGACCCTGCAGTTTAAATCGTCACTCAGCAACTGAAATGTATTTTGTCCAGCGGAGAACACTTTCTCAGCGAGCACCGTCCAGCAGGACGCCGTTGCTCTCATGGGGGACGCCTAGTCGGTCCTCTGTCAGCATGCAGCTCTGAATATGTGAAATAAATTTAATGGATCAGAGGTTTGTTTCAACTTTGATTCTTTATAGTTTTACAATGTCACCGTATAAAAGTTTATTTAGGAAGGTGCTGCACGCATTACCTTCTCACACAGGTCGCTCTGTGGTGTCATTAAATTATCCAGGAGACTCGTGGGTTTTCAAGTTGAGGAAGGATATCACATTTACAATACATTTACAATGCTGACTCCTCTTCTTCTTTGTGTTTCTCTCCTCCCACATTTCTCCTCCATCTCTTTCCTGCAGCCGTTACAATCCAAACCTCCCACTCACCAAATCTCTCCCTGCTTTCTCTCCTCCTCATCTCTTCCTGTTCAGGCTCTGCTGCTGTCCTCTCTTTCCCGTCATTCTCCTTTTATATTTCCTCTCCTCCTTCACATTCCTTTCCCATCCCTCCATCTCTCCTCCTCCTCCTCTCTCTTTGTCTCCCGCTCCATCATGTGCTGTTGGCAGCTCTGAATGGAGGAGCTCGGGGAGCTCAGGCTCTGTCAACCAGGAAGAAAACATTGCCACGAGGGGCCGGATCAACAAGGCTTGTTACTTAGCAACCCCCTCACCTCCCCTGGGAACCGGAGGCGAACAGGCGTCGCCATTGGCTGAGCCTGCTCCTCCTGTTATGTAATGGTGCCATTTCATTGCAGCGACTGGACCAGATTGAAAAGAGATGTTTGTGCTTTGGGCGTCGCTCGCCAAGCTCTTTCTGTTCGTCGCTCAACAAAAACTGATTTCCTTCACCCTCGTCAGTGAACCAGCAATTAGTCTGTACATTTTTCAAACAAGCCGAGGGAGGAAACGATCACTTTACAAGACAGAGGAGGAGTAACAGGCTGATTTCTGCCAGTTGAAAGTGGCCCGGCTGTTCTCCGCTGCCCTCTCACCTCTTCTTCTACTCCCTCGAAACACATTCAGGCTGAGACTCCGGCTGCTGGACGAAGCAGACAGCAGCTCAGTGGGAGATGTGTGGATTCTCAGAAAGGCTTAGAAATCTGAAAAGGCTGATGAGGTCGCGGTAGAGTGGCTTCGAACTGCAGACAGTCGCTCTGGCTTTGCAGCTATAGTCTGCCTATGCAAGCAGTGGTCTCGGCCATCGCTGGCTGGGTCTGTTGGAAGTCGGGTTCTCAAAGACGCTGCCCGGCCAGGCCAGCGGTAAACCACATGACGTGCAGCGTTTTCAGCTCATCCTGTGAAAACGCAGTGACCCTCCTCGTTCACCCAGATAAAGCAGATCCTGACGGACTCCCAGTATTCAGTGCACAAAGTTAGTCAGCTTGTTCACATCAGCGTGAGAACAGACGCAGAATAAGAGCCGCTGAAGTTGTCAGAGACTTCCAGGTCTTGCCATTTCCTGCCTTAGAGAATCAAGGCAAATGTATTTGTATAGCAGAGAGAAAGGCATTAAGAACTACAAGGCCATTTAAAAAGACACATGAATAAGACTTCATATATAATCAGAGCATAAAATGAATTAAGTTACACTGAATGCTGTCTGTGCCGGACCATCTGAGAGCTAAATTCCTTGACGAACAGAATGTGGATGTAGCTGCTGTTAGCTGCCGGTCTGCATAGGTAAAGACTGTCGGTCACTCAGGACTAATAAGTGGTTCTTGCTGTTTAAATTGTGGAGTGCCATTCTGATTTGTTTTGACGTGAGAGAAAATATCGGACTGGCTTTTGGTGAGAGCTCAAACAGCTGAAAGGATGCAGGACAGATGCTGAGCTGGCCGTCCTTCGGTTGAACCAGTTGGTAATAACTAGGCCTGGGTATCGAGTTCAATACTTTTTAAGGCACCGACCGAATTGCCTCAGTACCACAGAGTGTTAAAAAATGCCTTGTGGTACCAAAGTTCGATACCTAAAGGTTCTTGTTAACGCCAATGAGCCAATAAGCATGCAGCATTCTTGATGTGCCCACATCTAAAAGTGATTGTAATTGGCTGCGGTGATGTAAACACTAGCTCACGCCAGTTGCGCACAGAGACGTGGCTCGTGGATGTAAAAGACGTGGAGAAAATCAAAAGTGTGGCTTGATGCAGCAGCGCGCGATGCAATATTTGCGACGTAAGATAATTGCTGCCAAGAGACGACACGACAAACCTGGTGAAGCCTTTGACTGTGCGTGAAATAAACTTAAGAGCAGAAAGTCGCTCCGTCTTTGCTGCAGGGGATTAAAGACGCGCAGCTGAGTTTCCTTTCTATTGTGATAGTTGTCGCCTGGACTCCTCTTCCTCTGGTGAGGAGGAACTTTGATATGTAGAGGCAGAAACTTGTTTCTTTCTCTCAGGCCTGTTGCCATGAATGTTTAGGTTGCAGTGTTGCCAGAGCACAAATTCACATTTAAACAATAAAAAATATATAATTAAAAAACAATGAAATGACACAAAAACTAAAGAGAGAGGAATAAAAACACAATGTAGGCCGATGTTACATTGAAAATATGTCTTGGTTTTGACGAGCAGCAGCATTTTTCAAAGGAACAATTATTAAAATAAACTAATGATAATGTGAGAATTCAGTTACTTTATACAAACAACAATGGTTCTCCGTTTGTTGAGAATAAAAGTTCCTCGAAGTCGAGGTATCTTATCGAAATCGAAAACCTTTGAACGATACCCAGTCATAGTAATAACTTACTAGCTGCTCGCTGTATCTTGTGTCGTTGCTCTTGCTCGGTTGGTTTGGCTGTGTAAAGTTGTCGACTCAGCAAAATGAGCCGGAGGTTACACACAGACCGAGGTCTAACCGCTAGCTAGAAATGTCGAGCAGATATTCGAAAACTCTAAATAAGACACTCGGACATCAGTAACGTTATTTAAGCGTTCCTTCGTCAGTTGCTGTCTAGCTTTGTCGGCTGGCTCGACACCAGCAGCAGAATAGTGCTGCTTGAAACTTAGGTGGCGCCACGCAAGCGGGCAACATGACCGGGTTTAGCAGCCTCTGTGTATGTAACGTTCGCCAACGGCAGAGATGAAGAGAAGGAAGGATGATGAGTGAAGAAGCTAAGGATAGAAAAACAGAGTCCGAACAAGAGGCTGCCGGACGTCGGCGAGAGGTTCGCCAAATAAAAGGACAGACTGTCAGCTGGCCTTCTTTCTGTCAGTAATAACGCCGTGTCTCGTGTTGTCGCAGCGCCTAGAGGTTTAGTTGTTAGCAAACTTGTTGACTTGCTTGTTTTGATGCACAGGTACAGCCGTCCTTATTTAGCGGTGAGTCACAATCGTACACAATGGATACGAGCATCAATCCAGACTGCGGTTCGCTCTCACTTAATTTTGTTCTGTCAGTTGTTCCACGCTTGACTTACTGGAGGCTGTCAGATGTCAACATCCTGACGCCCGTAAAACCTCAGAGCGCTCGTTTCCTGTAGTTGCTTGGAGTTGCGTTCTCACTCCTAACGAGCATTTCTCTCGTTAAACTGCGGAGCGTTCACGCTTGGATCTGCTTCTAACGTGATATTTGTAGTGCAACATTATCTCTGTGTAAAGACAAACAGCATCGTTTCATAGCTCACACCAGCAACAAAGCATCTTGCTCGTCCTTGTCCGCAGCTTTGTCTCCACTCGCAGACCCTTCATCCTGACCCATTTAACAGCTCTCACCTCCTAATTAGTCTGGAGCACCGTGTTTATGCTGTTAGCTTTTCCTTTTAATTATTTTTCTCATGTTCTCGCATCGACTCCTGTGTTCACGGCAGCTAATGAGGCGTCCAGCTGAGAGGAAAGGGGTGGTTTGTGCTTTTGATAGCTGTGTTGTACAATCGTCGGGTATTTTTAACAAAATCTGACGACAGAAAAACAGGATTAAAAGTGGGAAAGGAATGAAGAGAGAGAGAGTCTGAGCCAAAAGGAGGATCAAATAAAGGAACCGGGGAAGGAGAGAAGGATGTGGGTAGAATAAAAGAGGCAAAATAGAGAAAACATCAAATAATAGAAAGGTGGGAGGAAAGGGAGGAGGAGGAAATGAAAGGCAAATTGGAGGAAGAGATGGCAGCAGGAGGAAGGCCCCAGCAGGGACTCCAACAGGCTGTTGCTGGGAACAGAAATATCTCTCCGTCACACTGTGGACCCTCCACCTGCCTCTCCTCCAGCTTTATAATTAGCCCTGGCTGAAAGGAAAGTGATAACATGCAGGTTTCCTTTTAGTCGCAGTGGAAGAAAACGAAGCTGATGTGTTTCCTCTGCAGAAAGGGAGACTCGTTTGATTCTAAAGCTCAACAGCTTTGAGACAGAAAGCAAGTCTCGTTTTAGATGTCTTGTTAGTTTGTCTAAGGCAGGTAGAAGAGACGGAGGGGGGGGGCATCTTCCACGCCGTGCACACCTGTGTTTCTTTGCCTTCGATATCTGTACAGTTCATCACTAAGCGAAATGAATGAAGCTCAGACTGAAGGTGAGAAGTGGCTCCTCACCATCAGATCACATGTACCTGACGGTTTTCTCTCTGCTACAGCTGCACAGGTTTCAAAGTTATACGTGGTACTGCAGTGGAGCCATACGGAGACGTTATACGGCGTCTTTTACCGTGGTCACGTTAGAAAAATGATCAGTCGATTGCTGAGAATTCAGAACTCTGTGACGATTTCCCCCAGTTTGGTGTTACAGAAGCAAATCCTAACTAACTTTAGGAATCCTGTCTTATCTGACTTCATCCTGTCTTATCTCAGGTTTGGAAATCCTAAATACTCGATCCAACATCGGTTATCAACTTTTATGTCTGTTACCTAGCAACCGATGCCACTTTACTCACGTCGCTGAGCTATACGGCTTTGAATCAGTTTTTTAGCCTGCATAGCCTAAACAAGTTTCATTGAACTTCAAGTCAGATGACTCAGAGGTGTCTGTAACCTCCGTCGAGAAATCCAAATCCACATAACGCACTCGGGAGATTAAAGAAAGAAGGCGGGCTTAAATAGCGGACACGGTCACCGTCGCAAAACCGGCATCCAGCATCCATCGACAAGTGATATGAAACCCGTACTCTGCTCGGGAAAGTGAATAATAAAGGTAAAAAAAATAATAATATAAAGGCTGCGAGCTGACGTCATCATGTTTTTCTTGAATTTAACGATGTCCTCCTATCACAGACCTGCATCAGGATCCTTTTGTTGCATCAAGCCTTTACATTATGTTACATAAACAGACTTTATCCAGCGTCACATCGCCGACAGCCTTTCTGCTAACGAGGGTTTGGTCATCAGACGCATCGGGAGAATCAGTTAAGTTCGGCCTGTTGACATTTTGTTTTTGTAAAAGCAATTAAAGAGCAGCCATGTGGATTAAACAAGTTATTAAACACGAGCTGGTGGAAAAGTAAAAGTCAGGAGAGTTTATTTAAGATTTTACCACTTTTCTTATCTAAAGTTAGGAAAGGAATATTGACTTGGAACTGTTAATCTGTAACGGCCTTTTTCCTAAATCAGTTCCTAACCCTTGTTACCGTGGTTACCAAGCAGTTAGGACAGGATCTGCCAATCAGGGAGTTTCTGTTATACGTTTTAAGTTGTATTGAAATAAGAATCGCTCAGGAACCAGCGATGAAGTCAAAGGTTATCAGTGAGAATTTTGGCTTAAAATTCACCGCTAAAGCTAAAATCTTTTTGTTCCTGCAGTGATGAAGCTGATTCGTGCGTCGTCTCTTTAGCAACAGTGACTGAGGCTCATGGGTAACGTAGTGTTTAGTCGTCTACCAAACCACACAAACCAACAGGACAGTTCACAACTCTGTTAAACTGCAGCCTTTAATAGCTCCTCTTTAAAAAACACATGACGAAGGTTTAGGTTGGTTGTTTGAGTCCGTTTGGTGGAACTGTGTCTTGTTTTTGTGGGAAAATGTTCTAAACTGTGAAGTGGAACATTCACACTTCAGGTGAACTCTGCATTTGTACCTTTGACATTTGTTTTATCGTCTTTTCCACCGCTGGAAAACTTTATTATCCCAGTTGTTTATCTTCTCTTGCTGCTGCCAACATCTCTTCTCCGGTTTCAGGCGACTTGTTTTCTGATCATAAAACGGCTCCGTTTTTGTCTCCCAGCATGCATCTGGGAAGACTCCTGGTTACAGGCTCACATTAATCACCTGCGGTTGGTTGCCCACAGGAGGGAAAGTCATCACATTCAAGCGTGAACATTTGACTGAAATATAAAATTATAAAAAGGCTCTGTAATTACATTTTGGCCCCCCCCCACCCCGGCCTCCCCTTCTTTTTTTAACATGCTTTTTATGAACTCTGTGAAAGACAGAAAGTAACCAGAGCCTCGGGGCTGAAATGCCCTTCAGAGTACACAGGGTCTGCGCGCATCTCTAAAAGTGGAATCCTACATTGGATAACAATGTAATATAAGATAATAAAGATTGTGGTCACGCTCTGATGCTCTGATGCTTTAGTCATATGTGATGCTGCTGCAGATGAAATGTGTCCTCAGTACCCTGTGTGCCCTCCACCTGCCCTACAGCTACCATGCTACTGTTTATTATTTTATCATTTTAAAGGAAGTGGGGCATATGAGATCAGATCTAGCTTAGATTTCCCCTGGGGGGGGGGGCACCTGGTGTGTCACGCAGAGGAAAATATTAAAAATACAGAGCAAACGCACGTCTGCTCACGACCAACAATATTTCCTGTTTGCTCAGATTGCCAATTCCAACCCCCTGCCGGTGCCTGTGGGAGACCCCGCCGGCGTAGTGGTGGTGGAGAGCGGGCCGGTCCACTACGACGACGCTGCTGCTGAGGAGGAAGACGAGGAGGAAGAGGAGACTTGTGTCAGCGCCATGGAGATGTTGGGTGGCAACGGTCAGTGTTCAGTTTCACCTGCAGCGTGAAACAGACTTCTGTCCGTCACTCGTACGTTGTTAAAATGTATTACGTACAAAAAGAATTAGGCGAAACATTATTCCAATAATCCCCAAACAGAAACCGACCCACACGACCACAGACAGAGAAGGAGCTGCTGAAGCTGCAGGTTATTTGAAATTGCAAAAGTATAAATGTAAATCATACAGTTTGTAGACTTTAGAAGCTGGTTGGCAGCAAATGCTCAGATTTTTAGATAATCAATAATTGTTGAGTTTGTTTTTCGAAACAAGACTGAATCAAAAACTCGGCTGCACAGCAGTCAAGAAAGATGAAACTTAGATCATTTATTTATCCCGAGGGAAATTCAAGTATCCAGTAGCCTACAAACATACATACATTAAACCTATATTAAAATTAAAATAACTTCTAACACAGTAGCCACTGTAAAACAGTGCAAAACAGCAAACAGTGCAGATGGAAGTCAAGAGCACTTAAAGCAGGAGTGTAGTGACAGTAACAAAGTACATTTACTGAAATACTGGACTTACAATCGGCTCTTGTACTTTACTAAAAGTTCTGAGTATTAAATACTTTTAACACTTTAAGTACATTTTCCTGTTTATTAGGGCTGCAGCTAACGATGATTTTAGTACTCAAAGCCTCTATAGATGATTTTATCAATTCGCTGCGTCGTTTAAGACGTACTTTTGCTTGGCGGCGGTAACGGGATCAGCTGTGTACGTTGATAGATGATAGATATTATTTATTTATTATTTATTAGTCCTTTCGGAAGTTCATAGTGTGTCATACAGCAAACATCAGACCAACAACCAGACAGCTGCTTTACCAACACAAATATATCAGTGTACAAGTTAGACTGAGCTGCAGCTCCGCGACGCCCAGTGTCTCCTGACTGTGACGTTAGAACCCAAACTCACGGCCCAACAAGCAGAACAGCAAACGCTCATGGTCACATTTCCAGCTGAGGTCTGCAGCTTAATTTGGCTTCAACTCAACAATCGGTCATGATTTCAGTTAGATGCTAAAGTTGCTGTTACCTCGTCTGTGGTCCGCTGGCAGAACACCGGCTGCTGTCTGATCAGGCGCCGTCGTGCTGTTGCCGAGGCGACACAAGTTTTGTTTTACGGTGGACGGACGGTAACGTTACAGAGTTAATTTCTTTAGCTTAAAATAATCCCAGACTTTGAACACTTGTTCACAGCGTGAGCCTGATGTGCGACAGTAATAAATGTCCCTGCGAAACACTGTTATATGGATTAAACGAACAACATTTTATTAATCGAATTAATTAATTGTTTCAGTCCTGCTGCTTCTACTTTTACTTGAGTAACATTTTGAACGCAGGACTTTTACTTGTAACAGTGAGGTTTTAGTACTTAGAGGATCTGAATGCTTCCTGCACCACTGCTTGATTTTGGGATTTAAATGTCCGAGGCAGAAGGTGTAACGCTGCTTGGACCTCATGAGCATGTGTCCACAGTGTGTTTCTCTGTCCGAAGGGGAGAAACAGTTTAGTTAATTTGTTTTATAGGGGCTGAAATAATTTTTAATTCAAAGAGAAACGTGGCTTTTTCAGGCTCACTGACTTGATGATTTGAACATTTGAGTTTAGCCGACACCAAAGGCAGCTCACTGCTTTGTCACCTCTCATTCGGGCTCCGAGCGTCTGGGCTGTGAAATGCTTAGGATCCCGTTTTTAATGAATCTGCCGGGTCACGGCTCGGCTTCGGCTCGGCCTCCTGGCGTGTTTTAATGAGCCCCGGGTAAGATTACCTTTCTCCACTTTACGCCTCTGGCTGTTAAACTTTAAGGTCCCTGAATTCCGCCGCAATAAAAAGTCCTGAACTGCTTAATTGATTCCTACAGGGAAAGGCTTTGTTTCTACTCTTTGCCCCCCCCTGAACGGTGAGGTCAAAGGTCAGGGTCGGCCCCAGAGCAGCACCTCTGGAGGGCAGCTCAGCGGGACACTGGAGGTTACACCAGAGTCAGTCGTTTGATGGACGGCGACACTTTGTGCTGGTCTGACCTGTTGCTCCTCATGAAGTCCCACAACACAGAGCGTCTCTGTGGAAACAGATCGTGGTCACGTGCGACACCTTGTTTCAACTCAGACGCACTCAGGAGCCAAAAAATGTAAAAAACCTCTCAGTGTTTGAGTGAAACTGGAGACCTTTTACCTTATTGTAATGTACAGTGTGACGTCTGACCTCACTCTGAGGAAAACAAACATTCACAAATGAAACCAAACAGCTGGTCACCGTTGATTTAACTCACTGCATGTCCCAACGCCACGTTGTTACCTGCTGAGCCCACACCGTCATGCTTACAGCTGCACCGCGGTTGCCGGAGCTAATCGTGGCCGTTCTATTCAGTACTTTTGAGTCCACCAAACGCGCTGCAGTGCCCCCCAGAAGCAGCTCTCCGCTTTGCAGAGGAAAAGCTAGCAGGTCTATTTTTGATGCAAGCGGCATCGAGCAGCACTGAGCAGAACCGGGCAGGAAGTCAGACACAGAACGCCAGAGAGAATCGGGTCAATATTTAAAATAAAAACACCCTGCAGAGACTCCAGATCACAAAACACACCATTAAACTACGACGCCTACTTAATCATAGTAAAAGCACACACTCTGATTACTAAATCAACAAAATCTAAACATGTCAGCAAAATCAGGCAGGCAGAACGCTCTTATTCTGAAAAGCTCCCTGTGTGAAATGCAGCCTGAAGAAGGCAGCGGAAGCACGAACATGACAAATTAATAACATGTCAGTAACGAGGGGCAGGCTGCACGCTGCTGAAACGAGTCTCAGACGCGTGGACTTTGACGCTGAGCTGAGGACGCATCAAAACCGTGGCGCAGCCGTAACGTGTCGCAGATGGACTTTTGGCGTCAGCGTCCCATCCACTCACCCGAAGCTGAAACCTGGCAAACACAAAGTTAAAATTTCAGGGGGTAGTTGGGATTTTTTGGGGTGCATACATGACAAATGAAGCATTCGGTTTTTAATTTGAATAAACATGTTAAATACTCATCATCTCAACATTGAGCAGAATTATGGTGATTATGAATTCTGCCATGATGGAGCGGCCCCGTTCTCTAATCCCCTTCCCTCTGCGTCTCTCACCCCCCAGATTACGGCTGTGATGGAGATTACGATGATGGATTCTAGCAGTGGTGCCGCCCCGGGTTATTATGCCCGACTAGAACGGACTATGTTGACTCCTTCAGTGTATCAAACGTTTACTCACAGGATGGACACAAAATGGCTGCAGACGTGAGCTGCAGCAGGACAAAAAACAAGAAGTCAGATGGTCAGCTGGGAGGACGCTGACGGGGATGGTGAAGTGAAACTAGATCAGAGCAGGTCGCAGCCTGCAGAGATGATACTGCGTAACTAAAGGTGGGAAACTGGGTTGTTGATTCGCATGTCAAAAAACATTTAGGTTAAACCTGGGCTAAACTTCAGACTTATGAGTTCAATAAAACAAAATAGCTGTTGTTTCAGCAGCGTTTAAGTGTCTGAGTTAACACGTAGGTAAGTTTTCAGCTTTAAACGCTGCTGACACGTCACTAAATTCAGCCCGGTTTTAAGCTAGCTGTCTTTTTGTCCCGCAAAAATCAGTGTTGACTGTGAAGCACTCGTCAGGAGACAAACGCAGAAGGAATTAATTTTCAGGAGAACAGCTGCGTCTCCTGTGGGTGAAACGTTTCCTCCGAGCTTTTACTGCAGCGTAACGCAGCGAAAACGAAAAGCAGAACAAAAGTTATTATCCTTTAACTTGCACTTTGCATTCCTGACACTCTGAAACTTAACAGCATGTGACTTCCACGCGTACTTCCTGATCATTAATTCTGCCTCAGATCTATTAAACTGTGTGTATCAGCGGCGACAAGTACTGAAAAACAAGCATCTAACTATCAGGTAGCGTGAGATCAATCATCAGAGAACAGGAAGTGTTTTCCTGTCACTCGTGCTTCAGATAATCTGCAAACAGCCTCACAGCTCTGATCAATATTTATTAATGCCTTAGTGATTAGTGATCCGACAGGCGCCGTCTGCTCTCCTTAAGCCAAAGTATTACGAGGTGGCCTTTGAACAATGTGTGCCAGTGTTTGCTGAGATGCTGTTAAATCCAGAAAAAGTGAGATTTTAATTCCACATCAATGTCCAACGGTTTGATTAGTTTTTATTTTGCTGTTAATTGGCTTTGGGCTTTCCTTAATAGTTTTTTTTTGTATTAATTTATAAGATTGTGTCATTTGATTGTTGTTAAAAATGCCTCAGGATGTCCTGCCACGGGCCACGCAGGTGTTTAAAGATGCCAGATGGAAGAGGGAGCCCAATCAGAGCGTAGATTGATTTTGTATTTAAGCTTTTATGATTTTTGTGTTGAAAAAATGACTTTGGGAGGTGAAACAGAATGTGGCCTTTTCACTGTGTCCACACAACAGTATTTAAGAAGGGGGGCCGGTCGCCTCTGCTGCTGCTACAAGTGAAATGTTACATCTGCATATTGTTGTGTGCATTTGCTGCTACACTAAAGATTTCACTACATGACAACGTTTTTGTTTGCTTCCTTCTTTTAATATTCAAGAAAATAATGTCCGACCATCTTAGAACATGAAGTCCGTTATTTCCCCCCAAACCTGTCAGTAGCTGACCGCTGTCATGTCGTCGTCGGTGGAGCCCAAAATCAGAGCTAAAAGACGGTGAAGACTGGTGACTCCACGCGAACCGTCGTGTCGCTCTGTGACTGCTGGATGTGGAAAAATGCAACTGTCAATTTCAACATCAACTTACAAAGTCATGATCGTCAGTGTTGTATTCACAGATTTCTCCCGCTGCCTCGCAACAATCAAGAGTTTTCTGCAAGTTTACTTTCCCCAAGTGTTCAGTGTTGAGACGGTGCGTTCCAGTACCCATACTAATATCAATATGGTGATATATCGTATGTTTTTCCATGATACCGTATCGATATTCCAGCCCATCATATCGATACATAATATGAATAACAAAAACAAAGCTTCAATGGTTAGCTCAATGCTAACATATAATGGGAATCTCCATTAACGTGCTAACGGACATTAGCATCGCGAAAATACGATCTTAACATAAACTGCACATTTTGCTTCACATGCTGAACGTCCTGAGTGACACACGGTGCAAATACTCAATGTTTCCTGAGCTCTGTGTGAAATAAAGAGCTGCTAACTTCACTGTCTGCACGCCACGCAGACCAGCTACAGCAACCCCAAAGGGTCAAAACTCAAACCCAGTATTCCCAGTGGCCTAAAAATAGCAGCAGGAAGCTAAAGGGCAGCACAAGGCTGTCACTGAACAGTTATTAATATAAAGTGATGTACAGATTAGACTGAGGTGGTACATGTAGACTGTATTTAAAGGTGGTACGAAGCAATTTCTATTTGCAGTAAAAGAAGTGAATTTTCATTTATGTGCCTTTTTATAAACAAATGTTTTGATAATTTTTCATAGTTTTATTTACAGACTGAGCAGAATTGTGTTTTCTAACAGTTTGGATTTGCAGCAAATAAACAGTAAACTTTTTCCCAGACATTTTGTATTAATAGTGAGACATAGTCAGGCGATATATCGATTATCGCAGAATTGCTGTATCGTGATATTATCGTTATCATGAGCTGTGTATCGTATCGTGAGGTATCCTGCTATTTCCACCGCCACTGTTTAGTTTGGCAGAGAAACGAATCCCTGAGCAAAAGAGTGAAGTTATTTACTGCTGCGTGAATCCGATGGTCGAGCTTGTGGGCAGGGCGCAAACTACGGGGGAGCTCGGCTCCTCTTAACAAGACGGCAGCTCCTCCGATGGGTCACGTGTAAATAGATTTCTATAGACTGTGTTTGTGCTTTAATGAATTACTTTCCTGATCTTACTGTCAGAATAATGCGCCCATTTAACAGCAGTAAAAATAGTGTAAAGCATTACATTACATGCATTTTCGTGTACCTTGGCCATCATTGGTCAAACACAGTGTGCCAAAAATACCAGCATGTCCTACTGTATCTGTTTTTGCAGTCTGCTGGCCAGCGTGCTTTTCAGGCTTTCCTGACCCACAATCCTCAGCGCAGCACGAGTATGACTGCAGGCAACAGTACATGTTGTGTGGGGGCAGCTGCAGTAAGTATTAAAAGTAATAAAAGTATGTGATCTGGAACATAGTAATTGTTGTGGCTCGAGCACAGAAAGATCCCCACCCTGACTCCCGCCTACAGAGAAGCACTGATTGGCTCAGCTCTGATCCATCAGCGAGCACAAGATCAGACGGATTTGCGTTGTGTGTGTTTAAGACGTGAGAAGCAGTTCAGATGTCTGGAACCGGGATAGCGTGTTGCATCAGATCAGAGCTGTAGACTTCAGACTTGGACTCGAGCCAGGCTTTTTCACAGAAACGAGACCTTGAGTGCTGAACCGGTTACCGGACTCTCTGAGTACTTGAGAAAAGATGTCAGCTGTGCAGAAAGCATGATGAACACAGCTGCTGAAAGAAACATTTTTAATTGTCAGCATCAGGACCTGAAATAATAAGAATAAACTTTATTTACAAAGCACATGGTTGAACAAGGATTTAAAGCAGTTTTCAGGCAAATAAACAATTGAAATCATACAAAGTTGAAATAAAAGACTTGCATGTGACTTGCGACTTGACTTGGACATGTCTCGCCTGAAACGGGACCTGACGTTAGCACGCTCTGTCTCTAATAAAGTCAAACCGACGTTCCCGCCCGGACTTTACCCGGGCACCCTGTGGCTCATGGTCGGGGCTGTCTTCATATTTCTTTAAAGACGTGAGCTTTGGCCGGACTCGCTCTCAGTTTATGTGACGGTTGACTTGCACTTCACAGGACTTAAATCCGGCTGTGGTCCAAGTATAGCACTAATTTAACTGTTTTGGTCTCTTTGAGTCTATTCATTAAACGCCACTCGGTCACCCGATTCTACCAGCGCGGTTTCCTTTTGTTCTGTCCTTTCGGGGCGACGTCTTCTCGTCATCTCCGTGTAGAATTTAACTCTGCCTGAACTTTTAGTGACAGACAGCCGCATCAGGTCTATACGTGACCTGACACCATCTGCCATCACCAGCCATGCTTTTGATCAGATAAGATGTTTCTGGATCATTTAACACCCACGGAGCATCACAGTTTTCTGAAGGTATTGTCCTTTCCAGAGATATTAGGTGTCTCTGTGTGTGAGAGAGAGAAGAGATTCTATAGAAAGATGAGTCACCCTTCAGAGTGGGAGGAAATCTGAAACTTGCGTGAGATGATGAACGCTGAGCCTTAACACGCAGAGATTTTTCTCGTTGGGACTGACGGGTCCTTAAAAGCTGCACGAGGCACCGGCCAAGAGACACAATCTGATCGGTTCTTTAGAAGTGCTTCGGGACATTCAGGCCCATTTATGGACATTAGTCTCTTCTGATGTGAACAGAAAAATGAGACAAAAGCAGGGAAAAACTGGTTTTATTCTGTTTACTGGGGGAGGATCAGCATCTGTCAGCTGTTTTTAATCAAACTACCACAAGTCTGAAATGTTTAAATCCCACACGTCCGAGTTTTAATGTAATCACAATCACTTAAATGACCAAATAAAGGCAGTTGTTGACTTGGTGATGCAAAATCAACACCTCAGATTGAATTGTTACCCCAAAATGGACACTGTTTACCAGTTCCCACAGCTGTGACAAAGTAAAACTGATGATGTTGCACAGAACCCTGAAATATAGCACAAGGGTTCACAAGTTCTAAAATGAGCAGATGACCGTTTTGTTGCACAGCCTGTTGTGCTACAGTGCCATTTGGACTCTTGATGAGTTCCACCGAGGTTAACGTATCTCACCTGCGCTCTGTCAGAGTGTATCTGTGTTACTTGTTACGCTACATGCTGCCGAGAGGCTCACGGCACTGAGACCACAGCGTTTTACTGCCCTGCATCGTGGAATAAAGATTAGTGTTTAACACGCTTTTGTTCTGCGTCCAGTTTCACCCACCGAGATGCGAGCTGATGCGATTCAAACTACTGTTTACAAGACGAATTGCTACCCAATATTGTTTGTTTCTACTTTGTCCATGCAGTGTAAGTGAGACTCTGACCTTTTTAAACCAGCGGTCTGTTTCAGAGAAGAAACTGTCTGACGTCTCATTTTGGCCGGAGTCTTACGCGGCTACAGCTCGTCTGCTCTGTCAGAAGACTGATTACTGCGCTCACTGACACACTGCTAAATTTATGGAAAACCGTTAAAGTCCCCGAGTTCTTCCACAGCTTCTGCAGGTCGAGTGTGTCGACGTCCAGGTTCAAAGTGTTTCAGGTGTTGGTTTCGCCTGTAAAGACGGAAGGAAATGTCTCAGACCTGAACATTGTGACGCAGTTTCTGAGAATATGACCAATTATGGACCAAGTTTATCATTAAATAATAGAATTAGAACTTATTTGGAAGTGAACAGTTCATAAATAGCGTATCGAGACATGGCTGATGTCTTCATGTTTGATGCAGTAATCCGGTTTTAAAGTTTGAAAAGCTGTAGAAATGCACTGAAGCTGTGATACTTCCAACTATTAGGAACAATTTATAGCTGACAAGAACATGATCAGAAAGATGCAACAAATTCTGTCCAACTTCCACCTTCTTTTAAATTTAAATATGGAAAACTAACCGAGGCTCCTGACCTTTAACTGTCCCATGTTAAACGCTGTTTAAGGTCCTTGTTTTAAAACGAATAAAAAGTAAGAAATCCCAAGATTCAATTAGCATGACCGGTTCATTTTAAAGTGCAGCTAAATGAGCCCTGTTAACAGATTATTAGACTGCGTGAAAATGTCACGAGTAAGCCTGGTGCTGTCTCGGGGGAATTATCGTCCCTTCAAACCCGCCAACATCTGAACCCGCCTGACGACAGAACGACGCCTCTGGCCTTTTGGAACAGAAAGATTTGAGAAAACTATTAAATTACGCTCCGCCTGACCCTCCACTAGTGTCCCTTTTCAGGTTGATGTGTCTCCTAACTCGGCCCGGAAAATAATTTCATGGTTTATGATGCCATGTAATTGTACTGTCAGGTCAGGTTTCCACCCCCCCCTCTTCTCGCCTGCTTTCTGTTCTCTCCCTGAGGCCCGCCTGTACCTACGCAGCCCCGCCTCCGACGCTTACAAGTTTAACCGAAACTTAATCTTCCTCAGACACCAAACTTTTACTGTAACCTTTACAATGCAGCCGAGGGACAGAGGGAGGAGGGATTAAAACTATCATTGGCTGTTTAGCTTTGCAGTGTTTGTGACCTCGCCGCCCTTCCTCAGTGAGAAAGCGCCAAAAGTTGATTAAGCAGGAGTAGCTTTCAGAGCTGAGCCAGATCCTTTTTCTTTTTTCTTTTTTTTTTTGGGCTTCAAGCGTGACTCTAAGGAAAAACTGAGGATTTAAAAAGAGACGCGAGTCCTTCTCCTCTTCCTCCTTCCCCTAACTTCCTCGCCTCCTGTTTCCTGCTTCCCTCACTACAAAAAAAAGAAGTACAAGCAGTTTGTTTTTCCTGAGGTCTTTTCTCTCATCTCTTTGTTTCCCTCCATCTTCTTTCTCTCCTCTCAACCTTCACCTTTGTCTTGCTTTGATCCCGTCTTTTCCACCCAACTGTCTTCCGTCTTCTCTACTTGTTCTCTCATCCCTCCATTTTCTCAGTCATCAGTTACAGACCAAGATATTTTTCGTCCTGCAGCGTAATCAGGCTGCAGCGATCCTGACAGCGCCTCGTCAAAGTGCATCCGCTGAAGTGCTTGTTTGTGTCACCGACAGGTTCTGTTTGTGTCTGACAACATTTATAGAAAGTATTCCTACGGACCGATGCAGCAGCAGAAACAGCTGCTGTATCGGTCTGGTCAAAGCCGCCAGACTCCATTAACAAACAACTTAATTTTACCTCACAGAACAACATGAGTTGCCGGTTTGTGCCACAGTTACACAAAACAAACGAACCGATCGTGGCCATTTCATTCGATAAAGACCAGGTTGAATAAAAGATGGTGGCACACAGCTAATAAGCTCACAGAGCTCTCCTTCCCCTCCTTCCTCCCCTCCATTTTCCCTCCATTTACTTTCCTCTTTCATTTTCTCTTTGTCCCGTCTTGGTCTTTTATCTTTTAAAATCCCTCCATCTCGTTCTGCTCCCAACTTTTCCCACCATCACCTTCTCTTTCCTAATATCCTCAGCTCTTCCCCTGATGTCCCATCACCCCTCTTCTCCCCCAGTCTTTTATTTCCTCTCCCTCCTCCCTCTGACAGCTGCAGTTTAGCCACAGTGCTAACTTCCCCCTGGAGGCTGTGTGTGTTTCTGTTTGTGTGTTTGTTGGTGTTTGTGACTCAAAGGCACCTTTGCTGCATGAGCCCCCCCTCCACTCACACACACACTTTCTGTACTTCTATACTTGTCAGGACTTTGGCCCACAACCTTAACTTGAACCTAATAACCCTCAAACAGCACTTTAAAGGATAATTTTGGTATTTTTAAATCTTTTTTTCATATATTTTGGTGTCAAAATCACTAGTAGGTAGAAAAAGACTTTGAATCTGTGCAGTAGATGGCTTCAGATGACGGGGGAGGCCGCCTTCCTGCATCTCTCACGAGATGTCTGGGCGAGAACTGTCCTTGAGCGAGACGTCCTGTTAAAAACAAAGGGTGCACTGAAGGAATACGTTGCTTCCACTGCAGCCGGCAGAAGCCTTCTACTGCGCGCACAAAAGCCCCTGCATTTCAAAAATGTCCCCTCTTTAAACATCCAAATCTCTTTGGACAAATATTCAGTTTGTTTTAAAAACGTCCTCATATCCATGTCCTCACTTTCCAAAAACTCGATAATGTGCCCACTTATTTTATAAATCGTAACTTTCTACAAGCGTACACCTTTTCCAAAATTATCTGCACTTCCAGAAATGTCCGGACTCTCAAGGTCTAAAATTGAAATGGGTCCTCACAAGGACGGAAACGCACAGGAAGACACACACGCACACTTTCCTTTTCCCAGGCCCGGACCAGGCTGCGTCGTTTCTTGCCAGAGCCATTTTCCTAATAATCCCACCCCGCCTGCCCTCAAACGCTCCTCGCCTTCCTCCCCCTCTTCCTTCTCCGCACTGCGTTTTCCTGCATCAGCATATCAAACTCACCCCGCCCCGATCCGCATCCCTCCCCAAACACCACAGCCCCCCTCCCGGTTGCCTTCCTCACCCCAATTATTTCCTGGGACTTTAGCTTAGAGGGATTCTTTCACCCCCTCACTCTGTTTTGTAGTCGGGCTCCTCGATAACCTTCCCTCCACTGCAGGCGTTGGCGTCCGTTGTGTAATAAATACTTGTAGGTATTCATGTCGCCCTCGGTGCCATCATCAGGATGAACGCTCCTGACGGGTAGCTAACGCGAGGAGGTGGGGGGGCCGTTGAGGTATTCCTACGGTGAATGTTAGCAATGGTCCGGTGGGAGCTTCTGAAGGACACAACAGCCATCAGCTTTAAAAGTGAACTAGACTGAAGACTTGATCATCAGACTGATAAATGTTTTCCTTTTTTCTGCTGCAGTTGCGCCCTCTAACTTCTGTTATTCAGATTAATTCCACATGTGGGCATGAACCATCTACAGAGCAGAACAATACTGAAAATGTTGTGCTGTGATGTTTGATGATCTGACAAGCACTTCATCTGCGTCCACACTGAGCCGGCTGAATTTAAAACAGCACCCTCTTCTCTGTGTTTCTGCCCTGCATCTGTCTCCACAGAGAAGAAATAACATTTAGTGTGGACGGGGGGAGCAAACGATGAGTTGAGTGGAAAGTACAGTGAGTAGTAAAAGTTCAGACGGCAACTTTCTCTGAGGCCCCTTTTTTTAAATATAACCCATCACATGTTTGCCTGAATAAAAGGTTCAGCTACAATCAAATCACACTGTTCTGCTTAATTATTAAGGATTAGTTATTTAATAATGAGCTGCAGTGCCCACACAGTTTGTTTATGTAATGGATAATTCAGGCTTCACGGGGCCAGGAGCAGGGTTACCATCTTAAAATGTCTCACTTCTCCCCTGATCCGCTAGTTTTGATGCTCAGATAGGAGAGAGAACAGTTTGTCTTTGTCATGACAACAGAAAGTAAACAAGATTAGCTCTTTAAGTTCTCCACCGGGCAGGTTTTATTGCACAAAGTCTTTGAAGCTTCTGAAAGCTGATCGTGACAATAACATGAGATTTCTGGTGGATTTAAAGATTTTGCTTAAAAAGCTGTTGCTAAGGTCATAAGGCCAGTAAGGGTTAATGGGTTTTAACGGAGCCTTTCAGAAAGAGGATCTGTTCAAATCCAGGTTAGGGCTCAAGTCCTTGTTCTTGAGTTAAAGGTCTAATACAGTATTTGCATCACATCTTCTATTCATTCATTATTTACTCTCTTATGTGTCCTTTATAGCAACTTTATATAGTTTCAAATCATTTTGTTGGTCCTCTGACTTGTAACCAGAAGAATGGCGTCTCTGTCACGAGCGCCTGGTACGCAGCTGGGCTGGACTCCTGTGATGAGTCCTTTACCACGTCACACGCCGACGTGACTCTTCAGCAGGAGAGCTACAACATGAAGGGGAAAGTATTTACCGTGCAGCGTAAGCTCTCTGGAAGAAGCACGCTCGGTATCCTCTGTATGGACGTCATGGCAGAGGCTGCGAAGAGCCCGAGGAAGACGTCTGAGGAAACGAGGAAATGACCGTTTGCCAACTTAGCCAACAAAGCTAGAAAGCAACTGACGCCAAGAGCACTTAGAGTAACGATCCTGATGTCCAAGTATGTTATCAAGCGAGTGACCGAGCAACGTTAGCTAACTTTTATACCTTAAAACGAAAGAGTGGGAAAGATAACCGGGCTCAGCAGCCTCTATGGACGTAACGTTGGCTAGTAGCAGAGGAGAAGAGACAGAAGAGGAAGCTGAGGAGAAAAAAGGAGAGACTGAGCGAGAGGCTGCCTGATGTTGGCGAGAGCTTCGTGAAATAAGACAGACGGCGAGCTGGCCTCCTCTCTGCTGGACCGAACCAGTAATATTGTCTTGTGTTGTTACCATCATAAGTCACGTAATCATAACAAATGCACGTGTGCAGCTGTCCATATTTGCGCCCGAACCTGATGGCACAAAAAACCAATTCTTCCATAATGTTGCTTTAAATTAAAGTTCCGTCAAACGGCACAGATGGTTCTGCGTTTCCTGAAAGCACCAGTGAGTTAGGAGCAGTTTGGAAAGTTACAGTCGGGTCATTTTGTGTGACAATATGTCAGTTTGGCAGTTGTATCTGAGCGAGAATAGGCCACCACCACCGCAGCGCTCACAGAAAATAGACGCGTAATGTGGAACTGGCCCCGGCCGCCGCAGACAACGTTTGCATCTTCTCTGAATGTGGCTGGGAAAATGCTGCTGCGTGACACTGAAAAACCCTCCTCTGCTCACTGCCGAGTGCTACAGAGAGAGAGAGAGCTGAACCGGCCCGTCTGAATGCCGTAGAAAATGAAGAAATTAGTCTTGGCCGCGGAGCCGTCCAGCCTCTTGGCTCCACGGCCGAGCTGAATCCGCCGCCGCGGAGCGCCGAGCTCCTGTCGTCCCCGGTTCACAAACATAAATCCTGGACATTTTTTGGCTCGGAGCGTGACTCAGTAAACATACTTTCTCTGCAGCCACAGATGAGTTTGCTGCTCAGCTCGGAGCTCTGTTTTGATGTATGGCCCCATCTCTGTAATTGAATTCATTAAGGAATAAAAGAACCCCCATCTGTGGAGACGGCTCCCATGACAGCCATCACGCGCACGCACAGTCCCTCACGCACGCAAAGCTGACACATGAACACCGTTTGCATTATGTAGAGTCTTCCCAAAACCTGGCTCACACAAATGGACTAATGTGTGTGTGTTGTGCATGACGTGTGAACACACATGTACACACATTCAGAGATGTAGAAGCAGTTTTTAAAAGCCGAGACAGAAACAGCGTGCAGCGAAGTCAATGAAACTAACAGTTTCTGCACACAGCAAAGATTGATTTGGCAAAAAGAGGTCTAGACATCTGGTCTTTAGAGATCCACCAGGTCCCAAATCAGTGCTTATGGGTAGCTCTCATCCAGAACCATAATGCTATGTATTAATATCCTGTTTTGCTACGTGAGGAAACATTTCAGGCACAGAGTGCTGGTTAAGTTTATTAAAAATAAAAACTCCTGCACCTGCCCTTATAAGTTAATCTTTTATCAAAAGGCCAAATACACATGCGACCTATAAGTCTTAGAGAACATTTGTTATCCAAGCTGGTCTGAGGTTTTACACCTGTGCTTTGGTTTAGTTGGTTCAGATACTCATACGCTTCACTTCTGTTTTGAGTTCATATCGACTTTTTACAAGTGAACTAAGAGGGGCAAACAAGAAGTCCAATCACAAGGAAGCTTGTGCAAACAAACTGCAGCAGAGTTCACTTAGAAACACACAGGGATCGACCTTTTTAAAGCAGTTTCATGAGTTTAACTTTTACACCAGCCCAAATAAACCAAAACCGAATGTGCAAACGCACCAGAGCTCATAGAAACAGCTCCCTGATAACCATTTTAAAACGACGTCTCTCCAAGCTGCATATTAAATGTGTTTTCTTCTGTTGTTGTCTTTGGAACATGGTAAATAGTTTGCAGTGCTTTGGGGCCTGCACACGTCTGATGAAGCAGGACTGGGTTAATGGAGATGCAGATAAAGGATGCGGTGCCCGTGAGAAGAAATGGATTTTATCTGGAGTTAATAAACAAATATGAGGAGTTCAAATGCATCCAGGAAACATACGGGATGTGATCCAGGAATAACAGGACCTAACATGCAAAGAACAGCGGGGCGCTGAAAGATACGACAGGCTGCAGATTTACAGTGAGACCCTGACGGGCAGCACAGGGCTGTGTGATCTGTATCTGCAGTGCGTGTGGTGGCCCTGTGGCGTTGCTTTGTAGCAGGTGTGTGTCTGCATCTATACGGGTGCGTTTTCCCTTTTTTGTGGTGGCTCTTAAGAGGTTTTGGCGGTGTGTGCACGTGTGCGTGCGTCCGCACACCCCCTCTGTTGTTTTGTTCCTTTGCAGCCCTGTAATTACCTTGAGTCAGATCTGCTTCTGTAACACAGGTGGGAGACAGAATTTAATTACAGGGTGGGAACCGTGCTGCAGCCCACCTGTGTGTGTGTGTGTGTGTGTGTGTGTGTGTGTGTGTGTGTGTGTGTTGTGTGTGTTTTAGCGTACAGAGGGAGTGTTTACATGTGTGTCTCTTGCACAAACTGTGTGCTTAAGTTATAAATTTAGTTTTTGCCGCTGTTTCGTTGTGTCCAGGTTTGACAGATGCACATGCATGTTCAGGTGTGTGAGAGAGAGAGAATGATGGGGGAGGGCGAGCGAGCCTGAGTGAGATTGAAAGAGACAGAGAGAGAGAGAGAGAGAGAGAGAGAAGGTTGAACACCTGGCGTCTGATCTGAGGCAACATGGAGATTAAAAAGACCGTGTGGGGGGGGATTCCTCTCCAGTCTGGACTTTTCGTTTGGTAACGATCACACAGCAGCTTTGTTTTTCTGCTCATCTTCATCATCTTTGTTGCTAAGCAACTCAAAGGTTGACATCTTCTAATTAGCTTTGGGGGGCGTAGGGATTTGCTCTCCAGAAATCCAGTGGACAGGTCTGTCTGTTGTGGTTTTCTGTAGCTGGTTCCAGCAGACAGATGTCAGCATCAAACCTGCACCTGCTTTAAAGGGGGGGGGGTCTGTTGGCAGATGATGATGCTGTGTGATACAGCAGAAGTTTAACTCAGCTGGTTAGACGCAGTGTGCCTGATGACGACGCTCCAATGAACTTTCCAATAAACAAAGCTAATTGGCCCAAACATCTCTGATCTCAGGTCTGTGGTTCCTCCTCATGTCATACTTTGCGTCTGTGTGAAAGCCTCCTCAGTAAACTGCAGTAACAGTTAGTTAACCACCCTCAGAATGGGACGGGGGTGTGAAAGGATAGCCAGGGTATTTGCAGACTTCAGAAACCACCTTCGGTTTGATCTGAGATTCCAACAACAAAGACTCATGCCTAACAGCCTACGTCTGGGCTCCTCAGTGAAAGGACACCGAGCTGGAATGACCCTGGAGAAGGTACAACATCAGCTACTGAATAAGAGAGTGAGAATGATCCACTTCACCGCAGAAGCTTTGAATAAAGAATCTGACGGCTTACAGCCCAAACTGGAAGCTCATCCATATCTTATCCAGGACATCCTTGCAAAAAAGATTAAACATCTCAATGGATTTCTTTCCTGGTAGAATAAAGGTTAAATTAAAAAAAGACGGAAACTCATCTGCCCGGTGCAGCACCCGGAAAGGTCGCTGATTTCATCAAGGAAGCGCAGATATCAAGAAGAACATGGAAAGACGGGCTCAGAAAATACCAAAATCTCCAGTCACAGAGCAGCAACACTGAGAAAGCAGAACTTACCTGGATAAGATAGCTATGGTTTATTAATTGAAATTTGCTAAGCCACGCCCCCCTTATTTACCGTTGCTAAGTCTGACAAACTGTTGAAATTGTAATTTTATCATGGCGCTGCCACTGTCTATTACTGCACTCCCCGGAGAAATACTGACAGATTTATTGAAAAGAACGATCTCAGAAAGCAGACAGTGTTGCAGTTGCATTGTGCATTTGAAGGTTGGACTGACTCTGACTGACTCTGACTGACGTAAAAAAAATTAAAACCCAGGAAGAAGTGCTTTCACAGAAGAGACCATTTCCACCAGAGTTAGAAATCTAACAAAGACTGAAGCTAAACGGTGACGAACTGTGCCCGATCATTTCCGAAACGTTAGGCTACCTACGTCATTTTTAACGAGAACAACCAAGTGCAGCACTCTAACCTCGACATTTCAACACTATTTTTCAAAAATCTTTAATGCTAAATTATATAAAAGTTTTGAGTATTAAACACCTTATTTTTCTGCCCCTGTTTATGGTGATTTATTTTCTTTATGTAAAGAGAAACAAAATTCAGGTGGTAGGTGACAATTCACAATCTATCATCTAACAGAATCTAAGTGGGTGCAGCTCTCAGTCATTCTGTGCTGCTATGAGATCTGTTTCTCCTGTAGATCAACTTTTCTCTTGTAAAATCATCCCTGCTGAGTCGTGATTTAATCTTCCCTCCTCTTCGGTGTCTTTGTCTGGGGAAGTAAACTCTTCAAATGTGGCTCCTTTTCACCTCTGATAATTTATTACATTTTTATTCAGTTAGAAACTCCTGGACTTTAATAGCTCCTGTGTTTCAGCAGATTTGGTGAAACGGGCTCCTGGACAGGTGCGACCACACCTGTCAGTCAATAGTAGTTCTTCATGGGTCGTCGTTGTGTCTGTTCCACACAGATTCATCAATGATAAATCAACAACAAGACATTAGAGATGCCCAATTTAAGCTATAAAAACCTGTGAACGGTTCATGTAAGTGAATGCCTGGTTTAACCAGCTCTCGTTCTCTCACTGCCCATTTATTTCCAGAAGACGAGAAGCCTCTCCTTCCTCGGAGACCAAAGCACTGCTGGACCAGGACCAGTAGATGCACATTGTACAGCCTTTTAGACTGTACAGGAAAGAAGATCATTAAATCTTTAAACATTCAGACGCTGTAGAGGTTTTTCACTTTCTCAACCAAGGATTTACTTGTACCAATTAACTTTATCATCCAAATCTAATTTTGGACTATTAATCGCTCTAATTTTGGAACTAATTCTTCATATTGTTTCATGGTAGCCTACTTTGTTTTACCTTTCAAAGCCCTCTCTGTTAGCCAAACTCATTTTGGGCTCACCAGCCGGTTCCCTCTGCTTGCTGCATTACTGCCAACCTCATGGCCTGGAAACTGTGCCAGTACACCGCGGCCCATTATTTCTCCACCGGTCAGCGTGTCTCAGATTCAGAGAGGTGGTATATGCACAGCCACCATCAGCACACAGCACAGGTGCTGAATACCAATCATGAGATTTTTATATTTTACAGAGACAAAGGGCGCAGAGAAGTTTCAACTCATTTATTTTCATCACCCAGAGTTCATCAGCTGTGTGGAGGTTTGAACCGGTAACGTCACTGCAGCAGACATGTATGAGTTTCTAAACCAGCTTCAATACAGAAACAAAGGAACAGAAAATGAAAACAAACTGACTGACCGTGTTTCTGGAGATGCTGGCAGTGGGATCAGTGGAGTCACATTTATGGGATTAGTTCAGTCTTGTCTCAGATGACGGATCCACCAGCTTGCACTGCTAATACAACTGAAGCTCCTCTAATTTTAGCGCAGGCTTTATAACCAGGGATGATAATAAACCCAAAACTGATTAATTACATCGTATAAGAGAGCAAACACAGTGTTGTGTTGATAGCTTTCTCTATTGTTTGTTCAATTACCTTGTTGTAGACATAAAACCCAGTTGGATTAAATATTCCTTCTTAAAGAGGATCCCAGCCGTGATTAAATGGTGAAATGTACTAGAAAAAGACAGGATCTGACTCTAAAGCTCTTAGTTAGAGTGTTTAATGAAGGAACAGGCGACATTTTGATCTGACAGGAATCCTTGTTCTATCAGAATAAAATTTTCTGGCTGTGTGGCTCAGACTGTGTCCAGGATTATTTCTTTTGTCCCGATGTTGGTTGTTCCAGCACAACTTTTGAACAAAATTAAAGAAACACATTTTGATAATTGCATTGTTCTGTGGGAAACTTTTTACCTTGTCACAGATGCATCGGGATGTATTATAAATGTGCCTCCACAGTTCTGGGATGATACACAGATGATGAACGGCAGCGTCTCTGGTTTGAGTCCAGCCAGGGGCCTTTATGAATATCAGCTTTTTGTAACTCTCAAATACTGATATTCATACGTTTGGCTTCTCATGCGTTGTAGCATGTACAGTTGTATAAGCTCGAGACAGAAGGTATTATAGGAAAACCTAAAGTGACATTATGCTAAATGTTCTCAGTATTCTGCATTTAAATCCATTTCCTCCTCTGCAGTTGAGTTTATGATCACAGGTGACAGAGTGGTGAGCAGATGGAAGTTCATCCAAGAAGCGTTGGCTCATTGAGCTGCGGTGCGACTGCCCCGAGTCGGCCAGGCCGGCTTGGCTGACTCCCTCCATCCATCCATCCTCCATCTCCCTGCTGGCCTGCTCTCTCCTCCATCACTCATGGCCGAACCTGTCAGCGGCGCCCTTGAGAACAAAGGTTAACAAACCTCAGTACCGCACAGCTGTGTGTCTGTGCAGTTACTGTGGTTATCCACCGGCACTGTGTTCCTTTGTTTTGTGATCAGCATCAGTGTTGCTAAGCGCTAACTGCTGTTTCTGGTCTACATTTCCAAGGAATCAGTCAAACAGTGTGGTTAAAATGTGTTTTTCTTTGGCGTTGTGTGTCACTGTGACTCTTACCTTGTTCTTTGTTTCTTTTTCCCCACTTTAACGTTTCTGCCTACAACTATTTATCATCTTTATGGACGCAGCAACGCGGTCGTAATCAGTGGACTGATGGCTAGCTCCCTCCAACAACCTATATTGTCAAATTGTCCTCAGCCTCGGCTGGACTAAGGCTCAGCAAAATGCTAACATTAGCAAAGTACAGCTGACAGTGCGGTTTTTGCAGTGAGCGGTGTCTTGTTCCTGTTATTTTCTATGGGCAGTAAACCTTTTGAACGCTGCTAACTGCGTTTGTTCGCAGGAGTCCTGAATGCCTCGAGTTGAAAATAGTGGAGGGCAAAGTAGAGGTGGTCGTGGCCGGATAATGTGGAAGCCTTAAGCGGCCATTAGTTCAAAACATTTTTTCACTCTATTTTCCTGTGATAATAGGATAATTATTGTATAACAAACCATACCTGATGACAGGTTGGTAGAGCACCGGACTCCCGCTCTCAATGACTGTATTTTCTTCATTCGTGTGTTTTTTATTATCTTTAACAAAGTTGTTATGAAGAGATTCAGGGGAATCCAATCACACATTTCCTGAAGGCTGTTTCAAAGGTTTTAGCCGTCAGGAAATGTGTTACATTAATTTCATTCCCCTGAATGAGAAGCTCAGAAGGTATTTCCTCTGCCTGGGACTGATGGGAAAATGAAAAGTCCATAGGCTGATGGATGTGGATCAATCACATGAACACAGTAGTGTTGTGGTCAAGACCTCCCAAACCGAGACCAAGTCAGCACCAAGACTTTTAGGGGCTGAGACAGAGTCAAGACCGAGACCAGTTCCCCACATTACATGAGACACAATAAAATGTGGAACCAGATCAGAGGTACTTCTGATCAATCTGAAAGATCCACATTCTCATTAAAACACCCAGATACAAATACTAAGAGCTGAAATCAACTTAACCATCTTTATTCAACGCTCCTTTTCCACGCTGACCATCACGTGGAGTCGTTAACGGTAACAACACATTTTTAATTTGGGCTATTGGTCGTATTTGAAGCAATAAGTTTTACGTCCAATCAAAGTTAGGATGTCAGATGAATTAGACAATGCAAAGGCAATTTATCGATGTTCCCAAAGTTATGGTCTTGACTGGCCTTGAAAAAAAGAATCCTGAGTCCTCAATGTCCGAGACAGAGACAAGACCATCAAAAAGTGGTCTTAAGACCGGTCTTGAGTACAAAACTAGCACACAGTCCAGCACGGCTTTGAAGACTCTGTTGAAGAGGATTATGAAAAAGATAAAGAAAAAAAAATGGACTGTGCTCTAACTGAGCTAACCAGTGACACTAAAAGCAACACTGAAGCGGCCAGTTAGAAACGCTCCTGCCGACCCCTCTGTTTACTGTTTTGTTATTTGGAGATCACGAGAAATTAAAACTGAGTTTAAAAAAAAAGGCTGCTTCGGACTTCCGTAGGATACCCAGCTGTGATTTTTCCAAAAGTTCTTACCGAGATTTGAACGGATCCCAACAGGCCTGAAGGCAAGTTAGTGCAGTACCTGAGATTTTGGATAAGTTGTTTTCATTATTTCATTACCATTGTAACGTTTAGCTAGATATTTTTATGCCAGGGCTAACCTGTAGTTTTTGTGACGCTAGGCCCAGTGATTGACAGCAGATTGTCAAACTGTCCCCATCCTGTCCTAAAATAAGCCTTAAACCCACCATCGTCCAGGCGAAGCTCCTGCACCAGCTGGTCGTATCGTTACTCCCCTGTGGTTTCTCTTCTTTCTGAACTATTTCGTTATTTATTCTTTATGATCTATATCTCTGTTTGTATCTGTGGTGAAGTGAACGTTGGACACCTGGACACTCCACCTGTAGATGATGTCTGTGGGATCCATCCCAGAGGGGCCGTAATGTCTCCACTACTCTTCATGGTAAATCCGTCCAACAGTTGTCTCAGTATTTCACATAACCGTCCGTAGAGGCACTGCACCACCAGCTTGGCTAAAAAGCAACACATAACAGAACTCCCACTCGCCGGTAGTCTTTCCCAGTCGATCGCACACTTCCTGTTCCAAAAATCTGAATCTGTTTATTTGCATTCTCGCCCCTGACAACATGCTGAAGTTTAACACCTCACGTCTTGTTTGGTGGGTGGGCATCTGCGGGTTTTAGCCAACAGGATGAAGGTTGGGTTTCAGTCTCAAAATGGGCATTTTATTCATATAATTAGGTCACTGCTTTAGAGCTATATTCTCAATTTCTCTGTAAAATCCATCACATTTACATTTATTCATTTAGCTGCTATACATGTCAGAGGTCGCACGCCTCTGGAGCAACGAGGGGTTAAGCGTCTTGCTCAGGGACACAATTGTGGATGGGTCACAGTGGGGGATTGAACCCGGGTCTCTCACACCAAAGGCAGGCGTCTTATCCACTGCACCATCACCACCACTTGTCCAATATCAAATCCAATAATAAAGCCTGAATTCAGTCCCTGCTTATCTGCCTGAGCTATCTTAAACAATGGCTGGACCATAACTGTCTCTGTCTCGCCTATAGTCGTCCATTCACCAAGAATCTGTGCCTTTAAATTTGAAAAAAGATTATTTGAATAGTCAGAAACAGTTTTTTTCAGCCGAGGCTGTTGACTTAAGTCAAGCCCAACCTGCCACGGAAAGACTTTGAAAGAGTAATCCATGTGTTTATAACGTCTCAACTAGAATACTGCAGAATACTGTACTACTGTAAATCGTCTCTCCATCGGTTACAGTTAGTCCAGAACGCAGAAGCTCGACTTCTACCTGGAACTAAAAAGCGTGAGCACCTTACTCCAGTTTTAGCGTCGCTCCACTGGCTTCCTGTCCGCTTTAGGATTGATTTTAAGATTTTATTTCTTGTTTTTAACATTTTAAATGGGTCGGCACCTTCTTATTTATCAGAACTTTTACATGTCCACGCTCCTGTCAAAGCAGCATCCAATCAGAGGCTCCTGGATGTCCACAGCTCCAAGACTAAAGGAGACCGAGCCTTTTCAGTGGCTGCTCCTGACATTTGGAATACTTTAGCTGTTGAAATAAGAATTTCTCGGACTGCTGACACTTTAAAAATCCTCGCTAAAGACCCATCTCTGTTCATTGGAGTTGAGTTTTGACATTATCGACCTTTTGTACTGTTTTTGTCAGGTAAATTTGTTGCTCTGAACCTGGAAAGCACTTCAGCTAGGGTTGTTTTAAAACGTGAACTAATGAATATTTCTACGTGCTGATCTTTTTTCTGCTTGCCGGAGAAAATGTCAGAGTGAATCGTCAGTTAATAACATTGTGAAAGCAAATGATCACAGTGGAGAGGCTGAAACAAAATAATGATTGGACTGATTGATCCGATGTCGCGGCTCTACGCTGGTTATTACATTAAAACAAACAGACCTGAACTAGACAGCACACACAACAAAAACAGACATGTCAGCTGTCTGGCCTGTTGGCCACACACGACAGTAGAGTCTCCTTCTGTTTCGGCTTCCTGTCTGTCTGTCTGTCTGTCTGTCTGTCCCCCCCTCCCCCTCCTCCTCCCTCCATCCTCTGCAGCTGTACATCCAGCTCCATTAGCCGCCTGTACGCTTCCCCCTCAGCAGATAAATCATTCATCCCCGGGCGGCCGGGCGCTCTGCAGCTCCGCGGGCCGCTGCAGACTGTTTGCGTGGGAACGGCGCGTTATGAGCTGCATCCACATGACCTTGTTTTGACACCGCGGTGAATGGCTGGTTGTTTTGACTCCGCGCCGAGCCTCATCACTCCATCTTCCACTCTTTTCGCATGAATTGATTTCCAGACAATGACCACAGAGCCTCACGCGCGCCTCCAAACAGGATGCCGGGCCGCTGTGTCATCAATTAATGATCAGACACCTGCTGCGGGGACGGAACACGAGGCCTTTCAGGGCTCGGGCTGATCTAATTGTTTACAGCACAACAGCGAAAGTGTCAGCTGTTTATTGGAGAGTCGGGGTGATAATTCTTCTCCGCTGACAGCGCGGTGACGTAAGAGCCACAGACACGCGGTTTGGTGGATGTTTAACCTTTATTTCACCTGGGTTTTATAAATTCATAAATATGCTTCATCTTTTCACAAATCGAAGGAAGCAGATCAGGTCAGAATGATTTTCCACGCCTGTCTTCACACTTGGTACGTTCAGTGACCACATTTCTAAACATGTCGTGGCAGCTTTTTTTAAAAACAGTAGGCCTATGGTTAACTTAAAAGATAAAAAAGATTGTTTTTAAAAGCCCAAACCTGAATCTCAGGTCTGTAACAGAATGAGAGCCTTTACTTTCTGCTTCACGAGATAAATTGCGCTGAACGTGGTTACTAAGAAAACTGCGCTGGATTTTCTGTCTCTGTACATTTAAAACCTGTTTCCTGGTGGAGAAGGACTCAGAAAATGCTTCCAGTTATACAGTGAAGAGATAACTACGAGCTTCTGATTAAAAACAGCTCTCAAAACTTCTGGATTTTTCATTTTAATTATTATATGTATAAACATTCAGACCCTGAAGGCTCCTCGTCACCAGCGGCGAGGCTTCCCGCTGCTGGATCCTGTTGATCCTGTCAGCCTGTGGAAGACCCGCTGTGGAGCTCAGAGGTGGAGATGACACCCGACATCTGGGAGAGAAGAGGGCCCGAGGGCCCGCTCATGTCAGCTTGGCAGTTCTGACGGCTCCATTAGCGGAGCTGAATGTGTTATAGGTCCGGCCCTGCTTCTGGTTCAGCTTCCATTCAGGGGGCTCATATTAAGAACAGCGACGGTCGTGTTACTGAAAAGCCGCATTAATCAATAGGCTATTTTAATTGATTATTTTATTGTGTTGTGATCACAGAGAATCCTTTAACCTCTTTTAGCTCCTGGTTTGGCTTTGCTGCCACATCTTGTATGTTTCAACCTCAGCATTTTCATTTGGGGCCGGACTAACAATTATTTTCAAATATAAATATAAATCTAACAAACATATTTTAAATTGATCCATCAATCATTTTGTCTCTCAAATGTCAGAAAATTATATAAAACAAATATGTCCTTCACCTCCCAAAGCGACAGACAGCAAACAGACAAAGAAAGAAAGCAGCTGCTGAAGAAAAGGAGAGTGAATATTGGACTAAAAGTCCAAACGAATGATAAAGGTGCTCTGTGGTTGGGATTCTGCAGTTTTTTTCTCCCCCACTATGCAATTATTTTAAAGAATATGAAATGACAACTGATATCTGCTGCATCAACATCATAATTTGCCCTGCGGCTCCAGAAAGCCGAAATATAAACGACAACTTTTTGTTCATAAATCTCAGTTTGAGCATCAGTTTGTGTGCAAACAACAAGCATGAAAACAACAGACGGGTTTTCACGATGGAGTCCGAAACCAAACATGTGGGTGCTCAGCAGGCCTCGCTGTGGACCACAACACGTATCCCCCCTGCACTATTTCAAACCTTTCTCATATACCCCCCGCCTTCAAAGTCATTTTTCCCTCCCTCCGCGTGGACTGATTCACGGAGCTCTCGAGGCTTGTTGGCTTTATTGTGTTTGTGCAGTTCGTTCTGTGCAGGAATGAGGGTTCATTATCCTGCCGCCCTGCAGAGCTCAGCAGATGAGGGCTTGGCGCTCGGTCCGCTGATGCTGAAACTCCTGCAGCGTTCTTACATGTGAGAAGAGGAGGAAGAGGAGTGTCTGTAGGAGGAGCTGGAGGTGAAGTGCGTTAGATAAAACAGTGCTGAGGGGGAGGAAGGAGAGCTGGAGACCTCAGTCAATCACATTAAAAAAGAAAAATGGAGATTCAGTGTTGTAACAAGTGAGCTGTGAGAATTCAACACAGTTTTGATGCCCCCCCCCCAGACTGCTTTAGAAGCCAAAAGTGATGAAGAGCCAAATTGAAGATGAACAATTTTGTGTTGCAGAGGTTCTTTTTTTTCAAACCATTTTGCAACCCGTCAGGTCTGGTGTTCCAGTAGCTTCTATCTCATACTGGGGGGGGGGGTGTCGATATATCGCGATATTTTTTGTGGCAATATTGTATCGATACATAGAGGTCAAGTACCGATCTTTTATTATATGAATTGTACTTGAGAATTTTACTTTTTACCAGCCTCTACCTAGCTAGCTTAGCTAGGTGCAGCTGTAACTCAGGTTAACTGTCATTTTAACAGGCTGATAAGTTTGTCCAGAGAACAACAGTCTGAAAACTAAATGTTCTCACCAGAGAAAGTGAACAGCCGACTCCTGATAAGCTTTTTCAACGGCGCTGGTTAAATTTACACAGCGCCGAGGTACGAAGTCGGCTCTAGCCTGATTGACAGGTCACTATGGTAACGACCTGTCAATCATAGATAACCCCGCCCTGAAACATTCTCTGCTTTGTGGTCTATTTTAAAATAAACGGGACCATAATTCACTAAATGAACATCATGCTGTGTTGAAGAAGACTTGAAACTAGCGACTGAGACCATAAACTCATCAGGAAAGTGTTTACTGGGGGAATTATTCAGCTGAGAAGGAGAAACATTTTCCCATAATTTCTAATGGAGCCGGACTTCTTTTTGCAACCAGAAGAGTCGCCCCCTGCTGGATTTTCAACAGAATGCAGCTTTCAGGGACTTCAGCATTCGGCTTCATGTTGTAGACCAGAAGCTTCCCCGCTTGATTCTGACCCAGCCACCCCAACAACCTCATAAGACGGAGTCTTCACCGTGCGACACAACACTACAGTGAGTCTACAGCCGTGCAAGCAGCTCTGTGAAGCTAAATGCTTAACTTAGCGTGGTAGCATGCTAACGTTGCTAAACACAAAGTACAGCCTTCTTTAGTTTTTTAGTTTTTTAGGCAGGTTATGGGTCATAAACCAAAGTTAAATGATCACCAAAGTCGCAATAATGGCAATTTATGGCAACCCATCCAGTTGAGATATTTCACTGAGCAGCACAACGGTCGACCTCATGTGATGTTTAAATTAAAGAAAATCTTTGTTCCAGGTGCTGATAAAATGATTTGACTTGTTTTATACTCGTACAAAGTTAAACGGCTCATAAAACTTGATAGCTGAGGAATCACCGCATCTGTATTTATGGTGACAACCATTTCCTGTTTAGAGTAGAGAGCAGGAAATACATAGCCTACTATTTACCTGTTTGTTACCGCGGAAACGGATCACATTACCAAAATAAAGACAGCATGGGACCTTTAATGCTTCAGTGTTAATAATTGTTTTGATGGCTAAAATATCTGTCCTCTCCGTCCTGAATGTCTGTCTCTCTCCGGCTGAACTAAACATCTTAAAAACATCAGATTGGAAATGAAGTCTGGTTTGTTCTGATTGGAGCACCAGTGTCTTGATTTGAGTAATCACAGGTTGTGTTTGTTCGCCTCGTTCAGCGACGCCACTCATCCTAATGAGCGCACTAGACTCCCAGCTGCCTCTGTTTGGGTTCACGTTATTTACAGAGCAATTAGTCATGAAGCACAAGCTTCGAGTGGAATATCATCGCACAAAGTGATGGAGCAGCTCCTTCCTCACGAGGTCCACACACACTCAGGACCCCAGCAGACTGTGTTTGTACATGTATTTCTCACTCATTCAGCGACTCACAGTAACCTGAGTTTCCATTATAGACACAAACCCAAAGGCAGCTGACAGTCTGTGTGAGAAAGCAGGCCTGTCATCCTGTGCAGTGGAATTTAAAAAATGAAGATAACAGAGCTGAGGAGAGAGAGGACAGCTGCTTCGCTTGTCTTTTCTTCAAAGCTGCTGCAGATGAGATTTTCAAAGGAGATGCATTCAATTAACTCAAAACTGATTTACTTAGTTTTGTTAGTTGTTTTTTGATGACTAAAATAAATACATTTGTATTTATTTGTAATAATTTTGGGGGATTCCTTTTTGTTTTAAAGAGGTCATGTTGTGCTTTTTGGCTTTTTTCTCTCCTTTATTAAGTTATATACTTATTTGTGCATGTAATAGGTTTGCAAAGTGAAAAAGCCCAAAGTCCAGCCCAAAGGGGATCTCCCACAGAAAACTCCCGAACTGCCCGAAAAAAAGCAGAAGAGCAAGAATACTTGTATAAATATGAAATTCTGATGGAAATCTCAGCGCAGTTTAACAGTTTAACTGGGGCGATGTGTTCATATTTACGTGTCCCTGTTAGAAGACGAGCTGCAGCGCTTTGCACCATCTGCAGACGGGCGACACGATCCATTCATCCCAACGGAAAGTGCATTGCAGTAATCTTGCAGTCACAAAGGGTGAATAACGGTGTCAAAATTCTGCTTAGAAACAATCGGTTTCAGCTTAGCCAGCTTACTTAAGTGAAAGAAAGTAGATTTAACCACTAACCCAACGTGTTAATCCAGATTCACATCAGTTTTGACTCCTAGGTCAGCGATGGCATAGGCATACTGAGCTAGCAGGCCTAGATCGAGGTGTGAGTCCCAGGGGTGCCGTTAAAAACCATCACCTCTGTTTTGTTTTCATTAAAACTTAAGAGGTTGAGAGCCAGCCGAGCCTTTATGTCCTCTAGACATGCAAACAATGCAAAGAGTGTCATGTAACTCAAAGGTAACTCATAGATCCGGCTGTCATCTGCATAACAATGGAAAGAGATGCCATGTTTCCGCAGTATTGAGCCAAGTGGGAGGAGATTAAGGGAAAAGGGCCTAGAATTGACCAAACCAGGCCAAAAAAAGGTCCAGATTATTGATCGCCGTTTGTGCGTTTGTTTTGCAGACAAGCTGACGGCCATCAGCTGCTGGCTCGGATACACACAGCCATGACATACTGAATGTTTCTGTATTATCAGTCATGTGTTGCAGCGGGCGCACCCTCCCTGCGAGCTGCTGGGAGTTGTGCCATTGAGATGCCTCCGACCGACTGGCCTGATGCAGAGAGCTGGATCTGTTTCATCATGGGAAACACAGGTAAGTTAATAAGCCGTGGCACAGCCCCGTGTTGGAGACCAGGCCTGGTTGACATCATTTTGATATCTACTCGGGGAGCCCTCTGATTGGGCGGCGGCCCCGTGGAGACGGTTCTCATTACAGGCTGTTGTTTTGATATCTCCCTCTTCCAGACCTGCGCTCAGCACTTTCCGCTCGCTTAATTGACGACGGCAGCTTGCAGAGAGATGATACTGAGACCCGTTCAGCCTTGTTAACACATAACTCTGCTGTACGTTTCCAGATTGTACTGGAGGAGTGTCGCTGCTTAGGACAGCCGGTTTAAAGGCGAATGGAAAAGTCCTGTGGAAACGTAACCTGAGTTTCCATTAGAGACACAAACCCAAGGCAGCTGACAGTCTGCGTGAGAAAACAGGCCTGTCAGGTCTGTGCAGTGGAAATAGACAAGTGAACATCAAAGACAACAGAGCTGAGCAGAAAGAGGACAACTGCTTCCTTTAGTCTTTTCTTTAAAGCTGCTGACATTTTTTAATCTGTCAAACTTAAAAGATGGGGCTGCCATGGTGATGCTGAAGGCTTCTTAAGACTCATTACTTATTTATTTAGTTTTGTTATTTATTTTTAGATGACTGAAATAGATAAATTAGTATTTTAAATAATTTGGGGGGTCATATTGTGCCTTTGGCTTTTTGTGCATGTAACAGGTTTGCAAAGTGAAAAAGCCCATAGGGAGTTCCCATCTCCCACACAAAACTCTGCTCCTGAACACAGCCGTGTAGTCCAGCTTTACTTCTGTATGTGAGTGGCTCTGTAACACGTCATAATGCTCGCCTAGCAGCTAGTCAGGCTTAAAAACGTTCACTGAATACTATTATCCTTTGAAAATCACAATCAGCATCTATTAGCACTGCCTAAACAATCAAAAAAAGTCTCTAGTTAAGAGTTTTAAAATTAAATTCAGATGAAAATCTGTTTTGTTTTTTTAAATATTTGCAATGATCAGCAGCATTTTTGTTTTCCGAGCTGCACAGATGTACTTCATAGTGAAAGTTGCAGCCGTTTCTGCTTTGTTGAAAGTTTTTTTATTTTAAGGAAATAAGACTTTTTCACGTGAACATTGTGCAGGTGGCCACATCATGAGGGGGGGGCACTGAGGCTCACTGGTTCCAGGGAAAAGTAGACAATTACCTCAGTCTTGTCTTTTTCCCCTCGTCTTCTCCCTGCAGTCATGAATATTCAGAAAGAAGATATTTATGGCAGCTAATGAATATTCTGCACAAAGTCTGCTTCGCAAATTAGGCAACCAGAGGGAATTGGATAGCCACTAGGTGCTTCTCTCAAGGCAACAACAGAAAGGAAAAACAACTAACTTTGCTTTTGAATGGCTAATTTGATGCCATTATTACGACAGCTTAGATGCCCACAGTCCCAGATAATATATAAAGCAAAGTGCTGCAGAGACAAACTGCATCGTTTCACAATAAAACATCTGGTGGATGCTTTAAAATGCGCTCAGAATTCCTCCCGCCAAGTCTGTCGATGGCTGAAAAGTTGCCAAACAAGATTTCATGTTGGTGAAAAAGCTTCTTGGTGAAGTATCGATAACAGAGCAAAGAGCAGACACAATAATCTATAAGCAGTAGGATCTGCCCCGCAAGCATTTTCATAAACTTGTAGATGTGGACGTTTTCTCAAGGACGTTCTGTTCGAGACTCCTCACCGCAAATTAATCCCTCCACGCCAACCAAAAAGAAATCTATTTTTAGCCGTTCATTAAAGCCACTTGTATGTTGAGGCTCACACCAACATTTAGATTGGAGTAATTGGTGGGGTGGGTGTGTATGGGGTGCCTTGAATGTTTGCGTTTTGAACTCCTGCATTACTAATGACGATGTGTGGCGCTAATCAACGCCAGGGGGGGTGCCAATCAACGTGATTACGGAGGGCAACTGGGTAGGATCACTACAGCAAAGGATGCTGGGAGCTTGGGCACATACAGTATCTCACAAAAGTGAGTACACCCCTGACATTTTTGTAAATATTTGATTATATTTGATTGAGTGTAAAGTAGTGAGTGTGCAGCTGTATAGTGTAAATTTGCTGCCCCATCAAAATAAAACACCACACAGCCGTTAATGTCTAAACTGCTGGCAACAAAGTGAGGACACCCCTAAGTGAAAATGTCCAAATTGGGCCCAAAGTGTCAAAATGTTGTGTGGCCACCGTTATTTTCCAGCACTGTTGGGCATGGAGTTCACCAGAGCTTCACAGGTTTCCACAGGAGTCCTCTTCCACTCCTCCATCACGGAGCTGGTGGATGTTAGAGACCTTGAGCTCCTCTACCTTCCGTGTGAGGACGCCCCACAGATGCTCGGTAGAGTTTAGGTCTGGAGACGTGCTCGGCCAGTCCGTCACCTTTACCCTCAGCTTCTTTAGCGAGGCAGCGGTCGTCTTGGAGGTGCGTTTGGGGTCGTTATTGGGGGGTGGGAGAAATAATCGATTCTTAGATGCATCGCACCCTCTGGAGCTCATCCCCACAGAGATCTGAAATGCTCCCCGCCTGGACTCTTTCACAGATCTACTAAAAATCCAGCTCTTTACCCAGGCATTCAATCCTGGATGACTTTTTGTTGTTCTGTCACTGTCACTGTGTGTAAAGCGTCCTTGGGTCCCGTGAAAGGCGCTGGAAGTATTTATTTATTTATGTAACGTTAGCTAAATTAGTAACAAACTGATATTAATTATCAGCTGTAGGTCATCACTAACATCACAGAACATCTGGTGCAAGCTTAGACTAAACTGGTGTGCAGCTCTGTCCTGTACACAGACTGAAAATCCTGATAATTATTTTCAGTGTTCAGAGCAGTCTGACAAGAGGTTGTTAAAGAAATGAGGGACCATAGAGCTGAGGTTAAAAAAGTATATAAGGGATGAAAACTAGTCCTTTAAATCTAATTAGAAGATGTTTCTTTTGGATTTAAATGCACAAATTAACCGCTTAGTAATTATCCAGGGATCCTGTATAGAAAAAAACAATGCATAAAGATGCATTGATAATTGTTTTATAATCGAATCAGCAGTGACGACTTCTGAATCATAATCGAAGTCCGTTAGAGGTGCACAGAGATTCTCCATCCAGCTGAGTCGTTAGTCATTAATCATGTTGAGAATCATGGTCTCGGAAGCTTCCGGTCTCTACAACATGAAGCTCGATGCTGAAGTCCCTGAAACCTGCATTCTATTGAGAATCCAGCAGAGGCGGCGGACTCTTCTGGTTGCAAAAGAAGTACCTGGCTCCATTAGAAATAATGGGAAAATGTTTCTCCTTCTCAGCTGAATAATTTCTCTGGTGAGAACATTTAGTTTTCAGACTGTTGTTCTCTGGACAAACTTATCAGCCTGTTAAAATGACAGTTAACCTGAGTTACAGCTGCACCTAGCTAAGCTAGCTAGCTAGCTCCGCACACGGCCGTTAGCTCCGCCGTATCGTCACTTCCTGGGCGCTTCCTGGTTTCAAAAACTTGACATGGCGGCGCCTATCGGCCAAACTCGAGGCTTCAAAACGGCGGTCCACAAACCGACGGGTGACGTCACCATGACTACGTCCATTTCTTATATACTTCTGTGGTTGGAATACTGCCGTGCGGCCCAGTGTCCGAAGGGAGGGGATCACGCTCTGCTTCAGTTTGTCACAGTACACGTTGGCATTCATGGTTCCCTCAGTGAACTGTAGCTCCTCCGTGCCGGCAGCACTCACGCAGCCTCAGACCATTAAACCCCCACCACCGTGCTGGACTGTAGGCAGGACTCACATGTCTTTGTACTCCTCACCTGGTTGCTGCCACACACGCTTGACACCATCTGAACCAATTAAGTGGATCTTGGTCTCATCAGACCACAGGACCTGGTTCCAGTAATCCATGTCCTCAGTCTGCTTGTCTTCAGCAAACTGTTTGCGGGTTTTCTTGTGCATCATCTTTAGAAGAGGCTTCCTTCTGGGGCGACAGTCATGCAGAAAGTGCGGTCTGAGCCCTGACAGGCTGACCCCCCACCCCTTCAACCTCTGCAGTAATGCTGGCAGCACTCATACATGTATTTCCCAAAGACAACCTCAGGATATGACGCTGAGCACGTGCACTCAGCTTCTTTGGTCGACCATGGCGAGGCCTGTTCTGAGTGGAACCTGTCCTGTTGAGCCGCTTTTCCCCTGAAACCTGTTCAGATATTTATGAACCCTGATGACTTTGTAACACTAATGGTACATCGCCAAAATTATTTAACTGTCTGTCATTAGGAACGAATCAGAATGACTGTGTTGTATTTGTATGCAATTTATTTAATTTAATTAATTTCTTCAGTGCGTTATTTTGTGGCTAGAACAAATCTGTTGACACATCTGTTGTCTGTTAACATCTGATAGGCTAGTTAATGTTTTATTAGGCTGTAACTAATCTAAACTCAGGTTTACTAATTTTCAGGACAAACAGGAGCGGAGTCGGGACAACTGATAAGACCGGACCAGCTCGAATTTTTCGCCACCCTAAGTGTAAATTAATGTAATGTCAGCAGTCTGCTTTGTCCTGCCGTTTCAAGCAAACAGGAACCTCCGGGCCTAAAGGCCAGCAGGGGGCAACTCTGCCGGGTGCTGAAAGAAAGGTGATTGTATAGAAGTCTATGAGAAAATGTTGCTACTTGTCAGCTGATTTATTCCCTCAGTAAACACTTTCCTAATGAGTTTATGGTCTCAGTGGTGTTCATGGAGTCGTGGTTTGAGGTTACAGAATATGAGTCTAATTCTAGGAAACCCTGTTTCAATACAGTACAAACCTCAACACAGAGCTTCAGCAGGAACTGCCTCAGACCTGCGTCATGAAACATAACGTCATAAATAGTTAGCATATGTGATTTGTTGTGTACACTGTAATTCTTCTGTTCAAATGGCCAAACTGGGTGTTTTTAGCATCTAGGAAAATATAACCATTAAAAAACACAACACACCATTTCAGTGACATTTAGCTCCTTTTTGCTAATTATGCTAAGTTTTAACCAAATGTAGCCCAGTTCATCTTTGATGTCTAAACGTCTTTTGACCTACCAACAAATTAGTGTCTACTGGGAAGCGCTTTCCTGGGTGTCTCAGCTTTTACTTGTAGAGCTTTGAGTTCTGAATATAGGTTATACACAGATAGGGAAAAAACATTCTGGATTTAGGTTTCAAAAACATAAAAACTGAGACACTAAAAAAAGAGAAAGAAAAACTGTTGTGCCTGTGAGACCCAGAAACCCCCAGAGGCATAAATACACCCAACTCCAAAAAGAAAAGAGGCAGAGGGGATAAAAAATCAAGATGACAAACAGACGCAGGTGAAAAGGCAGCAGAAACTAAATTAAGTGGAGTTTGCTGCAGACTGTGAGTTTGTGTTAAAGTGTGTGTATTTTTGGGAAAAGGAAAACTCTATCCCTTATTACTAACTATCTGCTCTTGTCTTCCTGAAGGCTTCTGTGCCGTCTCCTCCTCTTGTTTCGGTATCATGGTGATTGGAGGGGAGCGGCGGCTCCGCAGGCATCTGCTCGTTTTGTTAAGAGCCGTGTGCAAGTAAACACTTTCTGCTCGCGACCATCTGTCCGAGCTCAGATCTGCATGAGAGTTGGCAGACTTGGCTGGAAGAGATCGAGAGGGAGGGAGGGAGACACAGAGGAGGGGAGAGAGAAGGAAAGGTGATGAAAGGAAACTAGAGACATGGAGGGAGGGAGAAAAATACAGGACATTTTGTGATTTTTTTTTATTTTTAATTTGCTGTTCAACAATCAAACACTATACTAACACTAGTGCCAACCCAGACTTAGGGCCAAATCCAAAACACCTCCAACTCCCAAATGACTGTGGAGAAAAAAAGAACTACATTTTTACATTTAGCTGACGCTTTTATCCACAGGTGCTATATAGGTCAGAGGTCGCATGCCTCTGGAGCAACGAGGGGTTAAGTGTCTTGCTCAGTGCTGTGTCACGGTGAGAATTGAACCCTGGTCACACCAAAGGGCACGTGTCTTATCCACTGTTCCATTGCCACCCTAACCGGAACTAATTGATCAAGTATTCGGTTTCTTTGCAAGTCTTTTCAAGTCCGAGGATGAAGGTTTGATGGTAGAAACGTGAGTCGGAGTCGGAGAGAGGAGACTTGCTACCAGCTCCTTTACGTATACGACAAATCTCTCCTTCGTTTCCACTAGGGCGGGAATCACCAGAGGACCCACGATACGATATTATCACGATATTTATGTCACGATACGATACCATTGCGATTTTTAACACATTGCGATATATTGCAATTTATTACCTTTTCTCCAACTTCAAATTGTGTTCCTAAAGGAAAACTCTTTTTCTCGTGGACTGAAAAAGCAACTGATTTTATTATTTTAGTGCCAAAAAGTAAAATACTCATGTAAGATTCATATAATACTGGCAATATAAAATCGATACTTGACCTTCATGTATCGATACAGTATCGCCACAGAAAATATCGCGATACTATCGATTCCCCGCCATCCCTGGTTTCCACCAGCGTCTTCCTGCAGCAGCTCGCCTCTGACGAGGCGTACCTCGTTAAGGATCCTTTGCATGATGTTGTCGGACACCTGGTGTCACAGTCTGACAAAGACTAAGATGCAGCCACTGCAGCTCGTTCAGCTGCTGGCTGAAGCCTCTACTGCACAGATTCAAAAGCTTTTGTACCTACTGGTCACTTCAGCACCAACATGTGTGGAAACATGGCTACAGAAATGATCCTCACTAAAAACGAAAACAGCCAACATGAACACATAAATAATGAGGCGGGAAAAACCAATATTTGGTTTGATTACCAGGCTGGATAATTAACAAAGAACATTTTGTAGGGCCAAAAGCAAATGAAAGAACTTGACATTCTTAACTTTCTACTTCTGTTGAATGTCTGCTCTAAAAAGCACAAATACTCCAACTTGACTTAGGTTTAAATTCTGGACCAACATAATTCAAGAAAGAGGGAAACAGGGGTGAACCTTCTGAATGAGGAGAAAGGCAATCAGCCAGGATCCGAACGCGAGCGCTGCAGTCTGTGTGTTTACGTCTGAGTCCATCTGCTCGTCTTCATGGCTGCTGTTATCTGTCTGTCTGTCCCACCTGCCTGTATTTCGAGCCTTCGGATACACAGAACAAAGGGGAGGAAATAAAAACATGTTGATGAGGTGCACACCCATGCAGAGCTTTCCATCCAGCACTGTGCTCTTCGGATAATCGCTGGATCAAATCTAAACAGCTGCTTTCCAGCTCTGTCAGCCTGTCAGGATCCAGGCTGTGTTGACTTTGAAATAATTAGCTGTCTTCACTGTTAACCGTCTGGAAATTAGAAATAATGAATTATTGTCTATTGCCAACGAGCATAGCGAAAGATTAGTGCAATACCATCTAGTTCTCTGTTCTGTATGGGCGATCAGACTGTCAGCAGTACGGGATGTGAACAGGACTGGATATCACCCGTTAGATCTGTATTAGGAAAGAACTGCACCACAGTTATTATCTTTAGTACTCAGAATGAAGCTGCATTGACTGTCAGGAAATCTCTGACACACAGGTGATAAAATATGAAGCACTGCAGTAAAATGTTTGTCTTGCTTCTATTCAGAAACACATTTATTTAATCTGTGTCTCAGTAGATTTAAAAAAAAAAAAGAAAAAGTTATGCTTTTGGAAAGCATCCCATCTCTGTGTCGGCCATGTTCTGTTCAAGTCACGTTGCAAACAAGGGTGTAGGAGGAAAAAGGAACTCTGAGGTGAAAATGAGGCAGTGCTGAAACAATTCGACAAGAAGTCATTAGAGGACGTCACTTCGGGGTGTGGGGAGAGAATAACTGGTACATCGCAGCTTTGCACTTAACAAAGTCAAAGTCCCACTTGCAGAGAAACATCAGAGCACTGCCCTTGATGCCTGTATGAAAATGACTGGCTCTTGCTGGTCAGATGGTGAATGAAACAGCTGCTGCAAGCACAAATCCAGTACTCCGCTTCAACTCAGGACTCAGGCCCAGGGACCTCCCGTCGCTGCAGGGCTAAGAAAAAAAACAAAAGATGTAGCTACATCGTCGGACGAGAGTTCGAACACGGTGAGCCGGCAGCCTCTGACCTCACAGCTGCTGCAGCTGCAACGGATGATCCAGCCCGACTCGATGAGCTCAGCTTGCTAGTGTTGATGTTAACGTTACCAGATGAACAGGCCGTATGTGAAACTGGCCTACTCTCAGTCCACTCAGTTTCTCGCTTGATGTAAAGTGTGCAAACAAAATTATAGTAAACACAGGCATCCATTGGCCAAACCTACTGCATGATATGAAGCTGGTACCAGTGAAGAACGCTCACAGCCAAAGCCTCCTCAGTGCCGTACTCGATGGTTTGTTGCATGAGGGCCTGAAGGAAACCCCTGAATGGCTGGGCTCTGGACAAGTGCTTGTTCATGATGGGAATTATTCATTCTCTGTGAATAATGTTAGAAAAAGCACGGCGTAGACCTGCTGCATGAAAAGTGCTCTGAGATATCTTCTGTTATGATTTGGCTCTATATCAGTGTAAGTGACTCCGGCTGTGATGGTGCATCAGTGATGATGGAGTGGGAGCCAAGCTGAAACAGCTGTGTCCCTCACTTATACCGGTCTGGTTTGCGGCTCACACGCTGTAGCTGTCGGAGCGTGACAGCATCAGATCAATGCCTCTACTGGCTGAATCGAAGGAGACACTGAATGGCGTGTACAAGAACTACTCCCGCTCTGCAGGGGGTCCCCGTGAGCTCCGTGCACTGGGGACAGCCACAGGCACAGATGTGGTCAGACCAGGCGACATCGACGGGACAAGATGGCTTCCACATATGTCCAGGGACCTTGAAGGTTTGGTGGAGAACTTCAAAGTTACCCCTGTTTCACTCTGAGAACCAAATGACAGGGAGGCCTGTGCAGTAATAAAAGGCAGGGCATGTGGACTGACCTCACAGATGGTCTCTGATGGACTGCAAATGACAAAACGGTCACTTGTAGCCAAGCAGGTTAGTAGAATTTATTTTGTTTAATTATTGAACACTTATTTAGTGATATTAATACACACGCTCAATATGAAAAGATAAGAAATATTTTGTGAATAATGTAGGTTTATGCAGTTTGGACAGTTTTCAGCATCATAGTAAATATGTAGATACAGATTTCAGATACACATTTCAAATATGTACTATAATTACAATATAACTTACCTCATGTTTATGGATTACAACGAGTAAAATGTTTTCCTTTTATTACAAACGTAGACCGACCCAGGACCAAGGCTCCAGAGGGTACTAGATGAGATTGAACCTGGAAACACCGGCTCAACAGGAGTGAAAGGGACGAACTCACTACATCGACGACCTGTGCGGGTTCCTCTCCACACGCTTTGGGAATCTGGAGATGGGAATTTAGACGGCAACCTGCACCCTCTTTGATCTGCGTAACTGGCCAGCAGACACCGCTGAACCGGCAATGTTTGTCAGTGCTGAGCTCATCGAATTCACGGAGCATTTCCAATCCGTCTTGCAGCATGTGGGGACATCACTTCTGTAGCGGCAGCTAAAAGAAAGAGAGCGGTTTGAGCTGTAAGTCCTCAATCAGCATCACTTCAGGCACCTTGAAACCCAGGGTGCTGGGGCAGCAGCTACTTAAGGGAGGTTTGAGCATGTGAGGGTCACACAAGTGTTCCCAAAGAGTTAATTCTGCTGTGAGCACGGATTCACCAGCATGAAGAGAATTAAGTCAGACTGGAGGTCTTGATTGTCTAACGAGAGGCTTAGCTTCCTCCTGCACGTCTCAGTTCAGGGCCCTGCTGCCCAGCAATTCAGTGCAGAGAAAGCAGTGAAACCAAGTGGTGCGACAGTAGAAGAACCCAGTTCAGGGACTCTTAACGCATGGACCCTCCCCGTCGCTGCCTGTTATCAGAATCTATTTTATGTATTGTATCCAACAACAGTTAAATGTTTCCTGCTCCTTGAAAGCAGAATCTGTTTTTCTCGCTTTGCATCAGTCCTTTCTTGTGCTGTGGCTGATTTACCTCTAGTTTCAAATCTAATCGCTCCAGTAGAATTTAAATAAAAAGGCTGAGGATTGGATAATAATACGATCAACGTTAACTTTTAAGGAAACTGAGACCATTTTACACGCCTGGATCACTGCAACAGCCTCTTTACCTGCTTAACCCAAAAATCTATTGATCGACTGTCCAGAACTCAGCAGCCAGGCTTTTAGCCAGAACAAAGAAATATCACCCTGTTTTAGCTTCATCACACTGGCTCCCAGGATCTTTCAGAATTTAATTTAAAATGTTACTGATCACTTTTAAAGCTCTTCACGGCCCCTCGCCTTGTTATATTTCTGACCTTTTAGTCTCATCACGCACCAGCACGTACCTTAAAAACCTCAGGCAGAGGTCTGCTGTCTGTTCCAGGGTCTCGACTGAAAACTAAAGGGGACAGTTTGCAGTCGGGGCCCTGAGTCTCTGAAACAGCCCGCCCGAGGAAATCAGGTCGGCTGAGTCAGTGAACTCTTTAAAGTCCCTTCTTAAAACATATTTTTATAGTGGAGCCTTTCCTCATTTTAGTTGATTTGATCATATTCTATTTTATATACATTTTAGATTCACTTTAAAGGTCTATTTTAGTCTCTTAAGTGTTTTCTTGCTTTTATCATGTATTTGTTTTTATTTTGGTCTTTACACTTGTTAAAGCACTTTGTAACTTGTTTTTGCAAAGTGCTCTACAAATACTGATTATTATTATTATGGAGGATGGTGGAAATAGTTAAGAGCCCCGCTGAACTAACAAACATGTGGTTTAAAAGCAACAAATCAAACAAGCTGACAAGGAACTCAACCATCAATTTTTCCTAGAAGCAAGCTGTAATTGAGAATTAACTTTTCTCTTCACTTCCTTGACCAAGTTCACCATCCAGAGAAACCAACAAAGACTGAAAGTCTTCACCGTCTCACTTCTAGAAAAACTTGTGAGTCTGCAAGTTGTTGTTTTCTCTGTAATCGCTCCTAATTTCTGGGAAATGAAGCGTCCAGTATTCACACAGTTCTCTCTCTGCCGTTTGGGACCACCGGCGTGCAACTTGTCATCACATTAGCTGTCAGCCCAGACATCTGCCATTTTTCCATCTCGTTAAAAGTACATTTATGATAATGGCCATTTTACAATAAGTTTGGAATTTGTGTTTCTACAAGGACACCGAAACCAGCAGCTTTTCAGTCACTGGTCTCAGTCTTTAAGGGCTGGATTGCATGTGGACTTTATGTGACTTTGACAGTAAAACTTGGCAGATTATTTGCACATGATGATCCAGGTAGATCTCAGCAGGTCATACATCCTTTTGTTCATGTCTCTGCTAAATCTCTCCATCACCTCGCCTCTTTATCCTTTGAGCTGCTGAGTTGATCTGAATGATATGCGCCCCGACCTTATCCCGTCTCTCCGTCCTCCAGTCTGTCACGTTGTCCGTCTGTGGGCCCATCAGAATCACAATCACTTGTTTTCTCCCGTCACTGTGTTCAATGAACACATAGGAAACGGATGGAGCATGAATTCTTATACAGTTGGCACAACTTGACGGTGCATATCTGTTCATATACAGCCTCCGTCTCATCGCAGCAATATGTTGTAAGCAAACGTTACCAGTAGGGCAAGAGGTCACACGCCTCTGGAGCAACTAGGGGTTACCCGATCGCATCTCATGTGTCACATATACACGCTTTGGAAAAGCCGTGTCTATTGTATGCAAAACGGCGATTTTGCGTGTATACGATACGCTGCAGTTTGCAATAGCGTTGCAACACAAAGGCTAACCCTACAGCTGTGCACATCGGCCGTGAGGCTGTAGCGTTAGCCGGTCGACATGCATATATGTACTGACTTAGGTTTAGGCACTAACTAATGCCATGGTTGAAGTTAGGGAAGTTGCATTATTTGCCTATTCGATATTGTTTAGCCAAGCTAACAGTTAGCTCTGTGAATGGCACACACATAGAACATAGAATCACATAGTACAGGCTGCACACAACAATAAACACTGCTATAATATAATAAACACAACAGTACAATGGTGCGATCAGTTTACGTGCATGTGCTTAACATGAACTCTACTGATGGTACTATGCTAACTAACCATGTTAGCAGGCTAAGCAAGTTTAGGTGAACTGTGAGCTTGTTAGCATGTTAACATTCGCATGCTAATATCCTGAACTTCAGCACATACTGAACAGTTAGATTAGATTCTTATTGTCCTTTTTAAGGAAATTTGTTTCCACCATCTAAACCTACACTACCAATATAAACAACGTGAACAGTTGTTGAGGTAAATGTTTACATTTGAATCTAGGCGTGCTAGTATGGAGGACTGATCCTGACAAATTCAGAAATAAATACAGAAATAAATAAATGCTCATTAAATAAATCAGCATCTGTTTAAATGCACAAAAAATAAAGTAAATAAATCAATGTAGGCAGTAATTAAATTATACAAGGAGACATAAATGTATGTCTATTTTAATTAGCTTTTTTACATATTCTTTTTTACTATTCTACTTTGTAATAATTACCTTATTTATTTATTGTCCGTTATAATCTTAAACTTTATTTATTAATTATGTCTTCTTTAAATGTATTTATGTGTGTTTTAATATTAGACAAAAATATCTATATAATCTATATATCTATATAATATAGACAAAAATATTAAAACACACACATAAATACATTTAAAAAATAAGTAATTAATAAATAAAGTTGAAGATTATAACGGACAATAAAGAAATAAGGTAATTATTACAAAGGTGAATAAGTAAAGAAGCTAATTAAAATAGACATATACATTTATGTCTCCTTGTATAATTTAATTACTGCCTACATTTATTTATTTACATTACTTTTTGTGCATTTAATTGGATGCTTATTTATTTATTGAGCATTTTATTTCTGTATTTATTTCTGAATTTGTCGGGATCAGTCCTCCATATGCTAGTGCACTGTTAGCATGAAATCTACTGGGTTGATGGGACCACTGTGCACAAAACAGTCCAGGTTCCCATTTAGATGAAGAACCCCGGTTGAGGTCATGAACTCTGTTTCTATTTTGTGATGCAAAACCTGTAAGAAGGAAACCTTTTCCTCCCATGTTGACTGATAACACATCACCATAACTTGTAGAAAAACGTTGGCTATATATTGTTGTCGTCGTTAGGTACCACCGATCAGCTGTAGGGAAGCGGCAGGTAATCCCTGGAAACACTCTGGTCCTCTGCTGATTCTCTCATGAATTAGAGCAGAATGGATTTGGCCAGCTGAATGTTTTTCCTCTGTGTGCACAGCTGCTGATGCTGGACAGGGTGAACATGAGATGAAGGGCACAGAAAGTGAGAGCTCACTTTAGTCTCAAGGGTCCGTATTATTCTCAGTAAATACCAAAAGCATTTGAAGCCCTGATCCCGTATCTCTGGCATTTTTTTATCAGTGACTAAAGGATGCTGAAGAGTTTGGGCAGAAAATGTGAAACAAACCTGGGGCACATTTGGAACAAGAGGTTTGGACACTAAATTTGAGTTCAGAGATATGGAGATACACAAAACTAACAATCGGACAGAGATGACTGACAGAGTGAGGAAGCCTCAAAGAATAGATGATATTTACTTATTTGGAGGATGAGTCCCTCTGAGCTGCCCACACATTTCATATTTCTGCTTTGGAGAGTCGGGACGCAGGTCTCCTCCTCACGGACCGGTAGCTGAGACGAGGAGACAGGATCAGCCTGGATTTGTGAAGTGTTGTGTTGCCATAGATAGAACTTGCCAGGGGTTCTAATGGATAGAGAGCTAACAATTTATCTCCCCACAGATGAGACCCCTAGACTGGTAAACCCGACGCCTACATTCCCTGCTCCCCTTGCTCCCCTCCCACGCTGTCTGTCTGTCGGTCTGGACGAAGGGAAAGCGTCAGTGTTTCTGCCCCGGAGGGGGGTGAAAATACACACTGGCAAGATATGTAGTAAAATACCAGAATAACAGGAACATGTCTGCTTTTTATTTTTAACAAGGCATGAACATTAGCTTCCAGCCAGGATTTCTGTAAACATCCTCTGTGCCAAGTGTGTCTTGTGTTTGAACCAGTAGCTCCAGCGCAGAAGAGTTCACGCAGAGACAACACAGGCAGCCATGCCTGGAAGGAGCAGCTCACCAACCCAACAGTGTTTCCCAACAAACACTCTGGCTGAGGTCAGACAGCGGGACCTCATGCTCAGATAACTGATGCTCTCACCCTTTATATATTGTCCTTCTATTTATAAATACTGGGTTCACCTCTCAGTGTAACACAGTACAAAACTGTGTCAGCAGAAGCTGTACATTATGACCTTCGTGAAGGGAGGAGTTATTACAGGGCTGTTGTTAGACTATGTTAGTCTACCTGATAAACTGGTGACTAACTGCTGCAGAGTTCTGCCGATGGTAATTTGTTTATCTGGCTTGCCCAGTAGACTTTTCAATAACCATCAGTGTTGGTACATATATTACAGATATACATACTGTATTGATCCCTTGACTTTTCATCTAGTGCCACCTGGGTCAAAGTGTCCACACTAACCCCTGTCAGCCTGCAGCTGTGGTCTCGTTTAAGATTGTTGGGTCCCCATGTTATGGGAAACAACAAAGCTGTCTACATGTACTGTAAGGCCCTAGTAAAGTGGCCTTGAATGTAAAACAAAACGCCTGGAACAAATTTCCTCTGGTCCAGGAACTCACAGCTGAGTGCGAGATGATTCCTACTGGCCGAGCCCCTCACGGGCTCAAAGGGGCCCCATGGCTTGGCCGTGACGTCACTAACCCCAGAAAAGGAGAACACAACAGTCTATCCTCGTGGATTCCTATTGGGCGAGCCCCTCACGGGCGCACAGGGGCCCCCGTGGCCCCGGTGGCTTGGCCGTGACGTCACTAAACCCAGAAAAGGAGAACACAACAGTCCATCCTCGCCTTTCCACTTGCAGCTGCCGTTGCTACAGGAGGAAACTTTAATCCCATGTCGTGGAAGAACGTCGGTCCAGAACAGGCTGTTTTCTTTTCCCTTTTATATATATTTTTTTGACGTTTGGATCACAAAGACCGTTTTTGTCATTGTCCAGTTTGTATTCTGTTAGTTTCCTGTTTTATTCTGAAAATGTCTTCCTCTTGTGTCTTGGTTTTCTTCATTTCCTGTCTGGGTTCTCACTGTTGATTTCCCAGTTCGTTACACCTACGTGTTAATCATCTGTGTATCCAGGTCTCTTTCTCTGTCTGTACAATAAACCCATAAAAAACAATCTTGTGGCACTGTGTTGTAGCTAACAGCTGGTTGTGAGGATCCGATTCACCGTTCACTGTCCTCACTAGGCAAATCCCTCTTCGAGACTGTTTCCTTGTTTGGTTTTTGGTCCCTGATTCTCAGGTGGTGCCCCATATTTATTCATCTTTTGTTTTGTAACTGTAGGCTTATTCATATTTCTAAATATCTTCTATATTTGCTAGTAACCAAAACTGATCCCAACAAGACTGAATGTTGAAGCCAGATGTTAGCTGCTAAATAATAAACAACATAATTAATCTTAACATGACTTGACTACAACTCTCCAAATACTGAAAACAGAAATTCAGCTTGGCCCAGGAATCTAAAACGAGTTTAGGTTTTGCTTTTGTTCAAAATCATAACTACACCTTATTATAATTATATGGGAGGTGATGGTACAGTGGATAAGACGCGTGCTTCTGGTGTGAGAGACCCAGTTCAATCCCCCACTGTGACCCATCCACCATGTGTCCCTGAGCAAGACGCTTAACCCCTCGTTGCTCCAGAGGCGTGCGACCTCTGACGTGTAGCAGCTGGAAGTCGCTTTGGATAAAAGCGTCAGCTAAATGAATAAATGTATTAATATCGTGCCAATAACATGTTAACATGCTAACTAATATGCTAAATGATACCATGAGATGCACAAAGTATAATTAGGATAGGATATAATTAGGAACTTTGGTTTTGTACCAAACTTGGTTTTGACCTAAACCTCAGCTGTGAACAATTACTGACACAGAGTGATTAAACGTTCCCACAAACATGTTAATGTTCAATATGATTGAAGGTTTGTGGCTGTTTGTCTCTTTTCTGAGAAACCAGGGCTGAAATATTCAATAGATGCTCCCAAAGCTTTTCTAATATGAATTAAAAACTGCCATGAAATCATTTTGGGCTGAACTCAACAAACCCTCCCAAAATTGTCTGAGCTTTACTTGTGACTGGGGTCTGACAAGGCTCCAACAGATAAAATTATTTCACCCCTAAGACATCCTGCTGTTAAAGATCTGCTAGTTATTTTTAAGCAGCACATATTCTACCATGGTTAATATTCAGCATCCAGCACAATGCCAATAAACAGAATTAAAATTCCTCAAGCACAGCTACAGTGTTTGTGCAGTGGAGATGCATCTTCACCTGAAACCTTGAAAAACAGCCCGAGTTGATTCTTGTTTCTTTAAAAACGCAGCTCACTTTATTCTCCGCCGAGCTTTCTCATCTGTAAGTGGTCACTGTTACGCTGATTTAAATTCAGCTGGGGTGTCTCGCAACCTCCTGCAATTGATGCTTAACAAGGGTTTACATTTTAAAATCGGTGCTAACAAGGGCAGTGCCATTCCAGAGGTTTTAGGATTTAGCTTGGCCCGGAGGTAGATAGGCTGACTAATAACCAAAAACACAGAGCTCACTGCTCCTGCCAACATGCCCCTGAGCTTCACTTACCTCCTTCGCTGCTCATTTGCTCAGAACAGGTAGAGCTGAGTGGAAACATCTGGCTGTAAATCCAGAAATATCAGTAGTCCGTATTCTTCCCTGTTCCTGCAGCCTACTTAACATATTGAAAGTCTCAGCTGAACGTGTTTACATAACCCTCCGATCGTTTGTATTCTGTTTTCCTGCTTATTTTACATTCTGTTTGTGTGCTGCCGTTCTAGTTTCTTTCCCCCTGCTGAATCGACTCTTCCCTCCACATGGATCAGCAAAGTTTAATCTCTGATTTGAACTGAAAAGTTGCCGGTTAAATCCCTGGCAGCAACAAGAGTTTTAGCTGCTGACTGGAGGGTAAGTGGTGCCTAATCTGGAGCTAGATGTAAACCTGAACCTGAACCTGACCTTGGACTTAAAGATGACTGAAAACGTGGGAGTCCTGCTACAAGCTCCTGCAACTTTCCCTGGAAGCGTAAGTAGCTCGGACAAAATATAAATACCAGCAAAGTTCACGGCCGAACATGCTAACATGGCAACATATAACATTTAATCAATGTCACTTTGCATTGTTTCATTTTTGGTAACTGTTTTATAGTGGTAAAAATATAGTTTTTAAATTTTAATATTGTACAATTTATTATTTTTGATATTGTTAGTGTCATGTTTAAAGAGGTGGTATTCTGCTTTTTGCCTTTGTTCCCTCTCCTTTATTGAGTTATGTACCTTTTTTGTGCATGCGAAGTGAAACAGCCCAAAGTTAGTTCCCATCTCCCACAGAAATCCCTGTGACGTCACAGGGATGAAAGCTAACGCTCGCCGAGCGGCTGCTCCGACACGCCCTCAGAAACAGCGAGCTGCAGCACACAGCTCTCCTCTCCCTTCCAAACACTAGCTACCCTCCAGGCAGTCAGTGGACATAAAGTTGTTACTGTGATGTAGAGACAGAGCTCGGTTACAACTTTATGGATGAAAGATCCTTTTGTTACAGATTAATAACTCACCGCTCTGAAACTCTTGCTCCAGTCCATGTTGCCAAGCTGGTCGGCAACACGTGCAGCTGAACCCGAGCTGTTTACCGGCTTCTCGCTGACCCGCCCTACTCTGCTTCTGATTGGAACTGCGCATGTGCAACTCCCAGCAAAGATCATTTAGAGACGAGATGTATCACTCCATAGCTAAAACGAAGCCTTCAACACAGGGTGAAAAGAGGAGCTGCAGCAATGAGCAGTCTGACAGAAATATAACCATGTGAACCTGTTCAGGTACGACCTCTGAATAAGATTTTGACCCTGAAAATGAGCAGAACACCACCTCTTTAATGTCACTTATCACTTTACTTTATTCCATGATATCCACTTGCTGCTGTAATGTTTGAAATTTCTCACCCGTGAGACCAATAATGGCTGATCTTATCTTATGTTTATCAGCATAAAACATTTAAACATTTTAACACTTTTGTTTTTGTTTTGGCTTCTTTAGATTTAGATATTTTTAGATTTGATTTATTTGCACCTTTGAAATTACATAGAAATGACAATAACAATAAAACAAAAAAAATATATAATGTGCAGGAAGAGGCAAAAACCCCAAGTGGGCTTATTTAACGGCTCCAGCTAGAGATCTAATTTTTGAAGGTGTCTGGGTAAACACTGGGTAAACTGTGTAGGAACTGTAATTCTTGCATTGTCCTGGCACACTGTTCACAAATGGGGGGACTTCATATAAAACAATTGCCTACACACTGTTTACCGAGTGTGGATGTAAACACCCTGCAAGTAAAGCTGAAAGTCAGCATTTAAACCACACTCTCATTGTTCCAGTTGAAATCCACTAAGCCAGAGCAGAGAGGCAGTACAATAGATAATAACGTATGTCCCTGCCCGAACAGGCTACTCTCAGACAGCACTGTAATTACTTGCTACAACTATTCTCGACACTCCACATGGGAAAACTGTGATAAGACCTCAGGATTGGAGGAGTGCAAATGTGCAGTCACCATTAGATACGGTACACCTCTTCATTTAAACGCTGGCCCGGACGCCCCCCAACTGAAGGTTTTCCATTTTCTGATGCCCCAAAAACACAAACGTGTCAAGAACTCACGACTACAAGTCGACAAGTGGTCGCATGTTTATGATATTAATTTAAATATCCTAGTCTATGTTTTTTAGTGCATCAGAAAATGGTTTCCGTAAGAGTGTTAACTCTGCGCTACATTACAGAGAAATATAAAACCATTATGAGCCTTTAAAATATCAGTTTATAAGCAGCCTGTTAGCAGCGAGGGCTAATGGTTCTGAATGTGTCGGAACAACCAGCGAGGAGACTGGGCTGAATTTTGTTTATCTTTTTCAAGTTTTAACACAATATATCATCACTGTGTTGTTGTTTAAAACATGGGAATAAATAACTTCCAACGACACAAGAACAAACGCTCACAGAGTGATCAGCGGGACGGATTAACTGGCTCCTCTCAAGCCTCTCCTGACTGTCGCGTCTTCCTCGTCACTGGGAGGCTGCGCAGCCCGCTTCTGTTGCCCTCTTGACTTTTATGTTAGAGGAGCTGGTCTTTGTTTCAGCGCACCTCTGCTGTCTTTTTTAATTGCTCTTTCATACCCACCTCCATCAAAATTTTAAATAGATCTGGATGCCGAGGCCTGGGAAATGTACAATAACTTTTTTTTTTATCTTTATTTATTTATTTGTTTTAACCTTCTATTGGACTGTGTATAGCCTACGTCTTCAGCTGTATTTTATATGTATTTATGGTCTGTTAGGGCAGCTGTACTTGGCACTACGCACTCTTGAGTCCATGACAAATTTCCCTAAAGGGGACAATAAAGTATATTCTATTCTGCTACTGCAAACTGCTTCATCTAACATAATCAAACTGGTATTCAGTGCAGTTTATTCTGATCCACAGTCACATCGATCAAAACTCTCAATTCAATCTTCCAACATGGGAAATCTGATATGTAATAGGGTTAAAAACAAACATACAAACGACATGAACAAAGATACAAACAGCTGACACTTATATATTAAATTACTTTAAGTCATTACACTGAGCTGTGGCTCCTTAATTTATCTTTCGGCTTTGACCAATTTAGAGACTGATATGTCTACACTGCACACATGCCAGTCCACAGTGTTTTAGACAATATGTAATAGATTTAGCTTTGATCATTTTCAAGCCGAGAATGTGAAAATAAATAAATTAATAAATACAAATAAAGCCAGCCAACCCAGAGTGACTTCACCTAAGTCATAACTTAATAATGACTTGGCCAAAGACATGATTAGACATATAAATTCAAAAAAGGAGAAAGACATAATGAAGATAAACTCTCATTAGTCGTTTTACTAACTGCTCTTTATGCAGCTGTAGTCGGGGGAGATAATCAGTCGTTATCAGCAGTGGGTGACTTGGCCATCCAGCTAATATCTGCCTGATATATTAGCAAACTGATATTATATATCTGTTCTGAAATGAAGTTGCTGGAGTGTGAAAAGTCACTAAATCCTGAGGAAAAGTTGCCAAGTTGGCAGCAGTGAAGGGGACGCTGAGGAGAGAGGCTGTGCATGAAAAGACAAACCCCTGACCTGAAGTCATCTTTCTAAAATGTCAGAGTTAGAGGAGATCTCACTTAAAACTTAAACAGGAGCTGAACTGTTTGTTTGGCAGCGGCCGTCTGCCAGAGCCGGCGAGGATGGAGGGATGGGAGAAAGGTGGGAGAGGAGGGGCAGGGAAGGTGATCAGACCGGCTTCCCACAGTTCTGCGGGATCGTGAGAACGGCGGCGAGGACCGAGCCCAGCCGTCCACAGTGTGGGCTAATTGATTTAAGCTGTTTCTACGGGGGGGATTTACCTTGCCGGTAATTAGCGGTGATTTCTGACAGCGTGGCGGCTCACCGGGCTGAGAGACCCCGCAGACGGATTTACACAACAGGATCAAATCCAAAGATCTAACTTTTTTTGTGGTCATGGGGTCAAAACGTGTAAATCTCTAGACACAGAGTTTATAATTCTGCAGAGAAGCAAATAAAATCCCCCCCAAAAATCAGCCTTTACATTCCCCTAACACAGGCATGCGCGCACCAGTACGTCCATAATAATCAACGCACACAGTGTCTGTGGAATCAGAGCCTTAAAATAACATTTCTGTATCCAACATGCAGAATAGACACAGGTCTGCAGCACCTGCATTACATCTCCAGCATTTCTGCTTATCTTTTCATTCACCTTTTGTGCAGCATGTTGGGATTCTGGGTCCTCTTGTGTTTTTAATGATGCTATTTGCTTAAAATGTTGTTTGTTTAAAAGAGGAAGGTGAATGTGTTTGTGTGGATAAATCTGTTACCTTTTTATTATTTGCCATAGTGGGGGTGGTGCGGTGCAGCATGATGTTAATATAAATCATTGCTGCTGCAACATCCTGATAAATTCTGATGTTTCTTTGCACCAGTGAAGTCTAACTTTAGCCCCCGTCCCAGGACTCTGGCACTGCCGTCTAAATGTGGAACCCCACATGGAGTCAGATTTTTCCATTTGTTTGGACAACATTTCAAAGACCCAAACTGTGTCACAGATGCAGAAAAGGCGGATTTGAGCCGGTGGTGTAAATTCAGCGTTTTGAAACTGCGCCCGGTTTCCCTGAAGTGTCACGGTGCCAAGTTTGAATTTGCTCTATTTTAAGCCGGTCGACTGTGACGATAACCTCCTGGGTGAGAGAGGAGTGAGGAAACCTGCTTTACTGTGACACAGAGTTTCTTCCCCTGAAAGTGCTTTTCTATAGTTAGAGGGGTTTGAATCATCGTGACTTCGGCTCGTGCTTGTAGAATATACAGACGTTGCTTTGCTCTAGTTAAAAATAATCCAGACAAACGTCTTCACTTAGAAATCTTTAAGTGGAGCAAAATAGCCGTGTCCGCCCAAATAATCAGTGGCATTGATCAGCAAGTTTAAGCGAAAGAGACTGGACTCAGAGAAAAGGCCGCATGGTGTTGTTTGATTTCATTGTGTTTTGCACTTTTGACTAAAAGTTCTTAGCTCGAGGTCCCTTAAGAGGCCTTTAGACTTCAGAAAAACAAACCTTAATGGCTCGTGATCACTTTTAATGACGCAATGAAGCCCTTGTGACCCCTCATCTACATCATGTTATGAGCAGGTCAACCAAAAAGCGAATGTTCCTTGACAAATTGTTTCACTTTAAAAAGCCTTGGAAGGATGAAATATATCCATATTTAACAAGAAAAAAAAAGCAAAAAAACCATCTGATAAGCTGATATACGTACATTTTCTTTCTTTTCCCTTCAATCATTTAGGGAATGGATGTCAGGTAGGAAGCACTACAGCTTCCCACGTGCAAAGACGTCTCCTAACATGCTAAACGGCGTGGTTTTTCAGGTCTCAAGGGCTGTGTGAAAGCGAGATGACTGCTAAGGTGAATTTTTTTTCCGTCGTAAAGAGACGATTGTCCAGATGGCGGCTCGGGGGATGAAGTGTTGCTCGGAAGCCAAATGAGTGGCTACGCTGCGCTGTAAATAAAACGGCGCTCGGTGCCCAGCGAGCACGTCGGCCTGCGTGGACGTGTGGGAGACTAATGGCTTAGAATTAGCCGTAGTATGTGGGCCGTCTGTCAGCGCTATCGCCTGGTAAACGGCACTTTGGGACATCGGGGTCAGACCTGCCTCCTCTGTGCACAGCCACCCGCCCGGCACTGCGGAATTATGGGTACTCCTGTTTGTATGCGCGCGTGGGTTGGCTTCCTCTCGGTTCATTTAGGGTTCATTTCACTGGGAGGAAGAAGAAGCTGCGAGACTGCTGAAAGTTGCAAATGTTTTGTAAATGAAATAATAACACTAATGTCTCACATCCAGGCTGCAGCGAAATCTTTTCTTGGTGACCCGCTGGAGGAAAATGTTCCGCTTCATGAATCATTCAGCTCCAAACCTCCAAACCCTTAAAATTTACATTATAAATAAAATGCCAAAGTAAAAGGAGAGAGATGTGGTGGGAAGCTCCTTCCTTAACTCGACCTTTAGCTTTAAGAAATCAGTGGTTTACAGTCAAAATGTGATCACATGTCAGTTAATAAACTATAACACTTAAAGGGTTGAATATCTACTCAGCTACAAATCATTCTGAGCCTGCAGATGACAGAAAATATCCTGGAGGTGCTCAGCATCATGGAAACAGCTGCAGTTTCATGGCAACAGAGCAAACAAAATCTGATGGTGAGGAGCGTCTGATATCAACAGCTCCGGAACAATCTAAGCAAGTGGACCTTCAGTTGAGATTGTGTTGTCAACATCGTGCCAAACAGTTACAGATTTCTGAGTGCACTTTAGACTCAGTTCCAGACACTCTCACACTGTTTGGTTTTGTTTGACCAAACAGTCCAGGAGCTGAAAATATTACGTTTAAAAGGATATTAAAGAGAGAAGAGCAGCAAACCTTCATGTTCGGGAGGCTGGAACCGGTAAATATTTGGTCTTTTCCCTTTCAATTATGTTTCAGCACTAGTAATGTGTTTGAGTTTTAGTAAATGGATCCTGTGTCCTCATACTTCAATGATAGGAATGTGTCTCTATTGTACACCTGGTGAATGCACTCACTTTTCAGCGTGAACGTGCATCTCTATATAATAAAGTCTTTGACAGCACTACACTTCAGCTTTTTGTTGCTGATTCAACACATTTTTCTGTCCAGTTAAAGTCACTCGGGACACGTGTCGCTGCCGGACACAGCGGCATCTGTTTCTGATGCTCGGAGCGTCGTCCTTCTTTCCTCTCCAGCTTGTTTCATATTCAGGTCTGCTGTAGTGGAGACGACTGGGATTAAAGCAGCAGCAGACTGGACTCTGGGTCTGCTGCTTCTCTGTCAGTCTTTAATGTTAAAAAATAAAACAACTTTTCTTCAAATTAACAACTCTTGTTCCTTTGCAGAAACGACCTTTGGCGTTGTCCAGCGTAACGCCTCGGCGAGCCCTGAGCTCTCTCACATCGAAGTGACCTCAGACTTCAATCTTCAAAAGGATCTTAACAACTGTTTCACCGACGCTAACACCGTCAGCTCTTTTCTCCATCTATAACTGCAAAAAAAAAAAGCTGAATCGACAGCCTCTTCTTCAAATAACTGACCTTTACCCGGAGCGTTGCAGCAAACTGTGACATGTAACGTCCTCCTTTCTGCTTCATGTCTCTACTCAATGAAACACTGTATCTACGCTGCAAAGCTAAGCTGCACCGTCCTTCAGCTGAAACGGCTGCGATGACCTTTGACCTCTCCCGACTCTGGCCAGACTGGCTGGTTTGAAGAGGGGGCGCCTGTGAAATGACAGCTCTTTCAAGCCGGGGACGACAGCTTGTGTCGACGGAGGTTGTGGATGTGACGATCACACAGGAAGGAGAAGGAGAAAAAAATCTCATCCAGCCATTTGCAGCCACAGAAACCTCCCTGCCCCCACCCTCCTGGCGAAACATGAAATATCCTCATGCGTATTTGGAGGGAAAGCTTTAAGGGGCTCTGCTGCAGATCCTCTTTCATTACAGAAAATAAAGCTCATCCGACCCCCTGCTGTCGCAGATACAACCCAGGCTGGATTCAGTGTTTGTCTCCTGCTGATGTTTCGCCAAACAACCCGACGTTACGAGTTTAGTTTGTGTCTTTTATAAACCCGAAGACCCCCCACCCCTCTGGTGAATAGCCTCCATGAACACCTTGATGGAGTTGGACTCTTCTCGCTGCCTTTTCTGCCGCAGGTGACAAAACAGCAGCCTGCAATCAGCATTCTGCAGCAGACGGCGTCGTCAGAGCGACGTCTCTGGCAGATTTGTCACCCGACCTGTTGGCTTACGCCTCAGGAAGACGTCTCACTCAGTCCTGTAGACTCTCCGACTGTGTGTGTAAATAACAAGCTAAGTGAGGGATTTATTTTCTTCTCTAGATTCATCAAATTCATTTCAGGATATTTTTAGACAAAATGTTTTGCAGCAAATAAAGTTTGAGGCTACATACAAATGATTTATGTTTAATTCTTGGACTAAAATATTAGTATATTATAAATATCGGACTGAACCGGCGAACCAGTTTCCAGCCAGGTTCTACTGTCAAAGTCAAAGACCATTTTTTCAAGTACCACCTTATATTTTTTATGTTCAAACTCATTTAGGTTATTTATAACACATTATTTTTTAAGAAACCTAAAATATCTATAAACAAGGTATTAGGTTAATGTTCTTTTCTTACTCCAGACCAACTGCATCTCACAGTCTTCATCAGCGGATGGAGCCGGCTCATTTTTCATCCCGTGACCTGAGTTTATAACTTGGTCACCTCCGTCTGAGTTCAAGGACGTCAAGCGTCCAAAACCATCTACTGATGAAGAGAGTGAGATGTGGCTGAAAGCTCCAGAAACAGGTCTGCTAAGTGGACCTTCAGTTGTGATTATTCTAGATTTTTTAAATTCATAATAAATAAAAAAGGAACAAATTGTTGTTGTGTTGAACTCATTTTTACCAAATCAATTTAAAAACAAATCAGTCGTTTATTTATAAGAACATAAAATTAAATTGTAGTTTTACAGAAATTGCTGTTTTAAATATATTCTTTTTATTATTAAGTAATTTGTAATAAATCATGTACACAGGGTTTTGCACTACTTTGCACTTTTGTGCACTTTGTTTCAAAATTTAAAATAATCAACGTGATTCATTACCTGGATTTGTAAAGTATTTAATTGACTGCATTACACAAAAAATGGGACATTCCCATATGGATATTTTTTATTTGTATCAACTATTTCAGAAACGTGTTTCCAAAAATGTCACTAAATCCTGACTTATTCCACGTCCCTCCCTCTTTGCTCTGGTTCCTGTGCTGCTGTGATTAATTCATCCCTCCCCTGGAATCAATAAAGATTTCTCTCCTCTCTTCTTTCTTTTTTTTCATGAGGGTTTTTCAGACATATAAATAATGTACCATCTTTTTTTTGCTAAACGATCTGCAGTGAGATTATTCCACATCAGTAAAGTCTCCGTATTGTATTATAATGTCATTTTTCTTGCAGTTGTGTTTGCACATGCGAGCGCGTCGTGTGTACGGAAGCCCCGGGGCGTCAGAAACGAGCCCAGCCGGCGGTTTCTCTGCCGCTGCCTGAGCAACGACCCGTGAAGTTTAACAACAACTAAGAGGTGAAACGTTCACTTCCTTTCTGTTTTAACCCCCCCCCTCACTTATTGCTCCTCCCTCTCTCCTCTGACAGGAAGCCAAGCGCCGACTGTTTCTCAAGACTTCCTGAGGATGTCACCATTCCTGCGAACATCAGCAGTCACGCTGAAGAAAAAAAAAAAAGACGGTCCGAGAACTTCCTGAGGACGGGAATGACTTCCTGTCAGCAGAGGAAGTCGTGATTATCTGCACCCCGGTCAGGCTCTGCGTACGCCACACCAGGTAAAGCTACTTCCCAAATCCCTTTCATTGTGTCCCGGAGTTCCAGGCGAGGACAGGGATTAAGAGATGAAGCCCTGTCTGAGTCTGTGCTAATCTCTGGATGTTTTAACACCTTAGCTCATCTACCGTCCTCTTCCTCGCTCAGCTTCCTCTTCTCCTGCTGCGATGCAGCAACAGAGCTGTAATTCTCACTGACGACATGATGGGAAGCATCAGGAATCAGAATCCTTTCAGTGTTTGGACAATACCAGCAACAAAAGATCCCTGTGAAGATAGATTTACTGTCCCTCGTGACGCACGACTAATCTTACCTTAATGCTTTCTCATCAGATTGAAACAAAAATCCATACTGACTCTCCTAACCCGCTGCTTCATCTACAAAAGAAAAAGGATTCTTTCCCATCTGCAGCAGATTGAAGGAGATGTTCTGACTTTTTATTTACTATAACACAGCGTGTGGGAGGAAGAAACAGCTCTTAACTGCACACACGTGTTAACAGAGCTGACTGTGAAAACCTTCCAGATTGTTCTGGCCAACCGTGTAAAGTAGATTGTGATTAAAAAAACAAAAGGTTTGGCAGCGGCCGCTCACACTCTGACAAGCTGCGAGCGAAGGGAAATGACAGCGCCGTGAACTCACAGACTTACACCTGAGCTCGGCGGCTTCCTGCAGCGAGGAAACTTCAGACACAGTTACTGGTGAATTTGTGAAATTACCGAAACAGATGACATTTTTAAAAGATGCCTTAGTTAGGCCTGACGGTGTGGGGGCAGCATGGAGATGAGAGGGGTTTCAGGCGTGTAGGCGCCTTAACCATCAGGTCACCAGGCAACACATTCTCGCTCCCAACTCGTCACATGTAGACACTTGGTCGAGAACGCTTGGCTTTTATCCCCTTCTGTGTTGTTTTTGTATGTTTATGGCTCCACGGTCAAGTTAGCAAGAATAAATATGCGACATCTGATTAGATTTTCAAAATAAAAGCAGTGGTGAACGTCGTGAAACGCCTAAGTTTGGTTACGTTTGGGCACCTAAACCACCAGGACGCCCCATCAAATGACATTTTACTATAAAACACTTTTAAAACTGCACTTTCCAACATGCTTATAAAATATGTTCTGAATTAAACTACACGTAATAATATAATCCAATCATGTCTATAATACTGACGGGATGATAAATACTTTTACTTTACTTTTGCCATTCTGCATAATCTCTACTTTAGCTTTATATTTTGAATGCAGAACCTGTACTTATAATGGAGCATTTTACATTATGCTACACACTTTGTTTTGCATTGCTTGGTTCTCAGTTCATCCTGCATCAGCAGGAAGCATAAATACAATCACTTACTTAGTTTAATTTACTAAGTTTCTTTACTTGGGCTAAAAGACACTTTAATTTCGGCAGAGCTCTAACTGCAAATTCCCTAATAAAAGCTTCAACAATAAAAATAGAGACTGGCTGATTACCTGCCACAGTCACAGACAGAATTTACTAGCACTGGGCTTGTTGCTGGACGTAAACCTCGGCTCTCGGATGAGACCAAATCTAGATGAATGTTTTGTCAGTGTCGGTGTTGTGATGCCAGGACTAAATCTGGCCGTGCACAGAAAACACAACAACAACAACATGCTGGATCTGAGCCTGCGGCTTATATTCAATTCAGCATAAACACCACACGTGCAAATGCACACACAGGAAGTATGCAGGAGGAAGTGTGGAGGAAGTGTGGAAGAGCTGTGGGGTCACCTGAGGTCACTGCCACCTGGGAGGCGGCTATTGTGCGTGATTGATGTTTCCCTGCAAACACAAGCCGTTTAAGTCCCCACGGCTGTCATTTCAACTCTTATCATGGAAATGTGCACTGAACCTGCTGGATCCCCCCAAGGAGAGCTGTGTGTGTGTGTGTGTGGGGCGGCAGTGGGGGGTTTTCATTGAAGCTGCAGAGTAACATCTCCCTGCTGGCAAACAAGCAAAAACACTCACAACTGTAGTCTTTTTCTTTTCTTACCTGCACTGAAAGTTTACAGTCATTTATACTCTGAGTGTTTCTTTGCTCCTGGGTGCTCAGAACCTGTTAAAACCCCACTGCAGTTAATTTTTAAAATATATACGCTGTTGTGGGGGGGGAAAAGTTGTTGTTTTCCTTTCTAAAAATATTTCACTGAAAGTTTTGTCTGACAAGGACAATATGCAAAACAAGAAAAAGTACAAATGCATGTTCCTAAGGCTAAAACAGGAAGTGCACAGCCTCAGCATGAGACTGTTCTGACTGCAGACGATCGCTTATCATCAGAATCAGAAAGATGTTTATTGGCAGGTATATTCACATACGAGGAATATACCTTGGTGTTTGTTGGTGCTGAATGATAATAATCTCCAATCGAATCGTAATCTCGATATCTGGCAGAAAAATCGCAATTTGATTTTTCCCCCAGATCGTTCAGCCCTAGTGTTTACATCGGTATATAAATATAGAAAAAGTAAAGACAAATCTTCTAAGTATACAAAAAATACAATAATACTATAATACCAATACAAAAAAACAATATACAGGATAATTAACAAGGAATGTGACGGCGTGAAAATAGTCATTTATTTGTTAGTTTGAATGGAAACATGAGTCGTTGTGCTGTATTAAGTAAAGCATATGATTAACAAGAGTGTTTTCCAACCCAATGTTTTGGTCCCATTGTGGCTCAGCTGTGTTCTGTTATAGGAGAAACAAACAGCTGGCTCTGGCCGACACGTTGCTGCTGGATTTTGAGGTTGTGATGCAGGCGGAGAATCAGCTCCAGGTAGCAGCACGTGGGCCAGCTTTAGTCCGGTCTCGTGCCACAGCGGCCAGCTGATTGAGGCACATCCAGGTGGATTTCAGATGTTTTTGGGCCACTCTGTTTCAGCTACTTTGGGATACCACGATAGAAATAACTCCAAGATAGATTACATTCAGTTTTCCCAGGTCGGTATTTGAAAGATGATGAAAATGAAAGTCAGCATCTTAAAATGATAAATGTCATAACCACTGGGGTGCGTATGTGAAGTATCATTCATCTGCAGTTGTTCACATTGTGTGATAAAAACAGCCAGTTTAGGGGGTATTTCTTAGTTTTGTTTTCCTACTTGTGCTAATGCAAATGTACGTTGAGTTCATTTCTCCAGAGCCGATGCTGCCTAAACGATGTCAGCGCTGTGCTGTGTTGTTCATAGTTTTCAGTCACGTGACATTCGCAGTCCCTGGAGGGCAAAACAACAGACCAACACAACGGCTCACGCAGCAACTCCCCCGAAGAGACGCCGCAAAAGCAGTTAGATTTATTTGGATCACCTCTCAACTTAAGAAAAAAGAAAGATATGAACACAAACTGTGTTGGGCACTTCCGATCCATGTTACAGATCATTAAAAAGCATCAGGTCCCTGCCGCCGCTCGACTGCGGTAATGTTTTCGTTTACCTTGTGGGGAATCCCTCACCTAACACAGCTCAGGCTTGTTACGTCTGTTTTGCCCTCCAAGGGAGCGTTTTTAATGGAATGTGACATCACATAAAAACTAGGAATTGGACAGGTAAAAACTCTTTATTTTATTTTGAAGGCCAGCTGTTTTTACACTTTATTGTTCAATTTTCTTTGTACAAGTTGGAAAATGGAAGAAGCCGAAGCTTTGGTGTGTGAAATTTCACGTCTTCGTTCACTGCACCGATAACACAGCACAACGCTGACATGGTTTAGGCAGCATCGGCTCTGGAGAAACAACGTACATTTGCATTAGCACAAGTAGGACAATGAAATTAGGAAATACCTCCTAAACTGGCTGTTTTCATCACACGATGCGAACAACTGCAGATGAATTACACTTCACACACGGGGCAGAGCAGGAGACCCAAGACAAGGACAATCCTGGTCCGAGGCTGGTCTGAACCGATTATCTGATTGTGTATCATTATGCAGCTTTGAGTTGGACTGCTGGACAGAGTGTCTGCATTTCTTTGTGCAGCATTCAGTGGTGGCAGTAAAGATAAAACGGTCACACACTGGAGCGGCAACGCATGTTAGAAAAATACACCACTATCTGTGTGTGTGGCTCTGTTATTTACCTTCTCCTCCCTTTGTCTTTGTCTTTTTGAAGGCCAGAACAGCACTGGAGCTGGCTGCAGTGGATGTGACTGTAGAGATAATCGTGTGTGACTCTGTTTCGTGCTGCAGGTGGTCTGTAGTCTGAGGTTTTCAGATGATCTCTCATGAGGAAATAACCAGCCAGAACACACAGCCTTCGTTATACACAGTATCTCCGCATTTTAGAGAGATTGAACATGGATGACCTCGACTGACAAGGTCAATCACATGACCTCGAGCCAGCTGATGACGTGTTTCACCTGCTGAAGACCAGACGGGCAAAACGCTGCAAAATCAAATAAGAAGTGGAAGACGGCTGCAGTTGCAGCAAAGGACTGCTAATGAGGACTAATCTGAGGAGGGTTAAATCAAGGCAACTGGACTTGATTAAAGATACTTGAAACTTACTGAGTTCTACATTCTTAGACCTCGGAAACAGCAGATTTCCCCGCTTAAGGTCTACTTACCTGCAAGTTCTGGTGCTTTTGACCATCTTATGTCAGCGGATGAAGATTTCCAAGATGTCAACAAACTACAGATGTTCACAGGTTCCATTTCTCTGAGCTCTTTTAGGACTTGACGGCTTTAAAGATGAGCCTGACAGTTCACTCTACAGCAGTTGATAAAATCTCCATTCAAAGGTCCACTTACTCGCTTGTTCTGGAGCTTTTGTCACCCTCCTTCTCATGTGCTTGAACTGGCAAACAAAGTTTGTTTTACACCATCAACAAAAAGGGTTAGCGTTGTTTAACTGTTCCGATCTGACGTGAACACAAACACCACCAAATTACAGCTGAGACACGTTTATTTATGAGAATATCAGTGTTAACACTGACGACGGTGTTGTTCCTAAAAGCTCAACCTTCAAAAACCATCGAGTGATTTTTGATTCTCGTCTGACATTCCAGTCTCACGTGAGTAACAAAAAGCCACTTACCATTCTGGCCTCTCCGCACTGGTTAGTCATGTCTGATTTTAAGGTTCTTCTTTTAACTCTTAGGGCTTTCCATTACGGGTGGGAATCACCAGAGACACCACAATACGATATTATCACGATATTTATGTTGCGATTCGATTTTATTGCGATTTTAAATATATTGAGATATGTTGCAGTTTATTACCTTTTTCCAACTTCCAATTAGGTCCCTAAAGTCAAACTTTGTCAACATCTGTTTATCTAAAGAGAAACATTTCTCTGTGTTCAAATCACTTTTTCAGTCCTCTATATGCTCCTGTTGAGTTTTCTAGTGGACTAAAAAAGCAATAGATTTTATTATTCTAGTACTAAAAAGTTAAAACTCCCATCTGCAATTTATATACTAAAATATCGATACTTGGCGTCCGTGTATTGATGCAGTATCGCCATGGCAAATATCACGATACTATGCTGTATTGATTTTTTCCCCAACCCCTACTTTCCATGGACTTGCATGGGAGGGATTTTTTTTCATAGGAATGTTGATGAATATTCACTTTATCAATATTTCAATGTTTTTGGAAACTTTTTTTATTTGGAACATGGTTGTATAGACAGAAAAACTCCCAGTAAAAGTAAACATTTTAGTAGGTAATATTGCCAAAATATGGACATTCACCTGGTATATTTTTAAACAAATGTATGATAATTGTTGTATTTTAGTTTATTTTCGTCATATGTACAGTTACAATTGCATTCCAGGTGTATTAGAAGATATTCACTTGTAATATAATCTACCTTATGATGGTTTCGATGGTTTATTGCATTAAAATATATCATATTTTTTACTAGGCGAGGATGAAAATATATTTTTCTTTATTGCATCTCCTTTTAGTCTGTAATGGTAGAATAAATATGTTACTTTACAATGGATTTATATTCCTTAGCTTCTGACCTTTCAAAGGAGACCAGAATTATGCATCTAGGCCAAATGGTTGAGGAGATATTCCTGATTTATTTTGGGTTTCTTATGTTAGGCATTTTTCCTGGAAAAGGGTGGGGATTTGCGACAGGTTAAATATCAAAGTAGCACATTCAGTTGATGTCTTTAAATCAAGATTGATTCCCTTCTCTAGGGCCTAAACTGGCACTCAGGTCCAGCACCGTTTAACACCCTTTTAATAATATATGTTTTAAATGTGGTTGTTTTATTTTTTAATCATTTCATTTTCTTCCTGTTTGTATGTTTTGTCCTATATACCTATTACCTTTCTGTAGAACTTAGCCGGGTCCATCACCTTTTTTTAAAACATCCCTTTAACATTAATGTTTTCGATATGGTTGCTTCCTTTTAAATAGATTTTTTTTTTAAATTTGCTTGCATTTTGAGACGGGAAAAACCTACAAAAATCACATTGACTTTAGTGTCTGACAGCAGCTTTCCACCTCATTTATTTGTGCAAAGGTGAAACTGAGAACGAGGAGCTTAAATGGTATCCAAGAAATTCAGTTTTATTAAACAGTTAGTTTTGCTTTCACGCCAGCAAACATTTTCCAAGTGTAGGCGTCACTATGGAGTGAGCGCTGCCTCCTCCAAAATGTAACCGCTCAGCAGAGAGCTGCTGCGCTTCAGTGCCAGAAAACACAACACGCCTCATAAAAGTATTTGAAAATGGGTGAAAATCTCAGTTTGGATTTAAACTCATTTTCCCTTTCAACGCCGCTCATTTTTTGGAGGAGTATTGACTTGCTAAATTCCCATTCAATTTATGCAAATCCCCCCACAATGGTTACTGTTGCAAAGTGTTGCATACTGTAAGCCAGCTAAAGCAGCATGCTTGAGCCCAAAGCAGCGCTCCCTTCAGGTTTCACAGCGCTGTAGCTGCACGGGAAGCTTGACACCAGGGAGGCAGAATGAATAATAGATGTGTGTTACTTCACCCAAACGGATGAATAATTCAGGAAGGGGCAAGGAGGGTGTGGAGAGAACAGAGACGCACGATGACCGAGCTCATGCTGCTGCTGCTGCTGCATGCTGGCTGGGTTTCATCTAAAAATATACAGACTTACATGTTCCTGAATGCATCAGGCCAAATTCAAAACATTCTTACTACATGGAGACAATGTACAGGCATACAAAGACATGCAGACACATTCAACTACTAACGCGTTATGTAGCCAGTAATACAATGCACAGGCACGCAGAAATTTCACATGTCCCTTGGCAACGCCGGGATTAAACAAGCTCAATAGGAAGCTTGGAGAAAGGCAGAAGACGTGTAGGAGTGATTCTGCACTGAGGCTGCAAATTATATTGTACATCTAATCCGGTGACCAAACCACTCAGAGAGTGCATGCCCCGGCCAAAGAGGTTTTAGACGGTTTTAGAGTTTGTGAACGCTAACTCCTGCACTGCAGTGATCCAGCTTCGTGTAAACAGACACGTCAGCTGTGCTTCTAAAACACAGCTCTGCCATAAATGCTGAGAACAATTACTTCCACCATGGTACCACCCCGTCCTTTGAAAACTTTAGAGCACAGGTATTGAACTCGTGGTAAACTATTGCATGACTCATCTTATGTGATTCATGTTTTCATCCATAATGGATTATGAACTTAGCATTTTAAATAATGTAGAACTTTGAGTTATTGTTCTTAAACTGATCATTAATCCTTGATAATGTTTCACTATATAAACTCAGGCGTTTATGACACAGTGAGCGTTAATGTATGCATTAATGATGAGTGAGGCGTTACTTATGCGTCGGTTGTGTAACTCTAATATTAAGACGAGGAGCTTGCTGTGCCAACGCTGCTCCCTTCTGCATCATTTCTTCCACTATTTTTAGAACATCTAGCAGCATAGCTCCAGCGATGCAAATGCCAGTTTCTGTGTTGGTCAGATTCATTTGGTCCTCGGAGAAAGATTAGTGAGTCCTCAGATTGTTGTGAAATTTTGTACAGACCCTCCTCGTGTGCTGTGTCTCAAATCGCGCCCTTCCTTCTGTGCTTACACTTACTATTCTGAGTGCATGAGTGCGTTCACACTGACAAGTAGGAAAAAATGCAGTGCACTATGAGTTCCTGGATGGCGTAGGCTACTCTAAACTGTCAAAAGGTTGAGTGTGAAATGCTGGACACTTCTCACCCTTAAAGGTCGCCATCTTGGCTAAAGACAACCTTACTTGTGAAAGTGGCGGCTAAGGGACAGTTTGTGCACCGCATCTGTGTTCAACGGACAGTTTCAACTTTGGTTCGGACCTTGGTGCGGACTTTCAGGTGTAAAAGCCCCCTTACAAAGAACCTTTAATTCTGTAGACAGATTCAGTTTACTGGATGGAACTTAGCACGCTAGCATGCTAACGTTAGCACTGAGATGAAAAAGTAGCTGAGCCAAGGTCCAGCTGAGGCCGACAATATACAACAACAGGACGCCACCCTCAGAACAGACTTCACAGTTTGTCCCCTCATCAATCCAACAACTTTGTCTGCTGGTGTGTAAAGAATTATAATGGAAAATGATATTGAATTTTATGATCTAAAATGTGTGTTCAGGCTCGCTCAGCGAGTCCCAAAACAGGATTATTGGACTAATTAGAAACATAAGTAACATCCTTACTCATTCCTTGCTAAATGGAGTATTCAGAGCGCAGTGAACGGCTCCTTCCCTCGACAGTTTGAACTAATATTGTGATTATTTGGCTGGAGGAATGCCAGCGCAGAGCTCTTAACCTTGGGTGTTTTCTGTTGTTGTGATTCGCTCCGCCGGCTGTTTTCTCGGCTGAGCTGTTGTGACTCATCTGTCTCCTGTCAGCGGTGACGGGGAGAGAAATTTCATCTCCGTAAGAAAAGCCCATCCTTCAAACCTGTCTGCAGAAACACTCATCAGCACATCCTCGTCTGTCCACTTTACCCTGTCCTTTCCGTCTCGTCTCCTTTCCTTTCTGTGACCTGTCCTCCTAGTCGGCGGCGTTTCCTGTTGAAACCCACAGTTATTGCTTTTAGCATTTCACTCAATTAATTGTCTAATTATGTGAATATTACCATAAATGAGACATTTTCTTATTGTTTACAGTCTTTAAAGGTTTTCTAAAAAGCATAAATGTTAAAAGTCATTGATTTGTTGTGTCTTTTCTTTCATTCTTTACGGCATCTACGCTGGTGGAAGTAAACAGATTTTTAATTATCGTAATGTTTCAAGCACTTGTCATCTTAATAACATGATTATTTAACGTAATAGTAGTGTGACATTCTTCTTCTCTCCAATGGAAAAAATAACTTTGAGGAGGGTGACATTTGGGAAAGGTCACAGGCAGGGTTTGAACCCGTGTTATCACGTTATGCACCTTAGCCCGAGTGCCACCAAAGCCGAACTGAATCCTCCTCCCTGACTGACTGACTAGTCCTCTGAAGGTCACCGGAAGATTAATGAGCTGATCGCTGACAGAGGAAGTGTGTCTGACACCGCGGCCTTCCCGTCTCCCTCCTCCTGTAATGATCATCATTTTCTCTTATCTACACAGCCGCCGACTCTCTCACAGCGGGTCATTCTGAATCAGTCTGGAGGACATACCTGCCTTTCACCTTCCCATTTTTCTCTCTGCCCCGCTGTCTCTCATCCCTGTCGAAAGGTGGAAACCTCATTAGTCCAGATGTGGGTTTAGAAAATGTGGGGTCCATTGTGTTCGTGCAAGAGTGGTTTTGAGCCTTTACAGATTTTTATTGAAAAATAAAAGTCAGTTTAAACCTGTTTAACCCAGATTCCACTCACCCAACCCTGTGTTTCAAGAACAGACGACCATGTCCTCTTAAAATGACCAGAAAAGGCTTCCGGTGAGAGAAAGTGGAGGCAAAGTGAGACATTCCTACATAAAAAAAATATGTATATATGCAAACAGTAAAAATAAGATTCAGGACACTTGATGGAAAACAGCATGCTTGAGTAGAAGTGCTGCTGCAGCAGCTCTGAATTCAAAAGCTTGCTAATCACAATAAGGCACCATGTATTAGTCTGTTAGTCTGAATGTGTGTAGTGAGACAGATGTAGTAGGATCTGTCTAGTAGGTGCGTTGAACTGTGATGCTAAGGGGTTTCCCAGTGCATGACAAACTGACGTTCATCCATATGTGACGACTTAAGAGTGACAATGGTTTGGTATTACGGTCGTATGCCATCCACCTGAGTGTGAGGATATGTGTCAGTCTGTTCCTTGATGTCGTCCAGGTCTACCTCTGCTTCTTCCTTCGTTGTGCCAAACACCATGTTTTTCATCAGAGGACCATCTTCCATTCCAGTTTTGTTTAGATGATGATTTGAACGATGGTTCTTGTATTTCGGACTCCTCTCCTCACCTATCGCTTGGGTGATTTTCTTTGCCAGTGGATGTGTAGGATTCTTCTGTAGCACTTCTTCTCAGACTGCCAACAGGGCAACTAGGGACTTTAGAAACGATGACGCAGACGCTCGGCTCTCTGATTGGGTCCTTATCAGTCATGCAAAGCAGAAACAGGATGCTGCTGAGTTTTTGATTCTGCATTTTTATTAAAATACTCTGCACCGTGCAAACAACACTTACAGCCTACACTTGTACTGTGCATGTCGCTGTTTACTTTGAGACAACTGCCCGCCTGTTTTCTACAGTCCCAGCTCTTTACTGGTCCATGCAAAAAAAAAAAAAAATCTGTTGTGGTTCTTCATCTGTGGTACTTAATTCACCAAAGTCAGATTATAAAACCAGTCACCAAATCTTCTGTAAGTCCAGAGTAAACCATCTGAACGGCCACTAGATGAGCGTTTTTAGTTGTTTTATTATAGATGGAGATCGTATTCGCTTTGTAACTCAGTTTTTAGTTGAGTAGTGTGGACGGGGCCGTTTGCCTCGCCTTTTAAGGGCGCTTTCACACCTGAAGTTCGGTTCATTTGGTCTGGACCAAGTGAAAAAAATTATACACTGTAGCCTCTTAGTTCTGGTCCGGTTCATGTTCTCACTGCAGTTTTACAAACAAACTCAGATGTACAGGCAACTTGTTGATTGGACGGCTTTGGCGATTGTCATCCTGCATCATCAGGACACGTGAGGAAATCAAACTCCAGTTTCTGCAGCACTTTAATGCTTCTTATCTGTATCGCAAAGAGCTCACGAAGTAATCAGTTATTATAAGCATGATTAGTAGGAATAAGGTAAAAACAGGACATGTACAGTAATAATTCGGGGCCTATCAGCCTACAGTACACTGCAGTATCGCTTTCACAAATGTTTGAACTGACATTGTAAACGGTGTGCTATTTTTAACAGATTTTAACCAATTAATCTGGGGAAATATTGGTGCTGACAAGTATACGTTACCAAATGATTTTCCTAAACATAGCGGCTTATACAGATCATGCAGTTTATACAGTGAACTTCACCTCGCAGTCAGACGGTGGATTTATTAGTGGTTTAGCTTTGTAAATAATGCTGAGATCACATCATAAAATCCTGTGGTTGGTTCGTTTGCTTTCACACCACAAGCGAACCGCACCAGAGTTCGTCTGAAAGCGTGCAGAGACCTCCTTGAAGACGTGTCCACGTCTCACACGACTCATCGCACGTGTTCTGATGATGTCGAGTTTTGTTTGTACGCCGATGAGCTTGCTCTTCCAGATGTTTAATCCGGCCATGACTCCCTTCGCCTTTGCCATTCTTTTCTTTATCTCCTTGCTGCAGTCATTCTTCCAGGTCTGACTGCTAATGTACACAAACTTTCCATCTTGCCTCTCCCTGCCTCTAGCCTATACCGTTGTTTTTGTCTTTCCGGTGTCGATCTGTAGCCCTGCTGCCTCTCCTGCCTTGTTATGTTGTCTCTGATCTCCTCCAGTAGATCGATAACATCTGCAAATGTAAGGTTGCTGATCCTGGAGCCGTTCGCTGAAACGCCAGTGTTGCTGTCCTTAATTGCATCCATGACTCTTTCCAAGTATGACATGAAAGATATCGGATCGTTCTGAAGCAGCCTCCTAACTCTTGGTCAGCTCGCACTGCCGTGTGAGTGTATAAATAAATGTAATTATGTATAATGTTAATCTACAACACTATACAAACGATCACAAGACTTCTTTATTTCACACGTGATCTCTCTAACTGATGACCGAAGCTGACGAGGCAGACAGGAAACACACCGTTTACTCTTCCCCCGTCTGCATGGCTTCACTTTGTTAAATGGTTCTGGAGCTCTTTGATTTGCAGCGGCACTTTTTCCCTGCAGACACTCGCACATTCGCTGACACTTCTGCGCAGTGTAATTTCTACTTGTTTCACGATTTGAAGGCTATGGTGGCATCTCTCATTGACAGACAGACACAAAACAAACATTTATTTACATAAGAGTGTCACAAAGTATTAAAGAAATGACATCAACTGACATGTTTATTTGCCTATAACATTAAACAAATTATACGTCATGCAAACAAAAAACAACACACTGAAACCTCCTTTCTTCCCGTCACGCTGACAGCTGGATGTCTTCCTCTCATCCTGTTTCTCCTCCTTTTCCTTCCAGTTTTCTGTCATTGCCTCTGGGTTTTTTTTCACAAGCTGCAAATCTCCTTTGAATTACACTTAAAAAAAAAAGAGTCTGTGCTGTGGGTCCGGGTCAGGGCTTCTCTGAGCTAATTACCACTTAGCTCTAAGTGCCACTCTGTCTTGTGTTTGGCCGGATTGAGGGGATAATTGAGTGTGCGTGTGTGCCGGCTCTCTAAAGTTTGTTTCATACTGTTTTCTTATCTTTGTTCTTCAAATGTGTCATTTGCAAAGACTCACAATCACACATACAAACACACACACAACTTCTCATTAGGCAGTTGGAGGCAGTTGTGTGTGAGAGAGAGAGAGAGAGAGAGAGAGAGAAAGGCAATCAAACGACTATGAGACACAAAACAACAAAGAGAAATGAAGATTAATTACAAAAAAACAGATAAAAACTGAACAGAAAAAATGCAAAGTGACCACAAAGAGACTCAAAACCATTAAAAACAGTTTCTCACTCCTATGTAGGAGCGGTGGTGATTTTCATATCATATATCTGAGGCCAGGGGCCTATAGATCGCCTGAGACCCTCCCCTTCCGGTGGACCACCATGGGACCTTATTTCAGAAAAAAAAAAGTACAGTCATCAACTGGGAGGGACAGCTAATGTTTTGGTCCAGTTTGAATTGTGCTCTGAATTACACACATGATGTTTATCAGGTAAAAAGATAATTTAAGCCAAGAAAGTCACAGTTTGTTGTAAAACTGTCAAAGTATAAGACTTTGAATGTCCCAATACTTTTGGTCAGGGCTGTTTTTTCATGCTGTGGTTTGTCTTAAGAGAAATCTTAATGTCACACCATACAACTATAGACAAGAGTTCGTCTAACACTTTGTGTTTGGCATTTTTTCTCTTTCAGTATGACACTGACGCCGTGCACAAAGCCAGCTCCGTAAAGAAATGGTTTTCCCAGTTTGGTGTGGAAGAACTTGACAGGCCCGCTCAGAGCCCTGACCTCAACCCTATCAAACACCTTTGGGATGAACCAGAACAGAGACTGCGAGCCAGGCCCTCTCGTCCGACATCAGCGTCTCACCTCACAAATACTCCTGTGAAAGAACGGGCCGAAAATACCCACAGACAAACTCTAAAGTCTTGTAGAAAGCCTTCCTAGAGGAGTAGAAGCTGTTATAGCTGCAAAAGGGATACAAACTCCATTTTAATGCCCATGGATTTAGAACGGGATGTTATAAGAGTAATATGTATGTGTCCCAGTACTTTTGTCCATATAGTGTACGGAATTACAAAGACCACAAACCAAGCAGGAAGCTTCCGGTCTACAATATGAAGCGAATGCAGAAGTCCCTGAAACCTGCATTCTGTTGAAAATCCAGCAGGGGGCGACTCTTCTGGTTGCAAAAAGAAGTCCGGCTCCATTAGAAATAATGGAAAATGTTTCTACTTCTCAGCTGAATAATTACCCCAGTAAACACTTTCTCTGGTGAGAACATTTAGTTTTCAGACTGTTGTTCTCTGGACAAACTTATCAGCCTGTTAAAATGACAGTTAACCTGAGTTACAGCTGCACCTAGCTAAGCTAGCTAGCTAGCTCCGCACACGGCCGTTAGCTCCGCCGTAACGTCACTTCCGGGCGCTTCCTGGTTGTAAAAACTCGACATGGCGGCGCCCTATCGGCTGACTACCTCCACGTCTTATGTCTATGCCACAAACCTAAATGTGACGTCATGACCTTTTCTCTCAACGCCTGACGCTAAAGCTGCTGAAGGTAACGTCAAAAAAAACTTCCATGTTTAGATGTGATGACAGTACCGGGAGTCGATGGGTTAAACACAGCTTCAGGTGAGATACACCTGTGCGTGGAACATACAAGTTACCAGGCCAGTAGCAACCAAGCGAACGTTAGCTTAGCATTACAGCGCTAACATGTGACACTTAGCTTGTGTCGTTTGTTGTGCGAGACGAGAGATGTAGTTCACTGAGCGGTTTCACGCAAAACTAAATGCTAAACTGCGACTTTATTGACATAGAAAAATATCCACGTGACAAACATCACGTGTGCGATGCAGCGCACAATTCAAACCAGGTAATGCTATGCTGTAGTTGGAGTGGCAGCTCGCGGCGCAAGTTTTCTCTGAGGGGTTTTCTTACTTCTGTTCTCCAGATGTCACACTTGACTCCATAAGCGATAAATGCATGCACACTCACTTGCAATAGTGCAAACACACACAGTCACACTCAGCGAGGCACACGTCACACTGCCTTTACAGTAAGTCATTAGTGAGTTTGCATCACGCACGGTTATCATGCGAGTATCCTCCCATCTGCTCTCACTCCTGGCCAGCCTCATTACCGGGGGCTCCTGTTGATAACGGACTCCTGCTTCTTATTTTCAAGAGTCTGTAAATTATGCAGTAATTAAGAGGTTTGTGCTTGTTGGGTTTATTCTGCAGATCTTCCCTGGCTTCCACCTCGTCCGCCTCCACCTCCTCTTGTACAGACTGCTGACAGCTCTGCGGGAGGAGACGTGACAAACGAAGCAGGGGAAACGCCTGGCAGAGCAGGAGCGAGCTTTACTCCTGTTGGCTCTTGATCTCAGGGATCGTAATGAGGAGACAGTTTCTATTCTGACCTTTTCATTTGCAGAATTTTCTTTACTAGAACTGGGAAATATATTGACACGAGATTAACAGTGTGTGAAAGGAGACACTGTTTGTTTATGTAACATTACTACTGCAGAGGAGGATGTGTTTTGTTTATTAAACTAGTTCATTTTCTCAGGATTCCTCAACACAACAGGCATTTTAGAGCTATTAGAACTTCTACACTTAGGTGGTGGTTTGCCATGTACAGTGTGTCCCCTGCCTGTTCTGCACTGCTGCTTCCTAACCTGCTTACTCGCGAGTTATCTAGACAGACAGAGATAAATGTGGATAAACAGATCAGTATCCCGAGGACGTAGGTCTGTATTTGTTGATTCCACACCTCGTGATTTTCTGTCCAATGCAAATGTTCAGTACCAACGCAGGGTGTCTCATACTGTATGCAGCGAGGGTGTGGAGGTCGGATCTGCGTGGGGCCCAGATTTTACGTCCTGCCACAGGCCTATATTTTAGTTGCCTTACCGTGATCATACCTTATAGTTATATAGGTTATATATTCATATTAAAGCCGCCGTGCACAGACACGGATGACCCCTCTAACATGCACTTCCTGTGCTCTTCTTCTTCTATTCCTTTAAATTCTCTGAATAAATTCAGCCCATTGATGCTATACGTGCCATTAGCTCTTACTAATGTATTGCTGTATCTGCAAATGTAAAAGCTCTGTGCGATCGTGTTTGCCTGGTCAGTGAAGTGAATTTTAGTCCAAAATGTTTCTGTCGTGATCTGGACCTTAGTCTGAATCACTGTCTTTCTACTTCCCTCTTCTCTCTTCATCCCTCCATCATCTCTCCTCTATTTTGCTCCACCGTGTCTCCATCGCCTCCAGTGTTCTCATCTGACCTCCCTCCCCCCCCCTCAGCTGCTGATCAGTGTTGACAGGGATATCATGGTCGGGTTGTGACCTGCAGCAGAGGTCTGCTCCCTCACGCTCCACTAAGTGTGTGTTTATTTGCGTATTTGTGTGTCAGAGTGTGTCAGTGTGTGTTCAGAGTTTAACCCCCCCCCCGGCGGCGGCTGCGGCGTTCAGCTTGCTGCTGTGGACTTTGGGTCAGTGCAGGTCAGAAAGGGGGCGACTGATACCTCAGCTTCCTCTCTCTGTATTTTATCTCCCTCCCTCACCGTTCTTCCATCTTGCATATTCTCTCTTTCTCTCCATCATCCCTTCCTTGTCTTTTCGGTCATTCCCCAACCTCTCCGTCTTTTACATCGTCTTTCCATTTGCTCTTCCGTTAGTTTCCTTTTTTCCATGTCTTCTCTGCCTTGCTTTCTTGTTTCCCTACCTTATTCTTTCCATCTCTTTAATTCCTTCTCTCCCTCTTTCTTTCTTCTTCCTTCCTTTCCTTCTCTTTTGCACGCAGCCTCCCTTTTTGTCCATCTTTTGCCTCCCTTGTCTCTCCTCCCACTTTATTTCTTCTTCATTTTCTCTCCATCCCTATATTCAAATACCTTACTGTCCCTCCTCTCCTGTGGTCGGGTCATGGAGGCAGAGCTCCCCAGGGTGCCAGCTGGTTATGTAAGAGCTTAGCGTGCTGATGTGATGCGAGGGGAAGTGTTTAGGCGTCACACACACACTCCTGCTCGTGAGAGCAGCATGCAAGCTGGCATTTTAGCATGAGCTATCCTTCTGCTCAGACTTCCTATCTGTGTGATGTGGCAGCAGAATATCTTTGTAACACCGACTGCAGCTTCGGCCTTACGTTACGTCAAACCATCATTGGTGATGTTTTAACACTTTTTGCCATCGTGTTTAATTTAAATTAATATTTTCTCAGCAGTGTCGCTCCACAGCAGCAGATGCCTTATTTCCCTGTAATTTTACATACTACTGTATACTGGAACCTTATAAACCGGAACTTTAGGGAAGCACAGTCGAAAATATTATTTTATGGTGTAACACTAAGACGCAAGTGCAGGAGTATGTACCATATAGTAGGCCTGGGCGATATGGCCGAAAATGTTATCACGATAAAAACATTTCATATCATTCGATATCGATAATTATCACGATATATGTCAAGTTTAAAGGCTGACGATATATTGAACATTATATTGATATTGAGGAAAATGATATTGAGATAATTATCATTATTGCTTTATTGCTCAGCCCTATCATATAGTATATTTTTTTATTACAATAACACTAATTTACAACATTTGATGAAATTTTAAAGTGAATTTCACGCAGTGTAATTACTGGTTGCTTGTCACAAGATTGCAGAAAAACAACATCTGTAATCATTTGAGTTAACGATAAAGCAAATTCTGTAAGGTGTGACGATGTCGCGAAATTAAAACGATCACAGCTGGATTTAAGCTGTCAGTCGGCTAGAGACTTGATGGAGTTTGTGTCTGCACACGTGCGCCGTTCTGATAAAGTCTCAGTTAGCAGTGCAGAGCAGCAGGATTCTCTTTATGTTTCTGTGTCCTGCTCAGAGGTGAAGGATCATTTCTTCTGGCACAATGCATAAAATATCTGCATTTATAACCCAAAATATGATGTCTTGAGATTTATTAGGCTAAAGGTTTAAGAGAAACCTACTGCATGGGCTACATTCAAGTCGCTTTTTTTTTTGCGGACCTACAATGAACTCAGATTTTAACCAGACGGTGAACCAGACAGTCAAATATAGCCTAACACTGTGCAGTGAAGCACTTGAGTTTAATGTTATCTGATGCATCAGATCAGTCCGATCAACTGCAGCGTCAAATCAATATAACTGCTACCCAGCAAGGGGGCGTGTCGGTCAGTACAAGACTTCCGCCAAGGATGCACTGGTGTCTCCTCGCTCCTTGCTCCTCTTTTCTCGCTCCTCGGAGAACAAATAACGCTGCGTTCCATTTACCTCGGAGGGCGGAGCTGGGAATGACGTCACACCCGAGTTGACTGCGTTCCAAACAACCTCGCTCGGTCAGCTGTTTGTTTACAACTAGCCAGGTTAGTTATTGATACGCTGGTTGATTAAAAAAACGCATAATGCGGTATTTCCTCACACTAACTGTAGCAACACGTCCACAGACAGCTGTTGGACAGCACTTTGTGTACCAACATTTCTGAGTCACAAGTACACAGAAGTGCTAATAAACCGTATAAACTACAGCTTTCACTAACCGTTGATACCCCGACAGCCATCTTGGATCACGAAGTCGGGGTAGTGCGGGTTGTCCCGACTTCCTGAGTCAGAAATCCAACTTCAGGGGGCAGTTGCAATTTCCAACTGGAAACTCGGAAATTCCGACTTCCCATGTCAAATGGAAGCAGCATACGAGCTTTGGGACGGTCTGCAAGATGCGAGTATCGAGGAGCGAGGAAACGACAAATAAGAGACTTGAGAAGCACCCTATGTGGAGTTTTCATGCTGTTCATGTTACTTTTGGAGTCTCCTGTTCCACATTGAGAAAAGCTCAGATGCCCCTGAGCGGGGCATCAGCTTCAGAGCCATGAGAGGAACAGTAAATCACATTGATCCACTGTGACAGGGGTCGGCAAATAAGTCTGGCATCGGCCCAAATTTTTTTCAAGCAGTTACATGGCGGGCCAGAACAAAGTCAAATTATTTCAATTCCTTGTGAACTCGTGTGCGGGCTTATGTCCAAGCTCAGTCGGTACTGTGCAGGACTCCCATTAGGAAGGTTGGATTACATCTGACTGCAGGTCTTTTTTTCTCCCTTGTTAAACAAATTGATTATTAAGGACACTTTTGCACATGCTCACAATAAAACATGCAGCAGTGTGTGTGGCGTCCCAGCGTTTGATCCGGATTCATAAACCTACAGACGTTGTTTTCATTTCCCTGAGGAGATTCAGGGGAATCGCACGTTTACAGAGGACTTTTTCAGAGGTGTGTCAAGCCAGAGACTCAAATGTCCTTCAGAACTCTCCAAAGTAAAAGCTCTTGAGAAACTCAACATAAAGCATTGCTGCAAAAAACTTTCTCACGCTTTTATTTAGGAGGCACCATCACTGTAGAAGAAGTGATTATGTGAGTAACTGTTGCTGTCATGTCGCTGGCTGAGATCTGTTTCAGCACCAGCTGCCATCAAATTATTTATTTATTTTATTTTATCAAAGAGTTGTGGCCTGACGGCCGCCTGTTGCCGACCGCTCCACTCTGAATTGTCTTCAGGTTTTAAACAGCTCTGGATCAATTCTTTTCAGGATAGGAATTTAACTCAATGACAAGCCTGAGTAATATGGTGATGATATGATGGAATAGCGAGCGTAATTAGCTCCTAAATATTGCTTATATATGTTTCAGATCATGTTTGTGGTTATAGATCCAGTCTAGTGCAGTTACAGGATGCTTTTCAAAATGTCAGTGCAGTACTTTGCTTGTTTTTCCAGTCTAGGATGTGCAATATTCTCCTCACATATATCAATACACATTTCAAACTGCAGTTCCACTTAGACCTCAGAAATAACATCTTTTTAAGTGTCCTACCCAAATACATTAAACATTTTTCCTCCTATAATCACCGTCCAGAAATTTAAGGGCTATTTGTTATTAGTATTTTGAGACCATATTACGGTAAATTCAAAGATTTCCTATCGTAAAACTATCTTTGCTCTAGGTTTGTCTTCGTCTCATCAACGAGAGATGATTCATTTCATCTTTACACCATAAACTCCTACATTTTTCGGGTCCGCTGCACGAGCAGACCCTGAAACCTGGCACCGCTGGCGTCACGTGCCGCCTACCGAGCCGCACATTCCATTTTAAAATCACACAAATGAGACACACTCGCATGTGAGGAAGGTAGGAAGGAAGCAAATACTGGAAAGCATGAGTGAGGCTGCCTGGCGACCGTACGGCCTCGATCCCACTCTAATAGGCCTATTAGTCACAGAAACAGACTGTGAGTGATTATGAGCAATCAGGCTGTACAGAGAAAGACCACTAAGGGGAATGGGGGACCAGAGGGAGGGAAGAAGATGAAGGGGGGAGATGAGGAAAAGAACAGGAGATGGAGACTGAGGGAGTGGTAAAAGAGGAAAATAAGATGGCAGCAGGTAAAAGAGGAGGCAGGAAATGGAATGAAATAAGGAAGAGCGGAGGGTCCCCGAGCTGCTATTATCCCTCAGCACAAAAAGGTTAATTAAGTCATTCATGGAGGTGAAAAAAAATAAAACCTCGACCGGGCTGGACGTACAACAGCCTCCCACCATACATCAGACAAATCAAATAAAACCGGCCGGACGCTCGAATTCAAAAGGAGGACAAAGCTAATGGGCTGCGCGGCTAAAGACGCTCATTTGTCAACATCAGCATTGCAGGGCAACGCAGATCCATCTGAGACATGAGAGTGTGTGTGTGTGTGTGTGTGGGTAAACCCACCACCGCAGATGCAATATGGCTGTGGTCGCCATGGCTACGGCAACCGCAGCTCAGGGGTTCGATCTCATTAAGGAGTTAATTACCTGCTGTGAAAATATTTTTCACCTTCGGCTGACGAGGTCGTCGTCAGGAGGCCGCCGGGGGGGGGTGCCGCTTTTTACCGTCAGAGGTTGACAAAATATGTAATGACATTTTCTAAATGCAGTGAGACGTTGTCACAGTTGAGAATCACAAAGTTAAATATGATAAGAGAATGATTTTTCTTTGCAGGAGATGTAAATAACTTTGTGTGCTTGCCATTTTTTGTAGGACAAAGATGATTTATTTAGATGTATGTAGATGATCTGCACGTGTTCTTTAATCTGCATTTTTACTCCCGCCTCTTAAGATTTATATCTACATATATTAAGGAATATTTATGCACTTGCAGCTGTGCAGTGTTGCAGCTACAACATGATTTATACCAATTATAAAGATTCTGTGCTATGCCCATCTTATATCTGTTATATCTGTTATAAACACAGAGGTCAAGAACTTTTCATTGAATTTTCTAGTCAGGAAAACAGCATCGTGCTCAATATATAGACGTTACAGGCAAGGCTGCGCATTACAATAATCAAATTCACATTTAACTTGAAGAGAAAACATTCAACATGAATTCACTCGTTGGACTTGGAGATATTTTTCTCAATGTCACGTTTTTCCCTCCGAGCCTCACTGCTGCACTGGCCGACATGATCCTTTTATCACCATGAACACACGCACTGTAGTTTAGTCTGACTCACCCCCACACACACCGTCCTGCTGCCCCAAATACTCACTAGAGCACCACATGTGGATTCATCCGCCGCTGAAAATAGTCCCCAACAAATACACTACTTCCTCCTGTTTGAGTGACTTTTGCTAAAAACTACAGTGAGCAGAAATGTTTATTTTTAAACATACATTTGTGACCCTTTTTCTTAGTCTTATGTTTTCAGTAGGAACAAACCGCTTAATTCAGAAAGTACTGACAGACGGATTATTGACCCAGTCCAACCAACAGTTTGAAACGGCAGCAAATCTGCACAAATCTTTTGCCTCGAGCTCAACTTTGGTGAACTTTGACCCACAGATTCGCAGTATTAAGAACATCCCCAAAATGGCTGAAGAGTTTTCTATATTACTTGGCTTGCTCATTATTTTTAATTGCAATAGCTAAAAAAGGCCCAGTTACACCCCAGTTGTTGCACCTCCCTTGTTGACCACTGGGTTGCATCCACCAGTAATCCGCCCTTTTCGACTAAAACTGAGATGGCGACCTGCTTGACCACTGGAGAAGAGGCAGCGTCCATCTAGCATTGGTGTTGGATATTTTTAGCTTCTGTCCCTGCCCCTGGCTTTGCCAATCTGATTACCGCTGTGTTTATTTGTGTATATACAGTTTAGTGGTTCAAATTTCATTTATTCATTTAGCTGACGCTTTTATCCAAAGCGACTTACAATTGCTGTACATGTCAGAGGTCACATCCCTCTGGAGCAACGAGGGGTTTAGTGTCTTGCTCAGGGACACATTGGTGTCTCAGTGAATTCCAACCCGGGTCTCTCAGACATACGTCCACTGCGCCATCACCACCACCCTGGGTGGGTTCATGACAGAGTGCACAGAGCACTGATTCATGTTTCCATGTGGGGGACTGACTTTAGTAAAATCAAACATTAACACCCCCGAACATGTACGACGTTATGCAAACAGACGTCTCAGAACGTGTTTCTGGCGCCGCGCCGCTCAGCTGCCTATCTTGTGATTTTACCAGCAGACTGTACGGAAATAATGAACTAATGCTTTAACATTCTCGTTCCTTCCTCTCTCTAACAGGTTGAGCCGTTTAGTGGGATGTGTCCCGTCGCAGCTCTTTGAATGGATCTCTGGGTAACTGTTGCAGCCTGTCCCTCCCTCATCAGTTGTTCTGTATCATGGTGCGGCAGTAAGTAGGCAGCAAATAATCACTGTAAACATGATCACAATAATAATGATGGTAATTGCCTCCGCTAACGTTGCCAGCAGCTCTCGAAAGCCCTGTTTGTTTTCTGATCCCTCTTCACAGGAGTCATTTTGGTCTAATGGTCCGTTTAATCTCTCGCTTTCTCCCTTTCTCCTCCCACCGCCTCTCTCCATCTCTGTTCCCTCCTTCTCTTTGTCTGAAATGGAGCGTGCGACACACTAAATGGAGATAATAGAGGATCCATTTTGCGGCTAAGAGGGTAATTTGCAAACTCTTTGAAAACATAATTCTCATAGCAGCATAACGGAGCTGATTGTTCCTTTGTTACTCTCTTTTTGTCGCAAGTCGGATTCAACAGGCTGTTATTTCAACTTTTTTTAAAGGTCATTTTGCAGTTCAAAAGTCCTAAAAGTAATTTCAAGCGTCTGAAGACATGAACACCTCAAAACAGTGACTGATGCTGGAAAAAATCAAGATGCGTGGGGATGTTTTTACAGCAAGGATAATAAATAAAGCCCTATTTATACAAAATGACCATAGATAAGGGCGGCGCGGTGGCGACTTTCTTGCCTCACAGCAAGAAAGGGTTTGAACCCCAGTCGTCCCGGCCTTTCTGTGTGGAGTTTGTATGTTCTCCCCGTGTCTGCGTGGGTTCTCTCCGGCTTCCTCCCACCATCCAAAGACATGCAGGCTAGGCTAAATTGTCCTTAGGTGTGAGTTTGACTGGTTGTTTGTCTCTGTGTGGCCCTGCGATGGACTGGCGACCCGTCCAGGGTGTAACCCGCCATTCGCCCGATGTCAGCTGGGATTGGCTCCAGCCCCCTGAGACCCTGTACGCAGGACGCTGGTCTCCAAACTACGTTTTGTCAAGAAAACACAATGTGAAACGGGAAAAATTGCGAAGCCACACACGAAACAGCAGTTGTTTATTATAAAGACGACAATTATAAAGACAAAGAATCTGGGTGAAAGGATGGATCAGCTCACGCAGGTAGCAGGGATCGTCTGAGCTACAGAGAGCTGGAGGGGAGTAAAAACGGTTTTGCAGTGAAAAAGTAGCTGCCTGCTCTCATTGGTTGAATGTGGATGTCGATGGCCAATTCTGGCGCTGATATCCTGCGCTCATATGCCAGTGATGCGTTGAGTAGTTCACATAGCTGGTGACCGCAGATCGATCGCTGATTCACCCCTGATCACAGTCAGATCAGGCTGAAAATCGTGTGATGTGAACTAGGCTTTAGTGTCATAGTTCAACGCTAGGAGAAGCCATGTCGTTTATGAACGCTAAAAGCAGGCGTAGGATAAAAAGAACAGAAAGGTCTGGGTAAGGAGCTAACAAAAATAAAATAACGCAGATAATTTAACCCAAATCATGATGATAAACCATGATTCCTGAACCTAACCAAGTAGTTTTGGTGCCTAAACCTAACAAACTGTTGCGTTTCACAATGTTAACCACTAGTTTTATTTTGAAAGTATAACTGGACAATTGCTAACTTGACCGCAGAGCCTAACACGCCTAAAACGATGCTAAAGGGTACGAAGGGTGTTAAAAAGCGACGCCAGAGGGTCTTGAACAAGCGTCCATAAGTGACAAGTAGGGTGTGCGAATATGTTGGATATACTGAACGATAAAAGATGATCTGATTTGTTTCTAAGATCAGGATAAAAATAGGTCTTTAAATTGTCAGATATTGATTCTTTGCTGGGAAACCAACAGTAACCTGCAGCAAAATGTTCAGTACGACGAGCGAAGGAGCACGTGGATTCTTCTGTCCAGAACTCGAGGCTGGCTGTTGTGTTTAAAGCTGACAGAACTGTGGAAGTCAAGGTAAAAGGTGTGACCTCATTATCCGTGAGCTCGTGTTAAATCCACCTCACTAACAGAACAACAGGTGAGCCTTTACGATGCTCGTGAGTGAAGACTGAGAACGGACAGATGCCTCATCACCTGCAAAGAGCAAGGACGCTTGTTTTCAGAACCTGATCCCGCGCACCTGCTCCTACACCCCCATGTAGAGTCTGATTCGATTATTTACTACAGAGGTTTGACTGACATGTTAACTGAACATTTAATGATGGCTTAAATTAATCAACCAATAAAATAACCGGGCTCAATATAAATCATCTTCTCATGGTGGACAATCAAACTGGTATTAAATGAAAGGCTGCATAGAAATCTATTCTGAGGCAGTTTAGCTTCACCTGTAGAGATTAAGACCCTGTTGTTTTTTTATGTTATCTAAGCCAGATGAGTTTATCCTTCGTACAGAGTCAGTCTGCTCTACGCTCCATGTCAGGCTGACATAGAATATATGTTAGCCGTATATTCATTATGCTCAAAGTGCATGTTCTCATGAGAGACTGAAATGCCATCGAAGGCCAATCGACAGAACAGTTTGAATCATGTAGGTTAGAAACTATTAGACGCAGCGAGACGCAGACCACAGGTGTAATTAAATAAATGTGTAATTGAATAAATGAAAACTGCCCCGCAGCAAGAAGGTCGCGGGTTCAAACCCCGGTTGCCCCGGCCTTTCTGTGTGGAGTTTGCATGTTCTCCCCGTGTCTGCGTGCAGGCTCGGTTAATTGGTGTCTCTAAAATTGACCTTAGGTGTGAGTGTGAGTGGTTGTCTATGTGTGGCCCTGCGACCTGTCCAGGGTGTACCCCGCCTTTGATTGGCTCCAGCCCCTCGATCCCGATGTAGGCCCCCGATCCCGTATGCAGAATAAGATGACGATGGATGGAATAAATGAAAACCACTCTGTAATGTTGGAGATTTACTTGTTGGTTTTTAAATCACACTGACAGGAAAAGACACGGCCTGACTCGATTTCCTGGCAGTCAATATACTGGTGTACCTCTACTTGATGGATCTGAGACATGAACGGTCAGGTTGAAGCCCAGTGTTCAGAACAGACTTTCTAATATTCTGCAGACACACTGCATCACTTCAGAGGCGAGCGAGCGGAGCCACAGGGCGACAGACAGACTGGCAGGCTGGTTTCTGTTTTTTCCCCCAGGAGGAAACTTGTCCCTAAGTCAAATTAAATCCGCTGACATCTCCTCGGCTCTCCTTTTTTCTCGCTGCATGTTTGGCTGAGCCTGCAGTACATCTAAGGCCTCCGAAGACGAGTCGTGGGAACGGCAGAGCCGAGGAAAGCGTGCCACGCTTTGTCACAGATGGCACCGCCAAACGCATCTGAGAACATCATGCTCTGCTGAGGAAGCGTCAAATTGAATTTGTTGGAGGAAAACAGGTGTGCTGTCGTTTTAATGTGGCTTTCTGTCTCACACGCACGCGCGCACACTCTCGTGAGCACACACACGCACGTACTAGGATGCATGCGAGAAAACTCACCCTTTTCATTTTTTTGATAAAGTAAAAAAAACACTTGGAATCAATGTGTTGAGCCCAAAGTCTCTGCACCAAACCTTAAAACCTCAGTCAGGACATGGGCTGCATTTTTTAGGACAAATTGAAGCAATGAGTGCCAACTGATATTTTTAAATTACAATTAGTATTAGTCACTGAGTGTCCTCGTTCCCCTGATCAGATTGTTTGTTAGAATAAGTAAGCAGAAGAAAAGAAAGTGTTTTGTCAGTCCTTCTTTTCAGTCAACTTTCTCTTTAAAGACTTAATTTAATAGACTTACAGATAATGATGTGAAAAATAATAATTTTCATTACTATTTAGTCCAAATTTCAAAACTAATGTCAGTCTAATGTGATGAGAGCTCAAAGGGATGTCTTATAATCTCTATATTTTCCCACGGTCCACCCACACAGGTGCTTTGAGTTATTTTGGCTGATTAGAACTTTCTGTTTACTGTGTGGGACAATTTACTCAACCCAACTGAGCTGCTCTCTAATCAGCTAGAATAACTCAAAGCACCTGTGTGGGTGTGCAGAGGGTTTAAAATAGGTTCTTAGGCTGCGTTCAGACTGCAGGCCTTCATGCTCAGTTCTGATTTTTTTTTTTTCCCCCCAGATCCAATTTTTTTTTGTTTGACAGTTCACATTTTAGTTTAAATGCGGCCCATATCAGACTCCAGTGTGAACTGTCCGCGGCCTGAAAGTGACCCGCATGAAGAACAACACAACCATCACATGCAGCACGTTGTCGTACAGGAGTAAGTATAAATTGTTGAATTGTCTGCGTCGAATCGACGTCGTAGGGCTACGCAGAGGCTACGCTGTCGCCTGACGTGCACCTCCTCAAAAATGTAACTACTAGTGGTGGGCCGTTATCGGCGTTAACGTGCTGCGTTAACGTGAGACTCTTTTCGGGCGATAAAAAAAATATCGCCGTTAATCTATTCTCAAAGTTGGGTTGGGAGCTGGGTCTATACTACGCAAGCTATGATGACTTTCACCTTGATATTTTAGCGCCGAATTGCACTGTAGGGGGCGAGAACAAGTCTTCGAACCTGTGTGTCTGCCTGCTGTGAAATTACCACATCAAACGTGACGTGCTAACATGGATGCAGCTGTTGCTGCGTTCCATTTACCTCGGAGGTCGGAGCTGGGAATGACGTCACACCCGAGTTGACGGCGTTCCGGTTCCAGCCTCGCTCGGCCAGCTGTTTGTTTACAACTAGCCAGGTTAGTTATTGATACGCCGGCTGATTAAAAAACGCATTGTGCGGTATTTCCTCACACTAACTGTAGCAACACGTCCACAGACAGCTGTTGGACAGCACTTTGTGTACCAACATTTCTGAAGCCGCCGGGTTTGCTTCTGAGAAAATTTACTTTTAAGAAGCTTCCCAATGGAAAATTCGACAAGACTAAGGTTGTTTGCACCTTGTGCAATGCGGAATTAGTTTACTGTAGGAGTTCCTCCAGTCTCAAGTAGCCTACCACCTAAACGCAAAGCACATCAAACGCTACACACAAGTACATCTTATTGAACATAATTTATTTTCATCACCAATTATCATAGTAGAACAGCTTTCTCAAGCAGTTTGTGATGCATTTTGGAAACAGGAAATGAGCCATTTTAATCTAGATTAATTTCAAGATTATAGTGAGATTAATCTAGATTTAAAAAAATAATCTATGACCACCACTAGTAACTACACATCGAGTCGATGCGGACCGTAAGCTCTGTGATTGGTCGGCTGGGTAGCCTGACAATGCCTCCGTGCCAAGCAGAAGTAACCCAGCGGTTTGAAGTACCTTTTACAAGCGGCCAAAACGGCGGCTGTAACACGGTGAATCAATATACTTTACCGTCGCAACCCGAGCGAAATGACTCGTTTCGCTATCAGAATGTGATCCATTCGCTCGGTAACATTTGAAAAGGCTACACCAGCTGCACGTTTACAGTTTTAGCCCATTACGTTAGCGGAGGGCTAAACAGGAAGTTAGCCTGCTTGGCCGGCAAAAGTCACCACAGTGGACGCTGTAGCGCTACTGCCATGGCTACGTGCAGTTATAAACGCATGGCTACCCTACGAGTATAAATGGGCCTTAAACAAGGAGCTGCAGAGGTTAGCTTCAGTTAGCTCCTACTCGCTAACCCTCTTCATTTTCACAGGAGACTCCCGTTTTTCATTGTCCTCTCACGAGTCACATTTCTTCCAAATTATTAGTGTTTACAACTTTCTGTCCTTTTCATTGCGGTTTCTGGCGCTGGACAACGCAACTACCCCGCAACTTAATCTCTCTCTCCACTGGGTTCTCGCGGATAAAACTAGCATGCACGGTCTGGTGGATTTCAGATGTAAGAAAGGGAATTTGTGAGCAGATGATAGCGAGGTGGAGGAGAAAGAGAGTCACACGTTTGATTATGGCTTTTTGGGAGCTTTTTTGTTCACCACGGCTCCGTCTACAGCAGAACTGTGACAACAGCTGTCAAAGCCGCATCAATTCCGACCTGAGTGTCCAGACTGAGGTCGCATTTAAAAAGACCTATCTGACATAAGAAAAGCAAGTTTACATTAACAAAACAAGACACATTTTCATAGCCAATGTTACTGTAGTAACATACATAGTAATACTGGCTATGACGTTTAGCATTTAGCTCAAGGCATTAACATGTTTAACTTAGCATGTTAGCAAACAACAAAATCCATCTGCTTGTGATGCATTTGAAAGCTCAGAAAAAGCCAGTCAGCGCACGTTGAGCTGAGATATTTTGAAGTCAAGATTAAACATTCACGCTGGATAAAGTACTGAGGTCACAATTAAGGAAACGGTTACAAGCGGCATCAGTGTTTTTTTACAACTCAATCCATCTGTAGGAAGTGTAATAATCAAAGAGGTGCAAAATGATCTAATAAACTTAACCAACCATTTAAGAAAAAGAAGAATACAAACACATAACCTGCATCTCCTCCCTGTAGCTCACACCTCGTTGGTATTCAGGAGATCTAGCAGCTGGTTCAGTACGTGTCAAGATTAACACGCTTCCGTAAGTCAGCCAATCACGGTTCACGGTACATGACTTGCCAAAGCGAATCACCCAATCCCGAATGAGAGACGAGCCTGAGTGATGAAGCAGCAGTTGGAGTCTGACGTTTGTGTGTTTGTGTGTGTGTGTATTTTGTGATGTGTTTTGTTTTGTTTTTACATTTTCATATGCACTTTTTTTTTCCTTTCTGATAATTTCTTTCTGTGTGAGTTTGAATATTTTGTGTGTACATCTCCTGTGTGTGTGTGTGTGTGTGTGTGTGTGTGTGTAGCCTATATCTTCTGCATGTGTGTCCAGGCTTACCGCTGTCTGGCTACAGATGGGATGTGTCACATGCTGAGCGGACAGGCGTAGTGAGGCGGGGGAGGGCATGGGTGGGTGGATAGATTGTGTGTGTGTGTGTGTGTGTGTGTGTGTGAGAGAGAGATGGGGGGGTGAGATGGGGGCGATGGTCATTTTAACGTGAGTCAGCTTTCCTCTGACCTTCACCATACGACTGATGTCTGATGTAGCTGGAGGAGGTCCGCTTCAAAAGGCGTTATGAATATTCAGCGTTTCCTCTCTCCTTCCTCCACCAGGCAATCCATCATTCATAAACATGCCTTCACAGCCGGATGGAAGTGTGTGTGTGTGTGTGTGTGTGTGTGTGTGTGTGTGTGTGTGTGTGTTCTATTTTTGTCTTAAGTCAGTGTGAAATATTCCCTGGCAGGGATATTGAACTAATCAGGTAATTTATTTAATCATAATGTGTGTTATCTTATTTTTATGGGTTTGTCCCTCAGTTCCATCAGTTATGTTTATGCTGTACTCACAAAGTTAATTGCTGAGACCTGGAAAACACAAGCAGTCAGATGATCAGACAGGTTGTAAATAAACCCATAGTTTAGCTAAAGTGAAAACAAAGAAATGAAAACAAAGGCGAACAGTCTGACTTAAGACCTTTATAAATCAAATAACCAAAATAACAGCTATGAAATGCATGGGTGCGGAAACAAAATAAATGTGGGAGGGTCCTCCCATACAGCAGCAACTTGACTTTAATATCAACACATAACACTGGTCAACACATTCCCACTCGTCACATATTGACGCTTTGGTTCTTTGGTGTTGCTTTTTAACGCCCTACGCCTGTTTAGACATTTAAGTTAGCAACGCTTAGCAATAATAAAAATGCAAGGTCCGGTTACACTTTCAAAGTAAAATGCTAGCATCTTGAAATTAAAGTTGTAAAACGTTGCAGTTTGGTTAGTTTTAGGCACAGAAAGAACTTGGTTGGTTTCAGGAAAAGATCATGATTTGGGTTAAAATAACTACGTAGTTCAGTTATTAAGCAAGTTAACTAACGTCACTTGCGTAACATACGCAATTTAAGTAACTTAAATAAAAATGCTTAATGTTTCATGACTTTTTGTTTCACACAGGACACGAAACCTGGTCTCCTGGTTCAAAGTCGGGGTCTCCATCCACCCCAACCACCTCCTTACTCAGTCTTTCCTGTTAAATATCATATACCTGCCTTTACCGTCAAAAACTGACGCTACAGGGCTTCCCCCGCTGCGTTGGACTATGACACTATAGGGATCCCCAGTGCGTCACAAACTGACGCCGATGGGTCTTGACCATGCGTCCATTTGTGACGAGTCGGAACACTGGTTGATCGACGTTGACATTACTGTAGCTAGCTAGTCAAGCAAAAAACCTCAGATAAGTGTAACTGCAATTCCACACAGCAACAAAGGGTACATGCTGCCTTTAAAAGCAAAGCTTGTTTATTGACAGCATGTGAGCACACAGCCTGATCCACATGAGCAGCCATGCTTAGATGCTTTGTTTACCATGCTGTGAGCGGAGCAGGCGCGAGTAGTGAAAACACGGGATGGAGTTTAATTTATATGGACTCTGAATGAGCCAAGTGGATGGGATTTGAGGAAGCAGCAGCGTGGAAGTCAGCGCGGGATGGAGTTAAATTTATTAGGGCGTTGAATTAGAGACGGTAAACGTGAGTGGGTGCAATATCATTGGTCTTAAAAAGTAGGTGGGTCTTGGCTCAGACACCTATGTTGACATGGCAAACATCAAGTTAACTGCTCCTAACAAAAGCGCCTCTGCATCAACTGATAATGATGTCAATGGTCAGATTCATTAAGCCACTGCTGCAAAAAAAAAAACTGAACACAAAAAAGCCAACATGAAGACGAGGTCAGGCTGAATGACATGAAAATGAAATGGCAATTCAGTGTGATTATATGGCTCCAAAGCGCCTCCAGAGCCACAAAACACTTTAGAGACACTGAGTAATATCGATGAGCATTCGTACTTTGGCTGTCTCTGCTGAGACGGTGACCGCCATCCCTCGAGGAGAGATGATGGCTGATCCCTTTGACCCCGACACCAACTTGGTGCTGCTGTCCATCAAGATGAAAGATTAAACATCCCAGTAAGGATTCTGACATCAGGATTTATGCCTCTAATATCTTATTGCATTGCCCAAATGTAAATATCCCAACAGGAGTCAAATATAAGTGTGTGAACTGCCTTTACTGTGTTGTGAGGGTCGTTTTGTCAGCAGTATAACAGCATGCGCTTACAAATGTACCTGTGTGTGTTTGTGTATTAGTACAGGGCTGCATTTGCATTCTCTTTCATTACGCTGAGCGCTGCTGCAGCTGATATATTAACTCAGTAAATCTTTTACACAAACAGACTAAAAGGTAAATCTTTCCTCTCATCACAGTAAACAAACAGGAGGAGGTGAAAACGCAGCAGCTGCTATGTTTGGTTTGGTTTTCCAAAGCAAAATAATAACACCATTTCAAACAGAATACCATAAATACCCCAAAGGTACCCCCACCACCAGCCCACCCTCACCCAGAAAACATAGGTTGATAGTTGAAGGGCTTAAAAGACATCAGGTATAGGATATAAATAACCCTAATTCTTATTTAGGATGGGGTGGGTAGGGTAGATGGTTAGATGATTAGGCAACCTTCACCCAGGAGGCTGGAGTTTGGTTCCCTTGAAGCAAAAAGCCAACATCAGATTAAGGCTGTGTTCGAAACGGAAGGCAGCTGCCTCGCTGTCTCGATACCGTAACAGACAGCTGCCTCAGAGGGCTTCACTTTCAAGTGAAGGCAGCTCTGTTTATATTAGTTCTAAGGCAGCACCTATGGCGACGTGTGACTTCAGCACGCCGTCTTGCGTCTTTTCTGGCTGTCAGAAGCCTTAGCATAAGCTAACTAGCTATTGAAAAGCTAAACGGCTAACAGACGCCTCAGAAATCAGACTGAACAAAGTTGGTTGTTTACAGTCACGGGCTGATATTATAGTTCAGTGTTTAGTTCTCGCTAGATTTTCAAAAATCGAAGCGAGAAAACTACTACAAACTTTTAAAAACGTATATTCTCGGCTTGTTTGTCCGTCATCTTGACCAGTTTTAAAAAGCGGCCGCAGCCGCACTGCTTTATGGGTAATAGTCAGCATCAAGTCACCATCGGTGCTGCCTTCAAAACTGGCCGTTACTGGGGCAGCTTGAAGGCGTCTCAGGAGACAGGAAGAGATCGTGGGAGCTGTTTGGAACAGCACTCGATGCCTCGCTGTCCTGTTAGACACCTGCTGAGACAGCAGTTTAGCCCGTTTCCAACACAGCCTATGTGTTTTTGTGTATTATAAGCGTTAGCTAGCTAGTGTTAGCAACATACATTTTTTTTATTTTTTGGGTTTTGTAGAGTTTATTTTTAATGTTTCAGGTAGCTTTTTGTTGCGTTTTATGTAGCCTTAGCTAGCTAGCATTAGCTTTTTTTTGTAGCATTAGCTACCGTCGATAACGCGACATTCTTTCGGCCAGCACTTGTTGCAAAAAATAAGTTTGATTGCGCGTAATATTTCTACTTTTCAGCTGATTTATTCCCTCAGTAAACACTTTCCGGATGAGTTTATGGTCTCAGTCGCTACTTTCACGTCTTCTTCAACACAGCATGATGTTCATTTAGTAAATTATGGTCAGAGGAAAATAGACCAGAAAGCAGGGTAGGCTATTGGGCGGAGCTACAAGGTGATTGACAAGTCGCTACCATGGCAACCTGTCAATTAGGATAGAGGTGACTCGCATTCACATCACTGTGTACATTAACTGTTATTTATTAGGAGTCGCCTGTTTTGTTTTAAGCGTGTTTGTCGCTAGCCAAAATTAGCATCCCAGTTAAGGCAATTTTTATTAACCCTTGAGGGGTGTAAGTCTGTTCCTGTTCTTTACTGAAATGCACTACACCAACTGATTAAAGCAAACCATAAGAACTTATTCAATAAAAACAAGATTTACACATTTTAATAAAAGAATTGTAAGTGTTAATTTCACAGTTATCGTGAATTACGGATGCACCTTGCTAACCAAGCTAGCACGCGCCACTCTCTTGTCCAAACGTGGCCATGTCCGGCGTACGGTTCCAAAAAACCAAGATGGCGACGGATAAAATGCCAAATTCGAGTCTTCTAAACGGCGGCGCACAAACCAACAAGTGACGTCACGGCGGCTACGTCCGCTACTTTTACACCGCCTGTGGAATCAACGCAACCACTCAGTGACAGTGAAACATCTTTTCTTTAGTGGACAAACAGGCGGGGAGGAAGAAACTGAGTCATGTTCCTGGTCATGTGTGACCAGAGCGGACACGGCTGTCAGAGCTCATGTGTGTTGTAGTTTTTGGTGTGTTTTTGCAGGCACTCATGTAGCCTGAAAGCGTCTGTGTGTGTGTGTGACAGGAGATGAGTGTGTCTATGTGATGTTTATGCATGTGTCTGTAAATGTGACATGGAAATGAGTCTGCGTCTGAGAATGTGTGTTTTTTATTACCATGTCTGTGCATCTGTTTTTGCAGCATGTGCTGAGTTTTTTATTTTGTGTGTGTGTGTGTCCATGTGACACAGATAAGTCCTGACAGCATGCGGAGAGCTGGCACACGGCTGTCCTCTCCTCCACCCACAGCTCTGTCTTACACGATAAACGTATCCTCACTTTATGTCTGTGTTCCCCAATGAGACTCAGGACGACTGCACACACACACAGTCATGTTTCCGTCACTTTCAGGGACATTACATTAAATTACAATCATTCCCTCGAGACTTACCCTAACCATAACCTAACCTTACTCTAACCTTACACCACGTCTTTACCCTACAATTTAATGATTTACGTTATGGGGACTTTTTGGCCCCATAAAGGCGAGTTCCCACAATGTGACTGTGTAAACAGATTTATGTCCCCACGCACACACAGATTTCAGAGTTCAGATGGCGCAGAGCCAAACAGAAACCCTATGACGAAGTGACAGAGCGTGGACTGTAGACTGTCCTGTTCAATTCCCACATCTCCATCGCAGTGAAAGCATTGCTTTAATGGAGAGAGGCATCTCTGATGGAAAAAAACAAACTCCAAAAAAGGTTTTACTTGAATTTGAATTGGAGAAAGACGGTTTTTCGAACTGACACCCAAGCAGACAGGTCGAATCACATCACAGGTTCCAGGGCTTCCAAAACATTTCAAAACTTTAGTTAAAAAAAGCTAACTTCATCCCAAGAACTTTACCTGCATGCGAGTCCCTTGCTGTGAAGCTGTTGGCTGTTTGTTTTCTCATCTAACGCTGTGAAGTTAGGATTTATTTAGACTAAACCAGAGTTGATTGTTGGAACAGTGGAAAGATTAACAAAGATAGTTTTCGCGACTTTTATTTTCTTTCTGTCCAGTTTGAACGAAGTATGTTTTACAGTGATATGTAAGATAAAATTACTGTTTTTCTAAATGGAGTCTGGTAGGCCGTAGATCGTCCCTGTTCTGTGGCTGAATAAGCTTTTATTTGTTTAATTAGTTTAACCCCATACCACATTTACAGCCATCGAAGATTGTCTCCACCACGTCTTTTGGATAATTTAGTGTAAAAGGTTTTGACTTTGAAGAATAGATATTAACGTTTCAGTGATTTCAATGATTTTGTCTTTTAGTTCTTACAGACACCAAAGATTATATGATAAGAGTCCAGTCTTACCTCAGATATATTTGTGTCTCAGTGAGTCTTTTTAAGTACATTTGCACAGGAGAAAACACACATTTACATTTACATTTACTCATTTGGCAGACGCTTTTATCCAAAGCGACTTACATTTGAGGAACAACTTAAAAGTATCAACAGAGCATCAAATACAGATCTAACAACTGATAATACATACTAGTAAGAGCAGCAATAAATCCTAGTAAGAGCTCATAGTACAGACAAAACACAGACAAAAGATCTAAATGAAGTTGTGGTTTTGAAAACAAACTGTTGTACATTTAACAGATTAAACTTGAGCTGAGCAGCACTGCAGTTTGCCAGTCTGCTGCAGGGCTCCTGGTAATGTTTGTGTGTGTAATCAGCAGGCATTGAGAAACGTTATGGATCATTAATGTTACTTTTTTTTAAACTGTCTTATTGCAGCAGGCTTAGAACAGCAGTAGTTCAGCTTTTATTGGAAATTTTATGTGCACCATGCAACATATTTGACGTGCACCATCCTCTCAGGATGAACTGTAATCACTTAGGCGATCATTTAAAAATATTAATTTGTCAAGTACTTTGGTTTATGACCAAATACCAATAAATCTTATGATATTCCCCTTCGCTGTACTACAGCTGTGGTCAGTGCTAATTATCACACTTTAGCATGCTAACATGCTAAACTAAGACCATGTCAAACATTACACTTAACGTTGTCATTATCAGATCATGCTGATGTTAGCATTTAGCTTAAAGCATTTCGGTCTTGTTAGTACCTGTTTCACCTCAACACAATATAAACCAACAGGACTCAGATAAAACCACCATATTATTTCACAAACTTTGTTAAGTCATAGAGGAGCAGCCGAAATAGCTCCTGAAAACATTCACCGTCGAGCTGATTTGTTGCTATAATTTAATAAAATGCTAGCCACGGTTCTGGTGTGGTTGGTGTTTGTGTTTCATGTTTCCTGTTTTATTTTGAAGTTTGTCTGCCTCTGATGTCTTTATGTTGTGAAGTGTTTTCACTTTTTTCTTGTTATCTTCACCCCTCCTGTGTATATAAGTCTTTATCTTCCTGTTGTTAGTTGCCACTTCATTGTTCCAATCAGTGTTTCTTCAGGTGTCTCGTTACCCGTATTTTCCATTGTGTTTCCTGTTCTCTTGTGGATTTTTACTCTGTTGTATTTCCACCATTTTGTTCTACTAAATACCACTAACCATATCTTCTCTGTCTCTTCATCTGGGCCCATATCTGTGAACCATATCCGCACGATGGCTGAACGCAACAATGCTAATGCTTAAATGGACAGAACGTGAAAAAATGAAATCTAATTTCAGCTACAGTTTTATAAATTTATTGAATTACAGGATAACCCCATGAGATGTATCATCACATTTTTGAGGGGGTCCAGCAACATATGTGTAAGTATAGACACAAATGTTAACCACACAGTGCATATACATAAACACAATACATACACAGACATACAAAACAATAACTCCTTACCCCCACAATTAACATAGCAAACAAATTAAAGCACATCTGAGTATCTCCTGTTGTGACCATTAACTTTCAAGAGAAAATCTGATATGCAGAGTGTGGTTATGTGCTCTACTGGGTCCCATCTTGATTTAGCTGTAGTTGTGGCTGCATATGCTAATTTTCCCTTTCAAAGACATGCTTTTTCAATCATGAAAACTGAAGGGCACAGTGAACTATTAAATTCTCGCAGTGTATGTTCAGCAGAAACCTTATGAGTTCTTTTACAAAACCAGAAAGACAAATTGTAAAATCTTGACCGGTTCAGCCAATTTTATTATTGGAACATGACTTGATGTTCCACTAATAAGTGGTATATTCTGGCAAGTCCCACGCCATTTATCGTTTGATTTGGCGAATAGCATATGCTTGTAAATTAAATATGTGTCCCTGATATTTATATATATTACAGTAGGTTGTTAATGTTTCCTGGACTACCCTGCAGTACATTTTATCTGCACCACCAGAGAGAATTCACTTCTGTCCTGCACTGTCAGTTCTGTCTTGTTACATGTCAGCAATAATTAACCAAGTCTGTTTCTGCATGCAGCCTTTGTACTTGGTGATTAAAGCGATTCAGCTGCTGATCAAAGAGGAGAATGATCAGGGAGGAAGAGGCCAAAGCATTACAGTCCTTCCTTTTATCCTCTCCTAAACTTTCACTGTTTAAACTTTCTGTGACATCTGTAGCTGGTGAATAATCTACAAGATGAAAAGCTCATCTCTCTCCAACCATTATTCAAATCAACACTGGTAAGACGTTCGGATAAAATTGCATTTGAGTAAAACATTGCTGAGCAGTTGACCTGCAGCTCTCGGATGCCGGGTCCTATCAGTATCAGCGTAAACACAGATCTTTGCACATGATTAAGAATCCTTAGTTAACAGACTGCGTTCACCAAAGAGTTTAGTTTGAAAAATGATGATCTTGGAATCACGACTCAGCATATTGTATTTATGATGTATAAGAAAATAATCACATGATTAGCATATCTTTGTCTCAAAAGTAGTTATATCAGTGCCAGTGTCTGCTAAAATTATTTTATATACGTCTATATTGCAGCAGCAGATATCATAAGGAAAGTCTTTAAAGAAAAATTTGCTAAATGCTCGTGCTTATGACTTATTTAATTGTTTTCCTGCGACATTTGTTCACGGCACCTAAAGAATGATAAACTTTTAATAGTTTGACCAGCACATCCTCTCTCCCGACTTGTCTCAAAGGCTCTCACATTGACCCTGTGTACCCCTTTAGCGTCCTTTGTAGACGATTATGGCGCCGTGGGCAACAACAAGTATGCAGTGTCCGGTTATGCTTTCAAAATAAAACGCGGTTTAACCCATCTTGAAACGGCATGTTATTAAAGTTGTGAACCGTTGCATTTTGGTTAGGTTAGGAAAAGATCATGGTTTGGGTTGAAACAACTATGTGGGTCAGTTAACATGTAAGTTAACTTACGTCACTTGCGTAACTTATGCAATTTACATAACTCACCCAACTTAAATCAAAATATTTAATGTTGACTTTTTTTTTACACAGAACATGAACACTGTTCTCCTGGTTGAAATTCCGGGTTCTGGCCCTCCATCCACCCCAACCACCTCCTTATATCCTAGTATCATATACCTGCCTTTACTGTCAAAAACTTGCGCTATGTACATAGACTGTAAGAAATGGACGTAGTCATGGTGACGTCACCCGTTAGTTTGTGGACCGCCGTTTTGAAGCCTCGAGTTTGGCCGATAGGGCGCCGCCATGTTGAGTTTTAGTAACCAGCGGCACCGGCTGGCCAACGGCCGTGTGTGGAGCTAGCTAGCTAGCTTAGCTAGGTGCAGCTGTAACTCAGGTTAACTGTCATTTTAACAGGCTGATAAGTTTGTCCAGAGAACAACAGTCTGAAAACTAAATGCTTAAATTTACACAGCGCCGAGGGTACGAGTCGGCTATAGCCTGATTGACAGGTCGCCACGGGAACGACTCGTCAATCACAGATAATCCCGCCCTGAAACATTCTCTGCTTTGTGGTCTATTTTAAAATAAACGGGACCATAATTTACTAAATGAACATCATGCTGTGTTGAAGAAGACTTGAAACTAGCGACTGAGACCATAAACTCATCAGGAAAGTGTTTACTGGGGGAATTATTCAGCTGAGAAGGAGAAACATTTTCCCATCATTTCTAATGGAGCCGGACTTCTTTTTGCAACCAGAAGAGTCGCCCCCTGCTGGATTCTCAATAGAATGCAGGTTTCAGGGACTTCAGCATTGGCTTCATGTTGTAGACCGGAAGCTTCCCGCTTGGTTACAAACTGACGCCGATGGGTCTTCACCACGCCTCTATATATGACAAGTCGGGGAGGGAGAACGGGTTCTTTTTCTTTTTAAATAACTAAAACCACAACCTTTCTTTGACCTCTAACTGCTGAGTAGCCTAAACCCTAACCACAGGCCAGACGCAGGTCCTAACCAGTGACGCTCTCCACTGTATTAGTCCTATTTATTTTTCAGATTTTAGGATTTATATGTATCAGTTAACACCACAAAATACCTTTACATCTTCCATATTAAACAACAAAATGTGGTGTTCATAACTGCCCTCCAGAACCACACCTTTCCTGATCTGGCTCAGCCGTTGACAGGATGACATCACTGTTGGAAAAACTCCTGGAGCCTCCTCTGGCTTCATATTTACCCGCACTGGGAGAAATGATCCTCATATCTAACTCTCAGCAAGAAAGCAAATAAGCATATTTCCCAAAATGTCAAACTCATAATCCACCTGCCTCAACAGCCTTTAGTCCCAACGCCTGCACCGATCTCACATACAGATCTTATCTTAACTATCAGGTACTTACAAGAAAATATGTGCAGTCTTTCCCTTTTGTTGAATAACAACGTGCTAATGGAAATTCCAGCGCCTGCTATTAGCCGAAATCTACTATAATCAACCTTTCATCAGGCTGAGCTCAACAAATTTAAAATTGCAAGTGAAAACAAAATACACCATCACTGCTGACAGAAGTAAGAATCTGTAGACTGCAGTTATTTTTATCTCCTATAAATCATCTTTCACCACTACCTTGTTCATTTTCTCATGAGAGGGGGACTCCCCGCAGCGAGGATGAGAACTAACATATTACAGTACAGCAGGGAAGAAAACAGATTAAAAGTGAGAAAAAAATGGAGATGAAAGGTTTCTTTAGGACGAGGTGATGTCGGGAGTTCAAACTTCACTTGTGTGGTTTCAGCTTACATGAGATGTGTCGGCTGAACGTTTTGACAGGCTGCCTGGAAACATCCGCAGACTCCGTCAGAGGAGAAATCATTTTCTTTGCTCTGTTATTTCTGACTTTAGATGTGGTTACAGCACAATGTCATTTTTTTTTTTCTACACAGCTGCTTATTAGCTACCGGGAGATGTTTGCCTGCCGGGGCTCTGACAGCCTAATCCTGCAGATGAAGACCGATCACTCACCTTATAAAAGCTGGCTCAATGATCTTCTCTAATTTGCTGGCGGGGGTGGGATGCGCCCCGGCTTGCTTGTCCCTGGAGTTTGCGGAGGAATCAGACCTGCCTGGGCGTGATGATAACTAGGCCATGACTAGCTCATTAAAACAGACCTGGGTGCGTAGCAAGAGGTTGGGGGGGGGGTTAAGGAGAGAAGAACACATGCCAGAAATACAGAACATAGAAACACAGATCAGCAACCAAAAAATGACTACTTGATTTTAAACTTAATCACCACTTTGATATTCCTTTTTTTGTTTTTAATACCCCAAATGTCGATTCACTGCATCCATCTCTTTCAATCAGCTGCACATTGACATCACCCGAGCAAATGACACAAGGAGTTCAATTTCAGCCACTCAGAGTGCTCCAAAGTGCTTCGTATACAGTTTAGATGAGAGTAAAGTTCTTGAAATTTACTATCCAGTCTTGGAAACATCCAATATCCAATCCATCAGAGCTGTGTTGGAAGAAAAACTACAGGTTAATCCTTTAAATAAATAAAAAAGCAGAGGTTTGGCCCAACTCAGTGTTACATTTTAAGCTGTGCTAGCAGCAATTTACTGCCCTTCAAACCTAACGACATCTCCATCAGCTTCAGCTGTATGTTGTTTCAGGCACATGCACACATAGACATCCAAAGGGGTTTCAGCACCTGCCCTTTTTCTTCTTTAAGAGAAAGTCTCCTTTTTTCTGAGATGTTTTTTTTTAAATAAATGAATATACAGTATATTTATTCCTGTCTCCAACAGATTCCCTGTCAAACAGATACTGGGAGTTAGGGGTTAGGGTTAGACTTTGGAGTTCCGATGCCCCCCAAACCACCAGTGCCTCCAGTTTACCTCTAATTAAACAAACGACAATAGAGGCCTGTGTCTTGCTAACTTGCATGACTCATGAGCTGAGCTAATGTCATGAGTTAGCTGAAGTTTAGATAAGGCAAAATCTCATGGCCATACAACCTAATGATCTGATGGAGACACTACAGGTGAACACTGTAACATTTGTGTCTAATAACGTCATCACAGTCGCCACATTGATATGCAAATTAGGTGTTAACTAATTAAAATACTTCAATTTGCACACATTCAAATTCACTGCAGGGATAAAGAAAATAACTAAAACATATCACCACAGAACTTCCCCAGTTAATGACTTACATCAAGAGTATTTTCCTCTGAAATCTTCTGTAAATATGCAGATTAGCTTGTTTTGGTTAATATAGAATAAATCTACAGATGCAAACAGACAGAGATTAGTAGGCTTAAAACAAACACCATCTAAAGGTGAATTCTTAAAGTTTTATTTCCATTAGAGTAAAAGAAGACATGGAAGCAAAATAGACCAAAGTGATAGTTTAGACCATAGATCTGATAGTTTGTTGTATTCTGATAGATCCTTTTATAATACAGACAGACCGCCCTCAAATGTGAAACTAAGTCCATGTCACCATCAGTAATTGTGTGTGTGTGTGTGTGTGCATGGTAAATGTAATATAATAGCAACAGTAATAAAGTATCTGATCAATACATTAATGTATTCAGGCAATTCAGTATTCTGTTGCTTGGCTGTGTGAAGCTGAAGGTTCTTTACTCATTTGGCCTCTTGCTTGTGAAACAAAAAGTAAAAGTATTTAAATAAGATAATTCTGCCTGCAGCCCGATGCCACAGTTTAGTGTGACGATTTATGTGAAATGTTATGTGTTTATTTTATGTACAAATTATTAATGAAACTATGTCATAAATTTATACTTATAAAATAGCAGCATAGGAAAGATGCACATTGTGGCAGAATTTGCTTTGCTCCTGCTCCTGTGATAAACCAAGTGAAAACTAAAGAAGTCTCTGTGGGAACTGATTATTTTGTAGAAAAGTAAAAATGTTGTTGAGTTAATATATTTGTCTTGTTTTCACAAGCCCACCAAAATGTCTGTGCACATCCCTGCATTGTTTAGTCAGCTTTCTAACCTGCTAAATTCAGATGGTGACATGGTGAGCAGCAGCACTTTAGTATTGTTATTGTGAGCACGGTGGTGCAGATCAAAGCACTGCCACACTGCAGAGCTGCAGAGTCTCAGTTTAGTATTTAATGCTGAAATAAGAAAGAAAATATTAAGAACAATAAAGCTTATTAGCTAATTAAAGACATAAATGCTGGGTAAACAAAGTGTTGTATCATTAAAGGAAGAAATAATAAATCCACACAGAGAAGAGTTACAGTGTTTTCCTCCAGTGTTTGTGCAGGACTTGGATGCATGTATTTGGTGGCTCGTTCAGGGGAATTCTCCCAAGAATATTTAACTTTAAAATTTAACTTAAAATTCTTCTTAGGACAGAAAGCAAAATTTAATGAGTGGAATTTCATGTAATTTTTTTGTATTAAATTGTGATTAGGATCAAGGTAGGTTTACATAATACAGCATGCAACCAAAAATAAATAAAAATACAGTAATTAGATAAATAAATAATTGAATAAACAGGAATAAGAAATAAATAACTACATGCAAAATAGAAAAGAAAAATTATAATAAAAATAAAATTCTGAAAGAGAGAACAACTTGCTTTTAACATGCTGCACCTGTCCTGGTCCACTTCCATTCATATAGATATTGTGAATGATTTCATATGTAATTATCTTTAAATTGTATGGGTAATTAGCAGACAGATGTATTTTTAATAAAATAAGTTGGTTGGTTTGGTCTCTGAATAGCTGAAAGAAATGTAAAAGGTGTCCACAGTCTCCCCTGATGTTGGCCTTCCTGCTCAGCTTCCAGGCTGCAGTCTGAAGCCCAGGGGAGATGCTTGCTCGCAGTAACCAGCCTTCACTTTTCCAGCAGTTGGGAAACAGCAGACAGACTTTCTTGGTCATTAGAAGCTGGTGCATTTTTTTTAACTGACCTACGCTGTAACCTGCACTGTGCATCTACTGCCAGAGTGACAACTTACTGCCGCGGTGCAGAATAAATAGAGAAAACACTGCAGCAAACACAGGAAAGGCTGTGAGATTAAAAGGGAGCCGGATTAAAACATGGTGCCATTAGAGCAACTCGTTAAAAGTGTTTAAAGAGGAGATTTATGAGATATGCTGTGGACAATTTACAGTTAACAGATTCCTGGTAGGTTTACTCAGCACATAGAACATAACTTTATGTATACGGAGACCCTCTGATCCACCAGGATCCCTGCTGCCTCCTGTGAGAGAGAATAATAAAGACATAAAGCAGCAGATCGGGAATTTCCCCACACGGCAAAGAAATGTTGTTTTTATTACCAAATTAAGGGCTATTCCAGTAAATTAGATTTGTATTGGGGCTCCTGGAGCTGAACTTGCTCACACGCACCAGCGTTTTAACAGAGAGGTTCAGCCAGGAAATCTGATTGCTTTTTAGTTGCAGTTGTGATGAGGGCGGTCGCAGAGGCAGGGTGGTCCGGTGGTATGAGAGACTAACTGAAAAGAAAAATAAGGTCAAGGGTTCAACTACGGCAACACGCAGTGTGTTGGAGCCTGTCAGAGTTGTGTTTGAGCTCAGCACTGAACCTCTGGTTTAGCAAGATGGCAGTTAGTCAAACTTATTTTTTTAGTTATAATAATATTAGTCTCAAGGTGGACTTTATTAAAGATCAGGCTTCAGGGTTTTATTTTGGTTTCCCAGTTAGTGCTGCTTCTTTATTACGTCTGCTGCGCCTGTTTTTACACTATCCCTCTCTTAATATCAGTTTCTGCCACGTCTTTTCAAATGCAAAACTGCCCGCGTCTCATTTTGAGAGAGCACGGCCATGGTGACTCTGTGTTTGTGGGAAAACACAAAATTTAAGTGTTACAAGGTTTTCAGGCAGCAGATTTACTCACTAATGTACAGTGAGTAAATCTTGAAGAGGTAGGATGTGTTTGCTTGTTGTTTGCTGCGTTACAGATGAGGTAATTGAGTGTAAGAGGAAATTGTGTGCACTGAGCAACGTGTGTTATATTAGCAAGCCATTTAGAGAACAGCTGATGGTGATTTGATAATGTGATAATTAAAGAGGGAAGGTTATCTGAGGATGTGATTTGGCGTCCTGTCGCCACACAGATTTGACTTTGTCATGTGCAAAAACACATGACAAGTGTTTCTGTTTTTTCGGGATTTTGGAAGCAAAACAAATGAAAATGTGGCACAAACACATTCAGTCTCAATATTTTGTTGTTATGTTGAGTAAAAACATGTTCGGCACAGCATTACAGTACAAGACCTCCAAAAACAATTAGCCCATGATGCAAATTAGCTGAATGAACGAACATAATTAGTAGAAGACAGGGCTGGGCAGGTGTGTGTCTCCTTCAATTTATGCTGCAAATAAATTCAGACCAAACTGCGGTAATTGTCTTTGGAAAGTGTGAGCTGGTGCGAACCTTCATTTCTGGCAGATTAGCGTCTGATGTCTCTTTTACAAAAATAAAGAAATCTCTTTTAATTTAATGCTCAATCTTGATTTGTCTCTGCTGATATTCACATTTCCCGAATGACTTGTGGCTTGACTTGAACCTGCATTAATTGATTTTGACTTGAGACCTAACTGGGACCTGTCTCGGATAACTTAAATAAAACTGTCCTGCATGGACTTTTACCTAAGACTTGACTTGACACTAGCTATGAAAGACTTGATCTGTCTGTCTGTCACAAAAAATAATTAATTAATTAAAACAATTAATTTAGCAGGGACAGTGCTCATTAAGCGTAATTTATACTGCATCGAACCGACGGCTTGGTTGGCTTAGCGGAGGGCTAAACCGGAAGTTAGCCTGCTCTGCCAGCAAAGGTCAACACGATGGATGCTGCAGCGCTACTGCCGACTAGCGTTTGGGGGTTTAAACGCAGAATGACGGACACACCTACGCACAAGTATAAATGCATGGGTACGTGCGTAGCCTAAGGCGTAGGTACGCACGTAGACGCTACGCAGGAGGATAAATGGGCCTTTAATAAGCACAGATGCAGATGCGCCAGAGTTCATCTGTAGGCCCTGGACAGTTTTTACATAGTCAATCTATTAAAATTTAAAAAACAATTATAGAATTAATTTAACAGTCCTTTAAATGACTTGACTTGGAGTTAATTTGGACACATCTTAACTAATAAAACTATAAAAATCCTGTGACCTGACTGAACCCTGAACGCAGCTGACCGAACAATTTAAAAATATTTTGCCCTTCTGCTCTCAGAGTGAGTGAGTATCCTTAACTTTATGTGTTTGTGTGTGGGGGCTGTGGTGGAATGACAGTGTGAAAGTCAGTCCTTGTTTATTTTTTCTTTAAAGTGTGTGTATGTGTGTGTGTGGGGGGGTGTTTGAGAGCGACTCACAGAGCGAGCGAGTCAGTCAGCGTCTATTTTCCTGTCGAAGTGACGACTCTCTCTAAGACGTCTTGGCCTTATCTCATGTTGACTCACGGTACGGCCCGACCGCAAGGTGTTTCCACCTGGGTTACACACACACACACAATGAACTCACACACACACTCATCCTCGACACCCTTCAGACATGACACAATCACCTCAGCAGCTGCCTCGTAGAGGGAGGGAGGGAGGGAGAATGAGAAGGAGATAAAAGAAGAAAGACGTTTGAGGACACAGTCATCAGAGAGGAATGAATGAAAAATTGTGTATGAGTGTGTGCGCGCGCATATGTGTGTGTGTGCGCGTGCATGTGTGTGCGTGCTGGCTGGCCCTCGTCCCCGGTTCCTTGCATGATAATTACCTGAGCAGCTCTGTGATTACATTCACATCAGAGCAGAGCGCCACGATGGCAGCAAATGACAAGCAACTGGGGCTTGTAAAAGCACTAACTCACACAGACACACAATCTAAAATGCCCAGAATGGCACACAGAGGAGTTTGTGCCCTCCTCTGCTTCCCGTCAGCAAGATTAAACAGAGGCTTTTAAGTGCTTAGTCACACCAGAAAGTGGCAAAGCCTTCGAGAATCGTTTGGATTATTGGCAGCACCGCAAGCTAGCAAGCGAGCCACACAGCCGATAAGCTGACCGGCTGAAAATATCTCAGCCGAACAAGCCGCACACACGACGTCACGCTCAATTACGTGGTCCGTTGTCATGGTTTTAGTGTTTCCTGTTTTAGTTGATCACTTCCTGTCTGTGTTCTCGTTCTGTGACGTTGGTTATGTTTTAGTTTGTCAGCACTTGGTGACATTCGTCCCCGTGTGCTTGTTTTTGTGCTTTACTCCGTGTTTTATCTTGAACTTTTCTGTTTCCTCTGCCTCGCCTGAACTTTTACCTCCTGTCTTTGTATTTTCTTTCATTTCATTGTTTGCACCTGCTTCGCTTCCCTGATTGTGTTCACCTGTGAATCTTCGTCTCATTTAGGTTTGCATGTTCTCTTTGTCTCTGTCAGATTGTAAGTTCATGTGGTCGAGTTTCTTTCCCTGTTTATGGACAGTTCTTTTTGCATTGTGGATTTATTGTTTTGTTTCCTTCTCTCTTTTGAGATGTTGGATTGTGGATTTTTGATTTGTCGTGAGGACCGCCTGCACGCCTTGTTTGTAAGAAAAGAAACAGACCGGGGTTGGAACGTAATACCTTCTTGCTGTGAGGGAACAGTGCTAACCACTGCACCACCGTGCCACCCTCCTGGTTATTCCAATTTTAGTTGTTTTGATGACATCTTAACCAGGGTGGTACAGTGGTTAGCACTGCCGCCTCAAAGCAAGAAGGTTGTGGGTTCAAACCCCCTTTCTGTGCTCATATTATATTATGAATGTGTTGTATGTTCTCCCTGTGTATGGGTTCTCTCCGGCTTCCTCCCAGGCTGGGTTAATGAGTGTCTCTAAAATTGCCCTTAGGTGTGGATGTGAGTGGTTGTTTGTCCATGTGTGGCCCTGCGATGGACTGGCAACCTGTCCAGGGTGAACCCCGCCTTTCGCCTGATGTCAGCTGGGATTGGCTGCAGCACCCCCGCGCCCCTGTACGCAGGATAAGCGGTTGACGATGGATGGATGGATGGATGGATGGGTCTTAGCTTTGATCAGCAGTGAGGTGAAGCACCTTCTTCAGCGCTACACACATTAAATACTACATCATGTTTGCAGTAGTATGAAGACACGGAAAGTTCCAGATTACTTCTTTCAGAGAAGCAAACAGCAGCCAAAATGGCCTCTTATACAAAAACAAACAGCTCCAGAATATATGAAAGAAAAACTGGTTCCCACAAGGACGGAAGTACAAGACAACAACACACACAGAGCAGTTTAGCTGAAGTGTCCTACTGTGCTGCCGCTCAGTGAAGTTAAACAGAGCAATCCACAACAGAGCCGGAGCCCACAGCATCTGCCTCCTGTGTTTATGGTAAACAAAGGTTACACTGAGCGCAGCATGAGCCGCACGCACACACACACACACACAGTCATGCATGCAGAATGTCACATACACAGCAGCTCATGTAATTACACACACACACACACACACAGGTCGCTCTCCCACCTACGAACAGATGTGCTCAGGATGACTCACACACACTGAGAGCTAATTCGCTCCTGCATTTACCAGAACTGCTGTGTGTTGTATATTGAAGACACGTATCACATTACAACAACAACAACAACACTGCTGCTGCTGCTGCTGCTGCTGCTGGAGGTGCCGTGTGTCTGTTGAATTCTGCGCCACAAGTGCAACACATTTCATTAACATGCAGATATTTTTCAGTGGCACAAAGTGAGAAACGCCTGAATTAAATGTTTATAAATTACAAAACATTTGCAACAAACACCGAATCTTCCGATCTCTGTGTGTGGTTAATGAGAAGAAGCATTGTAAGCATGAGAAAATGACGGTTGTGTGACTCTACAGATGAAATTGATGATCTAAATGACGAAAATGTCTCGATTAACTGCTCGCTGTAGAGGAGTTATTGATTTCAGGCTCAGCCTCAGCCTGGACTTCTTGTTCCTGCACTAATCCATGTGCACGGTGCCTCTTAGTTTAAATATTATTTTTACGATCATGGCCGGATAAACTGGCAGAATGACTAGAAGGTTGCAAACGTAGATATGTTGTGTCTGGTGTGGAGCTCCGACAGGAGGAACACACATGATAAACATTTATTTTAGATCTGCTTATCGTCGTCAGTAACTTTGGCTTTTACATAAGTGAAAATGCAAAACAGATACTGTAGATCTGATATCTTTTTAATGCTAACAAGCATCAAGAGACCACTAGCGTGTTAGCCGCAGGCCTGTAGTACCCTCTGGGGGGTCCCATGCATGTGAGATAAAATAAGATCCGATGAGATAACATTAACTTTATTGATCCCTAAAGGGAAATTCAGTCATCGCAGGAGCAGACAACAGACAAATAGATTGTACAACTGAGAGCAGAAAGGCAATAAGAACTGAAATATAAAACCAAATAAACCCTGGAAATAATATTCATAATGAGTGTTTCTGTATTATATTATGCATTATGTTTCTTTCCGATGTGTAAAATGGGATTTGTTCTATGATTGCAATCAACAGATTGGCATATAGCCATGATGTACAGGTCTCACGCCCAAATAAATAAGGCAACAGGAAAAATTTCACCCCCACAAATGACTCACCAAGTCAACACTTATTTCAAACACAGCATTCTGAAAAATATTGAATATTAATGGCCTTGATGGTGCTGGTGGCTTTTAGTTTAAATATCAGGGTAATGGGACATTTGCACCAAAGTTCTTTTTCAAAACCTGATCAAGTGGTTTTGGAAAATTCATCCATAAATAAGCATTTGCAAGAGATGACATCGCTCCGTAATCTCTCTGATTTTGCCAACAACATATTTTAATCTGTAAGCTGAAATCAATACCACCTGTGGAAGCTGAAATAGTAGTTCATGTTCATCAAAAGCTTCCTCAAGATAAGACATTATGTTCCTGTGTTGGTCACAGTTATTCTTTATTCACTCTGTTAGCAGTTTATCATATTCTTATCAGGACTTCAACCTTGTGACTCGTTTTCCTTTGAAAACTAATGGTGGTGATTACTGTGACTCTGGTTTTATGTGTAGTGTTCTTGCGATGTATGCTGTCTTCAGAGACGTCTGAGGCTGAGAGGAATAACAATGAAAACACCATGGACCATAATTATACTGAGATGATCAGACATTTTATTTGCTATCACAATAAATAATGTTTAGTCCTATAATTTAATTATTATTCCCAGAACAATACCTTTATTTTAAATTGAGATTATTAACTCTAGGCCTTGAAAATTATAAGATAACAGCTCTTAAAGAAGAAATACGATGACTGCCTTTTAGCTACGAGCTAGCTGACTAGAAAAAACTGTATTTTATTTGCAAGCACCAGAGTCCTGCATGCTACAGATAACTAGCTCACATGAACCAGTTCACCTTTGAAACTCTCTCTGGTCCTCTGCTTGTTCCGCTGACCTCAGCTGTCCATGTGGAGGTGGCTGCAGCTCAGGTTGTCAGGCAGGTTTGGTGGTTTGTTGTTCAGCCTCTCCTGTCCACATGTTTAAATATCTCTGATCAAGACGCTAAACTCCAAATTGCTTTCACAACTTGATTGACAGTTATGAATTCCCGATGCAACAGCATAAATTATGTTTTTTTTGTGTGTGTTATTTTTAAGTGTGAATACTGGACCTTGACTGGTGTTTAAATTGAGGTCAATTAACCCAGAGAGAAATAACATTAAATATTGATGCCATCTGAGACTCCTCATTTGGTTACGTCCACATTACACCTTATGTTTCTTTCATGAATCTTTATTGGCGGTTTGACCCTTTAATGGTGAGCCTGATTCCCTCTGGAATATCTGCAGCAACACTCTGATTGGCTCAAAGCTCCGGAGTCACTATCAGGGACTTGGCAGGGTGTTTTCATTGTGCCCATTCAGCCCAGTGTTGCAAATCCCTGCCTACATGTGAAGCGTGTTTATCTATAGCGGGAGGTCAGAGGTCAGCCAGGCACGGTCAGCCAGTCACTCTGCCTTCTCCCGCCTCCCTTTGTCTCCGCCAGGGACCTCTGGTGTTAAACTGACACATCTGCCTGGCCCCCGGCCGGGCCTCCCCTTTACTGGAGCATCGGAGCAGAAGGCAGGAGAGGAGGAGGAGGAGGAGGAAGAAGAATAGAGCTCGTGCCTCCACACAAGAGTCCTGACACACACTCCATCTGGCCCGTGCCTCAACAGATGCTCCTGACAGCGACCTCCCACACACACACGCGTGTGCGCACATGCACGTACACACACTGCTGATAGAGACCTCCCCCTACACACACAGGTAGGTATTTGCAGGTACACACACACACACATACACCAACCCACCCACCCCCCTCTTGTGCTGACAGGTTTGTCCTTTTTCATACCTCATAAGTCAATCAGTCCCTCCCACTCAGCCAAGAAATGCAATTAAAGTGATCCACAGTCAGCTCCCCTTCCTCCCCTGCCTCTCCCCCCACGTCACCTCCCTCTCTTCATTTTGTCCCCCCCCCCGATCCCAGATCGCAGGCATTATTACAAACCAACAAAAGGCCTGCATGCAAAGCCAGAGGCTCTTTTCCTCCACATTCCTGCATACTTGGAGGCACATGTGCTCACACTCCCACAATCACTGGCAAGAAACTGACATTTTAAAAAATATATATCTGTTGTGGTTTTGGTGTTTTATTGCTGTTAATGTCCTTCATCGTGTCCACCAATCCCTGTCTTTGTTTTCTTCTCAGTATTCAATTATGTTATGTTATGCATTCGATCTGTGTTTCCTGCTTTATTTTGAAAGTTCTCCCTCTCTTGTATCCTTGTCTCCTTTATTTCCTGTCTGTGTCTTGATAACCTGATGTTTTTCACCTGTGTTCAATCATCCTGCCCTCCTTCTGTCTTTGTCAGTTTGTCTCACTCCCTGTCCGATCAAGCATCCCAGTCTGTTTCTTGTCCTTTGGATTTATTATTTCCTGGACTGCTTGCTCCCCGTGTTCTGTAGCTAACCGTCACTCTATCTTAAGGGTTTCACTGCAAAACTAGAAATCTTAGTCACATTAATTATCTCAGCTGAAGGCAAATACTTTTTTTTTGTCTGACAAGATATTTTTTCTTACCAGGCGGCTTTTATGTCAGAGAATTTCACTTGTTTCAAGTTTTTTTGGCCTTAAGTCGCAAGTGAAATATTCTCGTTCTGTTGGCAGATCATTTTGCTTATTTAAGTAATTTTACCCCAATTTAATGCTTTTTTCTTGTTTTTGAGAGCTTTTTGAAGTGTTGGCAGTAGTGGTTGCCGTCTTGGTCTAAATCATAGACTATATAATAAGTGGACGTAGTCATGGTGACGTCACCCGTTGGTTTGTGGACTGCCGTTTTGAAGCCTCGAGTTTGGCGCCGCCATGTTGAGTTTGTGTAACCAGCGGCACCGGCTGGCCAACGGCCATGTGTGGAGCTAGCTACCTCACATTAGCTGTCATTTTAACAGGGCTGACAATTGTTGGCTAGCGACAAACAGGCTTAAAACTAAATGTTCTCACCAGAGAAAGTGAACAGCCAACTCCTAAAAATAAACTTTTTAAAAGACACTGGTTAAATTTACACAGTGCTGAGGGAGTCGGCTCTAGCCTGATTGACAGGTCGCCATGGTAACAACTTGTCAATCCTAGATAATCCCGCCCTGAAGCATACTACTTCTTGGTCTGTTTTCCTCTAAATAGGACCATAATTTACTAAATGAACATCATGCTGTGTTGAAGAAGACTTGAAACTAGCGACTGAGACCATAAACTCCTCAGGAAAGTGTTTACTGAGGGAATAAATTTAAGTAACTTAATTTTCCCATTATTTCTAATGGAACCGGACTACTATTTGCAACCAGAAGAGTCGCCCCCTGCTGGCCTTTCAGTAGAAAGCAGCTTTCAGGGACGTTTGCATCAGTTTCCTGACCGGAAGCTTCCCGCTTGGTCCAAATCCTTCCTTCCTTGTGTCGGTCGGTCGCAACATTGTCACATACAGACATTAGCATTTATACGTTCAGACAGGGATTTGTAATCTGTTTTAACTCATCAGATGTGAGTAATCTGGAAATTTTCCAATCTGAATAGCAGCTATCATTTGGCATCCAGTCTTTCCAATTAAAGTAAATATATATATTTATATATAATAAAAATATGTGACTGCTCCTATGTGCAGGCCTTCAGGTGTGCCGCGGCACGTGCAAGAAAAGCAAAATGTTCACTTGTTGAGAGGTCACCGTTTTGATTTATAGTGCCCGTGTGTGAAACGTATGTGTGGCGAGGGGGTTGTCTATTTTGGGACTCAAATGCATTTTTGGAAAGACTGAAATTGGCCTCTAGAGGCCATGCTGCACCTCACCAAACATACACCAAACACTGCAGTCGAAACAATCAATGAAACTTCATTTCTATCTGGTAAGATAGAAATGTAGTTTCGTTGGCTTTACTTGCTCCTGAAGAGGCGAACGAGCTCGGAGCCTTTCTGAAATTAAAGGACGTGGCTACGCGGTGTTCTCTTGGGGAGACCAGAGCACTGAGACATTTATCATCTCATCCAGCAAGACATTTATCATCCTGTCAAACACTTTACCCACATAGCAGCCACTTTAAGGTCTATTTCTGCCTGAGATGGTGAAGCAGTTCAGCCTGTGAATCTGAGGACGGTTTGATGTGCAGCACAGCTTAAGTTGAGGGCCCCTGAAAAGGTCTAAAATATGGATACTGACGAACCACCCACCCCCATCCAAACCTTTTAAGAATAATGTAGAAGAGCAAAGTCCTGTGTGGCTGCCACCTTAAGAGTTCAATTCCCCGGGTGGTGTACAGTTTTGTATTAACGTTACGGGGATTCGTGTCCCACAGGGGCTCCCCATGCTGAAAATACATGCTCTAATAGTCTTGTAAAGAGGCTTAAAGGAGGAACAGCATGTAAGTGAAGAGCTGATGTTATTTAATGTCTGCGTGGGAGAGAAACGTAGGAACAAAGAAAAGCCTGATTTATAGCAAGAGAATATCACAACTGTGGCTTTTTCTCCTGCTCGCTGTGGCTCAATTAGCATGCTGCAGCAGGGCGAGAGGGAGGCTGTTACACGCTGAGCATCTAAATGTAGGAAATGGAAGCTTTAGAAGTTTTAATGGAGTGAGTGTGCTTGTGTGCGAGAGGGAGCTTAGTGAGGTGGGGGGGGTGGAGGGAAATGGAGAGATGGGAGATAATGCTGAGTCATATTGTACCGAGTCGTTCTGACCCAGTTCTCACTCACATCCTATTTGCCATCACAATTTATTCATTCGACACAGCGCTGGTACTTTCTCGGAGATGCAGCTCTCAATAATGCATGTCGACCTAAAGTGGAATTGGGAAAGCGGAGCTGAGAGATATTGAAAACGCATCCATTTCTGTGTTTTTCTACACTCAACTGGCACTTTTAATAAAATCACAGAACGTCGTTTCAATGTGGGGAAATGCTTTATTCTGTACCATAAAACTGGTAAAGGTGAGCGCGTCTGAATTGTTTCGGTTGTCACAGATTTGCACGGATACGACAACAAGCCTTCACATACAGCCTATCAGAACAGCATGAAACTTTCTTTTGGAGACTAGAGAAGAAGGGAAAAGCCATGTTGTTACCTCTGAACAGACTCTGTCAGGCTCAGATTACACCAGGGCTCGGCTAACCCCTAACCCTGAGGACACTTATTTTCATCCCCCCAGTGTCTCCAGCCAGAGGAAACTCCTTCGTTTCTCATTCGTTTTCTGAAGGTGTGTCAAGCAAACCAGAGACCCTTTTGAATTCTCTCCAATTAAACACAACATAAATTATTGAAAGATGTTCTTGGGCTTTTATTTTGTAGGTAAAATCACTTAAGAGGAAGCGATTATGTGAGTAACTTTTGCTGTCATGACTTAGATCTGTTTCAGCACCTTCTATAATGTTTTTGTTTTGTTTTTTTTTTGCCGCTATCAAAGGACCACCAGCTTAGGTGACCACCACCTTACACCAACAACACTGGCCAACACGTTCAAAGGCAGGGACACAATGTCAAGGTTTTGTAAAGTTTAGGCTTTATTTAGCCAACAAATAAAGTTTCAAACCATATTACACAAAAAACAGAATTACTCAGAGTGGGTCTTAGCTAAAATGAGCTCAACGTAACTAAACTACAGCATAAGTCTGAACAAAACAAACCTGGATCGAGTTCAATCTCAAAACGTTTTGCACCGCTTTGCGACGTTTTCTGATGGAACGACATGTTTCCTTGCAACGTTGCGCAACGTTCTGCAACGGGCTTCAATGTATGTTTTCTCCCGTTTGGCGGGCGTGTCTCAGGTATTACCCAATCAGCGGCGACAAGTTTGTCAACACAAAGGTGTTAAAAAGCCAGGAAAATTCAGTGCGCTTGCCTACACAGCAGGGTGTTCAGGGAGCCACCGTTTCCGTTGCTACGTTTTGTCTGCGCTGAATGACACAAAATGAGGGGTATATCTACACAGGCTAGCCTACACAAAACGCAAAGGGGGGGAAACTTAACTTACCTAATTAAAAAGGCCCAAAATAAACCCAACAACCAACCAAAAGAAAGTACTAAACAAACAAACACTACTGAACCCAATATTAATCTAACACACAAAACATCCACATGGTGCTGTGTTGGTGTTTGTGTTTTTCTGCCCACTGCCAGGAGTTGGTTCCTTCCACATCCTGTGGTGGAGAATAAAAGGCAGTCTCAAACTCCAGCTCCCCCTCTGGCAGATGACTCAACAGCAGCAGCATGTGGAGAAACAAAGGACAGGTATGAATCACTAAACAATTCTCAAATGGATGCTAATATTAACCAAAATGCACTCAGATTGGAATTTAGCACCATTTGTGAAAAGAATAAATATATCTACAGAAAATGTGTTTGTGGTTTGCTTGTAGAAAAATAAAACCATTAGCGCCATTTTAGGTGTTGGCGGTTGATAGGACCGCCACAGGTACCCTTCAGCGTCCGTATGAAACGCCACCGTTTGCTACGTCCCAGCAACGCAAAGGAGGCCGGTCGACATGCAAGTCATTAACTTAGGTTTAACATTTCTGATGGTTGTGGTAAAGGTTGGGGAATAGGGCTGAGGGGGCTGTCAACACGTTTAACACAAACGTAGGTAGCTCAGTAGTACCTCCGGACGAGACGCATCCAGAAGCGTCTCATAAAGACTGAGAGGTTCCTTTGGCGTCAAATATCTATGTTTTGTCACTTTTTCTGAAACAGTCTCCACTGGCTGACAGTGGTGAACTCAGTTAACCATTCCCAAGAACTAAAAGCCTTATTTACTGGTATTATGCTGATTCTTGACAATTTCCAGTCAACTAAATGGAGATCATACCATTTAACCACCTACCGCAGTCAAATTACAACTAGCAGGTTATTAACTGTAATAACAGTGAGGATGAGCGAGTGAAGGTCAGCTCATCCTCTCTTGACATGAACTAGATTTGTTTTAGACTTTTCAAACAGCTTTAAAACAAAGTGGACATGATCACATGATCATAACAACACAAACACTAAGTGCCGTTGTCTTCATCAGAGGCTGCTTGATGATCTAGGAATCCGATCATATTTTTCACGTTTTTTCATTCAGCATAAGGCATTCTGGGTAAATGTGTCAGCTAAATGGCTACAGCGTAAGATGAAGGGGGATGAAGGGGGAAGAATCGGGGCATTTGGGAGACGACGCTCGCCTCCCTTATCCGAACATCACAATGAAGAAAATCAAACTGACACATACAGAGGCTGCCGTGGAAACGGCCGCATCACATGGCTGCTTGGCTGCACAGGCGGGTTTGGAGAAGTCTGGAGAAGTATGTGAAACCAGGTTGACAACTTCAAGAATTTGAAAACTTGGCATTTCGCGAGAGTCAACATCACCATCTCAGGATCTGCACGCATGATTCTGCAGACTGATAGAGGTGTTGCTCTACGGTTGACCTTCACTGCGTAGGGTGGACATCACTGGTTACATAAGGAGCTGACATATTTTATATCACTAAGGGTTTGTTTCCATGTTTGCTTTGTTACTCTGCTGTAAAGTCAGATTTCTAATGTGAGAATAATGCTAAATTTTCACTTAAGGAAAATGTAATCTGAGACATGGACCCTATTTTTTTTTTTAGCCATGCTAGCCGCAGACTCTGGGGTCAGCTTGTCCATCGCTTTGGTCCAAACTGAAAGATATCATCAACTGTTTGATGTGTTGCCGTGACATTTTGTGCAGACATTCATGATGCCCGGAGGCGTCACATATGGACGCATGGTCAAGAGCCACAGTCGTCAGTTTGTGACGCACTGGGGATCCCTTTTCCATCATTGGGGGAAGCCCTGCAGCCTGAGTTTTTGACGGTAAAGGCAGGTATATGATATTTAACAGAAAAGACCGAGTAAGGAGGTGGCTGGAGGGCCAGGAGACCGGGGTTCGTGTCCCATGTGAAACAAAAATCGAAATTAAATATTTTTATTTAGGCAAGTTGTGACGTAAGTGACGTTAGTTAACATGACGTGTTAACTGACATTCGTAGTTATTTCAACGCAAACCATGATCTTTTCCTAACCTTAACCAAGTAGTTTTGTTGCCTAAACCCAACCAAGGGTTTTCGATTTTGTTTGCGACGCTCATTTCAAAATGGCGATGTTTCGCTAAAAGGCTACGACAAAGGGCCTTGACCAAGGGTCAATCTGTGACGAGTCGGGAGTGAGAACGTGTTGCCGGAGGATGAATCCTTATGACTTTGGTGAAGCACTGACTTTTATAGAGTGCCACCATGTGATTAACATTTTTGGTCTTTAGTGAAATATTTGAATGGTTTGTCCTGAAACCTTACACAAATATTCATGATGCCCGGAGGATAAATCTTACGAACTCTGGTTTGCGACACCTGTACGTTGAGTCAACTGCCTCAATAAGTATTAAATGGATTGCAATGAAATTTGGTTCAGAGATTCGGGTTCTCCTGAGGATGCATTAGGCTTAGGAGTGATAATAACTTTGCTGATCCCTGAACCTTCATCTAGCGCCATCATCAGGTCAAAGACTTCGGTTGATACCAGCACCCGCTGACATTTCCAGCAGCTTCAAACGTACTTTATGTTTTGTGCTAATTAGCAAGTGTTAGCATCATTGAGAGCATGTTTGCCTGCTGACATATCCTCGCTGTCCGATGAAAACCACTTATATCCACTTTAGATAATTTTGTCTTTTTCTATATTTGGAACAAGCAAATTCTCCTCTGTATGCTGTCAGCGTTTGGAATCGAATTGACCAAGTAAAAGAGGTTTTATGACGTTATGTATTGAACAAGTATCTCCATTGGATGTGAAAAGTGACCATCAAACAGCTTATCTCTCGCTGCAGGCTGTTATAAAACAGAGCTACATGTGTCCCTGTTAGAGGAAAGCGCTGCAGCTGTTAAACAAAGTATGCGGTTTGGCTGAAAGGTATGTTTTTGTGGCAACTTGTCCAGTGTATTATTTTGGGGAAACAGAAATTATGATAGGTGTTTGGAAGGACGGCGTTGGATTAAAAACGTCCAGTTTTCAGCCAAGGATTACAAGAAGCTAAGTGATTTACCTGAGGTGACAAATGCACACACGGCGATGTTGATGTTGTGCCGAATTATGCACGCCTTCCGAGAACTGCATGCACCTCGCGGCTGGTAACGTTCATTTATGCTGCGAAAGAGGTGGATGCAAATCTCTGCAGTAGCCTACATCATCGGTTTTGCCCACTTGTGCCTGCACCTCTTAAGGTGCTTTTCAGACAATTTGCTGTGCTTGTTGATCAAAAGGAAATCTGTAGAGTAGGCTTACTGTCGATAGATAGACGTAAACAGAGACTCGAGGCTCGGAACCACCCGCAAGTCACTGGAGCCTTCGCTCACAACAATCCATGCATGTCCATTTAAAATATTAAACAGTTCACTGATGAGCGTGTAAAGATAGTGTTTCACTTATGGTGGTAAATGTGAGTAATAACTGGGGTTTATGTTTATTTTATAACATTTGTTCATGAGAAAAACAGTTTTTTTCATGTTTCTGGAAAAAAATAAAAGTTTTTTTGGAGATACGTGGTTTTCATCGGACAGCGACGATATATCTAAACTGACTCCCAACATGTTTAGTCAGTTAGTGCTGCAACATGAACATGAAGCCCAGTCTGCGGTGGTAACTTACAAAGTGACAGCTTTGATTCCTGCTCACGTGAGTCCGTGAGTCGCTCTCTTTACCTTCACTAAGGCCCTGGAGCAGCACTCCGAATCCCTTACCTGCTCACTTTGGATAACAGCATCAGCCAATGCTTAAAATGTAAATGTGGCTCCAAAGTGTTTTTCTACTCCCACAAGTGTATTTCTTATTCATCACCTCCCAGCTGCCTCCTCCAGGATGGTTGGATGCCTCAGAGGAATCGACCAAGTAGCTCATAGTTTTGGGGCCCTGGGGACCAAGAGATGTGCTTGTTATGGAGGCAGTGCTCTTAACATATTGTGCAATATTTGCTGTCTGCCCACACAACTAAACAATACATTCTTTAAACTGTGAGGGGGCAGTTTAAAGAAGGATTCTGTGAGGTCAGAAATTCGGTTATGTCATTCATGTTACTTAGAGAGCACTTTCATAACTTTTAAATGTCTGAAGGTACCAAGAATATTTAGATGTGGAAGTATCCAGAGTGGGAACTACACGGGGATGGTAAATGATTAATATTTACCTGATTTATTGGCCTAATATACACCAGGGATGGGTCGGAATATTTTATCATGTTGTGACTATGTTTTACGAGGGCAGAATAAATTGCAGCCAACGCTTCGACTGTAGGACTAAACCATGAACCACATACTGTATAAAGAAGGGAGACAGCCTCTGTGACGTCCCCCATCGATCTGTGGACTAGTTTTAAAGCCTCGAGTTTGGCATAACGGCCGTCTACATCTTGGTTTCTTGGGAACTGAAGTGACCATATTTGGACGAGAGGGTGGAGCTGAGCAGGGATGTGCATTACTACGCCCAATCGTCGTGGTAGCGACTTGTCAATCACCTTGTAGCCCCGCCCTCCAAAGCCTCCCCTGCTTTCTGGTCTATTTTCCTCTAAATGGGACCATAATTTACTAAATGAACATCATGCTGTGTTGAAGAAGACTTAAAATTAGCGACTGAGACCATAAACTCATCAGGAAAGTGTTTACTGGGGAAAAAAATCAGCTGAGAAGGAGAAACATTTTCTCATAGACTTCTATAAAATCACACTGTCATGGTTTTGGATTACTTTGGTGAGCCCGTTCTTTTGTGTCTTGGTTGGTTTCGCTTTCAGTCCCTGTCTCGTGTTGTGTTCGTCATGTCTTCTGTTCATTTGTTCTGTTTCCTGTTTTACTTTGAAATCGTTCTGTCCTTGGTGTCGTTTTTCTTGTTTTACTTCCTGTCTCTGTGTTCACTGATTGTCTTAGCCTCACCCTTCCTGTGTGTACAAGTGGTTGTCTTCCTGTTACTAGCATGTTCACCAGTATTCCTGTCTGCTGGATTTATACTTGGCTCTGTGGATTATCACCTTCTCTTACTTTGTTTTTAGACTTATTCACCTCCGTTTGTCTTATACTGTTTATGGATTTATGTTGCTGCAACTTTGGACCGCCTTCTCCATCATTCGTCTTAATAAACATCACTAATTTGACCTGTTCTGTGTACATGTTTCGTGTTTAGACCCGAACCTTCTGTTTCTTGTGTCAGCACCATGGCTGGCCTTAACACAGGCTTCTTTGGCTACGTTATGACTGCAGGCCAATGTGACCCAAATCTGATTTAGTTTTTGTTTTTTGCCCGTATGTGACCCAGATCTGATCTCTTTATGACAGTGTGAACAGGCCAAGTCACATGGAATCTGATCTTTTCCAGTTCGGAATTGGGCCACTTCCATATGTGGTCCAAATCTGATACAGGTCAGATCTTTTTATATGCGACCTCAGTCTGGACACTCAAGTCGGAATTGATGCGACTTTGACTTCACTTTAGAGCAGCTGTTTTGCTGTAGGCGGAGCCGTGGCTCTCTTCCTGCTCTACCTCGCTATCATCTGCTCACAAACTCCCTTTCTTACACCTGAAATCCACCGGACTGCGATCTCTCTTCTGAGTCATGTGCATGCTGTTTGTCCGAGCGGACACTGGGGGAGAGAAAGAGGGAGTGAGTGAGTTGTGGGGCAGATGCGTTGTACAGCGCCAGAAACCGTAAAGGAAAGAACAGAAAGTTGTGAACACATAACTTGGGAGAAGGACAATAAAAACTCTCCCACGAGCTAACCGGACCTAACCTCTGTTCCTCTTTGTTTACTTCTGTAGCCTGCAACAGCGTGCTGAGTGTGACGTTGTGCTATTTGCGCTATACTTTCAGGCCGAGGACAGTTCACACTGGAGTCTGATACGGGCCACATTTAAGCAATAATGTGAACTGTCAAACAAAAAAAATCGGAATTGAGCATTAAGGCCTGCAGTCTGAACGTGGCCTTTTTGCAACCAGTGGAGTCGCCCCCTGCTGGCCACTACACAGAATGCAGGCCCTTCTGCTTTGGCTCCACTTTTCAGACAGAAGCCTCTTTTCCACCAAAGCATTTTGAGAGCCGGTTCGGAGCCGGTGCCTACTCGCGAACCAGTTCTTTGTGTTTCGATAGCCAAAGAACCGGTTCTCGGCCGGGAAAACTGGTTCCAAAGTGGCACCAACTCTTTGCTGGACTGGAACTGTTCTTTTACCACGTCATGCTTACATTATGACGTCGTTCATTGGGCTCTCTAGTCAGTGGAAAAACAAACAGGTTCTGAGAAGGTTTGCAAGTTGAACCAACTTTGAACCAGCACCAGTTCCGAACCAGTTCTTTTTTGGTGGAAAAGGGGTATAAGAGGTTCCCGCTTGTCCTCAACTTTTCTTGGTTGCATTTCTTTTTAGTTACGTCTCACCCCTCAGCTGTGTCTTATCCCCAACAAACTCTGCCAAAACAATCACTGTTTGTTCCAATTTCTTAATGACAAAAATCCACATTTCTAAAAACCAGCAAATTCACTGTTGAGTTCTTTTAGGCTTGGGATTATTGTACGAGATATCAGCCCCAAAATGGCCCAATCCATCAGAAATGGGGCATTGGGAGAGACACTACAGTTAGTTGTTTTAGTCCATGTGGTGTGCCATGGTGGAAGACAATTTTAGTTCAGGACAAGGCACCAACAGAAAGATTAGAACGTCAGAATTCTTTCCTCTCCTCTCTAGTTAACCACATCTGCAACCTTGTTGTTGACATTCCTGCTCCTCATTACCGTGAGTCTGCCCGCATTGTGATCAGAACTCAGTATGGTATGCAAATGAGGTAGCGGTACTCGCCTCCTCTTCACTAACTGTACAAAAACTGGGTTTCTTTTCAGCGCTGTGTTTTTGTGTTATGAAGCTTTGCAGTCAACGTCTGAGTTAATATCAAAGCAGAACAGAAATCTGCTTTAACCCATCCTCTTCTTTCTTCTCTCTTGGACGCCTGGAGTGGATTTACCCACTGAGATCAATCAGGGATCGCAGCCTTCTGTGGGATTCCCCTGGTCAGCGTGTTTCATGAGAAGAGCATGTGTTCTTTGTGTTTTCAGTTCTTTGCGTTTAAAGCTGACTTTTATCTGCTTTATCGCTTTGACGCCTGATCAAACAGGACCATTTCTGTCTTAGTGTTTCTGGGGGATTTTTTTGTTTTACAAACCAGATCACAGTGCAGAACCTTTGCACCAAACCTGCTGCACAAATATAGTTTGACTGATTGATTATCAAAAATTGTGGCAGGCAGCCCCCTCAGTATCAGCCAATCTCAGGATCTGACCTGTCAGAACGCGCTCAGTGGGGGTGTCAGACATTTAATCCACCTCCATGGCAACTGAAGATTTAGACATATTTAGACATGTTGGGTGGATCTGGGATACTCGTGTGTGTGTGTGTGTGTGTGTGTGTGTGTGTGTGTGTGTGTGTGTTGTGTTTTTTGTTCTGTGTGGAGGATAAGTGTAAGTGCACTGTTGTGTTTCTCACAATGGGTCATAAATTCAAGAGACACCCCCTCAGGCTTCACTCACCATGGGACACTTGGTACATGCCCACACACCTCCGGTGCATTTCCACATGCACGCCACACGCACGCACACACATGTTCACCTCCTCGTACAAACAGACATCGGCAGCCTGAACTCTTCCTTTCAGAGGTCATTTGCTGTGTGTGTTGTGTGTGTGTGTGTGTGTGTTACCCAGCTCACCCCTGCAGCCACGCACACTTTCACCTCCAGTAACCCCGACTAACCTCACTGACGCACACAAAAGCCAGCCACCCCATAAAGCTGCCGGGGACGGGGTGTTTCTTTCTGCTTCCCGTTCGGGTCAGCAGATCCCAACAGAGTTCTTGTTGAAGGTTTCAGCTCTTTTGTTTTGATTCCGCAGTTGTGAGTTTGAGCCATTCGTTTTTTTTAGACTTGATTTGCCAGGTGGTTAATTGAGCTTGCTCTCATTTTTGCTGCTTCATTTTTATTCATTGCGATTCAGTCAAACTGAGGCAGAATGAGTTTAATTGCAGACATTTCAATCAAACGTCCAGCCCTCCTGTTCCAGCCTGCCAGCTGAATGCACACTGATAGTGACGCTGCAACACCTCTACTTTTCCCTCTATTTGTATGTGCCGCAGTTGATCAGTTGGCCGGTTTGTTCACCAATTTGGTGCAGATTGAAATATCTCAAAAACTCAAAATGTTCCCCTCAGACTGAATTGCAATGACGCTTTTCATGCAGCAGCATCATCAGGTCAAAATTTCAACATGTTCAGTGCTTTGGTTTCGGACCACACACATTCAGCCTTAGCTGGATAATGTGTTTTGTGCTAATTAGCAAATGTTTGCAGGCAAACACACCTAACTAAGATGCTTAAAATGATACATGCTAAACACCAGCAAGTCAGTGAAAGCATGGGGATGTTAGGATTTACGATGTAGATACTGTGAGTTCCATCTGGCAATGGAAATTAAGAAAAGAGAAATGCAGATGTATTAAATGTATTTCTTTAAACGTGAAACTTTAAATGTCTTTTCTCAGGAGAGCACGCAGAGAGGATCTTCTCACCTACATGCATACGTGCAGTACACTGCTCTGTAAAGCTTTTCTCTTTTGTTCTTTTTCATAATTTCTCTCACTTTTTCTCCCTCACACACACATGTGAAGAGGTTCTCATCTCAAACAGAAGAGTACTTATAAATACTACATCAGAAATAGCCACATACACGTGCTGCCTATGAAAATGCAGAGCATCCCTGCGGGGGAATGCGCAGGGTCACAGTGCAAGTTGTGGTGCGAGATAGATATGACTGTGTTGTTGTAGTGATGCACTCATTTGTGAACTGTGAACTTTCATCTTGGCAAACAGTCCCTACCATTATAAACATAAACAGTGCACACTGTAGTCATGTTTTATCAGTCAACCTCTTCCAGTAAAAGACACTAGTTAGAGTTCATTTGTAAGAGTTGAAAGACGGACTGATTCACACTGGCCGTGTTCCCATCACCGTTTTTTTTATCTGGTTTTTGAAGCACTGCATTAGAAAATGTTGATGGAAACGGCAAAAACCTTGATTTCGCAAAAAAGCAGAATTAGTTCTGACGTAGTAAACGTGTAACTCACGTCTGATCAGCTGTTTCTGTTGTCGGCGTCTTGCCGCATATTCCCATTGCGTGCGGAGACATGGTTAGCAGAAGTTTGCCTGCTTATAACGCATTTTTCTAAGATCAATGGTCCCCTTGTTCATGCGACTGGTTTTGTTTCTGGTTTGGAAACCATACATCGTGTTTATTACAGCCATGTCTAACGTCAACTACTGACGTAACTACGCTCGCCGTAGCCTGGTTTATTCGCTCCAAACCAGCTGATGGAAAAATAATTCGCATTTACTTTTTTTTCTTTTTTTTTTTTTTGCGACATTTTAAAAGTCCGCTTAAAATTTGACAAGTAGGTGGAAACATGACTAGTGTTGTATATTTTGGGCTTGTTTGAGATGGAATATTTCTAAAGATACAAAATGATTTGATGCTTTGTTTCTCAAACTATCCTTTTAGTTCCTTCATAGCAGAAAATAATTATTTTTTAAGGGCAGTCAGAGATTATGAACTGTTAAGTGCAGGATAAATGACGTGTTGTTGTTAATCGCTGGCAGTTAGTGTTCTCTCTCCATTATGGGCTCTGATTTGGACTTATGTCTGACTGTCCTCAGGTTTCTGTTGTCTGAAAATGTATTTATGTACACCAGCATTGAGATTTCCACGTGTCAGATCAGGTCCTCTGTTTCAAGGTCAGACTTCAGGTCAGAATAAAGTTACAACAGTTGTGTGTTAACATTAATGAGGTTTGGACAATAAACATATAGTAGTTGTCAGAACATGAACACATATACGGAACAAAATTATTAATGCAACATTTTTGTTTTTTCCCTTATTCATCATGAGCTGCACTCATGATGAGACTGCACTGCACTGAGACTTTCTCTATGCACACAAAAGGACTATTTCTCTCAAATATTGTTCACAAATCTGTCAGAATCTGTCAGTGAGCACTTCTGCTTTGCCGAGATAATCCATCCACCTCACAGGTGTGGCATATCAGGATGCTGATCAGGCAGCATCGCACAGGTGGGCCTTAGGCAATAAAAGGCCTTAGGCTGGCCACAATAAAAGGCCACTCCAAAATGTGCAGTTTCACTGTATTACGGCATCCGGGGGGTCCAGAAACCAGTCAGTATCTGGTGTGACCACCACCTGTGAATGTTGGTCCACTCAGCTCGAGACCCCGATGAGGCTGACGAGCATGCACTGAGACAGTTCCTGACAGCAGCTGTCCGGGTGGCTGGTCTCAGACCATCTTGGAGGTGGAGATGCTGTATGTGGAGGTCCTGGGCTGCAGTAGTTACACGTGGTCTGCGAGTGTGAGGCCGGTTGTATGTAGTGCAAAATTCTCTGGAACGCCTTTGGAGACGGATTATGGTAGAGAAATTAACATTTGATTCAGGGGCAACAGCTCTGGTGGACATTCCTGCAGTCAGCATGACAACTGCACGCTCCTTCAAAACTTGCAACATCTGTAGCATCGTGCTGTGTGATGGAACTGCACATTTTGGAGTGGCTTTTTATTGTGGCCAGCGGATGGATTATCTTTGCAAAGCAGAAGTGCTCACTAACACAGATTTTGACAGATTTGTGAACAACATTTGAGAGAAACAGGCCTTTTGTGTACATAGAGAAAGTCTTAGATCTTTGAGTTCAGCTCATGATGAATGGAGGCAAAAAACAAAAGTGTTGCGTTTATAATTTTGTGAAGATACATGCAGATAAGTGGAATCAGATGTAAAGTATTTCTCCTGGGGAAAAAGTTCAATTCCAGGTGTTCGACGTTAGTGTAGTATAAACTCAAGATACATGTACAAACTTTTTATGCGGATGACTGAAAGAAAAAGATCAGGGAGGCCGTCCCTGAGCAGAAACAGGGGGTTACCATCTCCGCCACATGTGCGACTGCTTTATCTCATGTGACCTAAGTTATATTTTAGTCACCTGAGCAAGCTCCGTTCACTGAAAAGGGTTGTGAGATGTGGCTGATAGCTCTGGAAAGAGTGAGTGAGCCTTGAGTTTAGAATAACTAATCACATATGTTTGTGTAAGCCTACAACTCGCTGCTACTGGCCTTCTGAAGCCTGTAATCGATCAAACATTGCACCCGCGCAGCGTTCATTAGCCTGGCTGCACTCCGCCCTGCATGTTTCTGCACACTTTGAACAGCCAGTTTCAAAGTACGTGCTACTTGTGGGTGATTATGCGTCTGCGTTGCTAACCCGCAGCAGGTTTGCCTTTGTTAGCTGTCAGTCCTCTGGGGGTTAATGACCTAGAATCCGTCATCTCCTAATCCTCGTCGAGATGAAAAGAGACATTGTTTACATACATCTGCCTTCAAAGAGGAAGGCGCCCAAATTAGAAGCAGCAAGTCAAACAGTATGCAGATGAGGCAGCTGAATGGGGTGAATAGATGACTCCCGACTGGAGGCACGCACGCCTTCAGCCTCCTCGCCGGTCATGTCCTGTGGGTGAGGAGGGAGGGAGGTTGGGAGGGAGGGAGCAGAGGCAGGTGCTGCCTCCCCCCTGCAGAGCTCCTCCTTTGTGGTTCCTCTCAAAAAGGACAGCTGTTGTGTCTCACACCCCCTCCAGCGTTGGCTGTCGTGTGTGTGTGTGTGTGTGCTGGCATGCATGATGTTTATCAGTGTGTTACAAAAAAGTTCATGTTTGGATTCAACAGGCTGTGAGAGAAGTGAGGTGCTGCCTGGCTGTTTGGTGCTGCTCTGGTTCTCTTGGCTGGAATTATTTCTAGTTTATTCCCTTTTCCGTCTGTCCACTCCATCCTTTCATCTATTTTCCCTCATTATCCCAGATTCCCTTTCCTTCAGCTTCGTTGGGGTTACCTTAATCCCCGAGCTAACACAAATTATTTGGCCCAGCCTACTGAGCTTTGCCAGTAAGATCATTTCTGCCTCTGAACAAATCATCTTTCATCACCACACCTCCATATTTCTTCTCGTTTAAATTAAAAGATCTCCCCTGACTCTCCACATACTTCTCATTATTCTCTGTTAGCAAGCATGTGATCTATCTACACGGAGCAACATTGGCATTGATTTAGAGTCCTGATGAATGTAAATCCACCTTTCGCCTTCAGTGACGGGCAGTTACTGTGATTACTGTGACTTTCCCCGGTAACTTGTAGTGTAAGGGATTATTATTTCTAAAACGGTAATGATATTAGGTGTTAATCCAAGTAATAACCAGAATGCATTTTGTTTCGGTCATAGACATCTTATGATGACGTGTAAACTTCATTTGATGGCCGAGTCCCAAACATCCTGTTTACTGGCCTGACAAATAAACGCAGGTCTCCATCAAACGCCTGCTCTGGTTTTTATAGAAGTTCTGCACCGGGTCGCCGGCTTTAGCTGCTTCTAAGCTGCTTAGATCATTAATTCAAATATTAATGTTTAACTTATGATCATTACGTCAGTATGGACATGCAACACATCATTAGAGTCGTTCAGTTCATTTAATGGAAACAACGAGCCCCAAAGTCTAATTCTGATAGATTCACCGGTGTAACCTGCCGGGTACAAGACATGGAAAGGGGAAAAGAGTGCAGACTCCCCTTTGAAGCTCTTGTTAAGTCCGAGTGAGTCCGTTACTTGATTATCTATATTCTTAATTATATATATTATGTATATTCTATATTTATATTTATATTCTTGATTATATATATTATTTATTTATTGATATTTCCTCTCTCCTCCTGCACCCTGTTGTTGTTTTTGTTACGTTGCTGCCTTCAAAATAAAAGTCTGTCGGAGCTGGATCAAATGAATGACGTGCATGTGATATTACTGGATCATTTTCATACAAGTAATATTCTGTTTGAAATAAATAAACTGTTTCAGAGTAGCCTATTTCAGTTTTGTGCGAGACAAATTATTGTTGACTTCTAAGGTCAATTCTAAAGTGAGCTGGCTAAACAGGGCGGGTGAAAGTATATAGTAATGTAACGAGTAACGTGGCCAATTACTTTTAATACCCTGTAATAAGTAAAGTAATGTTGCCTTTTGAAGGAGTAATAAGTTACTTTAGCTCTGAGTTTGCTCTCCAGCGGCTCCTAAGAACAACATCTGGCTCTTAAGCTGCCAGATGTTCCACTTTCTTTACCTGATCGCTCAGCACACAGCGGGTTTATCAGAGCTTGTTTGCTGATAAAAGCTGCTGGAAACGGGGATTTGAGTGCTGAGAGAGAACCATAGAAAAAGTCCAGTGAAACCAAAACTTTGAGCTGAGAGAGGCGACCCATTTCACATTTCACAATCATGTGATCCATTGCTAATATAGAAAAATATTTATTTCCTTAAACAGTCTGTCTCTTCCTCCTCAACCTGCTCCACCATCGGGAAAACCTCATTGTACCTTCCTCTGTCTGCTTTATCGCTCCTTCTCTCTGTTCCTTCTTTCCCATCTCCTTTTTTAAAAGCTTTAGGGGTAACGAGCGTGTCCGGGGTTAAGATGAGCCCCTGGTGGGCCGACAGTCTGCTCTTTTGTCTCCTCCCAGTGCCCAGATGCCTCTGTTCGCCCCTCCGGTTTGTTGGAATGACCACATCGGCATCGGTGGAATGGCATCAGGAATTCTTTTGTGTACGCCCTGTTTAGCCTCCCCCTCGCTGGCAGTCACCATCCTCACCCCTCCACCCCACTTATTTAATCAGCTCAGGGCAGAAAAACACAGCCGTGGTAAGAACTTCATTGTTTGGCCCAAATCCCAGAAGAGAGCTGATGGGTAATAGTTACATGTCTGTGAGAATGAATGTGTGTTTTTAAGTCTCTGTGTGACACTTTCTTTTGTGGTTTGGGTGAAAAGAAAAACTTTTAGGCATTTTTGTGTATGAATTGTTCAACTGCCCAATTGTATAGCTTCATATGTGCCTCATTTATTTGACAGGAGTTAGTATAGTATACATCTATTCAGGTTTTGATTATGTAGTGTGTTCATGGGGGACTCAAAATGTCAGTTTACATATGAAACAAACACTTGGTGTGCTATTGATGTGCTCTGTTGTTCCACATTACGATGCAGAAACACAAAGGATCCACGATCAGCTTTAAGTCTAATAATTTAAATGAGTACATTATAGATTTGTGCATTTTTATTGTCATTTGAGTCGTTCGAAACACACAGTTTCATTAACATCCACTGACACATGCATTGTTAGTACAAAACAGTTCATAACAGGGGTTTTCAAAGTCTGAGACTGCAGGCCTCCCCCTCGGACAAAGCTTGGGAAACGGCCCCCCCACCACATTTTTAGTTTACTTGGTAAGTTTCGCTCAAATCCTGGATGCCTGTGGGATCATGATTATATTATTTGATCCCATAGACACTCAACATTTAAGTCAAAACAGCCGAATATTGCTGTTTGACATAACTTCTGACAATAGTTTTAAAACAGCTCTGAGGCATTTATTAGCTTCTGACTCCGATTGGAGGCAAACAGTCCCCAAAAACTACTGTATCTCTGAACTCTCACCCGTCAGCTAATCTATGTGATCTCCTTTTGTTAACTAATGAACTAAGTAATGTGATATTGTTTCACTTCCATTCACTGAGCCTCCCCTGAAACTGATTGGAGCCCCCCTAAGGAGGCCCGCCTCACACTTTGAAACCCCTGGGTTAGGGGTTATGGTTACATGTGTGTACTGCTTCTGCGGTGTTTATATCCCTTAATAAGACAAAAGGTTTTAATGGCCGGATGCTAACATTCTGACAGTGCTATCAATGCTGATGATGGGAACGTTTTTAATTTTGCAGGTCACAGAATTAAACATAGCAAAATGTTGATGGTGCTAAAATAAAATCCCAAGATCAAGTTATTACATTTCATCATGTAGGGATCACCAGTGTATTTTCCACATTTCATGACAATCCAGCCTAAAGCTGCTGAGCTAAACCATAAATATAAACCTCATCGCAAGCGTCAACCACGGGGGCTGAAAAATGGAGCCAACGCGGAAGTGCGAAACACTGCAGTTCCTCGGATGGCCACTTGAGGCTGGCTTCAAAAAGCGAGTCACTCCCTGTAGACCCTCGTGTTAAAATGCCAAACTTTACAGCAGAAATAAACATGTTTACAGCCAGATTCCCCAGTCATGACAACTATACATGAATTTTCATATGACTCACTAGTTTCACTGATATTAGACTTGGAACTAGAAGGAATGCATATTTAATGTCTCGGCCACTTTGAGTGACAGGTAGCTGCCATCGCAGGCGGCCAGCTGCAGCAACTGGGCTTCACTCAGCCTGACGCAGCTCCACCGACACTCCAGCTCTTTAGCTGGGAGTAGATGTCAGGCGCTGCCATGTTGGCGAGGGCGGGAGCCGCCCACACTGAGCTTCTTCAGAAACCTGCGGGTGACATCACAGAGACTACGTCCATGTGTTGTACAGTCTGTGGGCTTAAGACGAAAAGTCAGATTATCACCAAAGTAGGATTTGACATTGGAGAACTGTGAAAGTCCGTACAAGATTTTGTGCCGATCAGTCTTTCTTAGAATTTGAAATGTTGCACTGTTTAACTCTGTAAGACCCAAATATAGATTTTTAAAAAAATGTTTTTTTTTAGTGAAATGTAATATAGCAACTTTGGGAGCAGAATTTCAGCGTTTGCACTCGCTGTCAGAACAAACATATAGAGCAACAAAGGGTTCATTTGCAGCGTGGATTGCTTTCATAGCACTAAAACAGTCAACATCATGAATAATAATCACCAAACAGTCATATTTTTATGAATCAGAATTTATAATTTAACCAGTGTCCAGTGTTCTATGGCAGCTTCAATCCCAGAAGCAGTTCCTGCAGCGTCCTCGCTTTGTCTTCACTGGGAAGACCAGCTTACATCTGTTGGTGGTTCACATGACCTCTTGGCTGGGATCCCCATTACCTGACCATGGTCTCTTTTGGTCTCCAGGTGTCACTGTTAGGGACGTGCCACTGACTGAAGATGGCCGCCCTCTCCTTGGTGTGTAGACAGCTGTGTTTGACTGAATTAGATTAGAATAGGATCTGTTGCAATGTCAAATACACATTAAAATGGTATAATCAGTGAAATATTAAACATGATAAACAGCAGAAATGGATTCTTACCAGGATGAGAGAGGATGCTAGTTGCACCTGGAACTGCCTCCTGTTCAGCATCACCACCGCGTCCACGTCTGGGCCAGAAAAATCAGTATTAGGGGTGATGAAATCCTTTTTCAGGAAGCAATACCTGTCCATCATCGGCTAAATGAAAGTTTTGAAAAAACAAAGCGTTTTTTTTCTGATGCCAGCGTCTTTTTTTCAATTCATTCCAATGAGAGCGCGGCGTTTTTACCAGCTTGTAAAAACGCGGCGCTCCAATTGGAATGAATTGAAAAAAGACGTCTGCGTCAGAAAAAAACGCTTTGGTGGACACGGGCCCTTCGGGTTAATCCTCAGTGGATCGTGACAGTCTGTGCAAAAATATCATGCCAATAGTTACTACTATACTTCAGTGTGGACCAAAGCGGCTGACTGATTGACTGACGTCGTCCAGCACAGAGTTTAAGCATCAGTTTGTTTTCCCAAACTAGATCAGACTTATTAAAAGCTGCTTGAAAACAGAATCTCTGCCCCGTGACCCCTGATTGAGTTGATGTTACTCTGCTGTATATTCTGTCTCTTTGCAGATGGTGGTTCAACAACAGGGAGGGAATTCATTACATTAAGTTGATTAAGATGTCAATTGCCAATACCTTCATGGTTCATTAAATCATTAGGACTTTATTACATTAATAACTGTGACAAGCAGGGGAGGCCAGGTTCGGTCCCTGGCCGACAGTGTGGAAGTGTCCTTGAGCAAGACACTGAACGCCTGACCGCTCCAAACAATTAATTTCATACAGTTCATTAAATAAAGTAAATAATACATTAAAAGTGTGTGTGTGTTAAACACTAGTAATAATAAATAAATAAATATAAAAAATATTTTAAAATGAAAATAAAGTAAATAAAACAGAAAAAGTGTGTTTCTGTACATGAAAAAATTAGTTAATTAAAAAAAAGTAAAAATAATTAAAAACCAATAAAAGCCATAGCTCAGTAGTATTAAGAAGTAGTTTTATGTTTAGGTTCAAAAAAGAAACAACAATATATTGACAGACAAAAACTAAAAAAACTAAATGAATTCTTGTATTTATTTATTTATCTCTCTCTCTCTCTCTCTCTCTCTCTCTCTCTCTCTCTGTCCGTTAAAAGGGTGTAATGTAGTTCGCACTCAGACTGATATTGTAATACAGAAATCCTTCACATTCTCATCACTTAATCACGACCTAAAGTTCCCTGGCAGAGCAGCAGCGTCGTGTTTAGTGCTCTGATGAATGCTGTCATTTTCATTTTCAGGACATCAGCGCCGGCTTCATCTGTCAAAACACGGTCCGCCTTCCAGCCACACAGCCACGCCAGACTTCATCCGTCCCCCGTGATCGTCTGTGACAGCCCGATGGTTAATGTGTAAGCGAGCTTACGGCCCAACAATAGCTTTAAAAACGGGCTCACATGCAGCCAGACAACAGTGCTCAAACTATAAACCAAGAAGTGTATCGGAGCGAAACTTTTTTTTTTTTTTGATGGATAGATTTTCACCAGACATCAGCCGTCACCGTGTGAAGTGATGAATGGGTGATTAATGTGGCGGGGATACGGAGCTAATCAATTTCTGGTGACCTGCCTGGTAGCGGTGACCCAGAAGGCAAGGCGTGGGAGTGTGCGTCAGGGGCGGGGGAGGGTGGGGGGGCAGCAAAGGGCAGGGACCTGCAGGGAGCCGCACCTGCACTATAGCCCCATCTACATTTTAACATTTATTGATTTCATTGATCGAACAGGAGGAGGCGTGGGGTCAGGGCCTGCTTTAGTCTAAAACACTCCTCTTTTTGTGCACAGTGAAACATACAGAATGAATTATTATAGCAACCATCATTATCCTGCATAAAACCTCTGAGTGCTTGATGCTTTGTTCAAATGCTGCTAATGATTTACAAAGGTTTACGTTTTCCTGCCCTCTCCGTGTAGGCTGATGTTGTTACTTCACTTCCAAACCTCTGAGGGGAGGAGGTTGTGGTGGTTGGCTTGCTGTAACTTGTTCTATGTAACTGCCCCCCCCTCCGTTAACTACCATCAAGGTGCCCTTGAGCAAAGTGCTTTGCCCCCCGCTGCAGAAGTGCATGTGCTCAGTGGTCAGCAGCACACGGCTTTGGCTGCACTGGGCAGGTCCCAGATGTGGGTGTTGTTTACAGCTACAGGCTGTAAATGAGCTTTTAAACTCTACATGCTGTAAAAGAATCAGATCCGGTCTCTGAAGCCACTTTTCGTCGATGCTTACAGCCATTTTACTCTCAGTTTGACTCATGGGAAACGATCATTTTAATGCCATGTTAGTAAATTAATTAGTAAGCTATTTTCACATATTTGGAGTTAAAATGACTAGTAAGTACAAGAAGTTTTGGAATCCGTACAGTAGATTGCTTCAGCTGCAACTTATTCTTTAGGGGCAATTGCGCTGTTAATATTAAGTCCACAAAAAGTGCATCTTTTTGCCACCAACAGGCTCCGACTGTTACCCCAGGTGTCTGACATCATGGAAAGGATCCCTATGAGGGACTCCCGGAGACACGGTTTGTTTTTAACAAGGACAGTTCGACTGAAATCTTGTGAGAGTCGAGCTGGTTGCAGGAAGACGAAGGTGGAAACGGGGGAGAGGAGTTTATTTAGTCCAACGCAACAAACTCTTCTCTCCAGCTCTGACTCCTGTTTCCACCATCGTCACCATCATCCACTGAATCATTCGCGCAACAATGAGCCATTACTGAAAGACGGAGGACCCTCTGCCAGGAACTCATGTTGGTCTTTTGTATATTTTATGTGTGAATGTTAATTTGCACATTCTCACGACCCCCTCGCATATACAAGCACAAGACGACACACTTTTTCACACAAACATTGCACATTTAAAATGCACTTAGTCCACTAAAGGAATAGTCTGATTTTGCTGAAAATACACATATTCACTTTAGTGAGATCGGATTATTCAAGACCTGTTTAGCCTAGCTTAGCATAAGGATTGGAAGCAGGGGGAAACGGCCAGCATGGCTCTCCCCAAAGTACAAAAATATGCCTACTAGCATCTCCAATGCTCTCTGGTTTGCCCAATGGAGCTTGGTTGACTTGCAGAAATGTAAAAGGCTCCGGTTTTAGGGGATCCTTTGCACATATATTTGCCAAATCTAGTGATAGTGAACGAATAAAGTACATTTATACCAAAAATCTAAGTCAAAAGATGTGAAAGGCCTCCACAGAGCTGAGGGGAGCTGTTCGTCATTTCAGCTTTTGATGTTTTCTATCACATTGCATTCATAAAAAGTAATTAAATAAGCGTGATATGGAGCGATTAGACTGAGACAGTGAATCATCAAATGTGACAATGTCTTTACATTGCAGCCTATTTTTAGAAACTCCACTTGATGTAGAGCCTCTGTTCAGGGTTCCTTTGTTAGCGCACTTCCTCTCCGTGTCCTCTCTTTCCAGTCTGCTGCTCCTGTCGACACAAACCGAGAGGAATCTCCACTGCGGGAGACGATTAATGGGGTTCAGGTGCTGCTCTCTGCCTCTTTGCCCCCCCTTTGACTCATGACCAGAACTCCGCCCTGCCGGTTCTCCACGAGGGTACAATATGGACACGAGCTGGTTTATGAGCATCACTTTTCTTTTCAAGGTCAGTAAATGTTAAACAATTCACCACTGAACACTTCTGAGCTCAGCCCTGACAAATGATGTGAATCTCTTTGATATAATCTTAAGTTATGTCTCATGGAACATGACTCTGCACTGTTTGACTGATTTATATATTATTATAAACCTATAAATCTGAGTGAATTATCAAAACCAGCTGGAATCAAGATCAAATAAAAAAGCTGATGGTAAATGAATGTCTGTATCAGTGGGATTTGTTTCACGGCTTTACTTTTTTAAAGGTCTTAGGAACAACAACTTATATAATTCAGTAGTTAACACAAATATTCCTCCTCAGAAAGCTGCCTTGGGATCTACGTCATGAACCACTTTGCTTTAGCGAGACTCCGTTCGGCATCTAACATCATATCAAATCAGTCTGTCTTTATTTCTGTCGCAGGACATGACACCGCTTTGACTGAGGTAATATTTTCTCATCTGTCTGGTCTCCTTTCACCACGAGGACACAATGTTTTTGATCACAGGACACACTCTATGGCAAACGGTCATGAATGAACTTACCGGAGCAGGTAGCCTTTAATAGCATCGATGCTCACGATCAAACGGGCACCTACACTCCTTTGCAGGTGGTTGATAATCGAGTTGAAACAAAGAAATTGACTGAATCTGACTTGAAACTAGTCCAAGTCTCATAGAAAAAAGTAAGAGAGGTATTTATTTATTAGGCCAGTGGAAGGTGACGGACAGTTGGAGCACTTCAAGGCTTGGCTAAACCATCAGTATAAAAGATGAGCAGCTGTGTTAGAATATATCTGATCTTTGATAAAATCAGTCTAAATGGACCGTGCACATAAAATCCTACACATAGAAGTTAACTACGATCCCCGGAGACATTCTGCTGAGGAGCATTTTGTCACCGGTTTTAAGAAAAGGAGACTTTTCTGTCATCAACAGACAGAGATGACAAGATGGAGATTTTGGCAGTGAAGAGCAGTCCTCTTCCTCCTTCACCTCTCTACCACTCTTGTAATGCCTTGGTTTAATATCTCTCTATTCACCAGCCAATTTCTCTCCCTCCTCCTCCTCCTCCTCCTCCTCTTCACCCGCTGTCCTCCATCATAAATTCAGGAAGATTAATATTTCATCTGCCACTTCACAGCGCTCTCCGGCAGCGTTTGGGAAGACGAGGGCGCCGGGGTACTCACGTGGTCTCGCGTGTCGTCACGTGTTTTATTGCTGTTTTCACTGTAGTGAGTCCCCGGGACCCACAGGTGGTCGTTTGAGTGGGTTTTTCCTCAAAACTCTTTCTTCTTCCTTTTTCACGAGTAACTCACATTTTGGGGTTTTGAGAGAAATACCTTTGGTTGCTGTGAAATGTAATAAACACATTAATGTTCTTCTCAGGCTCATTTGTTACAACGTTGGTGATCCCCTGCCGTTTTCCCCTGAATCTGCGTCCGGTAAACATTTTAATTTGGCCAATACCTGCAAAACTAATGACCCAGCAACCTCAGCTGCACGCCTCACTGAGAGTGGCTGTAGACTGGGACAGCGATGGGTTATATTAAGCTAACCAAGGCCCTAAACAAAGCTATTCTGTTCTCTGGAAACAAGCTGTGCAACAGGAAGGCGGCTACGTCAAAACACAACTGGTCGTGCAGAGTGTGTAAAATACGTGCTCAATGCAACTCGCCCACAGAGCTACAGATTTATGACAGGCCAGAGACCGCCTACTGCTTTGAATGTGTGCGGATGCATAATTAGTCTTGTTCTTTGATGATATCAAATGTCAAAACAAACCTGCAGGTTGCATTTTGGGAGCTTTAATTAATTTCTCACCCTACGTTTTTATGTCTTCTACCAACACCGTGAGCTAAATGAGCCTAAACAGCTCGTCAGAGCGACAGAGCTGGTGGTCGTTCTCTGTGAAGCTGTGTGTTAAACTAAAAATGAGCATTAGTGGAGCTGGACTTCCAGTATCAGGGCTGTGTTTTCCTAAAATAATGGCCTTACAGAAATTAATTACAGAATTGGCCTCGCCTGCTCACACGTGAGGAGGCAGGGAGGAGCGGGTTGTTCTGTGTAATTGAGTTAACCTGCAACGTGAGAGTGAAGCTTTGTGTTGAAGATGGAGAGACGAGGAGGAGGAGGGAGTGTGAAGGGCTACATTAAGGTGTTTTTGTATCCCGGAGAGTGAATCAGAGAATCAATCTCTCCTCTTTGAGACGACAACAATGGAGGAAAGAGTCACTTATTTCATCATTACGAGGCCGGGGGGATTCTGACTGCGCGCCCCCCGACAGGCCAACAGGCAATTCTACACTGATAGCTACTATTCAATGACAATGTCGCTCTGTAATTAAATTTTCTGCCCTGTCCAAGTATTAACACGTTGTTTTGTTTCTATGGAAACGCAGATTCCAGTTATATCCCACTTTTTATGTTTATTTTATTTCATGATAGCAGGTGGGCCTCATAGTTAGCAAGCGGTGATAAACAGCTCGCTTCACGGGGACGTAATGTTTTGATATTTCAGATAAAAATAAAAATAAATCTTTGTGTCACTTTCAGGGGAAATTGGATCCTTTTTTTTTGGGGGTTGCAAAATAAAATATTATTCCAAACCATACAGGAAAGAGGTTTGAGTTATTAATATAAAGTAACACAGATTCATGAGACATTTTCCAGTCGAGGTCCAGGACACTGCTGCTGCTGCTGCTGATGAAGGTGTGGAGGAGGTGGAGCAAAAAGGTGAACAATGATAATGAACATACAGGGTTTATCTGACAAACTAAGTGAAAATGTCCAAATTGGGCCCAGTTAGCCATTTTCCTTCCCTGGTGTCATGTGACTTTTTTTGTGGGATGCTGTGTTTGACTGGTAAGTTCAGGTTAGTTTGGTCTGACCTTGGGAATAATTTATAATAACAGATGTTTGCAACGCTGTAGGGCTCCACACTTGTTCACCGGTGCTGCACAGAGGCCATGTAATGATAAAAAAAACAGCAGTGTTTTTAATTATGAGCTGCACATGAGCAAAGAATCGAGGATCATTATGGTGAACGTGATACTGAAGCACCAGTGAAAAGCTCTGTGCACACGGGGAGTTAATGTCACAGTAACTGTAGATGTAACAGTATAAAAGCAGAGGTTGTGGAGAATGTGTGTCCATTTCTTGTTTCTAACCCTTTTCAGGATTCAGTTCATGAGATGAAACCATGAAGAGACGTCTAGAACCAATATCCCCGGTCAAACCCTCCAGCTGGTCAAAGCTGAGCCACATCCAGGAGGAAGCTTCTTTAAAAACCAGACTTCGTCCTGATAAATAACTGATAATAACTGATAAACGGTGAGTCTGCACTGCTTTAAATCAAGTTCTTTATGAATGATGATGAGACTTCGAGAGGGGAAAGCAGGGAGACGTTGACCTGGACGACCCCCACGGTAAAAGAACAGGGATGGTCAGTCAGCGCCATCCAGTGGAGGGAAGGCAGCACTGCAGCCTCCGCTGGAAACTAAAAACATGCTTTAAATCTTTTTCTTTGCCTCAATCTCACCTTCAGACTCATTCATCTCCACTTAAAGGTTTAATTCACATTACTGGGGGACAGTTACTGTGTCCAAGGAAACTATCTGACACAATACATGTACCCTTGCTTCCTTTTCTTTGTCTTTCTGTCTTTTTGTTCTTTCATTCTTTCTTTCTTTTTCCCTCCTCATTTCTTTTTCTGTTCGTTTCTTCTCTCCTTACAGTACTTGCTTTCTTTTTGCTCTCTTTAACCCTCCATCTTCCTTATTCACCATTACTCCCTAATCCAACTGTATCTCTCCCTTTCTTTCCCTAATTGACCTTCCCAGTCGCCTCCTCCTCCTCCTCCTCCTCCTCCTCTCTCAGTGCATACATATATCAGAAGCACTCAAGCACCTCCTCAGGCAGCAGAAAGACCAATTAATTAAAAACACTAATAACCCCTTTTCTACTGGGAGAAAGAACATTTTCCTCCTCATACATTATTAATGTGTGATTATTTGCAGGTAGTGTGTGTGTGTGTTGGACATTTCTAGCCTAACAAGTGCTACTTGGAACAGATGTGTCTGTGTGTTTTCACCCGGCGGTGCTCATTAATGTAAGAGCTGGCCAGCTGAGTGAGTGAGTGAGTGAGTGAGTGAGTGAGACTGGGTATGTATGGTAGTTCACATCATTTGCATAGTGAAAGTGTGTGTGTGTGTGTGTGTGCTAGCTGCTGTTAAGTGGCAGCTGATTGGACCCTGAAGCCCCTCCGATGCAGTGGGGAGGACATTAAGTTAAGAGGTTAATGAAAAGGCTTTGCAGTCCAGCCTGTTACAGTTTTTCTCTGTTGTTTTGGATGTAGCCGAATGTTTGGAAAAAAGAAAAACAGTTCTGAGAACAGGTGATACAAACACCAAAAACTGTGTTTCCATTTGCAAAACAGCAAAATCCTAATTCTTCTTAAACCTCTTCATAGAATCAGCTCAGTCAGCAAAAACAAAGTTCATCACCTGCACATAAACAGGAGGGAGGCAGAGAAAGAAGAAATGCAGGAGACTTCACTCAGTGTAGCACAACGAGCACAGAGTACAGTATTTAGCATAGTATAGTTTAGCAGTATATAGTACACAACCATGTAATAGTTGGCAAACAGCAATCTGTGCACGTAATTAGAAGACATACTTTATTAATCCCTCTGGAGAAAATGTATTTGCCAAAGCATCATACGTAGTACATAAGAACAATCAACCACATACATTTCATTAAACAAGTAATTAAAATGTAAAGTAATCAAAGCATATGTGTGTTTGTGTTAAAAAAACAGTTAAAAAATATTAAAAATTAAAATAAATAAATACAATAAAGCGAGTGTGTGTGTGTGTTATAAAATATTTAAAATAAATAAATAAAACAGTAAACGTGTGTGTGTTTAGAAAATAAAATATTTATTTATTTATAAAATAAATAAAAATAAATCTCTGCTCTCTCTGTCTCTTTCCCAGCTCTCTACAGTTTCCTGAAGTGGTGAAACAGCGCCCCTCTGGCTTGTAACGGCTGGTGAATGGCAGCCGGTCTGTGCGGTCAAATGTTGCATTGCACCCTTACCTACCGAGGCGCACTGAAGGAAACAAAGGTGACGTTTGGCGTCTTTTGGTGAAAAAAACATCACGTAAACTCGGTTCCTGACAAGCCGCTGGTGTCTGAAAAAAGAACCGTGAAGTGAACTGTGTGTTCTACAAACAACAGAAAGTTAAAAACAGTATTTAAATGACACAACACATCATTGTTTCCAGTGGTGTTAATCACGCTAGCTAACGCTAAGCTAGCAGCAGCAGATCATGTGATCAGCATCACCTTTAACGGGCAGGTAGGTGAAACTCTCAATGTGCTACAGCTGCAGTGATTTGTATATTAATCTAGTTCATTTAGTCATTTAGTCAAATTAAGATATGTTTAAATTTCATTGTGCTTTTACCTGATACTTTGTTGTAAATAATTTACTCTTATGAATAATGTTGCTGTACATGTAATGCCTTGTTTGCACCTTGCACTTTGTGCTTGTAAAAAGAGATTAAAAATCTCAATGGATTTATTTCCTGGTAAAATAAAAAAAAAAAAAAATCTATTAGTTATTAAATTAAATGCAGTACTTAAGTAGGCTATTATAATTTATTAGTTAGTATACTTGATTAATCACTTTATTTTAAAGAACATTTTCTGGTTTCTTTGCTTCTCTGTGAGCATAAACTGAAATCTTTGGGTTGTGGACCAAACAAGACATTTGATGAGGTCAGCTTGGGCTTTGGGAAACCTAACAACTAATCGATTAATGCAGAAAATAGCTGACAGATTTTAAAGTGATTGTTAGTTGCAGCCTACATTACACACACAGAACAAGCATAAACAGACAGGAAGACAAGCTCAGCGAACACACCGTACAGTACACACACACATAAACAAAAAACAACATGTGTAGACAGCAAGACAATGATGTGGAGTGCAAAGGATGCAGGAATAAAAACCTTTGTGCAGGTGTTATTCTATCCGTAAGGTAAGTGGATATGATATATAGCTACTGATCCACAAGTCAGAGTCACACTGTAACTGTTCGGGCTGCAGGTGGAAACTGGCTGCACGTCTGTGAAAGAGAGAAGGATGGAGCTGAGCCTCTGATAACGTGAGTTAAAACCATCTTTCCCTGACGGTTAAATGCTTCTCCATATCTCACCGTTTCACAATTGCTTTCACACTTAATACACAAAATCTTTTTAACACCGTGAATGTTTCATCGTTGCAATTTACGATCGTGATAATCGAAATAAAACGGGATCTCGTTCTTTTCAAAACAGAGCAGTCGTCTTTCTCAGGATTCTACAGACATCAGTGAGGAAAATGCAGTTTTATGCCATTAACTTTCTAAGTTTAATCGTTCAGAGATTCTGTTGTGCAAAAGAGCATTTAACCAGAACTAAACCCTAAATACAATGTGACGTTTGACAGTATTCAAGAAAAATCATTCAAGTCATTTCTCAGTCAAGAAAAAACAAACATTCCCTGGTTCCAGCGTCTTCAATGTGAATATTTATTGGTTTCTTTACTTGATGACTGAATATCTTTAAGGACGCCATCACTGACTGACATTTTTCAAAATTTTCTTGCACCTTATAGACTAAACAACTAATCAATTAATTGAGAAAATAATCGGAAGATTGATCGATAATGAAAATACTCGTTGTTTGCAGCACTACTGCTCACGTGGTTCAGTCTAAACCCAGCTGCTGCGTCCTGCAGAAACCACTAGAGGCCGTCCTGTCAGAGGTCACAGACTTCTTACTGCTCAGCTAACTGGATTCATTTCTGCTAGTAAAAATCTTTTCATGAGGGCAGAAATATCACATCTCTGAAACCAATAAAACACTGCACGGAGAAAAAAACAAATCTGGTCTGATTCTGAGCCTGCATTTCTTTATTCTTTTGCCAAGTCTTCTGTAACTACAGAACAGAACCATCTTCTTCATGTTTACACCGTTTTAATTCTCGGAGCAGTGTGGACGGGGCCTCAGTCATGTATTTAATACGTGCTGTGATACTTTTGTTGTGAACAGAAACTTTTCAGTCTGTGAATGTTGTTGTATCAGGATAAAAACAGTTTGCCCCAGTCTGGCCCCTGTGGTTTAAATGGCCCTGACTGGATCTGTAGCCCCCTTGCAGAGGCCTGAAGAGAGGCGGAATCCACGAACTTTATCACAGATTTAATTAGAATAAGAGAAAGAAAGCGGACGTTTCATCCTGAATATCCCCCACTGACTCTAAGCTGTGAATCAAAACGAGGTTGAGGGGCCCTGAAGGAGGTTTTGTCTCGTTCCGAGTCCGACTAATCCAATATGACTGCTAATTAGATCACCGGAGTGTCCGCCGCCCTGTCTGCGGCCCGCTAATACATTAACAGTACCTGCCGTAAACGTTAGGATGAAGGAGCGCTTCTGTGGCAAGACAGGAAATGGAGAAACGGGGTATCTGTGATGCATGTCAGGAGCTGCAGACGAGGGGGAGGAAGAAGACGTTTCCTGGAATTAGCTGTTGCGAGGACGAAGATGAGAGTAACACGCCGGCTGAGCGTTGTGACGTGAAGCTGAGGGTCTGCAGCGGCTGTCAGAAAGCGTTGGCGGCGTCGGGGCCTCGTGTGCAGAAGGTGCTGATGATGATTTGTGTTGGAGTAACGACGTTTAGCAAGTCTCGCCAGCACCTCCTCTGCGTACACACCAAACTCCCCACCCTCGTTTCCACCTGCGTCTTCCTGCAGCAGCTCTCCTGTCTGAGCCTGTCGGTCGTTTTTTTGTGGATTTTGACGAGTGCAGTCGCCCCGAAGAAATATGTTGCAGCCACGGCAGCAGGTTCAGCTGCAGACTGAAGCATCTGCTGCACGGATTCCAAATGTTTTTGTACCTACTAGTCATTTCAGCACCAAAATATGTGGAAAAAGGGCCCAGGTTTTAAAATAGAGAAATGACCATAGGGCACTTTTACCTGCTGCCAGGAGGTGGCACTGTTGTGTAGGCAAAGGCTCTCAGGTCATGTGGACATGATTAGTGTGTTACTTTATTCAGCCTGTGTGAATCCACCCTCATGCACACACACTACACACACACACACCGTTTGCTTGTTGTCAGGTATCGGGTGTCAAACTACCAACTGCACACACTCGAGGGAGCAACACCTGAGAAGCTGAGAAACCTCCTCAGAGCTCAGAGAGGAGAACAGGACGGACGCCGCTGCTGCGCTGAGAATTACAAACTGTCTTAAAACAAAGTCACAACATTAATATTTCCTCTTCAAACAATTTCCTGTCATTCAGCTAATAAATTATTGATCTCTGTTCTAACTGTTCTAAACTAGAGCTGCAACGATTCATCGATTAGTTGTCAACTATTAAATTAATCGCCGACTAGTTTGATAATTTGATCAGATTGAGTGAGAAACTTCTTGGATTTCAGCTTCTTGCATGTGAATCTTTCCTGGTTTTACTGAATCTCTTTGGATCGTGGACAAAACAACATGTCCGAGGGCGTCGTCTTGGTCTAAAGCACTATTTACCTGACTTGTGTAGAAGTATAAATCATGTCATGATTTTCTGGAAGGTGTCTTGATATATATCTTTGAAGTGTGAAGGGGTGGGCCAAGCGTCCGGCACGCCACGGAAACATAAACTCATTAACTGTTGTAGATTCTTTATGTGAGTTTACTGTACTTTATTTTGAAATTCCATCAGTTATCGATCTGCGCATGTGTGCAGGAGTGTGTGACATTATTCATCTCGCTGCTGAAGAGCTGAATTTCTCTGTGAAAAAGGACGACAGAGTTAATCTCGCCTCTCAGGCCTACCTGCTGCCTACCTGCTGTCGCCTGGCAAACGCTGCAGCCAACGTACTGATTGGCTATCGGCCTCCGGCTCCATTGTTGTGGCCGCGCTTCTGTTGTCTCATACCTCAACAGCTGTAATGAGAGAGGGGAGGCAGGGCGGGGAGGCAGGGAGGTCTTTTCCCCTCCTGTAGGGAAGCTGTTGAGCTTAATGTTTAATAAGCCACTGGACACAGGAGGAAACCCGATCCTCTCCGGAGAGGGTGGCGTGTGTGTGTGTGTGTGTTTGTGTATTTGTGTGTGCTCCCTCTCCGTGCATTTGTTGTGCGAGTATCCAAGCGTGCTGCATTATTCTCTGGTCAGTGTGTGAATCAGATACACTGTGTTGATTGGGCTCTGATGTAATCGACTCTTTGTTCAACTCGGGGCCGGCTAGTATTTCTCCTCAGAGCCCAGCTTCTAACAAAACGCCTTTTGCTTTTGCTCTTTTATCCCTCAGTTGATCAATATTTTTCCTTAATATTGAACCAAATGAGTGTTTAAATGTCCCCTTTTCTGCAGCTCTGCAGAGCATTTGTTAGCCTCGGTTACACCTGACGCAGCCTACGCCGATATCTGGACAAGAACACGTGCTAAAGAGAGATGTAAATGCAGAAACAGAACTGGATTGAGGAAATCACATCTGGAGGTTCCACGTTTAGCAGCTCTGTTCGCCAGATCACTGATGTGATCGCAGTCCGTCTTAGTTGCATGCAAATCAGGTTGGTGAATAATGAATAATAATTAGGGTTGGGGGGAAAAAAATCTTAGATGCAACGCTATGCGGATGATTTTGAATCGATTCAGAAGTGTTCATTGATAATGTGATGAATGAATGTAATGCGACAGAAGGCAAAAGGCGGAACTCTGAAGCGCAGCGCCCGGACAGTCTGTGGCGTGCACATAACAGGACCTGGACCGGAGCTGCACTATATGCAAGATGTGTCAAACTCAACTAAAATATTTTGGAAACATGAGAAACTATTTTACACGTTTCCACCTGGAGGAGGAAGCAAAACACCCGCTTGTAGTTGCTGCCAACAAGGGAGCATTGACCGGCGCTGTCAGAGCTTCCACCTAACTCAGAAACTACTGCTCAGGATTTGCAACCTTATTCAAAAGAGATACAGCATCCCATGCGGAGCACGTGTGCTGCTACAGGCACACTTGTCTTTTCCCGTTGGTCCTCTGCAGTGCTGCGAGACACGTTGGCAAATGTTCCTCCAGGTGCCTCGCAACATTGCTTTCATTTGTTTTTATGCAAGATTATGCAAGTAAATTCATCATCTCTACAAATGCTTTGCTTTGAAAGTAACAGTCACACAGTGAGACAAAAAGAAACCCTGACATTCCCACTTCTAAAAATAACGCTGCTCTGTGTCTGCTCGATGTGTAAAAAGGCAGGTGTTTGCAAACATGTGAGCAAAAATAACGAAGACGACAGTACTTCAGAGCCGTGCGTCTGTCTGCTCGCAGTGGAGCTTCTTAGCCCCCTAATGGCCAAAATGAATTTTTGCAGATTTAAGCTGGCGTGGTCGATGAAAGGCCACGTGACGCTGGTGGCTTCGCTGGTGGCTTCGCTGGTGGCTTCGCTGGTGGCTTCGCTGGTGGCTTCGCTTGCAGCGCTGTCGTCTGAGGGAGCGTGACAATACAGTAGGTTTTGCCAGAAAACATTTTGGCATGTAACAAAGTCCTTGAGTGTACGATAAAAATACATTCTTTGTGTAGTGGCCCCTTCATGGCTGTATCTCCTTTATTAAATGAAAAAACAGGAACACAACAAATAAAAATGGATCCCAGTTGAATTTGATTGCAATAAAACAAAGGATTCATGTCAGCGCGATAACATCAGCAACGTTTTCATTTCCCTACATGAGTCATGTTCATTCAACTGAGATTCCCTGGTCACCCATGCTCCCTTTGAGGTGGCTCTAAGTCCGGGGAAGGGGAGGGGGGGGGGGGCACTGGGTTAACAACTTTTATCCTGTTGGAGATAAACAAAATGTAAATGAAGGTTTCCCGCAGCTGCAAGTTGAATCATGGAGTCGATTGTTTTCGTGTTCATCACAGCCCCGCTGCACCTTTTACTTCGTATCTCCAGTGAAACCTCTTTTGTTTGCCCCCCCAGCAGTGGAACAAGTGTCTCACTACAGATCAAAGATATTTACTTCCTCTCTCCCATTGTAGCGGGAACATAACCGCCATCACACTCAAATGAATCACATCCCCTCCCGTGCATCCTTTTATATCAACGCTTTAACAACTTTTATTTGTTTGCATTAAAAAAGGGTTGTAACACGTCTTTATTGTGCTTCAGTAAAACGTTTCTAAGCTTTAGCCTTCAGCATAACTGGAAAATGCAGAAATGCAAATCATTGAGACACTTTCAAAGTGCAGGTAGTGAAGGGCGGGACATTTTACCTTCATCGCATTTTACCTGCGATGAAGGTAAAATGTGTCACAGTAACATAAAAGAAGTGGAGAAGCAGCTGCCCACAAATCTTCTTCCTGACATTTTTATATTTTTTTGTCAGTGAAAATTAAATCATTAAATAATCGCAATATGTTTTTGGGTTTGCATGTCGTTCAGCTGTAATGTAGTGTGAGCCCACTCCCAGGTCGTCACATATGGACACATGGTCAAGACCCCTGTCAGTTTGGAACGCACTGGGAAACCCCTTATTAGCATCATAGAGTCATTAAATTGGCACCCAGGGCTTAAAGCCCCCCCCCCCCCCAGTGTATTTTGACATTTCTATTATGTTTCATATTTTTCTGAGTCACTTCCTCACAATGTTGATTACCCACATAGTTCGCCACATATTTTTTGACAAATAGCTTAATTTTGTGCTCAAAGTTGCAAAAGTTGCTTAGTTGTTAAAACGGGGTGGTGACGTATGACTATAGTAAATTCCATAAGTCATACGTCCTTATCCAAGCTCGCGCAGGCGCACTGTCACGCCTCGTTGAAAAACTGTCACGCGCCTCGTTAAGTCAGAGCATCAAACCGATAAACATCGCTGTGAGCTAGCTAACCAATTTATCATGTCATTTACTTAGAACTTACAGCAGGTATGTTCATTATGGCGTCTGTGAGCGCCGTGTTGGAGGACAGAGGACAGAAAACGCGTCGCTTTCACCTGCCGCCATCTTATACACAGTCTGCAACATGCATTTTACTGATGGCCGTTTTACCAATGCATCGGCGGAGCTTTGTCTTTTGGTACCAAAGTTCGATACCTAAAGGTTCTTGTTTGCGCCAACGAGCCAGTCAGCATGCAGCATTCTTGATGTGCCCACATCTAAAAGTGATTGTAATTGGCTGTGGTGATGTAAACACTAGCTCACGCCGGTTACGCACAGAGACGTGGCTCGTGGATGTAAAAGACGTGGAGAAAATCAAAAGTGTGGCTTGATGCAACAGCGCGATGGAATATTTGCGACGTAAGATAATTGCTGCCAAGAGACGACACGACAAACCTGGTGAAGCCTTTGACTGTGCGTGAAATAAACTTAAGAGCAGAAAGTCGCTCCGTCTTTGCAGCAACAAGACAGAGCCGGTGCATCATCGTCTCAGCGCCCTGCTGCCACCGAGCTGCTTCAACACGCCCACCGTACGAGCGGCGTTGGACAGCAGTGTCGCTACAAGCAGCACCATTACTAGTTTAACTACATTTCTAGCGCTACATTTTCCCAAGGATCAGTAAGTGATGCCACCGCCGCACACGGACCTGTATGTGCAGCCGACGGAGGCGCTTCCAACTGCGACTTTGCTGCAGCAGATTAAAGACCCGCGGCTGAGTTTCCTTTCTATTGTGATAGTTGTCGCCTGGACACCTCTTCCTCTGGTGTGGAGGAAAGTTTGATATGTGGAGGCAGTAACTTGTTTCTTTCTCTCAGGCCTGTTGCCATGAATGTTTAGGTTGCCATGGTGCCAGAGCACAAATTCACATATAAACATTAAAAAATATAATTAACAAACAATGAAATGACATAAAAACTAAAGAAAGAGGAATAAAAACAGCAAAAACACAATGTAGGCCGATGTTACATTGAAAATGTCTTTTCAAAGGAACAATTATTAAAATAAACTATTAATGATAATAATGTGATAATTAATAAAATTGGTATCGAAAAAAGTATCGTTCAGGAACCGGTAACGAAGTCGAGGTATCGATATCGAATATCTTTGAACGATACGCAGCCCTAAAGTGGACTAAACTTTACAGTGTAGTGATGTTAACACAGCATGTCGTTAGCGAACACTCCAGCCGGTCAGTTTTTGGTTGTCATGGTAATGTTATGTCCGACTATTACCCACACCCCCATTCTCTGTTGGAGAAACCACGTTTGCCAAAAACGGCAGTTAAAACTGGCTGGAGAGGCGACGTTAAAAAACGACGCCGTGGTGTCTTGACCAAGCGTCCGTATGTGGCGAGTTGGGAGAGAGAATGCGTTGGCTGTAACTTCCTCAAACTCCTTCCAGTAAAGAGGTTTCCACTTTCCTTTATTTAAAACCTTTTACCTTATTGAGTTAAAGGGCTACAGACAGTGGAGTGAACACGTGAGCTGCTGAACTACTAAACTAAAACTAATCCCCTGTGGCACTAAGCACGTGAAAGCATTTAGTAATTAGGGGGTAACAGTAGGTAAAATAGTACAGTAACTTTACCACCACAACAAATTTAAAGACAGCTGTACGCTTGTTGTTCAGCAGAGTAGATCGAAATGTCTTTTTTTTAAGGGTACCGTACGTTTAGGATCAGGCTACACGGGCTCATTTGTTCAGATTGAGCCCTCCTGGATAATAATGTCATGATCCAGTCGGTGGAAACTGGCAGTTCAACACTCACAGTGGCCTCCCTCCACAGCTGTGTGCAGCAGAGCAGCTGGACGCACACTGAGGCTACAGTTGTAGGCACCAGCCAGTTAAGCGTTTATATCAACCACATGGTGTTTCACTGGCGGGAATAATACAGCTTTTACTCATCAACGGTCACACTGAATGGCTATTCTGCTGCGGTCACGTGTCCTCTGTTGGCTGAAGCCGCTGGCCTGCCTCCTGTCCTGGGACTCGGGTAGAGTTACGGGGCAGCTAAAGCCTCTGATCTATTATTCATCTACTCATGTCAGATATTACCGGGGAACAGGGGGAGGTGGGGGAGGTGGGTGCGACATGCACTGCTGCACGACAGGGTCAGGGAGTGGACACGAACAGACTGGCAAGTGAGCAGACTGGCAACCAGATAGAAGAGCGGGCAGCCGGGCGGGGACTGTAGGGCTCTGTCCCCCCACTACGCATCTGTCACAGTGTCCCTGAAAACACTGTCGTCCCTCTTCTACAAACGTCCCACCTGTTTCCCTGTTGTTGCTCTCAGTCCAAACTTCAGGAGTGGCAGTAAACTTCACTCTAAGTTCATTAAATCCCCGAAGCCTGTGGAATCCTAACTTTAAAGGGCCAATGTGTTTAAATGAGAGTTTAAAGCATTCAAACTAACATGAACATGAAGTAACAGTTCTGACGGGATGTCAAAGATGTCTGTGTCTTGTGCAGCAGGTATCTATTAAAGCTGGGGGGTATTTTTATAAAATCTCATCTTTTTTTTAGTCTAATAAATAAACAGTTTCTGTTAAAACTTGTTACTGTTAAAGCTACTGCCAATGTTGGTTTTCTCTATCGTGTCTAATTATCCTGTGTGTGCAGTATTAGGTCTGGTTTGACCCGTGAAGGTTTCTACTTCCTGCACAGCATTCACACAAATACGTCACAGCGTACGAATCTGAGGAAACCTGTGACCAAATGTGTCATCTGCGCAATTTGCACAGAAAACTAAAATCTATTGAAGTATATTTATACAAGCCGCTTGGTGTGTAATGAGTTACTTCGGCTTTGCCTTTCTTTTGACTAACCAACTAACGACTATTTTGATAGTCGATTAATCTGTTAATTACTGAAACAAATAATCGATTATTTGGATTATGAATTGCAAAATGACACGACGCCTCTCATTTAGCTGTTAGCCTTTAAATTAAACCTGAGGCTGTTTCAGCCAGGTGCTAATTAACAGTCAGGACAATAAAATAAATGCTGCTTTCAAAAATGGATCTTTTAATGAACGTTTCTGCTGCAGCGACAGAAAGTTCCACTGAAATCAGCTGATCTGCTGTTTAGTGACGAGCAGCTTTTACACGCCAGTACGGCAACACGGCGGGACAAACTGACCCTGTGAACAACAAAAGGAATAACGTCCTGCATTTCGTCTGCAGAATTTACAAGAGGGGATCAATAATACCAATTTTGTAGTTGACAGCGTTTCACAAGATATTTTGTTTCCCCAAACTCACAAAACTCCATGATTTTTTTTAAAGGAATTTAATTCACGCACAGACAGGAGAACTGTTTTCTCTTCTTTAGCTTCTCTTGCGCGCTCGGCAGCAACACGTTCTCCAGCTGGGAACGTCGCCATGAGCGATGCAGCGTTTCTGATTGTAAAGTCAGGACACGTCTGGAACGTGAACGCGGCCGTTGTGCATCATAATTATGTGCTGCTCTCAGCACCGTTACTGTAACAATCAATCAAACTGACCAACTGTACAGGAAACGTTTCAGCTCATAACGTGAAGTAACGCGGCTTTAACGTGAAGCTAGCTCGCTAACTAGCTCAGCGAGGCGAAGTCCCGCCGTTCGAGCCTCCTCTTCAGGCGCTCCGGTGTTTCCAGGAGAGCTCAGACCTTTCTGTCTGAGTGAAGAGTGAAACGCTGCCACACTCTGGAGGCTTTAGGTGGTGAAGGTGTTTCTGCAGCTCTGATGGTGTTTCAGTAACTTTAACATTACTGTTCACATCACTTTACTCTGTTAAGCTGACGGCGTCGCTACGGCCGATGACGTCATCAACCAATCGATTATTAAATTTGTTGGCAGCTCGCTTTGAAGTGAGCGAGACACTTCAAAGCATTGAACCAGCTTGAAAAGATAAGTGTGCCTCTTGCAGCGCACTCCGAGATACGACTAAACATGGAAGCAAATCCTTGGCAATAAAAGTTGTGACCGAGTTTGTAATTCGTTTCGCCCTTTCTGAGTTGCGTAGAAGATTTGACCGCTTGCTCAACGGTCCTCTGGTTGCGGGTTTTTTTCTTCCTCCTCCTGGTGGAAACTGTTGTCTCTTGTGTTTTTTTGTGTTTCCAAAATATTTCAGTTTAATTTGACACAACAGCTCCGGTCCAGGTCCTTCTCCCCTTCAACTTCAGACGCTAGCTTTTAATACAGAGTCGGCTTTCTCGCTCTGCCATCTCGCGTCTCTGTTATGTGCACGCCACAGACTGTGCGGGCGCTGCGCTTCCGAGTTCCACCTTTTGTCTTCTGTCAACATTTCGTTATCAGTTAACATTAAGAAAATCGATTCTTGACATTTGTGAATTGTCCTTATTTGCACCATGATGCATCTTGAAATCACATTTTTTTTCTTTGACTGCATGTTAATGCAGAAGAGACGAATGTAATAAAAAAAAGCGTCACAACATGAACAGTTCAGTTTCTGAGCAGATCATGATTGTAGATGCGCTGGTGTGTTCTTTATTATATTTCTCTCTTGAAGTCTCCCAGTAACAGCTGTCATACTGGACCTCCTGTGTTGTGTCAGCTATTCTGTAAACAAATATCATTTGTATGCAGTGCTATTTTTGCTCTCTTAAGTGACAGGGCCTTATCATTGCCTTTGTACTGGCTTCCCAGCAGTTGGCAGCAGATCGGAGACCTCAGGACCTCGGTGATGACGGGTCGGGCCCTACACCACGACCTGCCGTGTTCCCAGTGAGACCTTGAATTAACAGAGCAGCCGTTTACTGGTGCGAGCCATTACTCTGTATGCACAACACGTGAAGGAGAGGGGAGAAAAGAAAAGACGGTTCTGAACAGGGAGAAAAACCAAAAAAAAACATTTAAAACCTGACCCTGCACACAAAGCCCAGGGGTATGTGACGGCTATGGGAGCAATAATAGCCCTGCCTAAAAATAAAAGGAGCAAAATGACAGTGGAGGATACCGTTACAAAGAGCTCCAGTGGACAAATAGAAGGGCCAGCGCTTTGAAGAGTTTCTCACAAAAGACAGACCCCCCCCCCCAACACACACACAAACACACACCGCCGCCGCCCACTCTGCTCTCCATCCGATCAGGTTCCCATTATCTGTGAGGCCACACAGCGGAGAGGGCAGGAGGGGTTTGAAAGGCCTGTCAGAAGCCGCTCGTCTGTGTCCACGGCTCCTGTGAGGCAGGCAGGCAGCAGGACGGCCTCTGCAGGCAGGCAGGCAGGCAGCAGGACGGCATCTGCAGGTAGGCAGGCAGGCAGCAGGACGGCATCTGCAGGCAGGCAGGCAGGCAGGCAGGCAGGCAGGCAGGCAGGCAGGCAGGCAGGCAGGCAGGCAGCAGGACGGCCTCTGCAGGCAGGCAGGCAGCAGAACGGCCCAGTAACGCTTTAAAGTCATATTCGTTATGGTGGTACAATATTCATTCCCCAATCCATCCTAAGCCTGATCCCGATCATTACTGCAACCCTTTCCTAAACTACAGAGTGGCAGTGGGTGTGAGTAGGGTTGCACCTAATGATTATTTTCATATCAAGTGTATTAACCATGCCAACCAACCAACACAGGAGTAAATGCTCCGTGTTTGTATTGCGCCTTTCTAGTCTTTTTTTTACCACTCAAAGCGCTTTTAAAATACAATCATCTGCGTTCACCATTCGTACATACGGAACAGCCACCAGGGGCACTTCGGGGTTCAGTGTCTTGCCCAAGGACACTTCGACACGCAGCCTGACACGGGTGCCGGGGATTGAACCGCCGACCTTCCAATTAACAGGCAACCCGCTCTACCTCCTGGGCCACAGCTGCCCAAATCCACAGTCAGCTCACCACTTTGCTTCAGACACTCCTGACTTCTCTTGTAGCGCAGGTTAATTTGTTCAAGCAATATTTATTTATCAAGCAGTTTCACTGACTACATGAAAACTCTGACCCGCTGACGGCCCCGGAGGGAAAGTCAGAAACTAAATCTTTCGTGGGTCACTCAGATTTTCATGCAGTCCATCCAGCCGCTATGGAGACTAACCGCTGCATTTGGAGGAAGTTTAACTTTCTTGACAGTTTCAAACCTTCATGTGCTGCATGAAGAGTTGAGTTAACCGTCAGAGCAGCTGCAGTCATGTTCAGCATGCAGCTTAGAACCAGATGGGTGGGAGCGTAAAGTGTTTAAAGCGAGTTGTCACTCACAGGAAGGTGAACTGAAACAATATTTTCCTGTGATTGAACACTTCACTGCTCATTGTATTCTCTAATGCGGTAAACCACACCCGTTTAGCCACTCAACGGGCCTACATAAACCAAAACATTTCTTTCATTCTCAAACACAGAGTGCTTGACTAACTGCAGTGAGTTACAGGTGTGTGTCTGTCGGAGGAGGGGGGGGGGTGTCCAGGTGTTGTGTCCAGGCATGTCTCCCACTCTCTGCGTTCCACAGTTGGTTAAAAGCCCTGTGCTCGTCCACCCACCCCTCCGCTGACATGAGGAGGATGAAGCCCTGGACATACTTGCTTTTTAACTACGCGTAACTTTCAAACTACTGTTCCACACACCGGCCCAGGTGGTGGCGATATGTGATTGGTTTGCCAACCGCCATTAAAGAAGCAGCAGACTTGAAAAAAAGGAGGTTTATGGCGGGATGTTTAGAATAAAACTCCTGGAGCTAGTCCGTTATTAACGAGATCAACCTTATGATGTCTCGTTAAAATCGCAACCTGCTCTGGTGTCGCTATGTTCGGTTTGTTTACGTTGCAGATTTGGTGGTTGGCAAGGAACATAATCTGTTGTCAGCGAGGGATGATCCTGCTCCGATCTGTCCCCGTAGTGGATTCACGTTTAATCCTCCAGGTACACGCAAAGTACGCCTGACAAGTATGTGAGTTGCGTCGCCGACACGGACCATGTGACCCGCTGATGTGTTATAAAACTTCACATTACTGAGAGAGGTCACCAGGCATGTTTGTTCTGAGTAACAGCTGAACGTCTGTTTTAATTAGGCGCTTTCGCACCGAAATGCCGGCCTACTGCGCTGCGTGAAAGGTACAGGGGGGTCCTGTTTGATCCGCCTCCGAGCCGGGCGGAACGACGCCGGCATGCTGGACAGGTGTTTCAAGTCTAGTCACAGTCTAATTTCAGAAGTTCACCGACTCCAGCTCAACCACGCTTTTTTCCTCAGCCCGGCGTCAACGTTCACCGGAAGCGTCTTAGAATAGACTTGTCATTTTTGTGCTTCTTCTTCTTCTCTGCGACCCGCTTCGTTCTGTCGTCTGTATATCCCACAGGGAGCAGTATAGATAAAGGGCATTTCCCGATCTCTGTGGGAAAGCTACTAATTTCTTGACACTGAGTTAAACCGCTTCAGTTCCATCCCGATTTCACCCTCACCCTCATTATTTGTTCCCAACCCTACTATCTAGTATTGACCGCCGTGGCTTTGGTCATGATGTGGCATAAAATTATGCGAAAGTTTAAGGATTTATTCACTTTCTAGTCTTTAGATTCGCCAGTCTGCTATTTGGTGCCGAGCAGGTTATCTACCAAAACAGTACAGAACACGAGGCCGCACTTTAGCAGAGTTCTCTGACGTCCCTGTAGAGAGTGGACGAATGAGAGGATTCTGCCATATGGTACTTGCTGGTAAACCTTCTCATTTATAAAAATAGAACATGTCAGGACATATGTGTTCAAACTGAGGTTTACATACCTGTGGCCCTGTTGCGTAATCATCCCTTCACAGTGTCTTGACTTGGTTCTAGAGAGAGGACGAAGACACTGAACCCGTATTAGTTCAGTCACTACTTTAAAAACTGCATTTAATATGATGTGTGGCCTCAAATATTTAAATATTTGAAATATTTTCTTGTGTATTTGAAAAGATGCAGCGAAGGCTCGTCTCCTCCTCATTCTTATCTCCCGTTCCTGCCGGTTATCTCGCTGGATGCATTACTAAACTTCAGGTGAACCATTTTGTCAGAGCAGCTGCTCACGCACGGCACCTTAAATGAGTCGCCTCTTTCCTCTAAGTGCCTTGTTGTTTTTTTTACCTCACCACACCCCTGGAGGAGTCGGTGGCAGGTGACTTCATGCGGGGTCACTCCGGGTGTTAATCAGAACATTTCGTACCGCAGCGCTCCCTTCTTCTCGCCACAACCCTGTGTCAGGTGCTTATCAGGCCCGCCAGCCGGACCACTCCTTCGGCTCGGAACCAGGCCGGCCGGGGGAGGATAATGCAACCCGCTCCCATTTTCAACGCCGCATTGTTGTGCCTGGCAGCGTGCTCTGGCAGATTGAGATCTTGCGGGAGAAAGTGTAATTTCCTTAAACTAAACCCACCCGAGTGCGGCCCGCTGCCACCTTCCTAAGAAAGCCAGGAACGTACATTTCCAGCCCGTCTGTCACTCAGTGCAACACAAAATGACCATGTATTAACAATGCTGCTGCACCCTCTTGAGATCCTGGCCAGTGATAAACACACATGCACACACCCATGAACACATGTAGTCACACCGCTTTGGCTTTTTGACCTTCAGCTCCCACAAATGTTTCTCAGACACGGATTACTGGATCTGTGTTGCTGCTTTAGATAAAAGTTATTTTTATGTTATATCTTTTTTTTGGGGGGGGAGGGAGCTGTTGGGAAAAAGAGTGACAGAAATAGGGAGCAAATGAGAACAGGGAAGAAAGACAAAAAATATTTCATACAAAAAGTTGAACTGAACAAAAAGACCAAGGTAGGTTGTAAACAGAGAAGTGAATGCTGACGGTGTAAAAAAGGGAAAATGCTGATTGCGGCTCTGGACAAAAGTGTATCCATCAAGGCCCAAATGTGAGCAGGCTTAGACCCACATATGGCTCCTGGATTTGTTGAGGTTTTGAGGGTGTAGACTTCAGGAAAACCAGCTAAAGTTAGCGGCACTGAGGCCGAGCTTTGAGCCAGCGTCGGCAACTGACTGATTTATTTTTTGTCTGTGCAGGCTTAAGGCTGCTGTTGGACCCAAAAATACCCAAAAGTGATGTCTTTTTACAATTAAACAATAAAAATTCACATTATTATTGAGTTTATGTGCTATGAGCTTCGTCCAAAGCTTATAAAACACACAATTTTCATTGAAACGTGTGAAGTGTGTGGCACTTCACACGTTTCAGCTGTAGAGCTTTCATCAGAATAAATATTTATATTTATACTTTAATGGTAGTCTGTCTCAGCCACAGACGATATAAAAGACACAGGACAGGTAGAGACAGAGCTGCACTTAAACATAAAACACTAAGACAAAAACTCTTTGCAAACATTTCCCAAATATACCCCAAATTCGAATTCATATCAGACACAGAAACTCCCCTATTTACTGGGAGAATTGCCCAAATATAAAATAATTACTGCAAAATATGTCTCCTCATGCCATGAAGTGAGGACAACCAGTGGAACCTTAGACTGATAAATAATTGTACAGATTTTCAAATTATTATTATTTTGATTGTTTGATATTTTAGTAATTGTTTTGGTTTTACATTTGATACTGATTTCTTTTTTTTTAAATTTTATTATTATTTTTCAATCAATTAATTATTTTTTAAATTTTTTTGTCTATTAATATATATACATACACACACACACGTTACGGTATTTATTTTATTTTAATTTTTTTATATATTGTTATGTTTTTAACATCCACACAGTTTTATTTATTTCAATTTTAATATATTCCTTAACACACACACACAAACACACACGTTACTGTTGAATTTATTTATTTTATTTTAGTTTCTTAATTTATTTTTATTTTGTAAAACACACACACATTGTTGTTTCATTTAGTTATTTTATTTTTTTTTTAATATTTTTTTATTTTTTTAACATCCACACGCTTACCGTTTTATTTATTTTAATTTTAATATATTCTTTAACACAAACACACACACGCTTACTGTTTTATTTATTTATTTAATTTTAATTTTTAATATATTTGTTATTTTTATTTTTATTAACACAAACACACATATGATTTGATTAGTTTATGCTTTAATTTCTTGTAATGTTACACAATGCCAATAATGCTAATTTGAATTGAATAAAAGAAGTGGACTCAGCCACCGTGAAGTCACTCATTGGTTTGTGGATTACCGTATTAAAGCCTCGGCCATATATGGACGTGAGGATGCCGTTAGTTAGCTCGGCCGGCTAGACATCCATAATTCATGTAAACTGTGACATTAGCTGGGATGCTAATTTTGAGTAGAGACAAACAGGCTTAAAACAAAATATACTTACTGGAAAAACGAACAGCCGACTCCTAATGAGCTTTTTCAACGGCGCTGGTTAAATGTACACAGAGTCACCTCTATCCTGATTGACATGTCGCCATAGCAGCAAATTGTGAATCACAAGATAGCCCCGCCCTAAAGCATACACTGCTTTCTGCTCTATTTTCTTCTAAATGGGACCGTAGTTTAATAAATGAACATCATGCTGTTTTTACTTGAAACTAGCGACTGAAACTCTATTTTAATAAATCAGGTGAGATCGGTCATTTTGCCATCAAGTCCAGTGTAACCGGATATCTTTTTGAAACCAGCTGAGTTTTTGCATCTAGAACCAAAGTAAACGCATGAGAGGAGAACTTTTTATTTATAAAATGCTAATTCGAATGCTCGTTCGAATTCAAGGCCCTCTTGGTTAGTCTTCCTCCTGGGCATGCCTGCAGCCTGTCACAACCTAATGGGGATTCAGAGTCACAATAGGTTGGTATAGAGCTTTATGTAGGGTCCCCTCCCTCTGAAGAGGCATATTAACAGGCTTCTGTGACTAATGGATGTAGTGGGATCTAATTTAAAGGATGGAGGGTATCAAATCCACGCGTGCACAAAGACATTAAAGGAAGTGTTACGGGAGGCTGCAGAGTTTTGATCCCTGGTACCCCGTGGGACCTCTAGCCGGTCATTATGTCGGATAAAAACCAGGACAAGAAAGAAGAAAATACAGTATGCTGTGCTTTTAATGCCCCTGTAATTTATCAGACGATACACAACATTTGGAGTCTAGATTGACATCAAGTATCATGTCTCAGTGCAGTGGGTGTGTGTCGACCTCAAAGAGAGGAGAGCTTACGAAGAAGCAGTTGGGAAAATAGTGCTGCTTGTTTTTTTCCCACCTGCAGCAGGAGTCGATCAGGTTTAGTTAATCTTCCACTGGCTCATTATTAGTTGCCTGAGATTTCCAGCTTGTTTTACAGAAGCGTTTCATCAAAATAACTGCGTGTTAGCTTGGAGGATTAGTTCACTCAGGAAAGCATGATCCCGCTTAATCTTATTGGTACGTAGCCATCCAATGAGCTTTCCATTTGAAAGGTGTTCAAAGTGGTTGATTATCTGAAGTAACCAGAGGCCTTTTTCAGTACAGAGAACGCCAAAGTCCAGCTTGCGTTCCTGGGACTTTAATCTCAAAACCTTAAAATCAGGAGTTTGCAATGAAATTGTGGGAATAAGCAAAAGGTGGATGTGATTTTCTTTAGATTTGTAGTTGAGTTATTAACCAGTCCCTCTGGGCCTCACCCTAACCCTGCATATTTAAACCTTGATTGACAGCCTGTGTTTCAGTGATTTGTCTCGTTTGACCTCCTCCATGTGTTTCTGCCGTTCTCAGCGCATGTTTTGCGCTCGTCTGCAGTGTCAGTCAAAAGACGTTTTGCAAAACAGTTTACCCCTACTTTGGCACAGGAGATCCAGATCCTGTTTTTCACAGCCTTTTTTTTTTTATGTCAGCAGATGTGAAAGGTTGCTATCATACATCTCTGCTGCGACTTTCGGGAAACGGAGATGATAAAGTTGCGGTGATTGCGGTGAATTCACAGGGATTTGTTGAATTTGTGTTAATGGTTACCAGCATTGCAAAACCCTGGAGGGACTGTGTGACACACATGGTTTGATTTTGTCAAACAAATTGTTTAATTTATGAAAAAAAAGGGTTTTTACTTTGTTCTTTCACATTAAGCACCATCTTGTATTCTGGTAGTGGTTTTAGAAAGTTTATGTCAACATTTTGTGTGACGGTCCAGGTTGTCAACCTTGAGCTGTGGTCGACAGACACACCTGATATCCTCCTCGCTGTAATTTATATAACAATAAACAACCCGTTCTCATTCCCAACTTGTCACATATGGGTGCTTGGTCAGCATCCTTCGCTTTGCTTTTAACGCCCTGGGTACCTTTTTTAGTGTCGTTTTTACACATGTAGGGTCAAGTTAGCAGTAATACAAATAAAATGTGCAGTTAGACTTAAAGGAACAGAAGTGCAATATAAGATCCATAACTATGTTTTCAGTGGTGTATAAAGACCTTATATAATAAAAAACATTATGTTTTTATTACCTTAGAATGAGACATTTATATCTCCATAACCGCGGGCTCCCTCTTGGCGGGCAGTTTTGGCGAGGGTCCATAATCACAGAGAGAATTAATGTGTTTTCCTTGTCTGTGTTTGTATAAACTTTATTTAATATGTGGTTTATAATGGACTGTGGTGCAGAAACAGTGACAGTGTTTCACACTCTTGGCTCACATTTTCCATGTTGTCTGTCAGAGGCAAAGTCGCAATAATATCTGGTTTCACTGAATAATTCAGTAAATATCATTTCTTAATAAATCTACCTAAAGAAACCTCGTTTCTTGACTGGCCACTCTCTGCTGTCTCAGAAGAGACACCTTTTGTGCTGTGTCAGCCACCGTAGCTGTCCTACCCTCTTAGGTTAGGGGGCAGTAGCAGAGTGGACAGAGTGTTGCAATTCACAACTCTCACCACTAGATGCCACTAAATCTTACACACTGAACCTTTAAGCTAAGTAACGTTCGCTTGCATAAACAAAACCAGTCTTTTTGGCGAAAGTCCTGTTTCTGACCCACCCGTACTTTTTACTCATGTTTTCCAAAAAAGGCATTAATGGCGTGCTCCCTGGTATTCAAACTCAAATTTTACAGTTAAAACTTTTTATTAACAGATAATTTCTCACCAAAAAAATTAAACGCTCCAAGCTAAATTTGGAGACAGTAACAGTTGCCGCAGGTTGATGTTAAATGCATGCTGGGATACTTTTGTCAAGTTATCCTCGATAAAATGGGTGAAGAAGGGACAGTTTGCAGACTTTGGGGACGGTAGTTTGAACGCAGATTGAGACCAACTTCAGGACATCATTTCCTGAGAGATATGAAGCTGTTAGATTTTTTTTACTGCTTTGAGCACCAAATATGAAATTCCATTAAGCTCCGTTGTATTGAGGTCGAAGCAAAAGCCTCAAAAGCGGATTTCTCCAAACCGCAGCAAATGGAACCAAAACCACCTACATGTCCGGATATCATGGGGAGCAGATTGGAAAATATGCGTCCTCGGACGCTCTGCAGTTACAGTATCTTCTCTTAATGACCTGCTTTCGTCATGATTTGACTGTAAGTCAGAGAGCGCTGCAGGCCTCCACATGCTGGTGACTGCAACTTGTGACTAATAATCCAGAGAGTGCTGTGATCAGAATTAAACGTTCAAACTTCAGACAGTGAGACATTTCTTTGCTTCATTCTGGCATTTTAAAAAAGTGCTTTGGTTGGCCCAGACTCCTGCTGTAACGGTAAACAGTATTCTCCTGCATGCATTTGTGTTTCTTTGCGTGCATGCTTTGTGCTGTTTTGTACAGTGCGGTGTAGAGCAGTTATGACTTTATGGTTTAATTGCTCCTCTGCCCTGCTGCTGCTGTCGACAGCGACACGCCCTGCCCTTCCTCTGCACGTCGCAGTAGGATATTTTCACAGGAGGTGGGCACCTGCCTCAGTTTCCTCACTGATTGTTTCCAGGACCGGGGGCCTCCATAGTCCTGACATTTTTTGCAGTGAGGCAACGTTTCCTTGCATTATGGTCGCAGAATAGCTCCCCTTGTCCATTGTGCTGCATGTTAAATCTCCTTATGGATTCGTGAACAGTGATGGTGGAAAGAGGAGGGAGGGAAGGGGGGAGATTCCGGGGAATTCCAGCAGCATTCCTATCAGATTGCCTTCCTCGCTCTTTTCTTTTTTTCTATCAGCACACTCTGAGCAGCTCTGCGGTGTCAAGGCCATGTCAGAGCTCTGTGTGTGACGCATCACGTTAAAAAGAGCGTGCGTTCTTTTCCAGCTCAATGAGCATCTAAATAAACAGGGATCAGAAATCAAGAAGTGAGAAAATCTGCAGGAGAGAAAAAGACGTTTGGAGATTTTCCTGAATACACGTGATGTTTAACACAGTAGACCACAAGTGTGAAGATTAAAATGAAAAATCTAGTTTAAACTAGTTTGATTTTAAAGAGGGAATTTATCTCTTATCTCTATATCTTCTTTAATAGATTTCAAATTAAAAGACCACCACAGGGACTGGATCGCTACTGAACAGGCCTTAGGAAAGGAGCTTTTAGAGGAACAAGGATTTTTGTGTATTTCCATCCCAAACACACTTAAAATGCCTAAACATTAAACACTTCTATGCTGTGTGAGTTCCTGCAGCAGCGACTTTCAGAGCGATCACACCAACAATCCTCCAACAAAGTGCTCATAAATACTGCCGCTTCACCGCTGGAGATCCTGTTAACCAAAGAAGGAGAGAGACAAAAGAAAGAAGGCAAATAAACAAAATCACAGTTTGAAAAGTCGTCTCATCTGTGTTGACAGTAAACAGAGAACAGAGAGTGTGCAGTGATGGAGGAGCAGAGATGGAAGGTCAGTCTGAGGGCTGTCTGTCTGATGATGGAGCAGCTCGGGTCGATGTGTTTACCACGGTGCTGCTTGGTTTACCTCCAAAAGCCTCAAAGCCGGGTCAGCCTACCCGTCTGATCATCCAACCATCCACCCATTTACCAATCCATCAGTCACAGTCATCAGTGGACACGATACTCAGAACCCTTACTTAGGCAGTAATACCACAGTTTAAAAAATAACAAGTATGTGATAGATGTGAACGTGAAGACAACATCGTCATCAGTTTGACAACCAAAGATGTTAATAAATAAAAAAAACCCAACAAGATAATTAAGTAACACATTCACCAGTCACCGTGACAGTGCATACGCAACATAAAGAAATGCTCTGCAAATATTAAAAACTGTGGGAGTTTCACAAAACAGCTGCGGTGCACAACACAAAAGAAGTTTATTATTGTAATTAAGTTGTCGGTTTATAGCCAAAATCCTCCAGTAATATTGGAATCATGCAATCACAGTAAACATTGTTACCTCATTTATTACCTCTCTGACACTAATACTGCAAGTACGGATGGACTTTCTGCTCACAGTTGTAATTTTTTTAAGCCCCAATAAAAGCCATGAAGATACCATGTATACTCTGAAATGCCATAACTGTCCAAAGTTTGCTACCGTCTGCAAAATACAAGTGAGTGACTAGTTTCACAATCAGAATGTGATCCATTCGGTTAATAACATTTGAAAAGTCTGTAACAGCTGCACATAAGTTAGCAGAGGGCTAAACCAGAAGTTAGCCTGCTCGGCCGGCAAAAGTCGACTCAGTGGTAGCTGTAGCGCTACCGCCAACTAGCGTTTGGTGGTGTAATTGCGCAATGACACAGACACCGACGCACAAGTATAAATGCAAGGCTACGTGCTTAAACCCGACGCAGGAATATAAATCACGCTCCCCTTACGGTGGACCACCATTTTGGAAAAAAATATGTAAACTATTCAACGACGAGATCCGGTTTGAATTGTACCCGGAAAGTATAAGAAAATACCTAAATACAAAGACCACAAACCCAAGAGCTGCACATGTGACGTCGTAACTGTTTCTCTTAATGACTCACTACTGTAATAAATCCCATGTGGTCCCATGGTGGTTCACCAGAAGGGAGGGGCTTAGGCTCCATATTATTGTGACAAAAAATGGAGATAGAGGTACAAGGAATATGGCTGTAACTCCAACCACTGATTCTCAAAATGTCCTGTACTGTGTCTGGATTAATAACCATCCTTGATTAACCAGTTAAATCCAGTTACTTAGCCAGTTAGTTGGCCGTCTCTGGTTGGAGCGAGTGAGCTAGATGCTATAATGGAGATGTAAGTTCATTTAGAAAAAATTTTCCAAATGTACTTTTCTCATCATTTGCAGCTCTCATATTTAGGACAGGAAGCAACCGAAATTAGACTCTGCAAGATTACATCAGATATCTTCTAGTAAGCAAAGCAACTCCTGGACTACCATCTGATTGTTTTCATATCCGTTATGAATAACGGAGCTAAATAAAGGAATTAAAATCTGTCAGGAAAAGCGTTTTTTTTCTTTTCTTTTAAGACAAGAGCCGGATCAGGTCAGAGTTCAGGAGAAGGTTGGGCCGAAGGAAACATCAAGTGTTTTGAAGAGATGGCTCCTGCTTGGATCGGCTCCAGAGCTTCAGCTCCGTCGTTTTCCTACAGATGTTTATCACTGCAGCCTTAAATCATCTTGGCACAGACTTCTCGTTAGAGGACTCCTGTAAGTAGCCCTACGTGTTACTTGTCAGCACCGTGACTGAGCAGTGAATTGTTGTGCATGCACGAGCGTTTATCTTTATTTAGATTGAGCATAAAGGCTGTAAGTTTGATAAGTGTTGTCTTTTTGTACAGTATCTGTGTCCCTTCCACATCTGTATTGTGTGCGTTTGTGTATTTGTGTGCGTTCGGGCGCTCCAGAGAGCACACAGGAACATTTTCCCACTGCTCCGTGGAGCCGGCGTTCTGTTGTCGCGAACCCGCAGCCGCGCTGGTCATTGTATTTGTGTCCTGTGTATCACTTCCTGCGTCAGATTGTGGATTGTTAGCGAAACAATGGTGTGTTTCGCCTTGAAAGGACACCTCAATCATTTACCACTAGGCTGTAAATGCAGACGTATACAGCGCTGTAGCTCTGAGACAATATGTATTTTCCCCCCTGTGCTGTCACTTGAATGCAGCCTGATCCGTCAGTCGACGTAATGCATTATAATTTAGATATGAGTATAGCCCTGATTTTAATACAATACAATGAAGTGCGACTGGCAGTCACAGTGTTCCCCAATCAAGCAGCAGGGCGCCAGGTTTCTAAACCCCTGCCATGCCTGAAAAAAGAAGGGAAAAAAGCAAAAAAGAAAGATCTTCTCAAAGATAACGCAGACAACAATTGTATTTCCAGCGAAAAGAGACTATTCATGTCTTCTTCGTGTGAGCACTAAACAGCCTGTCTATAAAAGGGTATCACCTACTGTACTGAACCAGAAGTATTCGTGTGAGGCAAAGCAAACATGCCCACCTCCACAAATATGCAGTCAAGCACACACTTGTCGCTCCTGGTTGTGGTTGTGGTGATGGTGGTGAGAATGAAGCCTCTCCCGCATCCCAGCTCACCTCCCACCGAGGATGTTATGCGGAAAAAAAAAAAAAGGAATCAAAGCAAAATTTAGGCCAATGCATGTCAGAAAAACTAACATGTTTAGACCGAGTGGCATACTTCAAGTCAGGAAGTCCGTCTTTATTAGGCTCCGACATGTTGCTGCTTCTCCTGTCAGATCATGAAACAGAAAGTACAATAACTCTCAAGTGCAGTCGGAAGCAGCGGTATTATAGTTGAGTATTTTCTTGTTGCAAACTGAATTCACTTTGCAGATTCACAGTTTTACTTCTCAAAGTATTGGGTAAAAGTGTCATCTAGCAAAATTACTTTTGACATAGTATAAAAAGTGTGCAATGATTGGATCTCCAACTTTTCAACTTACTGGCCATTATTTTCCTAAACGCTGAAAGGGATCATGCTTTAGTACAGTCAGGTCTTATTGTTCGACATAAAAATAAATTAATAATGAAAGTCAGATTTTCAATGATACAAATGTTCTGTGGAAAAGCTGACTTCAAAAATCTGTAACACAAAACACAGAGACGTTTCCGTGGGACACTGAAAACTGAGGAAAGGCAGGTTTCAGGTTTTTCACTGATGTCTTCAGTAATATTGGGATCATTCAGTCACAGTGAACCTTGTTTACACCTTATTTTCTTTCACTAATTCTACATGTACACATGAATTTTGTGCTTACAGTTATAGATTTTTTTTAAACTGCAGTAAAAGCCATGAAGATACCATGTAAAAGTTTGGTACTTTCTTCAAAAATACAAGCGAGTGAGCAAACAAGCCAACAGTCAAAACATTAAACTGACGTCGTTATCCTGAGGCGACTTCGCTGCAGCTCCCCATGCCTGTACATAAAGGCCTGAGTCCTGCCCTTATTTTGGAATAAATATGTACGGTAGTCCATGATCCTGTTGGAATTGTGCCCTGAATTACACAATTTAAAAGTGTTGCAAGTTTCTGTTCAGTCGCAGCCTTTCCCAAACTCTGTATTTACTGTGAACTCCAATGACCTGTGTCTTTTTATGTGAAGAACTTTTGTGCACATGGGGACATAAAATCCATGTGTGGAGTGTGTCAGTGTGGAATCTTAATTCTTAAGGTGTTTTTCTGTAAAAATCAGAGCAGTCTGTCCTTATAAGTGATCGCTAGTTTGAAAACAATGCACAAAGAAATTTTCCTCCTGAGGAGTAACCCGCAGCCACGCTGCAATCTTCATCTTTACATCAAAGAATGTAAAGTGTTCATTCACACTCACACCCCGTAGCAGCGAGCAGATAGCGCACAGAGAAAGTGGTGGTTTCTTCTATCATCAGATGAACAACGGATAAAACGCACAGTTAGCAGATCTGATTGAGATTTGGATGATATGTGAACCATTGGAAGAGTTTGATTCCCAAAAGTAAATCGAGTGATTCAGCTTCATTTTAAAAGTCCGGTCTCTTTACGTAGTGTGCGTTTACGTGATGCTGTTCCACTGTAGCTGATAAACTGAACGGGGATCATCAAAACAGTGTTGGGTTTTATTGCTTAGACATTTATTTTCCCCTCAGTTCGGTTTTGTACTTGTACCTACATATTTGCATATGTATCAGCATGCTCACTGGTCTGACTTCTAAGGTGTGTGCAGGATGCAGGAGGGAGTTTCATCCATGCCCTTTGTAAAAGCTTTCACAGAGTTCCCAGAAAGCCCCTTGAGCCCGCGCAGGTATTCATTTGCAGTGATTACGTACCTGCAGCATCACAGGACCTGCAGCACCTCTAGCCTGCAGTCTCAGACCGGGGCCTAATTGACACTGTCTGCGGGGAGGTGGGGGGGTTGCTGTCGTTTTGTTCCTTCCTTTTTAGAGCTGAGGGCTCTCCGCCCTGCAGAGCTTAATGAGATGTTTACATGGAGCTGGGTGTGGGAACTGGGGCCCATATGCTGCTGTGTAAGATGACAGGGACCGGCTTTGTGTTTTTGGCCTTGTTAAGAGGTTTAAGTGCTGAAATCAGAGCCGACGGCCTCCACCGACCTGCAGCGAGGTGAGAGACACTCAGCATAGCATCTGCTATCAGTCAAAGTGTTAAAGCGTAATGGAAGAAAAGGTTTTCCTTTGTGAAAATCCAGTTAACACCCACCTGAAAAAGAGATTTGGGTCTGGCTTTAGCATGTAGACTGACTCAGAAGGTTTACTTAGTTTAACAGACACACACTCTTCTTTTTATTTTAGAGCTGCAGCTCAATCCTTTCACTGTTTACTAGGGCTGGGTGTCATCATTGTTCAGTAAGCTTCCTTTGAGGAATATAAACATGCCGTCTCTGTTTTTTCTTTAAGAAAATATGTCTTCTCAACACAAATAAAATAGTCTAGACTGAGCAGAGTTTAGTAGACAAAGATTAGAATGAATCACTTGATGTCAACTTTCATTACTGGACAGTTTTTGATACTCGGTGAAAAGAAACTTGTGAGTTCATGTCTGCGACGCACAAAAGCTAGTTGGCGGTGGGGTTTCTATGTTCCGCTGTGTTGAGTTTCTTCTTCGTTGGTGTAGGCTGCTATAAACGATGGCGAAACTGAGCGGATCATGTTGAACAGCTGTTACTTTCAGTGAAACCTCTGAAGCAGGGGTCGGCGAATAAGTCTGGCATCGGGCCAAATCTTCTCAAGCCGTTACACGGCGGGCCAGAACATAGTGAAATTATTTTTCAGGTGTGTCAAGCGAGCCAGACACTCTTTTGAATGTCCTTCAGAACTTTTCAAAGTAAAAGCTCTCGATAAACTAGAAATAAAAAAACGTTCTCGCACTTCAATTCAGTTCAATTCAAATTAGCTTTATTGGCGTGAATGTGTAACAATATTGCCAAAGCATCATACAAACTACATAAGAACAATCAACCCCATACATTTCATTAAACAAGTAATTAAAGTGTAAAGTAATTAAAGCGTGTGTGTGTTAAAAAAAAAAAATATATTAAAAATTAAAATAAAATAAATAAATAAAACAGTGTGTGTGTGTGTGTGTTGAAAAAATAAAAATATATTAAAAATTAAAATAAATAAAACAGTAAGCATGTGTGTTAAAAAACAAACAAAAAATATATATATATGAAACATTAAACATAAATATATATTACCGTAAATGTGTGTGAGTGTATATTAATAGACAAAAAAAATTATTAATTGATTAAAAAATAATAATAATTTTTTAAAAAAGAAGTCAGCATCAAATATAAAAACAAAACAATTACTAAAATATCAAGCGATCAAAATAATAATAATTAGAAAATTTGTACAATTATTTATCAGAGTTTCCACTGGTTGTCCTCACTTCATGGCATGAGGAGACATCTTCTATTTTGTAGGTCACTTTAGAGGAAGTGATAATGTGAGGAACTGTTGCTGTCATGACTGAGATCTATTTCAGCACCAGCTCCCATCAGTTTATTTATTTTTTATTTTTCTGCTATCAAAACAATCTGGCCGTGGGCAGGATATTATTGGCCGCCTGTTGCCGCCCTATGCTTTAAAGGGAGGCGTCCGTGAGCCATCATCACCTCAACTGACACCTTTCAATGCAAAGGGGCAGCAGTTTCCCACCGAGCTCCTTCCCGACGTCTGAATTCCTCACCCTGTCTCCGTGAACGAGCCCAACTGTCATTCGAGGGAAACCAATTTCCGCTGCTTGTATCCGCGGTCTCATTCTTATGGTCATTACCCAAAGCACGTGACCATAAGTGACGGTTGGAACGTAAATTGACCAATAAATCAGTCCCCTCTTCACCACAGCGGTTCCAGGACAGCATCAGCAGTGATATGAACACTGCGCCGCCAATCACGCTGCATCTTACTCTCCCTCATCAACATGTGTGAACTTCTTCGTCTCACTCTCTGCTGCTGCTACTTTTAAGTGCACTTTAAAGGACTCATCCCTGTCACGCCTGCATTACAGACAGACAGACAGACAGGTGGTTTCAGTCCTCCCGCCTGCTGCTGGTGATAAAGGCAGTAAAGCATCATGGCTCCAGTGTTATCAGACACACCTTTGGATTAGAGCGGCTGCACCTGCTGCTGCTGCTCATACACTGACCTCCGCTCAGGGGAACTGAATCCACCCGCCGACAAACACCTGCTCACCTGCCCTGTATGGGCATCTGTGTTAAGTGTGTGTGGACGAGCTGGTCGCAGCGGTCGCTTTGGATTATTGCGTTGGTTCGAGTGTGTGTGTGTGTGTGTGCTATATGATTTGTACGTTTGCTAAGAGGAAGTTTGGGTGTGTTTGTGTGTGTGTGAGCCTTTGAGGTTGACTTGAGGTTAAATATTTGTGGTTTAAAGGAGAGCTGGTGGATTTCTGCATTCTGATGCTGCTCACTGGGAAAACCACAGAAACACTCCCCACGTCAGAGATATATATCTACAGGAATTAACATTTAGATTTTGACATTTTAGGCTCTGATTCAACATTCTCCAACCGCACCAGCATCAAGTGCAAGATAATGAATCCTTCAGTCCGCTGAATCATTTCTGTGAATTGATCTGACTGTTTCAGAAAGTCAGACCCTGGACGCGGAACACGTTTTGATTGATTGACAGGTTTCTGTTCCTTTCAGGTTCGTGCTTCTGAAAAACAAACAAAAACTAACCTGATTATGAGTCAGAGTGACTAAAACACCTTTTTTAAAAATGCACAGTGAACTGATCACTGCTTTTTTTGCCTGTGGTTAATACAGTCAGTTCTAATGTAAAATAACAGACTTGCCAGAGGAAATGTCTTTTTTTACCCTTTGTAAAAATATAATGAGACATTTTAGCTCCGTCCACAGCAGCGTTTTAGCTGCGTATCAGAGTTGATCTCTGTCTATGCTGAAACGACTGAAAACGCTCATCTAGTGGCCGTTCTCATTCACTGTGCACACGCGTGCCGCTGTAAACACGAAGCAGACGGTCTGTTCTGCAGTTACAGAAGATTTGGAGAAAGAATAAAGAGATACGGTGGATTTTTTTTATTTGTCATGGACCACACTGCAAAAACTGACCTCTCAAAAACAAGAAAAAAAGCATTAAAATGAAATTACTTAAAATAAGCAAAATTATCTGCCAACAGAAGAAGAATATTTCACTTGCTACTTAAGGCCAAAAAAACTTGAAACAAGTGAAATTCTCTGACATAAAAGCCGCCTGGTAAGAAGAAATAAGAAAAAAAAACGTATATTTTACCTTCAATTAAGATAATTAATCTGACTAAGATTTTAGTTTTTGCAGTTCAATAACAAGCTGGGACTGTTATGAATGTAACACGGCAGTGCAAACAGCGACAAACACAGTACAAGTGTAAGTGTTGTTTGTACGGTCCAAAATAAATTTAAATAAGAAGACCAAATCAAAAACTCTGTTTCTGCTTTACATGACAGATAAGACCCAATCAGAGAGCCAAACATGAGCGTCTGCCTCATTGTTCCTAAAATCCTCCCTTTTAAAAGCACTAAAACAAAAAACGGCGTCAGCAGCGTCTTTGTTTCCCCCGGTTTAATCTGGACGGGAGGTGCAAACGTAGCAAAAGTCTCCGTTATAAAAGGAAAACGTGGTAGTGTGGATGGAGCCTCAAAAGCACAACACAAAAAAATGATTCTGCCTGAACACCAACAGCAGCATCTCAGTAGGAGTGTGTTTAATTCCCGGGTAGCCGGAGTTTGGCCGATACAGTGTGTGATTTCTCTGTGTTGCCATGACAAAGATCTGTCTTTCTCTCATTGGCCACCAACATCACTTTCACATAGAAACATCTCAGCATCAATGCTGAAAAGGCTCAACATAACAACAGCTGATTAAACTCTGGAGTTAATTTATTAAGTGTTAAGTTATTTTGTTTTGTTGTCAGTATAATGTAACATCATTAACTATTTGCCTGTCAACACTTTTACCAGCACAAAGTTCACAATGCCTTCGTTTTCTGTCATTATTTTATCCAGATAATGATTCACCTGATGTTAGCACTCTGCCTAATGTGTTGATAGAAGCCAGTATCACACACCAGTCTGAACAGGTCACATCCTACGCTCACCTGCATGCACACAAGTGGCAGCCACTTTTGTTGTGTCTAAATACTGATTCTAAGAAGGCGCTCAGTTTGTAGTGTCTTTACACTGGAACAGAGCATAAAATACAAAATAAAATGTACTCAAAATATCCAGTATGCATACTGAATACAGTGTGCTGCTGAGCCACACCATCCTCTAACAATGCAAAAGGATGGCACTGCTGAAAAGAACCCCCCCCTCCCCAAGCTGTTTCTGGAAACAAGTTGCTCGGCTGTACAGGGAGAGAAAAACTGAGACAATCATAGTTTTGGGGGGAAATAGCCCCAAAAAATTAAGTATTAAGTCATAAGACAAACAGTTTGATGTTTGTTTGTGAAGTTTAATTAGCAGTGATATTGCAAAGTTATTTTGACTCACATGATTAGTTTGTAGTACATACTAGTGTTGTAGTCAAGACCGCCCAAACCTAAACCCAGTCAAGACCAAGACCAGAGTTTATCGAGGCCGAGACAAGAACAAGACCAGTTCCCGGCATTGCATGGCACGCAATAAAATGTGGAACGAGATCAAAGGTAGTTCTCAAATTGATCTGAAAGATCCACATTCCCATTAAAACACCAACATACATACAGTATGGGCGACTGTGGCTCAGGAGGTAGAGCGGCAGATGTAGTGTGAAAGCGCTTTGAGTGGTTCGAAAAGACTAGAAAGAGCTGAAATCATCCTAAGGACCGCAAGGAGGCGGGACAGTCGTTAATTTGTCAGTCAGTTTTACTTCTAATCAAAGTTAGGATGTTAATAAATCAGACGATGCAAAAGTAATTTATTGATATTCCCAAAGTGCTCCTGTGTTCATGTATTTGTCTATAAAAGACAGACAGGTTATATTTTGGTTATGTGTTTGCATTTAACCGTCACCTCCTCCACTGAACACCTCCATCACAACTGTCCTGTTCGTGACCTGACTGCCGGTGTGGAAGAACTGAAGTCAAAATAAAACGCTGATACGCTTGTTCAGTCTGAGGCCACATTTTCCGCAAAACAGCTCAGGTGCGGATTGAATGTGTCGCGTTCGATGTGATTTCTTTCCGTTCTCTCTTGTCATCGAAACCGACGACGAGGAGGAGAAACATTTAGAGATTTAATCTGCTTTAACCTGCAGTCTGAATGTACTGGGGCCTGTGGATTAGCCCTCAAGCAATCAGAAAAAATGAAACGGATAATCCCCGTTTATTGCATAATAAGGAATGTCTCCACATGCAGAACAAGAACCGTGTGAAAAGGGTAAATATGCGTGTGGGGTGTGATTCAAACACACGGGAACGAGAAGGGTTAAACTGGTGAGTAGTATTTCACTTGGAATGCCTGTTTCAACAGTTCACTCTTGAGATAGAGATAAGTCTGTGTGTGTGTGTGTGTTTCCATGTTGGTATGTGCAGAGGTGGAGAGTGGGCTTCCAGCCTGTCAGAGAGCCGTCAGGTGATCAAACAGTGTGTCCTCTGAAGGTGTGATACTTTAAGGCAGAGGCGAGAGGAGGTGCAGACTGAGGTCAAATAGGTTTTTCTGCTTTCTTTGGCGCTGAAACGCTCAAAAGCCCTTTTGCTTTTTCACACTGAGAGCAACAACGCTGCCCCAGTGTGGGATTTTAGATGGCATGGCGGCATGACGTGCAACGCACACAGCGTTGGCGTATTTTCACTGCACGGTACGGCTTGACTCGACTCGCTGGTCTGCGTCGTTTTCCACTGCAGACAGTAGGCCTGCCCCCTCTGAGCGGATTGTCATAGCGATGCTATTCCAGCAGTCGGGAAACAACACAAAGCTGAAAGAAGCTGCAGCCGTTGTTAACGGACAAACCTACCTCTGTTAGGGTCCTTCAGCAGGGAGGACGCCTGAACCCGTCCTCTCAGTTCGGGCTGGGCGATGCCTACAAAATTTCCACCGGATGATGTCTACATTGAAACGTCGGGGGATGGCGGACTTCTTGAGTAGCATGTAGCTGCAGTACCGGAGGCTCCAGTTTCAGGACCGCAATCCTGGGACCGGAACTGCAATTCTAGGACCCTTGTTTACGTTGATACTGCCAGCTAGCTGACTGGCTCTTTACAGCCCCCCGAAGCCAATTACCCTCACCACAACTACCACCAAGTGTGTGCCTAAACCTAAGTTATTGATTAATACATGTCGACCGGTTAACGCTACCTACCCCTCCCTCGTGTTGCTGTGCATTACCACCACCACTCCACTAGATGGCACTGTCACAAAAGAACTAGGGCCCTAGAACTGCGGTCCCAGGATTGCGGGGGTCCTGAAACTGCAGCCTCTGCTACTGCAGCTTCATGCTATTGGCCGTGTTCACTCTGTTAGAAACTTGGTAGCCTATGGCGTTACAAGTCACAGTGAATATTTTACAAGCACTGCCTATTTTGTGGCCCCGAGTCTCAGCGGACGCCATCTTGGTTATTGCGCAATACCTGTGAGCCGCCTGCCTGCTCTCCTCATTTCTGCAGAGAGGAAACGAGCCGCTTTGCCGCACGGCGTTTTTTTACCATTTTGTGGCCGACCCGTTTGAAGCTACATGGAGATGCAGCGTATCAGATGAAAGGTCTGCTCAAGCCGGATCGATCGATGACGCTTCCTTATGATGGTTTTGATGGTTTATTGCATTAAAATAGCTTCAGGATGAAAATATTATATTTTTTCTTTATTGCATCTCCATGTAGTCTATAATGGTAAAACAACTATATTAATATACAATGGATTTATAATACTCAGCTTCTGGCCTTTCAAAGGAGACCATTATGCATCTAGGCCTGATGGTTGAGGAGATATTACTGATTTATTTTGGGTTTGTTATGTTAGGCATTTTTCCCTTTTCCCTACAGGCTAACTGAGCCTCTGGTGTGTGCATTGTAGTTCCCCGCTAAGTGGACTGCACGGGGTATTCGGCCATTTTAAGAGGGATCCATAACCGCAGGGAAGCGAACAGGTTCAGTTCAAAGGGCAGTGTGAACTGTGTAGGGAAGAAGTGAACACCGGTTCATCAGTTCGCAGGAAGTTTGCAAGAAAGATAGGGCTGGACGATACGGCCAAAAATGTTAGCTCGATAAAAAGTTTTGTATCTTTCGATATCGATAATTATCACGATAAGTATAAGTATCGTTATTTCTTTCGAGTTTAAAGGCTGATTTTTGCTCCTGAGAGAAAGTTGAAGAAACCAGCTCTTGTTTATGGTCAAATATGCACGAGTAAAATTAAGTAAAAACTTTTTTCAGTCCTTTTTCCCTTCACAAAATTAGCATCTTACAAAAAAATAAAGACCTAATTTGTGTATGATTCAAGTGAATAAAGTCAAACATTTATTGAATATTGATTGATCATTTGTTATATTGGTATTGAAAAAAATATTTCGTGATAATGATTGTTTTGCTTAATTGTCCAGCCCTAAAGAAAGATTACCCATAAGCCCTTGTGCCTCATGGGAGCGGCAAAATCTAACAATGAAGCAGACAAAAGAGTTTGTTTATCTGTAATTATTCTCCTTGTAACTAGTTTCATCATTATTTATATGATTCTTTCAGAGGTTAGGTAACATAAAAACAGCAATGCACATGTGAACCTTTTTAAGAACGACGCTGCAGATCTTGAAAATGAAGAAAAATCCAACGCCGACATTTTTCTGGATTTGTTTTAGGTTTTAGAAAGAGAACAAATCGTACTTCTCTTTTCAACAGCCAAAAAAAGCTAGAAAACAACTCTTTTTGATTTAGAGTCTGGACGATGGCATCGTCTATGGGCCCAGCCCTACCCAGTGTACTCTCCTTACTCTTAGTATACTCTTCCACTTAGTTTAACATATCAACTGTAGGCCAGGACCATGAAAATACAGAGTTACAGCCTGCTGGATTCAGTATTTATGAAGAAAACCTTGCAGCTACATTACCTTTATTTATCTCTGACCTTCCAACGTGCATCCGAACAGATTCCTCCGTGTCAGTGATGGATAAGTGTGCAGCATTTTTGTGTTTTTATGTGGGAGACGTGAGTTCACATTTCTATTAACCCCATCCATGATATTTCCCTACCTGAACCTAACTGTACTCTGTTACCAAGCACAGATGCTTTTTGTAAAAAAAAGCCATTTATTCTGCTCCACTGCATCTCTTACAACTCAAAGAAGGGAAAGCACAAGGAACAAGGTTGTTTATTACACTGCAAAAACTGAGCTCTCAAAAACAAGAAAAAAAAGCATTAAAATGGGGGAAATTACTTAAAATAAGCAAAATTATCTGCCAACAGAACAAGATTATTTTTCTTGCTATTTAAGGCCAAAAAAACAGACAGAAAACAAGTATATTTTGCCTTCAATTAAGATAATTAATCTGACTAAAATTTTATGTTTTTGCTGCTCTTCTGAAAACGCCCAGCAGGGAGCATTTTTGAGGTGCAGCGTTTTTTCCGACTGCTTTGGTTGCTATGATACATAAAATGCGGGGAAGTGATGTTTGCATGTAGTTCCACCGAACTTTACTGGATGTAAAAATGTCAACACAGAGTAGAGTCTCGCTCTGTATGAAGAGAAGGCTGAAGCAGGTGGAGAGAGAGGACGGACTCGCCGTATGTGGGTTCGGCGAGTACCACCGTTTGGTCCAAGACCTGAGGTTGGACGAAGCCCGGTTCCGGGATAGTAACCGTTGCTACGTCGTGGTATTTGTCCCGCCCCTCCTCTACTGTGATTGGACAGCTGGGTAAAAAGCGACAGTGACGGACGCAGCGTTTTCCCCAAAGTTGAACATTTTTCAACTCTCCGCGCTGGGCTAATCCAAAACGCTCAGCACGGAAAAGACGCTCAGGGCCTCGTCACGCTCCTGGCGTTTTTAGCATCTTGGAAAAACGCGGCGCTCCCATTGGAATGAATTGAAAAAAGACGCCGGCGCCAGAAAAGAACGCTTTGGTGGACACGGGGCCTTATACTGCACAAGGCTGCATAACAAAACGAAATTGTCCTTCATGCTACACACACAACATATAATTAAGTGTAGGCCTATATTAAAACATGGTAACATAAAAAAAGAAAAAAACTATATATAGTTATTTATATACATTTATACAGACAGATTCATTCTACAGGGCATTTTTTTAATTTGCATCTGGGGTGAATGTAAACAGCAGCAACCAGACGATAATATGAAATTTTCATCTTCACAATAAACAGTCTGACTTTTGGGAAACAGAGTCCGTCTTCAATGCGTTTGAGCCCCGAGCATCATCGATGTGAACACAGAGTCTGAGTCGGACTCAAAACACAGACCACCTGCCGAACGCTTGATGCGGGATGTTGACGGGGCAGGTCTCTGTGACGATGTGGGCACAATAAGCCAGTGCAGCGTGCATATAAAGCAAAACATGAGCAGAAATGAAGATGGTCATTTTCTGTTTGCTCCTACCAGCGCTGCTAAAATCTCAGTTAAGGAACAGTCACCTCAAGATTTGTCTTTAAAAACAATGTTCAACCACCATATCAGTGTTTTAGTCTTCTTCTCTCTGCTGCTGAACACATGCGACCAAATTTACTTGATCATTCAAAGCTCACTGTCTGTTTTCCTGGTTTGACGTGATTGATCTGGCTTCATAGCTTGCGAGTAACGCTTTGCATAAGCGCACCGCAAAGCACCGCAGAGCAGACAGCTCGGCTTCCAGACGCCGAGCCACATCTGAGTACGACGCGCTCGTCTCAGGCTCACTTTACCCGGCACAACCTGAGGCCTCCTGATGTGTGTTTGACCCAGACCTTCACCCCGCCCTGTGATGAGCAACAGTGATCTGTCAGAGGGATTTCTGCTGCTGCTGCTGTGGGAAATAAGCATCACATGTTTAAATCCCTGCTGGGAACTTGAGCGTGAATCAGCAACTCTCTCCACTCCCTGAACAGCATCATCAGCTTCACATGCCTTCGATCACTGGCACAGAGTGTGTGAATGTGTGTTTTTCTACAGACCCTCCTCCGTGCTGTGTCTGTAAACAAGGATGCATTTTCATTGAAGTTGCTGGGCTATACGAGGATTGAAAAACTAAGACAATCATCCGCTCTGAGAAAATGATCCTGCTGTATTGTAGTTGAAAGACCACACAGAAAGGCATGCCGCGACAGGACTGTCTAAAGTTTACTCTTTTGTCAGATAAGAGCTCTGCTCAGTTCTGTTTGCATTCTTCAGGACGGGACTTGTAAACGTTTCTATGGCAGCTCTCTCAGCCCTCAGCCTGGCTGTGAGCGGCTGCATTCAACACTGTGTGCAGACGCTGTGAGTGAAGGTGAAAGCGATTGTGTTTTTGGCCAAATCCCTTCCTGTAAACACAACCTTTGATTGTCAACAACACCTTGGAAAAACAGAAGCTCCTGAGTTATGAAAGAGATAGAGGTCAGAAAGGGAAATCAGGGGTTTCCCAAACACAGGAAAGCAAAGCTGGAAGGACTCTTAAGTCAGATTAAAAAAAGAAAACTCTTAGAAAGTGACTGGTATGAGTGAGTCATCAGCCGAGCGTCACTTTGTTTTTGAGGCTCGTCCCGGCAGAGTCTGTAACACTGGCAGACACATTTAAGGAAGTGAAAGAGGTTTATTACACTGTGTGAAGAAGTTCTAAAAAGGTCTTTATTTTTCTATGGCAGCTCTTACGCACAGCGACCGTCAGGGGTTTTCACATTTTTTTTGTCTGTTTTGCGACACATTTTAAACAGCTGCAAGTGCAATGACTGAAAACTGGAGAACTGACGCTCCTTCAGCGAAGAGGTCAGATGAATAAATGTTGGTGGTAGTCTGATTTCAGGGCAAATGATTAAAGGGTTGTTTGGTTTTGTAGTATGATTAGTTCAAGTAGGAAAGATTGACTTCTGCATGATAAACACATTTTTTTTTAATAATAGAAGCAGAATTGCAGCATTCTGCCTTTTCAGCTCAAATGTCTTTATGGAAACACATTACAGTTAAAACATAATTGAACAACATGAAATGTAAAACCCAACGTAAAACCAAACGTTGTTTTGTGCGTACGATCATTAACTTTATAATTTTATGGGACGATACGCATCTGACAACATCCGGTTTTCAAAATAAGGTGTCTATACAGTATGGAAAAAAGATTAATTGGATTATTTCACAGAAAGTATAAAAAATATTGCATATGTCCATTAAAAGTAAATAAAAAACCACAAGTTAATTTGGTTTACAGTATGGATACAAAAAAGAGCATTTAAAGAACATAGACAACGAAAACCAGCCACAGATTTATACCACAAAGGGCCCTTTTCCCAAGCCTCTAACTACTCACTGGTGTCCTCAGTCCACTAAATGAAACATGACTATGTTATGAACAGATATGACCTGAAACACTATTACTAGTATAACCCATTGTTATCCACAGCTCTGTACTGCCGCAGATCTTTTGAATTAAATCAAACTAGGGCGTAGTTATTTTATCCACCTCATCAGAGTTGGATGGAAGTTTTGTGAAGTGCTGGTCCAGCTTATCAGTTAGTGCTGGACTTGGTGGTGCTCCTCTGATTGGGTGCAAAGTATGAACCAAATACTTGAACTACATTACCAAAATGTATAAAATCATGAACCAAAAACGTATAAAATCGAAAATGTGAAAATCACAATGCCTTCTTTGAAGATGAACTACAAAAATAACTCCAGCGTGTTCCCGCTGTGCAGCGTCCGGATGCTGCAGGTTTTGGTATCTGTGAATCGATTCTGCATGTGAATGATTTATTCTCTCACCCCTACACACCACGCACACAACAGACAGCTGTAATACTGTGCCTCATTGACCTGTAGTATTTGTGCAAGTGACATTGGAGCATTAGGAATCATCAACTACTTAATTGTTATCCTGTGTAAGTCATTTAAATGTTGCGTATGAGTTTGGGTAACCTGATGACCCTTTTGTTTGCATATGGATCTCAGATTGTGTCTTTTTTTTTAAGGGATTACCCAGCCGTGACCGCTCACTCTGAGTTACGAAATGATGATTGCCACTTTATGCACTAAGTCATCAGATGCCAAAATTGAGCAATGAGAAGTGAACTGGAGTTGAGAATCACTTACTCCTTCTGTGCAGGTAGGCACACGCTGCGGTGTCTTCACCTTCAAGGGCTGACTCAGGACTTTATATTTCATGTCCACTCAGACCGTCATCAGAGGCACAATTGCTTTAATCACCAGGTGTGATTAATGCGCAGGAATATAGCAGTGGGGTGGGTGCAGGGACAGACCTGGGCTTGTAAATCAGTGCATGCTTTGGGATAATGGAGACTAAAACTGAAACCAACATGTTTCAGATCTAAATGAAAGTTCTGTATTAACACGTCTGAATCCACATTTTTAAAATAATGAACAAACTTTAATAATATAAAACAATAAAAACAACAACATGTCTGAATTTCATATCCTTGGAGAAAAGTTGCGGATGGCAGCTGAGGTATCTGACGTGGCGCGGCACTCGTAAACAGCAGCATCATATCTGCCCTGCAGGACATATCAGATCGGAGTGTGTAGACTTCAGCGCGGCTCTTGTTTAGTCTTTGTTCCGCATTAGAGGCCCCCAGCAATGTGAGACGGGACTTTATCTCTGGCTGAATTTCTTAATCCTTCAAACATTCAGCAGCTGAACATGAAAACAGTTTTTTTTCTTTTAAAAAAAAAAGTTGTTCTCGTTCATCTCTAGTCTCTAGAATGTACATTTCATATGGGCTGAACTTTCCACAGCGGGACAGTTTGTTGTGTATCTTGATTTTGAGTGAGACTGAAACTAAACAGGTACCATTTCAATAAAGCCGCCGAGACACAAGAACGCAGCATGGCTCAGGGGAGGATTTGTCCACCACTTTGGTTCAGACTGTAATACAACAACCACCGGATTGATTACCATAAAAGATCATTAGCCAGTTAAAACCACACATGCTTTGCAGAAATGTTAGCTTTGACGTCGGACTCTGTTGTGGTGAGCGCCGGTCTTTTGTTGACGTTAACGGACTCCCATTCTAAGCTAACGTTAGCTAGTGCTGCACACTGTCGGCGCTTTAGCGAAGCAGAAAATCGCATGAACGTCACATCCAGTCCTGAGACCTTTACATAGAAATCACCGCCCAGGCTTTAGTAGGCAACCGGGAAAGCTGTGTTAAAATCCATTTACACGCCACAAATGGATTTACAAAACAATTAATAGATTCTTACATGTGGTGCCTTTTACTTTTCATTTAGTGCCATCATCAGGTAAAATTATCTTTTTGCTCAAACTTTGATTTATAACCAAACACCTGCAGAGCTAATGAGACTCCCATCAGCCTCGGGTGTGCTTGTGTTTAGTGATTTGTAAAAAAAAAGGAAAAAAAAAAGTGCATGCTAACATGCTAAACTAACACGGTGAACATACCTGCTAAACATCAGCATAACAATATGTCTTGTTTAAGCCGTATTCACATTGGTCAAACAATAATGATAATTATCATATTATTTTCCTCAAAAATAAAAATTAAAATTTAATTTAATACAAATAACATAAAAAATGTTGATATAATTAATTTGTATCAATCAATGAGTTTGGTTTTTCTCCATTTTAAGCTTTTTATTAACACTCAGCTGCTGTTTTTAGCCATGCTAGCAGTGTGGCGCTTTTGTCGGTCGGTCCAACAACACAGGTTCGTGCAGTCTCTCGACAACAATGAAGCGTCTCAGCCGGGAAAAAAAACGTTACGCCTCCAAAGTGAAACCAAGTGCTCCCAGCTAAGTGTTTTCAGAAGAGCAGCTGGCGTTTTCAGCTGGTAAAGAACGCTTTGGTGGACGCAGGCCCTAATGCTAATGTTAGCATTTAGCTAGATTGTAACACTGACATTCTGTAGTGCACTAATTTTCTAACAGTTTCTAAAAGTTTCAAAAACACTAATAAAGGATTTTACTTTACCGCCTTTCTGTCACAACTTTCTCTTGAGACAATTTGGCTGATTACGCAACACAGTTACTGTCAGTGACCTACTGTGTAATCAAGGAAAGACGGAAGGAACAAACAAATGAAGAAATGACTAAGTGTTGTTTTATAAGCTCATCTCATGTTGAATACAAAATATTAGACTGCAAAGTTACAGTCAGTTGAGTAAATGGTGAAATACGTTAATCTTAAATGCTCCTAGTAAAAATATAAGTTCTCACTATTGACACATAAAATAAATATCTCAAAATGAAACTTAAGAACAGTACTCATACAGTTAGACCAAAGCAAATGCAGGTAGGTCTGACTTAATTGTGATTCTGCAGCTAATTAGCTTCATTATTTCCCCAGGTTATCTGTCTGAGCGGTGTTTCCCATACTTCCTTATTGCCGCTGATAAGAGCCATCGTAAAGAGACGAACACAAGACGTTTGTGTCTGTGTGCAGGCCTGTGAATGAGTCATGTGTACACAAGTATTTGCAAATGACAAAATGTGTGTATATGTGTGTCTGCACCTGCTTCCCTGGGAGGAAACATCTGCTGCAGGGTGTCAGAGGCCACCTGTCTGACTCCGTCCTGCAGGAACACAGCAGCCGCTGACTGACCAGCCTGCAGAACCGATCCACTGTCTGCACAAGCCGAAGCTTCAGCGGGAGGATCTGTAGAGAAACAGCTGTCTTATTAGACCGCCCCATGGCCCACCGTCCGAGACAGTGTCGGTTTGCCCTTTTTCAAATATTGAAGCAACAGGAAATCTTCTCTGCATGCTGGAAGTAACGACAGGACTTTGATGCGTGCTGGAAGGCTTGAAGCTGAAATGGTCTGAGAGGTGGCAGAATTGCCAAAAAGTATGTTGAAAAACGCAAGATGAAGATAGATGCTGGGCAATTATGCAAAAAAAAATTAGATTAATACATCTTATGTGAACGTTAAGCTCGATTTCAGCCGCGTTAGCAGCGTGGCGACGGGAACAGAGATACTGATCCGCCGTTCCAGACTGAAATATCACAACATCCATGTGATGTCAGTAAGTTTCTGTAACACGTATTACATATGACAGAAATACAGTCATTGGAATAGGAAGCTGGTTATTAATGGTCAGCTCCTTAAAACCCCACCTCTTCCTCTTTCCGTGAAGGAATAAGATGAAACATTTTCAGAGCCTTCAGCTGTTGAAGATTTTGGTGCACTATTCCTTTAGGCCTCTGAGGCATCATAGTTTTATGTTTCCTGTTCACCATTCCCTGATCAACTCTTGATTTTTATTGGAAGTGAATGCTGCCCCTGTACGTACGTTATGTTTTGTAGAAACATGCTGTATCAACATAATTGCTTAGAAGACTCAGCAGGAAAAAAATGACTCAATTGTCATATTGTTATAAAATGTAGGAACATATTACCCCAAATCCAGGCTCCAGGCTCCAGGCTCCAGGCTCCAGGCTCCAGGCTCCAGGCTCCAGGCTCCAGGCTCCAGGCTCCAGGCTCCAGGCTCCAGGCTCCAGGCTCCAGGCTCCAGATCTAGATAGGTCAGTCTGTCTGTCTGTCCGTCTGTCTATCTGTCGATCGTTGTTTCGTTCGATCGATCGTTCTATTTATCGATCGTTCGATCAATCGTTCTATCTGTCGATCGAAGGTTTATCACCAGTGGCTGTTGTTATATTTATATTATATTAACATTTAATTAGAGTCTTGTATTCTGTTGATTTTGTGGCTCTTCATGCAGCTTATTATAAGAATATTGACGAGCGCTGTGAGTCTTCCTGATATCATCAGAGTGAAGTCTCTCAGCTGGGTGCAGTGTATCGTTAGCTTCTCATTGTAAACCTTTCTTATGGATGACACTTTTAAATCCAACACAGCTGTAATTAATAATCTTAATAAAGGTCGCTTGCTTTCCATTTAGGTGTTCCAGATCGAGGCTCTTGCTGTTGTGCATCCTGACTCACATAACTGACTGTCACACCTAAATGGAACCAAGCCAGTTGTCGATGTTATTAGTTTGCTTAAACTGGCTCCACACTAACCTGAGAAAAGTCTGCAGGTTTGCTCTTTTGAACTTTAAGGCTTTCTGTACTTAGATCCTTATTCCAGTAAAAGTAAAAGGTGCCAGTGAAGAACAGTGTGCAGGTGTGTGGGTCGAAATTATAGATAACTAAATGAATGAATTTAAAAACAAAGTAAAGAAGATATGCAGCAAGAATAAACAATTACGCCTCCTAAAAATAGAGACGCTCAAACAAGTTCCAGAACCTCAAACTGTGGGGTAAAGTACAGCATTTGATTAAAAGTAGAGGCCCCTCCACCTCTGGTCACAGTCCTCTCTCTACTTCACTGTGTGGAGGCTGTGGCGCGGTCAGTAGAGGGCGCTGACGGCCACGTTTCCTCTGCCTGCAGGTCGGTGAGGAGCAGCTCAGGTGTCCATGAAACACAACATGCACTAAACTCTGCATGCTCTGACTGATCAGTTACAGGTCAGGTAATAGCCCAGTTTTTCTTTTGTTTGTTTTTATTGTGTTAACGTGAAACTTCTGAGTTACTGTTCTGCAGAAAACATGCGTCAGAACAGGATTTAATGTATTTATTTTTAAATTTAAATGTAGAGTTTAATATTTTCAATAAAATACCATTTTACGGTGTGAGTGTAGCAAAAATGACAAATTTCAGCTCCTGTGGGAGCAAACTTAAATAATAAATCCATCATCGATCCTCCCCTCACGCCTTCTCCCACCTCTCTCTCTGATTGGCCCTCTGTAGACAAACGTTCCACCCATGCGGCCTGTGATTGGTCCACGCAGCTGTCCATCATCGGGGAGCGCCCGGCTATGGCTTTGGGCAGCAGAGACGCACCGCTGTTTGCCTTCTCTGCCGTTTAGTGCGTCGAGCGGCGGAGGGAAGTGGAGTTCGCGCGTCTTGTGCGTTCGTGGACCAAACAGCAGCAGCAGCGGTGCGCTTTTTCTCCTCCACAGCCGCAAAGCATCCCGGGGAGCAGCCACGCCGTGCGTGCCGCGGGCACCAGCAGCAGCAGGAGGAGGAGGATATTATTATTATTCATTATTATTTTGACTGATTGAGACATACATATTTTTCATTTCCCTCATGGTAACCAACACTCAGCAGCCGGAGACATGTGGAATAATCTGGGGAAACTGCACCGCTTCTCACTAGTGTGTCTTCTCCTGACGCTGTGGGCCGAGGTGAGAACTTTATCTTTCTGCTCTTCGAGGGGAGATGATATTTTTATTTATAGTTTCTCTTATCAATCGACTGGCGTTCAGTTCCAGCTTTAATCGAATTGCCTGCTCGACTGTTGAATCATGTGATCTCGCGGAATTTCTAAATTTTCGTTTCCTTCGGGGAGATAAATTAAGTTTGCAGCTTACAGGCACGTTGTTAAAACCTCTTCTGTGTCGTGAGCTGCGTGTTTGTGTGAGAATAGTCAGTAGTTCCTCAGCTGCATAAATCCGAAAGTCATGACATCGTTTGGGGAAACGCGGAGTTATCCGTAAAGTTTCATCACTGAAGGATCGGCCCCAGTTTGCAGTGCGTTAATTGGTGTTTTGCGCTGATTCCTAAACGCTTGGTTACGCAAAAATAGTTTTGTGTAATAGCTTCACATGTTTAGAGCAGCAGCCTCACCTGCGTGGACAGTCTGACCCTGTGAACGGGCGCAGAGCGCAAACACCTATTCAGGATTTTAGCCCTTTGATCAATTTGTTTGTCTAATTTCTGTCAGATTTTTCCACTTTTGCGAAAAATCGACTCAAACTCAGACTGCCGGTCTTGTTAAGGTGGACTTTTTGTAGCGTTCCGTTGCAGCCTGACACGCAGAGTGAGCTAAATTGGAATACTAAGTCGCGTTATCCAGCCCTGTGCCAAAATGTACAGTAGTGTGGGCTGCAGAGTGACGCGCACTGCAAAAAAGGAGAGCTTTATCCTTAAATCTGCTCATGGTGTGAGATCAATTCACTTGTTCCCAACGGAAATGTAAAATTTGTAGAGACTTGATAAATCAACTGGTATTTTCTTGAACGTGTTCTTGCCGTTTGACACCTTAAACACTTACAGAGAAATGCCCCTCTGTGACATAACAGGTCGCGTTTAGAGCATGAGATGTGAAGGACCTTTTTTAACATTGAGAAAATGGACATTATTGCATTGTAACCGCCTCCTACAGACCCTTTTCAGCCTCTTTTACTGTCCTATGTCCTCCTCAGGTGTTTCAGGCCACCGGTTACTTCGAGCTGCAGTTGATTTCGGTAGAAAACCCCAAAGGTCAGCTCCTGAACGGGGACTGCTGCGACGCAGAGAAGAGCGCGGCGGAGGGCCACTGCGGCGCGGACGAGTGCGACACATACTTCAGAGTGTGTTTAAAGGAATACCAAACGGAGGTCACGACCAATGGACCATGCACCTACGGCTCGGAAACTACTAAGGTTATCGGTGGGAATACTTTTCTGTTCAAGGGCGGCCAGAAAACCGGACCGAACCGGAACAACGACGCGGGGAAGATCATCATTCCCTTCCAGTTCGCCTGGCCGGTAAGTGGATCATAGTGTCACTTTGTAGAGGTGGAGATTTCTGTGAATAATCACGCACATTTCACGGGTTACTGCTGTAAAAGGGTGGGTTCCTGAGTGCACACTTCAGAATATAAACCTGGGCGCATCATCAGAACTCGGGACCAATTATGGTTCTTTCTGTTCGGGGCATCTGAAGCCTCTCATTTCATCACATGATGAAACATGGTTTCATGTTAATAATTCCAATCTGTTGTGTCTTAAATCGGTCAACCCAGCTCGTATAAAGTGTACTTCGGCACATTTTTGGCACCGTTTTCCGTAACATGTCTCTTTCATTGCTGTCTGGAGTCTCTGCGTGCCGCTCATTCTTTCCTCCGCGTGTCCATTTGGCAATTTTTGGCGTCTCTGTTACACCAGCCGTTACGCGAGTGACCTCACATTCCTCTCTTGGAGCTTTTAAATGACTGTTTGTGTGTTTCTGACCAAGGGAAGCGTCCTGAACGCGCATGACGCATTACTTTTACGCACAGCGGCGGTGTAGTTGTGTCTCAGTTTGATGAGATACCAAACAAGCTGCTGTTTGTGTGGCTTCATTTACAGAGTGTGGAGGGGAAGGGGGGGGGTGTGCCAGTGTTTGAAGGGGAAAATCTTGGGATTTCCAAGCCAGTGCTGATTAAGAAGTGGCAGGTAACTTATTATCTAATCTAAACAGAGAAGGGGAGCCAATCAAAACCTGCTCCCGCTTCATATTGGAGAGCCAGCGTGGGAAACAGGAACAGTGCAGGCAGCTTTAATGAAAGCTTCCAAAGTGCTGGTGCACTCAGAGATCTGTATCAGGGCGGCTTGATGGCGAGAGTGACGTCCTGTGAAGGAAACGTCACAGGCTTGATTCCCACAACACCTCAGGGAGCCGTCAAAATAAGAGTCATCGGGATCCAAACTGGAAAAGAGTAACAGAGGTGATGAAAGTTAACTTTGATCATGTGTCCTTTAATATGTGAGTGATCAAAGAATGTTAGCTTGTGCTGAAGTGAGAGGTCTTAAAGAAGGAACTGGTCCATCAAGTAGTCTGTTACTCAACAATCAATTATTTACTTAAGTCAGTTCCACTGAAATATTAAACATCGTAGGCGACTTCTAGCATTTACTGAGTCCTAAAAGTCACATTTCTACAATTACACGTCATTTTTCTTGGTCGCAGTGTAGCAGTCCGTCTAAATGTGGTGTCCTTCACAGATACCGGCTCTGATTCTCAGAAAAATCCTGAAACAAGTTTATGTTTTTATTGGAAACAGTTTGAAATAATCTTGTTGCTGTGGCAGATTCTGTCACGTGCTTAAGAAAAAAATAATTTTAAGACTCAACTATAGACAAAAATGACATTTTGAAGACTTGAATTGGCCCTGGGGACGTGCGATGGACTACAACAGCTAAACATTTCATTGCTTTTATAAAAACCCAGTCTGTCTTCAGTACACAAGATGATTCTCAAATAACTGAAAATCATTGAACTTTAATGCTCATTCCAGACATTCTTGCTGTGAGAAAGCAGAAACATTGTGTGTGTGTGTGTGTTCGTGTCGGACACTTTCATATCGTACACATCGGGTGCTTTGTGTGCACGGCTGGCTACGTGACCTCTCCATTCATCACTTCCCATGGTCAGCTGTCAGCAGAGGGGAAGATGGAAGTAGTAAGTTGGGGCCCTGCGGGCGGATACGGTTACCACTAAGTTGTGTGTAACACAGGCGGTGGATATCGGTGTCACCAACTACTCAAACAAGTGAAGATCCCTGGTCAATCTGGGCCGGGGGATGCCTTTACCTCGCCGCCTCTCAGGTTCACGCTCTATCCGTTATTGGGTCATTGTCTCACTCGGCGTGTGTGGGGTCAGTGTTTTCCACTATCTGCCGAGGAGTGTGTGTGTGTGTGTGAGGGGCACACAAAGGAAGGAGGGTATCAGTGTGCGAGGCAGATAAAGGCCTTTTAAAAATGTCATTACACTTCGTATTCTTTAACCTGTTCTAGACATCTCATGAAGCTCTCTCCGATTGGCTGAATTGGTTATTTAATGTCCGCGGCGTGAACCTCTCTGCTCGGCCGGTTTAATGAACTGACTCAAGAATAGCGAACATTACCTCATCGGTAGTTTCCAGAATTCAAATGAATGTTTTCAGATGTCTTGTTTTGCCCGACCAACAGTCTCAAACCACGCCTACATCTGGAGTGCGCTCGTATTGGAGCCTTTACGGTAAGTGAAAGGGCCCAGAGCGAGCTGACAGGCAGGTTAGAGCCTTTATCCTGTCAGTGTGAGAGTCCTACCTGCAGAGAGGCTGTGAAGGCTTCATGTTACAACAGTATTTATCAATTTATCAAACTGGGTCGGACTGGATGGATTTAACATGTGACAACGTCCGCATTTCAAAATAAGGCGTCTGTACAAGATGGAAATAAGATTAATTGGATTATATTCACAGGAAGTATTGAACATTACTTTCCAGATTAATAAATAAAATCAACCTGACGTAAGCAGCTGATCCTTTTTGTGCAACTTGTAAAGATAGAGAAGCTAGAGAGCAGAGTTGCTAAGAAGGCAGTGTAATGTGACGGTGTTAAATCTTTTGTCAGAGGATTTTGATCTTCTGATGAAAATTGCTTCAATTTTTAGGCCTTTTTTCCACTTGAAGGATGGTTTGAAGTGAAAGAAATGACTCCATGACTGGATAAAACCTAGAGGTCAATATTTTACAAAGCCGTTGAACTGGTCTGCTTCACTGAGCTCTGTCTGCTCATGAAGGATCAGAGTGGACTTTTTATGTCAAACCACAGTTTCCAAGATGGAGAGTGAACGTTCAGCATCATCTCAGAGTCAAAGTCCTCAAAAAAAATGCTCTTTTTAACTTACTTTTGTTGTAATTAATAACGAATGAATCAGATTTTGAGATGATCAGCTTCACTTTCTCACACTTTACTAGGCCAGACCTGGTCCTCCTCCTCCTCCTCCTCCTGCAGACTGTAGTTTCTCCTCTGGCGTGCTGCTGGTCCACAGACGGCGCTGACAGTCACGAACAGACTGTGTTTGTGCGAGGTCGTGGCCTGTAGCCTCTGGTGCTGCTTTAGCCGACTCCTTAGGTCGGCCCCAGTATCTGGGCCACTGGTCCTGACATGAATTAGCTGCTGGAAAAAAAAATAAAGAGGAGGACATTGTTCCGCTCTCTCCTCTGCCGATCGTTTCCCCTTCATGTTAACCCCTCAGGCTGTTTCGGGTCTTTAGTGACATCTTTTTTCATGAAAGGGAACAGGGGGGAGGGTGGGGGAGTGATGGGGAAGAGAGAGGAAAAGGGAGGAAGCAGCCCCCCCTGCAGAATAAAAAAAAAACCTCCACCCGGCTTCCTTGTGAGGGTTCTGTCACGAGGGAGGTGTATTTTTAGGATGCAGAAACTTAAGATGTCCTTTTTTTTTTTACAGTAGTGAATGGAACAAAAACAAGCATTTACTTCTTCTCCTCTTCCTCCTGCTGCCCTCCGCTCACCCAAACCTTCCGCCGTCTCCCTCTCCCTCTCTCCTTATGGGGTATTTTTAGAGCTGCTGTCCTCCCCTCACCCCTCTGTGAGTAAATCAAGGATCAAGGGGGCGTACTCCTTCAGTTTCACGGCCTGTTTTTGTTGTCCCCTTTTGCCCCGACTCTTGCCAGAATTCCCCCCTCAGCCTGGCACATCTGAGAGCGCAGAGGTGGAGCAGCTGTTGTTTAGAGACCTCCTCCTCCTAGAATAAATGTTTTAGTGAAATAGCATTAGGAAAACAGGCTATGATTACAGGGCCGCCGAGCGTAAGATCGCCTCACTCGGAGAAGTATCAGTGAGCAATCACAAAGTGCAGAGTTGGACCACGGCGAGTCGTCGTCGTCGTCTCCTTCGGTTGTTTCCTCGATGGCGTCACTGCCGGCGCTCGGCTTGTTTGGCTCATTTGCCGAGTGCGTCCTTGGCACAGTCGCCGGCTCTTCCGTGAGGCGCTCTTCTCAGTTTGGTGATGCTTTTATGGTTGATTAGATTTGTGAAAGGAGGAGAAGGCTGCGATGCTCACGGGAATGGAGGTGCAGGTTAGGAAGGCCGAGAGAGATCTGAGGTCCGGGGACGATCCTGCAGACATGTATAAAACAGTTGTGCTGCAAAAAGAAAAGATATGCATTGTTATCCAGCTTAATAAAGTCAGCTCATCTGCTCCGGCTGTTGCGCTTCTTCACATGAGCCTGCAGACAGCTGGCTAGTTAGCGCTAGCTGTGGTAGGTAGCGTCGGACTGACAAAGTGGAATCTGCAAACTGCTGAGTCGACCCCTGCTGCTTCACCTCCTGTAGTCAGAGAGATGTCATCAAAAAAAAACACACAAACCAAGAGCGCAAATCAATGTGCAAAGTTTATTTGATCTCTTTTAGTCTGTTGTAAAGATACGATCGCCTACAAGGTTGTCCGAGCGAGCCAGCAGGTGTTTGTACTGAAACTATTCACGGTACCTTTTATGGTCCTGACTCAAGAGAGCCAGCTATCATCAGCTGCCATCTACTGTTTGACTGAAATCAACCTTTTCCCCCCGAATCTATACATTTTACTCATCGTGCAAAAACAGACGTTTTAATTAACTAAATTTATTTGGTTTATTGCTCAGCCATGTTTCCTGCCATCGTAGTATTTATTTTCCAGTACACACACACAGATGCTCGCCTCCTTTATCAGGTGCACTTACCTATATTAGAATAATTGTGCATTATGTTAATAGCACTTGCATGTTAGTCTCGTGTCACATGCAGTGAGAGAGGAGATGTGTCACTTCTGACATCTTTGTTTGGAATTATAACAAGGATCACAGTTTGTTTGAAAAACAGGCAAGTTAATCAGCCTTCTGGATTTATATTTATATATATATATATATATATATATTTAAAGAATTGATCTTTGAGAAAAAGCAATAATTAAAATGGAAATTGTGGATTTTGTAATGACACCAGAGGCAGGTGATGTCTATCAGTTGTTTTCCTTTAAGCTGATCCATAAATCCGTAACTTTCCGCATGTTGTTGGTGAGAAGGACTTCCTGTGAGATGAAGCATCCTGTGACATCGTCTGCTGTTGCTGAACAGCTAGTTTGCTAAATCAAAATGTCTTTGAATGATGCTCGATGATCATCATGTTCACTTCTCTCTGGGTGCAACAGCTACAGTCTGAACAGACTTTAATGGCCTTGTTGGCCAGAAGTCAGCGAACAGAGCGGTGAGACTGAAGAGCGGGACATAAAAGTTATGCCTCCTGCGGCACGGTGGTTAACCCGGAACATGTTTGTCCTCGGGCAAACACAAAGCGTACCCTGCCTCCTCCACGCCCCGTCTCTGTCCTGTGTCCCTGCAGTGAGGCTGAAAGCCTGCAGGACGGCCGCGGCAGGGCTCTGTTACGTTGCTGGCCTGGCTGAGAGCTCTCCGCTGGGTGAACTGCGCGTCAGGACAGGCCTGCTCGTCTTTCCCACGACGCCGCTGGTTCCGTGTCAGCTGACCTGGTTCAGAGGCGTGCAAATATGTGATCTGGCTGATCGATTGTTGATGCTTCTGGTGGTTTTGGTTCTGTGTGTGACTGATGCGTCTACAGGGGCGGCTTTATGGACTGGAATAGATCTGTTCTCACTGCATGAATACGGGGACAAATAGCAGGACGCTGCAAGATAAAACACATTACAGGGTCACTAATTGGTTTTAGGTTTAGTTCAGTCCAGAGCATGAATGGATCAGTTGAGTCAGTGTCTCTCACAGTAAATACATTTCTGTGTGTGTGAGACAAAGAGACGGAGAGAACGAGAGAGTAAAGTCACACCTGACAGTGTCGGTACAAACAAACAATATTCATTAAATAGAATATTTTCTATAGAATCTAAATAAGGATTAGTGATTAGCATAAACAAGACACAATACTGAACTTTGCCTCTGCTGCCTGGTCTTTATTTAAGCCCATCAGTTCATTTAAAATTCATTATTTGAAGCTTCAGTCCTGAGATGGAACAAAAGCTGACCGAAAGACTTTGTAATTCTGTGTGATGTTGCTGCGCGGGTTTCATGTTGTTCACGCGCGGTTATCTTTTCCTTTCTCCCAGCTTTGTTAAGGTGAAGCGAGAAAGTTCATTCTCGACCTTGACCTGCTAAAGGTGCGCCGTGGCAAGCGCTTTTCCTAATCATAACTTCTAAGCCAACACAGAGTCTGAGTGCTGAAGGTGCTTTCACACTTCTATCATGACCTCTTAACGTGCGTGAAGCATTGTTGCTATGGTTACCTGTGGTATAATCTACACTGAACACTGATTTAGCTCTGCGGTTAAACTTGAGCTATGTTTGAGATGTCCTGATATAAAGTTTCAGTGGACACCTGCCAGCCAAAGTATTTACCGTAGCCATGGTATATTATTGAATTATCACCAAGCCCGCTGCGCGCGTGTGTGCGTGCATGTGCGTGTGTACAGTACGTACACAACAGTTTTTTTGCATGTGCCTGCTGTGTTTTTCTGTCTGACCCCGTTAACACCTGGTACTAATAAGCGTCCTGTTATCTCGACTCTGTCCACATTGTGACTTCGGCAATGTGTACAGGTGTCTAAATAAAAAGTGATGCGGAGGGAAGGGGGTCACCTATAGGGTTTTTTTTTTTCCGGGGCATTAAAGAGGCTGAGCCAGGGGACCTTTCAGCTGCGCCCGTAGATGTCTTCTACACCTGCTGAGATCCGATCACAGTCAGACCTCCTCCAGATATGGTTTCGCTGATCCCAAAACATTCCAGTTGCAGTGCCTCCTGTGTGCGTTTACACCTCACACGTATTTTCTTGATCCAGATAAGATCCAGATAAAATATCCACTTACAGTTTTAATGCTCATAGCAGGTGTGAACGGCATCTGTGTGTGTGTGTGTTGTGTGTGTTCAGGCGAAGCAGGAATAATGAAATGCATGTGTTGTGAGCACCGAGGTGAGCAGTGATGATTAAAGGATGAAACACACACACAGCTTAGGTCGACTCCCAGTGGTTGCTCACAGGGCTAAGGGGGCTCAGCTGGACCTCACTGAGAGACTGACAGACAGAGAGAGAGAGAGGTTATGAAAGAGAAGGAGAGGTTAAGGTCGTAGATGACCACACCCTTCATTATCCTGTCCATCTTTCCCCTTCTCTCCTGGACGACCCACCAGAAGAAAACCCTGTAGCTACGTATTTTGTGCTGTTAGAAGTCATTTGGCTCCCGTGTTCCAGCTTTGTTAGCTCGTTTTGCTAGCTTTGAAGGTGCGATCACGCCTGCAGTTTGCTTTCTTTGGTCCTTAACGGAGCGGGAAGAGCTCATTGTGTTGTATTTCTGTGTTTGGACCATTCAGGCTCAGATTGCGAACCAGTTTATGAACAAAAAGATATCAGAATAAAGTTTCTGATGCCCATCATTCACGAAGGATTTGTAAGCCATAGCTTATATGATAGATTCCCAAGTTTATTTCTGCGCACCCATTTGGCTTCTCTTTGTGTTTGACCAAGGCAGATTTATTGGTCATTTTTCTGTTCTGGTGTTTATCCCAGTGAAGAGCAAATGAAGTAGTAGCTGGAAATGAACGACCTCTTCACATCATTCTTTTCATGGAGCGAGTTAAAGGAGGAAACCCTCCAGAGTTCAAGTGAACCGCTGCAAACACGCTTGGTATGAACGCACGCTGACTCATCATCTGTTCTAAAAGTATGCTGCAGAAGTCAAACAGGGCAGAGAAAAGTGTTACTACAACGTTCTTCTTCTTCTGTATGTTGCTGCAACACGGATGTCACACATGTGCAGCTGTAACCGTCCTCTCCACGGGGATCGGGTGAAGGGTCAGCAGGGTTTCTCAACACGTGTCAACATCTCCTCAGTTTCCCAACCTCCCACTTCATGGAGAAACCCCTCAAATGCTCTCGCGCACATCTGAATCCACAGTGTGTTCAGACTGAGTTTGGTTTATTACAGCTTGGGGTCTTACTTTTCAGTTTGCACATTGTACAAGTTGATTACTGAGATCACGGCGGCAGAGCTTAGTAGAAGTTGCAGAAGGCAGCGGTGGCCCAAAGGTTAGAGAAGCGAGCTTGTGAGTGGGAATCCCCGGACCGGCAGGATAAAATCTGGGTCTCCTAAAGTTTTTTTCCCCTCACTAAACACATCTTGATTTTATCTCTCTGCAGTCCTTTTCCTCCGACCTGCTGTGTCCGTATCTCTTTCTCTTTTGCGTTCTCCCTTTAATAAAGCCCGAGTGTTCTCGACTACGTGACTGTGCAACTCAGCTCCCAAACTGCTCCCATGCCTCTTGAAAGTTTCTCCTCCCACTGGAAGGTTCGGTTAAAACAACAATCAGAGCTTTTGTTGCGTGCGGCGGCGGCGTCTCTCTCCTTCCACCTCGTCTTGACATTAAGGAGTTTTATTTGCGTTTGCTGTTGGGTGCAGGTGGGCCGTTTATTCGTCACATCTGCTCGAGCGGATCAATGATGAAGGAGCCGGCTGAGGTTTTCCCACGGTGTGAATGTCACTTTCCCGGCGGCTCTGTGGAAACGAGGGCTGCCTTAACCTCTTTGTCGCCGCACCTTTCTGCAGGAACAATGACTTTATACCTCAGCTATTGTGCCCAGATATTGAGTTATCAAGACGAGCGGAGGAAGGAGGGGAAAGGGAGAGCTCGAAGAGGGAGATGGAGACAGAGAAAGGAGATAGAGGAGGGCAGCTGCGCCGGGTGGCCGGATCTGAGAGCATTTACATGAGGCCTGTCTTGTGCTGCTCTCTGGACTGCAACATGCTGAATCTGGTGTTGACGCCCGCTTCAGGCGCTGGCATCTCAAGCTCTGAATTTGGAGCCTCATCCGGTTGTTAGTAGACGAGGATGAATCGTCACATTTAGGATTTATTCCATCAACGTCCTGAACCCTCTGCTGAGTCTCTCAGCGTGTCCCGTCCTCCTCATGTGTGGAACATGCAGAAACATTTCCAGTGAGCCCACTTGCTTTGTGGGGACATTTCACTTCTCCTTCCTGAACCACGTCATCTGGGCTCAGGTCCGGCCCTACGCGACCCTCTAAGGATAAGCCGTACTACATACTACGGTCAACATGAGGCCTGACACTTTATTCTCTCATCCTGGACTGTGTTGTAGATGTGATGTTGAGCAGGCAACATTTCACATTGTCTGCAAACGGCCTCGCCTTCGTTAAGATTCGTCAGCACTTATGGTGTCACACGTTTCTCCTCAGAGGGCTCGGAGTCGTGATAAACATGTATTGTGTTTTTACCGCAGAGGCTCGGGTTCAATTCCAGCCCTGTCTTTCCCTCTCTCTCTCTCTCTCCAGCTCTCACAGTGCCAAGTCTTTCTTCAGCATCTTTACACATGTGATGCTGGTTTCTGCTGTTTGTCTCTTTGTAGCTGCATGTCTTCATTCCCTGGAGCGACCGTGCCACATGTCCATATCATTACAGTCAGTTTTGAAATCAGTCTTAACCAGGTTTTGAAAAGCTACTTCATTTCCTCAGTGAGACTTTTACGCTCATGGTTGGTCTGAACTCCCCCCCCCCCAGGCCCCAGCCCTTGAGCTGGTCACAGACACAGAAAATCTCATACATGTTGACGTGAGATGCACGAAAGCACATAACCGACTGTACTGCATGAGCCTCCGAGGATACGTCCATTAAACAAAGAGCCTCCTCCTTCTTGCCTCGGGAGTCAGAGATGGTGAATTATGAGATGAGTGATGCACGATTGTGGTTGTGATACAAGATAAAGTAGTAAAGGGTGAGAGAACATCGCTGCTCCTGTCCTGCCAGAACACAGAACGCTGTACTTTATGTGCACTGTGGTCGACAGCGTAGCAGAGGGAGTGTAGGTTGAGCGAGTGCAGCTAGATTCCCAGCGGCAGCGTCTGATTACAGACGATTTGACGGGGAGGTAATAAAAACTGTTTTATCGCCGTACGTGCTGTGACTTACTGAGATCATTGTTTGATAAAGAACAAATTAAAATTGTGGAAAAGCAGAATGCAGTGCGAAAATACTCCCTTCACCAGATTCATCTAGTCTGAGGAGGCACCTTCTTTATATTTAGGACGAACAAAGTCGTGTTTCTTTTCAGGTATGCCACTGAACCAGATGACTAACTAACAGATTTAAGGCGGTATTTACTCCCACTCCCCCCCTTCTTTCCGTGGCATCGATTGACTATACAAGAAACATTCACAGAATTCCTCTCGTCGCCGGAGGAGCCGGCGTAACCTGGAGCGACAGAAATAGCTTTTCACACGTTTGGTGTGGGAAAAGTGAATTGGGTCATTTTCCCATTCTGCAGCTCGGGATAAAGACCTGATTAGATTAGCTTTGATTAGATTTGCCGTCTGAACGAGGCCTCCTGGGGGGAGGGTTGGTGCGGTGAGGCCTCCTTAGACAGAAGAGGTGGCGGCGGGTGGAGGGGCGGAGGAGCGGTGGTCTTGTTCTGTTAATAACGTGCTAAATTAACCATCCCGGCTCCTCTGCCGGGAGCGACATGTTTTATTCATGTCAATAGAATAACAGGTGTGACGTGACAGGTGTTGCCTCCGCTTTTTTTCCCTCCTCTGATCACAACTCTAGAAAAGTTGTTAATTGGGTCTCAGGCTTCTTTTTTTTCTTTTTTTATACCATGAACAAACCCTGCTGCTGTGAATTTCACTTAAAGGAACATTCCTCTTGGTTTTAGTCCACCTATAGATGTTTTTATTCTGTACATCTTGTCAGTAAGGCCAATGTGCTTTATGCTTCTTTCTTTGTTCAGTTGTTGCTCGTGTTCGCCGGCCGACTCTCCTTCTGTTTAGCTCCGGGAGCTTTAAAATACTGAGATTGGCAGAATCACTGTGTTATAATTCTCAATGATTTGGAGTAAAAAAAACTGACAATAATGTTAGCTGGTCAGTTAAATGATCTGATGACTGCAGGTTTAAAACCTTCCTCGTCTGCTGCAAAGCTGCAAAGATCCTCATGACACAAATGTTGTCATCTGCCCATATCAGTGCCTCTTTGCCGAAATTCAAAATTTATGACTGCCCACGTGTGAACATGTCCACTGAAATGTTCAAACATTAAGTGCACAGATGCAAATCGATTCAGCAGCTGATTATTTTCTCTGCAAAACGTGAGGAAACAATGAAAAATACCCGTCAGAAGGGGAAGTAACCAAATGTCTTGTGTCTGAAGAACAGCCCAAAACCTAAAGACATTCAGTTTACAATAACGCCAAGATGTGGAAAAGATGGAACCATAAAATGCAAACAGTTAATCAGTGTAACAAAATAATAATCGAGCGAATAATCAGTTAATTGACTAATTGTTGCAGCTCTAAACGCCATGCAGACAAAGTCTGTGCCTGTAGGTTGTAATTTCAAGCCATGTGTAATATTCCCGTGATATTCTTGAAAAGGACTCATCTGTAAGGGTTTAGTGTCTTTACAGTAACCATAACAACCTAATATTTATACTTTTCTCCATTAACTAAGCACATGTATGCTGTATTGTAATGTCATTGATTTACTTATTAGCGTTTCATTTTGCCACATCGGTCGGTGCATCCTGTCCAGCCGTTTTCCAAAGAGATTTGCTCGTCAGTTCACGAGGCTCCACACCCGATGTGGCGGCGGCTAACGGCGCTATAACTACCTCAGAAAAAAAAAATAAAATAAACAGAACCTAGGCTCCAAACCCAAAGTGTTTTTCACAGCGAATAAATCAGGAGTAAGTGGCTCAGAGCTCATCCTGAAGTAGAAGCAGCAGAACTGAAGAATAAATCTTATTAGGATGTATAAAAAAACCCGTTTCACAGCGTGTGGCGCTGCTCCAGGCCGTACAGCGTATCCTCAGTAGGGTTGTGTTTTGCTGGCGGCTGTTCCTGTCGTGCTGAAGAAGCAGTAATTTATTCATTGAACAGGTGAAGGCGGTGAGGAGTGGGCTGCTTTCTCCTCGCCTAATGAAAACTCAAATCCCTCTGACTCCTGTAAATTGGTTAGGAGGTGTCAAGTGTCCCCCCCCCGTCTCTCTCTCTCTCACACACACACACGGTTGACTCATAAGGTCGTGTCTCTGCAGACAGCAGGGACGTGACACTTTGATCCTCCAGCTCCCGTCCTTCAAGGACACGCTCACACAACACGCACTCGTGTCGGGCTCCTCTGAGGCCCTGGGACGGCCCCATCTGCCCGGGGGCCCGTGGCTGTGACATTTAAAATTGATTACAAAGGGAAAGATTGATTATGATAACGTCCACCTATTTTCACTCGTTGCAGAGTTACGGCGGCTCACTGGGCTCATAAATCACCGCTGTGTCATCTCCAACTGATGGAGAGGAGCCTGATGGGAAGTCCTTCGTGACCAGTTTTGGGTTTGCAGTCGTAGGAGCAGATATTTATATAGTTTCGAGACTCTGCTCTGCACCTGACACGGACTTTGTCTGGCAGTGGGGTCACGCCCATAACTTCAACACAAGTCATGCTGCACCCAGATCACGTGAACCCTACAGCTGTATGTTTTAGTTCATGGAGCGATGCAGGCACATATAGACTCTGGAATACAGGAGCTAGTTAATATTACTGTGATGTCTACTGTAGATGATCTGCACTGGAAGTGGTGGGAAAACGCTGGTCACTGCTTTGAGTTTGAGTGAGACAGCGGTGTTGTCTGGATTTCTGCTGCGTTCCAAGTCGGAACGAGGAAATGTCGGATTTCCTACTTGTGAAATTGGGAGAAAAAAAAAATGTACAAGTTCACGAGCAGCAGCTGAATGGCGTCACGCAACAATGGCAGCCTCCATGGAAGCGCACATTGTAAATGGTAAACCATAAACTAAAAGGCTCACTGCAAAAACTAAAATCTTAGTCAGATTAATTATCTTAATTAAAGGCAAAATATACTTGTTTTTTTGTCTGACAAGATATTTGTTCTTACCAGGCGGCTTTTATGTCAGAAAATTTCACTTGTTTCAAGGTATTTTCTTTTGAGTAGTGAAAAAACCTTCTGTTGGCAGATAATTTTGCTTATTTTAATGCTTTTTCCCTTGTTTTTGAGAGCTCAGTATTAAATTGTGAAACTTGTTCTGCATGTAAATTGATGTAGAAAAATGTTGTCAGCTGGTTACAGTAAACAGTCTCTGAAAGTCGTCGTCTCTGCACAAAAGTTATTCAAAAAATGTTAAAAATGCCCAGAAATGTGAAAACATTTGGAAATTTAGCCTAAAACTTTTGCTGACCTTTTGAATTACCGACTGATGTAGCTGGAAGGATCCACAGTAAACGAGTGACGTATATTTATCTCTTGTTTTTAATAAAATGGTGCCCTGCTGAGGGGTTTAACTGCGCATAAACCTGCCAAAGAAACCTAAGTTTGTCAAAGTCAGACATGTTTACAGTTTATATTAGGCGTCATGCAGCTGAAATGTTGGATAATTCAACTTTCCCAGTTCCGAGCAGTCTGGAACGCGGCATTAGAGTCAGAAGCGACTGAAGACTGAGACTGAAGTTTAGCTCCGGCTCAAAGTGTGGGGAGAAGGTCTAAATAAAGTTCCTGTAGAACAAAGAACACATGCAGTTCAGTTACACGTCGGTCTGCAGAGCTCAGAGTCCCTCTCTCGCCTTAGTTTGGTGATGTAACCCTGACGGTCTCTCACTCGGTGATGATGGTGGAATGTGTTCTTACGCTCTCAGAGGGAGACGACGGTAAACAACAAAAAAAAAAGAGAGATTGTGAAAACATCTGGCTCTCTCTGGAAGTTGCAGGGCATTACGTAAACGCCCCCGGGCTCACAAAACCTGTCTGAAAAATGAACCTTTTCCCACATTCGATTTCGTTGGTAAGTCACCGTGGGATCGGTCCAGCTCTGGATTTCATCATGAACGTTGGCAGACGATCTGCAGCAGCAGGGTTGACTAAGAACCAGGGAAACTGGACACAGGAGAGACTCTCAAGCTAGCAGGAGTCCACACAGATGTGGCTTCTGATGCGGTCTCGATCTGCTCCATATCCAGGTCTTTGTTTTAAAGCTGAACGGATTAATTAGTGTCTGTTAGGTCAATGAGTGTCAGAGGTAAAAGGAGACCTCGGCCTGCTTGTCCCATCTTTTGTTAATGATCAGCTGCTTTATCTCCTTCAGTTCCCCTTTTCTAAGCCTCATAAATATCAGCCTGTCATTTTTAAGCACCGATCTATTCGCTCTCTTTTGTTCTTTGTGTTTCTTTTTCTGTAGTGTTGACATGTAGCTGATGATGTTTGAGTGGCACCGCCGGCGACCATGTTTTCTTTGAGCTTAAACGAGTTATTCTCGACTTTGACGACAGCATTTGACAAAACAATCTAGATACCCAAGACCCCCCTCAGCAGCCTGCTGCAAAGCTCGATCACTGATTTTGAAATTGTGACTTGATGCACATGAAACTGTGGTTTCATGAAACCACAGTTTCATGTGCATCAAGTTAGATTAGATCAGAAACAGAAGAAAGAGCTGAACGTGAGCAGCTTCTTATTGCTGATTTGTGCTGAAACGATTAGCTGATTAATTCACGTGACGACTGACTGACATGGGAGATTTTTTTTTAACTACTTTCTCTGTTCGGATTCGCCTGAGAACTGATTCTTCACTATTTTCTGACATTTTAAAGATTAAACAATTAAACCCAAACTGAAAAACAGTCATTAGCTGCAGCTAATCTAGCTCTTAGCGACGCTAAAACTTTCCATGGCGTGGGTGTTTGACTTTTTGAGGCATGTGTCTCTGCAGTGTTATTATGTTTTGAATGCTCTCACCTGATCAAAGCCGAATAGAAAGACACGAACGCTGCCTAATTTGAGGAAACGGCTCCGAACCTGCTTGTTGTGCACACGCCCTAAAGCAACTACCAAGTACTTGTAACAGCATGGTCTCATATCTGACTCAGGGTTTTGTCTGTCCTGCATCTTTTTTGCTGAACTACCCCCCAGAATCCCATAAAATGACCTTAAAAGCGCCGTAAAGCCCTTTAGCCCTCTACCTTTTGTGTTTCATGTTTCTGTCTTCTCTGTGTCTCTAATCTCTCCCAGCGCCACTTTGTAACCTCCCCTGTAATCTTCCCTGCAGCCCTCAGTCGCTCTGAGTCAGACTCGGGTCATGGGAACTCACAGCTGCTCATTGGGCCCCATGCAGTTGACAGACGGCGAGCTCCATTTCGGTTTGTTTGCTGATGCCCATGAAAAAAAGTGGAGAAAAAAAAATTAGCCCTGCACCTGAAACAATCCAGAGTTTGAGTTTGTTGCTGTGGGATGGCTGTCTCCTCTGGAAAGTAGAGCACAGTGCGCAGGCCCGCTGCGTGTCCACAGACAACTCGTATTATAGCACATTTTATTAACCTAAACACTGTTTTCAGAATCACCTGCAGGAAAAATGAACTGACAGCAGTGTTTCCTTTGTGACCGTGTGAACGAGCCGAGTGACGTTACAAGATGAGACAAGAAAAAAGGGTTGAAACGCACTTATATTCATTATAATCATTAAAATTTAAATATAACTTTATTGTCTAAAAGAGATTCACGTGGTCAGAGAGACAGAGCGCCGTACGAAGATCCGCCAGAAAAGCCGGTGAGCAGAAAGGAATTTTTTTTAAAAATGATTGTTTGGTCTCAGATATTGAAACTCGTGGATCGTATTGGGGGCTGATACTGAAACACTCCTTCCTGTGCGGTGAGTGTTTGCTCACACGCTTCCACCGGACTGTGACTGAGGTGACCTTTCGCCTCTGTCTTTCCCCGCACACTCAGAAAGGTTTCCGTAATGCAAGTGCACAAAGTGAGAGATCATCCGCTGCCATCTCCTGACACCAATAAATAATCTGGAGACAAGCTGGTGTCAGGTCTTCTAGCACACAGTCTCTTCTTGTGTGATGGCTCCACAATTTTAACAATGAGCATGAATAAGACATCCAGTAGGGGGGGCAGATCGGGGCCACGCCGTCTTCGGCCAACGCCTAAATTCTTTGCCGAGGACTTTTAGTTTGGACGAGTCGTGAACTAAACATGGCGACGCTCAGTCACACCGGAAAAGGCTGCCGGAGCCGGTTCTGCCATATTCTCTCATTTATAAACGTGTTGTTGTCATTTGTTGTTGCCGATATTATTTCATGTTCCACTAGCGAACGTGTTCGTTTCTGAGGAACGCAAACACGTAGTTAAAAGCAAGATTTTAGATTTAATAAAATACAGACTGTAACACTTCAACTAACAGCCGAGTCCCAAACAGCTGCCGACCCCGTTTACCGGCCTGGTCTGTTTTTTATAGATATGTAAAACCTCTTAAACCCCGCCGGGTCGCCCGCTTTAGCTGCTTCTGAGCTGCTTAGATTGTTAATGTGTAAACATATGATCAATATACGAACATGCTGCCGCTTAGATCCTCCGCCATTCAGTCGTTCAGTTCATTTAACAGAAACAACGAGCCCCACAGTCTCCTTCCCACAGATTTACAGGTGTAGAGATGGAAATAAAGAAGCGCTGACTCCTGTTACCTCTGAAGGGCTCGTTAAGTCCGAATGTGTCCTTGATTATTTATCGTCCTTCGGTCTGTAAGGTTCCACCCATCAAAAGAGTCAAAACAGCTTCTCATAAACATTAATGAGTCCTGTCATGTGACGTCCGTCGCTCTCTGTCTGCTAACTTCTCTCATCCTGCACCTTGCTGTTGTTTTCGTTATGTTGCTGCCTACAAAATAAAAGCGCGTAAGCTGGAGCTGGATCAAATGAATGACGTGTATTTGATATTATTTGATCATTTTTATAAAATTAATATTCTGTTTGAAACAAACAAAGTGTTTTGTAGTAGCTTATTTCAGTTTTGTGTGATAGAAATTAAAGGCCTGTCTCAAATAAAGGCAGAGTCAGTTCAGGTATTTTATCAAATAAAAGCCCGGGCTGTTAATCAGAGTTTAACGGTGTATAATAATTATAATAATATTACAAATAATTTCCCTTTGACGTTATCTGAGACAGAAAGCCTGTCAGTAACAGTAACAGTATTGATCCCACTGACCTTACCAGGCCCCTAAGGAAAAGACAGGAAAAATGAATTTCCCCATTGGAAATCAATACGTAACCACACAAAGTGCCCTTGAGCAAGTCATCAAATCCCTGCCAGTTCCAGGGGCGCTGACCTCCCCGCAGAGCCAAGGAAAAGACAAACGCCCTCTGGGATCAACACAGTGCCGCTCTGAAACCAGATCATCACGATGAAACATGAAAAATAGGTTTTGTTGGTTTCCAGGTGAATGTTTTGTTTTCGGACACTTGTTAACTGGCCTGCGACAGATGGAAGCTAATCAGTGACAGCAGCGTGGGAACAGGAAGCGTTTTCCCGTCACCTTTCATACTAAATGTCTGTGTATGTTTGAAAGCGCCCGTGTGTGTCTGTTTATGAGCGACAGGCAGCTCATATCTGAGTTTCTGTGGAAACTCCACATCATGTTTCACCGTCTGCGTCTTGAAGTGGGCATATCTGAGTTTCTGTGTTTCTGTATTAGCGTGCACTTTGATAACCTCTGCCCCCCCCCCCTCTTCTCTCCATTTCAGCGAGCGTACACTGTGATTGTGGAGGCGTGGGACAGGGACAACGGCACACACAGCAACGGTAAGCATCGGCCCTCTGTGCTGCTTTAAACACCGTCTTGTTGAAAAGAAATGATCTTTGCACTTTGCTCTCTTCTCCATCCTGACTCACACTTTATTTATTTTTACGTACAGCCCAATTGTGAATGTGATCATGGTCTGTTCACGGTGTTTGTTTCACGTTTTGGCTCACCTGGCAGGCTTCTATGGCTCCGGTTTGATCCTGTAATAATGTCACATGCGTCGATGCGTTTACAAGCCCTAACTAGAAAGTGTTGGTTGGTTCGTCAAGAAAACTGAGGGCCTGATAATAATCGAAACAAAGCAGTTCATATTACTTGTTGGAAATCAGAAGTGTTTATAAAAAGAAACGTATTTTAAAGATAATTCTGTAAAACTCCAAAACCCTTTTACTGCGTTGGGTGTGAACAATGTCTTTAATGCTTGTTCAGTTAACCTGAACAATTCCTGAACACGTACCTGAAGAGATCTGTCTGCTCACTCTGAACAACACCAAAAGAAAGATGCCCGGGGTCCCTGCTCATCTGCACCAACGTGCCTCAGGCATGCTGCAGAGAGGCATGAGGACGTTGCCAGGGCAATGAAATGCAACGCCTGTGTGAGATGGCTGAGACAGCTCTACGGGGACACAGGACGGACAGCCGATCGTCCTCGCAGTGGCAGACCACATGTAACAACGCCTGCACGGGACCACGGGGGGCCACAAAGATACAGATTGTTCCATTTGAGTTGGATTCCATCATTTATTCACCGACACATTTTTCCATTTCTGTAAATCTTGTAACACACTGAGGAGTCACATGACACCGGGAAGGGGAAATGGCTAATTGGGCTCACCTCAACCTACGCGCTGCGGCTCAGCGTGGCCTAAACCCAACCTCCGTTGCTTCAGGCCGGCGCCGGGTTCTGACTGAATGTCGCTCGATGACCGTGGCCGTCACCCGCTTACTTAGTTGTGTAACCGGCCTGGGTCGACGTGCAAAGTGTCAAAACCCCACTCGTTGCCAAGCAGGCTTTGCTAGATGTCCTCGCGAAGCCGGCTTTACAAGACCCGTCGTGGCCCTTACCCTAGTTCCCCTAACCGGCCTTTGTGGATGTACATTTTCAAAGTGTCAAAATCCCCGTCCTTGCGAAGCCGGCTTCGCTTAGATAACTTTTGTTGCCAGCGGTTTAGACATTAACGGCTGTGTGATGTGTTATTTTGAGGGGACAGCAGATTTACACTGTTATACAAGCTGCCTGCTCATTTCACACTGGAGCAAAGTGTCATTTCTAGATAGATATAATCAAATGTTTAAAAAAGTGTTCGCATTCAGCTGTAGTCTGTTTATAATCTATGTGATAAGACAACGTGGGATTCGCTTCGCTATTAGGTGTTGGCTCCCAGATCGTTATATGACTCCAGCTATCCTCCTAACATGCCTATGGCCCCTCCCTTGTTGTTCTTACACCACTAAAGAAGAAATAATAACACCTCTTAGGATAGTTCTTTTATTTACTTTGGCTCCTAACTTTTCCTTTCACCTCCAGACTTGCTCGGGATCAGCGATGCCTGGAAATGACATAGCTTGATAATGGTTTGAGACACTTCTCACAGCTGCTGTGATGCTATGTGGCAGCTCTTTCTGCGCCGTAGAGCTGTGCGGGATCTGACAATGTTTGTAAAGTTCCAGAGCCAACAAGTAGTTTTATAAAAATTCATCACGTCTCCCTCAGCTTTTTGAACCTCGCTTTCAAACGTGCCTTCACAGAGCGACTGTAAACCTTTTTGCTTCCACACACAAATAAGTTTGAACAGTTTGTTTCAAACATACCGACATCTTTACAGCCGTAGCAGATTTGGGGAGCAGGGTTTAAGAAGCAACAGTGAAAGAAAGCCCTACCTGGCTCAGGATACGAAACACCCACGAATAGCAGATGTGCCTTGTTTTGTGAGCGTCGCTCTGTGACATCTACCAGCTCTCCACCTGTGGGCTTGGAGATCTGGCTTATGATTGACAGGTAGCTTATTGCTGCTTCTCCACTTCCATCCCCCCCTTTTTCTAACCTTCTTCAGGGTCACTCAGACTGTTTTCAGCTCCCTATATTAAGCTTGCATCGTTAAGCCATTAATTACGGCTCTCTTTTTTGCCCCCCACCCTTTCCTCTTATGCCTCTCCTAATTTGCATCCCGGCAGCTGTCCGGCTGCCACACGCCACTTTATTGCCCTGAAACACTGCGGACTCTTGAGTCTTTGCTTGCTCGACCACCTGTAGATGTGCCGGTGTGATGGCTGGAGAGATGCTTTATTAATCCTCGTAGGGGCGAGGCCGGGAGGCAGTAACAGGCAGGGAGGCGCTGACGCTCGCCCGCCGTGTCCCGTCTTGTAGACTTGGACTAAGCGTGTTCCCATTGCGTGATCACAGGTTTGCTCCTTTAATCTGTCAGTGAGTCTGTCAGCCGCCAAGTGTCCTGGAGAGGTGAAGCCTGTCATACTGGACAAGCTAAAAATATAAATGTAACTTTATAATAAACAAAATTCCCCCCGTGAATAATAAATCTGGTGTCTGCGTCACTTTTGGATTTCCTACATTTTCGTGAATCACTTTTGACAACGTTATTAACGAGAGCAGGCATGAACCTGTTTTATCCAGCTGTGGGTGTTTCATGCTGGCGGAGCGAGCGTTAGTGAAACTGTGGCATAATTAGAGAGCGAGTGCGAGTAACTTCTCTCACAGGCCAGGTGTGCGCAGGAATAAGAATCTAGGGATGTCCCAATCAAGTTTTGTTTTGCCCGAGAGCCCATTTTGATACCTGTGATTGTCTGCCAACACAAATGCTTGGCAGACTGCGCTGTATTTTCATACGTAACACAGCTGCACAATGCATATTTAATGTACAGTAGACGCCTTCTCTGAATGGTTTTCTACTGTACAGTACCCACGGGCAGGAGAGGACTGTCGCTGGGCGTGTGGCAGAGAGGTTTGGACAGGACTCGCTCGAACGTGTGACTTTTCTCAGTTCAGTTTTTTTGTTGTTGATTAATCTGAAATGCCCACACTTACATATTTAAATGACTCGTTTCATCTGATAATTTTTCCACAACCTGAGTGTATTCAACCGTCACAGAAGACAATAAGATATTTACATGTTGACAAGCTGGAGGCAGAAAATGATTGATGAATAGTCAAGATTGGTGCTGAAAGGTTCACTCAGCTACTTAAATAATTAACTAAATGCATTTCAATGTGTTACAGTAAAGTACTGATCTGACACATCGGCTCAGGACATCTTAGTGAGGAAAATAGTCTGCAAAACAACAAAATGATGGCTTCATTATAACGATCACGACAGTAATGCGATTACAGAAAGGGGGTGAATTCTCTGAGAGGACATGAAGTGAGTTTCCTGCTTCGTGCTGCACTGTGTGCTGCTGGGGCCTTGTGTGAACAGGTCTGGGCAGCAGGTTGGAGAGGCCTCAGGAAAAAGAAGGCTTTGTGAAGGCTGTTTATGCTTCAGGAAGCCCCCGCCTGCTTGAAAAACAAAACAGAAATGGCAGGAGAAAAGAGGACGGAGCTGCGTGCTGGTAGATTGTTGGCTGGTGTGGAGCCGATACTCAGATATTGTGCAGAGGAACATCTGTGCTGGAGTGTCCCCCCCCTCGTCCGAAACCTGAATCGTTTAAACACTACAGCGCCAAGTGTGTATTAATCCCCCGCTGAAAATAGTGCGCAAGAAATTCAGCATTTCCTGTTGTTTACGTAACGTTTGCTACTAGCAATTATTTAGGCCATAGGCCTTTAGGCTTTAGGACTAACCAGTGGGATGGGAGCCACAGACCTAACACTATCACACTGGCTGCTCGGATATCAGAGAAAGGTTTGGCACCAACACGTTGGTGTTGCATTGACAAGAAAGCTGCACGAAAACTGCCCACACGACTGACGTGAGCAATAAAAACGAGGTGATTTGCAACGTAACTGAAGTTGGTATTTGTGCCAAGCTGGATGCAACAATAAAATGAGCCATGACAAAGTTTTGGCAAACACATGACGGCATTCCAAAGTTGATTTAGTGCAATTTCTTAAGCTTTATCATTTTCACTTTGCTGTCTAAAGTGTCTTTATGCATTTAACTTCGTCCGACTTGTGGAATCTCGGTTCTGGTTCCTTCATCACAGATCTCGTCAGCTCTCGGTCACCTTCATCCTCTTCCTCCTCGCTCATCTTCCCCTTCATGGCTAAAGTGAAAGGAGTCCCTGTACTAGAGGGGCGTCTCTGGGGACTCGTCTCTAAAAAATATATATTGAATCATCTGCAGCCGTCGTCGGTTTCCCTTCAGTATAAAAGCTGAACGTCAGCTCACCTGTGTTTTGTACCTGAGACGTTGCTGCTGTTAGCGTTAGCTGGATCTGGGGCGTCATTGTAGCTGCGAGAGCTCGACACGTTGAACACGGTGAGCGTTCCTTCAGATTCACGCCGTGTTGCAGGAAACGCTTCGTCCTGTTGGAGCTGATTCCTCCCTCGCACCAAACCTCCTCACTGCTGCTGTTGCATTTTGCTGTGTCGTTCTCTTTTCTTTAGTGAAGCTGAGCCAAACTTTGGAGCGTTTGCCGCGGTCCGCCTCGGTCCAGGACTGGAACCAGAAGGACTCTGTTCTTCATGCTATGTTGACGTAATAAATGAGGTGGCGTCAGGTCGGCGTAGCAGCTCCCGGCAGATAAGAGGCACTTTTATGGGCTGTAAAATGCTCACTGCAGTTCGATCAGGAGCTGAAACACGCAGAAATTAGGAACCGAGAAGCAGAATCCAAACACACGGGTCTGATCGAATCCACAGTTCTTGGAAATTTGTTAACAATACTTTGGAACCGCGACCCTGTTCAACCTGTAACGCCAAGCAGGTTAAAACAGATCCACAAAGAGAGAGGACGCGTTGGTCATTTAACTAGTCTTCCAGACATTTTTGAAATGATACGCTTACTACAGTTTCTTTAGGATGAAAGAGAAAGTATGACAAATGGCTGTAAAAGTTTGGAAGGTGCAGCTCGGAACCACCCGGAGGCAGAAGCTTCCCAAAACAGAAGAACTCCTTGACAACCATGTTATCATCGCTGAATTACTGTTGATGTGAGACTGATGTTTTGGCACTGTTGCTCATTCCAGGTGTGCTTTTCCAGTTACTTTATCCATCTGTCCGTCCATTACCCATCCCCGGGGTGAGTCTGAGGCGTCACAAAAATATACATTTCCCTCCTCAGGCATCTAAACAAACAACCTGAGAAGGAAAAATCACTTTTCGGTGTAACTGCTCGTAGCTCACGCCCACACAAAAAGGCTTTAACGAGGCGTCACAGGATATTACTTCTAGACAGGTTCCCAGTTTGTTAGAACTGACGAACATACACAGGTAAACATTTTTTATTTGTGTATCATTAGAAAAATTAGTATTGTCCTTTTGTTTTTAGCTGCTGGCTTCACATTTTTTAGGACAACAGTTCTGTCTTTGGTTCAGTGTGATGGACGGTATCATCAGTTTTCCTTTTATAGATCAAAAGATTATATGATTTACTGAAAGACTGACAGATTACCAAACCTGTATGATTTATATTTGTAATCTCGTTTACTTATGTTGGATCAACACATGCCAGTTGTGCTTGTGTTCAGAAAAGATTTTAGACTTTGCTTTCCTTTGGTAAATGTCTTGCACTGAAAGCACTGAAATGAGATTTTAATTAAAGATTTGTAGATTTTGCAGAGCAATAAAAAAAAAACGGACTGAAAACCATCAGATGAAGTCAGGGGGAAGAGAAACCAAATGACACATTTGAGCTGGCGGCGTGAACGCAGCCTTGACTGCAGTTCAAAGATCACCACTGTGACAAGCAACAGGCTGCAAGGAGGTCAAAGGTCAAAGCAAAAAGTGCAACAGCCCAAACAAAACACTCCGGTTACGAGCAGCTCGTTGGATATAACTAAAAAACGAGTCAGGCTTTGTTTCTAAAATGAATCCTCTCTTCACACAGACAATCGTGTTGCTCTCGACACGATCAGCTGCTCAGATCTGAAGCCCCTCGTTGTTTATATAAGCCGGTTTAATATGGCCCACTCTCTCCTGCTCTCCCTGGTAACAACGGCCTCTCTTAGTGTGTCTCCTCCAGTACAGAGGGAGCTCCTGATTGGTCTATATTTTTATATCTAATTGCTAGAGATGAACAGCAGTGAGTGAGTGCCTGGGTGTTTCAGGTGGTGGGTGCGGGACTGAAATCTGTGGCAGTGTGTTAGCTCGCAGAGAGACTCAGTAAATCAGGACAGCGTGAAAATGGATTCTTAGTGGGTTTTAAGTCTTTTTCTGCAGCATCAAACTTCTCATGATGATATTAAAATATACAAAGCAGTTTGTGTTACATTTCACATACTTGATATCGTTTTTAAAGCTGTGTAAGAATCGAGTCGACTCCCAGCCTGTCAGAGTCATGCTCCAAAAAGAAAATATGGGACAGGTAGCTAGTTAGCTCAGTTAGGCCTGCAGCTAAGTTAGGTTTCCAGTTGGCCGACAGCCAGTATGGGAACCGGAGCCGTGCGGGCCACCGAACCGGGCTCAGCGGCCTCCAAGTGAGCCGAGGCCAAACACAGCGTCCCTAGACTCACAGAGGCCAATTTGATGCCAGTTGATGGGAGTACTGTACCGAGGTGATTTACAGCGGCTCCGACCGGGACAATGAAAACACGGCGGGGGGACAGGAGAGGAGCGGGAAGGAGGTCGGGCATCAGTGTTACACGTGGCTAAAGTTAACAACCTGTCTACCAAATTAACTTCACATGTGTCCCTGTCAAGTGCAGACCACGTATCTCCAGTATGTTTATGGGCACTTTCACCTACTTCTTAAGCTAAATAAACTTAACCCACAACAAGCCGACATGGTTTCACAGGACACAGAGGATATGTGAGGTACAGACGTCTTAGTACCATTACAGATTTTGTTGGCACGATTACAGTCCTAAGAATAATCATGGTTTCACCATCATTATGCATGATTTAATTTCACAAGTTGATTTATAATATGTAATTACATAAACAATTATATTTCTGTAAGTACAATTAATATAAGAAGAATATTAACTTAATTTATTCCCCGGGGGAAATTGTTATTCAGGAGGGGAATAAACTGGACTGTTGTCATCAACTCTAATCAATACTATAAGTTTTAGTGAAAGTGATTGAGCAGAAGTTGAGAACATCTCTCATGCCGTGTTAATTAATAACTGAAATTAATTGGTAAAATCCTGGAAGTCTAGAAGCTCCTGATGTTATGTTAGTGCAACATTTTCTCAACACAGACCGGACGAGGCAACAGGATGTAACGTTAAATGTTCAGTGACTGAAGGTCTTGCGGGGACGACGTGTCCTCCATAAAGGGCCTTTCAGAAGAGAAGTGATTTGCATTGTGTGGAAGCTGGGTTCACCGCAAAAGTTCAACTACTTAGACCGCGGCGGTCGCACGAGCTCGACTCTACAGCATCGATTCTAAGCGACACGTTTACATTTAATTCCCTACGAACTTGCAGCATTTTTAGTGTCATGTATTACGTTTACTTGGACGTGCAAAGCTGCGTGGCGATCCCTCAGGCGCTGCATCGATGAAGGTATTGGCTCCTTTAGCAGGAACCTTTTTAACGCCAAGTTTAAACCGTTAACGCTGGCTGTGTTGGCGCTTTGCTCAGCCCGCTGATAACAACGCTGTGAGCCGAGAGGATGAGTCCTTCCTTCCAGCTCTGTCTCGTCCGGGTGGCACTCAGCTCTCCGAGCCACGGTAGCAAAGCCCGCTGGGTCACGGTCCTCCCTGTTCCTTGAGAACAAGCTAAAGGGCCTTTCCTATGTCGCCCTTCCTCGCCTGTTCCCCGTCTCTTATTATTTCCGGCCTGGCTCCGATGGAGTCGGGGCTGGATATCCTGAGTGGGGGGGCAGAAGGAGGGGGGGGGGGGCAGAAAGGCATTTCACCGAGCAGGAAAACTGAAAAAGCATTTTGGTTATCAAGCCCTCGCAGACCTCGATCCTACACCCTCTGTTTGTGCTCGCTTCGTTTTCCCATTCTTTCCACCTTTTTCCTCTTCGGCTTTTTTTTTTTTCTTCTTCTTCCACATTCTTGGTGGAACAGAGTGAGGTTTGACCGGAGGTTGCACCTTCCCTCTGATGTGTGTGAACAACAAGCATTCTTCGAAGCCTCATAGTCTTATCTCACTAAACACAGGGTTGTTGGGTCAAATCCCTTAAACCGGATTCAGCCCTGCTCTCTGGAATGTCATTCAGAATTTTTGTTGTAGACTCTTCTATCTAACTGACCCAAATACTTGACCCTGCTGAGTGTTTTTTCTTCTGTAGTGCTGAAGAAGTAGCCGATTAGTCAGACGACTGTTTGCCAAACGCCTCTCCCGAAGAATGAAGGTCCAATCACAGTAACGTAACTAGAATTTGAAGGTCTTTTTCCAGAACCAAGAGTGTTTGTCTGGTCTCGTGTAAGCTGCAAACGTTAGCGTATTTGGCCAAGGAGCTTAATAACTCGGTGGCCTATGTACTTATTAATGTTATAACCACGGTTTCATCAGCCAACCACCTTATTTAGCGGTGTTACAGTTTTCATTTGAAAACGCTCCATGCAGGGCCGGAAAGGCCGCTGTATGGTTTTCCTCTTACGGTCCTGGATGCTACTATATCAGAATCGGTACGCCGCTCTGTCCTGCTCTTATCGGATTTGAGTTCAAGCGTCAGCCGCGCTTGTCGCCCAACATAGCATCACGTTTGCCTGTAAGTCTTTTTAAAACAAGTCACCCGGAGGTCTGTCTGAACTCGAGGATTTAACAATGCTGTTAAATCTGCCCTTATTATCACATCAACAGTGTCGCCGCCTCAACGTGTTCATGTGTTTGTCTTTGATCCAGATGACGAGCTGCTGATCGAGCGCAGCATCCACAAAGGGATGATTAATCCCGGAGAGGAGAAGGAGACGGTGGAGCGTAAGAGCCTGATCGCAAGCTTCGAGTACACCATCCGCGTACGCTGCGACGAAAACTACTACGGCAGCAAGTGCAACAAAGTCTGCCGTCCTCGAGATGACTACTTCGGTCATTATGTGTGTGACCAGTTCGGGAACATGGGCTGCATGGAGGGCTGGACGGGGCCGGACTGCAAAACAGGTACAGGAAAGACAGTCAAGCTGCAAACACACTTCCTCCTTTCCTTCCATTAAGTTGATCCAAACTGTGTTTCTTTTACTTATCTTCTATAGTAACAATACTATTTATTAAGGTATTTAGTCATATTCTTCTGAAAACATCTGACAGCTCAGAAAATGCTTCTGAAAACAAAAACAGAAGCCAAACAGGCCTCCTTTTGCCTCCGTAACTGCTCTTTTCGGACAGAGTTTGGGAGTTCACTGAAGTTCATGTAACTTCGCAAGAATTCAAAGAATGTTTGGAAGCTCGCTGCTCGAGACACCTTCGGTTTTCCGACAGCGGCTTTGCCATCCATTGTTCAAATTCAAAGATTCTCTCCCTTTTCACAAACAAGAAAACACAGGAAATGAGATTTTAATGACTTGACCACCTGCAAAACAAGGTGCCAGACGAGAACGTTTTAACCGAGAGAGTTTTAAACACGCCGATGAAATTTAATATTCTGTCACAGATTTTTGGAAATGTCTCTAAACTTGCCACTTTCTCCTTCCTTTGCCAAAAGCCATCTGCAAACAAGGATGCAGCCTGCAGCATGGGAGGTGCAGCGTGCCGGGGGAATGCAAGTAAGTGCCCCCCCCCCTTCTCTTATTTTTTTTTTCCCACCTTGACAGTGCAGCCGTCAAGTGATGTAAAATATGCTCTTGTTTGGATGGAAAACCCCAGTAGGAGTTTAATGAGGACAACAGTGGCGACAAAACGAGTGATGAGGCAGTGAGGGGAGGGGGGTGTTTGTTGATAACATACCAAGCAGCCTGACCCCCTACCTCCACCCCCCCATCATAGTCCTGTGAAGTGCCCCCCATCCCTCCGCTGCAGTGTGATCCAGAAGCCATTGTTCTGCTTCCTGTTCTAAAGCTGGCCTGCACACACACACACACACACACACACACACACACACACACACACACACACACACACACACACACACACACACACAGAAGAGAGGCCTGTTTTTTTTGCTATACGTTTCCTCCCCCGTCCTCCTCCAGCAGCAGAGAGGCACTGTGTCCCCATCTCCCTCCCCTGCACCCCTCCTCTAACGTCTGCTGCCCCCATCACCTCTTCCTATCTTGGGCCTTGTTATGGCTGGCACTCGCCTGCGAGGAAGTGTGGATTCCACCCAGAGACCTGCAGACGACAGGCAGGCAGATAAAACTGTAAATGAATGATATTCAACACAATAAGGCGAGCAAGTTCAGTTTAGTTATGTGGGCTAACGGCTACCGCAATCAAACGCGGGGGCGTTCCCGAGCCGAGGCTGGTCAGATAATCCTGCAGTGTGAGGTGGTTTACGAACATAATCTTGAGGAAGCTCCCCGACATCAAATTGTAAATATCAAACTTCATTTATATTCAAAATCTTGCCAATAAGAGCGAGCGTCACCAGCGTTTTGTGTGTCCGCTGCTCGCCATCCCTCTTCTCTGCCTCCATGTTTGTTTCTGTCTGAAGTCGCGTTTGATCGCGTGACTTTCTGTGAGAGTCCCACTCTGAAGCCGTTTAGTTCAGTCTGAACCGAACAAGTCAAGGGCGGCGCTCTTAAAAATCAAAATATAGAGAATGTTTTCCGTCTGTGTTCCCACGTGGGGAAATCAAGTGTGGTTACTGACAGCAGGTCATGTGGCACTTATATCTTCTCCGGGGTCAGAAAGAGCTCACGGGGGAAAATAACTGATTTTGAACATAATCATTACACTTACATTTACATTTACTCATTTGGCAGACGCTTTTATCCAAAGCGACTTACATTTGAGGAACAACTTACAAGTATCAACAGAGCATCAAATACAGATCTACAACTGACAATACATACTAGTAAGAGCAGCAATAAATCCTAGTAAGAGCTCATTGTACATATCACATCAATAATCATGGAGAACTGTTGGAGAGACCCGTCACACTAGCCAAAATCCATGGGAGCCTTTGAATGCGAACAAGCTAATTATTTAACTCTGTTAAAATCATAAAGGAAGTGCGTTAGTGCCTCCTGTGTCTTTATGAATAGAGTTAGACTGAGTGTGACCCCGAACACACGAGGAGGACAGCTACACACGGTCCTGTGACATGGCTGCACTGTAAAAAAAAAAAAAAAAAGGCTGACCAGGCGTTTGTGGTAGCAGTTACGTGAACAAGAGAGGCGGGGATATTCAGATTTGATCACATGTGGAACTGAACTGTACATTTAGACAGAGCCAAACTGTGCACACACACACTCAGTACGGCAGGAGAGGAGACGTACCGGGGTTTACACTGAGGCATGTTTGATTCAGTTAAGATCTAATAAAAAAGTATGTAGCTGACATTTCTCCCTCGAAATGGCCGGAGGATTGGAAGACAGGAACACCCTGGAATGTGCCTCAACATGTGATTTGGAGCTTCATCACACACACACACTCATATGTAGACGCACTGCTGGGAAAGAGGAAGATGATGGATGACATCCATCAAACACGACAGGATAAAAGCTTTTATTTTGTTGATTTAAAGTAGACTGCCCCATTAATCCAACCTGACACGTTTAAGGTGGAGTCAGCGATTCTCATCCAGTAAAACGGTAAAATCGTCAAATTCAGTGAGGATCTGCTCGGCGGTCCGCAGGCTGTCGGTTCTGTGTTTGCACCAGGACGTGCTGATGTTGTGATGAGAGTTGTGACTATGTGTGTGGAGCCGCTGTGCTGCTCTGAGATCAGCTGGTCTTGCGGCAGCAGCAGGTCGCTCACCCACAGCTTGTTGGATTTCTCCAGAATTGAATACCCCACCTTTCAATTCATCATTGTAAAGCTAGTTAGCACCGGAACTTAAAAAAACAACCTAACAGCGACCTAGCAAGTGGACCCTTAAAGCTAGAGGGTCGGGTTTTAACATGTAAATTAACGTTACATCGAAGCCCTCGCGCATTGCCGATTAAGCCTCTCGCCGCCAGGTAAATGTGGCGCCTGTGGCGACATTCTCACATTGGTGAATCTGCACCGACTGGCTGCGGCTCAGTATGTCAGAGCCTATACGTCATGAACACGTGTCCATAGTGTTAAGTTATTACAGTCAGAAGGGGGGGGGGGACACATGTTCCACGCTGCAGCTTTAAGTTAAGATTATTGTGTCAAACACCCAGATTGTTTCTCTCCAAAATAAACACTGAAAAGTGTCTGAGCTGATACAATCAAACAGATTAAACAAACTAAGGTGAATCTGATAAAATGGAAAGAGAATTTAAAGAAAAAGAGTCTGAAGGGTTAAAGGCAGAGAGGAAAAAGAGAGAGAAACATCTCGGCCTGGCAGAGGAAAACTAAAAATGTGTGTTTGGTATCTTGTTTCTTACACACAGCGCATTCACAACCTACGCTCCCTCATGTGACACTACTAAACATGTAGCTAGGCAACAGTGGGCTAAGTCCGTCAGCTGGATTTGGGCGCGAGGCTTGCCTGTAAATAATTCAGCGGTCCCACACACACACACACACACACTCAGCCCCCTCTACCTCTACCCCTGCCCGCCGCCCCGTCCTCTGGGTGTGGTTTGTCTGAGGGGCAGCAGCGGGCCGGGGGTTGTGGGCAGGCGGGATATTTTTGGCTCCGGCTGGCCCCTGTGGCCCCTTCCATTGATGGGACGGCAGCAGCCAGACTACGGGGCTTGTGGGTAATGCCACCCTTGGCCTGCGGCTGTACGAAACCATTTCCCTGCTCTCCCACACTGCAGCCAGACAGACTGTCCACGCTGCCACCGCTGATGCATGGCTGACAGTGTGCAGGGCACCGCCGCCGACCGCACTGCTGGACAACGCCACATACTGTAGTAAACAATAATACACAGCGTTGTCGCACACACAAACACACACACACACACACACACACACGCCCATAACTGGGCTTCACTCAGCCAGCGAGATCAGATTAAAGGTGCTGCGGCCGTGTCTGCAGTTTTCAGCCTGTGCATGTTTTAACAGAACCAGAACCTGGTCCTGGCTGCATTTTTATTATGTGAATATTTGAGGATCAGTATCTGATCATCTGAATTCCAGGAGGCAGAAATCTCAGAGAAAGATATCTGAAAATCTTGTGTAACACAACCAACCCGTCCGCACGGACTGACAACAACAGAGATGACTGAAAATAACGAGCTTTGTAATCTGGACGAACGGAAAAGTTAAATTTTGTTTCAGCTGCTGTTTGATTTGCGTTGTCCTGAAATTAGCTGCAGATATTCGAGGACTGTGGAGGATACATGTTTTAAAATGTTGGTTGTGACGGGTCAGAGTTTCAGTTTTCACTTTGGTTGCAGAACTAATGACATTCAAATTAGCTGCCCTTTGTCTTTATTGCAAATTAGCAAATGTTAGCACGCTAACAGGCTAAACTAAAATGGTGAACCTGGTCGGTAAATAATGAGCCTTTAGCTCAGATCCCAGCCTCATGGAGCCTTTAGCACAGCTGAAATACTAAACAACGTTTTAGGATGTGATACGTTCCCCCGGGAAACAAACAAAAATATAAATCTAATTTTCTATGAAACCCTTTTTCTTAAAAAGCAAAAAAACTCACAAAGAATTTAAAGCAACCATTAAAGTCTGAATAAAATACAACTGGTAGAATCTTGATTTAAATAAGGAGCTGATTCACGCTGATTTAGAGACACATTAATACTCAGCCTCCAGTCTGCCGCTGTCCTCTGCTACCCGGCGTGCTACAGCTCAGCTCACGACACAGCAGTATATCACTGCTGCTCAGAGAAGCGTTTGGTCGGCATCCATTTTGAAATGTTTGTGAGCCGGATTGGGAGTGGTGGGGGGGTAGGTTGATCCCTAAAATAGCCCCGACAGTGAAATGACAGGACAGGTGGGGCAAGGTTACCACTGGCCTTGGAATAACAGAGTGCCGCCATAAACCAACAGATTAGCTAACCCTTCACTGGCCTCCCCTTTGAGACGACTAAACCTCGTTCCACAAACCTGCCGCTCATTCCAAGTTTGACCTCGGCCGAGCTCACGACACAGGAAGAGGGCTGAGAGAAGACACGCGACACATGACGCCTGAAGAAAAGTCACTGCAAAAAAAAAAAAACGCTTTCACAGCTCGTCCTGCGACCGAGTGCTTACCGTCTTATTTTGAGATTATTTTGTGTCAAGTCCTTTATTAAACTTTCAGTTGTCAGAAAAGACAAATAAAAATAATAGATGATCAAATAATAATGATTAATGCAGCCTGCTCCATTGCAAATCAGTGTGTTTGAGTAATTTCTCTGATGCAAGTTGATTTCTACTGAGAACACGCTCAAATATTCTTACTTGATCACTTTTAACTGAAAAACAAACTTAAAAAGTTATTAGGACTTAATTAGGACTGAGTGTCCTGACATCAGGAGCCGCAGCAAGACGTCACGTCCGGCACAATTACAGCTACTCAGCTGCAACTAAATCAGCGCTCTCCGAAGCGTTTCCCTTTTTTTGGCACCTACAGCTTTCTTCATGTTTACTGGGGGACGTTTAACTGGCACATTTCCTGACATCAAACGCTCCTTTGTGTTTTCGCACAGTAAAATTATTAAAGCACTTGTTTGTTATCGCTACGTAACTATCTCTGTTTTTGAAGGCCAACTCCCCCTTATGTTATTAAGTGCATCTGTGTGCCTGATAGCCCCTCAGGCTGGAGCTGTCAATACGAACACATCCTCAGTGTGCTTCTGAAAGAAGAGGCGCTTATTTTACAGAACAGCCTGTTCTGCCACTGTTGCACCCACTGAACTCTGTCTGCGTGCTGCTTTTCTGGAATCAGTGGCGGCACAAGCTTTCAAGTGTATCGGTAAAACAGAAGAAACTGATTCCTCCATTACAACGAAACAAAACGTGTTTGAGTGGCGTGTAAATTAAGGTTAAAACACTCCCGTCTACCGTTTTAGAAGGAAAGAAGAAATCAAAGATAAAAATGGACAGAAGAAAGTGGGCGAAAGAAAACTTAAATAATATAGGAATGAAAGAAAATAAGAAAATGAAGGTAGGAATAAAGAAAAAGTGTTCCTCCCAGGTGCGCAGCATGTTTTACTGTTAAAAACCAACAATGTGTGTGTTGCAGGTGTAACTACGGCTGGCAGGGTCCGCTCTGTGACGAGTGCCTGCCGTACCCCGGCTGCGTTCACGGTACCTGCAGCGAGCCCTGGCTGTGCACCTGCGAGAAGAACTGGGGAGGTCTGCTGTGTGACAAAGGTCAGTGCCCGAAACAGTGTTTGTATCTACTGTTATTATTATGCAAATAAAAAAGCCAAACAAGATGTCAGATGTCCATATTTTGAATATCTAGAAGTTCTAAGGCAACTCGACTAAAAGGCTGATTCGGGTCATTCAGACATTTACTGATGTTAATTTTAGTATAAAGATGATTTTTTTTGATGTTTTTCTACTTTTCATCATTTCAAAAATGTGCAAGATGTTACACCAAAACAATAAGTAGGACAAAAATGGACGCAGGCTCGATCCTCACTGTGATCAGTTTCACAACTCAGCAATTTTCATGCTGTGTGGAAATGAGTGGAAACCAACGGGCGCCTAGAAGGAAAGAACATTCAACAATCTGAAACACTAGAGTATGATTTGCAAAACAGTCCAGTTATATTTTTAACTTCCAGAAAATGGGCTAAAATAAGTAGCGTGACGACACAGTGTGATTGGTCAAGATTCAGGAAGCTGAAGTAGAAATTACATTTTCTGTAAATATGTTCTTACATTGTGCTTCTTGTAACCCACAATGAAGGAAAACAAAAATGAAATGGAGCCTGTAACAGCAGGTTGTTGTGTACGGCTGCTGTATTTTAGAAGTCAAAGAGCTCAGAGCTGCATGACGATGAGAAGTAAAAACATTTAACTGATATTTTCCTGTCAGTTAAGTGGACGCACACACAGAGTCGGTCACATCGGTGCTCTTTGCTCTGCAGATCTGAACTACTGCGGGACCAACCGGCCCTGTAAGAATGGGGGGACGTGTATGAACACGGAGCCAGACGAATATAACTGCGCCTGTCCAGACGGCTACTCTGGCAAAAACTGCGAGATCGGTGAGTTTCTGCGCCACGTCACGTGCAGGGCAAAGTTTTTAAGAACGGAATAAATCTGATGGAAGATTCATAATTATTCCTAATGTTTCTCTCCAGCCGAGCACGCCTGCGTGTCCAACCCCTGCGCCAACGGAGGGACGTGCCATGAAGTCCCATCAGGCTTTGAGTGTCACTGTCCAGCGGGCTGGTCCGGGCCAACCTGCGCTAAAGGTGACAATTAAGTCTTCCACAGATGAGATGAGGCGATGAGATCTGTCTGCCACGTGCTCTGTTTCTTAACGTTCAACTGAAAGTGTTTCTTCTCTCCAAACGCTTGGCTGGTCAGGTTTTATGTGACAACTCCTGGTACTCAGCTTCTACGTGTCGCTTCGTGCTTGAGAGTTAAACTAGGTTTAGGTTAGGGCAGCATGACTGTACGTACTGTGAGACTTAACCCTTCCACTGAGCACACCAACAATGTTCATTTTGGGAATACAGGGATTTTATCCTCTGTTAGTTTACTGTTATAGGTTGGAAACACGTTTTAGCTGCAGCTTTCGTGTGATAATCGCTTCAACATCAGTCTGGTTTAAATTTCAGACACAGATGAGTGTGCCTCCAGCCCCTGTGCTCAGGGCGGAACCTGCATCGACATGGAGAACGGCTTCGAGTGCCTGTGCCCTCCACAGTGGACAGGCAAGACCTGCCAGATAGGTAGGTCCCACCGAATAATTCATTAATAAACAGCTAGGATCCGTTTTACATCTTGAAAAGTTTCGTTTGTGAATATCTGATTGTTGCTAAAGATCACGAGACGCTGCTTTTTCAGTGAATTTGATTTAGAGCATTTTCTTAGCTCCAGTTCAAACTGTAAATCTCTAAAATCCTGATTCAAAACCTTGTTGCATGTTGGGTGATGAAGCCGGTACGTTTCTGCGTGTGTTGCACAGTGAATGCCTTGCATCCTAATTCATTCCAGGAATCCCATTTGCTTGCAGAGTCACAGCATATGTGGCTGTTTGTTTATCTTGCCGTGTCGTTTAACCAGTAGTATTACTGCAGGAGGGCCACTAATTTCAGAGTGTGTGTGTTTGTGTATACGCACGCCCCAACGGAGACGCTCGCTGGGTATCATCTGCAACTCGAGCCAGGTGACTTGAGTAAAGCTAAAAATAACCTCCCGCCTGGCAACTGCTAGCCTTGGGACCAAATATACTCCACCGGGGGGTTATCTTTGGCTCCAGACTGGGCGTAACAGGGGAGTATGTACACTACGGTAAGGCGGCGCCCCGGCATTTCGGAGCCCTTGCCCCCTTCGCCTTCAGCCAGGAAACATTTTATATCCTGTAAACACGCACGGAGAGCAACCGAAACGCTTCGGTTTGCGTTACAGATTCTGTTATTCTCAGAACGCTTCCCCTTTCAGGGAGCGGGGTGTGGTACCTGGGAGAGGGCGGGACAAGCGGGGTAGTGGTACAGGGAGAGGTTGGGTTTTTGGGAAGGAGTTGGGGGTGTTTAGTTTCAGCAGGCCAACAGGTGCCGCTTACCTCCTGGGAGTAGTATTAATGCACCGTGTCGGTTTATAGTGAGCGGGGCGGTGTGGCGGGGGACGCGATAGCCGCCTCTGAAACTGACCACTCGGAATGCCGCAGGTTGGCCTTTGGAGAATGCAATAGAGAGACGTTAACCCTGAGGGAGGGGGGTGAGGATAAAGCAGCGGGTTGATGGAAAGCTGTGGAAGAAATGAAACCCTGTCGTGAAGGAACTTCACCCTGTAAATGTTCTGGCAATTTTACATGTTTGAAAAAGACCCCAGGTCGTTTACCCATAAAAACCTGAAAGCAATCTGACGACATGGCAACAGAAAGGCTTAAATATGCACATTAGGCGCTCCAAATGGTCAACACTATAATACATGTCGCATGTGCAAGGAATTGAAATCAGTTTAAGCCATGAAATACTCAGAAAGATAAGCCTTTTTTAGGGATCCAGGATTGTTTGTGCTTGTCAGGAAGTTGAAAAAATAAGAAAATATCGGAGTATTTATAGGAAAAGTCGGATGTTAATATCTTATTAGTTGTATCTGTTCTTGGTTGCTGTTGAACTGTGTAAAATAATCAGCTGAAATCTACTTCTTCTACCTCTCAAACTGAATTCTGGGATCTACTACCAGTGAGAAACAGGGACGGTGCGCTTCCAGAAAACACTGAGCTGTAAAATAAGTTTTAAATTTACTGATGCGCCCATTAAAACGTTATGTTCTCAGACAAAAGTCTAATAAATCTGCAGCCTTGCTGCTCTAACAGTCATCATGGTACATGTCTGTAACAGAGACCTACGTTTGAAAGCCCAAAAACAAGTGGATAAAGCGAGAAACATTACAGATCCAGAGTCCAGAGAAGACCTTTAATGTCTGGCTGTAATTTGTGTTGTACGACATGAAGCTACTGTGCTTGGTGACGGGGCTTCTGGGCAGGTTCTCAGCTCTGTCATTCATTCTCTCTCTGTGTCTCTCGTCTTCATTTTGCAGACGTTAATGAGTGCGCAGGGAAGCCTTGCCTCAATGCTTACTCTTGCAAAAACTTGATTGGTGGATATCACTGTGCCTGCTTTCGTGGATGGGTTGGCCAGAACTGTGACATCAGTTAGTATCAATCCAGCAAATCATTAGTCTCCAGCCTCTTCCCGCCTACCTGTAGCCCTGTTAGAGCCGAAGTCCTCTTCGCCGGCTAGCTTCTGTAACTCTGTCTGCAACCCTCTCCTCTCATTCATTTATCAGTCTTTCTGAAACATGCTGTCTTGTGCAGTTGTATTTATCTTGGACAGAGAACATGTTTCACTACAGTTGCTAATGGCTGCTCAAAGCACATGTTGTAGTTGAAGGCAAGTTGTTAACATTTTCCTATTTAGTAAAGCTAAATCTTGGAATAAAGTCTAAACTTTCTTACTTTAAAAGTCAGAAAACCACAGAAGTGTTTTACTACAGCCCCATAAGGCTTTGACAGCATGCTAATGGTTGAGACTTTTAGAGGTATTTGTATTGTTGAATGCTACAAAAAACGTCACTTATGAACGTCAAATATAACAAAAATTGCTTCTCAAATAAATTGCCTATCCCTGCGTAAAGATGCTAGTGGAGCAGAGTCTAAATAAGAGTCTGAACTTTCCCTCTCCATTCATTCTGCTTTCTCTTGCCTCACAGATGGCCGTTTAAACCTGACCTAACTCTTCCAAGCGAAGACTAAAACTGACTTTTCCCCAGCTGTTGTAAATCTGTTAGAGAAAATCTTGAGTCTAGTTTTGACTTCTACCGTTTGGTTTTATCGCATGTTCTCACTGCACCTCTGAATCTGCATCTCACATTTCACCCAGGCATGGATCCCTTTGCTTTACTTGTACTTCTCTGTAGCAGCTGCATGTTCCACTTCTCAGATTTGTCAAACTCAAACGTGACGTTTTCTCTGTTTTTGTTTTCCCCGTCAGACGTGAACAGCTGCCATGGTCAGTGTCAGAACGGGGCACGTGCAAGGTGAGATTCAGAAATGTCAATGTGGAGATTTCAAAAACACCGAGGGCTTTGTTCATTTATAAATGTTGTCAATGTAACATGAAACGGTTTTTGTTTATCATCAAAGTACCTGTCAGAACATAAAATAATGGGTGTGATGGATTGTTTTATTTTGTGAATAAGTACAAAATAAAATACAGGAGAGGTAATAAATCCACAGAATTACCTTACCACACCGATAAAACAAGCATTAAGAGATTGATTGTACAATCTGATTGGTTTCCCGTCATGTGTAATAGTCAATCAACACTGAAGGCTGCTCTGCCACAAAGAGACTGCAGCTCTGTTGATGTATGGATCAACTACGATCCACCGCTAATGTTGATGTTTTGTACCTCAACCTATTCCTTTAAAGGGCCTTTTATCATGTCGTTTAGTTGGGAGGTTGTTCTGCAGGGAATAACTTGCTCCTGTCGGGTGCTTTAACCAAGGTTTTCTTTAATGATAGAGGACGCTTCTCATGTTGCCAGAAATTGGAAGCTCCTCCACTTTGATCATCTGTATCTAAGTGAAATGTGACAGCAGAGTTTTTGTAACTTCTTGCTTGTGTTCCAGGAGGTGGCCAGAGGCTACCAGTGTGTTTGCCAGGCAGGATTCGTGGGTCGGCACTGCGAGGTTCAGAGAAATCGCTGTGCCAGCAGTCCATGTAGGAACGGTGGCCGCTGCCACACCCTGCTGGACGGGTTCATGTGTGAATGCCCGCAGGGCTTCGCTGGTACAACCTGTGAGGTGAGGATTAGATCCAGCGAGTAAAACACACTGTAAAAACACTTCAGCTATGTTGCTTTGTTGCTGAGAACAAACCTGAACCTTATTTCTGCAGGTGCAGAATGATCCATGCAGCCCAAACCCATGTCACAATAAGGCCCAGTGCCACAGCCTGATGGGAGATTTCTACTGCAGCTGCCCAGACGATTACGAGGGCAAGACCTGTTCAGAGCTCAAGGACCACTGCAAAACCAACCGGTGTGAAGGTAACGCAGCACCTGGAGAATGATTGTATCTCTGATTTCAAGATATATCTTAATTAACCAGCTGGAAGTAAGAGACAAAGCTTTCCGTTCCAACTTTCTGCCTGGCTCATGTTTTTTTTGTGGTTCACTTCTTCACTTTAAGTGATTGACAGTTGCACTGTTGCCGTGGCAACCAATGACACCCAAAAGCGGGCGTGGCACATCTCATCCAATGTGTGCGGCCCCCACGGCCGCTGCATCAGCCTGCCTGCCGGGAACTTCAGCTGCTCCTGTGAGCCGGGATTCACTGGCACCTACTGCCACGAGAGTGAGTCATTATTAGCTCAACACACAGACTATATTTATCATCAGTTACCGTCACTGGGAACCAAATGACTCTTTAGGTAATTCAGACTCCACACTCACTGATCATCACTCTCTTTACTGCAGAAGGAAAAACAACAAAAACAATAAAATATGAGCAAGAAACTGCATCCAAGCTCATTTTAGTTAAGTTAAGGGTGTGTTTACCTCTGAAATATCAAACCATAGTGGTTGTAATAATACATATTTCAGATACAAAGCTGATGCTCCAGCAGCAGGTGAGCAGAGTCAGATGTATGAACATAAACACAATATACGTATCCAAGAACAAAACAACACAAAAAAGGTCCAAAAAATTAAATTAACTTAACATCCGTACATTTCTCTCCTCTCTGCCTGCAGACATTAATGACTGTGCGTCATCCCCCTGTAAGAACGGAGGCACTTGCATCGATGGGATCAACTCCTTTCAGTGTTTCTGCCCAGACGGCTGGGAGGGCAGTTTATGTGATTTCGGTGAGTATGTGTGTCTGAGAGGACTGGGTTTCTTGGGGTCAATGCAAGTAACAGTACAGATATGCAAGTCATCCTGCCTGTGAGTCACATATCCTGGGAGAATCCATCACTAGCCTGCAGCAGCAGAGCAATGATCAGCTGTCTGATAGTCTTGAGGAAGACAAAACAATAGAGGATTTGTTTTGGAGATAAAGGCAAGGAGAAAAATGTGGTAACGTAAGCAGCTGACTGATTTAAACTTTGTTTTATAACTGTTACTTAAGTTGGTCAGTGTACACATTTGCAGATGACACTATTTCTTATATTAATATTTAGAGAGAGAACAAAAGCAAAAATAAACCACTTTTCAGTGTAAAGCTCAAAACTGACTGTACACAAATGGTAATCCATGTAAAATATGTTCTTTTTTATATATATTTGGTTAAATATAAAAATTATATACCAAACACCTATCAATCTACCAAGCTTAGAAATCTGCATATTAACAACCACACGCAAGGACGCAATGTTATAGTTCACAATAGTGTGAGCTTTCAGTCATTTGAAGGATGTAGCTCTATGCTATCAAAAGATAAAAATCAACAACTAAAATAGCTGCACTGACTCACTGTTTGACTTTCCTCCAGATGTGAATGAGTGCAACAGGAACCCCTGTCAGAATGGAGGCCAATGTGTCGATCTGCTTAACGATTTCTACTGCAACTGTGTGGACAACTGGAAAGGAAAGACCTGCCATTCACGTACGTTAATATGTTTGTTTGTCTTCACAAATAGCATGATTGAAAAAAAACTGATGTTTAAATGGGCCTTTAAGATCCATGCGTTGCTATAAGATGAATTAGTTTGCCATCATTAGAAAGATTAATGGAGAGCCCATGACGCTCTTCTGAGTGGTGTCTTTGTCTTTAGTTATCATGTTCTGCAACATGTCAGGTCTTATATTTGTTAACTACCTCAGCCTCTTGATCTCCTCTCTTAGGCAAGATGCACTCACTGACTGCTGTGCAGGCTTGTTTTCCCCTTTTGACGGCATCTTTGAACTTTGCTTTGGAGCTGAAGTCATCTCAACTCAACACCGGCACAATGTTTTAAATCTTTTTTCCCATGCTGCCTCATTTTCAGGTGAGAGCCAATGCGACTCCAGCACCTGCAGTAACGGAGGGACGTGCTACGACCACGGAGACTCCTTCCTGTGTAGCTGCTCCTCGGGCTGGGGCGGCAGCACCTGCAACACAGGTCAGGCTCACTCTCATTACACTGTTTCGGCTCTGATAATGACAGTGGGATGATCCTCCCTTACGACCTGTCCGACTGTGATCGCACTGTGGGTTGGTCAGAATAAAAGCATTTCATAAAAGAGAATCCTCCTTTTGTGTTTTGTTTTCTAGCCAAGAACAGCACATGTGACTCACGTCCGTGTGAGAACGGAGGGACGTGTGTTGGCGGGGGAGACGCCTTCACCTGCATCTGCAAGGACGGCTGGCAGGGACCCACCTGTGCACAGAGTACGTCACTGTTGTAGCTCATGCCAGGTTTATGTTATGCGAACATGGGAAAGATTCTAAAATTTACAGCTTGAGACCGTTCACGTCATTGGACAAGTCAAGACAGTTGCATGACTGTAGAGTTGGTCGTGTGAACGTTAAAAGTACCATTTAGCACTATATCTATTGGTTTAATCACCTTGAACAAAGGACTTGTTTTGTGCCAAGTTAGACACACCAGGACTTTCTCAAAAGTCTTTGTTTCCCTGTTGTAATACGACTTGTCCTAAATCCTAAATGTAGCAGGGATAACTGAACTTATTCCTTAATAATTTAGCTAATTATTGGACCAGGTTTCAGATTTTTTGCAGGAATTGAAAATTCGAACGTTACTGATTGTCATTCGGTCTTCTCTTCTCTTCTTCATCTCTCCTGCAGATGTCGACGACTGCAATCCACATCCCTGGTAAGACAGATTTCTCCTTGCTATTGCACTCAAACATTTTTTTGCAGGAATGCAATGTTTTGGCCACAAATACTACTGACCATTTATCACTGCTGGGTGTGGCACCAGCGCAGTTGATATTTGCATCTTTTCTAAGTCACTCTGGACTCCAGCAACCTGAGGTGCATTGCTTCGACTTGTTAATATAAAACAGAGCACTGGATCGGTTACAGGGTTTCCCAGCGACTCTCACACTTTGTTCTTATCCTGTAAATCTGATTTTATGCTCTGACTGTGGCTGTGAGGTGTGAGTGCAGGTGGATGTACTTGAGTTTGTTTGTGTAGGATGGAATGTGTATTTTTGTAAATGTGTGTCTCAGGTGTTAGCCGTTGCTGCTTTTCTCTGATTTATATAATTATTATTCAACCTCCGGGTTTTGGTCAAACAAAACAAGAAAGGCATCAACATGAGTTTTAGTAAATTGTGATGAGGTTCGATTTTTTGACATTTTATTGACAGTTATTGACAACATTTGTACAAAAACACACAGTGTGGAGAAAAAACCAGGGACTCCTGACAGCTTGTCTGCAGAGAAGGTGCCCTGGACAAAAGCCCCCCCCCCCTCTCTCCTCCTCACCCTCCTTTACAATGACTGACAGGTGGATTAGTGGTGGTTTTGGTATTTGTGAAGAGGGGGCAGGAGAGTGTGAAGGGACGCCCCTCTCACCATTCACCGGCCTCGACCTGGGGGTAGCTGTGAGAAGTGGAGGTGTTGGGGGAGGGGGGGGGGCTCAGTATGTGGTCTGCAGGGATTTACATATGAAGTCTGGACATTGATCAGGGATCAGCTTCAGCCTGCTGTCGCTCAGAGTCTCTACAAACTCTATAGTTTGTCTGCAGAGTGAAAACAAGACCAACACTGCCAGAGCTGCTGAGCTCAGTGGCCTCACAGCCAAGTGTAGATCATCTAGGACAGAAAACAACAACTAAAATACCTTTAAGTAATTTAGTTTTCAAGATATTAAAGAAGAAGATGTAGTTTTTGTCAGAACTAAGCCAGGACCTGCTGGGCACCAGAAAAGGAGCTGGTGGTAAAACTGGCTTCTTCACTTTCCTCATAATTTCCCTCAAATAATGATCCTTTGTTGTTGTACATTTTGACTGGTAATTTCTTAAGAACTTTTCTTGAATGGATGGCATGTTGTCTCTGGTGACATACACTACAGATGGCAGATGATATGTACCTTCTGTTTTATCTCCTTATATATTTGAGTTTCTCTGAAAACGTAGTAAAATTAGACCCCAGTCACACAGAAAAGGGAAGTTATGTTGGTGAATGAGTGACATGCATGAAACTTCCTGGGGGATTTACTGGTCCCATATGAACTCCTTTTAAGGAATTATTAGAGCATTAGGGTGCTTATACCATTATAGTTTAATTTCCACTGAATTTCTGCAGGATGTCGGGTTAAAGGATCCACTAAATGACTTATAGTGGTCCAGAGTGACGCCTTTCTGAATGTTAAAGTATGGTCTACAAACACTGAGAGGCTCCAACATCCTCTGAAATTCCTTTAGCTTGATCAGTTATGTTAATGAAATTTCCCATTGTTGGCAAATTCATCACAAAAACCTGATCTGTTTCCTCACTGTCACTAAATTTGATTGAAATCCCTCAGCAAGTTTTTTTGGCCCGCCAGAAATCGCAAAGTTAACATGATAACATGATTTGACCCAGAAATAACAGTGGTGACATAACAGTAGTACAACCACCGGCCGTCTGTCACAGAATATTGTGACCTTCTGAGACTTGGTGAATTTGATATTTTCACTGAGGAAGTCAAAGAACATCAAGGAATTTCACTAATGTGTCCTGTTCGTTCGCGCATTCATTACTTTGACAGTGACAAGCGGAGCAGAGTGTTTGTCCCCCCAGGGAGGAAACGTCTCTCTGAGCCTCCGTCAGCTGCAGCAGCAGCACCTCATGTCTTTCTTTCTGCTTCCTTTCTGCAGCTACAATGGCGGCATCTGCGTCGACGGCGTGAACTGGTTTCGATGCGAGTGCGCACCAGGATTCGCCGGACCAGACTGCCGCATCAGTGAGTCTCTGGGAACCGGAGGGGTGGGGTGGGGGGGCGTGGAGGGGTCAGGTGGGCGGGGGGTCAGAGGTGAAAGGCCGCGGCGGGGGAGCGTGAGCCAATTGTTTCGGGGCGACAGATTAGGAAGCCTTTTAGGAAGACGGTCTTAACCTCTCGCCTCCGCGCTGAGCCGAGGTCAGAGCTGAGGTGCGTCAGACGGGTCAGTGCGCTCTCCCGCGGCCTTCTGGGATAAAAACCTCTACAGAAAAGCCTTTTCAGGACCAGAGTGTTATCCAATTGAAGCGTTTCAATCAAAACTGCCATAAACCCACTGTGCAAAGAACGATTCTCTGAATCCCATCAGTCATGAAGATATTTGAATGCAGCATTGAAATCTCTCAAAGCTCGAGTTCAGAAAGAGAAAGACCTGAAGGAGAAATTTAACAACGCAAGAAAGACTTGTGTGAATTGTAGATGAAAAAACACTGATACTGAAAAGGTTCTTAAATATTCTACCTGTTACGTTTCTAACGCTGTATGTCTCTCTGAATCAGTCTCCTCTGTTCTCTGTATGAATAATCAGTTTTTCATAATCAAAATCAATAAGATCATAGTTGTTACCTTGAATTACCTGGACGGTGTTTCCAGCTCCTGTGGTCTAAATGCATGTGTTTAAAATAACAGCTGTGCACTTTTCTTTTACAGACATAGATGAATGTCAGTCGTCTCCTTGTGCCGAGGGCTCAACCTGCACGGACGAAATCAATGGCTACCGCTGCCTTTGTCCTCCAGGACACACCGGACCTCGCTGTCAAGAGTGTGAGTGCAGTTGATCTGGATCAGGAACAGTGTTGGGGATGTGGCTTTGCTGCCGTGTTTGCGTTGCAGTTGCTCTGTTTTTGATGTCGGGTCAAAGATACGGGAGGAGAACCGAAGAATCACAATCTGCTGCTGAACGTAGTGATGCCGTATTTTCATGTCGGCTCGTGTGCGTGTGGTTTAACTCACGAGAACCCTGCTGCTTCATCAGTACAGCATACACGGATGTGCTTTCCTTTTAACAAATGAGTAATTATTGTGCATATTCACATCAGTTGCAGCCACCTCAGATGAGAAAAAGATGTTAGAGAGATTACAGCTGCGAACATGAAGCTAAATAATTGTCACAAGTGAGTTTTAAATAACACATCGGTGGGAAGTACGACTTTACTAGAAGGAACCGATTCAGTCAGATTTCTCGCAGGGTCGGTTAAATAAATGGGAAGACTCAGAACTCAACCGCTTTCTTTTACTCTCTCCAGTCATCGGACTCGGGAAGTCGTGCCATCACGCCGGCTTGCAGTATCCTCACGGCAGCCAGTGGAAGGAGGAGTGTAACACCTGCCAGTGCTTCAACGGATACGTTCGCTGCTCCAAGGTCAGGCTCTTTATTTTTACCAAAGTGACGATGTTGTGTAATAAAACCTTTTACTCTGTTAGTTTGAGCCAGTTTCTGAGTTACACTGAAGTTCAAACCCGTAAGTGACTCAAGCCGTGCTCTTCCAGGTGAGGTGTGAGCGCCGGCTGTGCCTCCTCCCGAAGGCCCTGCCTCCTCCTCCTCCTCCTCCGGACGCCGACCCTCCATCTTGCCCCGGAGGTCACGAGTGTGTGGAGCATCAGTTCCTCACCTGCTTTTCGCCGCCGTGCCACCAGTGGGGCGTGTGTTCAACGCCGGACCCCCCAACACCCCTGCACACCCAGTGCGAGCCAAACAGCGGTTACCTCGACAACAGCTGCGCTCGCATCACGTTCGTCTTCAAAAAAGACAAAGTGCCACAGGTGAGGGACTTTCTGCGTGCAGATAAAGTTAGACCGCTTTAGGTCAGGTGGCTCACTCTGCTACGGACATTTCACCATCCCTGATAGTGCCGCTGTGACCAGACTGAGCGTGCTCACTGTGAGAAATAAGGCTGGAGAGACTCATCCATCCAACCATTTGTCATCCTTGTTGATCTGCCTTATCATAACAATGCATTTGAAATCATTTTCCTCCCACATGGATCGTTAACATTTCATAATAGCTGGTGTGTTGAGAGTTGAGCAGTCCAGGGTGGGTAGAAAACACGTGTCGTGCAGCAGACGGATCGTCTCATTATACATATCCTCACATGTGCTGTGCATCATGTAGCTTCTCCGCGAAGGCATCTGGAGGCTTGTCTTTTCCCCGAGAGTAAGAGCAAATCATGGGGGGGGGGAACTCATTCAAGGTCGTCTTTGAAAAAGCTGACAGTGGTCTTAGGGCATCAGGGCTAATGTTAGTTTAAGCTGCCTCTGCTGGCTGTGAGGGAGGCAAAAGATGTCGTGATAAAGATCCATAAACTTCCAGTAGAAGTGACAGACCTTCATGGAAACTGAATCTTCGCTCTCTTTGAGCTCCAGACGGGATTCTTGTTGTTTACTGCTGTATCATGGAACCTTAACTGGCCCCCTGCGGCAGGTCTGGGTAAAGTTTTATGAATGGAAATGAATCTGTTCCCCCCCGGCTAGATGCTGATCTGAGATCTGAGCCACAGTCTCCCCTGCAGGGCAAGGCTTTCTGATTGGCTGCATCTGAAACAGATGTAGGAGGAATTAGAAGCTGATTGTTCCTCGTCAGCAGTGCAGATACTAATCTGTCTTATCTGTGTGTGTGTGTGTGTGTGTGTGTGTGTGTGTGTGTGTGTGTGTGTGTCGCAGGGCACCACTGTAGAGAACATCTGCTCCGAGCTGAGGTACCTCCCGGTGACTCAGACGCTGGCCGACGAGCGAGCGCTGCTCATCCTCTGTGACCTGTCCTACTCCAGCAGTGACGCTGTGGAGGTCGCCATGGTGATTATTACACAAAAAACCACACACACACACACTGATGTATAGCATTGGCCCAACAGTGGGACTTAGAGGAGGGTAAATCCATGTACTTTAGGTAAATTCATCAAGGCTAAATGGAGCATGTCCTTGTAAGTGTAAAGGTTTTATGGCCAGCTGTGCTCATCAGCTGTCAGACGTACACGAGCGGAGCGTCCCACTCCTCTCTCCTCCGCTTCGTCTATACAAGCAGCGAGTGTCGCTGAAGCCTGAAGTGAACTTGTCAATGAACTGAAATGATTTATTTTGCAGTAACGTTAATATTTAATGATGCGTTTACATACATACAGAGAAAAGCAAACAGTAAAGGAACAGTTTGCTTTTAACATCAGTGCACACGGTCTTTTAAGGCATCATTGCGTTGTTTCTCTGATCTTTTCCCTTTTTGCAGTTACGATAAGATCACAGTCACCAAGTTAACTGCTGAGATCTGGGAATACAGCAAAAAACAACAAAGTGAGACTCCAGCAGACAGACAAACAGACGGGCTGTAAAGAAGCCAGATTGTCCATCAATACTTTGGACATACAGAACCAGGACAGAGCAGAGTCCATGCAGGTGTCTGACATATACGGACAAACACCTGCAGATTTAGAAGCTCAGTCTCGCTTTCCCTCTTTTTCTTTTCCCACTTTATGAACTCCCACTTAATTTGTCACCGCACATGGTTTCCAGAGGAGTCCAGTAAAATCTGAACCTTTGGCTATTTTCTGCTTCTTCTCTCTTTGTGTTTAAAAAAAGAAGCAAGACAGAGAAAAGGGCAAAGAGGGAGAGGGAGAGGCGTTTGAAGCTTTTAACAACATCTGGATGAGATTTAGCTTTTCTGTTGGAACACCTTGCTGATTTTTGTCTCTGCTCTCCCTCCTCGTCTTCATATCCTCCTTATTCTCTTCTGCCTTTTCACTTTCCCGTTGTCTCTTAACTTTCCTGCTGGATTTCTTTTTTGTTTCGTTTCTCTCTTGTCTTCCCTTCTCCCTCCTCACGCTCACTGTCTGTCTTTCTTTCTCTTCTTTTCTCTTCCCTCCTTCTTTCTCTCTCGGCCACCCAGACCCGGGGAGGGGAGGGGGAGGGGCAGTCACTTCGGGGCTCTAAGCTCTTAATGGAGGGGATTAGTTCTTGTTCCTCTGATGTTTGCAGGCCTGTTTTGAGCGACAGATACAGGAAAAGGAGTGGCGAACCTGACATCCACCCAAACCCCACAACAAGGCTTTCATGAGAAACCTCACTCCCACTCGCTGCTGACTCGTGTTGCAGCAAAATGTCAGCGCTCATTTCCAAGTGTGGGTGAAATCTTTATAATGTCAGCAAGCCTCGCAGAGTCGAGTCCATTTGTTCTCCTCCAAAGGCTCTGGGTGTGTTTGTAAAGCCCTGAAACTGATCAGCGGGCCGCTGTGCTGCGAGGCCTCCAGCCTGAGCGAGAAACGAGCGGTTCAGTGTGTTTCAGCGTGTGCGCGAAAGAAAGAGGGGCGCTTGGTTGGTCTTTGTTTGAGTCAGGTGTCCCTGCTTTATCTTGACGTGTTGAGGCTGCGATGTTGGAAAGAAAATCAAGAGACGATCTTATTAGTTTTAAAAAAAAAAAATTGGTAACAACATTCAGACCTGACAGTAAAACCTCAGGGGTTTGTCACAAAGTCCTTTAAACAGGACGAGGCTTGATACAGAGCCACAATACTCACTAGAGCACCACATGTGGATTCATCCGCCGCTTAAAATAGTCCCCAGTAAATGTACGGTTTCCTCCAGACTGAGTAAGACTTTCTAAACACCACAGGCGAATCATAGAAGATGAGCACGGGCCAACTCCTGTGTAATTTTTATTTCACAGAGGAAGGCAGCCTTCTTAAATGCATCATTCTCTAATATCGCCGTACTCAAAATAAGAAGAGAAGATATACGTTATTGTCCCTAAAGGGAAATTTGTTTTGGACTCTGTCCGATCTGCAGCTTCACAAAGACAACACAAAATACAGAAATAAAAATATCTCAGCACATACTTCTATGCAACACAACACAGCTCTATACACATTAGACAGGTACTTATGTTATAGCACATTAACTCCTTCTTCCAATGGCAGTTTTTGTCGGCTGCAATCCCCGTAAATGTAGACCAACCCTTGTACAGTGAGATATTGCACAACCCCAGTAGCCTAAGTTGTATTGCCCAAATGACATATTGAACAATCCCACAGCTTATGTACGGCTGGACAAAAACTTCAAATTCATGAACGTCTGATTCAAATACATGAAAATCTGATCAAAGAATAAATGAACTGGGCGTCCTCGTGGACCAGGGGTCTAAAACCTGGGGTCTGCTGGAAACAAACAAAAGGTCCAGAAGTATGTGACAGTCTGTCTGTGGAAACATCAAAGCATTTTTAGTGGACATACTTTTGCCTGGGGCAGTTCCAGCTGAGGCGACCTACTGGACTAAATCCAAAAATGTTTGTACCTCTTAGTCTTAAAACTAGTTTGAAAACACCGGAAGTAAGAAGTAAAGTAAACGAAGCAAAGAAACTGCCCAGCATTGAGTGCCGACGTTCAGTGGGCGATCATTAATGAACAGTGCTGAGGCTGGATGCTCAGCCCTGTGTCGCTGTGAGACGACGGCCTGTCAATCACTTTGGGGGCGGGTTCAGAGGTGTGTGAATGAGCTGCTGATTTCCTCGGGAGAAGAAAAGAGGAGTGTTTGTCCCCGGCCGAGCGGGGAGCACAGCTGGCCTGTTCTCTATTGTTTGTCCTAATTGAACTGCACAGCACACAGCTAATCCCCCTCTGCCCCCCACCACCCTTTGCTCTCACCCTCAGCACCTTATTAGGCAATTAACTCCACCCTCTGTGGTCTCAGCGGGGGGGTCCGCAGCCTGCCAGATGTTAGGATGAGAATCTCTTTTATTCTGACGGATGAATGTGTTTTTTTCTCTCTCTTTTTTGTTGTCCTGCGTAGCCTCAAGCACGACTCTGACCATTTGGCAAATGGGCCTTATTTTCTTTATTTTCTTTCCCTGTTGTAGTGAGAAATCGGCGCTGTGTTTACCCAGTGAAACCCGCTGAACCTTTGGCACGTTTCACACGTTACCTACAAATCTGCTGGCCTTCACATTACTGCAGACGACTTTTCAAAGTGTACTTCACCGTTTTAAGGAGCATTTGGGTTCCCTGTGGTGATAACAAACTTTCAGATGCTGAACATTTCCTTAATGAAGGGACGCAGTTTAGAGAGCAGGGACTGACATTAATCGACAGAATCGACTGTCAGATACTTGTTCAACTTACTCTGTTTTCATTTTCCTCTGGGTTTGTTTTCACGTCTCTGCAGCATCAGAATATTAAATCCCAGTTGTCGAAGCAACAGCTATGATAACCTTGTTTTCATAAAAAACGTAGCTCAACCAGAATTCAAGTTTCTACATGTTGATTTTTATACCATAAATGAACTGAACTGCAAAAAAAGGTCTCCCTGGAAAATAAGAAGAGTGTTTTATACAACAATCATGAGAAGCTGCAGGCTCAAACTGAGGCTTCTTGTTGACCATTTCCTCTCTGCTCGCCTGCTATTCACCGTACTTGTGCAGAGTTTTACGTCAGTGCCGCGGCGTCTAGTCGAAGTAACTGTTTAACATAATAATCTTTGTGTGGCTCATCAACGGTGCCAAATGGTTCAAACGTCCCGCGAGGTGCAGACAACTCAGCTGAACAGCGGTGAAGCTGATGGTCTCTCTTCCATTTATTCTGTCGCACTTACAATTGCTATTTATATCAGAGGTCGCACGCCTCTGGAGCAACGAGGGGTTAAGTGTCTTGATTGAACCCGGGTCTCTCACACCAAAGGCATGAGTCTTATCCATTGCGCCATCACTCCCCCATACACCCCTTCAGCGTTGGTTAGGGTTAAAATTTTGAATTTATTCACACACTTTCTAAAGATTTATTAAAATATGTTGAAATTCATATCATGATCGGCTGCTTATTAACTTACTGGGAGAAAACCAGTAGTTCTGTTTAAAATGAGACGTCGTGCTCCCCCATATAGCCAAAATGGTATGATCCTCATTTCATAACGCCACTGCGAAAATTCTACTGTAAGACTGACAGTCAAAACTTCAGCTATTCGGGGTCGTGCGCAGACTTGTTTTCAAATGAAGTGAAAACACTTAAGCTGGTATTTTTCAATATGGGTGTTAATGAAAAAACTAATTTAAACCTGTCCTCCTCTCTCTCTCTCTCTCTCTCTACCTGTGCAGTCCTTCGAGCAGGACGGGCGTTCAAAGGATAGCGACGGCAGACAGATCCAGAAGGCGGCCAGCGGCATCATCGGTGCCCTGTCCAAACGCCACAACAGCACCGTCATGCTGGCCTTGATGGAGGTCAAACTGGAGACACAGGTGGAGTCGCGTCCTGCCGGTGAGTCACATGCTCCTAATTTTGCTCGCTTTTTAGTTTAGCGTAGCTTAGCAAAAAGAAAAAGTGGGAAAGGCCCTGCATTGACTCCGAAGCCGTCTTACCCGCTACATGAACATGTTTGTGTATTAAACATATGAGTTAGTTGGTCAAGTGTTCTTTATGTTCTTTCTCGCTAACATCTCTTTCCACTTCCTCCCTCAGGATACCTGGTCCCGGTGCTGTGCGTCGTCTTCAGCATCCTCTGGATCTTCTGCATCGTTGTTTGCGTTTGGTGGACCCGCAAGAGGAAGAAAGAGCGGGAGAGAGCGGCCCGATCCGAGGACACGACGGTCAACAACCAGCTGGAGCCGCTGCGGAGCCACGCCCTTAAGGACAACCGCGACAAAGACATTCAGTACGAATGCAAGAAACTGATGGGCCCTTCCGATAGGACGTGCGACGGGGCCGAGGGTGAGGAGGAGGGAGAGCAGGAGGGGGAGCAGGAGGAAGATGAGGAGAGGGCGCTGGGCATGGGGGAGAAGTGTCCATCGCAGAAGTGCTCCATAGGGGGGGCGCAGGACAAGGGGATGATGGGTAAGGGAGGGGTCATCTGCACATCACGCAGCGGTCCGGTCAAGGCTCCGCACCGGACGGCGTACAGCCCCAAAGACAACCGGTGTAAAAACCTGAACGCCGCCAAGCTTAGCGAGGACATTAAAGACCACTACGTATGAACACGCGAGAGGAGGACGGGAAAAAACTGCGATGTCTTCAACGTCACTGACTCTGCAACTCTTAAAAGCACCAAAAGTGAAGATTATAGATGCTTTAATTTTCTATTTTTGTTTGTCAGACCTTATTTAACTTCTTCGTCTGCAGCACGGAGACTTATTTCCAAAAACCAACAACAAAAAAACACAGAAAATCAAAACAAACCCCCCAAAAAAAAAACAAAAGACCTGAAAAAAAAACCCATCACAGCTTCTGGATTTCAGTTTAATCGTCACTCTGTTGGAATCAAGAAGATTTTTCTTTTCGCTGCGCCTGATTTTTTTCTCTCTCTGTTTACAAGCTGTTGCTGTTTTCCACTTTGCCTCATCAGAACTAACACCTTTGTTTCACCTTGGAGATCTGACTGAACGTCATTGGCTGGCAGCTGTTAACCTCGACTCTACCGTTTGGTGCATTTGGTTCCTGTCTGCCTTAGCCCAGACCTGCGGGCCTTTTCTACACCTTCCTCTTGATATCGTGTCTTTTTATAAAACAAAACAAAAAAAAAACAGCAAAAAAAAAAAAGATTTTATAAACATTTAAGTCCTTGAACGTTGGCACAGAGAACCCACTGTATGATACCTGGCATGAGCGTTTCTGTTTACATTCATAAACATCTTTTCCATTTCGTGTTGAGGCTTCTTACATATATCCTTTTAAAACTGTGTCACTGCTTCACGAGAGTCTACATGATGATTTTTCAGTATTTGCTTTGGTAGAGAAGTGCCTTCAGCCCTTATTTTTTTCTCCTTCCTCTCCTCCTATAGAGTTTATGCAGAATTTAAAAACATATAAAGGGAAAAATGTCCTAGTAACAACTCTTTAAACCACAGTAAAGGTTATTTTCTTTGCGATGTACATTTGTAAATATGAAGAAATGCCTGTGTATATTTGAATTTAGTAACTTAAGTGATGCTTTGTATCATAGTTATTCTAAAGAATAAGACTGTTTTTGTGGTTGTTGTTTTTTTTTTAATGATGTCATTCCGTTTATTAGTGTGTTGACACTACGACAAGTTTTATACAGACGTTCGGACTGAGTCCAGGCCCCGCTGAACCATTGATTTAAGACAGGTCATGATTGTTTGTCTTTATGAACACAAATACAGAGTTTTGAGAGCTGTTTGTTAGGCCTGTCAGTCATTTGTGAGAGGTTGTTAGAGCTCCTAAAGCTCAGTAGTCAGTGCTACAACTAAAGAAACCTCCTTCCCAACAGTCCTGTCCTTTCATTGGAGACACCCAGAGTGAAATTGATGAGTTTGAGCGACAAAAACTGATTCTGAGGGCCACTCCGCCTGCAAGATTCCCCTTTCTGTAACAGCTATTTATTTGAGGTATCTGTGAGTTCAAAGCATTTTCAAAAAGCCCTTCTACACCTACAAATCCGAGTCTTATAGGCCACCCTTCACCCTTCTTTAATTTTTATTTATTTCAGTTTGAGTACCCCAGTGTGCACATTATGTTCACCCACAAATCGTGGGTCGACCCTCCAAAAGCATTCTGAATTTATTTCAGTGCTCTTTTTTAGTTAGATAGCTTTTACACGATGTTTTAGCTCCGTCGACTGACAGTTCTTTGGCAAATACTGTAGTTCTTCTACACTTTGCTGGTGTTTTAAATCCTACTGGCTGTATGTACGTATGTAAATAATAAAAGCACCCTGTTGGCATCCCGTTCGAAAGCGGTAGAGTTAGTATCAGTGTACAGAGCACAAGCTGGGTGACCCTGCAGCAGCCAGCAGAAAATGGATAGAAATCTTTCTCCCAAAGAGTGAAAGATATTTTCGTGTGTGCCTGAACTCTTCACGGCGGCTGATCGCTCCTCAACGATCCGTAGTTAACTTTTTCTTTTTTTGCATTACGTTGCTTTCTGTCCAATAGTATCATGGAAAATTCTCCCTTGTTCACTGACTGAATCTGACTGATCTGTAATTCGTAAAATGAAACTCTTACATTCAAGAACACATAAAGTTGTGGGAAGTATCGGCGCATTAGGTTGCAGATTTTGGACATTCGGCTTTTGACTTTGTTTTGTAGTTTGTGTGTATGTGATTTCACAGCATCTGCTTTGTAATTTCTATCGATCTTTTTTTGATTATTTTTCCCCCGTTCTAAATTATAGGGGCTCCATTTGGTTTAAAACGTTTTTGAGGAGCTTTGCTGCACGCTGTCTAATCCATTGCTCGCTCCTGGTTAGGGACTCCAAACTGCACAAAATAAAGTAGCCCTGTGCTGCATCTGAGAGTCGGGTCTTATTTCTAATTTCAATACACACTTACGGGTCACAGGGTCCAAACAGCTTAAAAGCATTGCTGCCAGTCTCTCTTCAGTCTGCTGGAGATGACACGCAAATGTGCCCTTTTGCAAGACACCGAATGCCCATCGTAGAAGATTAAAACGAGGTGGTGTTTGAATGGTAATCGACTCGCACCGGATGAGTGTGCATCTAAAACGGTTTTCCCTCTTTAGCCCCGCCTGTCCTTGTGTATCTATACTGGTCTAATGAAGGGAACAAGTTGTGTTGTTGTTGATGTTGTTGACTGTTGTGGTTGTTGTCTAGTGTTTGTAACGAGTTTCTGCACTAAAAACACACAGGAGAAGAGAAATGTTTAGCATCTCCTCCGCAGTGGTAGTGAGAGAAAAAAAAAAAATCTAATATTGTCACTATTTGTGGATGAACGTTATGTTTTCAATATTTTATGTTTTTCTTAATAATGCTGATGCAAATCACGTTAAACCCAAATTCATCTTCTGTCAGTACATTTCACATTATGGCTGTCACACAGGAGGGGCTGAATGTGCAGAACGTTGTAATTATTTTGTACAAAATTTGGTAAAAGTCTTGGTTTGTTAGTGGAATTTTTTTGTTTGTTCTTAGAACAATCCTATTATTTATTAAAGTATTTTATACCAAAGTTTATTTTGTTTTGTCTTTTTATACATTGAGATGTTTGTGACAAAGGTTTCTTCCTGGCCAATACTGTAGAGAGCCTAAGTTCCTCCCCTTCTGCCATGGGACCTAATAACGGAAAAAAATATGTAAGTTACTCAAAATCGAGAGACAACAAATGTTTTTATCCTGTTTGAATTATGTCCTGAATTACACATCTGCTGTTTGTCAAAAAAAGATAACTAAAAGTCAAGAAAGTCGCAGGTCGTCAGAAAACCAGTGAAGTATAAAACTGTGAAAGTACGCAATTACAAAAACTACAAACCCAAAAGTCGCAGCTGTGACGTCATAACTGTTTCTCTCAATGACTGAAGCTGACACTGCTGAAGCTAACGTCAAAGAACCTCCATGTCTATATGATGTGATCAAAGGACCAAGAGTTGCTGGATTAAACCAAGCGTGAGGCTTCTGGACAGAGAACAGATGAACAGGAAAGTCTATTGATCCTGCATTGTATTGAACCGCCAGCAGGGGGCGACTCCTCTGGTTGGCAGTAATGGTAAAATGTTTCTACTTCTCCGCTGACTTATTCCCTCGGTAAACACTTTCACAGCGAGTTTATGGTCTCAGTCGCTAGTTTCAAGTCTTCTTCAACACAGCATGATGTTCATTTAGTAAATTATGGTCCCATTTATTTTAAAATAGACCACAAAGCAGGGCAGGATGACAAGTCATTACCATGGCGACCTTTCATTCAGGCTAGACTCGTATTTACGGCACTGCGTAAATTTAATCAGCGCCATTGAAAAAGCTTATTAGGAGTTGGCTTTTCTCTTTCTCTGGTGAGAACATTTAGTTTTAAGACTGTTGTTGGCTAGACAATATTATCAGCCCCGTTAAAATGACAGTTAACATGAATTACAGGTGCACCTAGCTAAGCAAACTAGCTAGCTCCGTGCACAGCCGGTAGCTCCACCGTCCAAATATGGTCACGTCCAGTGCCGCTAGTTGCAAAAAAACAACATGGCGGCGCCCTATCGGCCAAACTCGAGGCTTCAAAACGTTTACACAGTCTATGGATAAAACACTTGGAGCAACCAAGTAATGAACGTTAGCTAGCATCACAGCGTTAACATGCTGGTGACGTATATTTTGCGAGACCAGAGATGTGGTTCATTGAGCGGTTTAAAGCGTCAAGATTTGCATATTCAAAAGCATCCAAAAACTTCCTGTTTAGCCCTTCGCTAGTTTGAATAAGGGTAAAATAATAATCGTGTGGCTCTTCTAGACTTTCCCATAGTTACTGGATAGCGAAGCGAATCATTTCACCGTGGTTTCGATCCTCAAAAAATGTACCCACTGTTTTACTTTACATTGATAGTCTATTGGTCTGGTTTGGGTACTAGTAAAATTGTGTTCTACTGCTTTTTTGTACATGAAGCCTTTCAAGCATAGCGTTACTTATTTAGGATTTGAGGATGAGGACTAACCAATGAGTAATCTCTGGTAATCTTCCCCAAATCCCATAAAGAGCAAGACACAACTGCCAACACGGCAGACGTGTCCATCCTGAGCGCTGCTTTTTTTCGCGTCACCTAACTCTACAGTAACCCTGTTTTAATGTTTTTAACTGTAATGTTTTACAATCTACAATCACCATAATTGTTTAAACAATGATTTTCTGTCTGTGAATCGACATGTATTACCTGTCCGTCTGCCCTGGGAGAGGGATCCCTCATCTGCTCATCTGAGTTTTTTTTCTTCCCCTGATAGAAAATATTTTGTTTGAGGAGTTTTTTCTTATTCAGCCATTCGTTGGCTGCGTTCAAAATGGAAGGCAGTTGCCTCACTGCCTTGCTCCCATAATAGACAGGTGCCTCAGAAGGCATCACTTTCAAGTGAAGGCATTGGTTTCGAACAGCCTTCTCGGGCAGCACTTTCAGTAACATGTGACGTCACCACGCCGCCTTGCGTCTCTTCTAGCCTTAGCATCAGCTAACTAGCAACTGAAAAGCCAAATAGCTAACAGACGCCTCAAATATTATACTGGACAAACTTGGTTGGTCACAGTCACGGGATAATAGGATAGTTCAGTGTTTAGTTCTCACAAACTTCAAAAATCAAAGCAGTAAAACTACTAAAAACTTTGAAAAACTTATATTTGTATACGAATTCAGCTTGTTTGTCCGCCATCTTGGCAGTTTTTCGTAAGCTGCCGCAGCTGTGCTGCTTTATGGGTAATAAGCAGATTCACCATCGATGCTGCCTTCAGGCCGTTATGGGGGCAGTTCGAGCTGTTTGGAACAGCTACTCAATGCCTCGCTGTCCTGTTAGACACCTTCTGAGACAACATTTAGCCCGTTTCGAACCTTTGTTTGAAACTTTGCGTTTCAAAATGAGATATTCAGCTTTTGTTTAAAGTCCCGTCTAGTCTTTCAAAATTATTGAAAATAACTGCACATTAGTTTTCTTGATTCTTTTTTACATTTTAAAATTGTCTAAGATGGAAAATCATCAATTGGAAAGTTAAACCTTAAAACAATCTCGAGGTAGCCAATCAGCCATCTCGCTGCCTCCCGCTTCATTTAGCGCCAGTCCAATGAGGTGAGTCCTCCGCGTTGCCTCCATCTGCCCGTTTAATGACACTCCGGGAAATGATTAACATTAGCCAGCTTTGCATGAAAGCCTTCAAGCAGCTGTGCTGGATATCCATAATGGTTGGAGGGACGTTATGTCCCGCGCTGTGTGTTCATTAACCCGGCAGTTGTTTCGGGAAGAATGGGAAACGTGTCTGGAATCCGGGATGGCGCGACGCTCGGTGTCTCATGCGTGTTCCGCGCACGATTGCTGACCCACTTGGAAAGATGTACAATGAAGGAGAACAAGAGATGATGGTAGTAGAAGGAGGAAGGGCCTGTGGTGGGATTCGGATCGCGTGTCACCCTACAATGCAGCACGTAAGCTGATACCAGATTCCTACAGGAGCTGCTTCCAGCGAAGGCCAGGGGCCCTCACAGGCTCGTTTTTCCATGCCGCATGTTGGGCATCACAGAGCGTGTGGAGCTTTGCAACTGAGCATTACAATGAAACATACCTGGATTTGATAGCTGCGAATAATGTCAGCATTTGAGCTGATAAGGTCGTTCCGTTCTTGACATTTGAGCAATTGAGCGATTTTTGATAGCAGTTGACAAAATAATCTCACAGCTGTTCTGGAGCTGACAATGACATCTAATGATCAGTTAAGAGTTGTTACAGGATCTAAGATGTTTAAATAAAAAAAGGTATCTGTGCACTTTGAGGTTTTCTTCACCATGTTGGGGCATCTGCAGTTCAGTGGGCAAACTCCATCTGCCAGAACAGCTACTAAATGGAGCTTTTTATTGTTTTTGTTTAAGAACAAGAATGAATGAGCTCAAACTTTTAGCCGACAAGGATGAGAAGTGTTTAGGATGAAGATCTGACATGTTCCGATGTAAGAGATGAATTTTTAAAAAAGCATTTCAAAGTTCTGCTGAAGTTAATTCCATAATTCGTCTGACTTAACTCGCTAAACCATGTTCCAAGGTTACAGTTTGTGTTTGTGGTGTGAGAGATGGGAAAAAGCCTGATTATTTGGGTGAACAAATAGGTTTACTGGGTAATTTAACCAGCTTTTAAAATTTTAAAATAGCTTTTCTATTTTAAAAATTGTATTTTAATCTAGTCTTTTTTTTAGATTTCCCTATGTTGCTTTGAGGTTGTAAAGCAATTTTGTCTTTTTACATCTCTAAATAAAGCGACCAATAACTCCTTAATGTACATTTATTATGTGAGTGTTGTATCAAGATAGACTTAAAAAATGTGAACTTATATGTAAAGTTGAGGAATGTAAAGAATATTTTAGCACTTGTTTTTATAATGTTGATTTGACAAGCCCATTTCAATGACCTACAGATGTGGCTCTTATTATTTTATTTTAACCATTTGTTGTCGACTACTTTCGATTCCTAAACATGACATAGGGAGAAAAAACTTACAATTCGTCCACTTGTGTTTCCTTCTGTCACCAACTTCAGCCATGGAAAGCCGTCAAAAATACAACCTCATGAGCTGCATTTGAAGGCAGCATTTAGCAACATCAGACAGTCTGATTGGACAGTTTGTTGTTCATGTGTGATCATTCATTGGCTGTCCGGAGGCCACATGGTATCATGTGAGCCAATGAGCAACAAAGGTGGGCATGAGAGGATTTCAGGAAGTGGATTATTTAGCAATATTTTAGCATAAAGAAATGTTTGTGGAGAAAAAACTGAGATTTACTGTGAACACCTGAGATGTGGAAAAGGCTGCCTTAGTACTTTGGTGAGTTTTTGGTGAAGTTTCATCATCACAGTGTTGTTGTTGTTGTTGTTGTTGTTGTTGGCTGCCAAATTTGGAATCTTGTTTGTGTGTGAAGGATTTAAGTAGAGCAAGTTTTTTTCCCTCCTGGCTTTTCCAGCTAAGGAGTGTCGTAATTTTGGCCGTTGGCTCCAACTCAGCCACGCAATCACACTTGTACTGCTTTGTTGAAGCTGTTTCTTTGGATTGAATATATTTAATATGCATCATGTTAATGTGTGCAGCCCTTGGATCTTCCTGTAATTGTTAAAACCCTCTGCGCTCAGATTACGCAGGTTTTAGTTCCAATCATGATTGACTGCTGTGATCTTTATATTCCACAATGGTCTTCAGTAGCAGACAGTAACTGAAGATTACTTGAAGATTTTTTTTTTTTTTACTGTTTTACACATGTTTGGATTAAATAATCCAAAGCAGCATCTCCATGTATAACTTGTTTTACAGTCTTCCTTAAAATGGCCCAGTTTACAACCCTGTTTCCCAAAAAGTTGGAGCGCTTTGTAAAATGCACACACGTTTTAAAAAGGTTGGGACTCGGTCATGTTTGCCGCTCTGCTGCATCACCTCTTCTTTTAACATGACTCTGTAAGCGTCTGAGAACTGAAGAGATCGACTGCTGGAATCTCAAAAGTAGAATATTTTCTTGCTTAATGTAGGATTTAAGCTGCTCAACAGTTCGGGGTCTCCTTTGTCGTATTTTATGTTCAAAACGAGCCAAACATTTTCAGTGGGTTGGCGGTCTGGACTGCAGGCAGGCCAGTTTAGTACCTGGACTCTCTTACTGCTGAGCCATGCTGTTGGAATACGTGCAGAATGTGGTTTTGCGTTGTCTTACTGAAATAAATAAGGCCGTCCCTGAATAAGATGTTGTTTACTTAGCAGCATATGTTGCTCCAATACCTGTGTATATCATTCAGCATCACTGGTGCCTTCACTAATGTGCAGGTGACCCGTGCCATGTGCACTAATGCACCCACATACATCACGCATGCTGGCTTTTACACTGTGCAGTAATAACAAGCCGGATGGTCCCTCTCCTGTAACAAAAATGTGATGCCTCCAGCTGCTCGAGTGTGAAGGATTTACTGCTTTCTCCACTCTCACATTATAGGAAATTGAACATCTTTGGTTTCTGGAAGGAGGTGGAAGAAGTACTCAGATCCTTCACTTGGGTAAAAGTAGAAATACCACAGTACAAGTAAATTCCTGAATTCAAAATGTTCCTTAAGTAAATGTGTCTAAAGTATCAAAAGTAATTATGCAGAGTGGCTTCTTTCAACGTAATACATGTAAGAGCATAATAATGTTGTAGTTTGTTACTCTAGAGCCAATTTGAGACATTTGTATTGTGTACTGCTTGGTAGATTAGCAATAGAATACTGCATCATATAATTTAAGCATATCACATTTTTATGTAAAAAAATAACTAGTAACTTTAAGTGTTAAATGTACTGCAGTACAACACAGCACAAGTACAACGTGTCCCTCAGAAGTGTAGAGGAATAAAACGATAAAGCATAATATAAAATGAAATTACTCATGTAAGGTAAAAAAGTACAGTAACAGTAAACCTACTTACTTTCATTTTATTTGAGTAAATCTGCAGATTAATTGATAATGTAAATAATTGTTAGCCTCGTAAAACATTTTGATCTTTCAGAGATATTTTACAGATTCAGATGTAGGCCGGTAATATGATATTATTCTGATATGGGGCATTCTGCATAATGAGTATAGCTTTATAGTATATTTAGATCTTATCCTTTTTGTGCTGTTCTTGAAGCAAACGTCTAAGAGTTTTTACTTGTAGCAGAGTATTTCTGTACTGTGGTATAACAACTTTTATTTAAATAAAAGATCTTAGTCCCACTTCTTCCACAAACTGGTTGGCAGATGTGTGCAGAGGTGTTGGAGGGCTGGGTCATGGGAATGTGTATTGCTGATGCCCCTGCTAACATTTTACCCCCACTCAAGTTAGCGAACGGCTAAACAGGTTGTGAGCTTGGCTCGGCCTGCAAAAGTCAACCCAGCTGTGGCTCAGGAGGTAGAGCAGGTTGCCTGTTAATCGGAAGATGGGCCTTTCAGTCCCCGGCTCCTCCAGGCTCCATGTCGAAGTGCCCTTGGGCAAGACGCTGAACCCCAATGACTATTCCATTGGTGTATGAATGTTAGTTCTGTTTGAGTGTATGAATGTGCGTGACTGGGTGAATGTTGTGTAACAGCGCTTTGTGGGGTCGAAAGACTAGAAAGGCGCCATACAAATACAGAGCATGTACATTTTACAGAGCGACAGCTCTACCGCCTGCGGTGCAGACTCGACAACAGAAGTATAAATCAAGCTTTAGCCTGGAGGGGGCACGGCACTTAAAATTTTGTTTCATCAGGGCGCGGGACAGTTTTCCACTTCACCACAGAAGGTGGCAGCTTTTCTGGATGTGGTTTATAAACCGTTTCCTCTTTGCATCAGGGCTGGACTGGTAATCTGGCGACGAACCTTTAGGGGCGATGAAACGTAAATTATTTATTTATATAACTGATTTTAAGTAAGCGGCTCATTAGGTAATTTTCTATACTGACACCGGGCTGGTCCAATCACACCTCTTGTGCTCCACTACCCCCTCTGCTCTCTGCTTCAACATCAGCTGCAGGACCCGACGTAGTCCAGGCACAGGCACTTAAAGGAGAACAAGAACTGCGGGGGCCGCTGCCGGGCAGAGGAGGAGGCGTGTGTGACAAAGTGACAGGGCCGAGTGAGAGAGAGAGAGAGAGAGAGAGCAGGGGGAGAGTGGAGGTGGAGCGGAAAGCATGGAGCAGCTCAACCTGTGAGGATGGAGCAAAGAGGGAGGGTCATAGGTGTCAAATTATACTGGAGACCCCACCACTTTTTGAAAGGGCAGATGTTATCCACGTCACTCTTTGAGAGCATTTGTTAAACATGTTCTGAAAAATAGCTTGCATCCAGAAATGGTGATTAACAGATAAAAATGCTGAGAAAGTTTTATTTGCACAATAAGAATTTTTATATTTTATATATTTTGTCCCAGTCCAGCCCTGCTTTGCACGGTTTCAACCTTGTAGCGTTTCAACTTGCATTTATGGGCGCAGCGACACGCTGTCTTCACAGACGATGGTTTTTGGAAGTGTTCCTCAGATGATGTCCACTACAGAACCATGCCTGTTTCTGATGTAGTGCCATCTGAGGGGTCGAAGGTCACGGCCTTCCAGTATTCCAGGTTTTTGGCTTCCACCCTCGCCCACATAGGTTTCTTCTGATTCTCTAAATCTTCCACATTTGACATGATGTTCTGTAGACAATAGATCCATAGATTCTTTTGTAATTTCACATTTAGAAACATTTTTCTTAAATCGTCTTGCTATTTGCCAGTGCAGCCTTTCACAGAGTGGTGAAGCCCTTTATGTGTCATGTGACTAACAGTTTCCCCACCAACCTAATTAACTGTGAGGTTTTTCCAGTTTCTCGTTGCCGCTGTCACAACTTTTTTGAAACGTGTTGCTGGCATCAAATTCAAAATGGGCATATTATTGTCAAACAACATTAGCATATCTCAGTTTCAACATTAAGTTCTCTTTGTGCTATTTTCAATTCAATATGGCCTTTCAATGTTTTGCACTTCATCACATTTTGTTTCTATTTACATTTTACACAGTGTGCCAACTTTTTAGGAAGACAGCGTAGTGAGACATTAGGATGCGACTAATTAAGTTTGTTGTCACCTGGATGGCAAACCATGCTAAAACCAGCTGCATGCTTGGCGACACTAACTGATGACAGGACATCATGGTGTCACGCTCCATTTGATGCTCGTCCTCTTGGATCTTTTAAACGACCAACACAAAGCGGTCTCCGCGGTGACACGAATGAGGCTTAGCTTGATGTTTAACTGAAGGTCTCTCATCTTCTGCAGCCAGACAGACGACTCACTGTGGCAGATAATCTGCCGAGAAGACGGATGGCTGCAGCACCACAATCACCAGGCATGCCGGAACAGTGGAGCCACAGTGTTTCAGGTAAGCAGGCTGGTTCACCGGAGCAAAGACGCCATCGTGGACGGATGGACGGGTCTAACCGTAGCAGTTCCACTCCAAGTAACAAACATTCTGGTTGCTGCATATAAAATCTCAAGATATGTTAATTATTGCCCTGTTTCATGGACAGGAATAAAAAATAAGAATTATTTATTTATTAACAACCACATGTAAGCTAAAACTAAAGCATGCAAAAACATACAGCGTGAACCAGTATTTATGTTTCCAATAGCCACGATCAGAATGTGACAGGTTGTCTGGTTTGATCGTTTCATCGCCGTTAAATCTATTAGCATGCACAGCCTCGCCAAGGCTAACATCTGTTTTGTAATAGACTTCCTAAAAGACCAAAAGGACCACCGACCCATTGGGAAAGACTGACATTGTGGGACGGTTTGCAGAGAATTTATGAAGATAAAGAGTTACAATAGTTAGCAATATATTCATCATTTTGTATTTTCAAACGTGACTGTTTCTATTCAACCTTCCACGCAATACATTTAGAGAGAGGGGGGGGGGATTACCAGACTCTAGATTGAACAGTTAACTTAATCAATTCTGTTTAAAAAGTTGTAAAACTACTGAATAATCAGAATGTTACATCCTGCGCTGAGACATTTTCAGCTGCAGAGTGAACATAAATACCAAAATATCCTAATTACACTTCATATAATATTACACTGACAAGGCTGAATTGGTCGCGGCTAAGACACCGTCAGGAGGGTATCCGAGCTGACCTTGTCGGGGTATCACACTAAAATCTGAGGTATTCCCCGACCTGCTGGTCTGGCGCCACTCAGCTTCCAAACACAATGACTCAGATATAATGAAGCCGGGAGGCTCAATGACTTTCCCTGGCCTCCTCCTGCTTCTCACACACACCCTGTCTCCACGCACACACACACACACAAACCTCAGTCCATGCACACCTGTTTTCATCGGATCACCAGCAGCCTGCTTAATTCTCACACACACCAAAGCGATGATGAAATACTGCCATAACCACAGCCGCTGGACCAGGTCCCTGTGATCCTCTGTGTCGGTAACCAGCTCACGTCCAAAGACCACATCACCTAACAATAAACACGCAGGATGGCGCTCTGGGCATGTTTCCATTCAAAAGTGGTGCAAGTTTTAGGTTTTAAAATCTGGGCAAGATGTGAATCAGTGCATCAGCTACTTTCAGGCAAATATATCAAAAAAGATCAACTGGCACATAAACTAAGCTACAGCTTAGTCTCGTTAGGCACAAATCTGTTCAGCCTCATTACATATTTTTATATTTTTCCAAATTTTCCATACCAAGCATTTAAAATATTGCCCCCCCCCCCCCAGAGTTTCTGCTTTCTCTTTATGCACACATTAAAAAAATGTGTGAATGTGCATGTAACTGCCTCTTAACCAAGTATGTTCCTATCATTTAGATCAATCTAATAGTATTTACATTATCAGCCTCTGTACAAAAATGACTATTCAATTCAGTTTTATTAATTGAGGTAGTTTATTTACCATTAAATCAGTAATTGTCGTTAATCATGGATTAATCATTACAGCTGTACACAAGTAATGCAAAATCCACATGGAAATGTAAAACAACAGTAATGATGGTAGAGGAACAGATTTCAATGAAAATGAATTGGACTAATAATGAAAGCAGTATTAATAATAAAAGTAAAAAGACCCATAATAATAATAATTGTAGCAGCAGGTGTCGAGCGGGGAACATGGGGGTAGAGGGAAGCCCGCAACCACAGATCTAGACCCCATAGCTCCGGAGCCAGAAACACCTGCAGAAAGCGAGAGGAGAGGGAAGTCGAGTTAGTAACATGCATGATGGGATGAAAATGCACCAATGGTACCAATAATCCCCCTGCTTAAACATCAGCTACACATACACATTCCCAAACCAGAGATATTTTCTGTTTGACAAAATCTTGCTAGAACCTGATCAAGTTTTTTTTCATTTGTGCACCAAATTAGTAATTTGTACCTGATATGTTACTTTATTTGTGCCAACAAATTACTGAATCTGTAATGCAGTGCCAAATAACTTATTGCGTTCTGTGAATTTGTACTTACAGGATATCTATTACCTCAAATTTGTAACACATTTATTCCTGATTGGCTCCATGGAGCTCATCACATCTCTTCTACACTCAAATTCATCCAAGCTTGATGATGATTTGGGACCCTTACAGGAATAAAACTTCGGGATAAACCCCCACAGTAGTTAAACCCTAACATACCGATCACATGTCCGAAGCAGACAGAGGCTCAGGGTTAGGCAGCACGTTAGGAGGAGGTGAGGGAAACTTGCACATGTGTAGGGAGAAAGGGAGGGAGGCAGGAATGCTCGGCGGAGCTCCTGAGGACAGCAGGCGAGTCGGATTCCTCCTCGGAGCGACCACGCCTCAGCCTCTCAGCTGGCGGTGAGCCCTCCGACTCCTCCCAGGGTTAGGACCGAGTCCACATGTTCAAACGGAGATGAAAGGCCCCCGGTAGGAAGGTTGTTGGTGCCAATACCAACCGCCTGCCAAGTAAGCCCTGACTTAGCGGCGCTCACCCAGATGTTCCCCAACACTGAATATTCTGCTTTTGCCTCTCCTCGGGGACGAGGAGGGAGCCTCCGCTTGACCCCTTCACATCAAAGTGTGGAGGATTCAAAACAATGAGCACTTCCAGAGAAGGAAAGAGTGAAGTGTGTGTGTGTGTGCGCGCAGAGAGTAAATCAATGAGTTAGGAGGGTAAGAAGTGGGTAGGGCTCCTCATCAGAATAGCAGACGTTAGTGCCTTTGTCCTGTGGGTATGCTTTCAGAGAGCACATAACAGGCCAAGACATACTTTGAGCCCACGCTTGCATCCTTTACTAAAAATGTCATCCATACTGTGCTGTCCATACATGCACAGGGGAGTCTGATTCCCTGTTCACAGCAACATCTGCTTCACAGTACGATAGTGGTGTTAGAAGTATTCATATCCGGATGTACTGAAAAGTCCTGCATGCAAATACAGAATACTTTAGTAGAAACTTTAAGAGCTTTTATTTACAGTATTTCACAAACGGGAGTACACTCTTCAAATCTTTGGGTATATTTCATTATATATTTACATGTGACAACACTGAAGATATGACAATGTAAAGTAGTGAGTGTACAGCTTGTATAACTGTGTAAATTTGATTTTTACTTAAAGGGGGCATTATGTAGTTTCCAGCGGCCACTAGCGGTGCGGTTTTAAGATCGCTACCAGGCGTGTGATCGTACGCGTGCTCGCTTGAACTCATGAGCGAGCAGAATCCGAAACACAACCGCTTTCATACAGAAATCCTGCAATAAACGCAGGAACAGCAGCATGCAGGCTGCGGCTTTTCACTCAGACGTGTTCAGGCTCTGTTACTTCAACGTTCCCGTCTCAGAGGCGGATCAACACCGGCGCCGTAACGTTACTTCATTCAGCGCAGCGAGACAGCGGCATATCGGCAAAGTACTCCCGAAAAAAGGCAGAGTGACAGCGGCTACAGACAGACAGAGCTGGGAACTCAGGGAAACTCCCACTGCAACGTTACAGTAATAGTTTTATCAGCTGCAGGTTGAACTAATCCAGGCTCGTTACATGATCACGGTACATTTACTGCATTTAGCCGACGTGCTACATCGTTAGCTCGCCTACTGCTTTCAGTAACTATCTTTACTATCTGTGAATCTGTCACCGGAGGCTCAGCAGTGTCAGCACAGCTACATGTACTGGATGATAATGAAATGGGCAGTGAGCTGGACTGAATATTATAAAATTGTGTCACACTTTATAACAGTCAGACCGCAGTAAGTAACTTTACTGTAACTAATGTTAGTGGATGGCTCTTCTTCCTCTGGGTTGTATATTATGTGGGTCATGTTAGGTACAGTAACTGAGAGGTGGAGAAGCTGTGTACCCATCAGTGAAAGGCAATAAATCTAAATTTTTTAGAAACTTTACGAAGCAAACAGCGGCGGGTCCGAGCTACTGTAGCGTTAGCTAGCTGTTCGTAGGTGCATCACTATGGGATAGTAAACAAATCGCTCCACATTAGCTTTTTATCGTTACATCATTACTTGCAGGCTTTGACATTGTGGTACAGAGGAAAGTAACATGGGCCGCATTGGTTGGTGAAGTAAAGTGAAAACGATAAAACTCTGCACCGGACATTATTAGCAACTGCTCAGCGTTAGCCGGTGAGCTAAAGCTATCTGACTTGAGCCAACCGAAGCATAAAATCAAAATATATTTTACATTCTTTGTAGTAATGTTAGCTTAGCTGTCCAATAGGAGGAAAGCCAACTCCGGGTCTGTTTTTATACCCAAAACAAAGCGGAGGTTTCTCCATGATTCAAAAGCCAGTGTCTTGTGTTGTCATCGCTGTGTCTTGTGTCGCTGTGTCTTGTGTTGTTGCTACTTGATGTTTGGCTGTTAGCAAAGTTGTCGACTCCAGCAAAACCAGACAGAGGTTTCACAGACAGAGGTTTAGACGCAAGCTATAAAGCTCGAGTTGATAGTAGCAAACTTACTAGCTAACACACTCGGACAACGTTACTGCACGTGCCAGAGGTGGGAGTAAGTCACACATGTCCAAGTCTCAAGCAAGTCACAAGTCACTGTGATGAAGTTCAAACAAGTCACAAGTTGAGTCATATGAAATTCAGTTTGTTGAACAGTCTGAGGTGGCAATTCAACTGTATGATCACTAAGGAAGATGTAGTGAGTGTTTCTGTCTTAACTATATTGAACTGTACACAAAGGTTTTCTATTATTTAGTCTATTATTGGCTGCAGGGATTATTTAAATGGGGTACGAAAATAGCAGAGTAATAAAATCACGTGTCAGTAACAGTAAGTTCTTACCAGTCCTGTTAATTTTAAACGCCGATTCAAGTCACATCCAAAGTTAATTGAATGCAGTTCTTGAACCATTTGGAGTAAATGCATGGTTTCAAGTGTCTAACCAAAAAGTCAGGATCACCGTAAGTGCTACTGGAATTGATTAATATAAGTTTAAACACACTAAAACTAATATATCTTTCATTTTCCCTTGAAAAATCTTGCTAACAAATGCATGCAGACAACTACATCTGGAATTCACCAGCTGGAAAACACAAGCTTTCCACGCGTTCAGTCAGCCTGTAAATGAGGTAAAAAGCCGCAGTCACGTAACGTAAAGTTACCTTTCTGTCTGGGCTCTGTAGTGACGGATGACGTTGGATGTTGTGGCGGCCGTATCACAGACTTTTGAGCTGCTAGACTTTGCACACTGCTGTTTTTTCTTCCTACCGTCATCGACAACATAATCCTTGAATGTCTCGTGTTGTACCCGTTAACGGTCTGTTTCATCGCCGCTGGTTACGGAGATCTGGACTGCTATGTGAAAGCACACAGGGTTGCAGGAGTATGCCGCAAACGTTGGAATAAGCAAATGCAAATATTTAAATTTAAAAAATCTGTGTCAAGTCTTAAGTCATGAACTCCAAATCAAAGTCAAGTTGAGTCTTGTTTCTGTTTTTAGTCGAGCAAGTCTCAAGTCTTCAAATTTCCGACTCGAAGTCAAGTCATGTGACTCGAGTCCCCCACCTCTTGTACTGTAGTAACTATCAAACTATTATTTCCAAGGTCAGAAATTAACTTAATTGCTTAACTTTATATTCTGTTTGGCTAATTTAATCATTTACAATGCATGATAACTATAACTGTCAAATAATTGTAGTTAAAAGCACAATATTTCCCTCTGAAATGTAGTAAAGTAGAAGTATTAACTAGCATAAAAGGAAAATGCATAGTAAGTAATCAAGATAATTTACTGCATAATCACACGTGTCCCAATACGCCTCTGCTCTTTGCCTGATTGAAAGGATGATAAAGTTTTCCAACAGGAACTATTTTCAAAAGGGTAGGGTTTGACCTCGATAACCATCTACTGTATTTTATCAAAACATTGAAGCAGCAGGCTTAAAACATTTGTCTAAGTAAGCAGTGATAAAACCTAATACATTAAAACACACACGGTGTTCAGTCATTATTCAGGGGAACAGTTTGACTCATTTCTTTGCCTTTTGAAATCTGAAGAGTTTGATGCGGCACGCCTCGCTTACATGCACAACGCCCGAGGCTACACATTTTATAGACAAGACTCAACGCAGAGAGGAACGCTGTAACTCCCAATATCATCCATCTAGCACAGTAAATGGACTGGATCTGTGTCATGCCGCTGTTTTACTGCTCACACATAATGAAAGCCAAAGAGACGCTTTCAAAGGAAGGTGAAAGTGGATCTTATAGTGTTACTGTAAAACACATTATCTTTATATGCTTACATAGTTGTGCGTGCCGCTCACTGTTATTTTACTGTTAATTTATCAAATAAAATAAAAAACAAATATTTTTTATAATGTAAGAAAAACAGCCCGAAGATGGTTCTGCACTCTTACAACCGTCAATATTTAAATATCAGTTTTAATTTAGGGAAATCATTTAAACAGAACAATTTGAAACAGAAATGAAATCAAAAGTTTAATATTTTCACAACCAAGATTTTCAAACAATAGTTTCATACACATACAGAAATGAATAAACACTGAATAAAGAAAGTAATATATTGAGTAAATACTATTACTTATTTTTCTACCATTTATTATTATATACTTAATAACACACGGTGGTCCAGTGGATAGCACTGTGGCCTCACAGTGATGAGGTCGCAGGTTCAAACCCCGGTCATCCCGGCCTTTCTGTGTGGAATTTGCATGTTCTCCCCCGTGTCTGCGTAGGTTTCTGCCTGGGTCTCCGGCTTCCACCAACATCATCGAGTCAATGCCATTGACCAGACACTGTATAACGTCTGGAGTTGGTCCCCGGGCTGCACAGCGGCTGCCCACTGCTCCCTTGAGAGATGCGGAGCATGAAATTTGCTATGTGTATGTGTAAGGTATCTTCTCAGAGATGTGATCAAACGTCTCTGTGCACAGTACTGTGCAAAAGGAGGTGTGGCAAAAATGCTGTAAATCAAATCAATATTTGTTTTGGCCACCCTTTACCCTCAAAACAGCATCAATTATTCTAGGCAGACATAATGTCAGGTGTTTGATTAAACAGTTTTACCAAACAGGTGATTATGATCATAAATTCAATATGTAGGTTGAAACGTAGTCATTAAAGGAAACAAACAGCTGTGTAGGAATATTACAGCTGTGTGAGGGACTAAACTCTTTAAATGGTGAGGCTTCTGAAGACGCCTTACGGTCAGATTTCAGACACCACGGCAGGACTGAGCACAGCAACAAGACACAAGGTAGTTAAACTGCATCAGCAAGGTCTCTCCCAGGCAGACATTTCAAGGCAGAAAGGGGGGTTTCTGAATGTGCCGTCCAAGCTCTTTTGGAGAAGCACAAAGAAACGGGCGACGCCGAGGATTACAGATGCAGTGGTCAGCCAAGGAAACTTACTGCAGCAGATGAAGGACACACAATGCCTACTTCTCTTGGCAATCGGAAGAGGTTCAAAAGTGCCATCAGCTCGGAGCTGCAGGAAACAGTGAGATCCATCCAGCTTTCAAAAAGCCACACCTCTGACACGGAAGCAAGGCCAAGCAGCTCAGCTATGCATGGAAACACGGCAGCAGGTGCTTTGGACCGATGAGTCAAAATGTGAAATATTTGGCTGCAGCAGAAGGAAGGTTGTTTGCTGAAGGTTAGTCAAGTTAAAATGAAAATAACAGTTAAAAATGAACATATAGTTATATTAATACCAGTTTATATACAAATTAAAGACAATGCATGCAAATAAATGCAGTAAATGAAGTTTATGTAAATAAATATACAACACAATACAATATAGGTGTATAAATAGACTTGCTTTATACTATTATACTTTTTTCAACTTCGGGTGAATACTATTATTTAAAAAAGAATAATTTATCAAAATGGAATAAAGTTTTAATATTTTTTGCCATTATATTTAAAATACAAAAAACACAATATACACAAGTATAATACATATTTTGAACATCGGACTTCCCTCTAAGTACAGAACAAGATCTACAAACTGACCTCCTGACCTACACTGCCCTCTCTTTCAGCCTGTGCGGCTCACAACCTCTCTCACTTTCTGTAACGCACACTGTCCTTCACACACACACACTCTCTCAGACACGACACGGGGCGAGCCGGACCTTACGTCATGCCATTTGCACGCTGTGAGGTCGAGGCCCGGGGCATTTGGGTGGAGACAGCGTGATGGATGGACCACTGTGTCATCAGTTGGCCGGAGGTGCAACAATAAGGCTTAATGCGTGATTAAGTCCCAAATCAGCTCTCATTATGAGTGAGCACGTCAACCGTGAGCGCAGCGTGGCTCGCTTTCAGAAAACTGAACCCTGCATCCAGATCTCCCCCCTTAAATCCCCCCCCTCCCCTCGAACTTGTACTGTGGCTCCAGGAGTTTCTGCTGTTATAATCTCTTTGCATCTTTAAATTTGTCGTCATTATGCAGCAGAGTCTGACATCTGATATCTTATTTACAGCTGCAACACGCAACCTTTCAACATGAGTCAGCAGATTTTGTTGTTGAGGCCTCACGCTCCAGCGGCTGTCATTCAACTTGATGAAGTTTCTAAAACACTGTGCCTGAGGCCGAGGCGGCCGCCGTCCCACAATCCTTCACAAATACTAATGATACAGATTGGAAATGTGCCAAGCAGGTATTTAAAAAAATCAACCCAGAGTTTGAGTTTTTAAATGGATATGGTCTTCTCTTATTTCTGCTTTTTACCTGTTAGACTTTGATTTTTGACTCTTTTTTTTATATCCCTTCCATCCCGTTTAATTGACTCTGAACTTGTTGTCACCGCTGGTGGAGAGAATCAAGTCATCAAAAGATAAATAAAAAAGAAAATTCCTTTCAGCTGTTTTAATTAAAACTCTCAGCCTTTTGGTCAAAACCCGGAGACCAGAGGTGACGAACCGTAATTTAAAAAATAACATGTTTGTTTGTTTATAACAAACTAAATGTTAAGAGTGCTAATAGTAAACTTCAATCCTTAAATGCCCAAATAATCCAGCTCCTAATGTGTTCAGCAAAACCGCTCTCAGGTATCTGGCTCAGTAACTTCAAGTGTGTCTAATGGGGAACTGTAATGTGTTTTTTATACTTTACTACATACATAGAGGCAACACAACTGAAGAGAGATTCAAAGTGGCCAGAAAACAAAGAAATACGACACAAAAAAACAAGAGAGAGACACAAAAGCAGCCTCTCGTCTTGCCTCGCTCGGGCTTTTATCAGACTCCAATCTTCCATCTCCCTCCGGAAAAACTGCCAGATTTGGTTTGTGCCAGGCAACACCTCTGTAACTAAATCTGCCTCCTCCCTCCTCTTGATTAACCCATTCCTCTGCGAAGGTACGCATTGTCTTGGACTGTATATTTCAGCGCTCACCTCCCTGGGCACATTTCACTCATACCACTTCATGCTGCTTATCTACCAGGGCTACGCCACAGGCACTAGCTGCAGTGCCATAGTGCGATATGATCAAAGGCTGATGGAATAATAAACCGAGCTCTTGGGCTAATCATTAGAAAGCTCCTCTACCCTCAGGATTTTGGAGAAGCTAAATTGGTATTTTAAATCAAACATGTTGAGATCTGCCTGTTCCAGAGTGCAGAGAGGGAAAAAAAGAGTTTGGTAAGGAGAAAAGTAACCTTATGGCAGCTGCGAGGCGAGAACACTGTAACTGCAATTTAGATCATTTTTGGCGTGTTTCTACTCGAAGTGAAGGTTCATAGTTCGTCTCTGAGGCGGTCTCAGGATCCTAAGTCCTGATTCTGGAGAGACAGAAGGCTGCCACCAAAAGCCGGGCAATGCTTGTCTTGAATATATGCTACAGAACACGAGAGTGCAGAAATAGATATTGTATATTCATCCAGCGGCGGGACAAAGTTACACAACAGATGTGAGGCCCAGTTTACTGTGAGAGGCCTCGCCTGATCACCAGCACATGTTTATTTCTGCTTAGGTTTGTTCCCTGATCCTGTTGGACTGGAGCCTCGGAGCGACGTAACAAAGGCCAAATCCATATTTACGCATGATGTGACTTTTCTACACACATTCACAAACACTTAGGGTTATGATGAACATGAGGTTTCTGATGATCAACATGTGAGACACCGTCCGTGTCCCTCTGGTGTCCATCTGTGACACAAGCACACGGACAGATCCTCCAATGCACAAACACAAGTACTAGAAAACGTAGTAGGGGTGGTGACGGCGCGGTGGATAAGACGCACGCCTTTGGGAGACCCGGGTTCCACTTGACCCCTAGATGCTCCAGAGGCGCGCGACCTCTGACGTAAACAGCAATCGTAAGTTGCTTTGGAATGAATGAATAAAGTGTCAGGAGTTACTCAAGACAAGAAGTCCATCGAACGTCAATCAGATGTTTGTGAAATTAAATTTAATGACGGCATTTGAATTCCACCACATTTATAGTTTTGTTTGCGTCATAAATTCACGTGTGAACGTAACAGCTGTCCCACGTGGGCCACCGTAGTGAATCGTATTCCTAAGAAATTCCCTGTGTTTCTCAGTAGCAAATATATGCTTCAGTTATTTTCTTTGACATGTTTACTTTTCTCCAACCCACTCACATTTGAACTGCATTTCTACCTGCTAAGAAACAGTATGAATATTTTTTTTTTTTGGACTCCAAGGCTCCCCGCTGTGCATGATGACAGCTCAAGATGACAGAAGACAACGTTTGAAAAGTATGACCTGTAATAACCCAAAAAATCATGTTGTACTTCCCATCCTCTGCACACTCATGTTCATGTTCACTGGCAGCTGGTTTGAGATGATTTATATGCACTCGAATTCCCACACGTGAATCCACAGAATAAGTATGGGAGGATCTTTAGTGCTGCATCTCCACATTGCGAAGTGAAATCTGACTACATCCCAAGAAAATCATTAATTGTGATCTCTTTGGCGAATCGTACTTGATGATTCACAGACACTCAGGTATGAATGTGGCGTCAACCGTGATCAGTTTGGCAAACCCTCGAATGTTCTGTGATGTGCTCGACTTTGGTATGAACCTGTCATTGTTGAGGTTGAGTTTGCCAGACACTCTGTACAAGCTTCACAGGACAAAAAGTACAAGCATTAAGTTTATTTCATAGGGAATCATGCATATCTGATGATTCACTGAATTTTGTGAATAGTTACAATCAAGGTGGGGTTCGACTATTTTATTACTAACATGGCATCCGCTCTTCTGCAGTAGTTTGCCAGGCTCTTGTATAATCTATAACTCTGACCACAGCAGCTGTGAAAGTAGAGAAAAAGTCGTGCATAAACATGGATCAACCTGACAGGGGAACACGACCAGCATATAAATCTTCTCCTCTTAGAGCCTGGGCTTTGAAGTCTGACGACAAGAACGGACCTGTGTTTTTCCACCCGGCGAGTGAAACCAAAGACCTGAGCAGATTTTGGGGAGGTGGTCGAGGACTCGTTTCTGCTGACCTCGGCTTAGAAAAAGCCCATGAACCGAACACCTCTTGGCAGGGTTGTTGTCCTCCGCGCTGCTGCTGGTCCTGGATGGACGGATGGATGAACGGGTGGATGAAGGGTGAGACGGATGACTTCTCTTGAAAGGACAGGTTCACTGCTCTTCAGAGGTAGCTGAGCTGAGACGACAGCAGTGACGCTAAGTGGCTGCTGCGAAGAGTCCTACAGAAATTCAGACGGAGGTTAATGGGCCACTTCACCCCTGAGTTTCCAGGTCAGATCTCAAGATAGACGTCAGTTTCTGTGACACAGACGAACCACAACCGACCCGACCACCCTCAGCTCAGACAGGGGGGGGTGAGACGTGGTCTTTCTCTTGGAGACAGGAATGTTAAACCTTCTGATATGATAAATTTAACCATCACACACTAGTGTCTTTAAAAAGGTCTCCCGCTCTCTGCTCACAGGCTGTATGGTGACTATGCTGATTGACTCCTCCATCTGCAGACCATAAAGGACTTTGATCCGCGATTTCATCACAACGTTGGTAAAGAAGTGAAGCAAAGTGCATCAACAGCCATTCGATAGCATCACTAAAGGCCAACAAGACTAAATAATACTGATTAGAACAGATAGATTACTGTTGGATAATCTGATTTCTTGCCTCGAGTGGTACCTGTGGGAGGGAGGGGCACAAAGATTTAAGAAGGGGGAAATATCACCATGGCAGGGGGTATGGAACTAAAGGGGGCAGCAGGTTGAGGGTAGTGGACGCTAACAGACTCAACAAACTGATCCGCAAGGCCAGCGGCATTGGGTGGATGGTGCTGGACTGTCGGTGGTGTCAGAGAGCAGCGTGCTGTCCAAGCTACATGACATCTTGGACAATGTCTCCACCTGCTCCACGAGATTCCACAAGATCGCAAGACTCATCCCTTCAAAATGCAGCACGGAGCGCCACAGGAAATCATTCATTCCTGTGGCCATAAAACTCTTTAACTCCTCCTCAAAGTGTCAAACACACAGACTCAGTCAGTAAAAAGAGACAGATATATGTGCAATATTATCTGTTTTAATACTAATGTGCAATTTTCTCTGTTCTAACCAGTCAATGTGCCAAATTCTCTGCTGGTTATTTTGTCCCAGAATTTGTGTCTTTAAGGATTGTTTCCTTTCCACATCAGCTCTACCAGTTCTCATTTTTAATATAAGTATTTAATTCTCATAACTGTTTATTATGACACTTCTATAATACTACTCAATACTGTCCACATCTACACTCTTTATATTTATATGGTTTATAGGTTAGTATCCATTCCAGTGGACCATTTCTGTTAATTCCATAAAATACTATAAATATCGCACCCCTCTGGATTTTAGATTTCTAGATTTGTAAATTTTGCTATATTTTCTACTTACCTTCTTTTAATTATTATTTCCATCCATCCATCGTCAACCGCTTATCCTGCGTACAGGGTCGCGGGGGGCTGGAGCCAAACCCAGCTGGCATTGGGGAAAAAGGTGGGGTCCATCCTGGACAGGTCGCCAGTCCATTTATTATTGTTTCTTTTCCTTAACATCTAGATACACAAAGTGAGTAACTGTTACAAAGAATTTCCCTTTGGGGATCAACAAAGTATTTCTGATTCTGATCAACTTGTTTACAAAAAGCTTAATATAAGGATTTTTTTTTTTGATGTGTAAAAAGCTCCCCTGGCCGAGTTCAATCGGGGATATTGCAATTATATCTGTCTCAAACCTCTTGGCCACCACATCACCAAGTAAAACCAAAATTGGCAAAAAACATAAAGAACTTTGGCTTCTACAAGTCTGAGTAAGTCAGTTGCCACAGAGGAACAACATTCGGACACGTTTGCATCAGATTTAAATAAATTAGTTTACTTATATAACTATTTCAGTGAATCGTGACTGAAAATGTCAAGATAATGTTGATCAAACTTCTAGAGATAAAATCAAACAAGAATAATTTTTTTCACTCACAATATGAATCAATATTAAGTATTATATTTCCAGGATTTTCCTTATTTTAAAGGAATATTTGACGCTGTGATTTCTACCATCTCACTGTCCTTTACTATTAACATTTTAGGAATTTCTGATTATTAACGATCACTTCATTTTATTTTTACACATGCCAACATTTTAACTCCAGAGTGTCAAAACACCCTTTTCATGAACTGCGTGCTGCTCCTCTCCTGCTCTGTGTACTGACAGGTGGAACATTCACATTCAGACCTTTGTGTTTTTACAACACGGTTCACTGCTGATTCTACACAGAAATACCTACGATGCATCTTCTAACTGCAATGGAATTTTAATGCCTCCTGTAAATGGATCCATGTGACATAAATCATCATAGTGTACTGCTTCAACATGCAAATACGGAACCTTAACATTCCACTTATCACACTGCAGAGGCGTTTTAGTCGGTGTTGCAGAACACGGGCAAAAAAGAGAGGAAAAGACCCATCAGTGTGTTCTAAATCAATGCATATTTTTGTACTTCCTGCATGATCCCCACCCCCCCTGCAGCCATCCTACACCTCAGCCCGGCCAGTGCAGGCAGGTTGGTGCATTGGCCCACACTTCAAAGCTTCAACTTTGCTTTTAACCAAAGTCTGACAGAGAGAGAGAGCCCCAGATGCTTCTTGTGGAAGTCCAGCAGAGTGCCAGGAGAAGGATCTGAACAACTGACATGCCAGAAAACAGACAGCCAGACAGACAGTCCAGAGATCCTGGTGTCTCCAAGCCGCTCAACACTCTTCTCCTCTCCGTGAAACACAACTCCTCTTTTGACACCATGATAGACATGTACAACTCGTAACGTGAGAAGGAAACACTCACTGCAGAGGTATGCAGATGGGAAATTTGGTTGTTTCCAAAGCCAAATATATTATTGGATTTCACTTTAAGCAAAGTTAAGTAAGTAGTACTTTTCTGGTCATGTTCAAAACTTTCTGCACATTCAAAATCTATTCCACGTATCTGTGTTCTCTGAAATTACAAGAATTAAGTCGTAATTTCGTGAGGATAAGTCATAATACTTTTTCTTGACATATCTATAGATATGTCAACAGCTGAAGGGTATGTGTAGCTATTTATGGTAAACTGCTCGTGTGGAAGTCAGGCTCGTCCACATGTGCTCAGTTTTACACCAAGCATAGCCAAGCATACTTTCTGGCTTTCTGAGTCTGACCAAAACAATACATAAGCATATGCAGGCATTTCTGGGAATGTTAAACTCACTACACACAAGATTTTCACACATTTTCTCTACTACATATCATTTGTATAGCCATTACAAATATATATATAAAACCAAAAACCTATATAACCCGACCAAATAATGCAGCACCCTTATTCACTTAAATGGGGCCACTTCATTGACGCAGCAGCAGCAGCGCACAGGGCTCAGGCGGCTCAGCTTTGCCGAAACGCAATGCAACATCCTCCAGCAAGTCTGATGGCGAGTCCAATGTAAGTGCACATTCCCGGCAGACGACTTTTGTAATGTGAACGCTGTATTTTGCTGTTTACCTTGTGATGTTTGTGGCAGAGGATAAAATGCTTGGCTACAAACTTCATCATCTCATCAGTACCTGAAACAACACGCCCTCACCAACGCAGCCCTTTGCATTTTTTTAAAATGTCGGGCCATTTGTGGTCTGGACGCCCACTTTGTACATTCTTTTTTAAATACTGGAACGCCTACTACAGTGTTGCATTTTTTTGCTTACAAAATACCCCTTTTCTGTTTTAGACCTTCAAACATTTAGACCCTAAAATATTCGTCCCGCACTTTGTACATTGTTTAAGGCGCTTTATCTTGAGTAAAATGTAAGGGGTGGGCTCTAAATGCAGATATGATGCATTGTAAATTAAGTTTGACATTTGCCTGGAAGTCAAACTGAGGAGATGAGCACCTCTGACTTGACCCAGAAACCCTACAAAACTTTATCATGCCATTATTGCTGAGTTTTCTCTATGATTTTGTTTTTATGACTACTTTAAAGTGACTTAAATGTAATAGGGCTTGAAAACCATTGTACTTGTACAGTAAGCTGTATTAAGAAAGGCCAATTTAAACACCTGCCTCCTGTCATTAATAGTCTGGGTGATTAGTGCCTTAATGATGCTGCTTAGCCTAGTTTCAGTGACATTTCTGGCAACCAAGAAAACCTGTACAGCATCATCTGATACGACCACATTGTTCAGCTGCAGCTCGGGTTTCCAGAACGTCACCTCTCAGACACAGCTGGACACAAGCTCTGCAGTATTTTTACCAGCCTTTACACGCACCTGCTTCTGATTCACACACACATGCTGTATCAGTGATGATCGCTTGCAGGTCGGTTTGCTCATCCTCCCAGAGAAACGTCCACAACAGAAGAAGGCTGAATCCACTCATGAGGAAAAATGAAGGCTCAGTAGATTCAAAGCCCGATCCGTTTTCAGGAATTCATCAGTCAATACTTCAAAGATGCAGATGACCAAATCCTCTAAAAATGTTAGTACTTGGTTGGCAAATGGCAGCGCTCATGACTTTCATGCTTTAAAACGACTGTGGTTCTCATCTTGGCTGTTTGGGAGGTTGTAGTGCATGTCTTGGAGCTAAGCTTCAGATTGTTTTAATGTGCTGAACTTGGACCTGAGTAGATTTTTCTGCTCCACTTACATTCCCTCTGGACTCTTACAGTGGTGAGCCTTGGCAAATGATTTCAGCAGTGTTACTACGCTCATGTGTCTGTCAAGTTTAATCTTAAAAGGGGCTCCCTCCATGCAAACTGAAACTAGTTCTGTAAATGCATGAATCATCGGCATCATTCTTTGAAAATTGTCTTGTCCTAGACAAGAATATTAGGGTTTGTTTTTTTAAGGGAAACTCTCTCTTCAGTTATCAAATTGTCCGTGTGTTGTTGAGCCGGAAGTGAAGCTTTCAATGGAATCCGAAAGGAGCAGATGTGATGGGCCGCTGTTGGCACTTGCCATGGAAACACCTACACGTAATGGCGTAAATAAGATTCTTCCTAATCTCACCTGCATCTCAGTGTGTCCCACGTGCGCACACACCTGTGACCACTTCTCACTCTGTGCCCTGATTCATGACAGCCGCATTAAAGTGTTTTAGGTTATTCTTAAATAAATTCTAGATGTGTGTTACTGGAAACAGCTGCCTGCTCGGAAGATTGATGAAAGTTCTGAGACTGAACTGTACAGTAAAAGCAGAACAAATGTGCTGAAAGTATAGACCGCACAAAAGAAGTGGACGTGTAGCCACTGTGATGTCATCTTTTGGTTTGTAGACTCCCGTTTTGAAGCCTTGAGTTTGGCACTTTGGATGTCGCCATCTTGGCTTTTCTGGAACCAAGTACCGCACATGGCAATATTTGGACGAAAGGGTGGTGCTAGCTAGCTTGGTTAGCAAGGTGCTTCCTTAATTCTAGTTAACTGGGATGCTTCCTTTTTAGCTAGCAAAAAACAGGCTCAACACTAAATGGACTTAATGGAGAAAATTAACAGCCTAATGAGCTTTTTCAACGGCGCTGGTGGAATTTACACAGTGCTGTCTGTCCTGATTGACAGGTCGCCATGGTAGCAACTTGTCGATCACAAGGCCTCTCCTGCTGTCTGGTCTATTTTCTTGTAAATGGGACCATAATTTACTAAATGAACATCATGTTGTATTGAAGGAGACTTGAAACTAGCGCCTGAGACCATAAACTCATCAGGAAAGTGTTTACCGAGGGAATACATCAGCTGAGAAGGAGAAACATTTTCTCATAGACTTCTATACAATATGATACAATTATACTTCTTTCTGCAGGCAGTGGAGTCGCCCCCTGCTGGCTGCCAGAGAGAATGCAGGTTTAAGTCTCTTCAGCATCAGCTTTGCTTTTCAGACCCAGGGGGTTCCCACTTGGCTGAAAGATGCTAAGAAGGTGCAAAAAAGTTGAATTATCTGTGTTCATCACAACAAGCGACAAAATATGACCCACTGCAAATTCTCACCATCGGGCTAAAAATGTAAAGTTTGTCCTGAGGGTGGAGCAACAAACATTATAAATGAAATGCAAATGAAATGACTAGCAGTATCTTAAACTAACAGCAGGGCCTAAGGACACTATGTCAGCTTGTCCATCGGCCCAACAAAATCATCCAGAACCAGTAATCATGAAATCTTAGTTAAATAAACGTCTTATAGTTGCATTTATAATTACTAAAACTAGTACTTAGAGATTGAGGTGCTGGGTGGCTGTGGCTCAGGAGGTAGAGCGGGTTGTCTGTTAATCACAAGTCTGGCACATATCAAAGTTTCCTTGGGCGAGACACTGAACTCAGAGTGGCTCCCCCTCCATTAGATGCACATTTATCATCTTAATAGATTTTATCTTGGATTTGGTTGTAAGTACAAACTTGCTGCATCCACCCGTTCAAACTGGACAGCTCTGATCTCAGCGACACACAGGTTTAAACTCATAGTCTTTTATTGTTCCATGTGTGAATCCTGTCAGACAGGAAATAGCTACCAGATCCATGTGGTGAGGAGTGAAAACATTACAAGCCGTGATGGCTGCATACCTCTTCGGATGCCGAGTGCCGTAACAGCTGGAAGCCAACCGTTAGCATCAAGTGTCATCATCTGTCTTTTTCTTTTTACGTCACTGAACGTGTTGAATGTGTTTTCAGCTCTACTTGCATTTCGTCCGCACAGAGGTGGCAAATGATTTCAGCAGATTAAGTGTTTTTATTTCCTAACTGTACTTAGGTAAATGACTTTTGTAAATGTAGTCAGATACTTTCCATCAGTGCTTTTAAGTCGACTTTCTTGGCCATTAGAGAATTAAAACATTGCAAAGCTGAGAGCTTGACACTCACAGTAATACCAGTCAAAGAAGAAATTATGTGTGTGTAGGTTTGTTTTACTATATTTGTGGGGACCAATATTCTGGACCTCACAAGTGTAAAGAGCTTTTTGAGGGTCAAGACTAGGTTTTAGGGTTTACATTGGAATTAGGTTAAGGTTAGGCATGTAGTTGTGATGGTTGAGGGAAGCGTAAGAGGTTAAGGTTAGTAAATGCATTATGTCAATGACGCGTCCCCACGAATATAGTATCATCACGCTGTGTGTGTGTGTTGAGGACATACCATGCCTGATTATTCACGCGTTTAAGACAGTGGCTAAGCTTGAGGTCTGCAGCAGCTGTTCTGTGTGTGTGTGTGTGTGTGTGTTGGAACAAAGTAATCATGACCGTGGTGATATTGAACGTCTGATCTGACTCACATACCCACACACACACCGACTAGACACATCTCATCTCATCATCACACACATCACCTGAAATCAACACAGTATAATATGAACTCATGCTAGAAGAACAATGTGCTGAAAAAAGTTGCCTGTAAGAAGTAAAGTGAATATGTAGTCAAATTTGTATACTTTTGTCAATATTACTCCCCTGTCACATGGTGCATTCAAGGATGACCCAACGTTGGGGAGTGCCAGTAGTCAAAACGCATCAGAAAAATCAAACCCAGAGGAAAAACAATGCACAGAAACACATTTATAGTAAAACAGATCATCTGAATTTGGTTGGTTCTTGCATGAAAAGGGCTGTAGTCTAATTATGTAATTACATAATCATCAATAAAATCCTAAAAAGTGAATTTGCGTGTGGCCAGCTTTACTGTAAACTCTGATGTTACCTTGGTGTTGCGACCTTTGTACACCAAACAATAACCCAAGACTTCAGGCAAAGATGCTACATTGCCACTAATCCCGTCTCACATCACACTTCCCAGAGGGCGGATTAGTTGGTTCTGTTTGGATCTGTAACCTGGAAACACGATGGAGCTGACTTCCACTGACTCTCCAGATCTGCCAATCATCTTTAATAGGTTGTTCAAGCGAGACGTCCACAAATGAATCAGAGACAGTCACACTACACTACTGCTCCTGCAACCAGTGTAAAAACAACGATGAACAACTTTATTTTCACAGCATTTTCCAAAGTAGCCCTGATGTGGTTTGCACGGATAAATTATCATAAATGAATAATCACCAAACTTACGTTGCATAACTAAAAATAATGATTATTGACTTTTTTTTTACACGAGAAACAAACCCGGTTCTTCTGGGTGAAAGTCTGTTTTTTGACCCAGCCTCTTGGGCATGGAGTTCAGCAGAGTTTCACAAGTTGCCACTGGAGTCCTCTTCCACTCCTCCATGACAACATCATGGAGCTGGTGGATGTTAGAGACCGTGCGCTCCTCCTCCTTCTGTTTGAGGACGCCCCACAGATGCTCCATAGGGTTTAGGTCTGGAGACGTGCTTGGCCAGTGCATCACCTTTACCCTCAGCTTCTTTAGCGAGGCAGCGGTCGTCTTGGAGGTGTGTTTGGGGTCGTTATCATGTTGGAATACTGCCCTGCAGCCCAGTCTCCAAAGGGAGGGGATCACGCTCTGCTTCAGTATAACACAGTACATGTTGGCATTCATGGTTCCCTCAATGATCCCCCAGTGCTGGCAGCACTCATGCAGCCCCAGACCATGAAACCCCCACCACCATGCTTGACTGTAGGCAAGACTCACTTGTCTTTGTACTCCTCACCTGGTTGCTGCCACACATGCTTGACACCATCTGAATAAGTTTATCTTGGTCTCATCAGACCTGGTTCCAGTAATCCATTCAGCAAACTGTTTGTGGGCTTTCATGTGCATCATCTTCGAAGAGGCTTCCTTCTGGGACGACAGCCATGCAGGCCAATTTGATGCAAAGTGCAACGTATGGTCTGACCACTGACAGGCTGACCCCCCAGGCTGAGATAAAATGACTTTTTAGTGAAACTGCTTATAACTTGTAGGCGCATACAACCAGTGACAAGGGCTTATAAATCGACACTGATTCATGTTACAGTGCTACAGGTCAGAAAGCCTGGGAACCGCTGTTCCCAAAGCATTGGATATTTTTATGTATTGCGACATTATAATTTATCATGGGAAATGATTTCCTTTGAAGGTAATCCAGTCTATGACAAGCCCTCATTTTTTTTTATCTACTAGTTACTCGTCAGTCTTGTCTTAACAAATCTGCATCATAATGCATCAAATATGAGTTATGGAAGCACAGTTTGGGAAGCTACTGTGTGGGAACCAGTTTTTTTTATATTCAAAAGTTAGAAACAGTAATTTGATGTTTGCTGTAGCTAATCTGGTGAATCCATGACAAACTTTCTCAAGAAATTCACCAAAATCGGACGACCACCTTTCTTGATTGTGCAAGAGACAAAACCTTATTAGTCATATTTTAATCTTTAGACAAGAGAACAAGAGTTTGGTGCCAATATGACTCTTTACATCCAGCAATTATTCTTTCTTTACCGATGGCCTCAGACCGGAACATCAACAACTCAAATACGCAGAGATGATCCACTGCGTGGGAGATGTATTTTTGTATTTTATCATGGATTCTCTTTCTTGATCTAATGATTATCTTTCACAGGTTGGTGGACTGCCAACACAAACCTCAGAGTTTAGTGTAAGTCCTCAGTGATTCTCTAGAACAACATCCTGTTGTAAGATGTCTGTGATGATTCTTAGTCATACAGGTCATCGTTATCCAAGGAAGGTTAAAATCGGTTGAATTGAAGACATTTTGCCTCTCATCCAAGGCTTCTTCAGCTCTGACTGACTCCCAGCTATTTAACCTCTGAGGCATTGTTATCAAGGTGATGGATACAGCTTGGTTCGTTATCCTGGGAATCCCTGCCATTTGACCAGCGCTCCTGGGGAAATGCCTCAAATGGCAGGGATTACCGGTTAGTCAGAACTGAAGAAGTCTCTTGGACGAGAGGCGAAATGTCTTCAAGTATTTTCAATCAAGTCCAGTTCAATTCAGCTCAATTTAAATCTTCCATGAATCCTGTTGTAAGATACAGAAACCCTTGTTTGCCATGTTTCAGTTTTTCTGCAGGAGACGGCACTGTGGTAATCTTCTTCCAACACGTCCTCATACCTAAACGATGAAATGAGTTGATTATCAGTTGTCCAGAAATTAAGGTATATGTCCATTGGAAAGTATGATACTGTATATATGACGACTCCCCAAAACAACATGTACGACTATAGGCAAGTACCAGTCCGGTGTCAAGCATTTTGAAACTTAAGTCCATTATGTAAGTCACATGATGTTTATCACGTGGTAAACGTTGTGAAACAGTCTAGTTTAGTTAGGTTTTGGGCAACAAACTACTTGGTTTAGGAAAATATTGTGGTTTGGGCTTGTACATTATGTAAGTCATCTACACAACGTTATTTAACTTCAAACGTGTCCCATCAGACTCTAAACATGGTCTCCTGAGTGAAAGTCCTGAGTTTACTAAATGCATGCACCCCACCAACTCCTTATATGGACATCCTTTCAGCAGCCATACCAACATGAAGCCTGATTCTGCTGAATGAATGAAGCTAAGCAGGCTTGCTGCTGGAAGAGGTGTTGGGGGCCAGTCGGGGGTAGTCTTCCCTGTGGTCCTAATAAGATCCCAATGCCCCAGTGCAGTGATGGGGATATTGTGCTGTAGGAGATGCCGTCCTTCGGATGAGACGTTAAACCGAAGTCCTGTCTCATTGTGGTCATGACGCTTGTCAGTAAGGGGTTCCCCGGTGTCCTGGCAAAATTCCCAACCTGGCTTTCTCCATCTGGTCTTCTAATCATCCCCCGTAGTAATTTTCTCAATCTTTTCCTCACTCGCCGTCTCAAGCTGATGTTTGGTGAGCGTTCTGGGGCTAAATGGCTACCGTGCATCACCCAGGTTTGGTGCCCCACATTGGTGGTGGTTTAGGTGAGTGCTCCCGACTTCGCTATATACCGTAAAACTTTTATTTGCTAAAATCCCTGAATTGAGCCTGCCTACATTTGGGACAGGCGTCCATATGGGACAGGCCTTTAATTTCTCTCTCGCAAAACTGAAATAGGCCACTGTGAAACAGTTAAATATGTAAATCTGTAAGAATTTGACTTGGGGCTTGTTTACGTTAAATGAACCGAAGGATTGAATTTGGGAGAATCTAACTGATCTAACAATGTGTACCATGTCCATACTGACACATTGATCATAAATTTAAACATTAATATTTGTATAACGATCTACGCAGCTTAGAAGCAGCTAAAGCGGGCGACCCTGTGGGATCTAACAGGTTTTGCACATCCAAAGAACTTCTAATACAAACAGACCAGGCGTTTAATGGAGACCTGCGTTTATTTGTCAAAATGTGTTTGCACACCAGGCCATTAAATGGGGTAGGCGGCTTTTCGGGACTCAGCTATTAATTGAAGTTTTACCTGAACTACTGTGGTGCGCCATCTGAAGTGATTTTTTTTCCTCTGCTGGGTATGTTGGGTACTGCAGCGTTAGAAGCTTTTAAACATCTTTGCTACAAACTATTAGTTAAAGTCACGGGAGGTACTTGGAGTAGTGGATGTCTTTAAAATGTAAAATGACTGATTAGAATAACGGTTTGCCACCAGACACCGCAAATATTCATTCTCCAGGTGAGCTCATTTGAGATTCATTCTTTCCAGGTGCCTAATGTTCAGTCACACATTTTCTTGTTCTATTTTTATTTAGCAAATGAAAGTATACAATATGAAATACTATCCATTTAAATGATTGTATCTATTAAGTATTTATTCTAGAAAACTCTAGTTCCTCATATTCCAAGGCCAAGCAGAACAGCATAAAGTCATCCTGGCTCATATACATGCTCAGCTGTTAGTGTTTGAGTTTCTAAGTACATCTACAGTCGCAGGGGAGTGAACGTGAATCCTCGAGGTCACAACAATAGACAAACACAGTCTGCTTAAACTAATAGCACTCAAACAATTATATCTCTTTTCATGTTTTTATTGAGCACAGCGTGTAAACAGGGTGGAAAAAGCACATGAACTCTTGGATTTAATAACGGGTTTAGGGCTTTGGCAGCACTCACCTCAACCAAATGTTTCCTGTAGTTGCAGATCAGTCCTGACAATAGTCAGGAGGAATTTTGGACCCTGCCTCTTTACAAAACTGTTTCATTTCAGCAATATTGTTGGGATGTCTGGTGTGAATTGCTCTCTTGAGGTCATGCCACAGCATCTTAATTGGGTTAAAGTCAGGACTCTGACTGGGCCACTCCAGAAGGCGATTTTTTTTGCTGAAGCCATTCTGTTGTTGATTGACTTCTATGCTTTGGGTCAAATGTCTTGCTGTGCATCACCCATCTTCTGTTGAGCTTCATTTGGCAGACAGATGACCTTACATTCTCCTTCTAAATTTCTTAAAAATCTTGGAATTAATTTTTCCGTCCATGATTGCAACCCTTCCAGGACCTAAGGCAGTGAAGCAGCCCCAAACCATGATGCCCCCTCCACCATACTTCATATTTGGGTTGAGGTTTTGATGTTGGTGTGCTGTGCCTTTTTTCCTCTATACACAGGGTTGTGTATTCCTTCTAAACAACTCAACTTTGGCTTCATCTGTCTACAGAATAGTGCTGTGGAACATCCAGGTGGTCTTTTGCAAACTACTTTTTTTTCTTAATCTTAGGTCTTCTGAGAGTTATTTTGTTCATGGTTAACATCAGTTAATGCTTCACGAGAAGAGCAAAATTAAAATTGGTGTGTGTTATTTATTGGACTCCAAGTTGGCTGACATCTGACTCCAGACCTTTTTTGTTTGAACAGTGTGTTAAATAAAAACATATAATTTTTTGTGGTATTTGTTTCAAGCAAACTATGTTTGTCTATTGTTGTGACTTAGATGAAGATCAGATCAAATTTCAAGACCAATTCAAACAGAAATCCACTTTTCCTGTGATATACAGTACACTGTGTGCACAATTATTAGGCAAGTGACTATTTTGACCATATCATAATTTTTATGCACACTTTCCAACTCCAAGATGTATAAAGTTAAAATCTTATTGGATTTAAGCAAGTGATGTATATTTGTGAAATGAGGGAGGGTGTGCCCTCCAGCCTCACCCTTCTTCAGCGAAAGTTAATTGTGAACAGACTCTTCTGTGCTTGTTGCGCCTTAGTTAACTATTCGCTACAACATTTTTGATTGTCAGGTGGTCACGCCTCCAAAGTTTCGCTTTGTCAAGAGTATTACATCCGTCTGAAAGGCATTTTACTTACGTTTCTAAGGCCACACCCTCCCTCATTATACACATCATCTTAAATCCAATAAGCAGTCGACATTATACAGCTTGGAGTTACTATGGTCAAAATACTCACTTGCCTAATAATTGTGCACTGTGTATTTACTGTTACTCTTCTTTTTAGGTACCAAAAGTCTGTTAAATTGAGAGACTTCTGGTTGTATGTGTTCAGACTGAAGCTACAGTAAACAAAACAAACACAATATTTTAGGATGGTTCCCAACAAAGAAAACTGATAATAAGTGAGAAAACAAAAAGTTGTCAGTGGGCCATAAAGACGTTTGGAAATGGACCACTCACTGTCAGCATCTGTAGACTAGAATGTCAACAACTGAAGTACGCGTGGGAGATGCAGCATATTTTGATATTTCTATGGAGTCTGTATTAATCTGATGATTACCCTTGTGAAAACCTGCCAACACAAACCGCTGCAGCCAATGGACTCTTGCACTGACTTAAATCAAAACCACTGGTTCTCTTGGTCGCTGATCCTCAGTGAAAGAGAAGGACAACTCAGTGTGACAGAGACTTACTAGTGATTAATACTCTGAGGTGTGCTTCTTTCTTCCTCTTTTGAACATTACTGTCAGTGAGCTAAGCCCTCTTCCCTGACTAAACACGCCACCTTCGCCGAGCCTACCTGTGCTTGTCTGGGCAAAAAGCAAGCGAGCACGTTGAGACAGAGAGTGTTACAGTGATGGGTGAAATACCTTGGCACAGAATAAACATCTTTTACACATAGCCCCAGGCGCCTCTGCACTGTTTGAGTGACTCAACAAGAAAACCTGCATGAGTGGGCGATTTGGCTTTTTTCTCCCTGTCTTTGATGGAAAGAGAGGCTACCGGCGGCACGCCCCTATCTGGTTAAGGTTTCCCTAGCAACTTCCTGTAAAGATTCTGCAAGAATTGAGACGCCACAGATGAGAAGAAAAGAACAGTGCTTTAAATGCTTTGACCTTTCGTTTGCCTTGACATAAGTTTCAGCTTTACAAAAGGTCACATAATCCTGTAATCCATTCGGAAGATGTTATCTTTTCTAAATGATGAATGGCAAATATCTGTAGCATTTGAGGATGTTCAAGTGAAGCCAGAGACATTTTGTCCTTTTTCAATATGTTTACATCAGTGAAAAGTCAAAAGATTATCTGATGGTAAAGATAACTGAAAATTAATGCTGGGCGTGCATTTTTATCGCGTTAACACATTATTTTTATTTTGAAAGGTTGTTGCTCACTGGCTCTGAATACACATGGAGTCAAACCATGGGGTCACAGCAGGGTTAGGAGGGTTATGATCAGCCAGTAAATCACCAACCGGAGGGAGGCTCCGGCAGACTACGCTGGATGCAGTGTGTGGGAGAAACAAAAACGAGACAAGCGATCAAACGCCACAGCGAAGCGGAGAGCTGCAGGCTGCATGCTGATTAGTTTTGGGGAAGATGTCGTTCTCAGGATGTTTCTTAAAATCACAGTAGTCGCTTGGCCCAGCGGGGTCGCTCTGCGCTTTCCGCGAGTAAACGGCAGGCGCTCTTTGGATAGTAACCATGGCAACGGCTTCTGTGCGCTACACAGCTGTAGCCTATTTAACTTATGTTAAAATTACAGGCTACATAACTTTACCTGATTGGCCTTCGTCTAGTTTTGCGGGGAGGCTCTGCCGTGTGAATTCCCGCCTGTTGATGTCCTGTTTAGTTAAACAGTAATAGAATCAGGAAACTCCCGCACAGCGAGGATCAGTCTCTCTTCTAATGATATGTGCTGTGCGTCACATACAAAGAGTTCATGACAATTCAACTTCGGCAGCTGCAGAAACATAGACTGTTTCTGCAGCTCCCTGATAAAAGAAAAATATTTCTGCTGATACCTGTAAAGAAAAAAAACCCACAAGAATCCTGGACTCTGATGATAACTTGTTTTAACAAGCTGGCCGCAGCAAACAGCTTTGGTTTAATATTTGATTTGATTGCATTAATGTTTAATTTGAGATTTAAAAGAAATATTTTATTGCTGCTGTGTAAAGGGAATACTGCTGGGAAAAGCACCTTATTTGTTCAAAGTGTTTGCAAACCACATGTTGTTGCACTTTTGTGTATATATAGCAGTACATTTAAATTAAAAGTACACAATACACTATTTTAGAATCCATTATTCTATTTTGCGCATAACAATGCGATTAATGGAAGAAAGTCTGATCTGCACACCGGCAACAGAGTTTGGTCCCCTATTGATCAATCCTGAACACTGCACCCAAAGTTTCTGTTGCTACTTGTTCGTACCAATTCTTTGTCAGCAGTATTGCAACTTAGATGCTGTTAAACCAATATTACTAACTGCAGGTGGGCTATATAATAAATGTATATAGCAGTAAACTGCTGCGAATTACTTACACTGAATATGTGTCTTTTAAAAACGAATAGGCTTTTGTGCAGCTTAATCTAACACACTCTTATTCTCATATCTACAATCAAATTGTCACATATGGAAGCATAGTCAAGACCGTATTACATACTCCTCCTGGCAGACATATTTTCCTTGTAGTCTGAAACTTAACATAATTGTAGGCTGTAAGCAGCCAAAGCATTAGAGAGGAAAGATGACCAAGTTTGTGCTTAGCTGTGATTGGTGCATTGAGAAACAAAGGTGGTGCCCATTTTTTTCTACTTTTTTTTTTTTACAACACTTTTGGTTTTCCCACCTTTCAATTTACTATTTTGTTTGAATAAAGTGGTGTAATCGCAGCTCAGCTCTTGAAAAATACCAGTGTGTTGAAACATATTATGCCACACATCTAATTATGGCCGATCTTTACACACAGGGTTAAAACAAACATTCAGTTCCATGCTGAGACGGCCATGCTTTGCAGTGAAATGTCAATAAATCAACTTAATTGTGCTAACCTGGTGTAATTACTGTAAACAAATAAAACCGTGGTTGAGATAGTGGCCTTTATCACATACCTGTGGTATTAGTGATGGTGTTTCTCAAAATTAAGAACACATTCCTCATAAACCCTGTTGTTCAGCTTTTATCTTAGATCTGTTCACACTGACAAAACAGCGCCCTCCTTCTATTTTTTTTTTTATTTTTTTGTCATTTAGCAATCGACTATATTTCCCACAATATCCAATCCAGTGCTATAGAGTTTAAATTGCGGTAAAGACGCCATAAAGGGTTTTGTTAGTTTAATTATACTTTCACAGTAAATTTGGTGGAGATGTATCGCAGTTGAAAAGCTAAACATCACACTTTCAGTACCACCATTGTTTCTGCCTCCTTGTCATTCAGTCCAGGGCAGAAGTTCCCAGAGGAAGAGCATTTTTGTCTGAGAATAAATGACGTCTATCGTGCGGTTCAGGGAAAAAGTTCCCACCTTTGTGATGTCGGGATTCACAGGCCTCTCTCTGCCTCGGCTGCTCTGTAATGGCCTCCTCCGCTCTTGTTCTCACATGTTCTCTCTGGTTTGGCTCAGAAAATGAATGGGCACTTCCTTCGACGTAAAGTGGAGAGCGGTGTGTGTGCTTTTTCCGGTGGTTTGCTCGGTAATCATCACCTCTCAGTTTCGGAAGATTTGCTAAGCGTGGTGTTTGAAAACCACTTACTGCATCATTTGTTCAAAGTCTGTCAGTTTAAATCTAGTAAAGATGGGGAGCCGGCGCAGAGCCACGGGGAGTGTTAGTGAGTGTGTATTCTATCATGTCAGAAAGCTTGTGTGCTCTGTTATCTACATGAGCACAATGTCTCAGTCTGCGTGCTTGTTCATGCACACTTCATATGAGTGTGGAAGTATTAATTTAGGGGTGATTTAGTTAGATCTGTTGAATTTATATATAACTATTTATATATGTATTTATATATTACAAGGAAATTTTGCAAGGGCTGTTTGAGGGTTACTCTAACCTTCGAGTAAAGGGCTGGGAGTATTGAACAGGGGAGAGCGGGGTGGTTTGAGCCTGCGGGGGAGTTGAGCCACCCCTTGTCTCTTGTCAACCACGGACAAAATTGGTTATATGGATGCGAAGAGTTGAAGAGTTAATCACTTTAATCACCCTGTGGTGGAGAGAGGCCCATGGAATATGTGATGAGCACATTTAAGATCAAAATATTGTTTTATATTCAAGGAGTCCTGATTCTTGTGTCTCAACAGTTACAGACAGGTTTGAGAAAATCTTATGCATGTGTTAGTGCTTTAGGAAGTTACGATATGAGGCATGACGTTACCGTTAAACTGCTGGATGACACAACTTTGTTAAAATGGCAGGACGGGGTAATTTGAGCCAAAATAAATTACATTACATTAGCCAAATTACATTTACATTACCTTCTTGTGCATTACTAAAATTATGTGACATTAAGCATTATTCATATCCTTAGACCAGAAAACATCATGTCATGCTTCTATAAATGAAAGACGGTCAGGCTTCAACTCCTGCTGTGGATTTGGACAGAGTAGTGGGAGAGGTAGGAAATGGGAAGTCCATTCATCAGGCAGGACGGCTTTAAAGCGATACATCGATATGAAACAAGCGGGAGACGTAGCTGCAATGTTTCACTACTAAACGCAATTAAATGTTGGGACCTGCCGTTTGAGTTTGCATGATAAAATGCCATTGATGTCACCGACCCCCATGTGGCTCGACTTGAGGGGTATGTTGAGCCACTTTTTTCGGAAAGCCTTATTTTAAAAGCAGTTTATTTTAGATCCAAATTAATTATCCCAGGGATGCACCACATCCTAAAATATATGTTCATATTTTAGTTGGAGACATTACTGTCATGTCCTCACTTTAAAGACACCTCAATTAAAAACCGGTTCAACTCACCCCGCTCTCCCCTACACATTTATTGTGTGCACAGAGTAATCTATTGGAGACATTCATACCTGTACATACTTTCCTGTGAAGTCTGTTTTACCGCAGCATTGGCAGCCAATATGGAACAATAAGTTAACATGAGGTACATGAGGACTTCCTAAAGTCGACTTCCTGTTAACATTCTTAGCCAAAACGTTTGTCACAACAAAGTTGATTGATTATTACACTACATTTTTGAGTTCTAGCACATAGTGTGATATTAAAATACATAAATATATACAGAGAGAAAAGTGCCACATGTCTTGTAAGTGTACAAATATAACATTATTGAGGTCAGCACACATCATTTTGAGTACATAATGAAAACCAAACAAGGATATATAGTAGGAGGTGTAGAATTTGTGTTTTAGATTCATAGTACACTGTTTGTAAAGACTGGAGACTGAAACAGTCTCTTTCATTCCAAGTTAGAAGGTTCACGTTCAAGTTTAACCTCTGACCTCACAATGGTAAAACTTAAAGAAATAACTTTGGCTCTCTTTGACTAGTCAAGTCAGAAATGTGCAAGTTTACGACCAGAAGGTTTCACTTGAACATGAACTAAAACAGGAAAATATCTAACAAGTCGTGACACACAGTGGAAACAACATACATGTTCATGATAAATAGGTTTTTTTACCATGCAATTCTTTGTCACAACTAACATCTAGTAAATGAACATATCTCGGCTGCTAATGAGAATAAAATAGGGGGGTTGGCCAGTGGTTTTTTCATTGGTCTTGTATATTTTATGTGTGTATACCCCTTACTGATGAATACCTTAATGTACCATTAAACAAGTGACCAGCATGGATTTTCGGATCCAAAATGGAGCGGGCAACAGAACACATTTTAAGCAGTCTTTGAAATAAGACTAATTAATGCGTATTTGGAATTGAAATGTGGACTCTGAAGTGTGTGGTTTTGAAATGGGACACGACTTTTGGCCCACCGCCGCCACCACTCACAAGATAGACAAATTAGAGTACTGATGACACTGAAATTACTACTAAGGAGTTAATTTATCACCCTGCTATGTTTTGGAACAGAAAGGGAATGTCTTGTGACGCAGGCTGCTTGTCGCCAGCACCAAATTCCGTCAGGTACAGGTAGGTGGGGAGCTTATAAGCAATCAGTGGTTAAATTTGATTCCAAAACAAAGTAATTAGTATTTGAGCGATGTCTCTGCAATGCCCTGCAGATAAACTGAGAGGCAGTAAAAACTCGTAGAAAACCGTTCACCCTTTTATAAAATGTTTTTTTTCCCCAGCCTGCCAATAAAACAGATTGTCTCCAGCTCCAGACTGTCTGTGGGAGCAGACTAACGCTAGACACTGGCATTCCCATCGCTCACAACACACACACACACACACACACACTTCATGCATCCACAGGTGGACACATAACCCCAACACATGTATCAACCCTACCAGTCTACACCACACTGCATCGCTGCCTCGCATGCAGACACAAACGCACATGTGTGCACACCTCACTGTCATTAGAGCGCCCACTCGCACTCACACACCCTTTCCTCCCTCTCATTATCAGTGCTCGCCGGCACCAAACGCCAGGTAAGAGAAGACCAAAGCAAAGAACCTCGTTTCTATCTGAAGCTAATACAATAACTACTACGTACGTCCTGTTTGCCTCTCCAAGTCTCTGTTCTGACCTCAGCAGAGTCTAACCACATACTGACTCCTCCCTGCAAGTCAACTGCTGTAGAAGTAGAGCTTGTATTATTTACTTATAACAGGGTCAGGACATGCAACATGAGTCAGACCATCACACTTATTATATTTCTTAAAAAAGCTAATCGTTTAACCAAATCATCGAGAGAACGCACTAAAAGAAAAGAACAGTCTCCAAATCAGCAGTCAGACCACATTATTGTCTCCACCCAGCCAGGAAAATTATTTTGATTTAAGTAGCTCCCCTGCAGTAGGTAATGTTTAAGGCTCAAGTACTTTGAGTTTAACTTTAAGCAGCTATGAGCTTCCCGTTTCCGTTCCAAACAAGGAAACTACACCTAACGTAATATTTTGAAATTCTGTATGTAGGTTGTAACTTTCCGGCATCACCTTGCAGAGAAGAGGGTAATAAAGTGGCCAAAATGCCAGGCCTGCTGATAATAACACAAGTTAAAAATGTGTTTATTTAGTTGTCTTGGAGTCAGCTCTGAGATGGACTGTCAGCCGTTTGCATGCCGGGATAAACTCTGGGACCCCAAAAAAGGGATTCAAACAATGTCACGATGTCTCACAACGACCATTTTCACCTAATAACATTAATAAAAAGCTGTATTTCTAAATAGAAGGTGCCATTTTCAACGTTTTGTCCAATTAGTAGCTGTTCTGGAGCTCTGGATTTAAATCACATGATCACCCTCAGCAGATGGAGATTGCTCAGTTGTCATGGCAACGGTTGGTGGGTGGCACGGCGGCCCCGTGGATGGCACCATGGCCTCACAGCAGGAAAATCCCAGGTTCAAACCCCGGCCTTTCTGTGTGGAGTTTGCATGTTCTCCCCGTGTCTGCCCCCCCCCCACCCAACAAAAACATGTCAGGGTCTTCAGTCAGTGGCTCTGATAAAAATCTGGAGTTGGTCCCCGCTTGCTGTGCGCCGGCTGCCCACTGCTCCTTTGAGAATGAATTTTGCAACATGTAAATCTGTGTGACAGTAAAGTACCTTCACCTTTGGATCTGACAATGTTCACATATCCGTTTTCTCTGAGGACTTGTGGACCCCGTTGGCCTAAAACTTGAGGTTTAAATTCATCCTCGGATGAATGTTCAATCTTTGGATCTTTAACATTGACCTTTCACTCTCCCTCACTAGCTTTCTGCTCTACTCGTGTTTCTTCCCTTGGTCTCGCTGAAAACCTTACACTTGTTCCCAGAGTTTTTCTGTCCACAAGAACAGTGAGATTTCTCTGCTGCCAACAAGACTAAGATATCTTATAGCGTCATTTTTGCTGGTGTAGGGCTCCAATGGTTGTGAAACGAGCACTTTGGTTAGATTCAGGAAAAGAGTATGGTTTGACAAAGCGTAGCTATTTGACACCGTAGGGTGTGAGAACAGGCTTGTTTTTCAAAACCTGATCAGAGGCATTGTTGTTGAAGTCTAACAAAATGATCATTGTGTTCTTGTGGTTAAGTCTCAGGGTGCTGTCACACCTGGATCGATCGGAGACGTTGGGCGTTTGGTGATATGTGAACACAACAATCGCACTCTGCCGAGCCGAGACCGCCTGGAAGAGGTGGTCTCGGCTCGATTCCATACGAACCCTGGAGCGGTTCGTTTGCAGTGAGAACACAGCCGACCCACGAACCGGAACAAATCGATGTGTTGCCTGGCAACCGACGCTAAAAGATCGCTTTTCAACAGCTTCGGCAGCCTATTTTGCTATTTTGTTGCGGTATGTTGTTGCGGTTGTATTAAGTAGGCTGCTGCTGTCGACAGAGCGTTCTCTTTTCATTTTATCCTGACCCTCTGTCAGTGTTCTGTGTGAGTGCAACATCCGAGATGTTGTTCGACTGAACATCTATTTCACCTTTGCAGCCAAGTCCACCGCATTCATTTTGTGTTACTGTTGTTATGAGATGTCCCCAATGGAATGCGACTGCATGAGGTAGTGACGAATGGTAAGGAAAGCCCTGAAGGGTGAGCGATTTGGACGCTTTACAACCGTGCGGTGTGAACAAAAGTGAATTAATTGATTCGGAACAAAGTACCTGTTCCGGAACAAAACAAATCGATCCAGGTGTGAAAGCAGCCTAATCATTTCTGGCTGAAACTAATGCAACACAGGCTTAAATAGCTTAAGCTTTGAATTAGGAAAAGCTTTTTCAGCTACTGGATTTATTAAAGTGTAAAAATGAAAATGTTCGCTTTGAAGAAATATATATCCTTAAAAAAAGTCTTTAATCATAAAACTGGAGAAGTTGAGTTGACTCGAGACAAAATTACACATTCATCAAAAGTAATATACTCCAGCTACCAGGACACGTCTAGTACTTGTTGCTGCGCATCACTTTCAACACTGTGAAAATTAAAGGTAAATTAGATGTTTGGATCTGCGGTTTTGATGCCTCAGAAATATTCAAAGGTGCTTTTGCTTTAAAGCTCCTTGTAACATCACAAAACTAATAGCGTTGTAAACTAAATAGATTTATTGCAGCGTTGTTGTACATGTTGATGAGACAAATTGGCTGAGGAGGTGAAAATATTATGTGTTTATGGTGATTTAATTTACTAAAATGAGAATAAAATGCTATGTTTGCTTGATCAGCAGAAAGAGGGTCAACCTCTTAATCCCACTTCATGTGAAAATGTCAGAGTTTGATTTGTGGCATGACTGTTCTCATTGTGCTGAAGTCAAAGGGCTGTTGTTTACACAGTTTGATTTAAGGTGTGTCCTAATAACTATTAAACATAATTACTGTCCCACAGCTTTCCACTGCAACAATGGCGAAACATTTTCATTTATTTTATGCAGGGAGAAGCAGAGAACCAAACCTTCACTTTAAAATGAACACCTGAGGGCTCTTTTTCCCCCCCGCACTCTGTCTGATTATGTTCAGACACATAGTGAAACTAATGAATCCGGGTCCTGAGCATGTGATGGAGTGCATTCAAGAGCTGATGTAGAGCAAAGGTATCTAAATGCACGCAGGTGGTGGTGGTGGATAGGACACATGTCTTTGGTGTGAGAGACCCAGGTTCAATCCACCAATGTGTCCCTCAGTAAGACACTTAACCCCTCGTGGCTCCGGAGGCGTGCGACCTCTGACATGTGTAGCAGTTGTAAGTTGCTTTGGATAAAAGTGTCAGCTAAATGAATAAATGTAATTTACTTCAGCTTTATGGTGTATATACATATGCTTTACCAGTTGGCAGGTGGAGGTGACCACTGAGTTACAGTGTTTAACAGTGGAATATCTGATCTGTTGGTGTCACTAGAGATACTGGGATTCATCCTATTACCATGTACATCTGTGGCAAATTTCATAGAAACTGAGCCAATGGTGCCAAAAAAAAAAGTGTTGCTAAAAAATGCCTCAAAGCCAGCTGGTTGTCCGAGCCCATCTTCACGTTCTAGCCTCTTGCTTACTAACCGTCTCAGCCAGCAAGTTGATTATTGGTCAAGAGTTCTGTCCTTGCTAGTTGTTTTTAGCTATCGACATTTACATTGACTTATTTAGCTGACGCTTTTATCCAAAGCGACTTACAACTGCTATACATGTCACGCGTGGCCTGCTCAGGGGCACATTGTTGGATGTGTCACAGTGTAAGACCATCTAAGCTAAATTTAAGCGACTCCGACTGATATTTGAACACAGCGCTGTGTAGGTCAAACCTGACAGACGTTTAATTTTCTGTGTGTGTGAAGTCAAGGCGTGAGAACACGAAGGTTATCATATACAGATCTGCCGCTTGTAGCCGCTTTCTGTATTCCGACATTTGCAAACCGCCCGGTGGAGGTCAAACTGTGTAAACGGCGACGGTGATATGCTGGTGTGTGCGTGCGTCTGATTTACTGTGTGTGTGTGTGTGAGAACGTGGAGTCTGTCATTTCACAAAACCACATGACTGGTGCTAAAAAGAGGAGGAGGGGGGTGGCTGTGTGTGCGGAGGGGTGGGGGGAGTTAAGACCACATTTGGATATGTTAAGAAGTCCTTGAAGGGTGGTTATACTTGTCAGATATACCAGTCTGACTCATTGTTTACGGCTCGCGACAAAGGCCCGTGTGTACTGTAGCCGTCCATTCATCAAGCTACCATTACTGATTAGGTCTGTGCTGAGTTATGGTGGGAACCAGTAACATTTCCTCCCTCGTGTGGACCCGGGTTCCTGCTGATAACAAACAACCGCACAAAGCCCTCGCGTGTGTACGTGCACAACAGGCTCTGTTGTGTTGCATTGTGGGGAGAACGGTGCATTTGAAGGCCCTGTTGCATTCATATGGGTGGTGGGGTATTAATAGATTTATGAGACATGAAGGACCCTTATATAAACCAGGAAATACACATCAGAAGGAGGTTCCTCCCAGTGCAACTTGCTCTATTTTCTATTCAATCACAGTCCATGTCAACACGTGGGCAAACTTTGAGTGTGTACTTGACTCCACTTGTGGGTTTGATGCATGTACTATTGTTGAACACAGTATTTCATTCTGTAATGTTCAAATAAAAGGAAATCATCCTTTATATTTTCATCATATTATATTATTTCCCACAGTTCCCACTCATTTTTAGAAACCAAGCTATGACCAAAGACTTAAAGTTTATATTCCTGAAAGTTTTCGCTTTAACAACTTAACAACAACAAAAAACAACTTAAATGGTGATGATCCAATAAAATTGGTGTTTTTCCAGGAAATGTCATGATATAAGAGGAAAGAGACAAACGGTGACATGGAACAACAAAGGCTCTTGAACAAGGATGTTGTGATTTTGGTTTTGGTATGTAGCATTTTCCTGTTTTATTCCTGTTGATGTCTTTCCTCGTGTGTTTTACTTGCTGTGATTAGTGTTATGCATTCGTTCCTTGTTTTCCTTTTTTTATTTTGTTAGATTTGTATTCGTGTGTTTTTGCGTACTTTACTCCCTGTGTTAATTTGTAGTGTTCTGCCTCTGGTGTCTTTTTTTCCTGTCTGTATTGATTATCGCTTGTGTGTGTTCGTCAGACTGTTTTTTTCTCTACTGGATTCTGTTTTTGTATTTTGGATTAGCTTTGGATTCATTCCTGCACTCCAGATTTGTTACACCTGTTTTGGATTGGTTATTCCCTTGGACTGATTACCTGGTTCAGTTTCCTTACAATCCACTGTTTGTATCTGCTGTCTGCATTTTGGGTCTAAATTCCCGGATACCTGGCTCTTAGTTTGATCGAACCTTAACAAAGGAGGGTTGTGATTACAAGGTCAGTGGCTCAAATCCAGAGAAGACCTGGGTGCCTAATTAGAAGGACATGTGACAAAAAAAATATTTTTTTAGGGACGTGGCAATGTCAGGTCAACCAGTCCACCACTTTGGTCCTGATTGAAAATCTCAACAACCATTAGATGAAATGCAACGAGATTCTGTACATTCATGTTCCCCAGAGGATGCTTCCTAATTTAACTTTAGTGTTTATAACTTATATTATGTTTATAACTTGGAGTGAAAATCTCTGATACTGCTGGACAGCCATGATATCTGGTGCTGACATCCATGTACTTTGGTGATGTTTTGATTTTCATCTAGTGCTATCAAGTTTTAATTTGTTTAAAGGACTTTTTCAATTAAAAACTGTGGTTTTTGATACTTAGATGTTTGAGCTTCCCTGTACAGAATGATGTGACATCACAACTGGTCTGGAAGCCAATCGTGGTCCAGTATGCAGCTAAGACAAGCATGCTGTGCAGTGCAAACGCTTGAACAATTGAAGGAGACATCTTAGTTAAACTGTAAAACAAAACATATTTACATATATCTGGATTTTTCAACAAGGGATTAGCAGTAGATGTAACTTTAAAAGGAACAAGGAAATTTTACTTTTTTTGTCAAATTGTTAGCATGCTAACAAGCTCAACTGTGACGTTCAACGTGTTAAACATTATTCAACCTGCTAAACATCAGCATTTCAATATTGTGAGCATGTTTATGTGAAGACGACAGCATTGAGCTTAACGCACCACTGTGACTGAGTGCAGACTGCAGGCTTTACAGTCTGTGTGTGTGCTGGAGTCTTCTGTGTTGATGTAGCCAACACATTTATTCCTTTTTTATCTAAGTAGTTTTATGGCTTATGATATTTTATTTTTATTGCTGAATTCTTTCAGAGCTAATCTGTTTGCTGCAATAACTTGTTTCTCTCCACAGGGACCAATAAAGTTCCCTCTCCTGCCTCCTCTAAGGCCACTCCTACAGGCCATTTCTGTAAGTGAGAATATTATATGTTCTTTCTCCATCTGCCAAGTCAAACAACCATTTAAACTGTGTAATGCATTAATGATGAAAAATGGATGTGTGTGTGTGTGTGAGCTCCTCTCTCCTTTTCCCCTCTGAATCTGCTGTTTGGTTTGGTCTCCAAGCACCGAGATCATGTTTGACGGCGGCTTAAGAACGAAACAAAAAATATCTTTGCACTGGAGGTGCTTTGGAGAGGCTGAGTCGTGTTTGTTCACCTGTGTTGTTCTGAGCCTCTCGGCTACAACAATAGCTGCAGTGTCTACCTGATATTTGGTAAGCCAGACTAATTACCATGAAGGAGCTGATCACATGTTCGGCTGCACTGCGGTGGGACATGTTTAGCTTTTGGTCATAAACAACAAACCTGTTTTTAAGTTAGTGAGGGTTTGATCACATGTGCAAATCTGATACATATTGTACTGCATTATGAGAGAGTGATTTAATTTACACGGTAACTGGTGGAGTTTAGTTACTGTAAATAAAAATGTACTGTACATGCAGTAGGTCAGTAATCAGATGTCTTCCCCGGACTTATTTGGGAAGCAATACGTCTTTTTAAAGCGCCATTTCTTCAGTGATCCTACATCAACGCACAAATTCTATAGTGAAAGCACACTTATGGTGATTTAACATTAAAGATTTTGTCTTTTTTTTTTTCTCTCACTTGCTTGAGGTGGGCTGGGCACTGTCGGATTAAAAGGTGATGTCACCTACTTATGTGCACCAATCAGGATTTAGCAACATTCTAGTTCCAAAGCGTAGACTTTCTTTTTCTGTTTGTCAGTGAGCAAACAGAAAAACAGTCAAATTTTGTGTTGGAAACTCACTTTTTGGACTTCTAGGGGCTAAATTATGTCAGTTTAAAGCAACATTATGTAAGATTTGGTGTTTCTTGCAATTAGGCGCCATCACAATTTCTCTTCCGTCTTGAATAAGGACAGCTCTCCACGTGTAGTCATTCGGCGTCTGGCCTGCATCCTTTCAGCTCTTTCAGTTCACGCCAAATAGTAAAAGCTGAAGAGTCTTGCTGGTGTGTGACGTGACGCTGTGAAGCATTTCCCTCTTCTTGAGATGGGTTTCCTGTGCTACTTGTGCAATAATAGGTGCACTGGGCCTGACCCATTCTTCTTATTACAAGTCAGTATACCATCAAAATCATTTTGTTGTTGTTGTTTTTTTTAGTATATGTGTAAGATGTGACTTCCTGTATCACTGTTGTCAGTGATACGTTGCCTGTCTGAAGCCTTCGTCAATGTAAAAACCTGATGAGGAAGCGGTTTACCCCTGTACATGACCAAGAAATCATCTTTCACCAGGAGAAATCTGGTTGGGGAAATCAACAAGATTTCAATTAAGCCTAAAAGTGAAATCTGTGGGAAATCGCAGTGAAACTCCACTGCAAGCAGACTGAGATGGGGACTAAAATAAAGTGGAAATCTGCAAGATATAACAAACCAACAGCAATATAATATTATATCTACAGCTCTTGCAAAAAAAAATGAAATTGCAATTTTTTTAATACCCTACAAGACATTAGAATTTCTCCTTCTAAACTACAGATTTGTGAGAGAAACTAGGTGGTTGTGGCTGGTAGCGGCCATCAACAGGACGGACCTGATTAGTGAGACACAGAGGACCGCTGGCTCTGCATTCCCAGCTGCCTCTGTCCCGAACACACTGTCAACAGCACATCAGCGAACCCCACCCACCCAAAATCACCCTCCAGAGAGGTGACACACATCCAGAGTCCTCCAGACCTGGGTAGTAGTTGGCAGTGGGCACAACATGTTCCTGCTCTACTGAAGGTTTTCTGAGCAAGACTCTGTGGTTGGTGAAGGGTGGAGTAAAGACAGTTCCTCCGATCAATAAAGCACTTTTCTAACACAGGATTATCATTAGCTGGGTGCTTCCTGTCCCCCCTTTTGAAGATCCCCTCTATGATCTTTGATGTTTGGAATCTTTTAAGAGTCTGTGAACACAGGATCCTTGGTGAAACTTATTTCAGGGAATTCAAACTCTTAGTAGTTGTAAATCCTTAACCATGTACAATACTGGGAACTCCAACACCAACTCATCCCCATGCAGTGCAGACGGTTGTTGATTGCTTATGCGAAAGACTTTGTTTGAAAGGGGGAAATCTAAAAAGTGAGGAAACATATTTAGGCCAACAAAAGGATTTTCTCCCCCCACTATGCCTTTTAAGAGGTCATGCAAGCCCAGAGCAAGTAAAGTGAGTGGATGCGGTCTGAAAGCAGAAATGTCAGGGACACATTCTGGACTGCTGGGTAAGATGAAGGGATGGAAAGGATTTTAAAACTGATTAAAACGAACCTTTCAAAGTAAAGAACGATTCCTGTTTTGTTTTTTTTTAGCCTAGTTGTCTCGGCCACATACACACATCTCCAGCCTTCACTCATCCATTCTGCAAATCTGACAACTTTACTGTCCATTACACTGACAACATATGGACTTCTCTGGCACAACAACACGGCGGGTAAAAATAGATTTAAAAGCAGGGACTGACAGATTTACAGCACATGACATCCATAACATTAGAGCCTTACAACCTACCAGACACCACATGAACGAACAGGTGTCCTCGCCAGTATTGTTCAGATTGTTCATTTAACCACGCTCTGTCTTCAGCTTGCATGCAGTATCCATGTTCAGGGGCTGAGTGTGCAGAACTAAACACTGGATTACAGGCTTCAGCAAATTAAATTAATGACTCTGAAATTGTTTCAGTGCCAATTGGAATACAAGACCAAGTTCCTCACTGAAAATAAGTCTGAAACAGTTTTGTTCGTTGTAACATTTAACCTCTGGGATTTTCCACAGTCCCTGGCATACATTCACACTCTGTGTTTCTGTCTGTTGATCATCTAACATCATGATATGCAGGATTCTTATCTAAACAATCACTCAGTACCACTTCTTCTTAGGAAGTTAGGTGTATCGGAAGATATGTGCCAAGCTTTCCTTTTACCTGTCGCTCTGAAAAGCTGTGAGCATGGAGATGAACAAGTCAAGCTTTGGTTCAGATCTGTTCTATTTCTTGCACTTTTGAAGTATGTAAGCTTCAGTTTGCTTGGATGTCTCAGGTGATGTGGGTTTTATGACACAACATAGATAAATTGTGTCTCAAACAGAGTGTAAAATAAAAATGCCTGCAGTATCTTTGTATATTTGCTGTCATGGGAGGGGAGGGTTAGTAATCAATGTGTTTTTTGTCATGTTGTAAAGAGGTGGTGTCATGCTTTTTGCCTTTTTCCCTCTCCTTTCTCTCCTATATTGATTTATATACCTTTTTTGTGCATGTAACAGATCCCGTATCCCACAGAAAACTCTTCTCTTAACTGCCTTAAAACAGCTCGTTTGTAGTCCAGCCACTTCCCTTTCATCCTTGTGACGTCACAGAAATGAAAGCTAAAAGTGCCTCATATAACACTCGCCAAGCAGCTACTCCGACACGCCCCCAAAAACAGCGGTAGAAAAACACATGAGCTGCAGCACACAGCTCTCCTCTCCCTTCCAAACACTAGCTACCCTCCAGGCAGTCAGTGGACATAAAGTTGTTACTGTGATGTAGAGACAGAGCTCGGTTAAAACTTTATGGATGAAAGATGCTTTTGTTACAGATTAATAAGGCTCAATCCCATTTCACCCCCTGCCCCTACTCCTTGCCCCCCTTCACGTCTAGGGGTAGGGTGTCTCGATTCTTGTTGCGATAGAGGGGTAGGCCAAAGAGGGGGGGAGGGCTACATAGCCCTTGAAACAGAGATTTTTCAGAGGCACACTCCAAACGGAGGGCTACAAGAAAGTTCCCGGAATACAAGTATTTTCTTTTTATAATTTAAAATGACATGGTTATTCTGAGTTTAATGTCATTTCAACGTAATATCGTAAAAAAAAAAAATTCAAAACAATTTTAAAAAATCGCTAGTTCAGCCGCCAGCATGTTGTCTTGTTAGCTAGCTTTGGTAGTAATGCAAGTAACCTGGTAATGAAGCCGTGCTTTTTATTTTTAATTGGTGACTTGTTAGATCGCTTGATGTGTGATATAACGTTACCACATAAGAGAGATTACCTCCGCGGTAGACGTCATATTGGAGTTGTTTTCAATCGTTGTCATGGAGAAATCCTATAAAAACTCTCTGCTTCTATTAACGTCAGAGCCATCGTCGACTGCTGATGACGAATCCAGTTCCTGAAGGGTTGTTTCATTTCATAGGAGAATAATTTCAGCTATTGGCCCTTGTAACTCAGTTTTAAGGGCCAAGGGGTACACTCGAAAACAAGGGGTAGGGGCAAGGGGTGAAATGGGATTGGCCCTTACTCACCACTCTGAAACTCTTGCTCCAGTCCATGTTGCCAGCCCGTTCTCATCTCGGGGCGTCATATTCCGACAATTTGAGAAAGAGTGGCAAAGCGTAGGTATTTGACGCAAAAGGTACGCTAAAGGGCGTCCGGTTCAGACCGGAAGTGCTAGCTAGCTACGTTCATGATAAAGGTGTTGACCGTCCCCCGAAGCCCCACCCTAACCACAACCATCCGAAATGTTAGTGCCTAAACCCAAGTCACTGAATGTGTGCACTGACTACATACATTGCACACCTGTTAGCCTCCCTTGTGTTGCTGAAACGTAGGAAACGGGGGCGTTTCATACGGACGCTGAAGGGTACCTTTAGCGTAAAATCCTTACGCTTTGTCAGGCCGGCTGAAAGCGTCAGTTATACACATTGAGATGAGAACGTGTTGATGTTGCTAAGCTGGTAAGGGGATGTCCAGCTGAACTGAAGCTGTGTTTACCAGCTTCTCACTGACCCGCCCTACTCTGCTTCTGATTGGCTAGTAGTCCTTAACTGGGAACTGCACATGTGGAACTCCCGACAAAGATCATTTATAAACAAGATGTTCACTCCATAGCTAAACCAAAGCTTTCAACACAGGGTGAAAAGAGGAGCTGCAGCAATGAGCAGTATGACAATAATATAGTGTTGTTTTTTTTTATTAAACCATGTAAACCTGTTCTGGTTCAACTCCTAAATAAGATTTTGAACCTGAAAATGAGCATAGTACCACCTCTTTAAGGAACAGTGTCGGGGCAGGACAAAGCTGATGTGGAAGGAGAAATGCATCAATGCAGTTTATTCGATCAACAGCTCCAATAAGAATACATGTCTGCAACTAGCCCCCTCTAATGGTCTAAAATCCTCTTAATTGAACATGTTTTTAAATTTATTTTGTTAGAATCAAAATGAATTTGTCACATTCCCTACTCAGCTCCAGTCTTAAAAACATGGACAGGTTCAGTTCTGTTCTCTAGTTGGCTGCTGCTGTCATTTGTTTTTTTTCCTAGTATAGGAGTGAAAGCCGATTACAGAGATAAACTACACCAAGGTGACGTTATTTACTACCCCCGTGTGCACCTTATGAGCAGCTAGAGGGCTGAATGAACATGGCTTCTGGCAGCAATCCCTCAAATATGTAGATCCATGTCTTGGATTGTCTTAATTTGAACTTCTCTTCCACTGCCTCCTTGGAAAACAGTACGCTGGGGCTGGGTTGTTTGATGATTCCCAGTTTAGATTCCATAATTCTCATCTCTTTATCGGAATGAGAGGAGTTAGCATCCCAGATTTCAAATGAACCACTGCAACACGTTTGGTATGCATATGCTTTTACTTTCACTCCCACCTGGCAGCTGCCTGTTCAGTGCCTCGCTTTAAGGGTTCCTCAGAATTTGTTTCCCTTCAAAAATTTAGAAAGGGAAACCTGATAGTAGAAAACTGCACAAAGATATACTTCTGCGTATCCAGTACTCACTGCCTGTCGACTTGGAAGGTGGCAGTAAAACCTTTGTCTCTTTCTTTCTGTCCGTAGAAACCTCTCAAACCACTTCTGCAGCATGATCCCCTTCTCTGCCCCTGATCCATGTTACACTGTCATTTCTCCAAAACTTTATTTATCCTAAAGGGAGTTCTTGTATGTAAGATGCTCTCTCTACAATGGTTTACTGGTAAAAAGTAGAATTTAAAAAAAGAAGGAAAGAAAATTCATTTCAGTTCATTTATTGATGTGAGATAATCAGTTACCCTCAAAGTGCTGTCTTCAAATTGTTCATTTTATCCGACCAGCGGTCAAAAACCCGAACCACAGACAGATTTTCAGTGGAGTACACCTTTAACTAATAAGGAAGTTTGTAGCAGCGGTTTCTGTAGTAGACGGACTAATGAGACGAAGAGGCCACGCCAGGCGAAGTCAGGAGCCTTGAAGAGTGTAATCTAATCTGCAGCGGGGTGGAAGGGATGTTCTGCCAGTCAGCCACTCTCTTATTAGGACATGTGGGACCAGCTGTTTGTTTGGTCCTTCGCCTCACTGAACACACGAAGAGAGCGATTCAATGCTTGTTTGGCTGCAGACGGTGCAGAGCCGAACACAACCTAACTCACAAACACACGGAGGTACACTCACACGCATGCAAACGATTCCCGGCACTCAAACAACACCTGAACGCTACCACGTACGCAAGTGGAAACACTACCCCGAATGCAGATCATGATGTAAACACACTCGTTGCGTGTTTGGCGGCGTCATAGAAACCACCTCTGTTTTTGCTGGTGGTGGTTCACTGCTCCCCTGGCCTTCCTGCTGGCTGCGAGGCCTCCAGGCTGATGAGAGAAGGGCAGGTCGTCACTCAAGGGCGGATTGGCCTGGCAACACCATGCTGGCCTTTCTGCTGAATAGCTGATTAGCTGCAGCGTGTTAGCACTTGTTGACCTGACTTCACATGTCAGCTATTCATCCTGATTGTTCAGCCTCAATGTTTTTTTCCCCCCTTCCTTTCTGAAAAAGTTTATTATATAATGCTTTCAAGGACCCAAGGTACAGAATCAGAGCTGTTTCTTTTTGACAGCAGGTATATGGAAACAACAATGAAGCAGGAGTTGGTCACAAGAACACAGCAAACCATGAAATGTCTGCAAGTTCATTCAGTTTCACTTGAAAGCTACACAATTTTTATGCTGTTTTGCTGGTTGTAGTTTTGCAAGAATCTCGTTGGTCCTTTAGTATTTTGTTTCATGTTCACTACAACCTGACAGACTGACATGTTTCATGATGGCATAAGCATATCATGAGGCAAAGACATCATCTGTGATTTAGTATTGATCAGCGTATTGGTTACATCAGGATAAATATGGGTTGTTGCTCCTGTTTTGACAGGTGATGTTGGACCCGTACACCCAGGAAACAGACTGCTTCTCAAGGGAGTTTTGTTTAGAGTAGTGATCTTAATCTAAAGATTCCTGTAGTATCTCTAGTATCTGCCAGCAATCATCTTTTGATCAAAACAGCAGCGCTTATACAGAGAGAATTAGACATGTTAATAAGTTCATCAGTACAATTTGCAGGACTCTTTTCCAGTTTGACTGCTGATTTGGAAACTAAAGCACAGCACTGGTGGCATCAGATGTTTTAGTACATGACTGTAAAAAGCCTATGCTTAGGCATTACTGCCAGTCATTTTCTGTGGTGTTCAGGTTGGTTGACTTTAATTTATTGTGCAGATTTCATTTCCATCAAAGTAACCTTTCATAGACTTAAAAATGGGCCTTCAATGGGTGATCCAACATTTTGTTTGTTTGTTTATGTTTGTGTTGTCCAAGTTGTGTTATTGTCAGGTGCTGCTGCGGTTGTAAACTGTTCAAAATCTCTCCTTGGTGGTGCATTCAAAAAGAAGTCATTGCCAGCCGCTCAAAGCCCGTGCATTAATAAGCCTGAGAAGACAAACACAGCAAATTTAATAAAAGTATAAATCAAATGTGGCCTTAAATGTCTTTGACTAACAATATGGATATTTTTCACTGGTCGTAACAGCAGCACTATGGAAGTTAGAACAAGATACCTTTTGATTAACTGAAAGGTGATAACTTTTCATATTGAAGGTTTACTTATCCCAACAGGTTTCAGTTATCTTTAAGGTCATCTGAGAAATGAATGGACAACAATGGCTGCCTTAAACATATGAAATCAACCCAAAAATTCACACTATGCTTTGGACAAAAACGTACAAAAATATAGCCAAGGTGCTAAAAAGTCTTCCCTGTTATTGATCATGGCTGAATGTACAATAAGCCATTTTCTTGTTTTAATGCACAGATCTGAAGAGGCCTCTGTATTATAAACCCTTTTGGTTAGTGTGTAAAAGTATTCATTTCTTATTGGTCCCAAAGGGAAACTTATTGTCTGCATTTAACCCATCCATCCAGCCGATGTGCGCTGCCCGGGGAGCAGTTTAGGGGTTCAGGGCCTCGCTCAGTGGAAACTTCGGCAGTGGACCGTGTTGGACTCCAACTGGCGACCCTTTGGCTCTCCAGCCAAGTCCCCACAGACTGAGCTAATGCCATCCTTCAAAGCTGCACACACATAATCACATCAATGAAAGCATGTAGGCATGCACATAAAAGAGACACATGTATGCATTCATGCACATACACATCCATGCATGCAAACCTTTGCGCACACACACACACACACATGCTCCCGACTATATATTAACCCTGACACACACACACACACGTCACACAGATCTAACACAATGTATACATTTTCCCGAGAGCTCCCCTCTGACGCCGGCTGAAAATAGCTCCATTTTGTCGGTGTGTGAAGTGTCCGGGCTCTCGCAGCTGATTGTGTGGCCCAGAGAAGGAATAGTGTGAGGCTGTGAGATGTGACAAAAGCGCCGCACGCAGTGGGTGGAAACTTCTCTTAAAGTAAAATTCCACCCACTAATCTTCTTAGATATCTTCAAGTGTTGAAGCTCACTCTCAGCTGTGGGCCGTACGTGGGTTCAGTCTGTGCTGACTTTTAGCTGCTCTGCAGACATTTAATTTTAATAAAGCATTAGAAGCAGGAGTTGCAGCTTGGAAAAACATATTCTTGAATGTGTATTGTCTTGAAAGGTTATTGGCAAAAGAAGAATACTGGTCCAACAAATGGTGCTAAACTGCAACTTTTTGTTGACACCAAAAAGTGTGTCTGCCATCGACTCCATCCTGATATACAGTTCGCCATAGTAGCAACTTGTCACTCACAAGGTTGCCCGGCCCTAAAGCCTCCCCTGCTTTCTGGTTTATTTTCCTCTAAATGGGGACCATAATTTACTAAAGTTGTTTTTCCATTACTGGTACCAGCTCGACTCAGTTTTGGCCCGCCGTCCTCCGTTTTCCGTTGCAGATAGCACCCAAAGATAGAACCCGTCAATGTAGCTGGTCGTCATAGCAATGCCACACACAACTGCCGTGAAGTTATGTTAAACGGCGACCCACAAACAGCTGTCTCTTGATTTAAGTTAAAACATTTCAACATCATTTAGAATGTAAAGACAGATAAGCGGTATGAAAACCTTCCAGCTGTGTGACGGCGGAAGCAGAGGGCTCTGTGAGCGGTCGGCTGGCTTTCACGTCACATTTTAGTATCGCCTCAGCTCGCTTCGAACCTCGACGGAGGTGATACGTAAAAAAGTAGGGGTAGGTTACAGGTACACCTTTTCCCCGTTGGAAAACCAAAACAGGTGAGTAGAGTTGAGGCGAGTCCAGCTGGTACCATGAGCGTGGAAAAAGGGCTTAAATGAATCATGCTGTATTGGAGAAGACTTGAAACGAGCGACTGAGACGATAAACTCATCAGGAAAGTGTTTATTGAGGTAATAAATCAGCTGAGAAGTAGGGTCATTTCTCATAGATTGCAATGCAATATGACTTGTTTTTGCAACCAGTGGAGTCGTCCCCTGCTGGCTGTTAGAAAGAATCAAGCGGGAAGCTTCCAGTCTACAATATGAAGCGAATGCTGAAGTCCCTGAAAGCTGCATTCTGTTGAAAATCCAGCAGGGGGCGACTCTTCTGATTGAAAAAGTCCAGCTGAATAATACCCCAGTAAACACTTTCCTGATGAGTTTATGGTCTCAGTCGCTAGTTTCAAGTTTCTTCTTCAACACAGCATGATGTTCATTTAGTAAATTATGGTCCCATTTATTTTAAAATAGACCACAAAGCAGAGAATGTTTCAGGGCGGGATTATCTATGATTGACAAGTCGTTACAATGGCGACCTGTCAATCAGGCTAGACGACTTCGACTCTGCGTAATTTAACCGCGTCGAAAGCATCGGTGTAATCACTTTCTAGGAGAACATTTAGTTTTCAGACTGTTGTTCTCTGGACAAACTTATCAGCCTGTTAAAATGACAGTTAACCTGAGTTACAGCTGCACCTAGCTAAGCTAGCTAGCTAGCTCGCGACACGACCGTTAGCTCCGCCCGTATCGTCACTTCCGGGCACTTCCTGGTTGCAAAAACTCGACATGGCGGCGCCCTATCGGCCAAACTCGAGGCTTCAAAACAGCAGTCCACAAACCAACGGGTGACGTCACCATGACTACGTCCATTTCTTATACACAGTCTGTGGGAAAAAATGTAGGTTTGAGGCCTTTGCGCAGTGATTTCACTTTTCAGACCCAGAGGTTTGTGCTTGGTGCCAACATTTGCTACACAAATAAAAGAAGTAGCACTAAATATAAAGTACATCTGCGACTGATGGGAATGGATCGATGGATTAACCAGCAAAATGATTTAGGTTTCCCTTTAAGAGAGAACACCTACACACACTGTTAAATATATACACACACCATATGCAGACAAATACATGCAAACACCACAAATGATCGTCAAACATTGTCTACATGTTCCTAGTTCTTTGTTCCGGTTGTGTGTGTGTGTGTGTGTGTGAACACAAGCATTTGTTTGTGTATGTAAGAGAGTGGGTTTGTGATCATGTACGTGCTTGTGATTGGGAGGGTTTGTTTTTATTTTCAGCTTGTGAACAACGGCAGCTGCATGCATCTATGATGAAACGCCGCGGGGGTGTAAAGTGTCTTTGCACAGCCCAGAACACTACAGAGCAGCACCATCACTTAGTTAGCTGCAGTTTGATTAGCATTGTTGCTAAAGCGTGAGAACGTCCCGCCGGTGTGGATGTGTGTTGTCCTCAGTGATCCAAACTCACCCCATCCTTTCATCTGCCTGTTCTCACGCCTGTCACGACTTCCTGCTCACACCCAGCTGGCCCCGCCCACTTCAGACAGCCTGCCTGCTCGCTCATCACTGCAGCGTCCTTCCCTTTAATCGTACCGCCCCCCTTTAATCGGTCTGTGTCTTGAAGAGGTCGTTTTACATTATACACTGTGAAACGTCCTTTATGTGCGGTGTGTTTTGTTGTGAAAGGCCGTGCATGTGTTTGTGCACAGTGTGGTGAGTAAACAGAGCAGAGTTTGACGTCTGTGGGTAACCAAGACACTGTACTTTAAGTAGATGTTGGTATAATTAACTACAAACGCGTTTGTAAGTGCAGACAGTGAGTTATTGTGTTTGATACGTATTTACTTTGTGATGCATTACATCATCCTGCATCTAGACTTGAAATTGCTTTGATTGGATCCCTAAACCAGACAGAAAAATGTTTAAACTATCAATGTGTGTGCACAGAGAAAATGATACACACCTTTGCAAATATTGTTTACTAATTAATTTTTGTAATACTATTTTTCTAAGAGTTTGTTTTGGTGTATTTACTCATCTTGAATATTAAATTGCGACTGTTTTGCAAATATAGTGGTAGTATGCATGACAAGTTTGGGCTTTCTAAAACCACAGTAATTAATTATTTATTCCGTTTACTGCAAAACATACTATACTTTGCAAATCTTAACTCTTCCGGCTTTTCTAATTAGTTTTTCCTGCCTTTGTTTGTTTCATGTTTTCTTATTATCTTGTAAAGTTCAAACACAAAACACTTGACACAGAAACACAACAAATACAGTCAACAGAATAAAATAGTGTTTAATTTTTAATATATTTTAATTTTTTTAACACACTTACTGTTTTATTTATTTTATTTTAATTTTTAATATATTATTTTTTATAACACACACACTTACTGTTTATTTTATTTTAATTTTTAATATATATATATATATATATATATATATATTTTTTTTTAACAAACGCTTTGATTACTTTAAGCTTTAATTACTTGTTTAATGAAATGTATGGGGTTGATTGTTATGTAGTTTGTATGTTGCTTTGGCAGTATGTTACACATTCATGCCATTTAAGCTCATTTGAATTGAATAGTAAGAGAAAAACATGTTACATATAAACGCTTAACCCCAAACATTACGTAAATGATGATGTTTGACAGGTAGTGTGTAACATGGCCCAAGAGCCCTTGGCATCAGTTTTGCCCTTCATGGCGTTTTTCCATTACAAGTACTCGCTCAACTCGCCTCAACTTGACTCAACTTCCCTCAGCCGTGCTCCGTTTTCCATTGCAGATAGTACCCAGAGATTGTACCCCTCAATGTAGCTGGTTGTCATAGCCATGCCCACACATCTGCCGTGAAGTTATGTTAAACGCGACCCACACACACCTGTCTCTTTATTTAAGTTAAAACGTTTGAACCTTCCTCAGAATGTCAGATGAGCGGTTTGAAAACCTTCCAGCTGTGTTTTCCTCTGCCGTTGTTGCTGCGGCGTCTGTGTGACGGCGGGAGCAGAGGGCTCTGTGAGCGGGCGGCCGGACCCTTGCGGAGCTCCTCAACCTCGAAATCTTTCAAGCACATTTTGGTTCCGCCATCACTTCTCCTAAAACTGTCAACATTCGAAATCTACACAGCTGATTTCTCACCTCATAACTTCTCAGAAGTGGATTTAGTGATGAAATAACATGAAAACTGTAAAATATAAAACTTTCTGTTGCTGGCCTCTGACCTCTCACAATGATGACGTAGTGAATAGTCACGATTCTCTCTGACCAATCAGCAGTCTGCTGTGTTGTCACGTCACGTTTTAGTATCGCCTCAGCTCGCTTGGAACTTGACGGAGGTGATACGAAAAAAAGTACCTGGAAGCAGCTACAGGTCCAACTTTTCCAAACTGGAAAACCAAACAAAGGCGAGCAGAGTCGAGGCGGGTCCAGCTGGTACCGTGCAGTGGGAAAGGGGCTGTAGTGTAATTGAGGTGGACTCAGGTGGGTCAGAAACCAGACTGGTGTTCAACATTGATTCTTAGTTAAGTCACTTAATTTACACGACTCAAGGCACGTAAGTAACGTAGTTATTTTAACCCAAACAGTAGTTCCGTTGCTTAAACCTAAATTCAATTCAATTAAACCAAATTGCAACATTTCACAATGTTAACTGCTAGTTTCCACTAGTTTCCAGTCCTGTTAGACTTTTTTATTCTTGCTAAATTCACATGCAAAAACTAAAATAACGGCAACACATGGGGTTAGAAAGCAACGCCAAGGGGTCTTGCCCAATCGTCCATTTGTACACACAAATACAACATTTTTGAATATCTGCTTTTTATTGCAAACCTGCTGTCAGTTATTGACACATTTCAATCTGGACCAGCTGACCGTGACCTTCCCTGGTGGCGTGGCAAAAAAAAAGAAAAAAAAAAAGGAAAGCATCATAAACATTTATAACCACCTTTTTGTTTTGTTTTTATTGCAGCACTAACAGTATCCCACAATCCTTCACTTCAGAGATATTTGGATGCCGTTCTCATCATTTTTATCACCTCTCTCTCTCTTCTTTCCTGTGAGAGACTGACTGCATGACTCATTGTTCTGAAGGTGAGAAAACGAGGGAGAGATGACTAAGTTCACGAGCAGACGTGCAGCGACCGCGTGATTTACAGTGTGCAACGTCTTCATGCAGGCAGACCCTGCTTTATTACTGTGTGACCCCGCTGCAGTTTGGAGGGGCCGAGGCTATCATTAGCCGGACCTTTGGCCCCTCCCCTTCACTTTGCAGAAAGCCAGCCAGCTGCTCCCACACACCCTCATTAGCTCCAGTTCATCTCGTCTCCACTTTACCTGCTGGTCCTCTTATCGCAAACTCCACATAAGCAGCTCCCTTTAACCTTGCCCCCCTGTCTCTCCCCCGCCTCCCCCAATCTTAATCTGTCTAATGTGTGTGTAAATAACGCTTGCGTGGTCCAGATAGCTTTTGTTTTACCATCAAACAAGCCCCGACCATGGGAACCTGGTCATTAATTACCACGTGATTCATGGTTATGACTCTGTGTCTCGTCTCGCCACTAGTCTGTCATTAAGACTTTCCCAGACTTCCCATTCTGGTCTCTCCCTGCTAACAGCTCACCCACACCAGCACTCAGCCCTGCTAAATCATCACCACCTCTCACACACAATGTCAGCACCTTCTCTTCCACCAGGAAATGCACACTTGTTTCCAGGCACATTGCAGCTACCACGATTATTCTAAAATAAAATGGGGAAATGAGGTCATAGTGGCTGCAACATTATAAACCTGCAGTTACATGGAGGTGAATTACTGTGATAGTTTTTTTCAGAATACAATAATGAAATGGTTAGATAGGTCTAAAGCTGGGGGTCCAGACCCCCTATGGGCTCACAAGGTAAAATTTAGGGGTTGCAGAGACATTAAGGAAAAATAATGCATCTAATTTTCCCCTGAATTATTGTCACCTAATTTAAATAAAGGGGTTTATTAAAATGTACATTCATTTGGCACATCAGGTTCAGTTAACTTCATTTACTGTTTGAGACAAAGTCATTTTGTCAACATTAGTAAAGCCGTTTCTTTTTCTCAGCCCTGGTGTGAAGTTGAGATGATTTAATTAAAACTCCTACAGTTTAAATGAGCAGTTTTGTGTGTGAGGACGTTGTAGCCTTGTTGTTTGATTATTTTGGGTTCACGCGTCTAATTTACACATTGCTGTTTTTTTCCTGTTGCGTGGAGGAACAGTGAGGCGGCTGTCAGTCTGTCAGTTGCTACGTTCAGTTTGAGGTTTGGTAACAGCTACAAAGTGGACGGGGATAAAGCCAAGAGGCTGGCAGGAGTAATCTTACTGCCCCCCCTCAACCACACCACCACTCACACTGTATGTGTTTCTGCATGTGTCTACAGTATGACTGTTTATGGAAGCTCACTAATGACAAAACCAGTTGGTAAAAGGAGTGAAGAGCATTAACTCGATTTGAGAAGTACATCTGAGGTTTTCAAAGTGGAAGGCAGGCCTTCCCAAAGGCGCCCCAAGCAGTTTCTGAAGAGGCTGGAGGCTATTATTAGTATTTACATTATTAACTAATATTAATATTAGTTATTCCATTAGCATAAAATAGCCTGAATGTGTGTAATTTGGTTAAGGAGAGTTCAGAGATAAAGAGGCCCCTTTTTCCAAACTAGGTCTGAGGGGAGCCTCACAGTCTTTTAAACCCTGAAGTGCATCAAAGTGTAGAAACGATATTTTTCACAGTCAATTACCCCAAAATGTATTAACATTAATTTGAATAATTAATAAATGTTTAAGTCACTTTATTAATCACAACTGGCAACATTTCACTGGTTCAAGCTTCTCGAATGTGACAAAGACGTCACTCTGGGCTCAACTATGAGCTGCTTCTTTCGCTATCGTTGTGATATTTTATGAACCAAATGATTAATTAGGAAAATATTGGGCTGATTATTCAAAATGAAAGCAATTGTTACCTGCAGCTCTACTTGAGTATGAGCAAAAGATTGGAATATTTCTTCCACAGCCGGACAGGAAGTGAGCACAAAAACAAATTTCAGAAGGAAGTCAGTCTGAGAGTCGGGATATGAGGGCACACAGGATCAGATTTGTAAGTGCAGTTTTGAGGATGCTGGAGGAGTCGTGTTACTGGAGCTGCACGCTGTCACCTTTAACAGTTTAAAGGTGTCAAGTGCAGACTGGGAAAGTGAATATGCCTTGCATGTTGATTGAACATTTGCTTTTTTCTCATTCAGTAGTTTTGGCGTTACTAAACCTCAATAGATTTATTCTCTGTGTGTGTTTGTATACTATAAGACTGTAAAGTGCTTGGTGTTTTTCTGTGTGGGTGTTGCTCCAGCTGCCCCAGACTGTAACTTACTCTACCAACCGGCCTACGCACACGCACACACACCCTACTTGACCCCCTCAGTCTAAACAGTTGCTCACACCACTTCACTGGCGGCGAGAGCAGCCAGACTCTGACTGTAAACGTCCTGCTTGATGATCAAATGATATTAGCAAATAAATCCCGGTATCAGGTGCATTGACGTCTCACTTTGCATAGATTTTGAGGTCCCGTTGTCCTCGTGCCTTGTGTGTGTCAGTGTGGACAATGAATCTCTCCACCCTCGTGACATTATCACACTGATTTTCAGCTGCGCGTGGTGATCTCAAACCGCTTTTGAGAGTCTTAAAGTAAGATTTAGAGTTTAAATGTTGCAGCGTTCAAAATGCCCTTTCAGTTTATGTTGTAACTGGTGTTTAACCAGTCGACTTAATTACATTTGCTGGGCTTTTGTCAGGTAATGGCTCATTGGTTTTCTCCTAAAACCACAAATCCCAGGGGTCTCTCTAGAGGTAAAGTGGTTGCAGTGACAGATGGGACAGTGGTGAAGTCTTCAGACCGCCAACTCTGTACACGGCAGCGGCGTGCGGCCAGGAATCTGGGGCCGAGGGCCAACAACTTAGTTTATCGCACACACATTTAATATTCATGTATTTATCAATAATCAGGGTCATTAACGATTTAAATAAAACATAATAAGTCAGAGGGGATTTTGATTTAGACTGCACTGTTATTACAGTAGTTGCTGTTTTGTTGTTTTTCCTTCTGAGGCAGTTTTGTTTGAGGTTTGCAGATTTCATTTAAAGCCTGTTTCAAGACCAGAAGAGTTATTAAAGCATGTAAGAATTCTAAAAGTCCACTGGAGGGTCACAGAGGGCATTTTAATCCCCTCTTTAAGGGTCAGCATGCTTTAAAGTGCTTGTGAAATGGCCCCCACACACCTCTGTAATGTCAGAATCAGGTTGCATTCACCAACTTTCCTAAACGGACAACCACGTCCACTTCATGCAGCAATTGGTCAGGTGTGTGGAGTTGAGGGCAGCGGTTCGACTTCTCTCTTAAGCTCTTGTTTTCACACAACTACTCGTCACTTTTCACGTGTAACATCACAAATGTCTTCGAGGAGAGCGTGTCCTAAAACGCGCACCATTATCCCCATTTGTAAGAGTAACGGTGTCGAGACTACAAAGACACGCAAAACATACAGAAGTCTTTGAAGATCAGGGAGGCAGCGTGACGTAACCAGAAACAGAAGCTGACAGCAGCCTTTTCACACAATTTCAGGTGTGGCTGTTTAGAACAAGTACAAACTCTCTTGCCTTCAGATGTGTGCAGAAGAATCGTCTTACAAACTGGTTTGTTTCAAACACAGCCTCAGGTGGTCAGCATTTCTGTCTGTGCCCCTGCAACCCTGCTCCGCTGGTGGTGAAAGACAATGGAGATAAATATCTAAAGCCTGATACCGACACACACCGTCCTGCTGCCCCAAATACTCACTACGGCGCCAGATTTATTAATCCGCCGCTGCAAATAGTCCCCAACAAATACACCTTAACCTTAAATTCCTCCTTAACAAAGGAGGAAGAACAAAGCGGCCTCAGCAAAAAAAGTGACACACGTGCTGTTTTACACAAACAAGAACATGGCACACAGGGAACAACACACACATACAGTAAATGTACACACACACTCAGAAATGCGCAGAAGCAAGAATGCCACACATGAACAGTGATGTTGTGAATTTTTGCTCACACACGCTCGGAGTGTGAAGTTTTGCTTCCAGCAGGTTCCTCTGATCCTTTATGTGCTTCCTCTATTTTTAGCCACCTCATTAAACTGGTGCTAATGATTCTTAGCCGTGTAAATGGTCTGATAAGCTAATTATTGGAGGAGAAAAACCTATTTCCATCCCACCCACATAAAGGCCTCTCTGCTCCGTTAAAGCCTGTGTGATTAACAGCCGGTTTGGTGTGCGCTGTGTGTTTTTTATGATCACTGAGAGAGAAATTCCCTGCATCCAGCGAAAGTGGAAACGTTGACATTAAACTGATCTGACGGTTTTTGTTTGTTCTTCATTTTTAAGTGTTGAGAGGTTTGAATCAATCACCGGTATCGTTGGACTGTGACTGAGGATTAGTTTGAGATGTTCACGCTCGACTGCTGCAGTCCTCCTTTCTCTTTCAGTCGCTGCCCTCCCTCATAATACCTTCTGTAGTCCTGCATCTTTCTCTCTTTTTCCAGTTTGTCTCATTCATGATCTCTTTTTGCAGTGTTTTTTTTTCTGCCTCAGCCAGAAGAGAGTGGTTTACTAAGTACACTGACTCATATTCTACTCTAGTTTTACTTCCTATTTATCTTTTTAGGGAAGAAAAAACAAGGAAGGAAGAAATAAAAAATAGAAGATGTATGCGGCTGACATCAGATTGTGATCACACGTCTGCATGAAAACTGAAACAAGAGCAGAATTGGGCGTCTATCCACTGAGAGTTAACATTACAAAGAGAGCGCTAAAATGTGTGTCTATAACCCAGCCTCCTAGGTGCCCTCCAAACCCGAGAGCTGAGCCCAGAAGAGCCCTCCACGTCAGTTGTTGCTGACGCTAACTGCCCCCTCTCTGACCAGTCTCACAACGACGCTGCTTTCCAAACACCAATCAGAGTCAACCGAAGTATAAGTCAATCTAAAGAAACATATTTGGAACAATGGGAAGAATAAGTAAAAGTAGATTAGATTGTTATCTGACCCTAGAAGGAGATGATGATCTGGCAGAATGTGTCTATGCTGTCAGAGATAGAAAAGCAGAGACCGATCCTACGTCCAGGCTCAGTGACCACAAACGACATGAAAAAAAGGAAAACAGAATATGTGGTTAGTGTTGGACAGGTCAGACTGAGACGTACCTCCACCCACATTTACTTTAACAAGTTCAAATCTCAGATTTCAAAGAACTAATGAAACCTGCTGGCAGGGATGTCCTGATTTTTTGCCCTCGAGTCCGAGACATTTGATTTTGAGGATCTATCGATACCGAGTCCCGATCAGATATAATACTTTAAAAAAACAATAAAGAAGAGCGAAAAAACAGATCCAGGATGTTCCTTATTTTTTATTTAATTCACCTTATTTAAACATTCAACAACTCTGTTAACAAACAGAGCTCTTCTGTGAGGCAGCTTCAACAATCAAGTAATAAATAACACAAATTCTTCACTTTTGGACTTTAGTGCAACAGTAAATATAAAAACAAACAGCGCCTCAACTTAAAATACCCGGCAGGCATGTAAACAAAAGTGCCACAGTGTTTCCATATATACATGTTTCTATATATACATATATATACATTTATATCCGAGTCCTGATCGGGAGGTAACGTCGATTCCGATCGAGTCTGAAACAACGCGATCGGGCCGATTTCTGATCTTGTGATCTGAACATCCCTACCTGCTGATGCTGAGGCAGGTATAATGTTCACCTTCTTCCTTTAGGTTGGTATATTGGACAAAACGTTTGACCTGAGGGGAGCGTGAATGTGTAAACTAAATTGTGTGCCAATTTGAGCGACATTCGCATCTCTAAAACCAAGCAGCATTTGTGGGTGAAATTGCAACACCATGCAGATTTTTTACTTTGTTCCCTAAATAAGAACTATACTGTGGCAGAAGCCTATAAATCGGCGGTGGCGAGGGCTCAATAGAGGCGTGTGACCTCTGACATGTATAGTAAACATGAAGTAAATTAATAAACAATCAGATCTGTGTCACATGAGGTAAAAAAGAGTTTGTGACGAGCGTCATAGTAACAGCAGGTCTGCACTCGGTGGACTGTGCCGCAGCCACCACCGCGCAGGAAGCAGCCGGCGGACGAGCCCGGGCATGTTGGCTGACCCTGCTGCACATCTAACGATCCAGAGGAATCCGAGTTGTATGCATGTGTTGAGGGGTGACGGTGCAGAGGTTCATCTATGTAGCTGTCGGTGGGTCGTCACGTAGGTTTACGGAGGGATGGCTGGAGGGAAGAAGAGGCAGAGGCGGGTTAAGTTACACCGCCTTAAATCACGTTAGCGTGTTTGGTGTTTGCACGGATGCTTCTGTGACATCAAGTCCTAATTTTTCAGCAGTCCTCACAAACACACATACACCTTAAAGTTGTAGAAGCACTTTAAAAGACCATTACAAAAGTACTTTCAATTTTTCATATTTTAAAAACCTACAACTGTTTGCAATTTTAAGCATTTTTAAGCCACTTGGATGTGGAAAAGAAAAAGAAGGCTTTAGCCTCAAGGTGCCGCCCTCAATGCTCCAATTTTGGCGATTTGCATTCTTACAGATAATTTGAAAAAATAAAAGAATAAAATACGATATTTAATAAGTAACATTTGTCATTTATTTTTAAAAATGTAAACCTTTATCCACTGGCTCTTTGGCCATGATTCCTCACAGTGTAAGAGGCACTCAAATCATGGCATATTGTCATTAAGAACAAATAAATAAAACAAATGTGAGTGAGGCTTCATCGTCAGATCCTGTGACCTGTTTATTATTCCTGAATAATTTCAGCTCGTGTACAGGGCAAAAATGCACAAGTGAATGGGGTTGTAGGGGGGCTCAAGCACCCTGAGCATACGCCTAAATATTCTGTATTCTTCTTGACTTTTATGACAAGTATTTTTTTTGTCAAAGTCAGATGTGTTTAGAGTCTAATCACCATAGTATTTCTCTCATAAGTGAAATACCCACTTGTGTAGGCCAGGCCAAAACACAAGGCTAGTTTTTAGATGTTTTAGATGAAAGTTAAAGAGCTTACAGTAGAAACATTGGGATAGCGCCACACTCAGGTACAGTGAGCATGAAATAAGTTGGGTCAACACATTATGGGTTGCACAGGGCAAAATGAATCCCTGAACGGTTTGTGCAGGGCCTGAGTAGTCACCAGACTTTTGCCACAAAGCTGAAGTGGCCCCGGGGCAGTTTGGGCTCACCGACTGGCACTGCCTCCGTCTACCCGCACAGCCAGCATTCAGCAGGAGTGTTCCAGCCTCCCATCGGCCCGCTTTCACTCTCTCACGTTACAAGTGTTGCAAATAAAATGCTCGATTAACCACGGGTTTCCAAAATACTTTCTGTCTGGTAATCCCCGTCAGAAAATGTCACAAACTAACCAAAGCTGCACTTTGCAGGTGCTGCGAGACTGGTTTCAAGCAAGGCGGGCTGAACCGTGTTAATACCAATAACAGTAATTTAAAGGTGTAGCCATCAATCTGAGAGTGCTTGTGCTATGATTAAGTGCTTTAATACTCGCCTCCGTCGCGAGTGTTGGAAAACAAAGTCCGTCCTGCAGATTAATTTGTTTAAACGGGGCATTGAAGTCATCTTCAGCGATTACTGTTATCAGCCGCCAGGCAGCTTAACTCTTATGACAGAACTGGACACTGGGATGCTTGTTACTTCTCCCAGACTTGTACTTTTGGTCACCCTCTCGCCGTCTGCACCTGCTGACTGTGTTTTCCTCCGTGACGCCACTGTCACCGGTAATAATAACCTCTCGAGAACAAGCATAAACAGACATTAAGCCTGCTGCTACTCCAGCCTGCACTTAAAAGATCGAGCCTGGACGCAGCTTTGCCCTCGTATAAATTGTCTCCCTGGGTGTACAGTAATTAGAGAGATCAGTTCAGGCTGTAAGCTCTGTTAAGTTGCTGTCTGCAGCGCCCCCAGGTGGAAAATCACGTTAATAAAATCCTGCAGAAGCCCTGATTTTTAAAAACAGGCCAATGCCTTTTATATGTGTCACATTTTTAGATTATTCTTATGGGAATGTTGCGTTTCCACACCTTTGTTGGGAAGGATGAGTGGGCAGCACTTGGCTCTAAGTGTGGTCTCACATAGAGGTCAGAGGTCAGGAGGTTGTTGACCTCTGACGTTAAGACGTCAAGCGGCAGACAGCCAGTCTCACCTCTCGGTTCACCTCTTGTTGCTCGCAGCTGATTTACAAAGTGTCAACTGGGGAGACAGGACGAAGAAGCCCAGGAGAGACCAGGAACACATTTGAATTTAAATTATTTACATTTTCTTATTTCTGATTTGTTTATTTTATACAGCAGAAGCATGTTGGGGCATATGGTATGTGGGGCCTTATTAGGTTAAAGCAACTAAAAAACAAAGGGACAACAGATTCAGGGTTTAAAAAACAGAACAGTTCAACAGACTCATTTTCCGCACACTAACTTGATGAAGCACAATTTATTTTGCGTCACACACCATTTTGTGAAATGAGAAGAACTCTGTCATTTTAGTTTGGTTTGCAATTAATCAACTGATTGCTACATGGTGAACCTGAAGCCTTTGGCCCCCTGAGGGCCTGGGGCCACAGGGCAATAGCTGACTTTGTGCTGCTGGTTATCCAACCTTCTGTCAGACTTTGTGGACCGGGCTCTACTGCAAGTGGGTTTTTTTAAATTACATACAAAAACCGTGGGCTTAGTGTCCGTTTACAGCTTTTTTCGCTGTTAAAGAGAGTAATGAGTCAACAAAACAATGACATAAATATTAATTAATATAAATTAGGTGATAAATAAATAAATAAATTAAATAACACTGACACAAAGCAAACTTTTCCCACCAGAGACTTCCATATTATTCAGTTATCACCTGGTGACAGTGTCGGCTCTGCAGCACGCCAGTCCTGTTTGATCTGCCCCCCCCCCACACACACACACACACACACACACACACACACACCGCCCCTTGCTGTGTCGCCTGTGATTGAAGATGTGTGTGTGCGTCTCTCTTTTGAACTTCGCCCTAATAGGAGGCCAGGCTGCATGCCGGTCGAGCCTCAGTTGTGTGGCCCCGACCTGAGGGCCCAAGTTTGTTTAGCTGCTGTTCAAGTGCTCTTAAATGGAGATGTCTTCCGCTGTGTGTGTGTGTGTGTGTGGTGGGGGGAGGTGGTGGCAGACCCTATGTTGATGAATGGCTTGTCTCCCTCCCCTCCCCCACCCTTCCTTCACCCATTTGCAGCTGATCACCTGTTCTTTGGTCACAGGGAGGGGGGTCTGCGGGTTTGGAGGTGTGTGTGTGTTGGTAGTAGCTAGCTGTAACCAGCTCTGCAGTCGGTCTGTGTGTTCTTGCTCTTCTGTGTTTGTGAGATTCAGACTTCTTGTCCGTTCCTGAAACAACATTTGAAGGTCTGGTTTTAGGGTTGAGGTCAGACTTGGAGTTGAGTTTAGAGGCTTAGTGCCAGCTCAGGATCAGGGGCTAAGGAGTGCATTATGTATATCTCAAATGTCTGTGTGCAAGCAAGAACGTACATGTGAAAAAGTGTGAGGACACACTCGCAGGTCAAACCCACGTTGGGGGTCCATCTGAAAGGGCCAATGTGTTGTCAGCCAACCCTCCTCCTAACCAGGGTTGGTCGTGAGTCTTTTCCCGTGTGTGTGTGTGTGTGTGTGTGTGTTACAGTGCTGTGGCATTTTCTCTGGCTGCATGGACGACAACTGTGTTTACTGGAATCAATTAGAGAGGACGAGGCAGAGTTACAACAAGTGAAATGTAGAAACAGAAAAGTTTTTCAAAGCTGCACCCACCTTTCATTTCTATTAACAACTGGAATAAATGACTACACGTCACACGAAAGGTGCCGCTTGTGGTGAACTCTTCATGACACAACGCTGCTCCAACAGGATCCTGATGTTGCTGTGTGTCTGATGAATGTGTGGTTTTTTAGTTTTATCTGTATTTCTGTGTCACGCCAAACACCCGGCCCCTCCCACAAAACCGTACAGCTTCCTGTGATACATACCGGAAAAATACTTCTGTATTCTTTCAAATATGTTATATGAGACATTTGAAATGAACTGTACACTGAAGAGAAGTGCTGCAGTTTGTCCTGATGAAGAGCATTAAAAACAGCTGACTCAACATTTGTACTAAACAAAATATTCCACAGTTCCCAGGGAGAGAAAACAATGGAGCTCCTTTTACATAGCAGGCAAAGAGCACATTGAATGATCTTCTGACCCAACGTCGTGTTTCAGCATTAGCTCAGTCTGTCGGGGCTTCACTTGGGAATCAGAGGGTTGCTAGTTCAAGTCCAGCACAGACCTGGTCCTGATCCCCCTAAATGCAGTGGCCACCCACTGTTCCTAATTAGGATGGGTTAAATTTAGAGGACACATTGTGCTGTGTATTAATTGTATGTAACAATAAAGGTTACTAAAAAGAAGGATCTGTGTTTTTTAGATAAATCATGCACAACATATTCATAATAGCAGAGTAATCAAGCACAGGAGGACACTCAGGAGCTTGAAGATGTTTTTGAGGATGTTTAAAAACTCATATCTTTCAGTTTTTTTACGTTTAACAAGGATTCTTTTCCAAGAGCTTCCAGCTGATTCAGCAAGAACCTTTACGCCTTTTAGAAATGTGTGTTTTGGTCTGCATAGTCCAGCTTCTGTGATGCATCTTTGAACTGATACGTGCCGTGGCCAGAAGAAGACTTCCACCATTCATTAGTGTAGCAGAGAATCCCAGGAGCTTTCCCCAGTTTTTGCTTCATTGTTAGCCATTTCATTATCAAGGTCCTCCTTTACCCCTTAAGATTTGTTTTTTCCCTCAACGTGTTTAAACCATAGACTGTATAAAAGAAACGGAATCACCCACTTGATTGTGGACTACAGTTTTGAAGCCTCAAGTTTGGCATGTTGGCCGTCGCCACAGATTTTTTTTGGGAACCAGAAGTGACCATATTTAGACAAGAGGGTGGAGCTGGGGAGGGATGTGCACACAATGGCTTTTAAAACCGTACAGAATATTAACAAGTTTTCTTTTACATGATGGCTGTGTGAATATTTTAGTACAAATTGTCTCACAAGTTTAAAGTGGCATCTAAAGCATGAAGGAATTCATACATGCAATACATCATCAGAATAATGCTATTTTACTATTATACTGTATTTTTCTTAGTGTTTGTACAGCTAAACATTCTAATTTCTGCATAGTTGACTTTTCTTATTCAGTGTATATACAGCTCTGAACCAGTAAACCTTCTATTTTAGTGTTTCTCCCAGTTGTGCTTTCCACAGCGAAGTTCAAACAAGAAAGTGTACAGCACAGAAGTGAGTTTGTTTTCGACGGTGCAGCTGCAGAACTTGTCTCTGAATGACATCAGCGCAGACAGTCCTGCTTCTGTTGTTTTGCAGCTTTATAAAGGAGTTGTTTATATTTCAAAACTCCCAGATCACAGACAGGAAGATCCTCATTATGCTTGCAGATCACAGGAGCGATGTAGGTGATGTGTGTTTTAAGTTGGATTTTCCCTTAAACCTCTTAAGGCCTGCACTTGAGAAACAGCTGTAACTCTATGATCCTGAGCGCTTTGTTTGCGTTCATCCTTCCGAGTTTCAGCAGAAAAGGGGAGCATTTCAGCCGCCTTCTCTGCTTCTTTGTTGTTTGGGGGCTTCACGAGAAATTAAATCTTGTGTGGTGGCAGAGCACCTCTTCACAGAGACCTAAAAAAACAGCACAGCCACAGATAATGCTGACACACAATACCATATCAACGCAGCCCTCCATTGTCCGGGCCGGAGTAAGGCTATTCTGTTTGTCATCTTTGGCAACAAAAGCTACCAGCTGCCTTTGTGCAGCCAACAAGTGTCGTTATTCAGCCCCACAAACGCATCAGTCAACTTAAACCGTGGTGGGGTGAGAAATCTCCGTAGAGTGAAATGATGTTCTCCTGTGGAAGCTGAAGGGCCCGCGAGGCAGGTTTCCTGGCTCTGGATGTGGGTGTTGTAGTACACGTCGCTATCACAAGAATGGGGAGTGCTGAGGCTTTTCACCCTCACATTCCTCTCTCGCGGTTGCTTGTATTGTTGGCAACAAAGATGTTTAATCAAATTAGACTGTCGTAATCATTTCAAGCCACTCTGGTGGTTGTTTAAAAATGGAGGAAAGGTCGCTGTAACAGCTATTTTTCTCAATAACTCTTAGACTTTCTCAATAAGGTACTTTACATCAGTACAATTCCTCTTTTACAACCGGGGAACTGCACTGGGACCTGCTCAAACTGTGATTTCAAGAAGCAAGACCTTTGTTTTATTAAGCTCTTGGGGGTCTGTTTCCAAAGGTTTGATTCCTGGTAGCAGGACCTCCAGGCCGTGTTGGATTGAATGGAAAGTCGGACGAGGGCCTTTGCTGCACCAGTTAGGCTCTCTCCTGCTCTTTCACTATTTTCTTTCTTACTTTTCTTAATTTTGCTCAAACGAGCAATATGTAGTTTCCAGCACCCACTAACGGTGCGGTTTTAAGATGTAACCAGGTGCTTGAACTCATGAGCGAACACAAGCGCTTTAAAACAGAGATCCCAAAATAACACAGGCACATTTCTCCAGACGTGTTCAGGCTCTGTGATTTCAGCGTTCCCGGCTTATACAGCGCAGCGAGCCGCATATCTTGAAATAAAAAGTCAGTTTGATGGCGGCTATAGACAGTCAGGGAGACAGTTTCACTCGAATCTCAGGTAAACTCCCACTGCAACGTTACAGGAATATTTTTATCAGCTTGAGGTTGAAGTAGTCCGTGCTCGTTATAAATGAGATTGTTCACTTTACGACAGTTAGACCGCAGTAAGTAACGTTACTATAGTGAATGGTTCTTCCACTTTGCGCCATTTTGTTGCAGTGTTGTATATTATGTGACTTCCCGACCCGGTGCCTTCACATTAAAAGCAGAATAGTGGCCGTTTCAAGCAGCAGAAAACACTGGCGTGTGTTTCATTTCTGAATGAGGCTTTAGCACTTTTACAAGAAGGCAGTAAAAAATCGATTTATCAATAAGTGACTGAAAAACTACATTTTAGCCCCTTTAAACCTGCAATAACTGATTTTGTGGGCCTCCTATAGGGGGCAGTGGAAACACGCTGAAACGTTGCGTTCGAGATGACTGCGGGGGCGGTGTATAAAAATATCGGCGTCAAGTTGGACACAATCTACCTCTGTTATACTGCGTGAGCTTACCGTGACCTTAAATCAATGATATACTCAAAAGGTGGTTCCGACTTTGTGCAGCCTGAGAAAAGCAACAGCGGCCGCCCGACTCAGCGACCGCAGGCACGTCGCTCCCACAAGGTTTTAATGTCACGAAACACGGTGACCTTTTGCACCGCCGGCGAAAGTCAGACAACATTTCTAACCAGCATGCGTCATGTTAAGTCAGCACTGCGCAGCGCCACATGAAGTCAAACCCATTGACCTATCATGACCTTTTCTGTTGATAAGGTGAACTTGTTAGCAAACACTTAGCAACATTAGCAATCATTTGGAGTCGAGTTTGTGTCACCTGAAAGGAGTCCAGTATTCTGTCTCTGTTATGAACCAAACCAGTAAAATTGAGGGTCAGACAGCTGAACAATGAGCTGAAACTGATTATAAAGCTCTGTAGAGCAGACGTGAGCTGCAGATTCACTTTACGATCCTCTGCAGGCTCATCACTACGAGCATCGTCATCTGAACGGGATCGTCGCAGGGGAGGGTTCAAAGCTTTAAAAGCTGATGTTGCTTCTACCTCAAGGTTGTTACCGCAGTTAAAGGGACATTTCGTAACAAACTGTTCTAAATGGCCACACTTAAAGGCGCGGCGTGACGCCCGCAGAAATGACTGGGCCCCTGAAAAGGTCCTCCGCAAATCTGCTTTGCTTATGTCAACACTTGCTGTGCTCTCTATCTCCCACATAAACACGTGCATGGCCTGCTGCATGCAGTGCACTTTTGATCTATTGACACTGCGTGATAACAAATATTGTTTATACCATGTTCAGGGTTTTCATTATGAAACGGGCTTTATTTTACTAAAGCAGCATTCATTAAATTTTTAGAACTTTTTGTTATTTTAACAAATAATGGTGCATTTTTTTGTAAAATTTCTGGAACTTTGCTTATATTTACAATGAACATCATTAGCGCTGGACGAACACTAGCTGCATGGGCCCCCCAGCAGCTGGGCCCCATAAGGCCCTGCCTGCCATCACAGTTAGGGGCGAAACATGATGAATCGTTCCAAAGGGGATGATGGCACATACATCGGACAGTGATAATTCTTTTCATTGTTGAATAATCTGTTGATTAAAATACTGCTTAGTCACTTAGTTGTTTGGTTGCAGATCAATTTTGTACAACTAATCGATTAACCATTGCAGCTCCACACTCCTTTGCACCCCTGAAAGCTGATGTGCAGAATGAAAATGAAGGATGAAATGAGAGCTTGAGAGAGCAGTTCAAACTCCACCTACTTTCACACCTCCACACACCCGACCAACTGCAACAAAACAGCATGTCATGCTTAGCTGCTGGGTCAACTTCTCTTCTCTTAAAACACCCCTGGCCCGTCCCCCAAATGGACGGGAGGACACCGCACCAAACTGAAACCCCCGTGGTCCGTGGATGAGCTGTGAGTTAAAGGGATTTCGTACGTGACATGTTGAAAGTGGCATCAGACGCGTTTCTCAGGTCTCGTGTTTCTGGGTGTCTCTTAAACACACAGTGAGTGTTGGGATTATCTTGTGATCTGCAGAGCAGCGCTGGGCGGCTTTGTGCTGTACAGGAAGTGTGTAATGATATCCCGATGCTTCCCCGTATCCTGGGGGCTGTAAACCACATAAAGGAGAGAAAACAATACCGCCAGCGCCGGAAATCCTGCCATCACAGACAGGTGGGGTGACGGTGGCTGTCCTGCCTCCCTCCCCCTCTGTTTGTACCTCATCCATAATGTTTTTCTTTTGCCCCTCACTTCTCCTCCTTGTCTCTCTTATCTGTCACACTCTCACCTCCTCTATTTTTTGTCGCTCCACTTTCTTTTTCTCGTTCTCTACGTTTCTCAAACGTTGTCATTTTCTCACCTCCTCTCTGTTCACTCTGTTTCCTGCCTGTCATCTTACATGCTCACCTCCACATTTGTCTCTCTCCTCCTCTTCTTAAGGTGTGTTCAGGCTGCATGTGAAGCACATTTGAGAGGCTTCTTACATAAGAAGTCAATGCAAAGATGTAAGAGGACACATTCGCCATTCCTGTCAGGTTAAATTTATGGCAACAACATCAGCCAAAGACTCACCTGAACGCACCTTTTTACTAACTCTGTTTTCAAACTTGCTTTAGTGGCATTGTGAGGAGCATAAAGGGACCAATCGTGAATAAATCTACCTTGTACGGACGAGCAGCCAGCCAACTGAAGAAAGAGATCTATAGCTAGGTGATGAGATACATATATTAACTTTATTAGTTGAAATTAAAAAATGCAGTTGGTTAGTAATTAGCATAGCTTGGCAGAATAGCAGTTAAGTGCCATGTTTGTTGTGGTTAAGCTACCTTTGAGTCACATGTTGAAATGTGTTAAACTGAAGAACAGAATAGAAGAATAGTGGACTAACAGACTTTATTATAAACTAACTTACAGCTTTATTATGCTTTTGATCCTTTTCCCCTTCTACGGAAGACCTAAGCGGCCATCCATTCAAATATTTTTTTACTCCGTTTTCCCGTGATAACGGGATCATTTTCTCGTGATCTCTATGAAGAGATTCCACAGGAATCCAATCACGGGTTATTTCAAAGGTTCCGAAATAACTGTCTGGAAATGTGTCACATTAAATGGATTCCCCTGAATGAGAAGTGAAGGAATTTCCTCTGCCTGGGACAGATGGGGAAATGAAAAGTGGACCAATCGCCGGGATGCTCACAGTCCAGCGCGGGCTTTATTGTGAGCATGTGAAACATTGTTCATAAGAACTTAGTTGAAGAGGATTATAAGAAAGAAAAAAAAATTAGCGGTCAATGAGGATTGAACATGCGACCCTAAGTCTGAGACCTATGCTCTACTAACCAAGCTAAGTGACGCAACAAAACTTACCATTCAGACACGTTCCCCAGTGTTAAACTGCTGCTTTGTTATCTCGACATCATGAGAAAATGATCCCGTTATCACGGGAAAACGGAGTACAGGAAATATTTGAATTGATGGCGGCTTGGGGCTTCCGTACCTGTCCTTAATCGTGTTACATATCTTTTTTGTGCATGTGCCCAAACTCCACCCCAAAGGGAGTTGCCATCTCCCACAGAACACACTGCTCTGAACTGCCTGAAAACAGCTCGAATGTAGTCAGCCTTTACTTCCAAAACCTCTCTGCGCCACTTTTATCACAGCGTTATAATGCTCAGCTAGCGGCTAGTCTGACACGCCCTCAAAAACACCGGTGGAGAAACACACTGAGCTGCAGCACACACCGTGACAAGGCGTCCACCCTCCCTAACCAACGTTAGAGACCCTCAACGGACATAAAGCCGTAACCGCGGTGTAGAGACGGCGCTCAGGTAAAACGCTATGAAAGATGAATTCGTCAGAAAATAATAACTTACCACCCTGACACTCTTTGCTACTGTCCAGGTTGCGAAGCTGGTTCGGGAACATTGTAAGGACCCGGCCTATTTTGCTTCTGATTGGTTAGTTTGAATCCTTACCTAGGTACTGTGCATGTGCAACTCCAGGCAAAGATCAAAGAGATGTGAGATGCTTCACTCGGTAGCTAAAACAGGCCTTTCGACAAACAGGGTGAAAAGAGGTGCTGCAGCGATGTGCAGTATTTTTGAAAATGAAACCAATGGAGACCTGTTCTGGTACAACCCCGAAATAAAATTATGAACCTGAAAATTAGCATAACATGATCACTAAAATAATCAAAGTAGTCTGCAGTTTATTTTCTTAAACAAACAAATAACAACAACACACACAACACGTGTTTTTCCCAGCAGCACCTGCGAGTTCACCAAAGACAGAAAGCAGCGTCTGCATTTGTATTCTGGTGAAGGCTTGTGAGGGACAAAATAGAAAGGCGTGAAATAAAAGCTTTACATACTGTCTGTTACATAATTTCCTAGTTTAGCCTAAAATCTGTCTTTCTTTCTTGACTTAACTCTCTCTGCTCCGTGCCTCTGCAGGTCAGCATATCAAAGAATAAAAAAATAACACAACACATTTTTAAAAGATAAAAAAATAACATTGATTGACCCCGTTATAAGATGAGAAACTAGTTTTCTTTTGCCTTTCTCTGTCTCTTCTTCTTCTCTCTCTCTTTCTTTGCCTCCTCCTTACCTCTGCACTCTACCTCTCTCTCCTTTGTCTATCTTCCGCTCTTCTTTCTATGCCTATCTTTCTTTCTTTTATTCTTCTGTATCTCTAATTTCTCTTTCTCCCCCACTTCTATTTGTCTTCCCTTCCCTCTTTCACCTCGCTGCCCTCATTTTCTCTTCCATCTCTCTTTCCCTACCTCTTATCACCTCAATCTTACTCACATGTCACCTCTTCCTTTCTAATCTCATTCTCTCTCCTCCTATCTGTGTCTCATCCCTCCTTCCTCTCGTCCTCCCTCTCTCCCTGCCTATCCGTTACAGCGTCTTCTCTGTTGTTTTGGCTTTCTCTCCGTCGTTGCATAAACGCTGTCACCCCGGCTCTGCCACCAGCCACCGGCTCTGCTCCGTTAGATTGATGGTGGGAAGAGAAGAGACGGTGTTTATTTTGATTCCTCGCCTGTCTTATCTGACGGGACCCGTAATTATCTCCTCGAAATGAGGGGCTTTGTGGAAGGAAATGGCTTCTGCAGAGTTTGAAGTGACAGTGGAGAAGATGTGTGTGTGTGTTCCTGTTCGCTCATAATGTGTAATCATGTTTAGGGGGTGTGTAAACAGATTTCTCACACTGACAGTCTTCATATCCTGCTGCCACAACCAGGTAGCTTCAAAACTCCCTGCGAGGGACATACAGCTCTGCAGCTTCTGATCACATGATCATTATGTTAATCTTGTGATTAGATCATAACAGTTTCTTAGTTCTGAAGATCTCCAGCCTCAGACAATGGGCCTCATGCAAGGACTCAGATAGTTTTTCCATGAGGTCTGCTCACACAAATGTTCAGACGTTAACAACTTGATGAGCACCACCTGTTCATTACGAGGAATGCGTTTGTAAGATTTAATCATTGGCATCTCCAGTATCCCCAAACTGCTACGTAAGATTTCTCGCAGACGGTCAAGTCCTGCTGTCAGAAATCAGCAGATGAAAACAAAACAAACTCAGTTGCAGTAGTAGCATTAAGGGACCCAAAACAATTTCTTACATGTTTTCTGAAAGCATGGCTCATTTTCTTGAAGCTCTGAGAACAAATACAAAAACTCACACGCACACAAAACACATTGTTGAAAACAACTTGTCTCCTTCTAACAGTCAGACATGGGTTTTATCACCTGCTCAGGGACTATGGATGAAAATTAACTGTTAAGCTAACTCCGGTACATTTACATTGAAGTTTTACTACGGTGATGATTAATGTGCATTGTCCCTGTTAAAATAAAATAAAAAAATAAATTAAAACAATACCCCAACCCGATCGCATCTCATGCGTCACATATACACGCTTTGGAAAAGCTGTGTCTATTGTATGCAAAACGGCGATTTTACGTGTATCTGATACGCTACAGTTTGCATTAGCGTTGCAACACAAAGGAGGCTAACCCTACCTGCTAGGTAGCCACAGCTGTAGGGTTAGCCGGTCGACATGCATATATGTACTGACTTAGGTTTAGACACTAACTAATGTCATGTTTAGGTTAGGGAAGTTGCCTCGGGGGAGTTGTCAACTCCTTAAACAAAAACATCGGTAACTAACTAGGTAGTTAGCGAGTGGAAGCGCTACTCGCTCCTCCTCCAAAGCGTGTACATGTGACTCATGAGCATAAAGGGGATCGTCCCCTAACCTTAACCTAATCAATCTGGTTGCCTAAATGTAACCACACGTTAACCATCGACCTGACAGATCATAAACATTCACTGACGCCACATCCACACTGCTGCGTTTTCTCCTCCCATCCAAACTAAAACAGGGAAACGAAGACCTAAAACGAAGAAGTTTGACCCCGTTTTTCGTCTTAAAACTCCGGGTAGACTTTTAGTGCGGACGAGCAAAGAGGGAGGACTTTCGATGACGCAGACGCTCACGTTTGGCTCTCTGATTGTGTCTCATATGCAAAGCAGAAACACGATGCTGCTGACAGAGTTATAGATTTGGTATTTTTATTTAAACATTCTGTACTTTGCAACGACTCCCAGTCTGTTTTCTGCCGCCACAGTCGCTTTTAACTCCCGTCAGTAACACTCCCAGCTCGTTATTGGTCCATGCAACAAAAAAAAATCTGGAAAAAATTTGCTTCTTCACCTGTTTTACTCTATTTTGTCACTGCAGAATAGACCATCTGCTTCATGCCCAGTGTACCTGAACAGCCACTTGCTGTGCGTTTTCAGTCGTTTTAGTATAGACGGAGATCAACTCTGACATGCAGCTAAAACACTGCTGTGGACGGAGATCGTATTTGTTTTTGGCGCCTGAGTCCTGGGTCCTTTAGGTGGGACGACTTGTTGCACCAGCAGTGTTCAGGGAGAGCTGGTTGTCCTTTCCAAGTGTCTGGTTGCCTCAGACAGCAGCGCCTGGCCCTCGGCGGCATTTCGACCTGACAGACGCTCTTTGTGTTTGTCTGGCTGAAGCGTTCAACAGGTGACACCGAACCACAAGCAGTCGGAGGGGGGCCGGGGCCCGAGATGACAAAGTGTGTCTATGTGAAGACAAGTGAGTGAAAATATACCACGTCTGTGATTGGTGTGTTAAAGACGGTACAGTGTGCATGTGTTTGTGATCATGTTTGCACTGTACGCTGTGTGTGTGTGTGTGTGTTGGTTCTATAAATGTCTGCAACTGCACGCGTGCATGTTCCAGGAAAAGCGTGTATCGCATGCGTCTGTGCGTGTTGGGTGTTTAGTTTGACTGATGACTTGACGTCCGTCTGATAGACAGCAGCACAGACCACAGGGGGGAGCTCTGAAATTGGATCCTATTGTCTCATCTTCGGTCTCCTTTACTGCATTTTCAGTTGTTGCATTGAAAGGGGCAGAGGGGGGGGGCAGGCCAGAGTATAGGGGGTGTGGTGTACAGTTTAGTAAAATTGTTTTCACAGTTGTTCTTTTCCTGCTAACGCCGACCTCCTGTCATCCTGCGCCTGAAGGTCAGGGCATCCTGATCGCAGAGAGTCCAGTCCTCAAAAATATCACCCGAGATTACGCTGTCCTAAAAATTACATTCAGACAGCAGATAATAAGCTCAGCAGGATTTCATGTTATTTTCTATCATAAATAAAACTAATTTACCTTTAGATTAATTTGTTGATTTGAAGATCAAAAGGTGTCTAGCCATCTTGGTTAAAACTGTCTTGGTTAAATGAAATGTTTCTATGGTTTTCACAGAATTACATTTACTATAATTTGATGAGTTACAACGACTTAATGTGTTTTCTAACAAAAAACTTTTGCATATTTGCACTTGTGTGTGGGTGGTGATGGCGCAATGGATAAGACTGCGCCTTTGCTGTGAGAGACCGGGGTTCAACCCCCCACTGTGACCCATCCACCATTGTGTGGTGAGCAAGACACTTAACCCCTCGTTGCTCCAGAGGCGTGCGACCTCTGACATATAAAGCATATAAGTCGCTTTGGATAAAAGCGTCAGCTAAATGAATAAATGTAAATTTAAATATTCCGTTACAATAGTAAATAACAACTTGATTAGGAAAAGATCAGGGTTTGGGTTAAAATAAGCACATTACTGAAGTCATGTGACGTTAAGTCATCTACAAAACATTATTTAACTTATAACATGTCAACTTTCTCTTTCTTCCACCTGGGACTTGAACCTCAGTCTCCGAGTGAAAGTCCGGAGTTTAATTGACGCATCCATTAGGGCTGAACGATTAATCGTGTACAAATCGATTATCTGATCGTGAAGACGGCGATAATAACAAACGTTAATTATACATCTGACCCGTTTTAAACAGTCATCCAGTTACAGATTCACTCCGGCGTCATCGTTGTGTGACAGACCTGCTCGCCAGCAACAAACGAAACTGGAGGAAAAGGAGTTATAATGGAGACAGCCGAACTGACAGGGGCTGTGTTACATATCCACATGTAGCATTTCAGATTTAGAGAGTTTTGCCTGTTGGATTTTGCTGACTTGTTCAGATTTTGCTTATTTGTTTAGTTATCCTGTTTTGGTCTTTTTTGCTTCCACTATGGTGGCTACGTAGTTAAAATGTTTCTTTTTGGTCTTTTTTAACTTTGTTTATTGTTGATGTACAACCTGGAGTCTGCAACGGGTGTTTTATTTTGAAAATCGACCGGGTTCTTTATGCCGTTCTGTGTCCGACTTCCTGCCTGGTACATCTGCTCTGTGTTGCTTGACGCAGCTTCCATCAAAAATAGACTAAGTGAATCTTAAACTTTAGCAAAAAAAATCACAAATCGAATCATGAATGCAATATCTGGCAGAAAAATCGCAATTAGATTTTTTTCCCCACCGTCTCCTTACACACACTTTGTCGCTCTTTATACTACGTCACCTGACTTCTTCTGACAGCCGAGGTCGCAGCCTATCAAAAAAACTAAATATGGGTCGTAAGCTGCTGCATGATCGACCTGGAGTCGATGTAGATTGAGTGAAGTCTGTAGTTCCCCCTTTAAGAGCTAGTTAACATAATGAATAAAGGTCCCCTACTTCATGAAAAACTCATCCATCCCGTCTTTCACACTGCAAAAACTGAGCTCTCAAAAATAAGGAAAAAAACATTAAAATGTGGGGGAATTACTTAAAATAAGCAAAATTATCTGCCAACAGAACAAGAATATTTGCTAGTTAAGGCCAAAAAAACTTGAAGCAAGTGAAATTCTCTAAGAAGAAATATCTTGTCAGACAAAAAACAAATATATTTTGCCTTCAATTAAGGTAATTAATATTACTAAGATTTTAGTTTTTGCAGCGCAGGAATGTAATTTTCATCCGCTCAGTTATTTTACATTTAGGCTTCAAGCAAACATTTAAAACTTCACATGTGCACATCAGACTGAAGCCTGAGCTCTGGTTCTTCGACTCCTTTGTCCTCCTTTGACTATTTATAGTCAGAACTGATAAATGTAAAATCTCACTGCTTTGATATCAACACCAGACGGGTGTCACAGTCGCTGACGGAGTGACTGAATGTGTTTGAAATGTAGCGCGCCGCACACTCCACCACCACCACTCTGTTTTACTGCGTTAAATTGCCTTTTAAAAGCTTTTTCACAAATAACTTCACCACATCCAGTGTCTCCGAGAGCCAACGCTCATTCCATCCTGATTTATTGATCCAGGCAGTCTTTTTAGAAATGGCTGTAATTTTTTTTCTAATGCAGTAATTACCCTCATGTGGGTTTTATATCTGCGTGCCAAGACATGTATGTCGTCAGTCAGAGACGACAGGCGAGAGACAATGTGGAGACGCTCTCACAGTGGCACCAGGCCTGTCAAATCTGCTTTTTTCATCCACCGCTATTGTTAATAAAACTCAAATGTTGACTTTTTATTGACTTTTGTGTTAATCAGACCTCTCCTGCATCAGTCAGCGATCACTACTTGGCAGCTACAAGGTTTTAGAGAGTGAAGCTTTGGAAATTCAAGGAACCGGCAGGGCTTTTACAGCCATTTGTGTATTGACATACACAGTTTCTCAAAATAGAAATAGTCAGTCATTTTTCTGCTATGAGTCATACCAGTTAAATCCATACGTGTGTGCACTTGTGAGCATTCAATGACAGGATCTTCACAGCTTGAATGAAGTTATAGATTTTAGTGGCCGCTGTGACATAATTGCTGTTAAATGAAAGTTCAGCTCCAGCAACTTTAAAGCAATTTAAAAACAACAGCCCTCACCAGGAGCCTTCACAGAAAAACGACCATAGGTTATAGGTCGGTTTAGCCACATAAAGTTACGCCTCATGTTTACGTTTATTATGGCAGCGACCTCTAGTGGCTGTACAACTCAAACACATGACAGTCACGTATTATAAATAGCCATAAAGTTGAACTCCGGCTGTGGTTGGTTGGGTCGATGAGTTGGAAGTTAGCCGCCTTTTACCTGGAACACCAGCGTTCGGTTCCCGCGTGTGAAACAAGAATTATTTTGTTTTTTAATTAGTTAAATAGCATTAGCTACGTTAGCTTCGTACCGTTAGCTAGCTAGCTGACTATATTAGTAGTAAAGGCACTGACAGACCCCCGTAGCTCCTAACCCTTCACCTAACCTTCACAGGGGTGTGTGCTTAAACCTAAGTTGGTGTTTGTACGTGCGTGTTTCGCCCGATCTGCTTGCAGCCGGGGTTCATCTCCTGTCAAGAGCTCCACATGTTTGACATGTGGTCACGTGATTTCCAAAACGTTGTTCCGGTCGGGATACAGAGTACGGAGCTTTGGGAGGCATGGACCATCACCACCGGTGGGACGCTATTGTAGGATATGCTATGGGGTGGGGATGGCGCAATGGATAAGACACAGGCTTTTGGTGTGAGAGACCCGGGTTCAATACCCCACTGTGACCCTCCCACCATTGTGTCCCTCAGCAAGACACTTAACCCCTCGTTGCTCCAGAGGCGTGTGACCTCTGACATGTATAGCAGTTGTAAGTCGCTTTGGATAAAAGCGTCAGCTAAATGAAAAAATGTAAAATTTAAATATTCTGTTACTATAGTAAATATAAAAGAAGAAATACAATTTAAACTAAGAGGATGCACGGTGTGAAACAGTGGTAGCTTGATTAGGTTCAGGCAACAAAACAAGCTGATTAGGAAAAGATCAGGGTTTGGGTTTATTAATTATACATCTGACCGGTTTTGCAGTTACAGATTCATTCCGTCGTCATTCTTGTGCGACAGACCTGCTCGCCAGTCATAAGCGGGCACAGGGCGTGCACATTTAACAACAACAGTCAGCTAAATGAATAAATGTAATGTAATGCTCAAATAAGTCGTATTTGGAGATTGGTTCAAATGTGTTCGTTTAGGTTGGAGGACTTGAGAACATCAAAATGATTGGCGCCCCACCGGTGGTGTTTGTCCATGCCACTCTGCAAAACCGTGGATTATGTTAAGTGACTATTATTTTATCTTTGATATTCTTTCTTTCTACAACATCTGCAGGTTGTAACTACTGCGTTAGTATGTTTAGGGAAATATGTTGACAGGCAAACGCTGGCATTGGTCATTGTAGAATAATCGACTGTGTACATCGTTTAGAGACTTTATGATGCTCACATCCTCACACCTAAATGAACTGACTCACCTGTGGATACATCCAACATGATTAATTAGCTGACAGAGACACGCGACTGTAGCACAAAAGTGTAAAAACAATCTGTACTTAATGTTTTCATCACCACCGAGGCGTTACCCACCTCACCTCTTGTGTTTGCCTTCAGGCTTGTGGAGGCGGATGATCCTCCTTCTGCCAGAGGAACAAAAAACACAAAGCATCTCAACTTTAATCTTCCTCACCAGTTGGAGTTTGACCAGCTGTCATGTAATTGTACATGTTCAATAGTAGATTTTCTCAAAGCACCTTAAGCCAACATGTCCTTACATGTGCTGGAAATCTGAAGACCTAGTGGAAGTCCATGACAACTGGGCAGAACTCCATCTGCTGAGGAAGATCATGTGAAATGATCAGGAGCTCCAGAACAGCTACAAAATGGACCCTGTGGTGAGACGGGTAACACCTTAATGTATAATACGTAATGTCTTCTTCAACACGCCTTTTGAAACAGCTCCTAAAGTTTGGTTTGAAGCCATGATTTTAAGTTTATAGATAAACGTCTTTGCTTTGAATAAAGTCTAAATGAGGAAAGAGTAAAAGTGGCATCTTAAGACTTTCTGAGACACTGCTAGTTTTAAACTGATGTAGATTTATTTTTTTATTCTTATATAAATGCAGTTTTAGTCCATTTAAACCAAAGTGTTTGTTTTAAGAAATCCACGAGCCCGACAGCATGGGCCAAATCTGACCAACGGACTCATGCAGCTTTTGACAATTTTATGGACACACAATTGAAGCCACCAGTCCACACACACACACACACACACACACACACACACACAAACCAAGGAAGCACATACACTGCAGCCACCTCTTCCCTCCCTCATTCTGTGTTTCCATTGGTCGGTGGAGCCAAAATGACCACAGATTAGATAGCTGTCATTGATGCCTATAAACAAATGCTCCTCTCAGAGCTTCAGAGGAAAATGTACCGTGGGAGACTAAAGCTTAATCTCAAATTATTGCACACATGCACACACACAATCTCCTGCAGTGTGACACAACACACCAGAGACACAGCTCGAGCCCTGTTTGACCCGCTGTGACCTCCCCACAGACCTCTCCGGCCTCCGTCCGCTCGGTTTCCACGACAGCGGCAGAGCACCGGCGCCCCGCCCGGCTGACTGTCAGCCGTACAGGGCACCCACTGTAATGACGCCTCACCCACTCATCCCAGCGAGGTCATAGAGGCCTGCGTGTAGTGCGGCTTGGCAGCGCCGGACCGCATAATAGGCTAATCATTGTAAAACAAACATGCTGACTTACCCACAACCCCCCTCACCCTCCTCCCCCACATGATTTAAGAGCTTGTGGTGTACGGTGGAGGCAAACTGCAACTGCAGCCCTCATTTTCACCATGGGATTAAATTTGAAGAGGATACGCAGTCTCCAAGCAGTGAAAACAATATTTATACTTGATTCTCTGCACAAACATCTTCCTGCTGGTATTCTGCGTTTAATTCTTCTCTAAAGCAGCATTTTCCTTCTGCTGGATGTGAGCAACTCAAAGACAGAGGCCTCGGTTTGTTGCATTCTGACAGGGTTTAGCATCAGTGAGGTACCAAACAACAAGTAGATAATTCTTCACTTACTTACAGCTACAGTGACTTCAGTTGATCTCATGAACTTTATTATTCCTTAATGACTTTCTGACAAAATTGCGTGGCTCCCTTTTTAAAAATAACAATGATTTATGTCTCATTTCCAGTCAAATCCCATCTGACCTCTTTCACCCTGATGTTCGATGTACGGCAGCAGGTTTCTGTCCACCAAACACAGAAGCTTCCTACTGCAGTAAAGACTCTCCCCCTTAACAGTTTGTGATCTCCCACCTCAAGATTTGGGTAGATATCGGAAACTTAACGACTTGGTTTAGGAAAAGATGGTGGTAGGCGAGAGATTTCCAGGTGGCCTTAACTGACCAGGCCTCCTCCGGGCTAGTGTAAAAAAAAAACAGAAAAAAAGCAAAATAAAATATTTAAACAAAAGCAAAAACAACAGGGGGCAGCTGTTTATAACCTGATGCTGTGATCTACCTGTCGTCACACATAATTGGTTGAATGCAGGTACATCAACATGTTGCTGTCATTATTTATACTTTTTTGTTATACTATTACTGTATATGTTTGGTGTGTATTCCCTGTTGGCGTTGAATTGAACATGTTGCTGCCTGTGAACACTGTGAATACAGTTAATTGTCTGAAATGTGACTGAACATGCTGCACAGAAAACAAATGACTCTGACCTGGGCAGTGTGGTCAGTGAAATGGCTGCAGCTCAGCAGGTAGAGCGGGTGCTGCACTCTTTGCCTTGCGCGGTAGCTTGCTGCAATCTGTTTCCACGTGGAAGTGAACGGATTGGCCTTCTTAAAGAAGATGTGTCGTGCTTCACAAGGAAACATGAAATGTGAAATCAGTCAGATTGTTGCAAAGAGAAACTCATTTTGCTCTTACAGTGTTTCTGGATGTGACGGGCTCTCTGCAGGAAGCATGCTCCCTAAACTCCGTTAGAGTCTAAAGTTAGTAAGGCTAAGTGAAGACTATGAATCCCAAGATCAATGTCCATTCTAGTATTAAAAGCACTTTCACAGCAGCAGTTGGTGTGATTAACCTTTATTGCATGACTTGAATGAGTGTATTTTTTTTTTTGCACTCATGAATATTGGCCATAGTTTCACCATGCAAAGCGGTTTCCTAACTCCTGACCATGCAACCAGTTTCCAAACAGTTGTGACTGACAGTGAAAACACAGCGTGTGCACGTTCATTTTCTATTCAGGTCTGTCGCAGCAGTGCGCACTGGCACGCAGCATGGTAGTTCTGAGATATGTTATTATGGCTGCATGGAAGCATTTGGAAGAGCCCTTGACACCAACAAATAACATAGCAGAGGAGAGGGAGTGTTTTTCCTGCCTTTGGCTACATTTGGACACCCCCAACCCCCACTCCTGTGAGCGGCCCCCGTCCCCCTGTTGTGTAATCTTACCACTGTCACATGTATGTGCCTCTATGTAATTGAAGTGGTTGAAAGGAGAAGGGGGGGGGCAATGAGAATAAGAAGCATGGTACAGTTACTGCCAAGCTCCTATTGAAAATATATGGGCCCGGGCCTAACCCCTACGTTTCCATGCCTCCCCTGCCATGGCAACAAAACATGGAAATGTGAGCGTGAGCAGTTTCAGACATGTCCACCGCCACAATGAGCTGCGCAATTAGCTGTTTCGATCGAGGAGGGGCCACTTATTGGATTTGAGAGGGCTGAATTGTCGACAGGGGCCACTTGAGGGATGCCGGTTGATAATTCCAGTGCGGGATCTGGTCCAGGATCTGGTGTTCGGTGCGGGTAGAGTACCGCTACCTCCCAGTTGGAAAGGCAATTAGCCTAATGGAGCTCTTAGCTGGCTGCACATTACGGGTTTGGACGAGGAGCGGGTGTCACTTAACTCTGTTTGCTTTATTTTCTCCTCTCTTGTGCTATTATGTTCTCTTCTGAAATCATCTGTCCATTAACCTACGATTGTGGCTGACAATCGAAAACAAAAAGCAGTTTTCATTTGGAGATTTTAAAACAAACTCAGCTCCAGTTCTTTGCTGCATAACACGTCATGTCAGTAACTTTGAAAGCAAAACCTGCAAGGTGTCTAATACGGCTTGTTGTTACTAAATATGGCCAGATTAAATCTGTTTTATCTGGGTTTTATATCTCGGCACATCTGAAAGCTGATCAGAACTGGACACAAGAGTTTGGAAGCCTTCCTGCTTCTGCGTGCTCCAACTTCGTCTCTTTTGACTTGCTGGAGTCTAAACCCTGTAATCCAAACCCTCAGTTCACCAAACACAGAGTAAAAAGGAACTACAGTATTTACTACTACTTAGAAAGTCTTACATCAGGTCAGCAGGTTACAGAAACCCAGCGCATCAGTCTGTTGAACTTGTTTCATCACTCCACGTCTCTCGAGCTACCCCTTGACCCGTGCACATGCTTTTTCTGTTTCACAAAACATGAATTTAGGAGACTGGAAGAGTGCAGGACTTCATACAGGATCATCGTTCCCCTTCTAAGATCAGGAAGTCGTGGAGATCGCCGTGTGCATCTCTAAAACAATCGCAACACACCACAGAATTGTAATGTAGCAGTTCAGACGTCCAACTCACGTGGAATACGTTATGTAAATGTAGAATATGTTCAGCATTAATGTTTGGCATCTGTGCTCTGACATACTTGCAGGAAGCGAGGTTGGGCAGCAAGCAGCAGCAAAAGCAGAAACAACAAAGTGTGTGTGTTGGATATGTGGAGTATTTCATGTGAGTGTAGCAGCAGACTAATAACTCACTTTTACTGAGGAAACGCTCACAGAAGAAATCATGATCATAATAATAATAGTTTGCATTTTTACAGCTCCTTTCAGGCGACCCAATGACCCACACTTTAATTAAACAGCTTGTGGTCGTAAACAGCCGCAGCACTGCGCGATGAAGTGATCTGTGTTAAAAGTCTGACAGACTGTCACTATCAGAGCTGCTGACAGAGAGGTCATCAGAAGGTCCAGCAGGTGTCTGCCTGTGTTCATGATCCACATAGAACCAAAACAGGCTGAGAGTCAGTGCGGCACGATATATGTGAGGCGACGCTGCACTCTAGTGTTGCGTTCAGGTTAGTGCATTGCACCTCAAGCTTCTTCTGTGATCCGAAGTCATTTGCTTCTCACAGCAAAACAAAGCTAAACGAAGTGAATTTGGGAATCTCAGGAATGAGTAATTTGTATTTCAAACACGAGAATATGTGAACTAATCAGCAGAAGTGCTGCTCAGCCTGTGAGAATATCCTTATAATGTGTTATGTAACTCAGGTGTTTGAAATGTATTTACATTTACCAGGCAGAAAGGGTACACTGACAGATGCTGTTTGCATTGCATTATGGGAAATGTAGGACCCACTGTTGACCTTGATCTGTACAAATATCAAGGGTCAATGGCCGCCGCTGCATCACTTTAGATGTGTCTTTACATATTCAACACTAAATCACTAGAGGTCACCTTTAACACCTAAAACTGGGTTGTTTTCTTTTTGTCTTCTTCGTTTCAACAGACCTGTTCATCAGTTTGTTGTAGATTCAGATTCAGGTTGAAATGTTGGTGTCCCTTTCTAATCTTAGTTGAATCCCAGATTGTGCCTTAGATTTAATAAACGCACATGCATGATACTAAAACTAGATTTAAGGGTTTTAACAGTATAATTCAAGAATATGTGCGTTCAAACATCATCTCTATTTTTTCTTTTTCCAGAAATAATTATTGTGTCCATTAAAGAAAACATGTTTTATAAACAGTACCATATCATAAGTGAATAAAATGTACTGCTTTCAAAGAGGAAAGTTGAGGCGCGCTGCCTGCTTCACAACGTGCACACGCAGGGCAGAACTTGTTGTTATGGAAACAGGAGCTTGATGTGTGTAATGAGTTTTTTCTCCTAAAAACCTGGCAGCTTAAATCAAGTTTTAATTCACCTGCAACATTATTAAAAAAGTTTATTCTAAAAGCCTAAGTTCAAATGAGAAAGATACTCCTGTTTGGTTTGATTTGATTCCTTAGAATAATGAAAAGCTTAAATTCCTGCAGCGATAAGTTAAAATATTTTATCGAGAAATGAATTTAGTGATACAGTAAGTGTATCACATTTTTCTGTCAAATTACCTGTTTAACAGATTAACACTTCAATAATAACGATGTATTTGTGAAAATCAAGAAAGATTTGGAGTCAATGAACACTTAAAGTCAAGTTTATTAACAATTGCAATATAACAATTGAACCTGAAAAGAAGAAGCACAGGAAGATTTTGTCTATAATGCTGGATGTCATTTCAGAGAAGAGGAAATTATTCTATTTTATGTTCATCATTGAAAATCTCTGTGCAAAACACAGGATCCAATCTGGAGACGTTATCAATGTGTCAGGCTCTGAGTTAAGTTACCCTCCATCCTTCCACATTTACAACAATTTGTTTCAATTTAATGCAATCAGTCACATGTGGTTGTCACTTTAAATGACTTTTCAAGCTTTTCAATGTGCAAAGTAGAAAAAAATAGGAGGATTGTTGGATTCTGACAGGAAACATTTGAACTTTTCCTCCAGACAGACGGAAGAGAAGCTTTCAAGAGGTGCTATTCTGCTTTTTGCCTTTCCCCCTCTCCTTTATTGAATTATAAAACTTTTTTGTGCTGTAACAGGTTTGCAAAGTGAAAAAGCCCAAAGTTAGTTCCCATCTCCCACAGAAACTCTGCTCTGAACTGAAAACAGCTCGTTTGTAGTCCGGCCACTTCCCTTTCATCCCAGTGACATCACAGCAAAGTGCGCATCATAACGCTCGCCGAGCGGCTGCTCCGACACGCCCTCAGAAACGGCGAGCTGCAGCACACAGCTCTCCTCTCCCTTCCAAACACTAGCTACCCTCCAGGCAGTCAGTGGACATAAAGTTGTTACTGTGATGTAGAGACAGAGCTCGGTTAAAACTTTATGGATGAAAGATCCTTTTGTTACAGAATAACAGAGAGAGAGCAATTTGATTTTTAATTTTTATTTCATTTATTTATTACATTTTTTTTATTTTAACACAAACTTTTACTTTTTTAATTATTTTCATATTATTTAATTGATGAACCATATGAATTGAATTCGGCCCTGCGATGGGCTGGCGACCTGTCCAGGGTGTACCCCGCCTTTCGCCCAATGCCAGCTGGGATTGGCTCCGGCAGGATAAGCGGTTTAGGATGGATGGATGAATAGAATTCACAACACTCATGCTTATCGTTTAATTGATTTATTTTCATTTTTAATATTTTGTTTTTATTTTATATACCATAGTTATTTCAAGTTAAATGAACTGTTTTGATTCTTTTGATCAGTGGACACTTAAGCAACCCGTTCTCATCCCAGGGTGCCAGATGAAAATGTTTTGAGAAATGTTTATTTGCACAATAAGAACATATGTGATGCAGTTTGAATATAGAAGAAACAGTTTTGAAATGTCCAAAAAAAAGTAACTTAAACTAAAAAAAAAACAGCTGCTGATTACAAGCTATTATATTTTTATATTTATGAATTGTCACCTACTAGCTGAATTTCTCTTTATATAAATAAAGACATGAATTGGAGCAGAAAATGTCTCCAGGACTCAGGAAATTAAGTAATTAATGCTCAAAAGCATCCGGGGGAGGACCCCCCAGACCACCACTCATATATTTCAGCATTTCAGATTTCTTCAAAATAGTGTTAAAAATCTTCTCATCTTGTTTTTGACCACCATCAAGTCATGACACACGACTTGTATCATCACGCTCCCAATCTGAGCTTTATGTCCCTAACAGTTTTCAACACAAAGTGACACCCTTGCACATATGGACGCCTTTTAATGAGTACACTTTACCGTTTTTGCACCTATGTTTTGGACATGTAGGACTCCGCGATCGAGTTAGCAAAAATAAATATGCAACTAGTGGTTAACTTATCCATTTGGTTAAGTTACGGCACCAAAACTACTTGGTTATGTTTAGGAAAAGGTCGTGATTTGGGGTTTAAAAAACTGTTACTTAGGAAACTAAAAACAATTAATGTTGACACACACCCATGTCATGCCCGGTTTCTGACCCAACCTCCTCCTTTCTCTGGCTTTTTTACTGTTTATACTCATCCTACAGGGCAGCGCAGTGGTTAGCACTGTCGCCTCACAGCAAGTAGGTCATGGGTTCAAGCCCCCGTGTCTGTGCTCCAGCTTCCTCCCACCATCCAAAGACATGCAGGCTAGGTTAATTGGTGTCTCCTGTGAATCTGTCCAGAGCGTACCCTGCCTTTGGCCCGATGTCAGCTAGGATTGGCTCTCGTGACCCTGTACGCAGGATACTTTCAGAGTTGAACAATGAAGCTAAAGAGCTTCACTAAGTACAGTGAACTGTGACGCTAAAGGCTGCTGTGTGTTGGTACCAGACGTTATAGGTATTTCACGCCCTAAAGATTTCGACGGGCTGCATTTAGTTGTTGTGGCGGACGTGTTGGAAAAACAGTTGCCTGTTTAAATTGCCGGCGTAAAACCAAAACAATGACCTGAAAGAAATGCTCCACAGAAGTGAAGCCATTTCATCCATTGTTAATAGAAAAATATTGATGAGTGAATTGCTGTTTATCTGGTAAAGTCAGCATCCAAATCCAACAGTTTCATTCCAGCAGGTTTGGCACCATGTGAATGAACTACAAATGTGTATGCTCAGATGTACAGTCCAGTTTTACCGCTCAGCGTGATGCGAAACAGGCAACCCGTAGATCATCACGCCTGGTGTCGTCTCATTTCCATCCACTGAAGCAGAAAGAGAGATCAGGACTTTTCCCTGATTGAACAGCCTCCTCCTTTGTGTTGCACACTGTTCCCTGATTTTACTCTGGATTTCAATTTCCATCACATCTGGACACTGAGAGGGCCTTTTGTGCAACGAGAGAACAATGAAGAGAGGAGACAAGCAGAGGAGTTCGAACCTTCCCGAATATACTTTTCCTACCGCCAAACTTGTATTAACCTCCTCCAGTTCCATTGTCAGAGAGAGTGCAGTGCCAACAGAGAAAAAAAGGTCAGAGCTGAATAGTGTCATTGCTTTGGTGAGGCATGGAGAAGCTGCTCGGTACATTAAAGTGTCTGTCAGTTCTGATCAGAGACAGTTATTTGGGAAGGAATAAGAGAGAAAGAAAAAGACACGTCTAATAAAAAGAATGATAGATAAAAAAGCGAAACTCTACCCTTTTGACAGAAGGTTCACCAGTAAAGCCACAGTCAAATGAAGGGTATTATTTCCTCGACGGAGACGTCTGATTTGCTTGCATGAGTATTCAGCTGTCACCTCTCCCTGTTTCTCCTATAAAGCCCTCAGGATTTTAAGAGAGAGCGTTTATTAAAAGTGAGCAAACATGACTCTCCGGTTACAGCTCTGTGCTGTAATAAAACTGTGTTTACTGTATTAGTCCCAGAATTAATGAGACTAAATGGTTGACTGAGTTTATCTGCGGAGATGAAGCAGATAAGCTGTTCTGTACATTTCCAAAGTTCTGTGACTCAACTACTGTAGATCACTGAAGTAAGAAAAGTAAAAAAATGACTTTTCATATCAAATTCAGAAAAGACAGCTTTGACAGAGGAGCAGCAGAAAGCATCCTGACTGGAAACATCACCAACATGGGATGTGCATTTTTCATGGGCATAAATTCGGCTCTGTGTCATGTGTACAGCGTGCTGAGGCTGCTGCTAGTATCCCAGACAGTGTGGCACACGGCCGGGTCGGAGTCTGGAGAGATCTATTGTGCAGAGCCACTTAGTGGAGTTACCAGAGGCCCCAGGCGGTGAGGAGGCCACAACCGAGCAGCCTTTGACCAGCAGCGGCAGACCAGTCCTCGGTGTGTTGTTCGGCTTTGCCACACAGGGAATGGAAGTTGAGCGGACCCAGCAAATAGCCTAATTCCATTTTACTTAATTTGTTCTGAGTTTCCCCCAAATAACTGACTTTTAGCTTTCTTATAGCTTCTGCTTTGTTTTTAACTTTTTATGTCTATTAAATGAAATGTATGAATAAAACTGGAGGTTTAAATTTCGCACGGCTTGTTGTGTTGCCCACCTATTTTTAACCACTGGTTGGTCAATTCAGAACCAAAGAGCGGCGTTACCATAGTTTATTTCTGTTCACCATTTTCAGAATTACTTCTGAATGAATGTTTCTCTGTATGTATGTATGTGTTTGTAAGTTGAACAATGAAGGATGGATGATGTTTCTATAGAAGCCGAAGTGTGTGCATACTAAGTAGTTGAAGTGTCCGTTGGTAAGTATGCAGTTCTCACTTTAGCCCCTAGGGGTCGCTACCTGGTTCCAGGGGCATCGCGAGAATGCTGCTATAGTCACAAAAATAGAAAAAACCTAATCACAGCTCACAAGTCTGAGTCTTTGTTGCTAAAAAAAGCATCTCCCAAACGCAGAACGCCTGATCCGGCACTGTTTTGAGTGTGTGAGATGAACAAACACGCAGGAGACAGGAAACTGAGATCCATGTGGGCACATGAGACCCTCAGAAAGGGGAGACACCGCTGGTAGTAGGCTACCACCAGCTGGTCCAGGAGCTTCGTCTTAATGATGGCCGGTTTAAGGCTTATTTCAGGATGATACAGGGAGAGTTTGTTGCTGCAGTCTCCAGACATTTCAAGAACTGTAAAGGTCCGTCAGCACAACTGCCCGTCTCTCCGTTCATTAGATTGGACAATGGGAATGGCATGGGGCACGAGTTGAATTTTTTTCTCAGAGCCTCATTCAAGATGCCAGAAAGGATAAGAACCCCTGTAATATACTGTATACTTCATTACATTTGCTGTTTCTGCAGTTAGAATACATCTAAATGTATTTACCTTTCTGTTTTGTATTAACCGTAAGATGACGGCAGAAGAGCGGCCGTCCACTTATCAGAAGGTTGGTGGTTCGATCCCCAGCTCCCCAGTCTGCATTTCGGAGTGGGCAAGACACTGAAACCCAACTTGCTCCTGATTTCTGTTCTATCGCCGGGTGTGTGTGTATGGGGTGAATGTGATGAGAGGTCAAAAAGGACATTGACACATAAAATAACATTCGGATGTAGGCTTTGTTTTTGTAGTTTTGGTCATAATGTAAAAATAAAACTGTACTCTGTTACAGAAATCTTCCAAAACACATAAAACACGGCAGCAGTCAGATAGTTATACAGGTTTCATCACAGTTTACAGACCAACTTTTGTGCACGGTTTGCTTGTGCAATGAGGGATAATTAGCAGTATTCAGGTGCACTCTCTTTAGGTTTTACCTCAAAACAAAGTGGTTTGTATAAGTTACATTTTAGTTTCCTCATAGAACTCTAAATAAAAATTCTGAAGGAACAAATATTTCAATAACCTAACCACCTAAAATCCATTCCACCTTAAATCCATTACAGACCCACCCCTGGACCCCCTCTACAGGTCTATAGATGATGTAGTAAACATAGACCTTCACTACATCTTCCAGCACCTAGGGCGAGTTCAGCGCAGACAAAACGTAGCAAAATGTTTTTTCAACGGAAACGGTGGTTCCCTGAACACCCTGCTGTGTGGGCAAGCGCACTGCGTTTTCCTGCCTTTAACACCGTTGTGTTTACACACTTGTCGCCGCTGATTGGTTAACACCTGAGACACGCCCACCAAACGGGAGCAAACATACCTCAAAGCCCGTTGCGCAACGTTTCAAGGAAACATGCCGTTCAATCTGAAAACGCAAACTGGTGCAAAACCTTTTGAGACTGAACCCTGGACTCCCCAGGAACCTACGCCAGGATCCTGTTTGTGGACTTCAGCTCTGCTTTCAACACCATCATCCCGGCCCTGTTGCAGGACAAGCTCTCCCAGTTGAACGTGCCTGACTCCGCCTGCAGGTGGTGCATGTGAAGCTGGGAAAACATGTAAATGCTCCGTATTTGTATGGCACCTTTCAAGTCTTTTCGACCACTCACAGCATTTTTACACTAGATCTGCATTCACCATTCACACACTGAGTCTAAACTCCAACAGAAACTAACATTCACACACATTCAGCCTGGAGGAGCCGGGGATTGAACTGCCGACCTTCCGATTAACGGGCAACCCGCTCTACCTCTTGAGCCACAGCCGTCCCAAAGCATGTCTCGGATTCCAGGACCATCAGCACTGGTTCCCCTCAAGGCTTGCGTTCTGTCCCCCCTTCTCTTCTCCCTGTACACCAACAGCTGCACCTCCAGTCACCAGTCTGTCAAGCTCCTTTAGTTTGCGGATGACACCACCCTCTTTGGGCTCATGTCAGGTGGGGATGAGTCCGCCTACAGGTTGGAGATCGACCATCTGGTGACCTGGTGCAGCCAGAACAGTCTGGAGCTCAACGCTCTGAAGACCGTGGAGGTGGTCGTGGACTTCAGGAATTGCCCAGCCCCACCCTCCCCTATCATCCTGTGGGACTCCTTCCTCTTCCTGGGCTCCATCGTCTCCCAGGACCTCAAGTGGGAGCTGAACATCACCTCCCTCACCAAGAAGGCCCAGCAGAGGATGGACTTCCTGCGGCAGCTCAAGAAGTTCAGCCTGCCAAAGACAATGATGGTGCTCTTGTAAGCCATCCTCACCTCCTCCATCGCCATCTGGTACGCTGCTGCCAGGGACGAGGGCAGGCTGCAGCTATCATTTGCCCTGCAGAGAAGGTGATTGGCTGCGATCTTCCTTCTCTTCAGGACCTATACGCCTCCAGGACTCTGAGGCGAGAAAGATTGCAGCTGACTCCTCCCACCCTGGGCACAAACTGTTGCAGACTCTCCCTTCTGGCAGGTGGCTGCGGTCCATCAGGACCAAAACCTCTCGCCACAAAAAACATCTTCTTCCCGACTGCAGCTCGCCTCATCAACAAGGCCCGGGTCCTCTACTGAAAGTCTCCCCTTACATGATACAACTGTCTCTGCACATGCAAATACTGTTTCTCGTGTCGGGCACAGACCTGGCACGTTGCACATATTTGTTGTTGATTGTTGATCTTTGTTGTTGTATATTTTTATGTTTATATATTTACATGTACACAATATTCTCCTCCGTTACTTTACTATTGCGCGGCACAGGCCCAGAATAACGCATGTGTAAATATCTGCAACTTTGTTCTTCCATTCCATATTTATATATTTCTACATTTCTTTATGTCGCCTGTATGTTTGTCAACGTGTAAGCACCTTATCACCACAGCAAATTCCTCGTATGTGTAAAACACAACTTGGCAATCAAGCTCCTTCTGATTCTGATAAAATACACCGGTTTTGCTTTGCCATACCTGTCGCAAACATCTGTGATGCCTTGGCTCCCTCGTGTTCTTATAATGTTCACATGATTCAATGTCATTTAGATATGAGTCCTTTTATCGGAGGTGGGAAAGTGCACCCAAGGTTTTAATGATAATATTTAATATACTGGACCTTCAGACAATTAATAAACTGTATGTGTTACTCTGAGTTCTTGGTTGAGAACATGCGATCGAAATTACCACTCAAGGCTTTTATAGCAAGGAACAAAAATCTCCATCAAAGCTAAACGGTCACACTCTGCATACTTTACTTGGTGACTCGGCAGGTTGAAGAGAACATGCTCTCAGTGTTAAAAGTTTTAATTCAGACTGTTTATCAGTGGTAGAGCCCCCCAGGGTAGGGCCCCGTCCATACTGCTCCGTTTTTGTTTCCAAGCAAAAACGATCTCCGTCCAAAGCAGCGTATCAGTTGAGGGTGACGTCTGCCTACATAAAACCGACTGAAAACGCACATCAGGTGGCCGTTCACTTACAATGGCCTTGTTTAATAAAAATCCAGAATAAAAACTCTATCAGCAGCATCCTGTTTTTGGTTTGCGTGACTTTTAAGACCCAATCAGAGAGCCAACGTGATCGTCTGCTTCATCGTTTCTAAAGTCCTCCATTTTGCCCTTTCGGCACTAAAACGCTTGCCGGTCTTAAAAACGAAAAACGGGCTCAGCAGCGTTTTCAAACTTCTTTGTTTTAGGTCTTTGTTTTCACGTTTTCGCCTGGACAGGATGTGCAAAAGGTATCAAAAGGTATTTGTTTCCAAACCAAAACGCAGTTAGTGTAGATGGGGCCTAAAACGACATGCGAGTGTAGGCAAGTACCAGTCCAGTGACAGACTTCAGTATGTTACCTAAGTCACATGGCGTTTAAATGATCGTTGTTCGGATTAAAATAAGTACATGATGTAAGAGACGTGACCTAAGTCATCTTAAATGTTATTTAACTTAAAACGTGTCAACTTTGACTTTCTGTCTCTTGGGACTCAAACCTCGGTCTCCTACAAACATTTGTTAATGCAGCTCCAGTTTGGTGGCAACAGGAAGGCGTTTGATTCAAACGACAGATTAGCTGCAACACGAGCTTCATGCCTGCCTTTATGCCGGCGCAATTAAGGTGGAGCTTTAGCACAACACACGCGCTGTTCTCTCTTATGGGACGACAAGTTCACTCGTCCTCTGATTCAGAATGGACGTCTTAACATTTTCTCCAGCAGCACGCAAAGAAGTCACTAGCCAAATTCCTCTTGTGACCATGTAATGATGCAAAAAAGTCCAAAGCTAAAGCTACAAGTCCAGTAAAAACCTGTTATCTTCAGGTGATACATCCACATAGAGGAATAAATGAGCAGGATTGTTCTTGTTTTGCAAGGAAGAGCCAGTTAACCTGGCTCTTGTAGTACAGCACAGACTGACATGATGCCGCTCAGATATAAGATTATGACTGTTTGCTTGGACAAGAAACACAAATGTTAGATTTATTCTTTATTGTAATTATTTTTTAAATTACATTTACTTTTTATATAAGAAAAGGCTTTGAGGAGGACGATTAACTGCTGAGTTTGGCAGAGGCGTCTCAAAGCCTCTAATTTAAGATTTAGCATCCAGGACCAGCATCCTCAGTGCTGAACAAAAGTTTTTCAAACATCAACTGCAAGGAGATAATAGTGAAATTCAATTTAACCAAGATCGCAGCAACAACACAAACATTCACCCCCTTCTTCAGTATGTGGAGGCAGAATCCCTGATGACATCTTCAGTGAAACTTATTCTGTTGCACTGATCCAAGTACTGTGTGGATTACAGCATCAAGTAAATACCCAAAACGTCAATTTTAATATGACTTTTTCTTTTACCGTAATGTGATGCGTACGGAAGAACGGAAGGTTAACGTGGGAGAGAAGGATCTGATTCAGGTGTGGAAAGGTGGTGTGTGCAAAATTTAGAGATGAGATTTAAAACACTATAAAAACATGAACACAGAAAACTATTTTCATGCAGTGGAAAAACCCAAGTTTAATCAGCTTACTTTCCTCCCGCTGGAGCCCGGGTTGGATAAACAACCTCCGGGTCTCCATGGCAGCAGAATGCTGCGAGCAGTGCAGCAATGATGCAAGAACACCCCCAGTCCTAAACGTGAGAGTTTACTTCCCTCTGCTCTGTGTGAGCAGGCATTTCCAGAAGACACGCCTGTTTAACCCATCAGATCTGATCAACATGAAGTAATCAGATGACAGCTCTTGAGGTTTCTGGCCTTGGCTTGATTGAGGGCCAACCGTGGATGACATCGTCCCGTGAGGAAGTTTAACCAAGTGACGGCTCCTTGGTTTAAATGATGCAGGCAGAGTCCTTTTTCCTTCTGCCGCTGAGCACTGTCGCCTCACAGCAACAAGGTCGTGGGTTCAAACCCCGCTTGCCCCGGCCTTTCTGTGTGGAGTTTGTATGTTCTCCGTGTGGGTTCTCTCCGGGTGCTCCGGCTTCCTCTCACTATCCAAAGACATGCAGGCTAGGTTAATTGGTGTCTATAAAAAATTGTCTTTAGGCGTGAGTGTGAGTGGTTGTCTATGTGTGGTCCTGCGATGGACTGGTGACCTGTACCCTGCCTTTCGCCCAATGTCAGCTGGGATTGGCTCCAGCCCGCGACCCTGTACGCAGGATAAGCGGTTGATGATGGATGGATATTTATTGAGTAGATATAGTAGATATGGTCTTTACCAACAGAACAGCTCCTCTAATTTAAAACAAGTAAACATGCACAGTGGATGGTCTGTAATTTCAATGCTCTGAAATGGAGAACAATTTGCAAGTTTGTTTTAACTGCAAAAACTACTTTTAACGTTTCTGCTACCTTCATTTATATCAACAACACACGCACACACCATTTTGTGAGGATATGGTCCCTGCGATGGCAAGCCTAATGTCACCGTCTGTCTCCCTTAACCTTATTTGCGTGCTCATGTTCCTGTCCTCTGTGTTTGTTTGTGCTTTGTGGGTTTTGAAGCAACATCCAGCGTGGTCGAGCGCTAACAATCCCATAGCAACAAGCCGATAATACACAGAAACCAGTCAACAACATAAATGGAAGGTGGACTGGACCAATTTCTGTTTGTCTGTTAGTGTGTATGGATGAAAGTGTGTGGATGTTTGTGGGTGCGTGCTGTGTGTGAATCACTGTTTGCTGCAAGCATGGGTCAAAGATATCTGTTGCTCTGTGTTTTGTGCATTTTTATAACCATAGTTTTGTGGTTTGGCCATCTGTCTGGCCATCAGTTAGGGTAACATTTTACTCACCAGCTCAATTGCTGAAATCTGAGGCAGCAACATCACTGTAAAAGTTGTGAGGGAATGGTGATGTGTAACCATTCAGGTTGTAGAGAAGCCCTCAGTTTAATCGTTAATTCTGCAGCACTCACTATACAGCTGAAACCAAAATCGTCTGTTCTCTTATTATCTCTCTTACAGAAAAGTATGTAATAGATGTACAGTAAGTATATTAGTCACAACCCAGTCAGTCCCAGTAAAACTTCAATTAAAATCCCCATTAGATGCCTGTCCCTTTTTTACTGGCCTGCTGTGGCTACATGTTTGAACAAATAACCACAGGGCTCAATTAGACGCCTGGTGTGGTTTTTATAAAAGTTCTCTGGATCTATAAAACCTCTTAAAGCTCACCGGGTCGGCCTCTTGAGCTACTTTTAAGCTGCTTAGATTTAAAATTCAACTATAAATGTTCCAACCTTTGTCTGTGGGTACATGCTACACATCGTAAAAGAGCGATTAGATTCTCCCTAATTCAATCGGTTCAGTTCATTTTACGGAAACAAAGAGCCCCAAAGTCTAATTCATTCAGATTACGTTCATGGTAAACAAGAGAGACAAACAAGAAATGAAGTCCAAATTTGTGAGCGTTACTCGAGTACTGATATTCCTGTGGTCCGGAAGGCTCCACCAATCAAAAGAATCAAAATGTTTTTTCATAAAATTAAAACCAAGTTGAAAAAACTACAGTAACCTTAGTACATTCTCTGTTTATACAAGTAATATTCATACCGGTTAAAGTAAACAATTTCTAGTTTATTTCCAATCTTTGCTGAGTTTTGTATGAAAGCAATGAAAGGCCTGTCCCAAATAAAGACAGAGGGACTTCAGTGATTGAAGTAAATAAAAGCCCGGGCTATTAATTTAAGTTTTTCTGTCCCACTAAATGATTTTTGAGGAAATGGAGTTTGCCGACTGATTTATGCTCACTAGCCATGTATTTCCAGTCCAAAAGGGGAGGTGGTTGGAGTGAACAGCCAAATGTACTGAGCAGAGACTGTGGACTTCATCCTGCAACCTGTGAGTGGTTCAGCTTCAGATAATCATAATGAAAATAAACCCATTCTGCCTCATGTGTGGACCTGTTGTGCGCTTATTTTATGCTTTCTTGCAGAGAGTTTGATGAAAATATCATTACTACAGCCACGTCTATACGGGAAATATGAAGCTACAGCCAGCGGCTACGTTGCCAGCCTGGCTCTGGAGTCAGTCATTGATTTGTTGTTTTTACACTACGAACCAGATAAAATGGGTTTATCAGCTTCTGGTTGGCGGATTTTGTTACCATTTGGTAGCGAGCCGTTTCCCCCCCGCTGGCTGTAGTTTCATATTTAAAGGACAGACGTGAGAGTGGCATCGACCTCCTCATCTAACGCTCTGAAAAACAGCAAATAAGTGCGTTTCCTTATATGTCAAACAATCTTGAGTCGAGTGCTTTGTACTGCCTGAACATAACCATGACACACCCCTCATGCTTTAGTTGCCTTGACCAATATTGTTTGGATACTAATGAAACAGGTTGTCAGTGGATGTTTTGCCAAATATAGGCAGTTTGAACATGTCGCGACTTATGAGGTAAGTTTCCACTTTATGTCAGTAAAAAACACAATATCCATAAAGTTAACTGTTAACTGTGCTTGTTTCTTGTTTTCCAGGTCATCTGTCACAGATTCCGTTTTTTTTTGGTGGCTTTTAAAGATACAAATGATACAAAACGTTTTTCACTTCTGTCCAAACTAGTGTAAATGACCAACTGTCCTTTTGGCACGTTCACATTTGTTTCTCCACCATATTTGAACAGAATGCATAAAATATAATAAATAGAATTAATATTACTTGACTGACTTGGGTAAAATTTCATTTAAGACTTTTCTACTTGAGAGAAACTCTGAAATAAGTTGTAAGCTTTCAGTTTTAGAGTCAACATTTACGAATCACTTTTGCTTTTTATTCATTCAGCCTTCTTACTGAGATGAAAATTAAAAGATAATGTGCTTTTCTAAGTAGACAAAACTCTATTGGCTCTATTTTATTTGACATAGCATTCCTTCAGTAAACGTGGGGGATTTGTCAGTTCATTGCAGATTTAAACATTTTTCGAACAGGAGTAGTTTGTGCATTTGCTGAGGACTATTTTCTGCTGCGGTTTAATCCACATTTGATGCTGTAGTGAGAATCTCCGGCAGCAGGACGGTGTGTGTGGGAAGAGTGAAAATAAACACCCAATGCAACACTGTGCTTTTCAATATTGAATGTTTCCAACCAGACTGTATTATCGGTAATGTCATAATTATATATTCTGCTGAAATAAAGCATCAGCTAATGGCCTGAAGTGTAAAATTAGGATATGTAGTCCACATCCTTTTTGTACAGGGGGTTTTGTTTTTTTATGAAAAACTGCCGCCAGTTTTCTGTCTTGTGGTCAAGGACCGAAAGTAGCCCGTGTCCTGCCAGAGAATTTAGAAAAAGCCCTAAATTTCCCAGACAAGGGAAGGTTTTTCACAGGACTGAAGGTACAAGAGTTCAAGGTAACCTCTCCCGCCGCTCCTCCTCACTCCCACACTGCTCTGCTCCGAGGATGCAAATCACAATTAAAAGCCGGCAAAAGCTCAAAGACACTTTGTCAGGAAACAGTCAGGGAAGGAGGTGATGTAATTCAGGATTGTTTTATAGTTTGACTGAAGTGAAACAACACAGATCTCTTCACTACTGATAGCTTCAGAATAAGCAGAGAGCACATTTTATGCGGTTTCAGATGGCTTATTTTGTTCAATTTATAGTATGTTTATAAAAACAACAACTTGTTAATATTGTTTCATGCAGCCCGCTCAAATGGGAGCTGTGCTGATCGTTCATTTATCTTTCATCATCAAACAATTCATGATGTGTTTTCTGTAGTTTTGGAGGGTGACCCACACAACAGCTCAAGCTAACGTTTCTGCCTGTAGTCCTGCTTCTCTGAAGCGAATAAAGCAACACTTTAAGAGCTGCGTAATTACGTGTTTGTCTTATATGTATAGCTAAGTCCTGCTTATTCATACATCCAGCAGACACAGAGCAACATTCTCATTCATTTGGTTCACATTTATATTTGCGTGCACTACGTGTACGAAAGCCTCTCAGTCTAGTCAGTCAGTCTTTACCCGCTTATTTGTGCAGGGTCACGTGGAGCCAGGGCTCCTACTCTGGTTTGTTCTCCAAAATTAAAATAAGTTTATTGTACAGCCTCGTGTTTATATTGTCAGTGTGTCTGGTTTCCTGCTCATTCACATTACATTTCATTTTGTGAGCTAAATGTCATTTAACGCCAAAGGAGCATCAGCACCTAACAAAAAGCAAACACCATTTTCACAGACCTGTTTCAGCTATACCATAAATCAAAGCTACCGAAGCTATCTTGGGGAGGAGTCTTTCGGGTTTGGAGTTCACTCCTACGTGCCTGTTCATACCTGTTTGTACCTCACGATGTGAGCCTTCAGACTTGTCCAAACTACAGTTTAATGTAAACTGAACATTTCCCATTACTGCTTTTCCACCATCCATCCAGAATGGAGGCTTTCATTGTGAAACCGCCATAGGACATGCATTGTGTTTGTCACAGAGTTAGAGAGTGCAAGTTAATTACAGCACAAGCACTTAGAGAGTCAGGTAAGTGCTAGCATGGGGTTTTCAGCTTGCAGGTGAAGATGTGCAGTGACTCTTTTATAGTGACTTCAGCGAGGGGCAGACCAGAGAAGAGACTTGACTTAGCTGAGCTACCACAGGGTGCTTAAAATGACATGGCAGCCAATTGTACAGAGGTTTGAAATGATCATAAAGGATCTGATCATGGAAGCCAGAAGGAGGAGCGGACCGGTGTCGGTTTGACCAGCAGGTGGACTGGTGGCAGATTTAGGGGCTCCAGTTAGGAGAGAGTTACACCAGTCCAGGTGGAAGATGACGAGGACGCTGAGTAGCTCTTGTTGCATTGCTGCAGTTTTGGTCAGTTTGTCTTGGTCTCTCACTTAAATTTAATTAAAGAATTCCAATTAATGAAATACTGCTTCATTTAATCCAAATTCAAAAATCTATTTCTGTATCTATTTCTAAATCTATTTCTGCTTAACTTTGAAAGAAATCTAAAATAAAGACTTTAAATTAGAGTCCAGGAGAGATTTATAGTTCAGCTCTGACTTCAGCTCCACTGAGATGAAACATTTGGTTTTCTGCTCAACGCCCCTATACAGATCTGTACCGATGCTAATAATCCATCAGTCTCCTCCTGACTTAACCTGTGCTTCACCTCGGAGTACATGCAGCTGAATATTCAGTCTATTACTAGAGTAATAGGCAGCAAGCGGATGAAAGCGCAGCCCCTTCTCCCCATCTGTCATTACTGTCAGAGCAGCCGAAGCACAGAGGGCCAATGAAACTAATTCAGACATGATTAAGGAAAAAATCTGGGCAAAGGATGAATCATCTTGCATTTGCAAAGAATTTGGACTCGCAAGAATCAGAGCGACTCCGCTTCAGATCCGATACCCTGTCCGAACACGTGACACGCTGAAATTCACAGCTCTCCCTCGGTCTGAGGGGGAGGGCACGTTTATCTTTTTCTCTCTCGCTGATCTCTGTGCTACTGGAGCAAAGGCTAAAGGAGAGGAGAGGACACAAGAGGGAACACACAGTTCCTCCCTTCGCTCTGGATTTGTTTTTTTGGAAAGGAAACAGTCCGCTGGTGCTGCCTCGTATCGAATAACATCATGCTGCAGTGTGTGTCAGTGACTAACATGGCAAATGGAATTATCAGAAGATAATTGAAGTAGGCAGAGAAAGAATCCATGAATCATAACAAATATTCTGTAATAATAAAAAAAGGACAAAAACTGAATGAATGAATCATCGGAGGCAAATCTACAGGGGGAAGAAAACAAAGCTGGATTCTATCAAAACTCCATTTGTTCCCTCCTTGCTGTGTTCGCCTCCAGCGTTTTTTCTCTGCTTCACGTTTCCGCTGGGGTTTGATGTTCATTGCGCCACGTTAAAAGTATTGAAACACCCCTCAAAACAAATTTGCATTGGCTGCAATATTTAATTTGGTTGGGTTGTGTATTAGATGCCTTTTTTCCTAACTCACGAACTGGGAAAAACAACATGGTCTAATTTAAAGAAGTGCTTATAAAGCGTATTCTTTTAGGTTGAAGCCGCTAAGATCTAATTTTGTGCTCTTCATCGTCAAAAACTGAACATCATCATGCACATGAAGTGTAATATCTGGGCCCTTTAAGGAGTTTCAGGAACCCGGATTAATTGCTGATTAAAGCCGGTTTAGTACATGTTCACCTTCACCTCCATCATCGTAGCAGTGGGCAGCACTGACCTTTTAATTAAAGGCCAAAATCAGCCTGATTTATCAGGATTCACACCAGCATTCATGTCAGTGACATTTTAGAGCAGAATTTTAGTGGAAATGCAATCTTTGCTTGTAAAGTCATGCCGAGCTTCACACAGAGATGAACTTTGACACATAAAGTCATGACACTGAGCTGTCCTTACAGTGCTGACCTGTGATGGAACAGAATGGAAGATTTATCAGCTCTGCTGGAGAACAAATAACTTCAGGATCATCGCCTAATGCCAGCTGTTGTTTTAATTATTGCTTTCTACATTATCTGTGCAAGGCAACTACAGTACAGTAGTGGTTAGTGGAAGTGGTTAAGGTAAACTATGGTTCAGGTATGGTTAGTAAAACACCTGGTTCAGGAAAGGCCGCCACTCCTGGTCTTAAGAAGGTGAACAGTCGTGTGACGGGACACAAACTCTGGCCTCAGACGTACTACGTGCCCACCCACAGCCCTGACTTCTACGACAGTATTTTGCACCTCACTGCATAAAGGACACACAACCTCCTACATTGGCACTGAACTTTGGTGTCGGAGGAAACCACTGAGCTTTGGAATATCCAGTATGGATGTAATTCCTAGGGACATTGTGTTTCAACAGCTACACAAAAGAGAAACAGCCTGGTTTGCAGTCAGTCGCGAGACAGTGGCCCAGACTTTATTAAACAACCTGTTTTGCAAGGAAATTTAAATGAACTTTGCTGCACTTTCTGATCTAAATGGGCAAAAAGGAAATTTAGGACAGGATTAATGTTAGTTTGATAAAAATCCTACTCCTCTGTTATTTGGTTTCAAGGCAGCACTGGCAGAAGACTTTTGGAAAAAGGCCCAAATCAGTCAGACTTACCATTTTGGTGCTTTTCTAAGCTATTTTGAAAATGTCAAACATGCTTTCCAATCCAGCTCAGTTATATTTTCTCATTTCAGCTATAAAATATGCAACTGTACAACCCTGATCCTGTTGACCATCTCAGCTGCATGAAAGTTATGGAGCACAAAGATCCCAGAAATCTGAATACGGAGAAAAGGTCAGTGTAGGAGACGGCTGAGATGAAGCAGGATGACCTTACAGTGCTGAGATGAGTTTAGAAGATATAAATCAAAGGTGGAAATCTAATGAAAAGGGGCCATCAAGGAGCTTTAAATCCTTGTAAAGCTACATCACTGTAAAATCACACAGCGTCTCTCTCTCTGAAAAGGTTTACTCCAGTCACGCCTCCACTGTGTCAAAGAGCCCAGCACAAACCCAAAAAAGCAGCATGAAATGAAACTAACATGGTACTAGTAACTGGTTAGATGGTAAACTAAGCACATCAAGAAATTAACCCTTTTACAGAGTAATTGTTGCCTCCCAGAACATTTATTTATTTATTTAACAGGGAAAATGCACATTAATCAACACCGGAGTAAAACTTCAATGTAAATGTGCAGCAGTTAGCTAAATAGCTCATTTTCATCCGCAGTCCCTGAGCAGGTGAAAACTAACTAATGTCCAACATCATCAGTACAGTGCTTCAACAAATACTGCGAGAAAAATACGTTAAAATTATCAAGCGAAACTGCATTACAAAAGTGATAAAAGTACTTGTCAATAAAGAAACAACAGCAATGTAGTTCCACGTTTCATCAGTGTAATGTTAAAATTCTGTAAATTGCTTGCGGCTACATGTCTGTTGTTTTTTAAAAACTATCTAAACTGATTGTATTTTTTTATTATGTGACAGTGATGATAACTGTTAACCTTTCTATCAAGAGTTTTTATTGTCTGTTTGTACAGCGACTCAGTTGGTTTCAGAGTTGTAGTGTTGGTTTGGGACCAGCTTGTGAAGCGACATGTTATATGGGAAAAGATCATAGCGTGCAAAAAGAGGTCGTCGGCCTCTGTTCTTAAATATGGTCTGATACGTCTAAAATTAGCCAAATTGAATTTAATCATGTTGGTGATTTTTTTTACCTGCTTTTTAAATGTCATCTTTGAATCTCTAATGATTCCAAGGTTTAAAGGTTTTGATATGAACTCTTACTCTCACATGCCGACAGCTTTGTTGAAAGGTTTGCTCTTCTGTCAGTCTCTGTGTTGTGTGTTTGTGTGTGTAAAATAAACCATGGGAGGCCATCACGGTCCCCAAAACAATGAAATTCTATTCTAACATAGTTAAATCTGCTCTACAGTCACTGCTGTACATCGGCAACTCCAAGTGACAGAAAGAGGCCAAACACTGTTATATGTTGAGACCAGTAAAACTCCAGACAGCGTGTTCGTGTTTCGTGACTCGGCCGGAAAGACTGAGCAGGATCAGGCGCGAAACAATCAAAAGAATCTGAGAACTTAACCTGATTGAGGTTAATGATCCCCTGTGCAAAATACAGACCAGTAGCAGGCACTGTTTTCATTACAAACGTTTACTCACAAAACATCCTTTGGAGAGTCTACATATTTAAAGCTGTCACCCGAGTACAAAAGGTTTTTTCTGAGCTAACCCTTTGATTGCTACTGCATAATGATTACAAATGTGTGTAATTAAGAGACAGTCATTTCTTTATGACTCAAATCTCTACTCAGTGGTATAAACCACTGATTCTTATTATCACAGTCTAACTGCCTGACAGACCCTTAATGCTGAAGCTTTGTACCTTTGTCTATCACATGACCCACGTCATATTTGACCCAGAGTCTCTCTCAGGGCTGTTTTGGACAAAATGAAATAAGATTTCCAATCAGTCACGAACACCTGCTACTGTTATCACCATCTCTGTCTGCGCGTCCTGTAACTTCACCATGTGGCCTCCACTTTACTTTGGCACCTCTCAGCCTGCAGGTAAAAGTAGGAAGCGGACATGCATATTGTTGTGCAACGCAGCGGAACAACACCACAAGCTGCAGCCTCAGAAACGACCACAGAGTTGAATCAACACATCTGCTAGCAAGGCTGTTTTATTAGAATACCTGTTCCACGCATGCTCTTTGGTACGTTTAGGAGCTTGGCTGCAGAGGCAAACATCTCAGTAAAGTAAAAAGTGCAATGAATGAAACTGTCAATAAAGATGTTTTAGACAAAATCAGAAAAAGTACACAGAAGGACACAAACTGAGATTTAAATATCAAGAAAAAAAGCTTAACAAAAGACTTGAATCTTACAAGTGAGACTGGTTTTACAACAAAAATCACAAGCAGAAAGTAACGTGAGAATGTAACAGTGATAAATGGAGATACAAGAAGGCATTAAAAAGGCTGCACCAATCAAAACAGACCACTGCTCTGGGGCCACAGAGGCAGCAAGTGTAGGGCCAGAATATTTCCCCATCTAATGCAGTAAACTAAGGGTTCATCTCGAACAAAACAGAGCTGGTGATTGTTGGAAAGATTTTGTTTCTGTGGCGTTTGAATGAAGTTTGTTAGTGTTGAGTTAAAAAGGAGGTTTGTTTGTGAAAGAAAGAAACTTGAATTCAAAAGATTGTAATTTTTTTTTTGTTTCATAAGGAAAATAGTGGTGAGAATATTTCCTTTCTTGACACTTTGTCAGTTTATTTAGTTTATTTATTAGACTGCTAAAGCAAAGAGTGAGCGCACATCTCCCAGCTGAAACTACTACTAAGAACACGCGTTTTCTTTGAGCACAGATTGTTCTTTCAGGCTATTTATTGTGTTCCATCTCTTTTAATCATTAACCCGGATGAAAGGTGCAGCCTGGGGAATTACAGGTTAAGTCTGATCTCTACAACAAATCATTGAATTTATTCTTGCTATTATTATTAAATGGCAACCATCTAATGAAGAAACATGAACGTACAGCGTTTCATTGCTGGGTTTTTAGAACCACGTATTTCTGACCGTCCTCCTGTGCGCAGCGCTGCCGGGCAGCTCTCCAAAGAGGCGTGGTCAGTGACGTCTCCTAATCGACCAAACCTGAAGCTGCTGGCACTTTGAAGACCGGAGGGGGGACGAAGGGAAATATTAATGGCACGTCAGGAATGAAGAAGTTCTTGCAGGAATAACGCGGAGGAATACGCGCCGGGTTCATGTGATGTCCCTCTACAGTTTTACTTTTACGCGCCGCGGTTCTTGGTTTTTCCTGCTTTGACTGACTGTTTGCAGCGGCGGCGGCAACGGAGGAGCTGCAAACCGACAGAACTCCACTTGTTCCTCTGACCACCGCCTGGACCGACTGACAGGTTTGTGACATGAAACATTATGTTTTTATTTCTAACTTTTCCAACAAGAGAAGCAGAGGGACAGTTTGACACGGGTAAAACTGACCCGGCTGGACTCTGGACAGGTGCCCTGTTCCGGTCCTGAAGGTAAATTATTTAAAGTGTTTTATTCCATTGATAAAGATCAGCTGGTTTTAAGGGCGTTTTTTTCTCTTTTTTCCTTACAATACTAAACTTTGCTTTGCAGCTTAAAGAGTTAACCTATTCAGTAACTGTGTTGGTTTACTGTAAATGTTGCTGTCCATCATACACACCACAAACCTCTACAGAGACTGCAGAGGGCAAGAACATCTCACAGAGTTGACAGAAGAATCTCACAAAGTCGATGTAGCTGTTAAAATCTATTTGTCTGAAAACTTCTCTTCCATGTTACCTAAAAAGTAATTCTAAGTTTTTTTACATGTTAAATAGAATAAATGTGTAAACTCATTATTGAATTTGACGTGACAGCAGTTTTGTGTGTCAGTCGTAGTTTGGCTTCACTTGTGTTTGTCTGGCGGAGACATTAAATACAGACAGACAGGTCAGCCCTCTCTGTCTACAGGCTTCACCTTCATCCGTCTCTCAGAGAAGGAAAAGTCGAGACCTTTGAGCCATAAAGTGAAGGCCAGACACTAAAGGGAACATATTTTAATTTCAGGTTTTATCACACTCTTAAGGACAGGAACAGACGTATTTCAGGGATGTAAAAGACTGATGCTGATATTTTATGCCAAATGTCGATATCTTTAAAACACAAAAGAATGTTACTTGTAAAAGGTAGAAAAGAAGTAATAAGGATAAAAGCATGTGAAAACTAGATAAATCGACATGCATTAGAAATATTTCATGGACGTCACTTCCTGTAAAATAGAATTAGTTGTAATAAATAATGTCAAAATACGTCTTCCTTCCGTCGTATCTGATATCTGGTGCAGCCCTAACGGGGATTACCGTTTTCCCTGCCTCTGCACAGTTGCACTAAATCATATCTTCCTCTGCTCCTGATGTGCATCCAAGGTATGAAGAAGTTTGCAAACCACAAAACAGCTGGTGCGAATCAATCCAATCATATTAGTCAGTTCAGTTTACCTCACAGACAGTCAGTAAGTTAATACTGTCATTAGAGTTCTGCAGGATGTTAATGTGTCTCTGCAGAAGTTTAAATATGTTCCCTACAGGCTCTTATTTTCAGATGCTGTTCCACCACAATTTATTCCAACACACTGTATTTTTCGTTTGTAGGGGACGTACACTCTAATCTTTTGACGCCACTGGTGATTATTTTATCACATCAACAGAACCGACCCTATCTGCTCCTGTTCCTCAGGCTTAACAGTGGAAACCAGCGAGGATGTTCGCCTGTCAGCCTCCTCTCCGCAGCCTTGAGTCTGCTCACAGTGTAATAATAATCTGGCTGTTACTGTAAATACCAGATTCCTTTTCCACTCGCGAATCACTGAGCTGTGGGGGAGTGGAAAAGTATGTGTGGGGTGGGGAGGATGCAGGGAAGTCCTGTCGGACCCAGAAATAAGATGTCGGATTTTAAGCACATCCCCTTCTGTTCTCCGGGTTCCGTCGATGTTGAAAAGCATTCCTCCGGCCGGCGCCGAAAACTCGTCAAGGCCACTCTGCTCAACAATCCCTGATAGCTCCCCCACTCCATCCACAGGTCGTCCATCACCCCAGATACCCGAGTACAGAGTGTAACTAAAACACGGCTGTAGTGAGCTTAAAAGCAACGTTGCACGTGCATTTCCTCACAGCTGCCACCCTCTTTGGGTGTTTCCAGGCAGGTTGGACAGCAGTGGGAGGAGAGGGTGCCGTGCCTCAGTTATAGTGCAGCCACTGTGTGCAGTACCTGGGTGTAATCCAGCTAAACATGTCGAACAAGTGGTTTGTTTATGGAGCGTTCTCTGTATTAATTCAGTTTGTGTTGTAGTGCTTTTTACCGCAGGACCAGAAAACCCCTGAAAATCCTGACATGGTCTCAGACTTGAGTAGAAAATTGATGTAATTTGAGCCACTTGAGGTTTAATAGAAGAGATCTGATTTAAACTGATAGTTGGACATAAAACTGTGATGGTCAAAATTAACTTGATGCTCACAGCTGCTTCCTGCTGTGACCATCTGAAATGACCATCACAGTAGTTTTTCATGTGCAACCGTGACTTGTTCGTGTTAACACACTACAGTATAGAGCTGATGCCAAACGTGCTCCAGCTCCAGTTTGAGCTACTCTGTGACTGTTAGATCTAACTCCAGTCAATTCGGGCAACATTTTCCATCCATGATTTAATTTAACCTTTTGAACTTCTTGTTATTTTGAGTTCTGAAAAAAAAACCAATAATGTACTGTAACTGTGAGGCAAAGACAATTTTGAAGCTTGAGCTTACATGGGGAAAAAACAACATGACCAGCTCAAAGAGGCTCCATTCTGCAAACTTCTACCGACTGGCTGACGATGACACGAAGAAAACTGACAGGCAGTGTAAACAAATTTCCAAACATTTCTAAAAGGCTGTGCAAATGTTTGAGTCAGATAATTCAGTTTCTCTCCTGGGGTTGCGATCGTCTTTCATTGAGAAAATCTAATGTTAACAAAATTGTGTTTTAGGAAACCTCCAGTTGATACTAAACATGGTACCTACTTATAACCGTTGCCAACCCCGTGGTGTCTGTTATAGGACTCGGCAACAAAAATCACTGTTCACTGTTGCTGTTGGCTGCTGTGACTGAAAACGCTGCTGATGGTGTGACGGTGAGCTGCCCTGCTGCTGCTTGTTGGCTGGGTGTTTTAATTAATTAATTTTTATTATATGACTCTACAGTGGGGTTTTATGGTCATTAGAGGACAGCTTGATGTTTGTCGTGTGACTTGAGGAGCATCTCCTCCTCCTCCTCTTCCTCCCTCACCCACTGATGTGTTGGAGTCTTCAGCAGCTGAAGATAACTCAAGCCATGTTGCTGCAAAATGTTTCACTCCTGACCCGTGTTAGTGCTGCTGGTATTGGTTTATGGATGAAGTGTATCTCCCTGGTATATAAGTGGTCCAATTTAAGTACTAATACTGGTGAATATATTGGACCCTCCTTACTGTGTGTTGTGTTAAAATCATATTCTCATGGATAGATGGACACAATTCCAAACTTAATACCTACTGGGAACATCCATTATATGCAACAGGCTGCAGGTCTCAGGGCAAAGGTCAAAGGTCGGTGCCACTTTGGAAGGTCGTCTGTAAATTAGTGCAACACAGAGCGGTTTTCACTCTGGTTCTGTGGATACGTTCTCTTCGCCTTTTGTATGTCACTCCTGCAGTCAGTCACAAAGATCTAGGAAGGACAATCTCTGTCAAATTTTTACCACTGATGTTGATATTTTTGCCCAGGTACGTGCTCTCTGGTGCACAAATTGTATAATGGCTTCACTGCATATGCATTTCTGCATGTCTTTTGGGATTTTTGTACTATAATGGCGATAATAAGACAAAGCCGAGGAACTCTTCCATTATTTATTAATCTGCAGATTATTTTCTTGATATTTTAATTCATTGTTTTGTCTGTAAAGAGTCAGAAAATATAAAACAAATCCCATTTTTATTTCCAACATGACTAATTCTAACTGCATATTTCACACAATCCAACACACAAATGCTCGTATTTATTACTATCATACATGGCAAAGAAAAGCATAAAACCTCACGTTGTAGAAGCTGGAACAAGGTAATGGATGGCATTTTTGCTTAATAATGACATTAATCAACTAATCGTTTCAGCTCTACGTTGCCTCCATCCTTTCTTAGACATCAGTAAGAGATCACAGTTATTGCTTCTGAAATAACAGATGAGTAAAAACTCTTCACTTGGAACCTTTTTAACAGTTTTAATTTAATTTTCTAATATAATTTAATAATTTACAGCTGTTTGAAGAAAAGTGAGTCTCCCAATAAAAACCTCAAAAGAAGACTAAACTACTAAATGGTGTAATTTTTTTGGAGGACGGTACTGCAGTTGACGGGACAGACCTGTCGGGCAGGTAGACGGTGACAGGTAAAATTACCGGCACTGTAATCAGCCTGTCGATTCTGCTGAAGCTTCTCGCTGATCGGCTGCTCTGTGAGCCAGAAGCGGCTCCGTCCAGCTCCTCCCGCTCCCATGTAATCTGTCCACCTCTTCAATTCAGCACAACTCTTCTGCCCCCGGCAGCTCCTTGTTGGCTTTGTGAGGCTGAGAGAATGGAGGAATAGAGGCTGGCTAATGGTTTTGCTTGGGGGTCTTTGTGTTTCGGTATGTGCTTCTGGCTGCGAGCCTTGTTCTGAGGGGGAGTAGCTCCTTTTGTACACCGGGAATAAACAGGGTTTCGATACACCCGTCTGCTAACCACTCTCTGGAGAAACATATTGTATTCTCATTCATGTTGGTGTCTTGCTGCATGCAGCACGCTCGTGATGTTCCTTGTTGCTGACACGTGCTTTGTTGAAGCGTAACAACTACGTGTGCCCTCTGGAACTTTTTTAGATGGATGTGTTGAAACTGATGTTTCTTTTTTAAGTACAGCTCCAACAAAGACATTTGTGTTGGAGGAGACAGACTTCCACCTTGTCTTCTAGTCTGCAAAGGTGGTAGATCTGAGCTACATTTAAGGTCAGACAGAGTGTCAGTGCGTATCAGTAGGTTCCTATTCACGTGGGAGCCCATTACTACAAACACTTTGTCTGTGTGACTGGACTCTGCAGGGGTTCTAGGTTTTTCATACATAAATCAAATGGAGCGGCAATTTACATTTTTTGGATAGATATTTAAATGATGTAATGATGTACTCGTGTCCACACATCCAGCGTTTACATGTATTATTTGGACTTCCAGTGATGCCCTTGCACGATTCAAACACGTGCAGAAGGGAAAAAGGTGAATTTATTAATATTTCCAAGTTTATAAGCAACAAGCAAGCAGGAAGGTCAGGGGTTAAAGCTGTCTCTTAAAGCCAGGACACAGGAAGTAGGATGACGTGGCTGCAGCAATAGATCATTTTTTAATTATCAATAGAAACCCAAAGATACTCAGCTTTCAGTGATACTTACTGCTGGTGTATTTATTTTGGTGTACAGGACACTCGGATGCATAAATAAGCATCTCAACATCAAATCGTAGGAGGCACAATATTTGTTAAAGACGAAATGTTTGTCAAAATACTATTTTAAATCTAATATTCTACAGACTTAAGAAAACAAATCCTCTCAAAAATCACACCGTAATCATTTTATTCTGTTTTCCAGTGAAAATGAGAACGATGTAAAAAGTGATCACCCTAATGTGGCAAATCAAATCACAATTGCAAAATCAGTCAAAATAATTGCAATTAGATATTTTTTTCAAAATTGTGCAGCCGTAGAGTGCAGTATACTGTAGATGCTGAGGACATGGTGCAATAAGAGGAAAAATTAGGCCAGTCGGTAAAAGAAACCTTGAGAAAACATAGACATTGCCAGTCCGGTTACCAGGGTAAGAAATGTTAAAAAACATCACATATTCAAAAGATTAAAAAGGACAAAGTGTAACCAGCATTCAGAATGAAGTGGAGTCTTATAATTTTATCATACATACATAGAAGATTAGCAAAGTTAGCTCAAGTTTTAATCAACTTTGAGACTGTCCGCTTTCAGCCCTTACTGGCTGCTACACTGCAAAAAAGAAATTTTAGTAATGTGGCACTTCAAATCAGTTTATAAGTAAAGATTTGTCTCTGTCTGTCGTGATCGTCATAAATACAGATTTCCTCTAGTTTTCTTATTTTTTTCCGATGCCAACTTCCTTAAATCTTCACCAGCATAGGTGCAATGTATATTTTTAGTAGGGATGTCCAGATACAATCGCGAGATCGGAAATCAGCCCGATCACATTGTTTCAGACTCGATCGTATTCGGACAATACCTCCCGATCAGGACTCGGATATAAATGTATATATATTCTCATATTTTTATTTACTGTTGCACTAAAGTAGAAAATGAAGAATTTATGTTATTTATTACTTGATTGTTTCATTGTTAACAGAGTTGTTGAATGTCGAAATAAGATGAATTAAATAAAAAATAAGGAACATCCTGGATAAGTATTATAGAAATATCGGATCGGGACTCTGTATCGGTAGATACTCACAATCAAATGACTCTGACTCGAGGGCAAAAACAACCCTGATCGGGACATCCGTAATTTTTAGATCCATGAACTGAACTGAAATTGGTTCTCCACTGGCAGAGTGTGAGATGATATGGCAGCGTGTCTTCCCTCAGTAAGAAAACAGCGTGTCATGCTGCGTGTTGCTCTTTAACAACATGAAAGACTGCTTGTTTAGTTAACCTTGATTCAGCTGTGCTTCTTTTTCCAAACAAGCAGAAATTTACTTATTTAGTTAGTTGTGTGTCTGAGATCTGCTCATCCACCCAGCTCTGATGTTTTATTCCAAAAGATTAAACCTCCAGCTTCACTTCCTGACACCAAAACACCCGCAGAACAGTTTGGTGTCAGTCAGCAACCGAGTAGCGAGACAGACTGGATACACAAAATATGAAAGATCATGCATTTACTGAGCAGGTAGAAGATTATTGAGTTCCTCCCTCACACTCACACGGCAACATATGAACATGCTGTATACTGTATGTTCATGAACACTGTAGGGACTATACTTAAATGCCACAACAAAGTAGTTGCTGAGAGCCTGAGGAAAAAAGGGCCTTGTGGTGCTAGTTAGGGCTGCACAACATATCGTTTTAGCATCACCATCGCAATGTACCCTTGAATGTCAGAATGTCCAGTAAGTCAAATAAGCTCAACCACCTCAACGCTTTTGCAAAAACTTGCACGGTTTTCATTTTTCATGACTTCTCTACCAGAGAAATCTGTCTGATGTAACATAATTTAATCCAATTTCATGCTTCTTGGATAAACAAAGTTTGTTGGTAATGAGTGACAGCAGGCTCTGCGTGCACAGCGACCAGCGACAACAAGGTTGTTTAGCTTGAAAACCACCGAAACTGCATTTGGTAGCAAAAAGAAACTTTTGTAAAGCACTCGTGGTTGGTTTATAGTTATAGTTTAGTTAAAAATATGTTTACTGCATTAGTGCTCTCTGCTCAAGAAAGGATAGTTTGCACTCAAACAGCCTTCAGACCTACCAAATTACCCAGTAATTCTATGATGCTGGTTTCATTTCAAATAGAGTGTTTGAAGTCATCCAGTGAAAATTCCTGTATTTCTTCATATCGCAATATAAATCGCAGAAAAGAAAAATATTGCAATGTCAGTCTTCTCTAATATGATGCAGCCACAGTGCTGTTTGTCCGACACGCTGTACAAATAATTTACGGATCTGAGAAAATGTAGTCCGTGACTTTTATTGATGAAAATATGCACCTTTTAATATAATGTGCAAAAACGTACCTTCAAAATAATCACAGTAATCTAACCTGTAAAGAACATCGCGGTCAACAAAAAATACAGCGTCCCATTCACTCGGCCCCTATCACCCTCTGGACAGGTGCTTAAACAACTATACAGAAATCACCACGCACATCCACGTGACTTACCAAAAATAAGCAACCAAATGAACCTACAGACAGTTAAATCCAAATTTGTAATAAATCACCCTCACGCTATGCCCCACGGTCTACAGGCTGCGGTGGGACCCGTCTTGTGTAGGGCGGGTCATGCCTTCGCAACAGCAGGATTTGCAACTTGCATCACGTGCCCCGTTTTACACAGATGTTGATTCTGCTCCTATCTTCACGGCAGAATAACAACGTCCCCCTGTTCATTTTCTCTGTAGAACGAAACTATAAAAGAGATTTAGTCATGCGGAAGAAATTGTGGGACCAGTATTTTGATGACATTTGGGGCATTTTTAATCAAATATCAAAGAAAATCAGGATTGGAGGAGAAGAAGAACAAAAAATAGAGACTCATGGTAATACCTCTGCAGATATCTCCACTAATATATTGTTTTATTTCATGCTCATTAAAAAAAAATGTAATGTTAGTTGTCGGTTTGCCTTTCATATCTGTTTTGAAGTCAGTACCAAAATGAAAACAAATCTACCATAACTGATGAGGTAGTTTTCATTCCATGGTTTGTTTTGCTTGCTGTTGATGAACTATAGTATCAAGGACGGATCCTCGACAGATTTAAAAATAAAAACAGAAATAAACAAATGCTCAATAAATAAATAAACATTCTATTAAAAGCACAAAAGAAACACATAATATATCCTGGGACAAAATCATTTATATTTATTGAATTAAGTGTATTATTTGGTAGCCCATCACAATTGAGAAAAACACTACAATGAATTAATAGCTGCCAGATGATGTCATTGTTTATTGTCAACTGTTCAGCTCTGTTTACCTGCACTGTAACCTGTAGGTATCCAGCATTTTAAGTGCAACACAAACCGTTTTGTTAATTGCACACTATCAGCCCCTGTGCCACTGCTCTTTATTCTGGATTTGGTGGATTGAAAAAAAGGTCACAGCTGAATCAGTTTATTTTGGTAAAGTAATGGTAGAGTAGCTGCCTTTACATCCTTAGGTGTCCTTGAGGGTAAACTGATGAATGGCAACCCATCTGTTGCTGATCACTATTGAATGTTCATTCATTATAGAAACAGTCAATGAACCCCAGGATGTATCAGTCCACAAATGCTGTACAGTATTTAGCCTAAGGAACGATCCTTGTGTTGTAGCTGACTTGGGCTGTAAAAAGTTAAATTTTTTTTAATCTATGTGATAGTTGTCAACAACTCAAAACAGAGTTTTTACAGCACTTCAAGAAGACATCCTATCAAAAAGGAAGGTATTTCAATGTACAACTGCAGTACTTCAGGAAAAGTTTTTTTTTCAGCAAACCAAAATTAAAGAACAAAGTTATTCCCCTGACATTTTAGGGTTTGTTTTTTTTTTACTTTTTATGGACACCTGGCTGGTAGTATTGTTTATTAATAGGCGCCTAAACACTCAAGGTCATCTCACAAAACATAATAAAACAGTACAGCAATAAATCTATAAAATTAACAACTATAATTACAGTGCATAAAATCAGAGTACATAACTGGAAACAAAGATTGCTGTGACCTGATCACATGAGATGTGTTTTCAGGTGGGATTTAAAAATGGAAAGCGAGTCAATGTCGCAGCTGTCTGGTGGAAGAGTTCCAGAGATGAGTTAATGTGAAGGAGGTCAGTGATGGACAGAGGAGCGAGGTTGTGAATGGTCTTGAAGGTCAGGAGTAGAGTCTTGAAATCAATGCGGTTTCACTGGGAGCCAATGAAGCTGCTGAAGGACATGAGTAATATGATTAATAGAAGGGGTTCTGGTGGTGATACGGGCAGCAGAGTTCTGAACCAGTTGAAGTTTATGCATGGATTTGAGAGGAAGACCAACAAGAAGAGAATTACAATAATCAATGCAGGATGGAGCCAATCTGTGAACGAGAATGGCTGGGTGAGAGAGGCGGTCGGAGGCTTAATGTCACGTAAATGGAAGTATGCAGACCGAGTGTCACTATTAATGTGAGCTTGATATGAAAGTGTGGTGTCGAGGATCACCCCCAGACTCTTGACCTGAGGGGAGGGGGAAACTGTGGAGACAAACTGTAGGATTTAGCCAAAGTGGATTTGGTTCCAATGAGGAGAACCTCGGCTTTTGTCACTGTTAAGTTTGAGGAATCTGCAGGAGAACCAGGATTTGATTTCCGATCAGAGAGGGGGGTCAACCCGTTTTCACTCCCAAGTCGTCACATTGGACCCATGGTCGAGCCATAGTCCTCAGTTTGTGATGCACTGGGGATCCCTTTTCCGTCATAGTTAGATATACTGGGGAAGCCCTGCAGTTTTTGACGGTAAAGGCAGGTATATGATATTTAACAGAAAACACAGAGTAAGAAGGTGGTAGGGGTGGATGGACAGCCAGAACCACAACTTTGAGCTAGGAGACCGGGGTTCGTGTCCCATGTGAAACAAAAAGTCCACATTGAATATTTTTATTTAGGCAAGTTACGACGTAAGTGACGTTAGTTAACTTGCGTGTTAACTGACATATGTAGTTATTTAAACACAAACCATGATATTTTCCCAACTCTAACCAATAAGTTTTCTTGCCTAAACCCAACCAAGTATTTTCTGCGCCTAAACCTAACCAAACTGCAAAGTTTGACGACATGCGTTTCAAAATGGTGATTTTCGAAATGCCAGTGTTTTATTTTGAAAGTCTAACCGGAGGTTGCATTATTGAAGTTGTATGATTGTTGCTAAGCATTGCTAACTTCACCGCGGATCCCTTTACGTCAATAATTGATGCAAAGTGACCCAAGTCATTAAAAAGCGATGACAAAGGGCCTTGACCAAGCGTCAATATGTGACGAATCAGGAGTGAGAACGTGTTGGACAGGTAGAGCTGGGTGTCATCCGCATAGCAGTGGAAATGGATGTTAAATTTACGGAAGATTTGGCCAAGAGGAAGCAGATATAGATGATGAACAGAAGGAGGCCCCGGGACAGAGCCCTGGGGAACACCTGTAGGGACATGGGATAGCTCTGATTTTAAATGTTTAAGTTGGATGAACTGAGTGCTGCCAGAGAGAGATGATTTAAACCAGTCCAAGGGTTTATCAGTGAAACCAATGTAGACTAATCTGTCAAGAAGGATGTCATGAGAGATGGTGTCAAGGGCTGCACTCAGATCAAGGAGGATAAGAATAGTTAGTGGTCCAGAATCAGTTGCCATGACAAGATCATTGGTGATTTTAACCAGAGCTGTTTCTGGGCTATGGCAGGGACGGGAAAACGATTGGAATTGTTCAGAGGTTATTGTAAGACGTGTGCATGGACCTGATATGCAACTGTTTTTTCAAGGGTTTTAGAAAGAAAAGGTAGGTTAGAAATAGGACAGAAGTTGTTGAAATTGTTGGTGTCTGCACCAGGTTTCTTAAGTATAAGGGTTATTGCAGCTGATTTTAGAGATGAGGGAACAATACCAGAGGTGAGAGAGGAATGTATAATGGTAGTTATTTGGAAAGTGCGAGGGTGAGCAGGTTTTTACTAAGATGGCAGGAAGAGGGTCAAGCTCGATAGGTAGTTGGTTTCGATTTTCATAATGTCCAATATTTCAGCAACAGAGGGAAACTTGAAAATGAAGAAGACAAACTGTCAGAGGTATTAGTAGTCAGTTGCTGGTGAATCTTGTGTACTTTGGCATTAAAAAAATGATATTAAGGAGTTACACTAAGCAGTTTAGTACAGATGCTGCGTAAGACAGTCCGGTGGTCGTAGTATGTTGTTGACCATGGAGAACAACTAATTATACCTGCATAATAGGTGCAATTGGCTGTAAAAAAAGAATCCTTGTAGTTGAGAATGTGGATTTTGCACATTTTCTGGTGCACAAGTCCTGTTTTCTTGTAAAGGCGTTCCAGGTGATGACCTTTTACTTTGCGCTGGTTCAGTTCTGATGTAAATTATGGGGCAGAATGGATGAAGGAAACAGTCTGGTTTTTAAAGGAGCAAGAGGTGTATAGAGTTGATATACACCTCTGTTCACTGAAGGAAGTCTGAGTGGTCCACCAATAGGCGAGAAGTTGGACCCTTGAGATGCAGCCCCTCCTCATTTGCATAATGAGGCAGAAATGCATAGAGAAATGTAAAAAGGACAGAAAAACATACCATTGAGGAAATAAATATGGTAAAAAATGCAAAGAAAGAATAAAATATACAAAAATCCAGCTTCTCCATCCGGAGGATTGTCCCCTTTCTTGAATTGACTCTTTATCTGAATATATCTTTTTGGGACTTTTTGTTTGTTGCAAATTAAAAAAGTAAGAAAAAAAATAAGAAAGCAGGAGAGCTGTAAGCCTGCTCGTTTAAACACCAGATCAGTGATAACGCGAATGAATCGGTGGAATAAAACAGTTGCATTAAGACACTGTCCTTTGACCCTTAGTTGCCTGCCTGGTGGTTTACCATGGAAAGCTGCCATGAACACCAGTCTGTCCAAAGCTCAAATGTCTGCACAGATATTGACAAAACAGCTTTCTTACGTAGTCGATGGGTAAAAGCCTAACTGTTGAGCCACACAGCCTGAAGAAGTAAGTACTTTGTTTTATCTTTGTCATCTGATTCATGGTGCTGTGAGAGTTTAATTCTGGCAAGTCTGCGAAGATATTCAGGTGTGAAATGTCAGCCTGAATGAACGCTGCTAGTAATTATTATTTCTATTATTGTGCATCTTGTGTTTATTCTCTGTAACAGTTTAACACCCCGACACACAGACAGTCTGTATTAAAACTAACCACTTCTGCTGCTGCGCAGTAGCTCGTCTTATAAACCTAACTGGTTATGTTTTAGCTCTTACAGTTGAATTTTCATGGACACCAAAACATTTTCATTTCAGTGTATTTTACTGACAGACAGCAGAATAACTGAAACAGAGTGCCGGATTAAAAAAAACATTCCTGCATAATTTTAGTATGAAAGGGTCGGTTGGTTTAATATTTTATAACCAGCCTCTTAATGGTGAATTCTTTTGAACTGTCAAATTCAGTTTAACTAAAACAAAAACTTAAACTTAAAACAACTTCATTGAGCTATAGCAAGTAGAGTAAAATAAATGTTAATTGACCTTAACCTCTCTTAGCTTGCAATTACCAGATCGTGGTGGTCTGACCTAGTCAGCAACCCTTAGATAGAATCAGACAAAATGAATTGAATTGTGTAATCTAACCGATCTGTGAGGTGTAGCATGTCTATATTGATAAAAGTTTTAAGCATTTATTTTTGTATGTGCGATCTAAGCAGCTGAAGCTAGCTCAAGTGGACTTTGAGAGGTTTTATACATCCCAAGAACTTCTATAAAAACAGGATCAGGCGTCTAATTGATTGCTGTGTTGATGATGCTTTTAACTGAAGTTTTACTGTAGCTTAAGTGTAAGCAAATGGTTGCAGATCTCCACATTAAGCAGACACAGAACAGCTGTTTGCCCTGGATGTGTAGGTTGCTAGTTGTTTTGGAAGTTTTTGCACTATTGTACGACTCAGTGAAGAGTTTTTATTTCATGCATTCTTCTTCCTTGTGCAAACCTGGTGCCTACTTAAGTGTATTGTGCTAGTAGTAATGTAGCCGTGAGCCATAGCAGGACGGGCTGCAGGTGTCCTGTAAGCTCACCCAGACTGTGTGAACACGTACGGGTGCATTGTTTTGCTCAAGGCCACTTTGACCCGACATGTGAGACATATTGACTGCTGATGGTACTTGTGTTTGACACGGATGGATTTTGTCCAGGAGACACTCTGATGGCCACGCCCTCATGCTCTACCCCAGGTGTTGTTGGCAATCGGGATATGAGGAAGGTCAGAATAAATAAGAAATGTGTTGTTTTGTTTTGTTGTTTCTTTGAATTTCAGCTTTTTCTGCTAGCTTTATAGTAAAATCAAAGAAACATTCAGCATTGCCCTTGGTGTCAGCTTATCTTAAAATTTATTCCTTAAAGAGAGACTGCTGAAAGATGAGATTCATCGAGATTCGGTTGGTAAATACTCCAAAAAACCCCACTGTACAGGTAACATGATGAGAAAATTTGCTTCGTGTTTGGTCTGAACACAGGCTTAGGCTACGTTTTAGCATTATCATTATCATATCATTATTAGCTGGGTATCGTTCGAAGATTTTCGATATTGATATCGATATCGATGCGATACTCGACTTCGATACCGGTTCCTGAACGATACTTTTTTCGATACCAATTTTATTCTCAACAAACAGAGAACCATTGTTGTTTGTATAAAGTAACTTAATTATCACATTATTATCATTAATAGTTTATTTTAATAATTGTTCCTTTGAAAAATGCTGCTGCTCGTCAAAACCAAGACACATTTTTAATGTAACATCGGCCTATATTGTGTTTTCGTTGTTTTTATTCCTCTTTCTTTGGTTTTTATAATGTCATTTCATTGTTTGTTAACTATATATTTTTTATTGTTTATATGTGAATTTGTGCTCTGGCAACATTGCAACCTGAATATTCATGGCAACAGGCCTGAGAGAAAGAAACAAGTTTCTGCCTCTACATATCAAAGTTTCCTCCTCACTAGAGGAAGAGGTGTCCAGGCGACAACTATCACAATAGAAAGGAAACTCTTTAATCCATCTGCAGCAGAGTCGCAGACATCAGCCCGAGGATCGCTACGTGATGTCACCGTCACACGGAAGCGCTTCCGCCGGCTGCACACACAGGTCCGTGTGCGGCGGTGGCGTCTCTTACTGATGCTTGGAAAAATGTAGCGCTACTCTGTCAATAAAAGAGCTTTGATTTGATTCAGAAAACAGCGACGCTGCCACCGAGCTACTGAGAAATGTAGTTAAACTAGTAACGGTGCTACTTGTAGCGACGCTGCAGCCCGACGCTGCTCATACGGAGCCACGTCTCTGTGCGTAACCGGCGTGAGCTAGTGTTAACATCACCGCAGCCAATTACAATCAATGCTTATTGACTCATTGGCGTTAACAAGAACCTTTAGGTATCGAACTTTGGTAGCACAAGGCCTTTTTTTGATATTCGATGGTATTGAAGCAATTCAGTCGGTGCCTAAAAAGTATTGAACTCGATTCATCATTATAAATGTGATTTGTGGCCACATAGCTTTTTGTGTACAGTTCAAGGCCACCGTACTATAGATGAAAGCGGACTCACAGTTTTGCTAGCTCACAATGAATTTCCTGCACTCCAGAATTTCTTCTCAGCACATCTATTACATGTCTGTCCATCCTGGGAGAGGGATCTCTCCTCTCTTGTTCTTCCTGAGGTTTCTTTCCCCATTAAAGTTTTTTTTGTAAAGCCCCTTGAGGCAAATTTGTCTCGACTTGTGCTGTGGATAATCAAATGCAAAGGCAAACGTATGCAAAAAGACACTTAAAACCCAAAGCTGCCAGACCCAGCAGTGTGTTTCTACGTGTGATCTGATGCAGAGCTACTGACCGCTGTGCCGCTGAATCTCTCGCACTGATTAACCAGCTGATGGCTTCTCTGGCACAGTTTAGTCACCGTGAGGTCAGACGGGGTAATCATTTTGTGTTTTTTTATATTCTGTCTCTGGAACAAACGTTGCTGGTTTATATACACTGTCAATAAATACAGAGTTGTTCTCTTCACCTTTGACACTGCAAGCCGTTGCGTCATCACAGCGAGCTGTTGCGTCATTTTACCTGGCTCATCAAACTCACGTCAGTCAGTTACATTATCTAGCACTCAAAAGCACCTTAGGCGAATGATTTATCTGATATTAATCAGGAGCTTTCACATTCTTTACTGTGACTGGTCTTACTGTGGGATTTTGGCTGATTAGTTTCAGGAACTAAGGATCCCAAGGAACTAAATCAAGAACTAAAATACTTTTTTTTATTTGGAAACCATGAACATCAGGCAAAATAGATTAATTAGAGAGCTTATTTTTTTGATAAAATGTACACAAAACACTCCTGTCCTACACGTCTCTTCACTTTTCTGCGAGGCTTGATCATACGAGGGTTCTAAGTTAGGTTCACCATACCTTCCTTTCAACTTGGTGAATACCACCTGTTCATGAGCAGGTGCACACATTCATCATCACAAGCATAACCAAAGCTACTTCTGCTGATGGCTCGTCCCATTTGTGTTTGAATGGATGTTGTAAAGGAGACATAAAGAGGGCTGAAAATGCCAGAAAGGGGAGACGTCTGTCTGCAAAGTAGTGACTGTCTGCTGAGTGTTTTCTGGTTACTTTCCTGCTTTAGTGTGTAACTGCGCTGGAACAATCAGCAAATGAAGCTGGGTTTAGTTTCACTAGCTCATAGTTTTTAAACATCAGTATGTACAGTGGATAGAAAAAGTCTACACACGCCTGTTAAAATGCCAGCTTCTTATGATGTAAAATAATGAGACAAAGATGAATCATGTCAGAACTTTTTCCACCTTAAATGTGACCTATAATGTGAACAAATCAATAGAAAAACAAACTGAAATACTTCAGGGGGAAATTGAAAAATAAAATCCCTCAAATAACCTGGTTGCATAAGTGTTTCACTGATGCTTTGTTGAAGCACCTTTTGATTTTATTACAGTAGTCAGTCTTTTTGGGTAGGAGTCATTAGCATGGCACATCTTGGCCTGGCAATATTTGCCCACTCTTCTTTGCAAAAGCGCTCCACATCTGTCAGATTGCGAGGACATGGCCTGCACAGCCCTCTTCAGGTCACCCCACAGCTGTTCAGTTGGATTCAGGTCTGGGCTCTGGCTGGGCCGTTCCAAAACATTCATCTTCTTCTGGTGAAGCCGCGTTTTTGTGGAGTTGGATGTGTGCTTTGGGTCGTTTTCACGCTGAAAGGTGAACTTCCGCCTGAAGGTTTTTTTGCCAAAACTGCCTGGTATTTGGTCTCATGGCTTGTCTTCAAGCAGTCACAACATGCAGTGTTTCAAACACCGCCCAAAGTAGTAACCCCGGCTTTTTGGAGGACAGGAGCTAACCTGGAGTTAAATATTGGCGCCCGGTGCCTTCTGTGTAAATGCACGGAAAATTCCTCAGTTCTTGAATTCTTGAATTTTTCCTGGAATAGTTCCTTCGGTGGGAAAGGGCTACAAGTGTTTATGTTAATGCTTCTTTTTGTCGCATCTCGTCCACACGTGCAGCAGCAGGGTCTCAGTTTTCCCCCTGACTGTGATTCTCCGTAAAGAAAACATCCTGTTATCTTGTGTTTTCATGTGGATTCTTGAGTGTCCTTGAATATTAGCAAAACAGCTGGTGGTAGGACGAGCCCGGTTAACTCCCAAAGAACTGAATTGAGTCATAACAGCTTATTTTTGGTAGAGAGCCTGATGCAGACAGAATTAAGGCAAAACCATAAAAAGCCACCACCACAGACTGATACTATGCTTATGATATAATCTCATTGCTCAGCTGAATGGAGTGGGTTGTAGCTCAAAATAGAGGAAATGGTTAGCAATATGACTCAAATAATAAAGTTTTGCTAACTAGAATCTTAAATGTTGTTTAAAATGTCTCAGACCAGATAATCAGCCTCTGAATCTGACTTATGATTATTGACTAATCAAAAACAAATTAGAGATTAACCACCATGCAGACAATTGTTCTTGCAGAGGGATTTTATTAATGAGAGCATCATATAACAACTATAACTGGAATCAATATTATACTAGTCATCTGAAGTTATAATGGATACACTGCGAGCTATTAGCCCTAATCAAACCTTGACAAGATAGAAAACTTTTATTTAATCAGATGAATTGAATTAATGTTTATTTAAATTAGTATTATACTAACGTTAAAGTTTTTATTGTCATTTTTTCCATTGTTATAACGCTGCACTAATTTCTACTAGTTATTCTCCAGGGGGTCGTATTACAGAAACTTCCTAACCTGCAGATCCTGTCCTAACTGCTTGGTAACCATGGTAATAAGGGTTAGGAACTGATTTAGGAAAAAGGCCGTTACAGATTAACAGTTCCTAAGTCAATATTCCTTTCCTAACTTTAGATAGGAAAAGTGATAAAGTCTTAAATAAACTCTCCTGACTTCAGGAGAACTGCTGAGCTGTTGAGCTTTCCCACCAGCTAGTGTTTGCTAACCGTTTAATCCACATTTAATTGCTTTTACAAAGTCAACAAAATGTCAACATGTGGAACTTAATTGATTCTATCGATGTGTTTGATGACCAAACCCTCGTTAGCAGAAAGGCTGTCGGCGATGTAACGCTGGATAAAGTCTCATTATGTAACATAATGTAAAGGCTTGATGTAACAAATGATCCTGATGCAGGTCTCTGATAGGAAGAGATCATTAAATTCAAGAAATACATGAAAAACATGATGACATTACCGTCATTATTAGCCTAACTTTCCCAAGAGGAGCCACCAGCGGTTTCATCTGCTCTTTGGACACAACAGCTGCCTGCGTCTTCATATCACTGTAAATGGATTGATTTTCTTTTTAACAGCATCAACGCTCCGACTGTGTCCACTGCTTTAGCCCACTCTCTTTCTTAAATCTCCCGAGTTAAGCGTTATGTGGATTTGGATTTCTCGACGGAGGTTACCGACACCTCTGAGTCGTCTGACCTGAAGTTCAGTGATTGTTGTTTCTGCTCCATTTTAAGTTTGTTTCATAAAAATAAAAACTACCGTCTGCCTCCTGCCTTCACTGTCCTCATATTTGAAAATATAGTCACCCTAACAAAACTAAAAGTAAGTACATGTAAGCCTGAATGGAATGGCTTCACTTTTGCAGGTATTTGGTGATAAATTAAAGTATTTTACACATTCTAAGTTTGCTCTGATGGTGCCAGAGGTTCACCAAAAGTTATTACAGCTCATCATGTGGGGAAGCATGAATGTCTTCATGGGAATCCACAGAATAGAACAAGTTTAACATATCAGCCTGGAGCAAAGTGTTGGACCCGACTGACCAACACTGCCGTCCCTACAGCCACGCTGCCAGCATGGCACAAAACACCAACCCTGTGGTGACGTCAGCTTATGGACAAGATGTCAAAGTTTTTCCTTGTTGTTCACTAGTTCAGCTAATCAGACTTTTTTATTGGTAGATATATTTTAACATGTAGCAATAACCTGATTTAGAATGAAAAATAAATCTATGACTTTTCAACCAAATACAAAATCCTAAATATGGATTTGACATTTTATCCCTAACACGGTATTTCTCTCCCCTCTCCCCCAGGGTTTGTCTACACTAGAACATGCAATAGAGGAGCCAGCTGCGTCATCAGATTCCTCATCACTGTCAACATATACAGTTGATTCCCCCTGACATGGCCTCCTCCCCCGGGCTGGATGCTGACCCGTTACCCCTGCTTCAGCTCCAGGAGGTGGACTCCAGCAAAGCCTCACAGAGGCCGAGCTCACCGGCACTCCTGCCCGCCGTGTACAGCCCTCCTCTGGGCATGGACAGCCACACCGTCTGTATCCCCTCTCCGTACACGGACAGTAGCCACGAGTACAACCACAGCCACGGACCTCTGACCTTCTACAGCCCGTCTGTGCTGAGCTACGCCAGGCCGCCCATCACTGACAGCCCATCGTCTCTGTGCCCCCCCCTTAGCCCGTCAGCCTTCTGGCCCTCCCACAGCCACCCCAACATGCCCTCACTGACTCTGCGCTGCCCTCAGCCTCTTGTCTACAATGAACCCAGCCCACACGCACACTGGCCGGAGCCCAAAGCCCACAGCATCAACACCAGCAGGTAGTCTACCGACACTTACCCACTCATGGAAACACTGTAGTAATAATACCTACAAACCTTCTTTCAAATGGACCTCAAGAGGCTTTGTCCCATGCTGTTATAAAAGATGTTTTGTTGGGGTACAATAGTAACCGTGTAGTCCAATCTTGAAGTATGTGGTGTGGCTTGGCATAAACATCTTTGCTGTCTTTGCTCCATAACTGAGCATGTTCCTTTTAGTGTATGCTACTAATCAAATTAGACCTTTCAGATCAGCTAACTTTCACAAACCTGTTGTGAAGACAGAGAGAGGTACTACGAGATCAGAAGAGCTGCGCTACAACAGAGTGGTCTGCAGCAGAGACTGACCTCAGCTGCATGCTGTTTAAAATATACTAGAAAATAAAATCCATCCATCGTCAACCGCTCATTCTGCGTTCAGGGTCGCGGGGGGGCTGGAGCCAATGCCAGCTGACATCGGGCAAAAGGCGGGCTACACCCGGGACAGGCTGCCAATCCGTCGCAGGGCCAAAATCCGTTTCATGGACACTAGTTTATTGCCAGCAAAATAGGACTGGGAGAGCAGTTTCAGCAGGGAAAAATATTACTAACTGGTGCAAATTCTTCAGTGGTCGTTCACAAAATAAAGGAATAATAATGAATATAACAATCTGATAACTCTTTAGAAAAAAACCTGTTAAATTGTTCATATTGTCTTGAAGATGCATTTTGACAGACGTCTGTTGGCTCATCATTAATTTAGTAAACATGGATTTCTTCAACATCAGTGCATACTGCACTGAGAAACAACCAGCAGCAATGAAAGATCTGCCCATCCCTCCTTTGCCCACAACAGGGTCTAGTACAAAACATGTGTGTGATCTTGTCCTGGGTCCACGCAGAGCTTCGAGCTCAGTATGTTCAATGCCATGGCCCGTATTGACAACTGGCAAAGAGGCACGATGACAAACAGTGGGGAATAACGTTTGAGCTGCCTCTGAAGCCTGAGGCGCTCTGCCCTGGGCCAAGAAGCATCGCAAGGGCTTCTTTGAGAAGGCAAGTGGGCGGGACATGGACGGCGAGCCCCGCACAGGCTGAGAATTTCCAGAGCAACCGGCTCCTCATGGGTTTGGTCGGTGGGACTTTGCGGAGTGATACAAGCAGCGGAGAGAGAGGAATTGTTACCGACTGGTGCTTTAATAGCAGCTAATCGAAGAGCCCCCTAGTGAGGCTTATTTAATCTTAATTCATTGAGATTAAGATCTCTTTTCCAGGACCGACAAAGGAATCAGTACAATAAACAAAGTAAAAACAGTTACAAGAGTCAGATAATCAGCTTAAAAGGTGCATAGTAACTGAACCCAGATCTGGTAGTTACTGGATCATGTCGTTACGAGATTTAAAGGAGAGAAGAGACGTGAGTTAGAGCTTTATAGATGAATAACATGAGATGGCTTTTCCTTGACTCTAATCAAGTCCATCCAAGTAATTGATAGAGAGAACAATGATGATTTCAAATGTTGTCATTTGTGATAAAACGTCACAGAGCTGATGTGGCAGCATGACGATACAGAATATCGCCGCGGTCAAGGACGGACATGAAGGTTGATTGCACAGTAATTTTACAGTTGGATGAAGACAGATACCCTTTAATTCTATCGCAATTTATTTTTTTTATTTGAATGTTGAACGTAAAGACATAAAATAACAAAGATGTTTTTTACTCTAACCACATCAGTTGATTTAGGATTAATCTCTGTAGTTATACTGTATATTTCTGTGCTACCACTGGATGGATGCTGGAGATTTATACCATTATATAAATGATGAATTTTCCAGTTGACTCAAATGCGGTTGTGGAGATATTTTTAGCGAAGAGCACCTCTGGAAAGACTAATGACAGGTGAATGACAATCCTAAATGTCAAGTTGTCCCTCTTTCACCGAGTCTGTGTTTCTTCCTGTAGCTCCATCCTCAGTTGTAACAAGCCGCTGGGGAAGAGATTAGAGCAAGGAGTGGAAGGCATGAACTCCTCCTTGTGTTCTTCTGCGGTGGGGAAAGCCGACATGCACTTCTGCGCTGTGTGCCACGACTACGCCTCCGGGTACCACTACGGCGTGTGGTCCTGCGAGGGCTGCAAGGCTTTCTTCAAGAGGAGCATCCAAGGTACACGCTCTGCGTTTATGTCCACGTTTATTCGCCATTTATCCCTCCTCTTCATCCATCATGCAGCATGTCTTTCCTTTTGTTTTTGCTTTTTTTCAGGACACAATGACTACATCTGCCCCGCTACAAACCAGTGCACTATCGACAAGAACCGCCGTAAAAGCTGCCAGGCCTGCCGCTTACGTAAATGCTACGAAGTGGGCATGATGAAGTGCGGTAGGTGCTCGCCTCTGTCTTATAATTGGGGTCCGGGTTGTTTTGTCATTTTACAGCAGCACTAAAGTCGAAGCACTCAAGAGAGGAAAGGTAAGGAGTGTTACCTGTGAGCTCATTGTGTCATTTGAACTTTGAGGCTTGAAAACACACAGGAGTTGAATCACATACCAACATAAAATAATTTATCAGGAATCGTTAGTGCGGAGATACAGAATATTGTCTTCGTCTGACATTCCAGTTATTATTTCTCCAAACTGAAAATCCTTTTTTTTTCAAACCAGTGTTTAAGCAGTAGTTGGAAATACGCTTCCCTTTCTTGCCTTGAGATAGATGAGAAGCTCGATATCACTTATGTCTGACCATCATCATATCAGCTGCACTCAGACTGTGGATCATAGTTTCAGAATGAACCGAAAATATTTTTACACCTCTCATAACAACATTACAGACCTCTGTAGTGTCTTGTGGGCGCTGCTGTAAGCTCGCACGCTCACACACTTCCATCCAACTCGAGAAAACCACTTTTCTTGTGAGGTAACTACGATAACGTTAACGGTCTGCTCCTGTCACTTTCTGCGAGAAGGCGATTAAGCTAGCCGCACCTAAATTTGGAGTGCACACATATTCAAGCCTTTGTGGTAAAGCCACTGAAAGGGCTCAGAGCGAGCTGACAGGCAGGTTAGAGACTTTATCCTGTCAGTGTGAGAGTCCTGCCTGAAGAGAGGCTGTGAAGGCTTCATGTTTCAACATTATTTATCAAACTGGGTCGGACACATGGACAACAGGATACACATGTGACAACGTCCGGTTTTCAAAATAAGGCGTCTATACAGGATGGGAATAAGGAAATGAATACAGAAAGTATAAAACATATTACATGTGTTGAAAAAAACAACAATAAAATGTTCAGGAAATTACTTATTCTATTTTCTATTCTTTTTTTAGGGTTTCTGAAAAAAATATTAAATAAATTTGTTGACTTTTGTTGCTGTTTCATCACCATTTATAGCTCTACAATGATTAGATAGTTTACTAGAGCACAACATTGTTTACAAGAGTTCACAGTTCTTCATAGTTTGCCTCTTAATTTAGAAAAAAATTAATGCATTTAACTTCCACCATCCACCATAGTCTCTTAAAATCATGTGAGAAACTGTGTGTATCTTCAATTTTAAAGGATAGATAATCTGGAGGTATCAATCATCTTAGTCTCTGCAAGAAAGTGAATTTGTGTTTTCCTTTAATGTCAGACAATTAAAGAGAGCTGCTCAGTAAAAACCAAAGCTTTGCAAATGTAGCCGACAGCTGAGCTTCTCCACTCGGTTGACAACAACTGGACAAAAGCTGCTGAGGGATGGAAGAGATCTCCACTGTTTGAGGGTCCTGGGTTCATACTCTGTTAAAAACAGCCCACAAGACACAAACAATAAACCGGTCCAAAACAAAACAGCAGCGTGCACATTCTTGTCCAATCAAGAGCGCCGGTGTCCAGATTTGAGCTTGCGATTTGCAAATCTGCACGACTTATTTCCTTGTGGATTTGTCTAACTGATTCCAGATAGTGGCAGTCCGCCCGTGGAAGCAGCACTTTTGTCTGCTGGGATTTCAAGGAAATTTTGATCCCACTATTTGTAAGAATGAGATGCTGACCTTGAGATTTCTCTCAAGCTTGGGAAGGCACTTAGTCAATGTGTCAGTTCAAGACATTTAATGGAGTTTTGTAAACTGAGGTTCAGGAACAGGACCACGCCTCCCTCTTCCCCTTCACTGATCAACCACCTGTGTCCCATCTCACACACCTGTGAATCCAATCACCACCACATACATAAGATTGCCCAAACTCTCTTCCACCGTCTCAGTCTTCTAAACCCCCCCCTCCCTTGAGGAAGGCCACATCAGCATCATCTAGCTCCCCCAGTCTCCCAGGAACCACGGGGGGACGATCCATCAGCTGCTTCACGAGCGAGCCTCTATAGAGACGTGTCCCCACCCTGAGTCTCAACCCCGGGTTCTCTGTAGCGCACACGACCCCTTCTCATCCCTCTCCCCTCGACCCCTTCTCATCCCTCTCCCCTCGACCCTTTCTCATCCCTCTCCCCTCGACCCTTTCTCATCCCTCTCCCCTCGACCCTTTCTCATCCCTCTCCCCTCGACCCTTTCTCATCCCTCTCCCTCGACCCTTTCTCATCCCTCTCCCCTCGACCCCTTCTCATCCCTCTCCCCTCGACCCCTTCTCATCCCTCTCCCCTCGACCCTTTCTCATCCCTCTCCCCTCGACCCTTTCTCATCCCTCTCCCCTCGACCCTTTCTCATCCCTCTCCCCTCGACCCTTTCTCATCCCTCTCCCCTCGACCCCTTCTCATCCCTCTCCCCTCGACCCCTTCTCATCCCTCTCCCCTCGACCCCTTCTCATCCCTCTCCCCTCGACCCCTCCTTGCGTCATGACCTCATAAATCATCTCTGTCTTGGCGCGGTCCTGTTAGTGAATTGTTCGTGTCAGTCTTTGTCAGATTACTCTGGGAATCTGGTCTAACCTTTGTAACACTTCAGCTGTGGTGGGAATCGGGCTTTTCCACACTTGGCTAAGTGAAAAAGGAACATAGTGTGAGGACCTTTGTGTTTTTAAATGTCTTTGAACCCAAACCAGCTTCAAGAGGTATCGATAGAGCCTGCTACTAATACTTAGGGAGTTTCTGATATATCTGTGTTTTTAAGAAAGCTGAAAGCGGATTAATGGTTTTATCCTTGTTTTGAAGCTGCTGGTAGCCGATATTTATCACTTTGGATCACATGAAACAAGAACCATGTCGTCTTACAGCCCAGTTCTCCTGCTGTCGTAATACACCAGGTGTAAGGCGTGAACGCTGCAGCTATCGAGGAGCCCGACACCGCCGCGGTGGACTCCAGCCTCGGGATCCCACAGGCAGGGGTTTGGTCCGGATGGGGCTTGGTTCTCGTGCCCAGCGGCATCTCCACCTTGAGGCTCCTCTGGTCCCGATCACCTCCCTCCCTCAGGCGAACCACGTCCCCTACTCGGCCATGAGCCCAGAAGAGTTCATCTCCCGCATCATGGAGGCGGAGCCCCCGGAGATCTACCTCATGGAGGACATGAAGAAGCCCTTCACCGAGGCCAGCATGATGATGTCCCTCACCAACCTGGCAGACAAGGAACTGGTCCTCATGATCAGCTGGGCTAAAAAGATCCCTGGTAAGATCAAAGCTGTCAAGTTCAATCTTGACCCATCATCCAATCTTGGTTTAATATGAATGTTCATCTGTGTCTCTGACTAAACTGGGCGTTGAATAGATTTAGTCCAGTGAGATTTTAAAAGTGTAGTTGTTCTTTGTCTTTTCTTGAGCACAGTTTCAGTTGTAGCCTCTGTATGTAAAGGTTCAAAAACAAATCAGAGATTTTGTAATTTTGTAATTAACTGTTATTTAATAAAACTAAGTACCTGTCATTTAATAAAAATAATTAAATGTTATTTAATAAAACTAACCTGTCATTTAATAAAATAATTAAATGTTATTTAATAAAACTAATTCATTGTAAATTGTTAATCAGATATTTAGTTGTTTCTTTTCAAGGTTCAAGATGAATATGTAAACTAAAGAGGCACAACTGTAAAGTATTTTTTTCTTATTTCTCAAGATTAAATGATTTAAATTTTAAAATCTTACTAAACAAAAAACTGTTTTCCCTGACCTTCAACTTCTCCTTTTTTTTAGACTATCTTTCTAATTTTTCTAATTCGTAGGATACACCGTTAAACTTCAGTTAACAGCCGAGTCCCAAATAGCACCGACCTCGTTTACTGGCCTGGTGCGGGAACAGAGGTCTCCATGGTCTGGTTTTTATACATGTTCTTTTTATGTATAAAAGCTTTTAAACCCCGCCGGATCAATATGTCAGTACGAACATGCTGCACACCGTTAGATCGGTTAGATTCTCCACAATTCAGTCGTTCAGTTCTTTTAACAGAAACGACGAGCCTCAAAGTCTGATCCTTATAGATTTCCCAGTCTGACCTGCCAACCAGAGGTAACCATGTTACCTCTGAAGCGCTCTTTAGGTCCGATTGTGTCTGTTCCTTGATTATTTATCTTCCTTCAGTCTGTAAGGGTCCACTGATCAAAACAGCTTTTCATAAACATTCATCCAAGTCGCTGTCTGTCTGCTAACTTCCTCCACACTTCTCTCATCCTGCACCACGTTGTTGGGTATGTTTGTTTTCCTGTCATTGCTGCCTACAAAATAAAAGTGCATAAACAGTCTGTTGGAGCCAAAACAAATGAATCCCAGTCAGTTCAGTGAATTTTGCTAATAAAAGCCTGGGCTATTATTCAAAGTTTTACGGTAATCATTAACCTTTTAATGTCTAAATTTAGAGGCTGCAGTTAGTCTTTCTTGACTGACTGATCCACTTTTTCTTTCTCCACTTTCCGATATAGCTTTTTATGTGTTCTCCTTTTCTTTCTTTCCTTACCTTTCTTTCTCCTCCTCTCAGCCAGTGTTCAGCCCAGCAGGTGACTTCCCAGGAGACCATTTTCCCAGATTTTTTTTTCTGTACTCAGACAGAAGTGAAAATGAGTGTGCATTGTCTGCTTTATAAAAGACCTAAGAAAGCACAGACAGGTGAGCAAGGAGCTGTCAGGCAAAATACATAGTGGCTTTTCAATGATGTCATTGTAATAGCGTTAGCCACTGTAGCAGTGCTTTTCCAGATTACGTGTTTCAGTCTAACTCAGAACGGCTGGCTAATTTTAAAAGCTTAATTCACTGTAGTAGCGCCAACATACTTGTTAAGATCGGGGAGAAGATTGATATTAATTTGATCTTTATGTGTTCAGTATAAAATGTGCTAAATATGTTTAATTTGGGAAAACTAGCCTGCATAGCTCTCTGTAATATGTTTAACCTAGCTTAGTATGACTGGAATGAGGGAGAGCCAGCCAACCTCTTGACGAAGACAGGACTCCTGAGATACCAGCTGTAAGTGGTCAGTCACGAAAGTACAAGATAAATGCTCACTAAACCACAAAGTCCTGTTTTCTGTTTGCTTTAGAGTCGGTCGAAGGCACCTTGTCCCCTGCTTCCAGTCTGGCTTTAGTCTCTTTACTGAGTGCACAGAAATAAAACTGATACCTTTGTTTGTCAGTGTTGGAGTATTCTTTTTTAAATAACCTCATTCATCGCCTTTCTTTCCTGCTAAAGGTAAACATAAGAGACAGTGGGAATAGCTAGCAGTCCCCTCCTGCTCCCAGTCTTTTTGCTAAGCTAGGCTAAACATGTATAATCCCATGTCTTTACCGAAATACATTATAATCAAAAGCCCTTTTTAGGCTGACTCACTTTGGCTGAAGGAATGGCCCACAGTTCATAGCGGTATGACGTGAAACACGGGGGTTACCAGGGGAAGCCTGGAAGCGAGAGAAATAATTTTCTATTCAATTTTATTTATATAGCACCAAACCACAACAACAGTTACCTCACAGCGCTTTTCATGAAAGAGCAGGTCTAGACTGTACTCTGAAGTTATTTACAGAAGCCCAACAATCACATATCACAGCAAATCCGTGTTATAAGAGAAGAAGAAAACAGTAAACAAACAAGCATCAGCACCAACGCTGATGTTAACATTGTTGAAAGTTTTCTTAACTGAAGATGGTGCATAGAACTCGTGAAGTCAGAGGAATGCAATCACCTTATTACACACTAAGTTTATTTAACTATTTAAAACCGGTCTAACCTGCATATTTGCCTCAAAATCAGGCAAAAATAAACCATGTGCAACGTGTTTCAGTGTTGTCAAGGTAACGAGATAAAGTGGCAAAGGGCTGTCCCGTTGCTGTTTACAGCATTTTGAGCCCCTGCGGCCTCTTTAACTCAATCACTTTCCAAGTGACATAAAGTCTCCGATTGGGATTGGGCCCAAGAGTGGTGGGAAAAGTGGTGCTACAGTCATTCATGCAAATTCAGTGGTTGAGTGTGAGGTGTTTGTCACGTGACTCGTTATCGTCACCTGTGTTGCGTAACCACCGTTAAACCAGACAGAATCACTGAATCCTGACGAAAGCAGCTCTGTCAGTTAAAATGTTGTAAACTGCGCTGAAGCTTTAGATGTGCGTCATCCTGTTACTGAGTGAGTATCTTTCCAAACCAACATGTACCTCTGTAGACCAGCTGTAGTCACAAAGAGAGGGTAGTGAAAACACAGAGCACCGACAGCAGCTGCTGCAGAAATGTGTGCATGAATATTTGTCTGTTTCATGGAAATTAAGTGTCATCTGTCATGTGACCGCAGAAACTCAAAAATTTAAATTTGTTGAATTTTTTTAAATTTTAAATATTTTTTTTTTATTTTCCAGTCTTTGGGTCTTTTGCAACAATGTTCATGTAGTATTTTGTCTAAATAATTAACAATGCCTCACAGTTCTTCTTGTCCAAAGGAATCGACTGAAAAGACAAACTAGGAGGAAAACAAGAGCAGAGAAATGTGTTTCACTGATGCACTGAGTGCTTTATCTTATCTATGGAAGCCCATTTCTGCCACTTGAAAAAAAAAAAAAAGTTCCAGTACCTCAAAATAATGAGAAACTTTCTCAAAATATTGACTTAGTATCTCAAAGTAATGAGTTAGTAAGTCAATTTTAAGAAAGTATGTCATTATTTTGAGAAACTAAATCAATATTTTAAGATACTAAGTTAAAATTTTGAGAATATTTCTCATTATTGAGATACTGAGTCAATATTTTGAGACAGTTTCTCATTATTTTGAGATACTGAGTCAATATTTTGAGACAGTTTCTCATTATTTTGAGATACTGAGTCAATATTTTGAGATACTAAGTCAATATTTTGAGAAAGTTTCTTATTATTTTGAGATACTAAGTCAATATTTTGAGAAAGTTTCTCATTATTTTGAGATACTAAGTCAATATTTTGAGAAAGTTTCTCATTATTTTGAGATACTAAGTCAATATTTTGAGAAAGTTTCTCATTATTTTGAGATACTAAGTCAATATTTTGAGATACTAAGTCAATATTTTGAGAAAGTTTCTCATTATTTTGAGATACTAAGTCAATATTTTGAGAAAGTTTCTTATTATTTTGAGATACTAAGTCAATATTTTGAGAAAGTTTCTCATTATTTTGAGATACTAAGTCAATATTTTGAGAAAGTTTCTCATTATTTTGAGATACTAAGTCAATATTTTGAGAAAGGGGGGGGGGGGTTGTATTCCCATTCTGTAAAAGCTTTTTCATTCTGAGGTGAATTTTTGCCTTTAATGCACAGTATAAATATGCTCCTGCAACTAATAGTGCTTCTGAATCCAGGTGGAATATGGACCTTAGGGGTATTTTAATTCCTGGTCTAAAGCTGGACTTGTTGGTCTCTGGTTGGTATGTTGTCAGGCTTTGTGGACCTGAGTCTAGCTGACCAGATCCACCTGCTGAAGTGCTGCTGGCTGGAGATCCTGATGTTGGGCCTGATGTGGAGGTCGGTGGACTATCCTGGAAAACTCATCTTCTCTCCAGACTTCAAACTCAACAGGTGAGCAGGCTTGGAAACGTTTATACCTTCTGTCGTCAACAAACAATGCACGAAACATAAGCACTCTGCCCCAGTTAGAAAATGAACATCGTTAATCCCCCGGTGAGCGTCAACTGGACAAATTTGTTGTCTTTGTAAGACCTTTGCTTACATCACATGGCTGTTTTGTGAGGAGTTGAAAGAGACATTGGACTTCACTGTCTGCGACATATCTGTATATTTCAGATTTCAAATTTGTTTCCAAGTGAGACCAAAAGAAGTCAAGAACCCACATTTGAGCTGAAAATAACATTGTCATTTGTTATACGACTCTAAAAGCTTTAATTAAGTTGTTCATGGCCAGTGTGCAGGTTTAGAGTCATTGGGTAATGTTTCTGTGAGACAGGCTCTTCTACTCCCACATACTGAGGCTTGTTAGCGTTAGTTTGTGTCTGTGCGTTTCAGATTTCCATGAAATGTTTTGCTGTCTCTTTGCTTTCTAGGAAAAAAAGCTCTTATTGTGAAACATCTGCAAGAAGTGTTGAATTTCATTAAGAGCAGCGTTACCTCGAGTTCAGCAAGGTAGAATCAATGACCAGAAACACTGATCTCACTCACTGTGTTGGAAAATAGGTAAATGCGTATATTCAAGTTCTGTACTGAAACGCACTATTTAGTATGGAGTATTTCCGTGTTCTGCGACTTCACACAAAGGGAAATATTTGAGTACTCTTTGACAGCTGTAGTCAAAAAATGATTTGGCAAAATTAGATTGTGTTCTGTAATACATTCAGCGACACAGCGTATAAAGCTTCACTTTGATTTCAACAGTAAGTTGCTTTAATAAAGTAATAATATAATACGAGGAGCCGTCTGCTGCATGATGAGCACCTAGCAGAAATTTTTGTACTTTTGAATGAAAATGTTTTACCTACAATACAGTATTTTAAAGTTATCGTAGGTGATGTACTTCAGAAGCTTTTGAAAAATATAAAGATATATACAAATAGTAGGCTGGAAACAATAATTTTTTCCCATTATAATCCTTGGGAAGGCATCTACTCCTTCTTGCTCATTACAGTTTCCAGAATCGTTATGAGCAATTAATTAATATCTAAAGTTTTCCTGCTGGACACAAGATGTCTCCCTCTCTGTAAAGTCTATTCTCATGTCGGCAGCGTGGAAGCATTTTAAAGTGTCCGAGCCGTTTGCCGACGCTGTTCTGCTGAATCGTCTCCCAGCACATCCGCTCCATCTGTGGCTGCCTTCTTAGAAAAGGCAACAAACTGTTTGAGTTCTTCTGTGACTCGTTTGTGAGAAGGCGATTAAGCAAGCCGCCCCTAAATGTGGAGTGCACACGTATTCAAGGCTTTACGGTAAATCCACTGAAACGGCCCAGAGCGAGCTGACAGGCAGGTTAGAGACTTTGTCCTGTCAGTGTTGCAGTATGAGAGTCCTACCTGAAGAGAGGCTGTGAAGTCTTCATGTTACAACATTATTTATCAAACTGGGTCGGACTGGATGAATTTAGCTCGAGGAGGATACACGTGTGACAACGTCCGGTTTTCAAAATAAGGCGTCTGTACAGGATGGAAATAAGATTAATTGCATTATATTCACAGAAAGTATAAAACATATTACACCTGTCCATTAAAAGTAAATGGACACGTGAAAACAGCCTTGCAGTGTAAAACTCAGCATAGACATCATTTCACACACTGAAGCTTGAACATCCACCTGTAGGATCGTTTGAGTGGAGAGAGACACTCTTTCCACTGGACTCATTTCTCAGTTTGAACCATTTCTGGGCGGCTATGACTCAGGAGGTAGAGCAGGTTGTTTGGTAATCAGAAGGTTCAATCCCCAACTCCTCCAGGCTCCATGTCGAAGTGTCCTTGGGCAAGAACCCTGTGGCTCCCCGGTGGCTGTTCTACCAGAGTATCAATGCTAGTTTCTGTTTGAGCACTTGGGCTCAGTGAATGAATGCAGTGTAAAAAGCGCCTTGAGCGGTCGCAAAGACTAGAAAGGCGCTATACATGTACATTTAACACTTCGACTCCCACCTGAGATGTAAGCGGAGAAGTCGAGGGGCTTTTCTCATTTCTCCGTTTTGTGCATTTTTAGAAATTGTGATGTCCTTCAAGATGGTTCGCTGAGATTTCCCAGTCACAGGATTGAGGATCAAGGAGGCACAAGACAGGGAAAAAAGAACGGCCCAATGTTGGAAATCAGAAATAAACTTCTATCTCTAATAATAGTGGGTCTCAAACAAAGACTGGTTCTTTATTTACTCGAGGTAAACAAAGGCCGCAGCCTCTGTTTGAGATTTCATGGTGCTTGGGTCTTAAAAACAGTGAATGTGGGTGAACTGCTCTGTCTCAATGTGAGTCTGGTGTGCAGCTGCTGTGGTAGCCTTGGACAGCTCAGGAAAACATCCTGGATGCAAATCCATCCTCTCGCTCGATGAGAGGCTCAAACAGACAGAAAAATTTCTGTTTGTTACACCAGTGATGGGGGTTACTGTCTAATCTTCCCACATTGATACGCCCTGAGATGAGCTGACATCACATCCCATCAGACCTTGAAACTGTGAAGATATCAGCACCATTTGCTGCAGATATATCTCTAGTTCTTTTGGACTGCCGGCTCATTTTCTTGCCAAAAATCTTATTATCACTTGCTGTTCCCTCCACGCTGACCTTCAACTTTGGCCAGACAACAGTTGGCTGTTTCTGCCACTTCTGTTCACCCTTTGTATTCACGGTAAACAACTCTGGGCTGCCGCTTCACCAGCAGTCTGGATTTTCTAACGAACCACAGTAAACTTATTCCTGTTGTTTGTCAGCTGTACCTGTAGTTCACGAAACATTAAAACAGGTGTTGGTGGTAGTAAAATGATGGTTATAATAGTTATAGTCGCTTCCCATAGAGGTTGAGAAAGGAGAAATTTGATTTATTCTCCTTCCAGAATCCAGAAAAATGTCGGCTGTCTATCGTCCCTAATGTAACGCCTGCTATATAAACGTTATATAAACCTACTGCTCTGCTGTTTAATGATTGTAATCATGAATACCTATGAGAGCTACCCAGCTGTGTGTTGATCCCTTATATCGTTTTCCTCTTTCTCAATAGTCAGTAACTAAGGAGGCGTGGCTTAGGGCGCGGCAAAGGGTCAATTGGTCACCGAATTTCACCAAAGTTTAGCGCCTAGTCCAAACGGACATGGGTATTTTTATAACTGGAGTTGTTCCTCCTTGGTTTAAAAAAATCTGTCTACATGAAAACACAAAAACACGCTATCTAGTGCTGTGATGAGCACGCCAAACCATGATATAAAAATCGTAAACAAAGCAAGCAGTGGCGCACAATCTGACATCAAACACAGCAGATAACGGTGCTCACTCTGACGTCACAAGAGGAAAAACTCCGGTTTTAGTGTCCACACGACAACACTGCAACCTTAAAATCGTCACCCTGGCAGGGGTTTTTAACAGTGTTCGGGTTCAGGGACCTGATGCTGCGTTTCCGTGTGGAGAAACGGCCCAAACCGCGTAGAAAAAACACCTGTTTGGGTAGAAGGGGTCTAAGTTGGAGGTAAAATATCTGTAAGGAGCTAATCTGCTGACTGTGACAATTCCACTACAATGAACCTTTAACTTTTGCAGTTTTTATTGCTGTCGTTGGGGACTATTTTCAGCTGCGGATGAATCCACATGTGGTGCTCTAGTGAGTATTTGGGGCAGCAGGACATTGTGTTTGCACTGAGTCATACTGATTGATTGTGTTAATAGTTTTTGGACAACAAAAGAGCTCTACGGGAGGAAGGAGATATATCAGGCTGTGATACGTACAGATCTTGTTAATAGCTATATTGATTGGTTTTGGTCTTTTCATGGGGTTTGCTGATGAAGAAAAGCAGTAAGAGTAAATTCAAATGTGTATAACAGAAACAGTCTTTCTTCCTCAATTGGTGGGTTGAGTTTAGTGTTTGACCTCTCTTCCTCCACTACCACGGAAACTATCACTATAGGCTTAGGTTAACCTTGGTGTGTTTTCATAACACAGCCTTATTTTTCTCTGTGGAGTGGTCCCCCTTAGCCTGTGGTAGCCCTTTCTCCTTGGACAGCTCAGGAAAACATCCTGGATGCAAATCCATCCTCTCACTCAACGAGAGGCTCAAACAGCCAGAAAGTAAATTTCCTCTCTCTCCCTGCCCTTTGGGTCTCCTCTTATTATCTCTGTCATGTTGCTAACCATTCTCTCTCACCGTCACTTTAATCAGCCTCGTGTTTTTTAATTGTTTCACTGACTGTTCTTGTTAAAAGCCAGTTTCAATTACACCTTCAATTAAATTTTATTTATAGAGCGCCAAATCCCAACTACAGTTATCTCTGAGCAGGTCTAGACTCTGTCCATATCTCCTTTAGCATAGTGTACACCGGACCATCTTTTTAAGAAAGCAAAGGAGAGAATGCCGTCCCACAATTCCTTTTGGTGGCAACATTTAAAGCGACAAACGTACTCAAACGATAAAATCCATCGACCACTTTCAGCAAAGTCGTTGCAGTACAGAGGCACGTTATGATACCTGAAAAAGACTCTGTTTCCTTCTTTCTCTTGGTTTATTTTCTTTTGGCTTCGCTGTAATCTGATACTGTTTCAACACCGTTTTATGGTTCAGGTGTTGAAATAAGCTATAAAGTGTATTTCTACATTAAAAAAAAGAAATCACCAACCATGACGGATAAAGGATCAAGTTACCTTTGGCTGTTAAGCCTTTTCCCTCTAATGCTGTAACTTGCTAATATGCAACTGTCAACGATAACTGAGACCCATGTGAGCTGTGTTTCCTTCAGCAAAGTGATAAAGTAATTTTACTTCAGTCACAGATGCCGACAAAATCAGCTTAATGAAGGCAGTGATCAAGCTGCAGTCAGCGTTGATCACATTATGTCAGAGATGCGCTTTATGGAGTCCATCTTCTGAACACTGTAGCTTCATCACGGCAGCAGCAGACTGCTCTGACTGTATGTAATGGTGCGTTCGAGACTGGTCGGAACTGGGATATTTCCCAGTTGAAACTTCCGAATTCCGACCTCAATCAATGTTGTCGGTTACACTTCATAATATTTTGGCATTTTTAACAATAACTTTTATGCAGAAAAGATGACTTTATGAGATTCTTTACTGTAACCAGCAACCTAATGTGCAAAACATATTTCTACATCAATATACATGCAGAACAGCTTTTACTACATGATCGTATGTATTTTAATTTAAATACATGCAAATATACGTTTTATTGCCTTTTAGTTGGTGGTTTGCCGAGGGTACGAGTCGGCTCTAGCCTGATTGACAGGTCGCCATGGTAACGACATGTCAATCATAGATAATCCCGCCCTGAAACATTCTCTGCTTTGTGGTCTATTTTAAAATAAACGGGACCATAATTTACTAAATGAACATCATGCTGTGTTGAAGAAGACTTGAAACTAGCGACTGAGACCATAAACTCATCAGGAAAGTGTTTACTGGGGTAATTATTCAGCTGAGAAGGAGAAACATTTTCCCATTATTTCTAATGGAGCCGGACTTCTTTTTGCAACCAGAAGAGTCGCCCCCTGCTGGATTTTCAATAGAATGCAGCTTTCAGGGACTTCAGCATCGGCTTCATATTGTAGACCGGAAGCTTCCCGCTTGGTCAGTAACATCCGCCGTCACATAATTACGTCGCCTAGAAAAGAGCAGTCGGATTCTCTGAGCCCCCGTGGTCCTCGTTTCCTCGTGGATTCTCCTTCACATCTTTCTGTGACCTCACGACGTTTTCCATCGAGGTCAAGGAAAGGTGGATAGGAAAGGAGATTTTTTTTTTACTTTTCAGACGCAGCCTTGGTGTTTCCAGCAGTTCACAGCAAAGTTCACTGTTTTATTTTATATATTTCTCCCTCTTATGTCTTAAAATAGCCTTTATCGGATTTATAAGTTAGAGCACATATTTGTGATTCTTCTCTCTTCACTTGTTTTATTTTCTTTCTCTTCGCTCTCTGTTCTTATCAGTTTGTTTTTCCCCTCTTGCCTTTCCAATTCTCTCCTCCTTTTCTCTTCAGTTTGACTTTTTCTCTGTCACCCCTCTGTAGGGAGGAGGGACAGTGTATTGAGGGCTTCATGGAGATTTTCGACATGCTGCTTGCGGCCACCTCCCGGTTTCGTGAGCTGAAGCTTCAGAGGGAGGAGTACGTCTGTCTGAAGGCCATGATCCTCCTCAACTCCAGTGAGTTTTCTTGACACAGACATCCCGCAGCCTTCACTTTAAGCAGACACAAGTGTTTTTTTTAGCTGTAAGATGAATAACATTAATTAGCTGCAGCCATTGTTTGTCATTTTAACTGGTTCATGAGCCTGCTACATAAATCAAACCTTTACAAGGACAGATAAAAGGCTTGATTTAAGAGATTTGTTAGCATCAGAGTTCAACATATCTGGGTGTTTTGCAAAACGGGAACCCAACCTTCCCCATGTTGTTTAATAACTGCTTACTAAATCCTTGTACTTGTGGATGATTTGACATAAAGTACCTTTTTATTATTGTGTGTTTTGTGCGTTTGAAACCAAACAAGCTTGTTTGGTTTGGCAGCCCTTGCAGGGTGGAAGTTTTAAGTATTTCATGGATTTAAAATGTTCAACAGTGTAAATAACCTTCTTAAACAGGGTTGCACTTCTCCACTCTTTTGAAGTGATTTCATTAAAACTAGGTGATCCTCCCACAGAAGTTGGCTTGGCAGAACTTTCAGCCTGTTTGAAAAGATTCTGGATGAAATGACCTGTGAAGATGGACTTTATTGCTGTGCAGCGTTTGTTTTTTTAACTTTCATGTGTTCCCGGCGGGTCAGAGTGCCCCCCCCCCCATTCTGCACCGCCAGCAGCCACTGTACAGGCTTCATTGAGGTGACCGACCTCTCTGCATGTCCTCGCAGAGTTTAACTAAGCTCCTCCTTAACACACTCGCACACAGGGTCCTGTGCCAGACCCCGTTCCCTCTGTTGACTCTGCTCCACTGCAGCTGGGGTGGGAAGAAGAAGAACAAATTGTGAAAGACGTGAAATCGAGTCTGAAGTCAAAGCTAACAGAAGGAATTTTAGGATTATGTATTTGGACAGAGGGAACGCGATGGCTCAACTGCTCAGTGTGTCCTGGTGGAGGGGTGTCCAGGGTCATCTACAGCTCCTCTCTACTGCCCCCTAGTGTTACGTCTGGAGGTCCATCATTATGTCATTAGAGGTCTTTTATGAGCCAGACTGCTGGCTGATGTTTACAAGTGCTGGTTACTGTTTCATTGAGGAAACGCGGCTTTTAACAAAGTAAATTAACTTTGTGTAAATGTCACAACTTGGATTGAAAACTGGTGTTTAAATCTGATCACTTAAACTCAGAAAAGAAAGGTCCTCTCACTTTCAACTGCTTTTATTTTCAGGAAAATCAACATGTGTAAATATTAAATAATCGATTCTTAGATGCATCGTGATGCAGATGTGGAAGATTATGAATCGATTAACAAATGTCTAAAAAATCGATTATTTAAATGTTAATTGATGACGTAATGTTGACGGAACGCAAAAGGCGGAACCCGCAGAAATGCAACAATCTACTAAAAACCCAGCTCTTCACCCAGGCAGTCAATCCTGAATGACTTTTTGTTGTTGTGTAACTGTGTAAAGCGTCCTTGGGTCCCGTGAAAGGTGCTAAAAATATTTATTTATTTATGTACCGTTCCCTAAATTAGTGAAAAAGTAATATTAATTATCAGCTGTCTGTCATTCCTTCCGAACACATCAGGCACAAGCTGAGACTAAACTGGTGTGCAGCTCTGTCCTATCTTCTCTTCTCTTCTTTAATTATTTTTCAGTTTTCAGGAGTCTGACAATTAACTGGGTAATGAAATGAGGTAATAAAGTAAAGTAGGGATGCAAACTAGTGCTTTTAATTAGAAGATGTTTCTTTTGGATTTTAATGTGAAAGTGAAATGCTTAGTAATTATCCAGGGATCCTGTATAAAAAAATGATGCATGGATAATCGTTTTATAATCAAATCGCAGTCCTCTGAATCGTAGTCGGATCGTGAGGTGCCCAGAGATTCCCAGCCCTAGTAAATATCTGAATGAACATAAAAAGATTCAACAGCTAAGACATAAACTGAATTACGTTTCACAGACATGTGACTAACAGAATTTGAAAAATGTTTCCCTGAATAAAGGGACACATATGACAACAGTCGGTATCTGGGGCGGCCAGCAGCTGCATAAAGTACTGCAGTGCATCTCCTCATCAGCTGGACCAGATTTGTCAGTTCTTGCTGTGAGACGTTATCCCATGAAGGAGGAGGATGCCTTCCCTGTAAATCACCGCATTAGTCCAACAGTCACCCCTGGTGAGTCAAGAGCACTTCTTGCCTGTCCTGTCTGGTCCAGCGAAGGTGGGTTTGTACCTGTAGGTTTCCAGTGATGTCTGTTAAGGACCTGCCTTACAACAGGCCTACAAGCCCTCAGTCCAGCCTCTCTCAGCCTGTTGCGGACAGTCTGAGTACTGATGGAGGGATTGTGCGCTCCTGGTGTAACTCGGACAGTTGTTGTTGCCTTCCTGTCCCTGTCCTGCAGAGGAGATGTTCTGATGTACCAACCTGTGCACATGATCTGCCACTGCGAGGACAATCAGCTGTCTTTCCTGTCTCAGGCGTCTCACAGTACGGACATTGCAATTTATTTGCCTGTCCTCATATGCAGTCCTCGTGCCTCCTTGCAGCATGTCTAAGGCACGTTCATGCAGATGAGCAGGGACCCTGGGCATCTCTCTTTTGGTGTTTTTCAACATACCTGTGACCTTAATTGGCTTCCGCTGTTAAGTCTAGTTCACACTACACCATTTTTGATAAGCTCGGTGATCGGAAATAGTCAGTGATCGATCTGCGGTCGCCATGAACTACGCAACGATGCATCAAAACGGCTCCCCGACACATTTCTGACACATCGCGGACGTCTGCCAGATATCTAGCACGCCAAACATCTGGAGGAGTCGGCCGACTCGACATCCACATCCAGCCAATGAGAGCAGGCTGCTGGCAGAGCAGGCAGCTACTTTTTCACCACACAACACTTTTTACTTTTACTTTTAATAAAGTTCTGTAAAGTTATTGGGATGTTTACAGAATTATCTTATAATCTCTTCCCCTGCACAATACAGGCAATGCAGTGCTTCAAAGTGATGGTAGAAGGTACAGTTTTTGCCTGTGAACCAAAGTCTCACACATAGCTAATTGTGTTAATTAATAAAACCAGCCCAATATTAATACAGAGGAAGACTACTCTTTGTATTTCCCCTCCCCTGGCGATATTGGCTAGTCTGGTTTAAAGCCAGGTATGTTAACAGTTGTTGGTCATGTTGCCTTGAGATGTTTAAATATCGCTGACGCCCAGAAAGGTGATTGCTAATTAATTAGCAAACCTTTCCGCTAGCTACACTATCAGGCCACAATTTGGTGCATGGTTCAAGTTATCTCACAAACTAATGCCTGGATTTTAGTTTTAGCTTTTAGTCTCTAGAAGAAGTAGGTTTCGTGCGCTCTGGCCAAAATGTCGATGTTACACACAATATTATATCTCATAATTTAACATGCAACTGTTTAGAGAGAATAGCTCAATCCTCAGTAACACTTCAAAATCTAAAGGAGGTTTTACGTGATCATTATTACATTTTATATGGACTATACAATAATTAAAATTGGCCCGACACTTTGGCACGTTGTAAAAACGTTCAGTGTGTGCTTGGTAAAATGCTGCCATGCTGTGTGTTGCAGATCTTTGCACGAGCTCCCCTCAGACAGCCGAAGAGCTGGAGAGCAGGAACAAGCTGCTGCGTCTGCTGGACTCTGTGATTGATGCTCTGGTCTGGGCCATTTCCAAACTGGGCCTGTCGACCCAGCAGCAGACTCTGCGCCTCGGACACCTCACCATGCTGCTCTCCCACATCCGCCACGTCAGGTAAAGCCAGAGACGGCAGGAAATCGTGAAACCGCAGCAGAATCCAGAAGAGTAAATGGAAAAAACACAAACGTTCAGACATTTACAGACAAGCCAGTTTCTGTCTTCTTTATTAGTTCGTTCTCAGACGTAGACCTACATTAATGCTTGTGTGCACATACAGACACTTCACTTTTGGACACTTACAGAGAACACTTGAGTTCTTGAAGCATGGAGACCTATCCATGATAGGTCTCCATGCTTTATGAACTGTAACTTTCAATTATTTTGATTATTATTATTTAAAACATTTTAGATAAACAATTTAACACACTTAGCTGTTTCCTAACACTCCATGTCCTACTAAATAAAGTCAACAGCTTGAAACATATTTTACAATATTTTAAAACATTTTAAAAGGTATAAACTATTTTTTTATTAAATTGTTAATTAAAGTTTTTCCTCAATTAAAGCCAAAAGTTTGAAAGAAATAACGTGACTCCATCTTGATCTGCGAGTCGTGGCTTTTTTTCAGTCAATGTCTGCAACATGTAACTCCTTCCGCTTGTCTTTACTTTCTCTACAGTAACAAAGGCATGGATCATCTGTCCACCATGAAGAGGAAGAATGTGGTGCTGGTGTACGACCTCCTCCTGGAGATGCTGGACGCCAACACATCCAGCAGCGGCAGTCAACCGTCGTCCTCGCCGAGCCCTGACACTTACTCCGACCAGCACCAGCACCCCAACCTCCGTCTCACCTACACCCGGACTCGGACCAGACCAGCGCCGACCACACCGCTGTGCCTCCGCATGAACCTGCCGAAGCCCCGGTCCTCAACGGACACCTGGAGACTCTGCCCCTCCATTCATCACCTCCATTCCAGAGTTTAGTGGTGGCTCACATTGACAGCAATGAGTAAGTTACAGTGGTGGAGGACAAACTAAGATCATTAAGTTAATTTAAAGTAGTCACACCACCAATTAAATGTTATTACTGGTAAATATAAAGAAAGGTATTATAAAAGTTCCCAGTGAAGAGGGGTAGAGTTTTGGTGTGAGGTGGAGGGAAAGAGGCGTCTCAAAACATTTAAGACAAAAAATCTGATTGTAAAGTTATTATTTTTTTCAAAATTTATGAGATGTACCTGTAAAGAAGCAATGTTTTATTATGTTTTATGTTATCGCGATGAAAACATTTGATATCGATAATTATCACAATAAATGTCAAATCATTATTTCTTTCAAGTTTAAAGGCTGATTTTTGCTCCTGACTGAAAATGGTTAATTGGTTAATGGTTAATTTTGTGGTCAATCTTTCTTTATGGTGAATGGGACGAACACTTGTCGCCAATCAGTGGCTAAAATTTTAAACAAATTTAAGTAAATAAGTAAATCCTTTTTCAGCCCCTTTTCCTCAACAAAATAAATATTTTATCAGAAAAATTAAGGGCTAATTTGTTTGTGATTCAAGTGAATTAAACCAAATATTTATTGACGATATATTGAACATTTATTATATTGATATTGAGGAAAATCATATTGCGATAATTATCATTACTGTTTTATGAGCTCATGTTTAAAGTTGTTAAAATACTCTCAGTATGTCAAGCAGCTTCTTCAGTACAGAACTTGAGTAAATGTAATAATTTACTTCATCTCTGGGAAATGACTGTAAATGACTTTTCTTCCAGTTACATCCACCAGGATCAGTGGTCGCTGGATACAGCAGATGCAGGTCCACCAGTGGAACCAACAGACTACATCGTCTCTGATCGAGTTGCAATGGAAGCTGCCTTACTGGGTTGACAGGACTGAAGGGGCAAAGTGAGACTCAGCCTTAATGGCTTCCCATCCCCCAAAGATTGAGAAAAGAAAAAAAAAAGTATAAAAAACCAGAACGTGCTGTTGTGAGGTAAAGTTTTTCTTTCTTTCTCTTGTTGAGATGTTTTTAGTCATTTGGAAAAAAAAAAAAAAGTTGTTTTCAGTTGAATGTATATTTTGTGTACGTAAATATTTCCCGTGAATGTGCACTACAGTAGGTGTTCATGAGAAACACCGCTGAACCTCTGCCAGTCAGTTTGAGCTCTTTTTTGATATACAGTATTTGTATCTCTTTTTCACTTCGGCGTAACATCCAGAACAAGCCGTCCACGAACCATCTGCAGTGACTTACCGAAACGTGCATGTGGTCAACACCGTTAGCAACGGTCTATAAGCGTTGTTAGTCATATAGCTTTAAAAAATCTTTCTATCACACTGGTGTTTTCCTCCTTCACTACTGTGTACTTTGGTGTTTTAATCTGTGCCTGTCCATCCAGGATTTTTCTACTCTTTGTACAAAATAAGTGTCAGTGGATTCGAGCAGCAGCAGCAGTTTGTGGCCTTTTTTAAAAAAAATGACTGTTAACAGAAGCTTTCTTCTCTGTTCATCTGGTTAAAGAAAGGCTGGATTTGCACTTGGCCCAGAAATGTTCTTAGTCAACATTGGCACCAGCAAAACTGACTTGGTACACTTTAGTAGGTGACAGGATAGCTCTCAAACTGACAGCCTGGGATCATAAATGGTAAAGTTATCGTGTGTGTGTATGTATAACTTGGTAACTGTACTGCATTCATAACATGCTAACCATTACTTGCTAAATGTTCTGACCTAACTTCTTTACGTAAGCCATATGTTAACAAGCTAACATGCCAAACCACATGCTAAAACATTAGCATGTTTTACACAATTAAATTACTTGGCACCAGCAAAAAAAAAGAGACACATTTAACCTAATGCTTATTTACTGTATGGATACTTGATGTATACGGTTAAAGTTAAAAGCTAATAAATTAAGTCCTGTCAGCCTCATCTGTACTTTAAACAGTAATTGTAACATGCTAATGCTAGCATAGTATAACGACTTTGCCACGTTAGCAACTTTAACAAAGTCACTATTACCATGTTTCTGAATTAAATGTACCAGCAAAACAGAAAAAAAACACAAGTCATGCATTAACAGGTACATCTCAAGAAATTTTAATATTGTGGAAAAGTTCATATGCCGCAACGGATTGATGCAGGAATTCCTGCGAAAGGAGCCCCGACCAAGTATTCGTACCCCGACCAAGTGCTTAGCGTACTTTTTAGAGTGTTGTCCTTTCTGCTTCATATATTCTGTATTATAAAATTCTGATATTTTGATCTTTTATTTCCATGAGCTGTAATAATCAAGAGAACAAAACAACTTTAAATTTTATGTGTAATGAATCTAGAATATATTAAAGTTTCACTTTTTGAAATAAATTACTGACAAAAATAATGAACTCTCCCACCATATTCTGAGATTGAGGTGCACCTGTATGTGTGCGTTAGGCCTATGTACCCTGAAAAAACAGCCCTGTTTAACTCGCTGCACATTAAAATATACATTAATATATACTTAAGTACATGACATGATATCTGTAATACTAATGACTGGATTCTTGTTAGCTCTACCATGCTAACATGCTAAATGTTACCATGTTGATATGCTAACATCAGCTTAGTTTAACAGCTTAACTACAAAATGTATAATTAAATGTTAGCTTCAAACTATTTAAATTAAACACTGGCCAGATAAAATTAATACACATACACATAGTGATAGGGATTTTATCAGAGATTTTAAATTTGCAATAATTTTTATGGTATTTTATACAATCAAATTATTACCAATAAACAAGTAAAGACTAAATACTCACTCATTTACTGTATTATATTACAATAGATCAAATATTTGTGCAGTTCTTTTGGAACAAGTTCCACTGAGCTTATTTCCACAGTGGCCAATTTAAACTAACAGCGAACCTGAAGAATGTATTCACTTAGTCATGCTGTACCTTTTTAGTGCAGGTAGTGAACACTACAAACTATTGATTTTTACATATTACTTTTAGAGTAAGACATTTTGCTTTTAAACCTCCCTTTGTGTCCTGCTGATGATTTTCAGAATCATCTCTCCTACAGAGAGAGAAAAGTGTATATGCATTTTTATATTTGGTTTGTTTAGGTTTAGTTTTGCTTATTAAAACATTTTGTTAACCTCACTCAACAAAGTACCTAATCAGTGCTCTTTGCTGTAATTTCTGCACTTTCTCGCATGATAACATGAAGAAAAAGCTGGTTCTTTCGTCGTTCTTGGCTTTTCAGGCATGTGGAACTGTCGGCTACATGTTCTTAAACTATTTGTCTTCTTACATGTTCTTACCTCTGTGTTTTGGACCTGTTTACTGCAGTGTTTTTAAATACATTCTCATTCATCCTCCCATGGAAGAGAACAGTCAGTTTTATTTAGTACAGTCCAAGTTTTTAAAGCTTTGAGCTTGCCAAACAAACTGAAACCGTAAATGTCTCAGAAGTTTGGATTAACTGCCTCAAACGCATCATTTAGGTCGTTTTTGGATGTCACGCATCCTGCCACTATGTTCATGATCCTTTCTCTCCTGATGTCTGTGGTTTGTACTTGCATGCACACACACACGCATTCACACATCTGATGCAGAATTTTTCTCAGATCTTGAAGTTTTTGCCTGTCAAAGCTGCCAGCTCTTGGCCAGGGTCTTTCTCTAACCCTGCGAAACTCTAGTAAACATACAGCTGCAAATCATAGCAAACACCGTTTTTATTGTCAAACAAAAATTACATTTATCTATACATCCCATAAATAAGAGTTCACAAAATAAATCAAACTTTACACAGATTTTGTCGTTTGTTTTTTGTTCTGCTGGCCTTTGAGCAGAGTGTGAGGCTGACATTATGTACAAATGAACCAAACACTGAGTTTCAAACACTCGCTTTAACATTTAAATTCAATATTTAATTATGTAAATTATGTACGTTTAATGATCTTTGATTGTGCATGTACACAGCTACATTCAATGCCCAAAGAATCACTTACATTCATGTTCTACTCAAAGTCTGGCTTGTTAAGATTTGGACACCAGCTGCACGACTGAAGAGTGTCTGAGAGCAGCTTTCAGGTAAATCCCACATGTTCATTACAGCATAAACGACAACCGTATATTTTTAAATCCTTAAAATAATTTTACCTGTTTGATGCCTGCAGGGCTTTGCTGCATGGGGCCGATTCGGGCAGCACTGGGTAAGTTGTGAATGTCATAAATTATTCTAAAATGGGTATAGTTATAGTTTTGACATAAGTGAACGTAGCCGCGTGTTCTTTGCTAAACATAACGATGTCATGTAATAACCTAAATATGTTTGCTGATTATCTCGACACAAGATTCCCTGCCAGAGCTGTAAATGACTGAAGTCAAATGTGCATTGTGAAAAAGTCACTCATAGTACCAAACGCACTGAGAATTAACTCACAACCTAGCCTCTTTCAGCTAACAGTTTGGTTTTACTGCTGCACATAGACCGGATGTCCAACAACAAATAGCAGACGAATGAAGTTAGCTAGCGAAACTGAGCCTTATATTTCTCAGGAGTTGGAGTGCACATCTCCAGTGGGATGATAATGTTGCTCTGTGTCTGCTGGAGGAAGCAGGTAGTTTTTATTCTGTTAGCTAATCAAGTGCAGCTTTCGTTGAACCAGGGATGTGTTTCAGTCAGTGCGTTTAGACAGTTTCTGCCCCCTAGTGGTCAAGAATTGCTTAATGCAGCTTTAATTTGAGGATCTTAATCTAAAAGTTTTCAACAAAAAAAGGCAGTTACGTGCTGAAATATTCCAAACTGACCTCCAAAACACTGTAAAGTCTACATAATTGTAGGAAAATATGATTTTATTATATAAAGGCAGGGCCAAAATTCTACACAACAAGCCAGTATGATTTTGAAATCCATAAATATATTATAAAATAATTTCAAACTATTGCCCCGTGTTAAATTACTTTGATTGGTTTCAGTGCCGCTCTTCACACAGAAACAATAATTTACCTACTTCTTTCTCAGATTGCCCTTATGTACAAAATGCGTCAATTACACCGTTAAAAGTACATCATTTGTACAGTATGGAAGTTCTATCGGCTACAGGAAGGCATGTCTGCAGATGAGTCGTCATTTAAAAAAAGTCGCACCTCTAAATGAAACAACGCAGCCTTTTTCTTTTCTGTACAAAATCTGCTATCAACAAGAGGCTGCCTTCTAGGAAACAGTAAAAATAGCTGCAGTGGTAGAAAATGGCTGGTGAAGTCCTCCTTCTGGATGCTTTGGTAATAATTGTCCTTTTTCCTTCAAATTAGATCCAACGGACTATAGTGAAAGTACAAAAATGCAAATATACTGTCGATATTAAAATAAATCTTGACACCTGTTTTCTCTTTTTCTATTGAAGATGTCCAGTTAGATGGTAAAGCTACATATAAAAGACAACTTTAAAACCAGTGATATGGCTTCTTTTTTTATGACTGTGGACCTCCACAAACAAATACATTTTTAAATACACCAATAAAATTTAGTCAAACACTTAAGATGAAACCTTCGGACATGAAGGGCGGTGCTTTGTTTTTGTGGAAGGGAGGTGTCTCGCACCTTAACACTGTTAGGGGGTCAGTTTTGGATTTAGACCTCCATATGATTGAGTATTTCAGTCTTAACTCCACCGCTGGGCGTCATGGCGGTTTTCATGTGGGCGGAGGGCCGTTGGTGTACCGCAGCATGGGGTAGAAGGAGCGGGCGAAGTTGTTGGACAGTGTACAGCTGTAGTCCTCCTCCGACAGAGGCACCAGGCAGGCCAGAACCAGCAGCACGAAGAACAGAAGGTGTAGAGGGAAGGCAGCTCGTAGAACCCGGTAGAAGAGGGGTCGCTGTGGGGAAGACTCTCTCCTCCCCTCCCTGGATGTTACAGATAGTTATGTTCATTCTTCACTTTGCAGCAGTAGTTTCACAAAACAGCTTTAAATGGTAATTTCAGTATTTTTAAATCACTGTTTTCACATAGTTGGTGTTGAAATGACTCTAAGGTACAAGATGTTTTAGAATCCGTGCAGCAGACGTTTCAGCCGCGAACCTGATGCAGGGTCTGACTACATACATTTCGTAACGTTACTCCAACACTCACAAACTTCTCTCCCTCTTTACCACCATCGTATTCCTGCAACTACTCGCCCCTCATAACAGTCTGAGCCTGTCGGTGGCTGAACCCTTCTGCACATATTCAAAACTTCTTGTAGCTGCAAAGTCATTTCAACAAGGAAAAGGTTCAGCCAAATTACAGAATGGGTGATTTGTAAATGTTGTGAATCAAATTTATATGGATATTTCATTGGAACTACTTTCTACCAAAGAAATAGTCCCCATAAAACTGTTAACAGTGAGGTTTGTGAATTGTCCAAGTTAAAAGTATGTTGTTTCCACAAAGACGCATAACTGTTCAAATGTTCTGAGATTTCTGCCTCCACTCATGCACGCTGGAGGACAACAGAACAGTCTGCACGGCGAGATCACACTAAATGTTAGAGAATGTTTTTCTTTATAGTTTGGGTGAGCCTGGGCTCAACCCTTTTTAAGGTCATTTACAAAAAACAAATCAAGTTCACAAAGTTCAGTTCCAGCTTGGAAAAGTTACCTTCTAGTCTGTGCTTGTCCAACTGTAGCTGCCTGTAGATCAGCGTCCTCCTGGAGAAGCAGACAAGTCGAAGGTTTTAATCACTTTAGTTCTGCTTTGAAGCTAAAACATAATACATGCTGTATCTCTAGATGTACAATGAAATGCACATTATTTTTTGTCCAACACTTCTGCCTATTCTGAGATTAAAGATAACGTGCATCATTTAGGTGACAATATGAATTTTGTAAGTAAATGTACTAAATTATCGTACTTGGATTTACATTTCATGCTGCTCTACACTTCTACTGCGCCACGTTCCACAGCAAATATTTTAAAGTATTAATAGTTTCTTTAAAGATTCAGACTTGACATATAAAACACTTCTTAAATACTCATTGCAGCAGATTGTGATGATGATATTTTTGTATACAATCTAAGTAAAAATGTGATTTCTGTGTTGGAAGACCAGCTGACGTTGCGGCGTTAAGATTCAACCACCTAAAATAGTTTTTTAAAAACTTTACAACAGTAAAAGGCTTCTTTGATTGCTTTGATCGGTAATAAGAAACAGTTCCACGGTTCTTTTAGTTTTAATACTTTGGCGCAGGAATGTTCACTTGTAATTGAGTATTTTTAAGTACTTCAATGATCCAGATTTGTTTCTTACTGCTGTAAATTTAAAAAAAATTAACAACCTAACTGAATAATTGTACGTTTTAGTTTTATAAATGTTGCACGAGTTACTGTGGTCAACACAAAGTTCGTGGGCATCCTGACCAAAGGCAAATATTCAGGTGTACCTTGTGCGGCAGGCCGACAGCGATGCGGTCCATCTCAGCGCTTGTTGAGCAGGTTTCCTGTAACAGACAGAACATCAGATAAGACCGAGCGAACCTGTTAAAGGGCGGGCGGAGAGGTCACAGAGCGCTGACGCTTCATTTCCCCTCGATAGCATCTCATCTGTCCTTTTTGTTTGGAGGAATGTTGAAGACTGACGTCCTGTTCAGACAGGTCTTTGAACAGATGGGTCAGAGTGCAGCGATGACGTTACAACACCGCTGCTAGTCAAGTCATGTGAGTAGCCCGAAATCAGAGGACTTAATTAGCTGACTTAATGCTGAACTGTCTCTATGGCAACGGACACTGAAAGCTGAAAGTCTCATTTTACTCATCAGATGTTTGATTTAAAGGGGAAACCAAAGATTTTGCACTACTGCCCCAAAAACTCAAATTGGTAATGTTTTATTTTCGGAGTCTGCAATTCCTGAATAATTTCCTGGAAGGAACCATGTGATCTGGCACTTTTTATGAAGAAGATAAGAATGTCCTTGTAAAAAGCCTCCCATTAAATTATTAGAAATGATACAATTATAAACACAATTTTACATTTTTAACTTGACCTGAAAATAAATGAGGCTGGTGTTTTGACCATTTCTCTGAACACGGTGTCTGTTGTCCCTTTAATTGGTACCAAATTAGTTTATTTTTCAGAGAAGTTATTAGGAAATTTTTCAGAAAATAGACCCATAAAATAAAGTGTTACCCTCATAGCTGAGCTACAACTTCAAAAGTGAGCAAGGAGAAGATTTTCAGGATCAGTGAATGTTGTTAGAACTACTTTGTCTAATTAAAAAAATGAAATGCAGGTTTTTTTTAGGAAAATACGCAAGTAAGACATTGTAAGAACTGTTTTGGTATTGCTTCCAAAATTTCAAAATGACAACTGTAACGTTCAACTAATTTAATTTGTTCCAATTTAAAATCTTTTAGTGTACGGACGCGTCACAGCAGAGCTGTGGTGTTGTCAGCCGGACCTACCAGTCTTCCCTGCAGCGCACGCAGCTCAGCCGCCACCTGACGCAACAGGAGACGCAGTTTGTTGCAGATGACGTGGACCTTCTCCTTGGCCTCCACGCTGTCTTCTCTGGTGGTCTCTAGGAGGAGCTGGGAGGAGATGTCCTGCAGTGAGGAGACCTGCCGCTGGCGGCCACGCAGCTCCTCCTGCAGAGCCTGCAGCCGGGGGGGGGGCAGATAATAAACAAGTTTTAACTCAGCTCTCTGTGCACAACAGAGAAAACCTCTGCTGCTTTCAGCTTATTCATCTTCGTGTTGGTAGATCAGTCAAGTTAAAGCTAGAGGAGGGACTTTTACAAATAAATGAACGTTACATTCAAGCCCTGCTCAAACAAGATTTTCAACGTCTGTGTCTGTGGCGACATTTGTGTTAGCAAACTGATGTGTCAAACTAAAATCGCAAGTATCGTTAGTGCCAAAAATAAAGACTACATTTCCCATTAACCCTGCCACAAGAGCTTGGAAACCCAATGTTCTCTGAATCCCCCAAATTCCCCTCAGCTCACTGAAACTGAAACATGTTTTGGGGAAAAAAAGGCTTTTGGGTGCAATTTAAAACAACACAGGTGGATGAAATGATCAGGTCTGCTCACCGTCAGCGTGTCTCGGCGTGCCAGTAGGGTGGAGCTCGACGCCGACAGGTCGCTGACATTCGCCGCGCAGAGTTTGTTCTCGGCCTGAGCGAGCCACAGCAGCAGGGAGTGCAGCGTCTCGTGAAACTCCTGAAGAACAACGCAGAGGTCAGAGGGCAAAGGTCGTGGAGCTGCTCGTCTTTGAACGGGTTTAATTTCAACGTTGGCGTCAGACCACATCACTTTACATTCAAGCGTCTAACCTGACACTGCATGAGGGCAGAGTGCAGCCTCCTCTCCCAGCTCTCCAGGCCGCCGCAGGCCTGCGTCCAGCTGTCGTTGGCTGAGCTGACGGCCTCTTGCAGCTCCTGCAGCTCCGGGCTGTCGCCCCGCAGGAAGTGGCGGCTGCTCAGGTTCACGGAGATCATGAGACACTTGTAGCTGTTGAAGGTCTTCTGTGTCTCCTGGACATCAGAGAGGGATGAGATGAATATCAGTGTATTTCACTTCCTAAGTTTAACCGTCCTGTGTGATTAGACAGCGGTCTGTGACGTGTCTTCACTCATACCTCACTTCTGTCCCAGCATTAAACACATGACTATCTCTGCATGCTTGTATATATATCTGTCCCCTGTTTAAAGAGTTGTCATAATCAACTAGAGCAGAATAGATGACTCTTCTTCTTTTTTTTTGCGGCTACCTTTGTTTTAGTCATGTTAAGTTCACAGTTAAAATGACTCGCAAACATATTCCAGGCCTTCGCTTTCTGAGCTTCACCAGGCCGCAGTGACATGACAGTTCATCAACACTCAAACACAACATCTTCAGAGTCTCAGAGAGTTTCAGCTCATATTTTTGGGGCCCTTTTAATGTCATTTAAACTGTAATATAACACCAATTTTGACTTGAAAATGAAAAAGCCAATCACTGCTCCCCTGTACGGGAGTGTCTGATTTCTCCTTTCAAAACAGCAACATCAGATTTCAAGGCTCCCAGAATACATTTGATGCTTTTTTTTTTCTTTTTTTTAAAGTTTAGAACGGCCTCGACTGTTGATTTCATTACCGGCAGATAACCTGACGATGTGGTTTCAACCTCACGCCTTCGTCAACAAACAGACGACTAATCAAACACACTCCAAATACACTTAAACTCTAAACTTGTACACCTAAAATCCCAGGAAGCTGTTAAGATACGCTTTATCACATTTTCTGATTTTTGAGACCAAACCTTCAATGACAATATTTCACCCAGCTTTTAACATTACAAAGTTTTTATAGTTATCTAATTAAGAGTGTTGATATTGAGTAGTTGATGTGAAATACTTATTTAAATTACTATATTTCCTTCTTATTGTCTGATGCATGCTAAATAACTGACCAAGTCTAAGCCAGTTTGTAGTTTTGTATATGTAAACTGCTTTTTTATGAGTATTTCTACACAGTATTTTTGTAAAATCCCTTGATGAAGGCCTATGCAGAAAGTCAGTTAGGGCTGCAGTTGCTTTTCTTTTTTAAAGCGGCAGAGATGTTTACTGTCGGGGCCTCTGAGATGTTGGCGGTGTTGTACCTTTAGTTTCCTGATGTTGACTTCGATGTCTCGGACGCTGCTGGACGGCGCGATCCGCTGCAGCCTCTCTAGCTCCGGCAGCACCCTGCCCAGCCAGGAAGTGACATCGCAGAGGTCGGAGTTCAGCTTCTGCCACTGCTCCAGGTTCTGCTTGACGTCCGTCTCGTTGCTGAACTTTTGTACTTGCAGCAGCTCCCAGCGCTCGATCACACCTGTTTTAGTTTGGGCCGTTTAAAGATATTAGCAGGGTGACTTTTTAAATTGTGTTTCTAAGTTAATTCTACAACTGATAAAGCAACTAAATGTTATTAAAGGTGCTAAATGCAGCAAGTTATTACCACTAACTAAGGTATGAGGCAAAACAGACACTCAGAGAAAGACCAGCCTCTACGTGATCTAATATCTCTGTCGATCATTAATTGATTAAAAAAGTCAGTGATCGAGCAAAACGCCAACTGCTGCTTTTCTGTTTTATCATTTAAAGTGAAATATCTTTGGGGGGGTTTAAACGAGCAATCTGAAGACATCTGGAAACGTGGCAATTTTGTGACATATAAACTTAATGAATTATTTAATAAAAATAATTAATTACAGCAGGATTCACAACACAAAAATCCCTCTTTCAGTCACATCACTGCATTATTCCTCTCTAGAAAATCCTTGAAAGGTGAAACATCCACCTTTGTGAGAGGAAAGCAGAGGCTCATGGGAAAGTAGTTTGCCCTACAACATGTTCCAGTCACATAGCAATCTGTATTTTCCAACATTTGTTGTGTCGCCTCTCACTCAGGTGTTTGTCTGAGTACCTGTGCTGGTCTGTTTGTCGGCCGTGCTGCTGGTCAGACCCGGATCGTCTAGCTCCTCCTCATCGTTCAGGATCAGCTTGACTCTCTTCACGCTGTTGATGCTGCCGCTGCACTCTGACATCAGCTTAGCCTGAACACACACACACACAACTTTAACCTTAAACTGTCCTGTTCAGTGGAAAACAAAAAAAGCCCGGATGCATCAGGCTGGACACTCAAAGATTTCAAAGATGCCGATGTGTACGCTTACGTAGCCCTGCTGGTGGAAGGGAGTACTGGTGTGTGTGGGAGACGAGCTCAGGCCTCGGATGATTTCTCGAGGAACTCGTTTCCTTTCTGGGGAGCCGGGCTGGTGCCAGCTGGGCGGATCGGTCACTGACTTCACTGAGGAGACAGAGAGGGAAGAAAAAGTAAATAAAAAAGTTGGAGAGAGGGGCCAAGACAAAAGAAACCACAAGAGACTTCAAGATTCAATACTTGTTTGATTCACAAACACCATCTGACACATGCAAGACACCAATGTGGTCGGCAGATACATGCAGAAAACAATAACGGATAGCAAAAGTAAAAAACATCCATTGCCACGTCATGCAACTTTCATGTTTTCACTTTGATTTTGCTAAATGTTCTAATGTTTAAAGTGAAGTTGTATTTCACACAGTCACATCTGGAGCTTAAATGAGGCAAAACATAAAAGAAGGTCTCTTGAATTAGATGAGGGTCAGTGTGGGGGGGGTAGGGATGTGATGTCGGCCCGTGAGCACGCAGTGCGGCGGTCGCATGCAGGAGGCAGAGCGCCTACCCGAGGCCGCTTTCACCGCTCTGACAGTGGATTTAACAAACGACTCTGAGCTCTCTGTGACCTGCACGTCTGTGAAAGAGAGAGGGGGAGGTCAGCGCCGTCCGGCAGCTGTTCTGGAACTCAAGCTATCAAAGCTGTTTCAGGAACATTCAAGAATAAAAGTTAGAAGAACAGAGAGGACGCCAAGAAGAGCGGAAGGCGAGGAAGATCTGTGAGGGCGAACTGACTTCTAATTTGTAATTAAAGTCAGTTTAACTTGTTGATGTTTTGTAAGAAATCCAAAGAAAGGAGACCTAAACCAGCCAATGTTAGTCCATCTCTACATCCCATTGTTTCCCCCTGTTCATGGGATTTGTTTATAATAATAAAACTAGAATATAGAACATCATCCGACGACTTTAAATCCTGCAGTTTTATACTTTTTAGAGATTAAGTTTCTACTTTCTCTTTTAATTCAGTCTGGAAATCATTTTGCAAGGACTATTCAATCCTCTGAGATTTGAATTCACACTTTTCAGCAGGTTTCCTCTGGGATTTCTTCTGCTTCTTTCTTCTTGCCGCCGCCGCGCTACACGATGAGAAAATAAATTCTGAGAGAAAGTAAAGCCTGTGATAGATTACATACAGTATCTCTTCCACACTTTGGAAATTAGTCCAAATTTGTACTAAAACATCCAAAAAACACCATTTTTCTAATGAGAGTAAATAACTAACAGACGAGAACAGGGAACACCGAAGTGCTGTTACCTGACAGAGCGCTGAAGAAGGTGGCGTCCTCGTCGTCCTCGTGCGACGACGATCCCCCGACGTCGACGGTGTGGTCCCACTCCAGCGGGATGGAGTCCACGCTGACGGGGGTTTCTCGTCCCGACCGCTCCAGAGGGGGCGCTAGGAGGTGACACATGGTCTGCCGTCCAGCTGAGACTCCACCCGCTGACTGAACCTCCTCCTCCTCCTCCTCCTTCCTCGCCTCCCTCCAGGACGTCCCGTTGGTCAGATCAGGGGAGTCGTCCAGGTCTGTGTCCCGGTCCGACAGTTCCCTGTCCTCCTCCAGAACCTTAAAAATATTGAAGTAGAAGACGAAGAAATTAAGGACCAAATAAAATGAATATGTCGTGAGACGCCTGTCAGCTGTGCCGGCACTTTAACAACCCTGGGCTCAAAAAGTGAGTTTAATTTCACAGCACAAACACCAGCAGAGCCCAAAACGTGCGTTGCTCACTGCTGTTAATGTTTCAATCAAAAGAAATATAAAAGAAGTAAATTCCGCCCTATATGTAGAACCGACCGGTCGTCTGTTGATGAGGCGGTGGTGGAAGCGAGCCACTCTGCCGAACACCTCTTGGCAGTAGGAGTGCAGCTCCTCCAGCTCGTCCTCGATCAACACGGCGTCCAACGGGGCGCTCTTCTGGATCAGGTTCTCCCCAAACACGATCAGGGCGTCGATCTTGTTGGTGTTCAGGGTGATTTCCTGCTGGAAGCCCTGCAGAAGGGTGAAACCAGGGAAGAAAGGAGGTCACGTGGAGTGGAGTGCTGATTCACGGCGTATCGCAGGTAAACATTTATTAGAAGCAGATGAACTGCCCTTACGGACAGACTTACGTTCAGCTGTCTCATCTTGTCTTCGATGTCGCTCACGGAGAAGTGCTCCACGTTGGTGAGCTGGAGGTCCATCTCTGTCAGCCAGACCAGGATCCCCTCACGGGTTCCCTCAAAGTCTTCCCTCTGAGAGGTAAAGTGCTGCAGGAGACGGACATCGCTGTTTAAATGCTGTTTAAATACCTACAGTGTGACATGTTATTCATGCATACTGGAGTCCCTTATGTGAACCACATTCATTTTGTTCATAGAGATAAACCGAACTGGTCCTGTATCAGAAGTTAACATTTGAATTTAAAGTGGCCTTTGTGTCACCTTGAACCTTTATGTGAGCTGTCTTGTGTTTTTTTTTAATGTCTGTTGTTGCTGATGTTTTAATTGTTTGAATATTTTACTGTTTTTGTGTTGTTTTTTTTGTTTTGATGGTCTTATTGCTCATTTAACTCTTGTTAAGCACTTTGTGACTTTATTTGTGAGAACTTATTATATACTTTACTTCCTTAAACCGCAGAGGGTTAAAAGAAATCATAAAAGTCACGGTTTTATGAGTTTTGAGCCCTTCATCTCCAATGTGGGGATGAACCACTGACTGTACATCTTTACCATGAGCACTGTTGACCCTGGTGGGGCTTATAAGGGCGGGGCCCACAGAGGTCAACCCGCACCAATCAGCTGAGATCTTTGAGTGCATGCAATCTTTATAAAGCAACATAAACGTCCTCCATCTGCTCAGCGCCACATGCCACGATGAACACAGCTTCCCGCCAACGTGATGCCTCGTTCCTCGTCACCGTCTGAGAGGTGACCTAAATCCTGACGGCTTAGAGCGGAGCTGAGAGCAGGGAGATGCTGCGCGGATCAGCCGGGAAGCGTTTGATACGTGCCGATGTTTGCTTCCTGATATGTTATCTTTTTATTTTCATAGTCAAACACTAAAACATGAATGCATTTTGTTGGGTGTTGAATTTATCCATCTCTTGCTGCTATTTGAGGATGTTTCCTGATGCAGTGCTAAAAATCCTTCGTCATTTTATTGGCTGCATGTGTGAGATTTAAGACAATATTTTTGAGGAGCCGTCACTTAAAATCAACCGCTCGGCTCCTGACTTCCCCGTCTCACCTTGAGTCTGCGGAGAACAGCAGCCACCCTCTTCTGCAGGCTGTCCCACCTCCGGTTCCCCTCTTGGACCATGACTTTGAGCTTGCTGGCGGCGTCGGTTCGGTTCTCCCGGGCCAGACGGCGGTACTGTTTGTTGACCAGCTCCAGCTGAGTCAGACGCTCGTGAACCTGTCGCTGGAACGCCTGAGAGGAGAACATAATGTGAGTCCAAATGCGTCCCCAAGCCTGGATCTTTAGGATGGAGGGAGGATGGATAGATATAATCAAACTACCAAACATGTTCTTTTTTCTGTGTAGCATTTAAAAAAGGTCAGTATAGAGTCTGACACGTTGAAACGGCCCAAACCACAAAACAGGCCTTCACTACCAGCTGCTCAGGAGGATTAACAACCATTTCCAGTCCGTTTATGGATCTGAACCTTCATCCTACTGCTTATTCTAACAATCATGCTCCCACAGCCTCCATTACATGCCGCCATACAGTCAGTATTTAGGCCATAGGTCCTTCGAAGGAGGAAGCAACACCATCAACACCGGATCCCCGTTGCTGTGGAGATGAGGGCATTTGGGCAGAGACCAGATTACCAGACACTAATCTGTGTTTCTAATCCCGACTGACTCCTCAGATCTCTCTGTGCAAGAGGACACCTGAACCTGAAAGACTGGGACGCATGATGGTTTGATTGGTTCGAAACTGTCCCAGCAATCAAGGTAGAAGACAAACCTGCAGGTGTTTCTCTACATCTGTCATTTCTAACTACAAAAACCTTTTACTGATTTTTTTGCAACCCTTCACAGATGTCGGACGCTTCCAGCAACCCATTAAGGGAACATATGAATGCCGAGGGGAAACTTTGCTTTCTGTTCTAATTTGTTGGCCTCTGGACGGTGACGTTGGTCTTCAGAACTCCAGAGCAAGATGTTAAAACAACGACTGGACAGATTACCTTTAGACTTGCAGTGAATATTCATTGTACCCAGAGGATGAATCCTAATGTTTTTGGTTATTCCCTGAACTTTCCCTTAGTGCCAACATCTGGTCAGAACATAACTGTGTACACAAGAAAAATCTATATCTAATTTACATTCATGCTTCCCAGAGGATGAACCGTTTAGATTAGATAGACATTGTCAGCATCACCATCAGGCCAGAAATTTACTGAAAATATACCAATCATGTTACCAACTAGATAAACTCTTGTGATTTTAATGAGCCTATGCTCTTAGCTGTATCATCATCATCATCATCAGGACAAACATCAATTCATTAAGCCTGGTTTTTAGGTTTTAACCTGACAAGTAGTTTTGTAACTCATCTACTTGCTAACTTCTGGTCTTTCTTTCCATCCCTTTGCCTTTAGTCCTCCCTTTGCAGCATCCTGCCAAAGCAAAAGGAAGAAAGGAAGAGACAAAGATTCGTCTGCTGACCTCGAACTTCTTGAGCTCCTCTTTGGCGCTGGTGTAGAGGACGTCGGCAGAGTCCGGGTTCGCTGCAGTGAGCTCAGCGGTCTTCAGCCAGTCTTCAAAGCGAGAGAAGTCGTCCATGAACTTACACCACAGACGCCAGGTCTCCTCAATCCTGAACACAACAGAGGGGATAATTTCAAAGTTTTTGTGTGAGGAGGAAAGTGAACTGAGAAAACCTGAGCAGCCTTGGAGCCGGAAACAGAACAGTTCAGTTAATTAATGCCCAAATGTGAAATAATTGCTGCAGAATATGTCTCCTCATGCCATGAAGTGAGGACAACCAGTGGAACCTGTACAGATTATCAAATTATTATTATTTTGATCATTTGATATTTTAGTAATTGATTTGTTTTTACGTTTGATACTGATTTATTTTATTTAACTTTATTATTATTTTTTAATCAATTAATTATTTTTGTAATTTTTCGTCTATTAATATATACACACGTTCATTTATTTATTTTATTTAAATTTTTTTTATGTATTTTTATTTTTTAACACACACACACACGCTTACTGTTTTATTTTATTTTATTTTATTTTTTTCAAACACACGATTTGATTACTTTACACTTTAATTACTTGTTTAATGAAATGTATGGGGTTGATTATTCTTATGTAGTATGTATGATGCTTTGGCAATATTGTTACACATTCATGCCATTAAAGCTTATTTGAATTTGAATTCTAATTAAAGTTAAGCGCTCACCTCATCCTCCTCTCCATGGACATGGCACATATGTTCCTCCAGCGTCGGTCCAGGCTGCGGGTGGTCTGCTGGATGGAGTCGTTTTCGGAGTCGCTGCCGCAAGCGTCTGCGTCGTGCAGCAGGACGTCACAAAGGGTCAGCACCGACGCCACGCTATCCGTGTGCTGCTCAATGTCTCGCTGCAGATCCTGCAGGTCAAACAGCACAGGAACCTTTCGGTCACATCTACAGTTCGTAAGCAAACCAGAGATTACAAGTGAAACGGACTCACATGCAGCTCAGTTTTTTCCTCTCAATGCAACACTGTGCTTGGAAGAAGATCAAGAGCTTTCCCTGTAAGGTCATTTTGAGTTTGGATTCAAAAGTTGTCTTCAGCTGCCCAAATAAACCTTTAACACTCCAGAATAAACACTTCCGACTTGGACCATAATTTAGACAAGTATTTGTTGATGATGGCTCAGTACAGAGTGGAGAGCATTGCTAAAAGCAGCGGTGGAGTTAAAAACAGGAGCTCAGTTGTCATCAACTAGGGCAGGAAAATAAAACTAATAATAATTATCGCGATATTTCTTTTTTCCAATAACAATATACCAAATGTTCAATAAATATTCAATAAATGTTTGACTTTCACTCAAACCAAACACAAAAAACAAAACATTAAGATGTTTATTTTGTTGAGAAAAAGGATGAAAAAAGCTTTTACTTAATTTCACTGGTGCATTTTTGTTGAAGTGATCCACTGTTTGGAATCAAGTGTTTGTTCCGACCATTCAGAAGAGTTTAAACCACAGTTACCGTCAGGTTTCTTCAACTCAGGAGCAAAAATCAGCCTTTAGAAGTAAAGATGTGATACTTATCGCGATAATTATCGATATCGAAAGATAAGAAACTTTTTATCGTGATTACATTTTTGGCCCCATCGCAGAGCCCCATCATCAGCTGACCCGAGGTGGACACAGCTGGAGGCAGATCATCTCTGCACATCCTCTGCTATCAAATGAAGTTACACATTTATGAACTGAACCAAGTGAATCTGCGGATGAAGATCATGAGAGTTACAGCTCTAGAAGCTCTGGAAGTGTAGCGAGTGCCTTCACATCAGAAAAGAATGATTTTTTATTGTGTGTGTCGATTAACACTGTTGTTCCACACAGCGGTCAGAGGAAACTGAGAGCTGCTCACAGCTGTGACCTTGGAAAACCAAACACATAAAGACATTTTGCTGTCTGTGTGTGAAGTTTACTGGCAGTGGATTCTGACTGATCTCTGATGGTATGTTGATTTGTTGTATACTAATTAGGGCTGCACAACATATCGCCGGAGCATCGTCATCGCAATGTGCTCTTGTGCAACAGTCACATGGCAGAACAGTGCAGCATCAAGCAAGTCAAATTAACTCGACCACCTCAACCTTTTTGCTGCTTGATAAAAAAGGAAAACTTGGGACAGTTTTCACTTTAAGTTTGTCAGATGTGACATAATTTATTCCGATGTAAGAGTTCTTGGATGTACAGTGAGCTAGCAATCCCAATATTATTACTTTTAGGATGCTCAATTCTTTTCAAATAGAGCAACTGAAGTCATGGTGAACGTTCCTGTATTTTTTCATATCGCAAAAAAGAAAAATACTGCAATGTTAGTTTTTTCCAATATCGTGCAGCCCTAATACTAATTGTAGACACTATTATCCACTGTTTGTTGTTCTATGTAGTACTGTGGTCAATGTTAAACGAAATTTGGTTCCCTTGTATAAAATATGAGGAAATGACAATGAAGCTGATTAAGAGGATCATTAGTATGGGATTGGGACACGTCTGTTTTAAGCTGTTGCAGTGTGGACACAGATTAACTGTGCCTCTGTTAACAATAACTTCTATTGTCTTGATGGTTTCCACCGTCGTAGGGCAGGTGTGTATCTCCCGCTGAAGCCTGACAGCACTATTTTTCGGCTCTTGTTTGTTCAGTTACCGCTCTCTGGGCTGCCATGGAGACAGCTGAAAGCTTAAAGAGCCCATCCACACAGGAGTCATTTCAGCCGTCCCTCATCCACTAATGGTGAGAGCTGCAGCCTTTTCCGAGGAGCTGCTATTTCTTCCTCACTTTTACCAATTCGCTCGTGTTTTCTTTCTCCTTTTTCTCTGCGCGTCTGTCACGTCTCTCCCCCTCTCTTTCCTCAGACATGTTTCTCTTTCATCGGGTCCCTTTCCAAATTCACTCAGGCTGCTCAAGTCCAATTTATTTAGCAGATTTCAGGAGTATTCTCTCCTTCTGTCACTCCACTCACGGCAAATATTTTGAAAAGAGATAAAATGATAAGCAAGGTATTATCAGTTTCAACAAAAAAACAAGCGCGCTGGTCAGCCTCCTCCATTGTTAACATCTTGTGACATGAATGCATCTGCGCTCTGATATATAAAATCCACCATAAAACTACAAGAAGAAATATCCAAACTCTCCACGAAGCAGCACGCACGGGTTCTGGACATGAAACGTTCTGTCAGTGGCTTTTTCTGAACAAAAAATGGCTGCATAAAGCGCTCCTCCTGACATGTTTCTGGCAGCACACAGCACTTTTAAAAGTGTAGAAAATGTTTCTCAGAAAAGCAGTGACTTGTCAACCAATCTGTGGTCCTCAGTGTCTAAAGGAGAAGCACAGAGGCTGGAGAAACCATGTTCATGGTCGCTGTGGTGTTTGAGAACGAAGTATTCTGAAATATTCACGCGTCTGCACCACAGTGAAGAGTTGGGATGAGATATAACAGAAACAACAGAAGGGGCCCTACACCCTTTTTGTTTCTCTTCAAACACAGAGCACGTAGAGGAGCTGAGTGACGTGGGAAAAGTTTCCTTTTGACAACCATAATCTGTTCAAATGGCCACAGTCTATTATACAATCAGTTATATCGTGCGTCCAACATGAACCGGTGAACGACTGGATTTAAATCCCACAAAGCCTGATGTAACTTGTAAAAATCCTCAGGGGAGCACTCAGGTTGTTGTGAAGGACGTTGTGCAGCATCAGCATCAGTGAACAAGGACTCATGTTGCCAGCAACTACGGACAATTATCAACTAAGATGGCGACACTACAGAAATACAAAATAATCTACACATAGTTTATAATATGTTTATATTAAGTTCCTTTCACGAAGAGTGCCATTTTTCTGCCAATGAAGTCCTATGTCTTTAAAAACTTACTGTGTCTTAATCACTCCAGGGTGGATTTTCCCATGTTTTCGCCTGTGATGAGACACGTTGCCCTAAATACTCAGATCCTGAAGCCTCAGGCCCAGTCAGCTGTCACTTGTTCTCATAAACGCATGCAGCCCTCAAAGCTGCACAAGCGCGACAATTAGATTGACGTAACATGATGGAACGTGATTTGTGCCAACAAAACTCTTTCCATGCAACAAATTCGCTGCATTTCTTGTGATTTTCATGCCGTTTATTTGCGACACGCTTTGTGTGAAAAGGCCTAAAGACTGTTGTGTTTTGGCAAAGAAGCTTTTCATCAGAGCTTGAGAGATTTTGTTATCGTGACTCTAAAAAAAGTCCGCTGACCACAGACACCCCTCGTCAAAGATGTCTAATGCGTTCGACATATCACCCTACCCTGGCAGGCAGACCCATCCGATAAAGATACTGGCGAAGGCGGCCTGACTGTACCTATACGCTGAACCTTTCCATCCCTCCACTTTCTCTCGCAACAGAAACTTTACTCCTACGGCAGACTACAAATGGACTAACAGGCTGAAGTCCATTTCCTTTCCGTGGGCCGCCGGCGGAGGCCTGGCTCTCGTTGCATTTACCATCTCTCAGCCCAGTGTGACAGCTTCCTCCTTCACAAACACCCTTCTTCCTGCAGCTTGCTGAGATTTTACTTTGCCGCGCACATTACTCTACTCTTCTGTTATTATGCGGTGGCCCACTACAGGGTGGCCATAACATAAAGGGTTTAAAAGCAGGCATGCGTTATTAGTGGGTACTTCCTGCCCTAAAATTCCCTCAAAGTGCCCTGCGGTGTGTACGCTCAAAGTGGAGTCTACATTCTGCGCTGTGCCATCGCCAAACAGCTTTTAAAGGCCTGGAAGATGTCCAAGCTCAGCAGTTATATAGAGGTGTGAGCTGTGACAAGCCACTGGTTCCATTTTTTTTAACGCTGTAAATAACTATTTGAAACTTTTCTTTTACTGGTAACTTGTTCCTCCACTTTTACTGGTTACTTTTGTTCCTCAGATCTGCCTGATACGAGAAAACCGATTAGCCCGTGGACAGTATGAAGAAGTTAGACAGAGGCTGAAAACTGAGCTGTTGCAAATGAATTGTGGTCGTTGTAATTGGGAACACGACACTGGGCCAGAATCTGAACCAGAATCTGAACTGATTTAAACGGGTGTAACTTATCATCATGCTTCCACACAGTTATGCACAGTCCTGCAGGAAAAAAGAACTGTCAAAATGACTTTTGGCGATTTGGCGATAGTATGTGTAAACCTTCAAAACCCTATATCCTGTAACTCCCACAATGCAACTTGATTGTACACCCTCACTGCCTAGTATCCTCACTCCCCAAGAAAGCTCCACTTTTTCCATGTACTAGATATTAGTAGTCCTATTTTACTCATGATTGAGTAACATGCTACTCAAACACCTCACTAAAACTAAAATCAGTGCGTCTTGGCCCACCTGCTGCTCAGCCAGCTTCCTCTGAATCTCGTCGCTGTGGCAGACGTTGTAGACCACCGGCTTGGCCAGCTCCGCCTCGATGCGAGACAGCCACGTCCGCAGGTTGCTCATGTTCTTATCGAGCTGCTGCACCGTCACCAGCGTCTCCTTCAGCTTCCTCACCCTGCCGGAGAGAAAAGGGCTCGTTACAGAAGGCGACGCCGGAGTTTCGCTTGTGAAAGATCGTTTTTGTTACAGAGCTGGGTGACATGTTCCTTCATCAACATGAACACACACACTGGTTTATTGTGACTCACCGTCCTGCTGCCCTGAATACCCACATTTCATCCTGCCACTGTACATAGTTCCTAATAAATGCACCATTTCCTTTTCGCTCCTCAAAACACATCAGATCTGCTCTATGTCTCACATGAGAGGACGCTTTAAGATGCAGCGCGAACACAGCGTTGCTTCACTTGTTGAGCACGGCCATCCCAGGTGAGAGTCACACCCGCTCGCCCTGCCATTGTTTGCGCTACGCTCGGGCTCCACGCCACAGATTAGCGCTGTGGCGTGTTGTCACGGTGTCTGGGAAGAGCTGCTGTCGCTCTCACGTATGACACAACGGGAGCCATTATAGCAGAGCGGCAGGCTGACCTACATCCGACTGAGCGCGCTGGGTGTTGTCTGGGAGAAGAGACCACATTCCAGTGCTGCGCTCAGGTCAGTGACCTACATCGGCTCATTCTGCTGCACAGACCCAACACAAAGCACAGAAGGTGACACCGCACCCACATGTGACGGCAGCCGGTGGGAGCATTCCACCAATGCCATGTGTGTGTGGTTGGATGGGGCTGCACTTTAGACTCATGCAGTCTGCCTGTGTTGTCTGTCTCACTGAAAAATTAGTATGCATGTATGCAACAATCACGCTGCCAATATTCATGTTTTTAGCACTGGAACATGCCTTTTTCTAAACCACTGACATGAGTTCAAATGCTTTCACAGCCCACCCAGTCCTGGATCTTTGAGGCTAATGTTATCATGTCCAAATGTTTTGGCATGGATCTCTTAGATTTGGATTGTGCATGCTGGCATTCGAGACATAAGGCAACTTAGCATGTCAACATGGGTAAATAAATAAAAGATGAACATGAGATTAAATCTTCCACAAACTCTATTGTATTATGCTGACTTTTTTAGTCAATGGTTTTCTGAGCTATCAGGGACTTTTAGCATCTACTCTGCTGTGCATCTCCGTAGCAAAGACTTTCCACAAACCAAGAAAAACTCTTTCAAGGTAACAGATTTGGCTTCGAGGGGATTGTCTCCTTTCCTTTAGTTGATCTAAAAAAAGCATTATCTTCCTTGCATCTTGTGGTACAGCGGGCGGCAGCAACATTACCGTCGATAGCACACAAGTGTAGCGGGGTGAGTGCATGTTTCCGGCTGGTTCAGGGTGTCCAGTCAGTGACCACAAAAGCCAGCGAGGCTGAATGATGCAACACAGACGGCAAAGCAGCAACAAGCAGCTGTCATCTGACCGTCACTGGAGCTTTGCTGTCTGGCCGAGACGCTGAATACTGTTTTGTGATTTCCATAATGAGACACAATTAACAAGTTAAGATGATGACAGAGACCGGGGCTCCTCATGCATCTGCATGCATGTGTTTGTCATGTCTGTGTGTGCATGCAGGTGTGAGGTGTGTTGCATGTCCCTACAGTACGTGAGGACAGCAAGCGGAGGGGCGGAGAGAAACATCAGTGACCTAAAAACATGCTGCTGTGATCATACCCCCCCCAAACACACACACACCTGCTGTCCAAGCTGCCGGTCTAAATACCAACACACACACAAGACGACTCGAGCCGGCGATCTGCATTGAATTTCCTCGGCATGCATCTGCCTGCACCGACAAAGCCCGGCCCATCCCCCTTCTCTGCTGCTCTCAGTGTCTCCTCCACCTCCTCCACCTCCTCCTCCTCTTTACCACAACAAAACCCCCCGATCTGCTCCCCTTTCCCCCTCGTCTGCGTCCTCAGCCTCACGCTAGCCCAGCGTGCCGGGGCGTGACGAGGGCTCGGGATCGTACTTACAGGGCTGGTGAGGAGGCAACTCCATAGCGATGGCGCATCCGCTAGCAAGCGCTAACCCCCCCCCCCCCTCTGCAGGCTGCCTGTCCCCTCCTCCTCCTCCTATCTGTGCAAACATCTGGCTGCAGTAACAGGTTCACTCAAGGATGCACAGCATAAGGAATTATTTTTATTATCAACTCATTATTAGTTATTATCAATTATTTTACAAAGAATATATAAATGGTTTAGTTAAAAAAGCGATTACACATTATAGAGATAAGGAAAGGATTCTTTGCCTTTCGCTTTATAATCAAACAATCACTTTTCATTTTGCTTATGGTCGTGTTTCTGATCATCTAAATATCTACAATAATAAAAAATAAATGTGACATGTCGTTCAATGGATGTGTCACAGTGGGGAGTGAAGCCGGGTCTCTCACTCCAAAGGCATGTGTCTTATCCACTGTGCCATCGCCCACGCCACAGATCTGGGTGACTTTGGTGAACTGACCCTTTAACACTAATCTACAGCAACACTGTATACATCCTTTACCCCTCCAGGGTAACCGCGGAAACGTTTACGCTTCAGGTTACATCTTTGGATTTCAAATATTCCAAAAAACTGAACCATGTCACCACGAAGACAGTTTTAAATTACGATAAGGTCCGTTTATGTGCTGCTAAACGTGTGTCTCCACACAAAAGAGACACACACACACACACTGTTTTTGAGGCACTTAAGTGCTGAAAGAGACTGGAAACAACTTTTAAAACTGTAATATCACTTTACAGCCGGCACTGTCCTGCAACAACAAACACAGCCAACAAACAGGAACAAAGTAGCAGAAGCCTATTAAAGTCAGTCCAGCAGATTACAGGTGCAGCTGTCGATTGCCGTTACTGTTGTTGGGCACAACCTCGGACATTGGACGCGACGTTACCGCCGGGCCGGAGCTGATGACACAGACAGACCCAGCGGGGAACCTCTGTCTGAAAAAGCTCCATCTGCCACCTTCTTCCATTTCAAATAAACTAGCCTGCGGTTCAGAGCGCCGAGAGCCAGTAATACATTACAGGACTGAATCGTGAAGATCGGTGAAGTCAGCAACAGGTGGAGGAGAAGAAGGAGGAACAAAAAAACAGTTCAAAGAAAGAAAAGAAGAATGTGAATCTAAAACCCTTTTCTGAAAAGGAACATATAAAAGTTGCCGGCTCGGTCTGTCTGTTACAGTAACAGCTGTTTGTCAGCATCCATAACGTAAATCGCTTTATTCAAACACAACGATTATGTTTTAATCGCCACCTGGTGAGAGAGAGACGGAGCAGTTGGACGTGTTTTCTCGTCTCTCACAGGCTGCAAAACTAACAGACTTTAAAACATTTTGTCATTTAAATCTTCAGTGACCATCTTTAGCCACAGCACCTCATCATTTATTAGAGGACACTGCAGCCTGATGCATAATGTCCAACAGGGCACAAGCACAGAAGGGGAAGACCGTGAGTTAGGAGGCTCATGGTTCGGAGCCCACGCATTCATTCTGTCATGCAGCTGGCGTGTTTGGGCCATTAAAATGGTCTCATTGGAGTTTATTAAACCTGAGTTCATTGTGTTTGATCTTGAAAAGGTGAACATATCTCTGTGTGTTTCTAACTTTGTGCGTAATCTGACAGCGTTCACATCAAAAGTGACCAAAAAGCCTGCATCCCAAGCCGAACACGGCTTTAGGATCCAGATGTGTTGGAAGCTTTACACTTATACATCTGCATTGTCAGCTGATACTGAACCCCGAATTGCTGCTGCTTCCACCAGTGTATGAATGTGTGTGAATGGTGAATGCGAGGTAGTGTAAAAACGCTTTGAGTGGGCGGAAAGACTAGAAAGGCTCAATCCAAATACGGAGCATTTACATTCGCTGAGGTTCTCACTCTACAGTGAAAAGTTAGATGAGTTATCTGATCTTCAGGTGTAGCGTAGCAGGACTGTCAGCTCTACAGTTATCTAACGCTTTCCTCTTCTATACATGTTAGTGTCTCAGTTTTTATGACCGCCTTAAAGGTTAAATTTGGGCTTTTTAGAAATGAAAGCCACTTATTACACAAACACTCCAGAAATCACAGAGCAGCTTGAAACCTGTAGGCTCAAATCTCTAATTCAGCGCATTTCTGTCTTTGTGAGGATTGTCATTGACACAGCACATTCCCGGGACCCTTATCTTAGCCTTAACCATCACAACTACAACGCTGATCCTAATCCGGACCAAAACCTACTTCAAACAGGCCTCTGAAGTTATGAGGACCGGCCAAAATGTCCTCACTCTGCTGGTTAAATGCGTCTTCTGTTCCTCCCTTTGTAGCGAGTGCAAACCCCTCCCCTCTGTTTCAACCTCACTGCCACACAAACAGAAACATTTGACTCCCCGGCATCTCCATCTTTCGACTCGCCATAAATCACCGTAGTAACCCTCTTCGAGCCCGGGCCAGCCACATGAGAAGTGGGGCGTTGTCGCCATGGCGACCAGATCTACAACCGCTCGAACACAGAGCCGAGCGCTCGTAGGTATTGTTTTAATGTCAGAATTAAACTTCCAAAGAACAACGTGTGAGGGCGCCACTTTAAATTAACGACCAGACAAACTGCAATTTAAAAACCAAAAACTCACTATGTGACAACGAGAGAAGTAGATTTGCTCTAACAGGTGTGAGGGGACGCAGGCGGGGGGAGGCCGTGGAGCAGGGCGTTTGTTTTTTGAAAGACAAACATCTGCCTCGTGTGCATCTTATTCAGACAATGAGAGGAGAGGACGGTGGCCCCCCGTGGCCCCAAGGCCGAGGGCCTATCGGCACAAAGCCTTGTGTCAGCAGACAGCAGCTGCTGGGACGGGGTGACGGAGTGCCCGGTTTGTTCTGGGGGACAAAGGCGAGCAGCGGGCCAGTGTCAACGCATCTAATCCCTCGGCAAGTCAAACCTCAGCGGTCATCTGCCGTAACTTGGATTCAGACAAAGGCTGAGGGACGCCGCTCATCACTGACTCTGAATCAGCTCCTCTTGAGCTGCATCAGTGCTTATCAAAACGTGTGACACAGTACTGCAGGACTCTGGCGCTGGACCAACCCGTGGAAACAGTGACCCGCTTCATGTCGGTGACGTAGACTGCTTCTTTTCACGCGGTGCAGAAATAGCGAGAGAGCGTTGAGAACGGGTGTTAAGGGCCAGTTTGTTTGTAATTAAAATAATTATTAACACTTTTAACTTAATTGTCTCTGTGGAATAGTATAGCCAGAGGGTAGTCTGTCCTCCTCCAGGTCTCCATGGTGGAGACAACGTGTGGCTCAGGGCTGTTTGGCGACACCTGAAGATGCTTAACTTCCCCCCGGATCCATATTTTTTGTATATTACAATCTAAAATTTGTCATCCTCATGGTCCAGACTTTAATTAAGCCAGTCTATTCTGTACTTACCAACAAGACACACACTAAAAAAATGAGTTCTTTGGACCCTAAAGCTTTTGGGACTTCATGAAAAGTTTAATTCAGCCTTTTTGCACCTAGTGGCCATTAGGGGTACTGCACCTTTAAGTATTTCTTGTTCAGGTTCAGCTTTCAGCTAACGGTGCGATTTAGTGGTACAAAGATTTCTTATTATTTACCATGAATCGGACCAGAGAAAACAAAGTGCAGGTGTAATCAGCACCTTAATTCTAGCCAGCTGTTTGCAGCATGTTTGATTGGCTCAGGGAGTCGGGGTCAGCCTGCGGAGCCTGGGTGGATTAGGCCACTAGGGGGCTAAATGTGAACTACACACCTACATTTAGCCAACACACACACTTGCTTTGATTAGTCGCAGTGCTTAGATTCATCAACACATTATTGTTATCAGTAAAGTTGGTAATCACTGAATTTCATTCTTTTCTTTTACCAAACTGCTCTGATGCTTCGACGTGTGAACAGCATGTTTCCCTCTTCCTGTTAAGCAGCTTGTGAAGACCCTTGTGGAGAGACTCTCCCCATGTTTATCAGCTTAGTGGGCTTTCACCCCCTCACTGGTCTGCAGCAGCAGATGCTGAGCCTTAAGATGGCCGATATAAGATGATACGTGTTACACATATTCAGTAAAACGCTAATAAGTGAAGGATCTTTGTTCTTCCAACTTTGTGGCAACATTTTGAGAAAGACCCTTTCTTCGATGTGACAGCCCCTCCTGCACAAAGCCGGCTCCACAAACAAATGGTTTTCACACATTGGTGTGGATGAACCTGACTGTGCCGTACTGAACCTCGACCACAAGCCCATCCTGCACCTTTGGTGCCTGCAAGCCAATCAGAAACGGCGGTCTGATAAAATCTAAAATCAAGAACTGCACATTCCATCACAGACACGAGGCTCGTGCCTCAGCAACAGCTCATTAACAGGCTTAGTCTCGTTATGTTGGTCAGTCCCTGAGGGGACGGGGGGGCAGCTGAGGGACGGGTAAATCCTACTACTGTGTGTCGCACTCCCTCTCCTCTCCAGTCCCTCTTCTATTGTTAGAGACGGAGGGCACATCTCTGTACTAACAACCTGTCAGTCAAGACAAAGACCCTGGTTTACTAACTTTAGTCCACATTTAATAATGAGCAATTATATGGGTTTTCACCAGAACAGTCACAGTCAACTGTGAGGTAAAAACATCTTGAATGGAAATGGACTGCTTCTTCGTGCACGGCTACAGAGGCATTAGAACTTTAGAAAGCTGTCCAAGTGGAGCTCTGTTTGTAAATCACTTGTTCTACGCAGACACCAGATAAATCATTCATACCAATAAGAAATTCAGACTTTAGTCTTAAAACAAACATTGATTAAGATGAACTTAAAGCTAAAATTCTCCTTTGAGTTTAAAATGTGAAAGAAAAACCTGAGAGGACGCATAGAAGCCTGAGTCTCTGCACAGCCACCATATGGCAGATCTAAGTCAGTCCTTCTCATGGAGGATAAGTCACCTCCTCAGCCCCCTCCCTCTGGACCCGTTTAACCCATCTGGCTCCAACAAAACATTCCCCTGCCTCTCAACTCGACTCAGCCCAGTTCAATTTACTGCAATTTGCTGTGTGGATTTTATGAACTTGCCGTCTACCAAACACGGAGTCGTTTATAGTCAGCAAACAGGCAATTTACAGGAGCAGACTCCAATAAGCAATCAGTTTCGACTCGCTGTCCTGTTGTTTGCCAGACATGTACCGGTAATTGTTGTGCACTCCACCACCCTGCATCCATTCTGCTGCACAGAAAGCCAAAAATAATAACTGTACTGTCTGACGAAGGGAAAGCCAAGTTACTGAGGCAGAGCTCTAAAATCCTCCGCTAATGCACGGTACCTGTTCCTGAGACCAACCTCGTTAGTGATGAGGACACGCCACAGTTAGACAAAAATCAAATCAGAACAGTGAAAGCAGACTTTAGAAAGAAGATTCTTATTACGGAATAACTTTGTGATTGACACAGGCCTGTTAAAAGTCAAAATCTGAAACCTTTTATTCCCTCTGTCTGATAAAATCCAAGCAGCAGCCGATTCATGACTTCCTTTCCCCTTTAAAACCCCTTGAACCACCTTTTGCATTTCTGATTTGTTTGTATGGAAAAGAAAAACAACTTAAACTCCAAGAAAAATCCCGAGGCAGAAATCAGCACAGCACCGCTGAGCTGTAGATCGACAGGTGAAGTGCAGAAATGCAGAGAAGTCACTCCGAGTCACTTCGCACCAAACGCGGAGGTAAATTTTATTTGTAATGATGCAATTCACCCCTCAGAGACTACAGCTGAGTTAGCATGCCACTGACCCAGGAATATCAGCAGCTGTGGAGGAGGCTGGTGGGCATCGGCCCTTGTCATACATTTTACTTGCATAATATAAGGAGTCTTTTATGCAAAAGAAAAAAGCAAAGATTACAAGTCTTTGTATGGCAGAAATAAGTTCTTTCTGCTTTCCTAACTCGTTAATCATCTTGCATGCCTTCAGATTGATCTTGCGACCTCTTTTGGGGTCCCAACCCTCAAGTTGAAAAGCAGCGCTGTAATGCAGCTACGGCCTTTTGCCTTCGGATTTGGTCGGCAAACCTGGAGTCAAACCGAGGCCTTCACTCAGGACATGTTTAAGTTTGAGATTGCTCAATATGTACCACAGCGGACCAGCTGATTCATGATCAGTCACAAGGCTGACTGATGTAGATCAGCAGTAAAGGGAAGCTAAGCTGATGCATGAACATTTCCACTTCTCTGTGTGTTGGAACGAGATTTGCATTTAATAATGGATTAATAATAACAGCATCTCTATCCTCTGCTGGCTCTGAGCTTTTCTGCTTTAATCTGCGGCCACAGTAGAATAACAGCTGGCTGCTCTCTGAGTGAAACCAGCAACACACACATAAAGCAGAAGCAGTGGCCTACAGGGGTTTGTACAACAAAGAAATAAGAAAGAACAGAGAGATTTGATGGGAAACTGAGCAGGTCAAACATCACATAGAGGACTTAGTGGGGAATTTCCGCCTTACCCCTCATGCTGAGGCACGTGTGGTCTGACTTTACTAGCGAACCGTTGTCACTGTGTTGAAGCAGCGCTGAATGAGTAAGTTCACTGCTCTCTTGAAGAAAGAGAAGCTGTTCAAAGTACAAGCCTGCTCTCACTACCACTGCAGTTTCCAAGAAGCGCTTATAGTTATTGATCAATAGAGTCATCCCGTGAGAGGGTGGGGCGACATAATGTTCTGGTCAGCGATTGGTACACACAAATCACTGGTATTAATGAAAAGGGACTAAAGCTAGAGGTCCTATATTAAAAGATAATCCCTATATTTTACCTTTAAGGACGTCTTAACCTCAGCTTCAACTCTATTTAGTCTCAGCTGGACTCTATCAGACAGCTGCTTTAAGCTGGATCCTAATGTTGTTCTGCTAAATACTATGCCGAGCTAACATAGCTACAGTTAGCATGCAACATGTATGTGCACAACTATGTTTATTTTCAGTTCAGCAGGTTGTATTTAATATTTAGGTAGCATGCTAATTAAATGTTAACATGCTAAAAGCTCAAGTTGTACTTCCGGTGTTCTCGAAGCCGTGAAAGCCACAAACGTCTGAAGAATACCAGAAACAAGCGGAGGTCCCTGAAACCCGCATTCTGTTGAAAATCCAGCAGGGGGCGACTCCTCTGGTTGCAAAAAGAAGTCCGGCTCCATTAGAAATAATGGGAAAATGTTTCTCCTTCTCAGCTGAATAATTACCCCAGTAAACACTTTCCTGATGAGTTTATGGTCTCAGTCGCTAGTTTCAAGTCTTCTTCAACACAGCATGATGTTCATTTAGTAAATTATGGTCCCGTTTATTTTAAAATAGACCACAAAGCAGAGAATGTTTCAGGGCGGGATTATCTGTGATTGACAAGTCGTTACCACGGCGACCTGTCAATCAGGCTAGAGCCGAGTCGTACCCTCGGCGCTGTGTAAATTTAACCAGCGCCGCTGAAAAAGCTTATCAGGAGTCGGCTGTTCACTTTCTCTGGTGAGAACATTTAGTTTTCAGACTGTTGTTCTCTGGACAAACTTATCAGCCTGTTAAAATGACAGTTAACCTGAGTTACAGCTGCACCTAGCTAAGCTAGCTAGCTAGCTCCCCACACGGCCGTTAGCTCCGCCGTGTCGTCACAAAGATTTAAAACGGAGGTCCACAAACCAACGGATGACGTCACCATGACAACGTCCATTTCTTATATACAGTCTGTGACCAAAACCCACAGGAACTGTAAGCATGTTAGCATGCAAACATTTAGCTGTACTGTTACACTGGCATTTGGCAGTTAAATGATGTTTAGATGTTAAACTATGAAACAAAGTGATGGATCAACAGACCACACCACGAGCCGCAACGCTACCATGGCTAAATAAATCACTGCGCTGGGAGTCTCTACTAGGAAAAAAAAGAACATAAAACTTGCTGTTTCAGTTAGATTCCGTCTCAAACCGCTGCAAAGTTTACAGGATGTTCTTGCACGACGCAGACACACAGCTCTCCCTGGCCTCCATCTTTTCCTACCTGGCCTCTATGTGGTCAAACAGATGCTGCCAGCGGTCGTTGACGTCCTTCAGCTTGTCATTGATCTCCGTCTCTTTCGCCTTGTTGCTCGCTGTGATGAGTTGTTCTCCCAGCTGCTTCAGATGGGTTTTATTCTCACTGAACAAGTTGATCTCCTCCATACAGTCCTAACGGAGAAACAAAGAGGACGGAGTCAAGAGCCTGCAGGTTCACATTTCAAAGCACAGTGATTATGTGTTTCACATATCTAATCATTTCTCTACAGGATTTAGTAAAGTGACAAATTATGATCGCTATTCATCTGTGAGTCTGACATCAAGGGTTTGGCCTCTATAATGGCTTCAACATGGCTTTAGAATTAAACTTTTAAAATGTTGGTAACCTATTCTCCTGAAACAAAACAAAAACAGTTAATACCTTTAACTCACTTCACTGTGAGCAAGTAATCATGACCACGTCTGGATCTTTGCCAGGAAGTAACTCCTGCCAAGAGTCTGTGTGCCAGGACACTAAATTTAAATCTCCAGTGCCTGAAGAGGTTTAAAACCCCCCGTCAGGGCAATAAGTTTGGGTTTCTATAACAGCAATGGCCTTTACTACCCCCAGCACCCCCACCCCCCCGGCCGCGCACGCACCGTGACAAATGAAACGGGCTGTGAGCTCGACACAAAACAAACCCGCGTGGCCCTGCTGGGGCTCAAACAGCTGTCGTCTCTTTAACAATCAGGAGGGAATTCACAGCTTTTTGAAAAGCCCAGACTGACCCCTCCACCGCCCGGCCGGCACGCCCCCGCAGAGCTGACCGAGTGACGCGCCATGATAAACTGAACATTTAAAACAAAGCCGACCTGCACGTTCCACTTCACATCGAAACTTTTGATCCTGCTGATAAAACTTTGAGGATTTTGCATCTTGAGCTGGGACACCGCTATTCACGTTCACTACGACAAATATCACGACATAACCAGAAAGCACCGGAAAAAACGGAACAGAGGAAGAGGAGTGAAAACTTACTGACAATGCAAAGAAAGAAAAAGCTAATGCTGATAAACCGACTGACCTGGTGTCCAACATTCATGTAATGGAGAGGATTAGGTACAACTTGAGAACCCTGCACGACACGTTTGTTTATATTTCAGCCTTCAGACCAGGTGCCATTTTTAGCCAACCATTCTAAGTGTAGGCTATTTTCTGTCTATCTAACCTCCCATATTTTCCTTTACGTTTAAAAGGCTTCTAAAATAAACAGAACTAGAGCGCACTCAGCAAATCTACCTTCTGCAAATTCTATCAACAGTTCTGACACATTTTAAAGACCTCCTGCTAACAACAAAAAAACACAGACAATGGAAACAAAAAGATAACCTCCTTGAAACTCTGAAGTCATTCTGCACTAGCTTTTTACCTTTTGCATACACAGCTCCATCTTTCTCAGTTGAGTTCATTGTTTAAACTTTAGACCAATCAATGAAGTGTCTCATTCACACAGCAAACTTTGATCATCAGCTGTGCGGCGCAGCGGATGATGAATTTACAGCCGTCTAAAAACGCGTGAAGTGACAGTAATCCAGTCTTCAAGCGGTTACAACTGCTGGGTAAGACATCTATTGTTATCACACCATCCTCCCACCTTCTTCAGTTTCTCCACCATTTCCTCGATGTTGAGGTCGGAGTTGTGCGCCACCTTGTTCTCCATCTGAGTCAGCCACTCACACAGCTCCTTGTTCTTCTCGTTAAAGATGATCCAGGCGTTCAGACGATCTGCAATCTCCTGTTTACGCAGAGACACCTGACAAAAGAGGATTGGAAGAAATCAATTAAATGAGCTTTATTACTTTAAGATGCTTAGTCTGTACTGTCGGCCTGATCTATGTCTTATTATTACTGATACAAATGCACCTGGGCATATCATTTAAGCATCATTTTAATTTAATTTGTGATTAATTAGACTGGTAGTGGTTTGTAAAATGGGACGGGGAATAATATGTAACACAGATGCAACTTTAAATGCTCCTAAATTAAGAGTCGGGTTTGTAGCGCTGGGTTAGGCTTCACAAAATAACAGGATATGCCTCATAAAAGGCTTTCAAAACCAAACTACACTGAATTTTGTGCTGCGAAGAGCGGCTGCAGCAGGAACTAAATTAATGGTGCTGTGGTGTCTTAGGAGGCAGAGGGAGCTGCAGCGTGTTCGTTTAGTCGACCGCTGGATCGGCTCTAAACTGCTGCTGTCAGATTGGTGCGGATGAGACCGTCCCAAACACGACTACTCGTGCAAAAAGACACAAACACGCGGACGCAGGGAGGAAAAAGTGAAAGCCAGTGTGATCGCTTCGACTCCCCTTCCCCCAAACTCATTTCAATACAAAAGCTGAAGCCTCACTGCTCATTACAACATCGCTCTCCTGTCACCATCTGCTTGCCCCCCCCCACCCCCACCCAAACCTGTTGGTTTCATCAGTCAGATTTACGAACTTAACTCCTCATTAAAGGCTTAGACCTTAAACACTGAAGACCAGAAAACTGACAAAGAAACCATGAACTCTGCAGCACGGCACAAACACTGCAGGTGTAAATCGTCTCACACGCTTCACAAACAAAACCCAAACTGAGTGGCTGTTTGTGCTGAGCTGGTTACACATGTTAGCTCTGAAGTGATGAACTTTCCTCAAGCAGAAGAACGAAATTACACATATTACTTAAAATACAAGCCTTTCCAGCAGGACAGTCAGTACCAGCCACAAATTGTTCAAAGTCACTGAATTTTCTACATTTGTTTAGAGTAGATCCCACAGTTTCCAGAGATCCCAACTATGCCAGGAGGAATTTGGGGAAATGTGTATAAAATGATGCACGAGACAACTAGAATACTTCTATTTGATTGAATGGAGCAGCCATAAAAACAGAAGTCTGGAACAGGCTGGTGGATAACATCTTATACCGTGGAATAAGAGGATTTTTCCAAACTTAAAGATGCTGAATACTGAAGGAAGCAGATCGTTCAGGCATCAATGGGGCAACAAGAAAGAAAACAAGTTGGCTGACCATCATTACTGTGCACTTTATATGAATTATATATGAACGTCTGCACAAATTATACCTTGAAATGACCTTCCTGGGTCAACTTGGTGAACTGTCATGTTTTGCCAACTTAAAAAAGGTAAACCCCACAGACGTACTAAGTAAAATGCTTTCACACTTCAGACGTTTAGTCAGCGTCACCTAATAAACCTAATCTAGTAAGGACTCCACAGGTCAGGAGCCCGGTGAAATAAACTTATTGATGTAAGCGTTTAAGAAAGTAAGAGGAATAAAGCAGTCAGGCTGTGACAGGAGGTCAACCTGAGTCTGGCGTTTAGCTTCAGGCAGGAGTTTAGCGCATCAGAGCCGGCAGACTAACCTTGAGGCAGAGCTCCTCCCACTGACAGCTCAGGTGCTCCACCTGCTCCTGCAGCAGCAGGACATCGTCGGCGATGATGTACTGGGACAGGTCCGTCTTCATGGTGCTCAGCTCGGTCAGGCTCTCAGCCCAGTCCTCCAGGGAGTCCTCGTTCTCCTGCATACCATAACACACGGACCGTCACAGCAAACCGTCAGGGACCCCCCTCCACAGCTCGCTCCCTCACAGCTACTCCCTACTGTCTCTCTCTCTCTCTGCCCGGCCCCCTTTCTCTTTCTCTCCCCGTCTCTGTCACTCTCTTCTCTCTCTCTCTCTCTCTCCCCGCCCAGAGAGAGGATTAAGGGCCATAGGCTGCGGGCCGGGCCGGGGGAGGGGTGACTGTGTGTTTGTTTGTGTGTGAGGAACAAAGGCTGTGATGGGTCAAAGAGGACACGTCCAGTCAAACCTGCTTCAAACTCGACTTTGCTCTCTTGAAACTTTCCCCCAAACTCAAACGGCCTGAAAGCTACATGCCTGTTTGTTTCCTGTTGCCCTCACACCGTGTCACACACTCATTTATCAGTGTTTGTGCAACTGTTCCACCTGCAGGACGCTAGCACAATGTGGAAGTTTCACACCACCTGCAGGACGCTAGCACAATGTGGAAGTTTCACACCACCTGCAGGACGCTAGCACAATGTGGAAGTTTCACAGACTGCTAATACTCTGAAAGGAAGTTACATAAATATGAGCATGTAACATAATACGTAGTGTGAGTGTATGTCCACATTTTGGGAAATATTTTATTAGGTTTGTTGAGAGTGAGACGGGAAGATAAATACCACTTAAATATCTGCCTGTTGAATATGAAGCCGTTAGAAGACAGTTAGCTTAGCTTAGGCTAGAGACTGGAAATAGATCAGCTAGCCTGACAGAAAGTGTAAAAAGAAGCTAAAAGGGAAGAGATGTGCTTTAAGCGGGGGTTATGTGCTGGAACCGACAGCAGTGACTTGTGTTTCCTTTTTAGTCTTAATGCTAAGCTAACTGTCTCCTGCCGCTGTCTTCATATTACGTGCAGAGACATTAAAGTGCTTTTGGTCTTTGTATCTGACTCTCAGCAAAAAAGTAAATGCATAAACATGGAAATTCTTCCTGAATTCCAACCTACAACGAAAGGTAAAACATTTCTGACTGAATACATCGCACAACATTGGGAGCAGCTTCAGAAGCAGAACCAATCCTCCTGAGCAAAGCCAGAGAACCACCTCATCTGAGCGCTAACTGACGGCACTGAGTCTTGGTCAACATATATAAAAATGAAATTGTCAGCTGTTGGCTCCACCCACTTTGGGTTTAGGTTTAACTGGGGCCACTGAGATCACTGCTGCCTCCACTGAATGTTTCGTATAACAAACTCAGCGGGTGTGATATATACGACACCAGCTGTTTGTACCTTGGTGAATTTCTCAGCACTCTGCAGCTCGTCGTCAAACTCCGGCATCGACTGATTCAGTCTGGTTTTCATGTCCTTCAGCTGCAGCATGCTGTCTGCTAGTCCGGCCTCGCAGCGGTCCCAGTTCTGAGACACAATAAAACATTTTAATTTTAGAAACGCATTGATCATCCAGATATAAAATACAATGGCTTCTTAAATAGTTGAGTGGCTTAGAGCGAGCGCTCCTTAGTCTGTCACTTCCTAAACATGCAAACTGTCGTTAATTAGAGCAGATTGGATTAACTCTGCCGATCTCAGGCAAACACAAACGGTCAGAGGCGACGGGGGACAGATGGAGGACGGAGGATTCAGGTCTACAGTCAGAGAGGACAGGTGTCTCTCCAGGTTGAATAAACAAAAACCTGACTCTGCCATCAGACTTGTGTATTGTGTCTACCTGCAGCTCACTTAGGGCAGCGAGGAGACACTGAAAGCAGCAGATTTAGAAAAGACTTCGTTTCTTTTGGGGAGTTTTTCCTCATCTGAATCGAGGGTCTAAGGACAAGAGGTGTTGTATGTTGGAAAGATTATAAATCCCCTTAAGGCGCATTTCTGATTCTGGGCTACAGAAATAAATTTGGCTTGACTATGTTATAATGTGCCTTTTCTGTAACATGTATGCTTCATCATACATTTAGCGGGTCCAGTGTGTGAATATAAAACATGGTAGGACAATCTGGAAACTGTGGGCTACGATGGAACAAAAAAGTTGCTTTTATTTTATTTTGAATTTTGTTAAAAATGAGTCTAATAAACATCTGAATCCAGGACGAGGACAGGATCCACAGAAGGTGATGTAACTGTCTCAGGGGACCAACGGAGCAGCGCTTTCACTAAGGGTCAGCAGATAATGTTTCTAAAATGATATTGATTTTGTATTTCCAGTGGAATCCAACCCTCCAGTTTTACAGACTGGAGCCTACAGGTTTGAGAAAAGCTCACAGGCCAAACGCATATGGGTCATATTTGAGGAGAAGATTAGATTTCTACTTTGTCAAAAACATGATAGAAAAGAAAGAAAAGGAAACTAAATCCTTGGTTTATAAATAGCTCGGTTGTTACAGAGCAGATTCTCTGCACTGATATTCTGTGCATTTTTGAGTGTTTTCTGCACTGTGTGCTCAGCTGGAAGCTTTTTTATAATTTCTTAAGGACTTATGGAGGCAATTTTTGTAAATCTATTGGAATAAAATTCAAACATCTTCACTCCATAGAATAAGAAAAAATAAACTGTTTAGAAACCTTCAGAACCAAAACATCAGTTAGAATGCGTTGTAATTGCAAAACTTGATCCAGGGCTGCAACTGACGATTGTTTTTATTATTGATTATGATAGAAAATGTTTCCAATTAAACTTTTAATCATTTGCCAATAAAATATAGTAAATGTAATAGTAAGAAATGCCCAGAGGCCAAAAATATGTCTATACAGTCCATATTCTATTTGCACTGACATAAAGCAGAGAAAAGAAGAAAAACTTTGTGAAACATTTGTGAAGATGACACCAGAGAATATCGGAGAGTTTTTCTGGCAGCATTAGATACCCTCTTTTCTGCCTTGACAACATGAGCATTTCAATTTCATTCCAGGCCAGGTCCACGACCAGAACCTTGGTGTACGAGTCCAGACCAGATCCAAGTAAGGTCAGTTAAAACCGAGCCATCGTAGATACAAACGTCAGCCAACATTTCAGGGAATTGGGTGAACGAGCTCAGAACTATCTCGCAGTGAAACACACGCACAAGATGTTCCTGAAAGCATCACCTTAGCTGCTGCAACAAGAACGTGACAGGGAGCGCGCGAGTACCTTGACGATAGCCTCGGTGAGTTCCATCCTCCGGCCCAGCAGGCTGTGCAGGCTGTCCCACTCCTCCTGCAGGGTCCCCAGATCCGTCTGCAGCTGAGTCTGGGTCTCCTCGTCCCCCATGGAAAAGAGCTGCCGGCCGACTTCCAGAGTGTGGATGAAACTGCACTGATACCTCTGGAACAGCAGCTCTGTGTGCTGAGGAGGAGAATAGAGAGTAAAACTGTTAAATAAGGGCTAAGCTGGTGCCTTTTATTGAGGAGCAGATATCTGTTTATTGTGTTTTCAATCAATTCAAATCCCATCTCCTCTTTTCATGGTAATCAAAGGCACATGAAGAATCAAAAAGGAAACTCTCTTCCTCGTCTCTGTTGTCTGTCTACATGTAAATGTAATCAGCAGTCGTTTCTTAAATCTCAAATCAGCCCTCGGGCAGATGTTTTCTCTCATGTTGGTTTCTGCCTGTGCTGATATTTACTGGTCTTAATCGGAATTTACAGTCATTTACAGACCATCAACTCTGCAGGTTGTTTCTGGGTTTGTTAAGGTCTGAAAAGTAGTTGTTAAAATTAGGGACAGAGGTGGAAAGTCACCTTTCAGTCAAGCACAGAGCGCGTGGTTCTTGCAGTTGTTCGGATTTGGATGGAAACCTTCTACTCAAAAACAGAAATTGTATAAAAGATGGAGACAACATTTTAAAAATCTCCTCACCTTAGATACATCCACTCCAAACATGCCATTAAAGCCCAGATGCTGTAATCTCGTTCTGGGACTCTGTGTGCTTAAAAATATTTTTCTGTCCTTGACGGTTAAAGATGTTTTTCACCATTAAAAAACAGGTCAGTTCTCTGATTTCCACCACAGTCTGGCTGGAATCTAATGCGATGAAGGTCTGTCACCAAACCAGTTCTTATGTCCCTGTAAAGTGACTTTAATATAAATTATTTACTGTCCACTAACTCCCTCACAAACTTATTTTCCCGTCTACGTCTTGTCTCACCTGGAGGTCCTGGAGGGAGCGTCGCAGCTGTTGCAAGCTGCAGTGGGCTGGTCCAGCAGGGGGAAGGAGGGTCTGAGTGACCGACAGGAATCTCTGCAGCTTCCTCAGGCTGCGGCTGTACAGGTGCCAGTGCTTCACCAGCCCCTCCACCAGGGAGCGCCGCTGGTCCGCCCGCTGCACCGCCCCCTGCCAGTGCTCCCTGAGCTGGGCAAGCTTCAGGATGAAGTCACTCCTGGATACATTAACACAGTTAAATGTCCATTTAAGATTAGATATTTACCATTTAAAATCATTTTCAAATCAAACCTGTACACTGAGTCACAGGTCAAATGTTTGTAGGCAGGGTCACAAAGCTGAGCGAGTCAAAATATGCAAATGATATTTAAAAACCAAAAAGCATTGGAAGAGTTTTTTTCCAGCTTGCAGAGAAATTATTTTACTGCTCATAGCCTGAATAATGCAAACTGATTTTAAGCAGGTGGGATTTTAAACAATTTACCAAAACAAAGTAGTGAAAAAAAAAAACAGGAGCTCTTTGGGCTGAGCATGACAAAACGCCTGGTAGCATTAAAAGGCTATAAACATTAGCATTGTATTGTAACTGCTGCATGACACATTTAGCATGTAAATTTAAGCATTCTAGCTTTTAAGTGTGCTAACAGCTAATATATGCATGTTAAAGTATGAAGTTAGCATTTAAGAACTGATTAGCATGAATCATTAGAGATTTATTCTGTAACTTTTAGCATGTTAGGCGCATTGAACGAGTAGCATGTAGCTGCATACCGGAGGCTGCAGTTTCAGGACCGCAGTCCTGGGACCGGAACAGCAATTCCAGGACCCTTGTTTACTTTGATACTGCCAGCTAGCTGACGGGCTAGCTAGCTATGTTACTCTTTAGAGCCCCCCAAAGCCAATTACCCTCACCAAAACCACCGCCAAGTGTGCGCCTAAACCCAAGTTATTGATTATATGCACGTCGACCGGTTAACACATGGCCGCCGTGCTAGCAGACGGGGTTAAACTCCTTCCCGTTGCTTTGTATTACCACCACCACTCCACTAGATGGCGCTGTCGCAAAAGAACTAGGGCCCTGGAACTGCGGTCCCAGGATTGCGGGGGTCCTGAAACTGCAGCCTCCGCTACTGCAGCATCGAACATGCTCCGAGCCTTGTGCCTGAACCAAAAAGAGTGATGTGTAAAGTTTTTCCCCGGGTCCCTCGTCACGTCTTGGCTTCCCACGGTTTCGTGTTAAAAGCAGAACTGATTTCAACTTTTTCCCTCACAAAAAGTCGAGGGCGTGTGACAGCGCTAGCACCGCCCGAACACTTTGAGTCAAACATACCGCTGTGCCCACTTCTCCTGAGTGACCCCTCTGTGTGGACAAGCACTTAGTGTCACACACTGACGTTTCAGCCTTTTAGTATGTAAGCACTTCCTCCAGTGCAGCTGAGGCTGACAGGTGTTTTGCTCTTTTGAAAATCTGAACAAAACTCCACTCTGGAGAGCTGAAAATATTTCTTTCAAGTATTGGACCTACTTCTACACAGAGCCACGTTACTCGCTTGACTAAAAACAAGGAAGGTCTAACATTTCTAGTGGCGTTTTAACGTTTGCACCTGCTAAAAGCTTTGTGGGCTTCACCCTCTTTATTTTACTAAAAAGGAGCTGCTTTTAGTTTCATCTTCCTACCTGTCCTCCACCTCGCCTTTCTGCAGCAGATGAAGAGCTTCAGTGATGACCGAATGAAGGATCTGGTGACCAATGGACAGCTCAGCCTGAAAGCGCTGAAACACCAGGAGAATTTTAAGGACTACATCTCTGTGCGTTTGCAGTGTTTTTGTTAAGTCTGTCAGCGAGTCCGTTAACCGTGTGCGATACCTTGTGCGTGCAGAGCTGCTGTCTGAGGCCGACGTAAGATCCGGCCACGTCTACGGCCAGGCTGTCCTCCATCCTCTGCAGGAACGACATCCAGCTCTCACACTTCTGCTCAAAGCTCTGTCGCCTCAGTGCCGCCGTCTGCAGCTCACTGCACATCCAAACACATCTTAGAGAATAAACACAAATCTGCACTTTGCCCTGTAGGACCACAAATGTCTACTTGAAAGCAACTTAATTGGCTTTTGGGGTAGAAAAACTGGCCTTAAATGTTGAATCAAACCTTCAGCCTTGTGAATTGTCACACTTTTATGGTCTTTGAACAAGGTTTTATTCAGTCCTGGGCTGTTGGAAATGTTTTGTGTGGGGTTTTGTTATAAAATGGACCAGAGAGTAAGAATTCACCGTTAGCACCAGGGCAAGGTATCGTGAAACCACTGTCAATGATCAATATCCCCGTCTTCAACTGGTGCAAGTAATAGCATTTAAATAAAAATAAATTGGGGTAAAATTGTTTTGTGTCCAGATTTTTTCTAGAACACATTTGTCAGATTCTATCTGACCAACAGTCCAAATATACTCAATTTATAATCCTAGACAGCAAAGGAAACCAGAATCAGAAATCATAGTTCAGAAGCTAGAATCTTAAAATGTCATCAATTGTCACAGTTAGACAATCGACAGAAAATTATTTGGTCAATTATCAAGCAAAAATGCTCAACAGAACTGTTAAACATTTTATGGTTTAATCTTTTCTCTTTTTTATATGATGAATATTTTTGGGGTTTTGTCACATTGGGCTCTGGAAAGCAATATTTTTACAATTAGGTAAAATAATCAATAAATTAATCTATAATGAAAAAAACCTTCAGTCCACAGTATTAATGCAGTTTAACAGCATTTTACTGCAGACAGCTGGAAACAAATAGTTTCTGTGTGTATCACCATTTTCATATTGTCACACCTCTTCCCAACACATGCTCATTCAGTCCTCACTCCAACAGCTCATGTATTCACGTTCAGGTCTCGGATCTAACCTGCAGGCCTCCTCGGCTCTGGCAGAGGCGTCGGCCCAGCGGCGGTTCAGGCGTTGCAGGCGGCGTGCTGCAGCGTCGCCCAGCGTCAGGCTGCAGCTCAGCTCATTCAGCACATCCAGGTCAGCAGACAGGCCGCTGAGCTCCAGGAGGCCAGACTGGAAACATATGGCGACACCTCAGATCACAAGGGATCACGACAGTCTGGGCTGCTGCATGACGATCCTCACGGCTGAGGAGACAAGCTCTACATGCTGCACACGTGCTCTTTGCTCTTCTGTCCCCAGTCTGATTTATGCTTTTCTAGCTCTTTTTAATTTCTTACCTCATTGTTCTGTAACATCTCCTCTCAGATGGAGACAAAACCCATAAATAGTTGTTCCGCTTCCATCAATATCAAACTTAACATTTATTCTGCAAATAAAAAATGTCCATTCAGCATGTCCGTTAAGTCTGTTAAAAGTTCAGCCTTCCCCTTCAAAACAGCACTTCTCACCACAAGCTCAGTTTTGTAGCTATTCTGAAGCCTTCAGACTTTTCAAGTTCAACTTTTCCAACAAAATAAGAGCTAATAAAAAGGTTGAAATTCAAACGTCTGCAATTACATAACAACTGAACAAACTCCATCGGCTGCGGAGGATCGTGTGATACGACCAAAATCTCCAGAATAGCTACAAAAAGAACTCTGTGACGAGTTGGTTTGACAGTTTTTGAAGACACTGTAATCACCTCCAATCACGACAAATGATACAGACATCGTTACCTTCAGTTATTCATAAACTCCATTCATGCCGTCTCACCTGGTCTGCGGTCAGAGCCACATTCTGCAGACGCTCCTGCCAAAGCTCCAGCTTCCTCTCCAGTGACAGCAGGACGCTTTCAAACTCCTGCAGCCGCTCGAGCTCCTCCTACACGCAAACATGGCACATGGCCACCTGGGTCTTAATTTATAGGTCACTGTGACACTTAGTGCACTTAGGTTAGGAAACAAATGCAGTAATCTGGAAACAGGCCTGTATTACAGAGCATGAGCATAAAAACAATTACAAATCTAACTTTTATGACTTTACAAACAATAAAACAATAGTAATGTAAATAAAATCCTTTTGGCTAAGCAATAAAATATAATTTATGAATTGTAAATGTTAACAGAGCAAATCAAACAGCAGCATGTTGCAGTAGAATCCTTATATTTTGGTTTGAAGACATTAAAATCATTAAACGGTGCAGCAGCTGAGCCTGGTTACCTGGCAGCTCATGTCAAACATTGTCCCCAAGTCAAATACTGCATTGCTTCAAATATCTCTGTGTGCACTTCACCCTGGAAGCTGGAAGTTCAGGCTTTGCTAAATCCCACACGCAGAATTGTTCATTCATGAAGTCGTACCTGCAGTTGACGCAGCTTCCCTGTCAGGGTCTGGCTGAGCTGCTGGACACCACGTGACAACATCCGGCTCTCTGATTGGACCAGACTCGCAGCTGAAGGTTGCAGGTGGCCAGTCAAGTCCTTGGCGGCCTCCAGCACCCCCTCCAGGTCTGACTGCAAAGTGGCTGTCCTCTCCAGGAGACCCTGGAGCAGAGGTGGATGGGGCCAACAGGGACACACATTTAGGTGAAGAATTAAGAGGACCGGAGAGTTTATATAGGGACTAGGGAGACTGTTCTGCAGCTGGAAGGTCTGGATTTATTTACTTTATGTACTCTGTGCCACCTGAAGCAGAAGAACTAATGCAACATTTAAAAATATTAAGGCAATCTGTCGGCCACAGGGAAGTAAGTGAGCGTGAAAACTGCTCATCAGAAATAGAATTCAAACCCAAAGCTCTGCTCTGAAAGCAGAAACAAACCAGCAACCAGGCAAAGTAACTTTGCACCATATAAATACAAATCACTGCTGAAAGAAAGACAAATTATCTTTGTGAAACCTTGGTTTTACCTTACTAGCTCTGTTCAGCTCTTTCAACCACATCTTACCGTCTTCCCCAGGGGACGGGTTGCTCAGTTGTCATCACATGCTCTTAGCAAACCTGCTGTGAGATGCAGCTGAAAGCTCCAGAAAAAGCTAGTAAGAGGATCTTGCGTTAAGATATTTTCGTCAAACTGTTTCCGTCAGAAATCTCAGCAGGAGGAGAAGGATGGATTTTAAAGTGACAAACAAACTCTACGGACGTGTTTGGCTTTTTTGGCAGTGATGATTCCGCCTCTTCCACAGCTTCTTGCTTGTGGAAACAAAGAATGAAATCCTCTACTTGAACAAATGTTTTATGAAGAGATTTAGAAAAGAGGATTTGGGTCCTTTACGACAGTGACCTTCAGGCAGAATAAAAGTTTCGGTCCAAAACATGGAAATGTGACCTGAAATTGTAAAAGTTATAAAAAGAAATTTGAAAGATTTTTATTTCCTCACTTGAACATCCTGCATCCCGACAGCGACCTGCTCCACAGTGTTACCATCACCAGGCGCTTCGCTCAGCGCTGACTTGACGTCACCCTGCAGCACCCGCAGCCGCTGGGAGAAAGACGCAGCACGCTGGGTGTAGACCTCCCAGACCTGCAGGACGCCCCGACTCCTCTGGAGCAACTGGTCCAACGACCTGGACAGCACAGTCCAACTGGAGGACGGGGGTTGATTAAATGACGTCTGTGACTGTGTTTGTGTGTACGCGTATGGCCACACGAAGTCTGTCTCACCTCTCTCTCTGTCTGTCCAACCGCTCGGCGAGGAGGACGGCGGCAGCAGGACTGATGATGTCTCTGAGGGAGCAGACGGTTTGACTCAGTTCGTCCCACTCTGCCTCTGAAGCTTCTGTCTCCTCATGAAGAAGCTGCTTCCAACACAACAAACACCACAGTCAGACATCACAAGCGCGACCTCCAAACAAGACTCATGCACTGGAACCGGAAACCAGTCCTACCTGCAGCTTTTCACAGAGGTCTCTGTGTGCCTGCACGGAGAGCTGAGAGCTGCTGTGATGATCAAGAGTCTGAGATGTTCTCACTGTTTTCATCCTCATCTGATTCAGCCGCTTCTCCGCAGCAGTCCCACAGCTGCTGGGCCTGAATCAGCCTCTGTTTTACCGATTCGTTCTGTTAAAGGACGGACAGGGAGGAAAGGAAAACCAAACAACCAGGAGGAGAGTTAAAGCTGATAAAGTTTTACACTCAATAACCGTGTTTCCGTCACCGTTTGTTACTCGCATTTTGAAGCGTCACATTAGAAAAGGTTTCCATCAACCTTTTCTAATGTGACGCTTCAAAAACACTTTTGAGGAATAAGTTCTGACGTAGCGAACTCTGTCCACTTGCCGCGCTATTATCTTGTTTGTAGGGTGATAAATTAGTCTAATCAAGTATATGTTTTATGAACATTTAGAGTTTTTAAAATTGTATTAGGCTACACTTAACAGAAGAAGCATTCCTTATGTTTCAGCAGAAATACAGCGTCTGGTCAGTGAGCACAGCAAAGTGTCTGAAAAGGACCTCAAGAGGTGGAAGCATAATACCTGCCAAACTTTGCTTCCACCTCTTTTCTCAGCAAAATGAGCGTAACCACCCGCGAGGTGCCTGCAATTCTCAGCAGAATTCGGCACAACACCTGTTATTCCCATTACATGTGGAGACATGGCAGGTAGCAGTTTGCCCGCCTCAAACACACTCCTGAGGACCCCTTTCCATTTTTTTAAGATCTGTGGCCCTCAGGTTCTGTTTCTGGTTTGGAACCCAGACGTCTTGTTTATTACAGCCATGTTTAACGTCAACTACTGGACGTAACTGCGCTTGCTGTAGCCTGGTTTATTCGCTCCAAACCAGCTGATGGAAACGAACAGATTTCTCAATTTCTTTTTGCAACATTTCAAATGTCCGCTTAGATGGAAATATGGCTAACGGCAGACACGACCTCACACCTTTCCTCATGGGGACTGTGCTGAATTCAAAGCCAAAAGCCTACAGTTTTATAAAGTCTGAGTATGAATAAATTCTACTTTTCATTTTTGATGCTAAGTATAATTTTTTCCAGTAAAGGATGTTGCTCTTCAACTGGGCAAGATAACAGTCGTACAGTCAGAGGTGTCAGTCACATACAACAAAAACTTAATTACCCATAAATTATTTCCCATTCACCTGTTGTGTGAGCGCTGCACAGGCCTGGGTGGATTTATTTGTCTGAGAGATGAAATCACAGCTTCTGTTTTCTCCTCCACCGTCAAGTTTGTCTCTCATCTCCTGAAGAGCTGCAGACTTCTGCCTGATCTTCTCCTCCAGATCCTGACACAAAACAAGGAGGATGAAACCAGAGTCTCACGACCCCACGCAGACTCTTCATGACTAAATTTTTAGCGCAGGTGTTCTGGGTGTTCCTACAGATTTGCTACCTGGCAGGTGTCGATGCTCCTCTGGAGCTCCGTCCGGCTGCTGGGTGTCTGAGCTGAGTCGATCCAGAGGTTCTGATCTGTGATCCAGCTGCTGACCTGCTGTAGGAGGGCCTCCCGCTCCACTCTGCTCCTCAGCCGCTGCTCCGCCTCCTGGATCTGAACACCACAAACAGCAGGTCAGACATATTCCTTCTGAGAGTCAAGGCCTTCTCCGAATATGTTGCCATCATCAGTAGATTTTGTTGAGTTTTACAGTGCAGTGAAAAGAAATGTTTAATAGTAAACAAAATAAAAATAAAGATCCAAATCAGGTGAAAACTGAATTATCTTTGTTGGTGAAAAGTCTGATGTCGGTTTGTATTTTTTAGGAACCAGCAGGCTAATAAGTAAACCTTTGTTTGGAACTCTTTGCTTCCTGACCTGACAGTTGAGGTTTTCCTGCAAACTGAGCCACTGATGGCGGAGACGACCCTGCTCCTCTGAAAACTGGTTGTGTTCATAGCGCCTCCTCTGGCCCTCCTCAGTACTGCACATCTCTAATGGCTGGTTCACGTAGTCCAGAGTGACCTGATGGGCCAACATTTCTGCCTGACACTCCTGAGAAAGATGTCACGGATGCAGAGAGAGAATTAGTCAACCAGATACGGACAAACTTCTTCCGGGAGCTGAGAGGCAGAACTTTTTTTTTTGGCAGTTCGTTTCTACCTTGCTGTATTTCAGGAGCTGACGCAGATCAGTGTTGGTGGAGGAGGTTTGCTTGATTCTGCTGCGATGCTCCTCCAGCTGGGTCTCAGCAGCTCCCAGCCAGCCCTGCAGCTCCAGCAGCGCCTCTTGCTGGGTCAATGTCTCCATCCATCGCTGAGGAGGAGGAGGAGGAGGAGGGAGGAGGAGGGGGGGGGGAGGAGGAGGGAATGACATCAGTCTTTGCTGACAAAAATGTACAAACTTACTCCCACAAACACAACTGATGACTCTGCCTTATTGCATTCAGTGTTATGTCTGATCCTGTTCCTGATCCTGTTAGTGTTCAGCTGAGAAGAGCATGTTGGTTAAAGCTTCAGATATTTCTTTCTAACTTGTACCGGTTGTGAATATTTTAGTAAAATCTTTCATAGTCATTATTTGTGTATCTGAAATAAGCTTTAAATCTAAATCTGAACATAAACTTTAAAAGGTTATGTTCAGAAAAAGGAGGTGAGAGCAAAAAAAGCAGCTGGAGTGAAAAGAACAGACTATGAAAAAGAAGAGTGGCCAAAAACTGAGGTCAGGAGGAAGAAAAAGAGGCAGAGAAAATAATAAGGACAGCAGGAAGAGGAGGCGAGAGTGGGAAGAGAGCTCCGAGGAGAGGAGGCCGGGAACATGGGATAAAAAGGCAGAAGAGGAGGAGAGCATGGAGGCAGAAGATTGGAACAGGGAGGCGAGTGGAGAAGAGAAGAAAGAGAGATGCAGAAAGACAGACAGATGAGGGGGAGAATGGTTTCACACCAATAAGGGCGAGAAGAGTCCTCAGGATGGCAGTGTGCTGCACAGTGGGGATGTTTAAAAGTAATTGGTGACAGGACGACTGCTGTGTGGTTTCTGAAACACCAAACTGCTCTGTGCTGTGCATGTGGGCACGGAGAAGCTAATTTAGGTTTGACATTCAGAAACACATTAGGACCAATCCCCACATTGCTTTTGTTATTTTGGCCACTGTTGATGTAAAAACCAAGCCTCATGATGGCGCCATAAAGTCAGGGGATGACCAGCGTCATTACTGTTCCTCCCCTGACCTGGAGCCGCCTGCAGCCGCCTGGAGCACGGCTGAAAATAATATCCAGAAAAGGGAAGAGAGGACAGAAAGCAACAAGCACCAACTATTTTTAATGAAGAAATTTAAATAACTAAGTAAGACCTCTGAAACAAACTACATCCTTACCTTATGCAGAGCTTGCTGGACGACAGGAACGTCGGCCAACAGACCGGACCAGTCCAGCTCAATCTGCCTGAGCTGGGACTGGACGGAGCAGAGATCTGGGTCTGAAGTCTGAGATAGTGAAGTTTGAGGGTCTGCTTCCCTCAGCTGCACCAGCTGGGTTCCAGCACCAATTACAGCCGCCTTCAGTCCACATTTGGTCTCCAAGTCTTTGGTCAAAGCCTAAAATATAACAGTTTTGTTTCATTCTGTTCTCCACTCTCGCAAAAGTGACCATAAGTTGGTCTGTGGGGTCGCTGATCAGAAACCTGCTGACCTGCTGCCAAAGAATCTGACTTCTTAATAGACTTTTATAAACGTGGCCCGGGAGCATCTAAACGTGTGCGTGAGGTCCTGACTACACACTAGTCTAGACGCTCTAATTCTATTCGGTTCTATGTGGACAGACTTAATTAATCTGAAGGCCAACAAAGTTTTTATCATTACAATATGAGAGACGAATAACTTGAAGCTGATGTTATTTATTGAAAAAATGCTAAATTAACCTTCTGATTTGGTTACTTATGAAGGAAACTTTGTATAAAACTAATTATTTATTTTCTCAGTGGAGTTTTCTGCTCACCACAAACTGGAGGTAGTGGTCACGCCTCTGTTCAACATCCATCTCCTCATTGGCTGAGACAGAGAGCTGACTCCATTTGTCGATCAGCTCTCTGGCCCCGCCCATCCAGTCAGCCAACGCAGCGGAGTCACGTAGAAACCTGTTTATTTGTGGAAATTATTTATATTTAGATTCTTGTCTGATGCTTTTTATTCGATTTTATATTAAAAACAATTTTATTTGACCGTTTTAGTAATATTTTGATCACATTTCAACCCACATCACTTAATAAAAACACGATTAAAGGAAGGAACATTTTACCCAGTCAATATTTTTCCGTTATACTTTTCAATGAAAATAAAAAGTATAAGTCAAATATCAGCCTGTCACGTTTAAAATGGACAAAACTTAGGACGAGTTGGGAAAGTGTTTTTCCCCTTTCTCATCTCTCACCTGCTCCTCAGCTTCCTGTTTGTGTCTACGCCGGTGCGTCGGTGCTCCACCTTCTTGTGCAGGGCTCTCCGGCGTGCATCCAGCGCTCTGGTGGACACACCCACTCCTTTACAGCCAAACGTTTGCAGCCAGAGCCCCGCCTCCAGCATCCGACTCCACCGCGCCTCGCTCCCCTCCAGAACGCTGCACAGCTCCTGCCAGGAGGACAAAACTATTATAACGCTTTCTTCCACAAGAGCTCATCCTGAGAAAATGTGTCTTTACATAACTCCTCGAATATAACTTCACACAGGGAAACAGACATCTAAGATGTTCACACCAATATAATTTTACTTTGCAAAAACCTAAAGGCACCCTTTCCAAAAAATGTCACAGCTTCCCGTCCAAACTCCAAACTCGCCCATTTTGTGACATGTCAGACTCGGCCTGCTATGAACTTTGAATATTAGCCTGGCTCTGTCTAAAAATCCATCTTCCAGGATCTGTAAAGCTTCCACTTCCAGTGTGCTGATTATAATTAGCGCATTTATCTGTACACAGTCTGAGATGTCTTAAAATGGGTGCTGTAGGAGGCTCCACTCCTCAGTGCCCCCTTCTTCACAGTCCATTTCAGATGAATAAGAGACACATTTCCAATCCCCCAATAGAGAAACAGGGAATATGAATTCTAGCTGGAGGTCTCCGCTCGGCTAATAACTCACATCAACGCCAAGGAACATCATGTGCTCCTAAAGAAAACAACCCATTCGCTTGAATTTAATTGAGCCAATTAGGTTTTGAGTGCCATGCACAAGGCACAGCGTGGAGAGCGCGCCCAAAAGTCTCCAAATGAGCAGAATGGAACATTGCAAAATGCGCTCTGCCCCCCCGGCCTGTCGGTAAATCAGTATTATCCCGAACATGTGTATTAGGAAAAATTACCTGGTAGAAAGAGAGCTTTTCTGATGTCTGATCCTCAAAATCACCCCCCACGTGCATCTTGGGAAATGAAGTCTCAATGTCTCTCAGCAGGGAGTCTGCCCAGGAGCTGTCCTCCTCCCACTGCGACCAGATCTGAGACAGACGACAGTCAGAAGAGATGTCGCTGTTTCTTAAAGCCAACTCTGAGATTTCTTGATGGTTTTAATCAACTCCATCAGTTACATCATTCAGATTCACCCACGTCATTAATATGCAAAATACCCTGAAAGGTACCAAATTCATTTGGAAAAACTTTGGGGAACAGGTTACTCTTTGCTTTTGATGATCCAGCAGTAACATTTCTAGTACTAGACAGTGAGTACTGTATTATTCTACATTCATGCACTGCATCCATTATTCTCTCTTTGACACCTTCTGGTTCCAAATTATATATTTCTAAATTGACGTATTGGGGACATTTGTGTGGAAGTTAGACAAGAAGGATTAAATCAGATAAATTTACAACATTTGAATACTCTCAGCTTCCTTGTGGGTTTGTTTTGAGGAGAAATACAGATCCTCTTTCTAACGTCTCCCAAATTTGACTCTTGTACATCTGCAACTGCATCGATTTATAATTTTTCCTTCTCCTGCGCTACCTGCAATGTTTCCTGCATCCTGGTCCCCTTCTCCAATCCGTGCTGCTGCAGTCGGGCCACCTCATCCTGCAGGCCTATCACTGCACCCTCCCACCTCTGGAGGGCGCTCTCAGGGACCCTCTGGGTCAGGTCCTGCAGGATCCTGAAATGATGGCCCAGGAACTGGAAGAACTTCTGATAACACAAAAGGCAGGTAATGTTAAAGATTCGACGTTTATGCTTTTATTCTTCAGATATCTGACCTGTACGTTCTCTGTTTCCAGCACACTGACCATGTGACTGCTGTGCTGCTGCTGGAGGTGAGCCCTGTCGTGGAGCTCTGCGTCAGGCCGCTGTGTGAGGCGCTCAGAGCCCAGAGCGAGCAGCTCCTCCAGGCTGTGGACCAGCCGCTCATATTGCTGCTGCAGCTCCACACTGCTCTTCAGCTCCTCACAGCGGGCGCAAACGCCACCCAGAGCGCGCTGTCCAGCTCACCCTGCACGTAGAAGGGACAGACAGATCCTGGTTTAAATATGCTTGTGGCAACTGAATGATCACCTATTCAGTATCATCTTTAGGGAGTAAAGCTTCCCAAATGTCTTAGACATATACCAGCTAGCGTACCTGCAGCTGAGTAGCCTGGTGGATGAGAGAGGCAGGCAGGTGGTGTTGGTCAGCCTCATCCAGCAGGGAGCTCACCTGCTCCACCTGCTGCTGCAGACACTCCTGCATCTGAACCACAGCCTGGAATATAAACACATGTACACTGTGACGTTTGGTGAAATACTGCAGACTTCTGTGAAACTGAGTACTAACAACATGGGCTGAAACCTAAAACCCTTATAGGGCTCTAATCCTTCAGCAGCAGCTCAGTCAAATCACTCAGATCCTGAGTAGCTTGTTGAAGTTAAACATCTCTATGGAAACAGTACCTGTAGTTGCTTGTTAGGGTCCAGGGTTCCATTGAAATCATTAATTATTTGGTGAACAGTCGCCTGGTTAGAAGTGAAGGCTGCATGCAACTCATTTAGTTGTGTCTGTTGCTTAAACCGGTTCTGCAGTAAACAACAAGGGTTTTATTGTGAGTAAACATTTTTCCATTTTAAGGCTTCATTGAAGAAATAACACTCGTTATAAATATGTGAGTTACTCTGTAAGTGATGATAATAAAATCAGATTGAATATATAAATGCTCCAGGGCAGATCTCTGCGTTCCTGTTAGTAAGAGCTGATCTCTGACCTGTTGCTCTGCTGTCTCCTCCTGCAGGTCCCTGAGCTGCTCCTCTCTGCTGCTCACTGCAGCCTGGACCACAGGAAGGAGTCGACACAGGGAGTCTACACCCTGCTGGCCCCGCTCTGACCCCAGGGCAAGGCTGACCTTTGACCCCTGAGACGCCAGCTCACTGCCAAGGGTAGTCAGCTGTGCCGACAGACTCTGAAAGGGAATCCAAGCAGGTCCTAGTTACTTTGCATCATGATAAGAGGGCTGATGGAGTGCAGGGACGGTTTTGGTCCTTCACATGTCTTTCAGGAGATCTTTTGCAAAGAGCGTTTCTCTTTGGTTCAGCTTTTAGGGTCAAGAGTTCAAAATTGGTTTGCGCCAAATGATTACATTGAAAATGTGTTAAGAGCTGTAACTAATTAACCTTTTAATTTGATTTCCAGTTAATTGACTGATTAATAGTTTAGTCTATAAATGTAGACTGCACCCACGCCGGCGGCTCTGTGAGGCTGTACTGAGCTATATGATAACTTAGCATGTTAATATGACATAAACTGACATCAACTTAAAATCAGGAAAGCCTCTCCTAGAAAAGTTTGTTTTAAGATTTAAAAGAGTTCACACGGTTTGCAAGAATTTAATATCACACAAATTCTAATTTTGACCAGATGAAGGTTTTAGATGAAACGTTAAAGATGATATGAATCAATCAAGTTCTTTCAATTCATCAAGTTGATATTTCAGTCAACAACAAAGAAACATTCTGAATGAATCTGAATGTGTTGCCTGTGAGTCCACCTTCATTTAACAGCCCGGGTGGAACTGAACCACGCCGAGTGTTTGTTCGTGGTGGGTCTCACCTGCAGCTGCAGCAGCCTCTGCTGTGCGTCTCCTTCATGTGACGTCCCAGCAGCAGAGTGCAGCAGGTCGTTGATGGAGGACAGGCACAGGGACGCCCCGTGCAGCGCATGAAACAAACCCTCGTCCAGCGTCTGATGGGAGCCGCCCACCACAGCGGGGGGGGCCTGGAGTCGGAGAGGTAAGTAACTTTTCAGGGACAAATTCATACTATACAAGTTTTCAGTCAGTCAGATGGAATTTTTTTGTCAGATCAGCACAAAACAACAGGAGTCAGGGAGAAGAGGAGGAGCCTGACATCTGCTGTGTCGCTTCAGGAAGCGCGACGCCTCTTCATCGGTCGAGCGTCACCCTCTCATCGGCAGGTTCGTTGTTTCCTGCTCTTCTCTTTGTAAAGTGGGATGTTAAAGCGTGTTTCCTGCGGTGAGCTATGAAAGAAACAACACGCCAGGGATTCCATCCGAGTTTCGCTTCCAGCTCACTTTAATTTGAATCGGATTTCAAACAAGTGAACAAGAAATGTGGTGTGAAACTCGATCTACAAAGACGAGGCTGTTTCACTTAATACTAGGAGCTCAACTCTTGTCCTCTCTTGCTGTCAGAGTGGCATCTGATGCTGAGTCTAGTTTCTTTTTTCATTCGTTCATTTACAGCTAAATCACCGGTAGCCCCTCACATTCATCTCATGGCCCCCTTTAAGGGGTCCTGACTGGCAGGATATGAAACCGGCAACTGTTCAGAGGCCACAAAACCCTCCTATCCTCTGATAAACAGCCACGACAACGAGTCCGCACCTGATTGAGAAGCTCTGTCGCTGTGTGTCCCAGCTCCCTCAGGTGGCCGATGTGGGTTTGGAGCTCTTTCAGGGTTTGTGTGTCAATCATACGTCCCACTGTTCCATCACTTCGCCTCCTAGATGAGTCTGACACCTTCAGAGAGAGAGAGACGCACACGACTCTTATCAAACCCCGCAGGAGTCCCCGTAACACCAACGAGGCATCGAAGTGCCTTGTGCTCAAAGAAGGTGATAATCAAGCGTGGCGAGAACCCCCCATTTTCCTTTTCTCTTTCTCTCTTTTTTTGGATTTGAAAAGTGATAATCAAGCACTCCAGCTTTCACTTTGAAGGCCTTACTTCAGAAGGAGGAAGCAGCCAGCTCTCCTCCAGAGCCAGCAGCCGACTGTGAAGGCGATCCCACTTCTTCTGAGCAGAGTCCTCCTCCACATCAGCCTCAGCAGGAGGCGACCTGCAGGGAGAGAAGAAGCTGAAAATTAACACTTCATCTTCCTTTCTCTTCTCTTTTTTTTGCCTCTGATTCATTGCAGGCTGGACGTTTAAATCTTACGTCTATTCCTCTTAAAAACTGGTCAATGAATCTAAAATCTAACTGCATTGACTGGATAAATCAATTTCAACAATTTACGAAGTTAGAAGATAAATAATTAAAACACGGTGTCTTACATGTCAATAAATTTTTACCAAAATTCTTCTTATATTTTGTGTTTTCTTCCATCCTGTTGTGTGAAAGATACTGATACCCTTTAACAAGATTATTAAATATGTTTTTTACGGACTTAATAAGAGGTCAAAATGACTTGTAAAAAAAAAAAAAAAGTATTATCGTTTTGGGGAAGTAAAACTGGAAAGAAGAGACAAATAATAAATAAATAAAGCACAAAATATGTGCCATGCACTCTGTAATACGTATAAATATAAAATATATGTAATAATACAACAGATGAGGCAGTGTGTTACCATGGTGACAGCTGGCCGTGGTCCTCTGGTCCCTGGCTGTGGAGTCGAGCTCTGCTGCCCTGCCTGGAGATGGCCTGAGTCAGTCCTTTCTGTTCAGTCAGCTCCTGCTCCAGCTCCTGCACAGCAACCAACAGCAGTTCAATCCCCAGACGGACCCCTCCGGGGGTTTGTAACACTGACACCAATTTTGATATTCGAGTATTTTTCGACGTATCGGCCGATATTCTCGCTTTACTTCTTTTTAGAAACACAAAACATAAATTATGTGTAGTTACGCCTCACCGAGAGAACATGACGTGATGCAGCTTGAAAAGAAACAAAAGCATAGTCGATCATGTCAGCTGATCGCATCCCCCTGCTGGACAAAGTATGCAACACTCATGACGTGACGAAGGACCCGTCTTCCGTCTTTCAGTTTCTTTTTTCAGTTGTTATTTATCGGCTGTTATAAACGCTGACACCGATTTATCTGCAATAAGCTCATATCAGCAGATAATTTTGCCACACCGGTCTGTCAGTCGGGCTCTAACGTACATTAGCCAATGATAGCCAATGTCAGTGATGTCATCCACCTCTGGGCTGAACAATAAAACAATAACAATAATTATCGCGATATCATTTTTTTTCAATAACAATATAACAAATGTTCAATAAATGTTTGATTTGATTCACTTGAATCACAAACGAATTAGGACTGAATTTTTTTTACCAAGATGTTTATTTTGTTGAGGAAAAAGGACAGAAAAAAAGCTTTTACTTAATTTTACTCGTACATATTTGTTGAAAAAGATTTTATCATAAATGTTTTGAATGTTCTCCCTCAGATTTGTGATCCGCTGTTTGGAATCAGATGTTTGTCACGTTCTGACCATAAAGAAAAGTTTAAACCACAATTAACCATCAGGTTTCTTCAACTTTCACTGAGGAGCAAAAATCAGCCTTTAAACTCAAAAGATATAACGATTCGATATTTATCGTGATAATTATCGATATCGAAAGATATGAAACTTTTTATCGTGATAACATTTTTGGCCGTATCGTCCCGCCATAGGATGGAGTGTTCCAGAGTTTTAATGTCTCACGATGGCCTAACAAAGCTTGAGAGGGATTGATAGCCGTTACATTTAAATATATTACATTGATGAATCATTTCAGAATTGATAACCCTTTAAAATCTCGCACCAGTCAAACCCCTGAGTCCGTAGAGTCCAGTACCTTCTGCTGTTGCAGGCTGCTCTGTCTGAGCAGTTTGTTTCTCGGTGAGGAGAAGATTTCCTGAACGCTGCTGCTGCTGCTGCTGCTGCACTTCAACTTAGACTCCAGGAAGTCCTCTGGCTGAGGTACCGACTTCTGAGGAGGAACACGTGAAGAAGAAGCACGGGAGGGAAAACAAAAAGGTTTATCAGCTCAATTGCAGTGGTTCTCATCATCATCTATTTCATCATCAGTGTGTGAAGTAGAGTTTGTTATTATCACTGCCTGACTGCAGGATCAGTCAGCACCCTGAACATACGTTAGTATCTTTGGCAGATTGAAGTAAACGTTGACTGTATTTTTCCTAGAGGAGCTGTGGAATTGTAACTTGGTCATCTCAGCTCACAAACATGAACTCTAGACCTGACATGAAACTTAAAGCAAAGACATTCTGATTAAACCCAGAACAATAAAAACAGAATAAAGAGAGCTACGGGGGGGCTTGGTCTCAGCTCTGTAAAAACATTCAGCACTTGAAAGATTCATTTTGACTTGCACTTTGCTTTAGAAGCCTTTTCTTTGCCTGCAGATATGACACTAACCACAAGCCTGCGATGGTTTATTTGTAAACTTGTTAATAATTATCAGGGAGTGACTTCTCCAAATGTGCAGAGCCTGCAGAAACACCGGCCTCAACGTGTCTTTAAACTGAATAAAAGGAAACTGAGAGAACACGTCAACTTCTCATATTTTATTTTAATTAATGTCTAAAAATATAAAGGATAACCCAAAAAAGGCCCGAGTCTGCATGTGAACTGTGACGTGAAAATTGGCCCAAAGCCCGGCCCGAGGGGCTGAAATGCAGGGCTCTAACTAGCTAAAGGAATAAGATGGAAGAATTTGTGTTTGGTGGGAAAGATGATTTCTTCTGTTTCTTAATTATAACATTTAGTGAGCAAACATCGATGAACCTGCGTTCTCTCCTCTCCCTGTCTGTCCTGCAGCAGCTGCTGGAAGCAGACCAGGTTGGCCTTCAGGAGCTCCAGTTTGGAGGAGAGCAGCTCAGCTGTTTCATGCTGGGATCCCACAGCTCCCAGTTCATCCTGCTGCTGCTGCTGCTGCTGGTCAGCGGCCTGGCCAAGCGCCGACAGGCTCGCGACGTTCTGCTCGATCTCCAGGAACATCTCCTGATACACGAACACACACAGTAAAACAATTTATTATTTTAAGAAGAACATCCAGTCTGTGCTGAGCAGGATCCACATGCACGGCAGAAAGTGGCTTCATTATCTTTGTATGTTTCATTTATTAACTTGTTAACGGTGTTTTAGTGAATTGCTTGGTGTGCAAGCCTCAGCCGGAACATCAATCAGCATTACGATCAATAACAGTTACGTTACGTTCAGCGCTGGCACTTCAACTCCTTTCAGCGTTCACACTTTATTGCTTCAGCTCCTTTCGGTGCTTGGATTTCCACTGACTTTTCATTTTTGTTCAGTGCTCACACCTTCTGCTTACACTTTAGCTAAAGGCCCTTTCACACCGGACAAAGAAAAAGCTAGTTTTTCACTCCCCTTTCCGGCGCGACTCATCAATAGTTTTAGCATGCTAGGCTAACAGTAACACTTCATATCTACACTGTGAAGTCTTTCAGAGACACTTTAAACACACCTGTCACCTGCTAACCACGGTGCTCTTAACTTATCTTTATTTTTGTACAGTCGGCGGGCTCCGTACAGAGACCAGAGACCTTAACCCTGTTTTCCAGATTGAGTTGAGACAAAAACAGAAAAGGCAAACTGGTGGTCTACTGACAATGTGAAAGGAGTCTCCTGTTTTTAGAGGGTTCACCAGCACACACACTCTAATCACGGTGTAAAAAGGGTACAACTCTGCACTTCAACTGACATTTCAACTCCTTTTATTTCCACTGAAGCTAAGCAGAGTCACACCCTCCTGTGTGTTGCTTGCACTTTAGTTTCTTTTTGACTTCTTTATTACAACTTTACAGCGTCTTTCACCGCGCTTCCTGCCTGCTATTGTATCATAAACAAAAGAAATAGAATAGCTTTAGATTCTGAGCTCAGCTGTTTAAGTTAGACCTGGCTCAGGCGTCTCTGTGAACTGAGCCTCTTTAGTGCATTTGAATAGACGACAAGATCTCATCAGTCGCTGTTTGTTTGCCCACAAGGCTTCGTTTCAAACGTGACGTGTGACTGCGGGGCGTGTTTAAATCCTGAGGCTCGAGTTTCACGCTCGGGGTCGGCAGGGAGTGAATCCTGGGAGGACAATACCTGCCGAAAGCTTTGAATGTGGACATAATAACGGAGCCTGTGAGGGCACGACTGTGTTGACTGAAAATTATTACACCACAGAAAACATCACACACAACCCCAACCGTCAGATATCCACATTTTACATTTTACCAGTGTGAGCAGAGATGGGAATAACAGTATATCTATAGAATAGTATTAAGTATATCTACTTAAGTAAAAAAGTACCATATTCAGGTGACTTGTACTCTGCATGAGTATTTCCATTTTGTGAAAAGTTTACTTTTCCTCCACTACATGTCAGGGAAATATTTTTATCTCACTATGTTTATCTGATAGAGTAATTTTCTAAAAATTTTACATTGGACATGAGATACGCTCATAAAATATGGATGTTGTTAACATGCATGTGCTGCGTTAGACTTAGAAAACCCACAAAACAGCATGGTTCAGTCCAATTTTATGTTTTTTTTAATGAATGTTAACATTCGACAAACGTCTGATTCGATGGATGGAAGCAACAGCAACATAGAACGACTGATAAATCCGATATTGGGTTTCTGCAGACTACACATTCATGTTAAGTCCCACTTTCTACTGAAAATTAACTTACAAAACAGAATTAAGCAATAAATTAATTATAATTCCAATCAGATCTAATTAAATTAATGATTTAGTTGTTTCTTTCTGGGTCTGAAGTCTGCCTTCATTTCTGATAGTACAGTTGAAGAAAGACAGGAAATGTAGGAGAGAGAGAAAAATCATTGCAGCAAAATATATCTCCTCATGCTGCGACAACCAGCGGAAACCCAGACTAGACTAATAAATATTTTAAATAACTGTACTTTAAAATGTTGAAATAATTATTATTTTCATTAGTGATTCTTCCTTTATTAGTTTTTTTTAAATTTCACATTTGATACATATTTTAGTTGTTTATCTATTTATGTATATTAATATACACACATTTATTTTTAATTTATTTATTTTATTTTAATTCTTTATTTTTTTTTAAATGTACGTGCTTACTGCTTTTTTATTGTTGCTTGTATTTATATATTATATTTCTTCATTATTATTTTTAACACACACTTTTACTATTTTATTTATTTTATTTTAATTTTTTAATTATTTTAGTTTTTTTTAACATACAAGCTCACTGCTTTTTTATTGTTATTTATATTTATATATTATATTTCTTCATTAACATTTTTAAACACACACTTTTACTGTTTTATTTACTTATTTAATGAAATGTGCGAAATGAATTGTTCTTTTGTAATTTATGTGTAGCTTTGGTAATATTGTTGTTTTACATTCATGTCAATAAAGCTCAACTGAACTGAATAAACAAGCTAAACTGGAAAAAAAAGACGAGAGGCTACATGTGTTATGGCAGAAAATTGTGTCCTCTTACATTTAATCTTTTATGTTTTATCTGTTAATATTATTATTATTATTACTGTTCTCCTGATGTCTTATAGATACATGTATTGTGTTTTTATCCTTAACCTTTCCTCTCCTGTACTTCTTATGTTAGTCTGTCCACATTTACCAGGGTTCAGGTCAGAGCTGTGAGATTGTTTTGCTGTTCTCCTCCTCTTGTTGTTCCTCTCCTTGAATGTTCATTCAAGGCCTTGAGAGGATCTCTGTTCCCCTAAACACAGAAACCTGGACTGTGTAAATGATGATGCCTCCCTTTGCTCGGGGCCAGACGCCCGAGGCTGCAGGTCTCTGGACCAGCTGTATGTGTGTTTCACTACTTCTCTGTTTATTCTCTTTTGTTAATAAACTCTTCAGAGACAACAGTTGGTTGATACTCAATTATTTGCTTAATCCTTCACCAGCAAGATTGAATTTCCTCGACAACATGGAGCAAATGAGCAGCGGCTCTGCTTTGAACCCGGGCCGCTGCAGTAAGGACTCCGGCCTTGGCTTGTTTAGATTAAGATTATCTAAATAAAATTATCTAGATAATCTAAAACCCACCGGAGTTCCAGAGTTTGTGCTGCCACAGAACGTTTTGGAGATACGTGTTTTTCACAGGCACCAACACAGTGCGTGAAAACATCCAGTGTGAATTATATTATAGTCATATTATTAGTGGCCGTGCTGGAACCGGTGCTGTGTTCTGCAGCCTGTTTTCACGTGTTTGTTCCGTAGTCAGGGAAACTTGGCACAGAACACTTGATTAGTCGATTTTTGACTTCCTGGTCTTTGCCACACCGGCCACCACCTCTGCAGCCGCACTGCGCCCTTTAATGCAAATACCAGCAGCTGGCATGTGGGGTTTGTTAAAGAACTCTACAGGTCACTTGTTGTCTGGGTTGATGGTTGCAACTTCCTGACAGGAAAACAAAGAGAGAACTGGAGAAATTTAACCTGAACTAAAGCATCTCGAGACGTTTACAGACAAGAGTGAGACGGTTGGATTCACTGCGTTAGGTTAATATTTAGCGAGCAGACGGTTCTTTCGCTTTCTTCTGCAGCCCTGGTTTGAATACACAGGCTGCCATTTACAAGCAGACTAACAGCCAACTGCAGAGGCAATAATGTCACGGGGGGCAGTTAATAAACTCTGCTCACTGAGACTCATCTGAAAATGATCTGCCCTGACACATAGGCACAGTATTTAGTACCATAAGTTGTTAAAATTGTTTGTATTTTCATAAATATATATATATATTCTAACTGTTTTGTATTTATAATGATATACAGTATAATAATACGTCATCATGTTGTATTATCTTAACTTCGGTTGTAATCCTTTCCCTTAATAAAATCTTTATATTTAATTTCTTTGGATGGATTGCCATTTGTGACAACCTGTTATGTTTGAGGAAAAAAAATCCTTAAGCCGTGATTCTGTTGTCTGTAGATATGTATCAGCAGTGTAACTGACTCTTCAGCTGTGGTTAGATGTCTATTAACTTCTCACTGAGAGCCCAAATTCAGCCTTGCTTCAGCCGAGACGTCAGGGCTGCGTTCAGACCTGTTGGAAGTCTTTTAAACGCTTTGCTTGCTGCCACGTTGCTGCTGTTGGTGAAAACTAATTGCTAATTGTTGACTACTGGCATTGTCAAATTTTTAGAATCATAAATCTACAAAAGCTGTTCTAAATGTTGCACTAAAAGTGAATAAACAAAGAGAATATTAACTTTGCCATCGTTCAGAGGATGATGGAGTTTAGATATTTTTGGTTTGTTGGTGCGACGCTCAACCTGCTGAGCAAATACATTAACGTGCCTCTTGTGTTTACAGCCGTCAGTGGCAACACTGTCGGCATTACAGCGTTATCATCACAGAGATAGTGAAAGCAAACAGATCACTGACATAACATCCAGCTGCTGAGAGGAAGCTGCCCGACAGAGAGACGTGCAAACATGAACGTGCTGAACGCTGAACATTCCTTCCTGATGAACTTTGGCTCCCCGGCGCACAGATGTGTCTGACGTGGGGCCGGAAACAAACCAACGCGGGAGGGAAATTTGAACCCTGAGCTGCCAAAATAATCCTCAGAATGTGATTTTCTTAACTTTGTGTCTGTGCAGAGCTGAGGTGTTGCAGGATCTGAGATAAGGAAACGATTCACGAGTCACATTTAGCTGCTGAAACGACATTGTGCAAACTTGAAATGTTTGTAAACTCGCCCGGCGACCTGTGATTGTTGATACGCTCAGCTGATTGGCTCGCGCAGACCGAAGCAAAGGCAGGATTATGATCTCAGACTGGAATTGCTGATTGGAAAAACAAGATTAACTGTGTAGGTCTCACCTTGACTCTCCGAGCGTAAAGCTGACTGTATGTGACCGACCTGCAGGACATTTCAAAATGAAACTGACCTTTGGCATTTTGCATCACCCACAGTCGTCAATCAAACACTGAGCAGTTCTGTTTTGTGCTGTTAATTGAATCTTTTGTTGCTGAAGCCTGATTTATTGAAGTATGTGGACAGCAGCGTACTTTTGGTCTGAAGGTGTTTAGTACTTTAGACAATTGTGTTCTGTCAACTCTGGCAACAGTTTGGGGAAGAACCTTTCCTTTTCTACATTACAGTGTTGAATAATTGTATTTTATTTATTTATTACTTTAAAAAATTACATATTCAGGCTTAAAATATTCAGTTAAAACTAAGAAGTCTCAACAGGTCGACGAGTTCTGAAGAAAACCTGGCTTCATTTTGAGGGACCACAAGCCAAACGCATTTTCCCTGGTAAGAGCTCCCTGATCCTGCAGCAAATGATAAACTTTTGATCAGTAAATTGATGATAGGCTTTAATCAGACAAGTGTTTGTTTATATTTCATGAATAACAACCAAGGTTAAAATCACACAGAAGCCCAGGAAGCATTTGGTCATTTCAAGGCTGACAGACGTCCAGCTATGTGCGTTAAAATTGTTTGGGAAAAGTTTCTGTTGGCATCCAGGCTTCATACTGCACATATCCATTGTTTCTACATAATTTCTTCATTTAAAATCTAAGCCTGTATTTCAGTGTGTAGTTTAAACCTCAGCCTCCAAACATTCGTTTAAATGTTGTTGAAACAACAGCTGATATCTCACACTCACTTTTTGACCTCATTTAGCCCCGTTTTAACTCCCTGTGGGTATCTAGACGTCTTTCGGCCTGTAAGTCCTGGGAGTGGCCTGTTCCCCTGGTGGGCGGAGCTTACCTGGCAGGTGAGGAGCTGCTGCTCCATGCTGACCTGCATGGTCGATGAACCGGCAGCTACCAGGCTCCTCCGGGCGCTCTGCAGCCACAGCTCCAGCTGGCAGACCCTGTCCAGGCTGACATGGAGGACACCTTCAATGGGCCGGGGCCCGGGCTGGGACCCGGCCGGCCGAGGCTCCTCCAGGGCCTGGGACACAAACACAACACACCTGGCTGAACCTCTCTGCTCCGGGGACGCAGGTAGAGAAGGGGAGCCGAGCAAAGCTGAAACTCCCTGAAGCAGCTCTGATATTGATCTAAGCAAATAATTCTGACCTGGAATTCTCACACTCTTTCCCCTGCCTGGTTATCTCTCTCTTTCTCTTTCCCTCGCTCTCTGCTCCACCCACCTGTGGCACAAACCACTTCCTGCAGCGGTGGCAGGGCTCCAGTGACAGAGACTGTTTGTCACAGGAGGAGGGAGAGAGCGACTGACAGAGAGACTCAGAGGGAAAGGAAAGAGGCCTCAGGCTGCAGGGGCGGAGCTGAGACGGAGGGCCGGGTGAGCTGAGTGAGCAGTAAACACAGACACTTCCTCCTCACACTGTTAATGCAGTTTGGAGCTGTCAACCATCTGATCTCTCAGTCCACCACAACTTCAGGTCAAGGTTTTATCCTCCTCTACTTAAGACCCCGTTGCTTCTTCTTCTTCTTTTTTTTTTTTTTTTAAATTACAAGTAATTTGCATGGTGTGCAAACTAACAATGAATGAAATGTTTTCTTTCACGGCTGTGCATACCGTTGCCAAGAAACCGGTGAGGATTTGAAGCGGCCTTAACAGGAGGTGAACACCAAGAGTCAACAAACCTGCTTTGAATGAATCACTTGACTAAAAGCGTTCGCCAGACTTCGATGTCACACAGGTCTGATGTGAATGTACAGAGTCGCTGTCTCTTTGTGAGGGGAGAATATTTATGATCAGAGGTTTTCTCAAATCGGTAATAATTTAGTAATTTAAAAACCGTCCACACCGAGGGGACATTTTTACTAGTTCACTTTAAAATACTAAACTATGCTGTGAAAAATCATTTCACCTCTCTGTTACAGAGGGCAGCAAAACATAAACAAACATCACAACATAGTGTTTAACAGTCAAAACCTATAGTAGATAAAATATGAAGTTCATTTCGTCTCAGTTAGATCAATATAACGCTGTATTAAATGTATGTGGTCCATATTAGGTGTGCAAGAGGGACAAGGACAAATGATGATACTTGCTGGGCTCTGAGTGCAAAGAAATTCACAAGTGTAAATGCAAAATGTAATAAAAATGCATTAAAAGGTAAATGCAAGTTAAAGAATTACAGTGCAATGCAGCCTGCACATCAAACTGCAGGGTTGTATTATTATCAATCGATCAATGGACGGTTATCTTTTAATTTAACAGCACTTCTGTGAACATCAGTGAGTTATTTATGTGCAACCAGGCCCCGACTCTGCATCCACTCCCGCACGGTTAGAGGGTTAGGAGGAGGACGGTGCTTTAGTTTGTGTATCATGCTGAAACCTGCGGTGAACGGGACTTTTTATTTATTTACTGCTCATCAGGGCAGCTGCAGGATGCGACGCTGCAGTCTGAACGAGCAGGTGGGAGGCGCTGAGGCCTCAGCTACACAGACCGGAGAGGCTGCAGGTGTAGTGGCTGCTGTTTCTAAGACTTCTAACCTTTCCAGATGTTGGCAGAACTCAGCTTTGAGACGTCAGGCTGTGCACCTCACTGCTTTCTGACCTCACAGCTCTAAAGTCTTTGATTTCCTCACTGGGTGTACGTGAGTCCTTTTTTGTGAGTGTGTTCTGGGCAGGTGTGATCGGCCCCTGTGTGCAGTCTACAGGTGTCTGTGTGTTTATACTGTGTGTGTCTTCGGCCCCTCGGGGTCATCCACCCTCCATGCAAGCCCCCTCTGTCGCTTCATGAGCTCCTGACACAGAGAAAGAGAGACGGGGGAGTAGATCACTGTTGTGGGTTTATTTGTCCTCTTTTTTTTGGATATGTTGACAGGATGGAAAGACAAACGTGGAACAAGGTACAAGTACAGCACATGCCGTGTAATGTAAGACATCTCAGTACCGCTGCTTCCAGGTGAAAACCTCGTATCTCCAAAAAATAGTTTTACTGTTTTATTTGACTGAAACTGATGAATTGCTGAAATCATAAATGAGCCTCGAACATCTCACACAGCAGGTGACATTGTTTTTGTTTAACTGACTGTATGCAACACTAAACTACAACTAAATCTGGAGTTACGTGGTTTTCACCTGCCAACAGCAGCGTGTTAATCTGTAATCATGTCAAACCAGTGCATTTTCATGGCCAACAGTCATTTTAAAAAAGGTAATTTCCTGAAGTACAAAAGCTGTTTGGCAGAGAGTGAAAGTGAACAAGCTGATTCATAACAAAGTGGGAATCTTCCTCCTGCTGCCAGGCAGCGACTGAGCAATTAATTAAGGTTATAATTACTCAGATCAACTCTGTAAACAACAATGAATCATCATGTATGGAAATAGAAATAGCAGAAGCATATAAGCAAGCAAACAGGAGTTTATTTTAACAGATATGCTCTGCATTTGCTGGCAAACGAGCTCAGAGAGGAAATGAAAGGTCAAATAATCAAAAGTTGAACTATTTTCAATCAGCATTATAAAACATGGTTCACAAAATATGTCTATTGGTACACTTTGTTTCTGCCTCTTATAAAAACATATTACCCCATCAGAATTAAGGTCCAGACTGTTAGAAACCCACATGCTGAACGCTTTCCGTCCGCTTTCAGGTTCGGGTACAACAGTAAGCGTTACCCTGCTAACCTCTTCTCGCATAGCTGCAAGTAACGTGCTGTGTCATCTTTCACCACGTCTCAGTGGTGACCACTTGTCAAAGAATAAGCAGAATTGCTCCGACGCTCAGTAGTCCTTCACATAAACACACAAATGAGCTTAGATCTGTGGCACACACATTTAATTTGATTTAATTACTCAGTCCCGTCCTCTGTTTTTATTTTTCATAGTAAGAAGTAAGAAACACTCAAAGAGCTCAAACAACACGTCCACTGCTCTTTACTGCCGGAGCTATCTGCCATGTAAATGCACTGAGGACTGACATTTCTAGAAGAACCTGCGGGCTTGATTTGGTGCTAGAAGATTTCAGCCTTGGTTCTGGAAAAATTAGTTCTAGAAGATGATGAGAGTTTGGTTTTTAGATGAAACAGCTCTAGAAAAAGTCAGAAGCTCGTCTTTGTCTCGTTCTACAAGATTCTACAGGAAGCCCTGAAGAACAGATTTTAGTAGATTCTAGGTTTGGTTCTAGGAGACATGAGGAGCTCCGAGATTTCGTCGAAGAAAAATAAGCATTGGTTGTAGACTGGTTCTACAAGACCAGGCGACTCTTTGGTAAAAACATCAAGGGCTTTGGTTTGGTTCTAGTAGAAGTTAGGACGTCTAAGGTTTGGTTGTAGATCAAGTCATTTGAGCTCCAGACCTGTCTAAGAAAAGTGGGAATAATTTGCTTGTTCTAGAAGAAAGGAGACTTTCAAGGATCCTTAGGAAGCTTTGAAATCCACGCTGCGTCTCAATTTAGATCCTGCAGTACACCGTGTACACTGTGTACTTACTACCGCAGTGCGTGAATTCTGATTGGAACATACTGAAGTCTTCTGTCCGACAGTATACTGATGCTTAGCGGGAAAAAACACACGTATAAAGTACGTCTGTGAACGAGGCATGTTCGATGGAGCAACTGCAGCAGCTCCCCTTCTGCTACGGAGCCAAGATGGCGACCGTTGCGGGCGACAAGTGTCCAGTTCCACACTCAACATTTTGACCGTTGTCAAAGTGTACGTACACGTAGTGCACTGCGTTTCGCCATGATCATCAGTGTGAACGCAAACTGAGACACAGCATTGGATCTAGAAGGAGTTGGGAGATCTATGATAGATTGTGAACACTGGTGTTCTAGAAGGAATTACAGGTCTGACTTGTTGATTTTAGAGCACAATGGTGGGGTAGGTTCTAGCAGAGGTCGGGGGGCTCGAGGGTTGGTTTCAGAATAAAAGGGAGTTCTTGGATTGGCTCTAGAGGAAAAAGAATGACAGCTGATTCTAGAAGATGCGGGAAGTTCATCGCTTGGATCAAGAAGAAGTGAGAAGTTCTAGTCACACAGGTTCTAGATCTAGGAGACTACGCATTTCTGCTGGGACCCAGCGTCGGCTTTGGAGGCGGTGGAGGGCGTGTTTACCATGCTCTCGGGCAGCGACTGTGGTTCTGATAACGCTTCAGATGGACTTGCTTCTGTGGTGTCAGTGGGGCCCTCAACATCCTGAAGAGACATGAGCAGGGTTAGAAGGTCAGTCAGGTCAGTCGGTTAAATATAATGATGGTTCAGTCTACAGGGTTTCCAGGGGAGAAGGGATCACACAGGTACTGATACGGAATTATATTACACACTGTTATTAACATCACTTTGTTATCTTGTGTAAAACAAAATAAAACACTGTCAGATTCTAATGTTAATTCATTTTAATTAAAGGAAATTGAGGTTAATTAAAGGCTGGTGATCTAAATCCCATAAAGAGACTGAAACCAACAATGAGTTTGTTCCGATCTGATCTGTGGCACTCAGCTCCAGTGTACTTTTATTTTGTAAAAAGAAGGCAAAATAATTTCCGAACACAGTGCACAGGGGGGAGTGTGCCCTCAGGGACGTCTGGCTGGAAGGCATTGTTCCTTTCTTTTTCCTAAACCTAATCAAGCAGTTTTGGTGTCCAAATCGAACCGCGTAGAAAAGCTTTCTGACAGAACCTGCTCCCATGTGCTTAAAAAGCCGTACACACTAGTTTTTTGCACACACACACACACACACACACACAGGAGTAATTAGGGCAGCTGTTGGTTCTATTTTGAGATGAGGTTTGGTAAATACTTTGGCAGCACGAAGGTGTGTGTGCATTGAACAAAAATAAAGTGCATGTTGTGGTAATGAGTGCAACGGTGTGGCTCACTGAAGTGTTTTTAATTGTTATTGGAGCTTTAAGGAACAACACATGTTGGTCGGATCATTTCATTGTTGGTTTTGGTCTTTTGATTAAATTTAATGACACAATATGAATCAATTCTAAAGCAGCCATGGATGATGTTTGAGGTACCTGTCCGTCTTCTCCCGGCCGTTCACCGCTTTGTCCAGCGGCAGCTTCGCTCTCTTGGGGGACAACGAGCATCGCTTCCTAACACCAACAACGAGACATATTAAAATAGTCCTTATAAACAACCAGGCCAAAATGCTGAATGGCTGAAAGAGAGAAACGCTGTTGAGTGGGGTTAACAAAGTTCAGTGGTGCCGTCACACAGTACAAACACTGTTCAATACTGCTCTCTAGAGGAAGAGGAACACAGGAGAAAACAGGGAGATGTAGCAAGCAGCTGATATGATAAGATGGTAGTAGAGGTGAAAAACATATTGCCAGCAGTGATGTGGAGAGCAGAGTGACCCAGGTCAAAAAGGTCAGATCTTAGTCATATAGAAATGATTCAATTAGAAATAGACTGCTGGGATAGAAGCAATCAAATCAGCCACATGGTCTCTAAAAGAGCTAAACCTTCAGAGATCTGCCTATAATTTGTTGTAAAACCCGCTGAGTGTGATAAATACCTCCCGCCTACATTGTAAGCAGCTGACCTGGGGTCACAAAGAACTCCGAGGGGGAAAAAGAGAAGGATTGTGGGACAGAGGAACTAAATGAGTGAAAAGGTTTTTCCACAGCAACTCTCGGTCTTCTTTACCTCTGGAGAAGTGCCCAGGAAAGCATCCCAGAGCCACCAGAAAACACCTCCTCCACCTTCTTCCACTCTCTGCTCCTCACTCCCCTTTTCCTCTCCGGCTTCTTCAGCCTGGAGCACGCCTTCATGCTCCCGCTGCTGACACGGAAACACGCTCATGTGCAGTCACACGGGAGGGGTCAAAAGTGCATCTGGGACAGTGAGCTGCAACCTGGCCACGGGTGCTGCTAATTAATCAGTGCTTGCTTTTTATAATGTTGTGTTTTTATTCTAAGCTCTGAAAGAGAGGGTGTGTTTGTTTGACATGTCAGAAACTTTTCCACTGACTCCAATGAACTTTGGTGAAAAGTAAAAATCTGATTTTATAAATTCAGATCGAGGAATTATTTAAAAGACAGCGTCACACTACAAAGTGTGCTTTGTAGATGCTGCGATGCCTCCAGTGAATCGCTAATAAAACTGAAGATGCTGCAGAAATTATTTGTTATATTATTACATCAAATCAAAATATTCTAAAAATTTCCCGGGAAATTCGGCCCGACATATTTTCCACTACAGTTTCACCAAAAAAACGTTTGGTGGCTTTAGAGTCCACCCCACATGATGTGTGCAGGTGAACATGAAGGCCAGTTTCTACTGGATGTGAAATTGTCTTCTGCGAGTGCCCAGCAAACTGTAGCTCGATGTCCCACATCTGCACTCAACTTCCAAAACAAACTGAAGTATTAAGCATGCAGGATTTGCAAAATGTTAAACAACTTTGTTAAACACATGGCAGCATGGGTAAGCAGGCATGTTAGTGCCACTCATTCTAACTTTTCCTCTAAGCATCAAAGACCACATGGAGAGTATTTCATGTCAAAACACAGGGTTTTTGTTGATGTTGATTTCATGTCAATGGGAAAAACACGCTTTGGTGGCACACAGCTGACGACCCTACGCATGTAAACATACAGTGTTCATTAGTTTGGTGTTTGTAAGCCGAGGGTTGGCTCCCCGCCTTCCTTACCTGAGCGCTGTCAGGTGTCCGGGACAGTCTCTGTTCAGGTGAGGACTGCTGCACAGTCTGCAGCATGGCTCCGGATCTCTTCAGCACGTCCGCTTCAACATGAGCAATTCTGATTTGGCCCTGCAAAAGTACAGTTTAACTTAAATTGATTGATTTCTTATTTTACATAAATGAACATTTTCTTGACCATGAAGAACTTTAAGCCATTTTACCAACATACTTTAATAACGGTCGTAGTTGTCTGTCTAACAGATGAGGCTCCATCCACACTTCCACCTTTTGCTACGTTTGCACCTCCCATCCAGATTAAAACGGTGAAAACGAAGACCAAAAAACAGAGAAGTTTGAAAAAGCTGCCGACCCCGTTTTTCGTCGTAAAACTCCGGAATGCATTTTAGCAAAAACGGAGGACTTTAGAAACGATGACGCAGACGCTCGGCTCTCTGATTGGGTCTCATCAGTCATGCAAAGTAGAAACAGGAAGCTGCTAATCTGTTATTTTAATTAAAATATTCTGCACATAACACTTACAGCCTACTCTTATGTACGTCGCCGTATTGACTTTGCGACGACTTCCAGTCTGTCTTCTGCCGCTTTTAACTCCCGTGTTACATTCAGTCCCAGCTCGTTATTGGTCCATGCAAAATAAAATCTGGTGCCGTTCTTCATCTGTATTACTTTATTCTTTCCCCAAATCTGTATAAGTACCGAATAGACCATCTGCTTCCTGCATGCTCAGTACACGTGAACGGCCACTACATGTGTGTTTTCAGTCATTTTAGTATAGACGGAGATCAACTTTGATACGCAGTTAAAACGCTGCTGTGGACGGAGATCGTATTCGTTTTGAAAGATGCTAAATTAATTCAAAGACAAAGCCTTGAACCAAACTCACCTCAGACTCCACTGAAGTGGATTTTAGAAGTTGAGGCTGAGAGGTCGTCTTCTGGGCCAACAGAGCTTTGGTTTGGATCGGAGTCGAGGGCTGCTGGATGAACACAGCAGGGACCTTCTGCAAAGAGAGTAAAGCCGAAGGTTCAGTGATGGATGCTTGAGTGAGAGAGTGAGAGAGCGGGTAACTGATTGATTGACCTTCTCCAGTTCCAGCAGCAGAGTCTGGAGCTGGTCCACGACAGTAAAGACAGTCAGGGTCTCTTCTGCCTTCTCTGGAAGACAAAGGTCTGGTTTACACTTCTGGATCTCCGCTACAGTCCTCCTCATGGACTGGATCCTCTGCTCAACAGCCTGTGCACATAAGAGGGGTTTCAGAAAAACAGTTTCCTTTCAAAATTGTGGCTGGCAGCTCAGAAACATGCCTTTTTGTATTAAAACAAACTTCTGTTATTTACAGCTTGGGCCATTAAAGCATGACTCTTCCAAACCACGTCCCACCTTGAGGCTTTCTTCTCTGGGGCTGGGGAAAGTCTCTGGAGACGATAATAAGGTCTTGACTTCAGCCACATCATTCTCCATCCGCTTGACTTCACTCTCAATGGCTTCCACCTCCTAGACAGCAAGAGATCGATCAGTATATCAGAGCATTTACAGGCACACGAGACGGAGAGAAGAACTAACAGAGATCTGTTGAAGAGTTCATAGATCTCAGACTCACGGCAGCGGCATGCTCCAGTTGCGACAGCGGAGCAGTGAAGCTGTCTTGAACGTTGGCCACTTGGCGGTCGGCGTCGACCAGTTGTTCCTGGAGAGTTGTGACGTCACACACCTGTGACATTTCCTTCAGGACTGAGCTGAAGCCCTGCAGAGTGGTTCGGATCTGTGCCGAGTCATCCAACACCGTCTGCAACACAAGACGGCAATGTTTGTTTATATTCAGTAAAGATCCATCAAGAAGTATTTAATCTTTCCAACCAATGCACATTAATTTCCATTTAATACATTTTGTGTGATAAAGTATAAATTAAAGATTTAATTGCTCGTTACAGTAATGTGCTGTATAAAGTCCAGCGGACCCACCTGCAGAGCGCGGACATGGCCGCTCAGACACTTAGCGCTGGTGTAGGTGCAGGGAGCAGCGAGCCACGACTGAGCCTCTGCCATCCAGCTTTTAGAGCTCTTAATCATCTCCTGATGCTCCTGAAGCCACGTTTGGATCTGAACAGAAACACAAACCGTATTTTCTTTCAGGACGGGTTCACACCGACTCTGTTTCGTCAGGCTGAACCGAACCCCGGGGAGTGTCGGGCCACCGTCCAGTGAATAATGGAGCGGTTCATTTCTGGTATTGAACGCTATTGAAACCAATAGCTGGAAGCGTGCTATTTTATGTGATTAAAGCACATTTTTCTCTGCCTGTTTTGGTGAGTAGCTTGTTTACTACCAAACAGATGACAAGCAGGGAAAAACCTGGATTTTAGATTCTGAGATAAAATGCAGAAGAAATCCAGCAAACTGTTGAGCAGCTTCATGTGAAAGTTAAAAAACTCCATCAACAGTACATCAAATTACTGTTTAAATATTTGGAGGGGCTTGTTTTTTTTTACCTGCTGAACTTTCTGACTAATAATCTGACGCCACTTCCACCACATGGCTTTTGTTTACTTGTTTAATTTCTGGACCGTTTTGAGTTTTGCCTGAAACCGGTATCATACTTACATTAGTTTGATTAGAAACTGCCGGGAAAAAGTGTGTGAACCCTGTTGCACAGACACCACCAACTACAAACTCTGACAGACACTTAAAAGGTTCTTTTAATTAAGTCTCAAAATCTAGTTGGCAGAAGAGAGGGCGGGTATCATAGAGACACAATAACTTGGGAGTTTAATCCGCCACACTAACAGTTTCTTCCCACGTTTCATCATCACGGCCCTGGTCCCCCGCCGTCCCAGACTTTCATGCCTCCCCACCAAACCTCCATACACTCTGTTAATGTTTGCACAAACATATCCACAATGACTAGTCTTTATTGTTCTTCTATAACTTCTATATTTTGTCAATGTCATATTTAGAAAGGTTTACGTCTATTGTTACACACCTAGTCACAAAGCAAACTCCTTGTATGTGTAAAAACTACTTGGCATCAAAGATGTTTCTGATTCTTCTTCTGATTCCAGATAGCAACTTTCGATGCGATCCGAAATAGCCAATCAAAACAAGTGTTGGCAGACAAATATGAGTGATATTAGATGTCTGCTAGTAATGACTGAAAACAAATAGTATAAACATTAATTAAATACAATAATAATATGGCTCTGGGCTGCCTGATTTCAAAAGTATATCAGCAACAAAGCCACATCTGAAGAAACAACACCTCTGCCTTCATGAAATCATAAGCAGGGAATAAGAACATTGAACACAGGCACTTTCAGGTGTGGGGAACTGAAGTGATTCTGACCTTGCTGATGAGGGTGGTCCTCTGCTCCGCCTGTTTGGCCAAGTGGGAGTGGAGCTGCTGGACCTCCACAAGTCTCTCAGTGAGGGTCAGAGCCTCCTCTGGTTTCTCCAAGTCCTGCATGTCCACCTCAAGCGCCGCCATGCACGAGTGCCACACGTCCAGCTCATCCCACACGCGCTGCACACAGACACACATTCACAAGTTTCTCTGATGATTCATTCAGTCCTGACGCTGTACTCCGGACATCACAACAAAACACCTACATTTACTTTCAATAGTTTTATGTGAAAGTTTGAATGAACTCCTCATCTGCCAAAAACAGTGATCTATCACAAAACCACAAAGGGTGGTAAAACTTAAACAAGAAGATTACAGTGTTCATGGTAACCTAAGAATATCCAGTATCAGGGATGCACCGTGTGGTCAGCAACTGAAATTAATCGGCCAAAAATAGCAAAAAAAACACTTTCAGTGTTTGGCCTCAATTTTTTTTGTCCAAGAATTTTAATTTCAGTGCATCCCTATACTGTATAATCTTTATCGGCTTTATAAAGATATCAGGACTAAGTCAAACTCTTTCCAGATGAATCAATACAAAAAAAATCATTCCTCATTTTCCATTCACCAAAGAAACGTTTGCTGTCCACCTCCTCGTCACTACCCACCTTCTGAGTGATCTTTGCGTGAGTCACAGTGGGGCTTCGCTGTTCAAGTCTTTTCTGAACTGACCTCAGGCCAGCCAGGATCTCAGACAGCTTTGCCCCCAGCCTGTGGACGGGACCACTCCTCTTCACCGCCTCTCCCACCTGATGGATGAATTAAGTAGAAACCATTTTAAAGTAGGAAACAGGTTGTTGTTTTCGAAGTCAGGAATGTAGAAGTCTTGTTTGAGATTTGTTATTGGCCCAAACACGTCTCTTCCTGCACACTAAACTACACTCAGTCTACACGATTACTCATGCAAGAGTTCGTTAAAGGTTATTTTATTGTGTCCAGTCAGAGACGTCGACTGTAGAGATCTCTGTACGTAATTATCTTTAATTTCAAATTGAAATTTTAAGGATTTTCTTTGCCAGGATTTTCCCTTGGTTGTTCTTTTTCTGTCCTCAGTCATTTATGAGTCATGCTCAGATGTGATCCTGGTTCAAGCAACCAAAAGTTTAATCTGACATTTTGCAGACGTGTGACACTCCTCCCTGCATTCAAGTAGCAGGACTCTTTAACTCTCCCCTGAGGTTCCTCTGTGACTCACTGCGCTGTGTTCATCGCTCAAACCAAATATTCTTTAAGGGCCAATTTATTCTTCATCTTTCCATCAGCTGTGTTAAAATCAAAGTCCTGTGTACCTTTACTTCTACTTGCTGCAGGGACTGTTTGACCTCCTTCAGCTGTCCTTCGATCTCGACCGGGACCAGAGTGTACATGTCTGAGTACTTCATCCTTAGGCTCTCCATGATGCTCTGGAGCAAAGCCTTCTGGGTACACAGCTGGCTGTGAACCTCCTAAAAGCCGAGAGAAGAATTGTTTAAAATCACAGGACGCGGAAAACCAGACGAAAGCGAGCATGAAGAAGTCTATGTTGGAAAAATCAAACAGAAAGTCTTTGTGTTCTGCAGGGATGATCACAAATCTCAATATTTACTGATTTCTTAGTGCCGTTTCATTGCAAAGTGCCACGAATCAGCTTTGCAAGGACCGTTTCTCGACACTGCCTCCTTCAAAAAACACTTGTAAGCAGCTTGTTAAACAGTCAGCGACACCTCACTTTCTGCAAGCATCAGCCTCTGCAACACTGTGGTCGAGAAGAGTGTAATTTATGTGTAATTCTTCAGTCAGATAGAGGAAACCTTGCCGTATTTTGGAACAAAAAACACAGACATCGATCTTATCTCCATCTCTCACCGAAACAAACTGCTGCTCTGTGTTTTGTTTAGCACTCAGCTCCCTCTCTGCCGGGCTGCTTTCATCAAACAGTGCCTACCCTCTTCAAAGTCCTTCAGTTCCACAACAGTTAAAGTGAACTCGTTTCACGTCTTCAGGATTCTACCTTACAGTAACAGTCGACATTAAATAAGAAAATGTGTTATAATGTGAGAGATAATACGGAGGACACTACCTGGGTCTGAAAACGTCCGATGGTCTGCTGAAGAGGGAGGAGGTGTTATCACTATGGGAAACTGAGCGTGTGTGTGTGTGATACAAAGGAAGAGAGAGTACGGGGAGACAGTTTCTTTGCATAAGAGAGTGAGACACGGTGAGAGAAAGGTGTGTCTGTCTCTGTGAGGACCAAATTTGCATTTTCTTTATAAAAAAGACGTCATGTCAAGTAAGTCTGAAAAGTGAGGACAATTTATAACGTTTAGGCATTTTTCAAAAAGAGATATCATATTTGGAAAGCCTGTATATGTTTAGGAAAGTGAGGAAATTTTAGGGAAATAGTTTCATTTTAGAAAAGTTGGTACACTTTAAGAAGGGGAGGATTTTTTTGGAAACTTCTTGAAACGGCTATGTGAGGGTTAAGACTTGGGTTTAGAGTTACTGTTACGGGGTTTACACTGAGGTTAGGGCCTAACGGATAGTTTATGTCAATGAGTGTCCTCACAAGTACAGAAGTAGAAATCTGTGTGTGTGTGTGTGTGTGTGTGTCCATGGAGTGACTTGGACACAAAGGCCACCTGGAAGATCCACTTACAACACAGAACAAAAGATGTCTGGTACAAGAGGAGGGGTGAGGGTAGTGGGAGTGATGGGGGGGTGATGGAGGGGGTGTTCAGGTCTTTTATCAATACAGACCCTCTGCTCTGAGGAAATGTGTGTGTGTGTGTGTGTGCTGAAGAGGACAAGGAGATGTTGGCCTCTGGTCAGGTTTCGGCACAAAGGGCGTAGTGAGTCTACGGGTTGGTGGGTTCATAGAACTGAACTCCAAACACCAAACAGCCTCTGGGCCCCAGGCCAAGCCAACGGTTTCATATCTACTGGACACCTGCACCACACAGTCATCGTCACGATGTTTAAGAGCTTTAGATCTGCAGATCTGAGCATACTTATGTTTCTTTATATATTGTATTTATCATTTTTTTGGTTTGTGTTTATCTTTTTTCATTATTCTGCATAAATACTGAGACCAAAACTTACTTGCAGTTTTTCTGAGTTTGCTACCAGCTGAGCTTCATGAGAATCAACAACACACTGATTGTGTTGAGACTCTATTAGACGCCGTAATGTTTATAAGGCATCAGAGTGTAGTTGTTCGGATGCAGGTTGTTGGATTTGGGCTGCAGAGGGTTAGGAAGCGTGTTTCAAGTGCTGTTTATAAAAATAGCAACGAGCTATATGTTGGTTACAGAGTACAAATGCATCATTGTGTTTTCAGTTCAGACGTCCTGTCCTGTCTCATTAGAGACAAGTTATTTACACTCCGCTTGCTGGAGGGAGAGACACACTCGAATGCACACTGTGATGTGCTGTTTGGATCAGAGGTTCCTAAACTGGGGTCTGGAGACACCCAGAGGTCCTTCAGAGGGTCCTTCATGATGCTACCGCCAACTTTAATCCCTCAGTTTGTTAGTTCTCTGACTACGTAGATGGAAATCTTGTTTCCATACAGCAAATCAAATTCATTTTAAAGGCACTAAGGTCACCACACTGGCATAGACCAATGGGCAGACAGCAGCCTGCTACACAACACAAGAGCCACAGACTTCGAACAAGTTGTAGCACAGACAGTTCACGCTTTGATTAGTTATAAATTTACTGGAATCACAAACTTCAATAGGTGTGCTACTAAAGAGCAGCTCCTGAGACCATGGCCCACTGTCACTGGGTCACATACAGCCTTGCCAAATGAAGCAAAACGTTCTGTGTGCTTGTGAGGTGATTTTCAGTGCAGATCTGAGATGTACTGAATATATGGACGCTGTTCAACCCGGAACAATTTACACAGCGCTGCAAAATCTGTACTGCTGGTTTGCTGTGAAGTAACGATGAAACTTTTTCTTCAGGATTCTGACCTGAGAAAACACACAGGAGGTGTGACGGAGCCCTGATAAACAATAGCTCAGAGGAGTGTCCCACCTGAAGCTCCTGCGTGCTGCTGCTCTCCTCCATCTCTGACAGAAGACCGTCTGCAGCCTCCAGCCAAACCCGGACGCCCTGCAGCTCATCCCGAACCTTCTCCCTATCCTCCAGCTCCATCCTGGCCGCCTTCAAACCATCCCTGCTCCTCCGCTTCACACTGCGAAAAAACACAAACACATACGTGCAACAGTTTAAACAATAATGTAACAACCTCTTACCTTAAATCTGTGAGAGTTTGCACTGAGAACAGCGTCCACCATTAAATCCAAAGCACAGGGCTTCATGGCAGTTTAAGTGCTGTCAGTGTAAATGTATTTGAATACAGTCCAAACTCGGAGGCACTGCAGTTTACATCCGACCCACTTCCCTTTGATTGCTTATCCAGGCGTAGCAGGGCTTATGGGTAGTTGAGCTTTTTATGTTGACAGCCTGATAATTGCCTTGGAAATTAAAAAAACCCTCCTCTCTATTTAGATTTTACAAGAGTGGAAATCAATGTGAACGAGATTCATTTATACTTTAACAAAAAGAAAGCGCTGAAAAGTTTGGAGGGAAAGTATCAAGACCTCAAATGGTTCAATGAGATTCAGAAACCAATCAAAATCACACTGAACTGTTATTAGAGCCTCAAAATGTCACATGTCTGCAGAGAGACTGTGGAGACTTACAGGCAGGTGAAGCAGGAAAATACACTTGATGAGAGAATGATCCTCTACATAAATGTGCGGCGTCTGATCGCAGAATCTCAGCCACAGTCATGTAAATAAAGTTATGAACTGCACATCAATCACCGTCCTACCTGTTGTATCGACTCTGCATCGCCTGCAGCTGTTGACAGAGTGGAGTGGGAGGGGCCTGCTCCAGGTGGGCGGGGACACCCAGCAGCCGGGCGGTGCGCAGTTCCAGTGCGGACAAGGCTCGGTGTTCGCAGTCTAGGCTGTCCTGGTACTGTTCCCAGGACTGCAGCAGGTCCTGAAGGTCCTCAGTGGAGGCCTTCAGCCAGGAGCCATCTGGAAGCTCCGCCTCCACCTGCTGCAGGACAGCAGAGGCCTTTTCCACCTGAGAGGAGACGCCGCAAACAGTATGGTCATGATAATACTTCATAGTAATATGAGCACACAAACTAATACGTGGTGGCATCTGCAAGATAAAATTCTTCAATGAAATATTATTTATTCTTGTATTTCTTGTAAATCTCAATTTAAACATTAATGTAATGTTATCAAATATAAAACCAAAGCTATTTGCCACTGCCAGGGAACTACCGTTCATCTAGCTTGTTAAAAAAAAAGTCCAGTCGATCATGACATTATAACAGGCTCCTTCTGAGCAGCAGGTTACTTGTTTTGAACAGGTATCAACAGAAACATTAATGCAGGGTGCAGCGCTCCACTTCGCTGTGGCGTTTGATCGCTTGTCCTGCTTTTGTTTATCTGCTTCTCCAACACGCTGCATCTGGCGGAGTCTGCTGAAGCTGCGCTGTTTGTTTGGGTGGCTGATCAACGCCCCTCCTCCTGTGACCCCTCAGTTTGACTGCAGGTGTATTCTGAGCCAGTGAGCAACGGACTTTCAAAATAATAGTCCTAATAATAAAAACTACATTAATGTGCAATAAAGTAATTGTTGGCGTTAATTAATTAATTTATTAACACGATAATAACCATTTTTATTCTTTTAACTGGGGACTTTAAAAGTGTGTAACAAGTAATATAATGTTGTTTTTTAATTTACTTAAGAGTTCAAGCATTTTCTACCTAAAACACACTGATCTTACAGAATATTCATATATTCAATATAATTCAGGGTTGAAATGATTCATCGATTAAATCTGATTAATTCGATTACTTTGTTTAATCCATATACTGAAACCATTTAGCGCACTGCTTCATCCCGCTCACGCTGTGATCAAGTGAGCAGGATGTGATTATGATGGTGCTGACCAAGTCAAGACCAAGACCAGACTTTATCGAGACCGAGACAAGACCAAGACTTTTAGGGGATGAGAGCAGTCGAGACCAAGAGCGAGGGACGGCGAGACCGAGTCAAGACCAGTTCCCTGCATTGCATGGCACGCAATAAAATGTGGAACCAGATCATAGGTACATTAAAACACACACATACAAACACTAAGAGCTGTTAGGGTTATTAGTTGTATTTGAAGCAACATGTTTTACTTCCAATCAAAGTTAGGATGTTCACAAATCAGACAGTGCAAAAGCAATTTATTGATATTCCCAAAGTTGACTTGACTGGTCTTGAAATAAAATCCCGAGTCCTCAACTTTTTGATGGTCTTGTCTACAACATTAGACGAAGAAGAAAGTGTCCAAAGTCTGGGATTATTTCAAGCTAAAAGAAACAACTCTGTAATGCCACAGTCCGTCCACAGTAAAAGGAAACGTAGCCTACTGCAGCAGCGAGACGGCAGCTGATCAGAAAGCGCCCGGTCTGTCATCCAGTCCACGGAGCGGAGCACAGGCGAGGCAACAGTAACAGCAACTTTGGCATTTAACTGAAATCATGATTGACTGTTGAGTTGCAGGCGGGCAAAGTAAGCCGCAGCTTTAAATGCACACGTGCGTTTGTTGCTCTCCGCCTGGTTGGGCTGTGAGTTTGGGTTGTAACGTCACAGTCAGGAGTTGACTTACACAGCTGATCCCGGTCCCGGCGGGTCTGTACTGACATTTTACTTACACTGTTGGTGATTTCGCTCCATTCTGCGATCCTCTGTTTACGGCGAGTTGTCAGTGCTTGTGTGCAGCGACCTAGTCTTGATATCCGTTTCCAGAGAGAAGTCACGGTGGCCTCCCTGGCTCCACGACAGCTCTGCTCTGGGCACCACTCCTTCAGCTCCTCCAGACGCCTCTGCAGGGACTCCACCTCCTCAGACAGAGCCTGAACAAGAGAGAGAGACAAGTCAATCAAATGAAGTTTTTATATAAGTGAAGATTAAGTGGTAAGGAGCAACAGCGATCAATCAACTTCCCCAGGAGGTTAAAAACTCAAAAGAGAATCAAGTTCCAAGCAGAAAACTTCAGAGACAAGAACATTATCTAGGTATATCTGTCTTGAATTCTTTACTGTTCTCACTTCCTGACATAAGTTTTACTTTAAAAATACTTACTTTGAGGTCGGCTTGCTGGTCCGTGCAGTCAGCGAGACAGGTGACCTTTTGACAGATGCACCGTGAAAGGCCGTTCTCTGCTCTCTTCACACTCAGAGTAATTTCATCTTGGCACTTGGTGTATTTTCTGTGATGTTCTGCACACCTGAGAGAGACACTTTGATCTGTTAATGTCCAAAAAATATTCTTTTTTTATATGGAAATAGGTGTCTGTGCAGCTGGGATGCTGTTTTAGAACCAAAGCAATCAGTAAGACTTTAGCGAGCTCATTACCTGCAGAGACACTCCAGTCGAACGTGGCCCTTTGCCTGCAGAGTGGACATCCTCACCAGGAGCTGGCTCAGAATATTCTCCTGGAGCTGCTCCACCTTCTGGGGGGACAAGTAAGGATGCAGGGCAACCTGGTTCTGGAGCTGCTCCACATGAGTCTGGAACTGCTGTTGCAGTGAGGTCAAAGCCTGCTGGGTCTCCTCTAGCCTTTCCGAGCAGAGTCCAGCAGGGCCCAGCGGCGGCAGAAGAGAGACCTCAATGTTCCTCAGGAATTGTACCGCTTGTCTAACATCACATGTGTAGCTTCTCAAAGACTCTCTGGCCTGGGAGATGTTCTCCTAAAATACAAACACAATTTCTTAACAACAGACTCTAGTCATATTAGGGCTCCAGCATTCCAGGCTTGGTTTTCAGGCCATTTCCATTTTTGACCATGAAATTATCCTCCTCCATCATAATTTGTCAGCTGACTTTTAAGTGCAGGAAGTAATTCTGCAAAATGTAGATTATGAGCCTTGACTAACAAATATAAGTTATGTCCAGGACACTATTTTATTATTTGAATGTAATGCAAAGACTTTGTTTTAACCTGCAGGGTATAATGCTGGGTTTCACTTTCTCATGACTTTTAAAATCATGTAAAATACTGTAAAGTTACCAGATCTAGAATCATATAGTACATGCAACGTTCCATATGCTTCTCTGTGATTGTCTAGACATATCAAATAGGCATTGTCATATAAATAAAAATGCAATTGAAAACAATCAAAACAATGAAACAATGCAACTTGCCATTTGTGAGTCACATTCACTGAGGACTGCATTCTTCAACTCCGTCAGATTCTGCAGTCGACTTCCTTGTCTGGTTCCCTTCTTCTTCTCTAGAACCTCCAACGCTCTTATTCTTGCCTCTACAGTCTTTTTCAAAGATATGATTCTCTGGTATTCGTCGTTAATTGCTGTTTCATTTGGCGTCACCGTGGGGAGTTTGTGGAGCTCCTGCTGGGTCCTCCAGAGGAAAGTCTGAGTGTCTGCCGTCTCTGAGTCGAGGTCCAGTTCCTCAAGCAGGTTCCACTCGATGATGCTGAGGTTGTTGTAGAGCGTCATCTCCAAGGTGTCCCGGCTCTCCTCTTTTTGTTTCAGTCTCTGTCGCTCTGCACTCAGTTGTGACGGGTAAAGGTCAGCAGAGATCATCTGGAGCTTGGAACCAGCCTCCTCAGATAAATACTTTATCAGAGGAAACTGGACTAGGAGGGTCTGACAGACTTTATACTTCTCCTCCCGGAGCTCTGCTGTCGTCTTTGGTCTGACGGAACTGTTCCTGGATGTTATCACTGAGGTCCTCCACGTGCTGCCTCATGTTCAGGTACCCCTCATGATCTTTAGCTTTCATTTCCAGGGTGGTCATTTTGCTGTGAAGCTCAGAAATGACCAAATACAGTTCCCTAGTCTTTTCCTGGGGAATCCATTGTTGCAAGAGGTCAACCTGGGATTTATACTCCAAAATCATGTGTTTGAAAGGTTCCAAGGCTTGCAGAGACTCTCTTGTGATGGGGTACCTGTGTCTACTCACATCCACTAACATCTGCCTCAGGCTTTTTTCAATGGTGACCAGTTTTTTCTGGCTTGAATCTACAGTTGACGTGAGTTCATCCAGCTCCTTTTTGTTGGCCTTCTCGTAGCTGCTGATGGCTCTGATGTCCTCCTGGAGGTTGGTAAGATTGTCGAAAAGCTGACAGTTCTCTGCGATGCTGAGCTCAGAGGAAATGTCTTTGCTCTTCATTAAAAGAGCCTCACAGACCGCGGACTGCTTCTCCGCCTCAGCCAGGGTCTCTTGAATCTGACGAACTCTGCGGTCAAGTTCAGTAGGATTCCTGAACTCACAGCCGCCACTCCTGGAGGCTTCTCTATGCAGATGAGCCACAACCCAGGAATCCAGGTCAGCAATCTGCTCTGATAGCTTTTCTCTGGTCTGCAGTCCTGACTCGATCTCTCTCACAGCCGTGGCTAGCTTCTCAGTAGTTGACTTTGAGAGTTCTTCAAGGGACTGCAGAGAGGAGCGCACCATGGGCACCTCCTCAGCCTGGTCCAGCTGTGGAAGGAGATCTGTCATCTCCTCCACCAGTGACTCCAGTTGACCCTGTTTAGTCATGACCTCAGACTGCATCTTCTTCAGATCTCTGAGCTGCCGGTGCACCTCCTCGGGGAGGAGTGCCACCCTCTTCCTCCGGCCCTCAATGTCACTCTCTGTCTGCTTCGCCCAGGCAAGGCCATCCCTCATCACCACGATGATTTTCTCCATGATAGGGTTGTTGCTGTTCTGGGTGTGAGACAGCAATAGTTCCTCTGTGTGGCACAGTTGGTCTTTGACCTTCTGAAGTCCCTGCTGTATCTCTTTTCTTTCTTTCTCCCACCGTGAACTGGGAAGTAGCGCCTCTGACAGTTGCTGCAAATGAAGGTATTTTTGCTGGGCAGCTTTAAGATCAGCATTTGCCTCCATCAGCTGTTGCGCCTTCTTGCAATTCCACTCAGTAACTGAAGAAGACTTGGCTTCATGGTCTTTAACGATTGTCTCCAAATGTTCCTGAAGACCTGATATCTCAGTCAGAAGGCTGCTGGTCTCGTGAGAATGGACATTCGCGTGATGCAAAGTCCTCTCCACGGCTCTTTCCAGGCCTCTCCACTTCTCTTGTAGGTTCTCCTGCTCAGTCTGCGCGGTTGCTCGCTCAGACCGGCTGAGATGGGGGCACAACTTGGTATGAGTCACGAGCAACTCCCCAAGTACGGTTCTGTTCTCCTCCATGCTTCTCTGTAAGGAGCGTAGTTGCACTGCCTCCTTGGAGCTACTCTCCCGCTGGGGACCTGAAAGAGAAACGGTCAAGTCTATAAGGTTACGTTCAGACTGCAGGCCGAGGTGACCAAAAGATCTGATCTCTTTATGACAGTGTGAAGAGGCCAGGTCACATGGAATCTGATCTTTTCTAGTTGGAATTGGGCCACTTCCATATGTGGGAGTGAGTGAGTTGTGGGGCAGATGCGTTGTACAGCGCCAGAAACCGTAATGAAACTAACAGAAAGTTGTGAGCACTTGTCACAATCTGGGAGAAATGTGACCTGTGAGAGGACAATAAAAAACGTGAGTCCCCCGTGAGCTAACAGGAGCTAACCTCTGTTGCTCCTTGTTTGCTGCTGTAGCCTGTAACTGCTGCTGCGTGCTGACATCGTGTTTTTCTTCTGCGCGTGCGGGTCACTTTCAGGCCGCGGACAGTTCACACTGGAAAAACTATACTATAATGTGAACTGTCAAACAAAAGATATCGCATCTGGGGAAAAAAAATCGGAGTTGAGCATTAAGGCCTGCAGCCTGAACGTGAGACTAAATGATGTTTGGCATTTGCAATGTTACAGATAACAGATGCGCGAGAGGGAGTATTGAGATAACATTACAATCAATGTTATAATAAAAAATTATTGCTTTAGAAAGCTTTGAAACTACGACTATTCTGCTCTCCGCTCCCTCTTTGGCCTCGGCTCAGTCTTACCCTTCCTTGCTTTAAACTCTGGCTTGATTTCGAGTTTAGTTTGTCTGTTCTTGTATGTTATAAGTTACTGTTATGCTGTGTTGGAATGTGATTCTGCTAATGTGCCAGATTAGACCCCAGGAAGTAATCTCAAACACTAATTCAACAACAATTTTAGAAAATGTGCAAGATTTCAACTACATTTTCTAGAGTATCTGAAACTATGATTTTCCATTTTGATTATTGTGAACGATAAAAAGTTACTGGTTGATGACCCCATGTGTAGTACAATTAAGAAATGAAAAGGAAACCATAGATAACAACTCACATTCTGACAGCATCCAGTTCTGCCGTCAGTCTCTCCAGTGTGGTCTTAGCTGCTTGGCTCTGTCTGCAGTAATCAGTCACCACCTGCAGCTGGGCCTCTTTACTCTGGATGACCGCAGCTGCATCCTGAACAGCAGTGCTCCAGCAGTCCTCCACTCGCTCCAAAGCGATCCTGTTCTCAGAATCAGCCCATCTCAACTGAGAGAGCAGTGACAGCTGTGCCTGGGCAGTCTCTCGGCACTCCTGCACTCACCAAGCGAGAATAAAATCATATACAATAATTTAAAGCCTGTATTTTTAATGCAAATCTTAGAATTATAGAGACTATCTGATTATTACAAAACACAAGTATGAGTGGTTTATTTCAGCAGTCTCAAATCGTAAGGTCACGCTGCACACTTGATTTGGCAAATGTGTATTGTTTTTAATAACAGGTTGGTAGGATATGCATTGGAGATATACAATTCATATCATTGTCTCTGCCAACCTGCTGTCCAATTCAACAAGTATCTACAAAACAATAAATGCCATAAATCATTTTTTCTTTTTTCTGGTAAGTCATGCACCATGTTATTCTGAATCGCACCTGAGCCTCCTCCAGCTGCTGTGCCATGGCTGTTGGACTGAGCTCAGCTGGTTGGTTCTTGCAGCTCAAGACTTTAGACATCACCCTGCTTAGATGATTGCCCGCATCACTGTTGGATGATATCAGAGCCTCTGGAGCACCTTCCTGCGGTTTGCCCTTAAGACACAGAAACACATCAGAGCCTTGAGTCTCAGAATTCCAGTTAATGCCTCAGAATGGGTTTTGATTAGGCATGACCAAATTAAAAAAGGAGTCTTGCATTAGTCAGTTTAATTAAGGCCTGTACAAGAAACCATGTTTAGCCCTCTAAAACTAAGAATTAAGTACCCTAAAATGTTTTTTTGGCATATTCGCTGTGTATTTGTCAGTGGACAAGGATGCAAAATAGATGTAGAAAAGTGGACAAGGATGCAAAAAAGGATGTCACTAAATGCAGACCGGCAGTGCTGACAGTAAATGCTCATCACACACCTTTTCTCATAAAATATCCCTTGCACTTGCACGTAGGATTTGACCCTTTGTAACTTCTCATTGTAGTTCAAAAAAGACAATCACTCTACCTCGCTGGTTGGACTGCTGGGTCCTGTCCCTGTGGGTAGCTGTATTTCTGTGAAGATCTTCCTCATGGCAGATCCTTCTGGGACCTCCAGAACAAGTTTCTCAGTCTTCACAACAGTCTTCACAACACTTGCTTCTGCTTGGGCTTTGTTCTCCTGGGAGGGCAATCCTTCCACCAGGGTTCCTTCAACCCTGATAATGTCAGTTGAGGATTTCTGAACTGCCTGCAGCAATGCTGGTGATATCTCGTCAGCCTTGTACACCTGCTCCCATTGTGAGCACAAAACAGCAGCATTAATACAGGAAAGACTCCTACATAAACTGTATACTGTTTCAGTGGAGCAGAGAAAATAACTCTGCCTCTCTTTGTGAAACTATTGAATTATACATTTTCTGTGGGAGTGTACCACACCTTACTCCTTTTGACTTGCATGATGATGATGACATGTACTGTATGAGGAAGCTCATATTCCAACCCAGAGGCACTGAAACCTTTGGTAGCACAGATGTCTCATCTGGCTCATATTCTTAGCTTCACGTGTCATGCTATTACAATGGAGCTGCATATGCCAATTGTACTGCTCTCTAAAAACTTGTAAGCTTTTACAGAAGCTCTGAAGGTACAAACCAGTCGTCCATGTGCATCTAGTGCAAACAAGCAAGACACTGAGAATAATAGAGGATGTACATATATTGCATGGAGCAAGAATACAATGTTCATCCTCTTTTTCCCTCAGTATCTCTCTCTCTGTCTCTAACTGTCTGCTGATGAGTGTCTCCTGTCTCACCTGTGGCGGATCCATACTCTGAAGCCTCAGTTCACCAGTGGTGGGGGTTGTGGCCATTGGGACTGGAACATTTTGTAGTTCTGCAGTGACCACCTTTTGCATTTCCTTCCTCCCTTTATCCTGAATTGTACTGTTGTCGCCCTCCTTCTGTTTTTCTTTCTTCTGTTCCTTGGCATCTGGTGAGTGGCTCTCTGTTTGGACCCTTTGGACCACACTGGGTTCAGACAGGGATTCGGTAAAGCTTTCTCGCACTCCCTTGGTCATCTTAACTGTGGTCTTCTCAGGCTGAACATCAGTGGTGGTCACATCCTTGCTTTCTTTATCTGTCTTAAGCTGGACACTGGACTCAATCCTCGGTTCCTTTTCTGTTCTGACAGTTTGGCATTCCTGAACGCTCACGCGGATTTCTCCCTTTTTAACAGACTTCTCATCCAGACTCTTGGGTACATCATGCATGTCAGGTGGTGATACTTTAGCAAGTTTTTCATGGACACCAATGTCTTTGACCTCTTTGGGTCTCTCCTGTGTGGTTTTAAAGAGCTCTAGCTGAGTCACAGTCTGGATGGGTTTCAACTTTTCTTGCTCAGATACCTTTATGGGCTGCACTGCTGCAAAAGCAACAGAGGTGGGTTGAGTGGACTCACTCTTAGACACAGTCTCTTGCCTTTCAGTGCTCATTTGTTGCACGTCTACTCTTGCCTCAACAGCAGCTTTTTCCGTCTTAACACCAGGAGTCTTGTCTTTGTTTTCTGGCGCTGTTTCGCACTGGATACTTGTTTGAACTACATCAGTCCTCTGCTCTTTTGATATTGTGACAAATGTCTTGTCATGCTCCTCAAGACTGGTTGAGATATCGAGCTGTAAAACACGCACTTCAGGCTCCATGTGGGTTTTCTCCATCCTAACAGACTTCTCCTGCAGGCTCTTGGGTACATCCCGGATGTCACTTGGTGACACTTTAGCATGTTTTCCGTGGACATCATGATCCTTGACCTCTTTGGGTCTCTCCTGTGTGGTTTTGAAGAGCTCTATCTGAGTCACAGTCTGGTTCAGTTTCGACTTGTCTTGTTCAGATAAGCTAATTTCTACAAATTCTGTCGCTGGCTCATGTGGCTGAGCAGATGGAATAACGTCAGAGGTAGGCAGGTGAGTGGAGTCACTTCCAGCCACGTTCTCTTGCCTTCCCATACTGATTTCTTGCATTTCCACTCTTGACGTCTTAACTGCAACCTTTTTGGGGTGAACATCAGCTGTAGCCTTATCTTTGTTTTCTGGCACTTTTTCACGCTGTATACTTGTTTGAACTGTTTCTATCTTTGGCACCTTTGCTATCGTGACAGAGATGTTTTCAGCCTCCACTTGACCCGTCGGCATATTCAGTTGTAAAGCCTCCTTGTGGATTTTCACGCTCTTTTGTGTGTCATGTGTCCACTCTTTGGGATGTTGTTCCTGGTGATCATGTCCCTCAGTCTTCACTTCGACCACGGTCGTCCTTCCTGTTGCCTTTTCTGGCTGAACATCAGCTGAAGTCAGGTCTCTGTTCTCTGGCACTTTTTCGTATTTAGTACTTGACTGATCACTATCGACTGGCCTGGGGGCCTGTGGATCTGCTCGGAAAATGCACACTTCAGCTCCTTTGAGGATTTTCTCCATCCTAACAGACTTTTCATCCAGGCTCTGAGGATGCAAGTCTTTTCTTGACACTTCAGCATGCACTTCTTGCACATCGAGGTCCTTGACCTTTTTGGGTCTTTTCTGTGTGATACCCATGAACTCTTGCTTATCCCTTGGTTTTACAGTGTCTTTCTCAGATACCTTTATGGGCTGCACTGCTGCAAAAGCAACAGAGGTGGGTTGAGTGGACTCACTCTTAGCCACAGTCTCTTGCCTTATTAGTGCTCATTTGTTGCACGTCTACTCTTGCCTCAACAGCAGCTTTTTCCGTCTTAACATCAGGAGTCTTGTCTTTGTTTTCTGGCGCTGTTTCGCACTGGATACTTGTTTGAACTACATCAGTCCTCTGCTCTTTTGATATTGTGACAAATGTCTTGTCATGCTCCTCAAGACTGGTTGAGATATCGAGCTGTAAAACACGCACTTCAGGCTCCATGTGGGTTTTCTCCATCCTAACAGACTTCTCCTGCAGGCTCTTGGGTACATCCTGGATGTCACTTGGTGACACTTTAGCATGTTTTCCGTGGACATCATGATCCTTGACCTCTTTGGGTCTCTCCTGTGTGGTTTTGAAGAGCTCTATCTGAGTCACAGTCTGGTTCAGTTTCGACTTGTCTTGTTCAGATAAGCTAATTTCTACAAATTCTGTCGCTGGCTCATGTGGCTGAGCAGATGGAATAACGTCAGAGGTAGGCAGGTGAGTGGAGTCACTTCCAGCCACGTTCTCTTGCCTTCCCATACTGATTTCTTGCATTTCCACTCTTGACGTCTTAACTGCAACCTTTTTGGGGTGAACATCAGCTGTAGCCTTATCTTTGTTTTCTGGCACTTTTTCACGCTGTATACTTGTTTGAACTGTTTCTATCTTTGGCACCTTTGCTATCGTACAGAGATGTTTTCAGCCTCCACTTGACCCGTCGGCATATTCAGTTGTAAAGCCTCCTTGTGGATTTTCACGCTCTTTTGTGTGTCATGTGTCCACAGTTTGGGATGTTGTTCCTGGTGATCATGTCCCTCAGTCTTCACTTCGACCACGGTCGTCCTTCCTGTTGCCTTTTCTGGCGGAACATCAGCTGAAGTCAGGTCTCTGTTCACTGGCACTTTTTCGTATTTAGTACTTGACTGATCACTATCGACTGGCCTGGGGGCCTGCGGATCTGCTCGGAAAATACACACTTCAGCTCCTTTGAGGATTTTCTCCATCCTAACAGACTTTTCATCCAGGCTCTGAGGATGCAAGTCTTTTCTTGACGCTTCAGCATGCACTTCTTGCACATCGAGGTCCTTGACCTTTTTTGGGTCTTTTCTGTGTGATACCCATGAACTCTTGCTTATCACTTGGTTTTACAGTGTCTTTCTCAGATACCTTTATGGGCTGCACTGCTGCAAAAGCAACAGAGGTTGGTTGAGTGGAGTCACTCTTAGCCACAGTCTCTTGCCTTATAGTGCTCATTTGTTGCACGTCTACTCTTGCCTCAACAGCAGCTTTTTCCGTCTTAACACCAGGAGTCTTGTCTTTGTTTTCTGGCGCTGTTTCGCACTGGATACTTGTTTGAACTACATCAGTCCTCGGCTCTTTTGATATTGTGACAAATGTGTTGTCATGCTCCTCAAGACTGGTCGATATATCTAGTTGTATAACACACACTTCAGGCCCCATGTGGGTTTGCTCCATCCTAACAGACTTCTCATCCAGGCTCTTGGGTACATCCTGCATACCATGTGTTGATACTTTAGGATGCTCTTCTTTGACCCCACGTTCCTTGATCTCTCCAGGTCTATCCTGTGCAGTTTTCAACAACCTTGTATTAATCTCAGCTTGGCTCGGTTTTACTATGTCTTGCTCATATAAGCTTATTTCTATACATTTTGTTTCTGTCTCATGTAGTTGCAATTTAGAAACAGAAGAGGTGGGTTGAGCAGAGTCCCTTTGACCCACATCGTCCCCAGTACTGCTTTCTCGCACCTCTACCGTAGTTTTCTTAAGTGCAGCCTTCTCTGGCTTAACATCAGCAGTAGCCATATCTTTTCTTTTTGGCATTGCTTCGCTCTGGATACTTGTTTGAACAGTATCTATCCTTTTTGCTCTTGTGACAGAAGTGTTTTCATCCTCCTCTGGGTTTGTCTGTATATCTAATTGTAGAATGCGCACTTCAGGCCCCATGTGGATTTTCTTAACATACTTTTCATCCAGGCTCTTTGGAGTATCACGAATGGCTGGTGTTGATACTTCAGCATGCTCTTCTCTGACAGTATGAACCTTGTCGACTTCAGGTCTTTCCTGTGTGGTTTCCAAGAGCTTCAGGTGACTCGCAGCTTCACGTGGTTTGATTATGTCTTTCTCAGATGAGCTTATTTCAGAAATTTCTGTCTCTGCCCTGTGAGGCTGCACCGCTTCAAAAACAGCAGAGATAGCTTGGGCGGAGTCACTTTCAGCTGCACTATCTGCCTCTGGCTGATCTGGCTTTGTCTCACATGTCTGGGTAACTGCTATCTCAGGCAGATCAAGGACCAGATATCTCTTCTGAATCTCATCTGTGTTTTTCCATAATTTGTCTATGTAGTCTGCCACAGGTGTGTCAGTAGGCTTGGAGGAAAGATCTGGTTGTTCATGAGGCACTGTGCTATTGTCTCTTTCTGCAGACTGGGTAATGGTTTGTTCTAGGGGCTCTTTAGAACTGTCTTTAAGCCCCTGTAACTCAGAAGGTGGAGATTTGGTCATGGTTGAAATGAGGACAGACTCCAGAGGTTCAGCATGAGGAGACGTACAAGTATCCACTTTTTCTGATGGTTGCACAGATGTGGTCTCAACCCTCACCACTCCAGGGGTCTGAATATTTTCACTTTCAGTACTCATCCATGGCTGAGTATCAGCTATCTGTACAAAAACCTCAGGCGTGTCCAGAATGACCGTGGCCACTTTCTTTCCTGGGAACTCCGGAATGGTGCCACTAAGTTCAGCAGTAAACCTATCACCTACTGGACTGACGTTCTTCACAGTAGATTTACTGTCCTCAGCTGCTTCCACTTTTTGAGGAACACTTGAATTAACATCACCCGTGATTGGAGGTTGGCTTATACTACCAATTTCAATATTCTGCATCCTGGTCCGTGGTGCCATGGCAATCTCTGAACTTTTAGACTGTTTCTTAGATTCTTCAGGTTGTGAATTTCCAGAAAGTTCTGGACTCTTTGTCTTTGTTATGGTCTGTACAAGCTTGGTTTCTCCCACAACAATTTCAGCCTGCCTTGTGACCACCTCTAAAGCTGTGGTAGACTCCACACTTTGAAGTTGTTTCTTGGAAGCTTCAGACTCTATATCAGTAGGTCTTTGGAGGGCAGGTAATGAAAGCTTACTCGATTGTCTTGATTCAGCAAGTTCAGTTGATTCTGCACCCCCCTGTGCACACACAGGTTTTCTACTTTGAGGTACCTTCACAGACTTCTCAGACTCTGGGTCGTGTCCCCTGAAAATCTCAAGACCCTTTGACATTCTATTGCTTGGTGAAAGCTTTCCTTGTTCCACAAGAGTAATTTCCGTTTGGGATGTGACCACTTCTTCCAATGAAGATGGTTTATGACTCTTAGGCTCAACCATGGGCTTGGTCACCTCTGTCGAAGCAAATTCTGGGGAAAGTTTAAGGCCTGTTGACTTTCTTTTGGTGGGTGAAAGCTTTCCTTTTTCTACAAAAATAATTTCACTTTGGGATGTGACCACTTCTTCAAATGAAGATGGCTTCTGACTGTCAGGCTCAACAATGGTCTTGGTCACCTCTGTGGTAGGAAGTTCAAGGGAAGGTTTAAGACCTTTTGACTTTCTTTTGGTAGGTGAAAGCTTTCCTTCTTCCAAAACAGTAATTTTAGTTTGGGTTGTCACCACTTCTTCCACTGAAGATGGCTTACGACTGTCTGGCTCTACCTTGGTCGTTGTCAGCTCTGTGGAAGCAAGTTCTGCGGAAAGTTTAAGGCCCTTTGACTTTCTTTTGGTGGGTGAAAGCTTTCCTTCTTCCACAACAGTAACTTCAGTTTGGGCTGTGACCAACTCTTTAGTTGAAGATGGCTTCTGACTGTCATGCCTTTCTTTGGTCTCTGTCAGCTCTTTGGTAGCAAGTTCAGTGGATGGTTTAAGACCCTTTGACCTTCGTTTGGTGGGTGAAAGCTTTCCTTCTTCCACAACAGTAATTTTAGTTTGGGTTGTCACCACTTCTTCCACTGAAGATGGCTTATGACTGTCAGGCTCTACCATGGTCTTTGTCAGCTCTGTGGTAGAAAGTTCAAGGGAAGGTTTAAGACCTTTTGACTTTCTTTTGGTGGGTGAAAGCTTTCCTTCTTCCACAACAGTAACTTCAGTTTGGGCTGTGACCAACTCTTTAGTTGAAGATGGCTTCTGACTGTCATGCCTTTCTTTGGTCTCTGTCAGCTCTGTGGAAGCAAGTTCTGGGGAAAGTTTAAGGCCCTTTGACTTTCTTTTGGTAGGTGAAAGCTTTCCTTCTTCCACAACAGTAATTTTAGTTTGGGTTGTGACCACCTCTGCAGTTGAAGATGGCTTCTGATTGTCAGGCTCTACCATGGTCTTAGTCACCTCTGTGGTAGGAAGTTCAAGGGAAGGTTTAAGACCTTTTGACTTTCTTTTGGTAGGTGAAAGCTTTCCTTCTTCCACAACGGTAATTTCAGTTTGGGTTGGGACCACCTCTGCAGTTGAAGATGGCTTATGACTGTCAGGCTCTACCATGGTCTTAGTCACCTCCGTGGTAGGAAGTTCTGGGGAAAGTTTAAGGCCCTTTGACTTTCGTTTGGTAGGTGAAAGCTTTCCTTCTTCCACAACAGTAATTTTAGTTTGGGTTGGGACCACCTCTGCAGTTGAAGATGGCTTATGACTGTCAGGCTCTACCATGGTCTTGGTCACCTCTGTGGTAGGAAGTTCTGGGGAAAGTTTAAGGCCCTTTGACTTTCTTTTGGTGGGTGAAAGCTTTCCTTCTTCCACAACAGTAATTTTAGTTTGGGTTGGGACCACATCTTCCACTGAAGATGGCTTACGACTATCAGACTCTACAGCGGTTGTTGTCAGCTCTGTGGAAGCAAGTTCTGGGGAAAGTTTAAGGCCCTTTGACTTTCTTTTGGTAGGTGAAAGCTTTCCTTCTTCCACAACAGTAATTTTAGTTTGGGTTGGGACCACTTCTTCCACTGAAGATGGCTTCTGACTGTCAGGCTCTATCAAGGTCTTTGTTAGTTCCGTGGTAGCAAGTTCTGGGGAAAGTTTAAGGCCCTTTGACTTTCTTTTGGTAGGTGAAAGCTTTCCTTCTTCCACAACAGTAATTTTAGTTTGGGTTGGGACCAACTCTGCAGCTGAAGATGGCTTCTGACTGTCAGGCTCTACAGCGGTTGTTGTCAGCTCTGTGGAAGCAAGTTCTGGGGAAAGTTTAAGGCCCTTTGACTTTCTTTTGGTGGGTGAAAGCTTTCCCTCTTCCACAACAGTAATTTTAGTTTGGGTTGGGACCAACTCTGCAGCTGAAGATGGCTTATGACTGTCAGGCTCAACCATGGTCATTGTCAGCTCTGTGGAAGCAAGTTCTGGGGAAAGTTTAAGGCCCTTTGACTTTCGTTTGGTGGGTGAAAGCTTTCCTTCTTCCACAACAGTAATTTCCGTTTGGATTGGGGCTACCTTTTCAATTGAAGATGGCTTCTGTTGCCTGTCCGGCTCGACCATGCTCGTTGTAAACTCTGTGGTAGGAAGTTCAAGGGAAGGTTTAAGACCTTTTGACTTTCTTTTGGTAGGTGAAAGCTTTCCTTCTTCCACAACAGTAATTTTCGTTTGGGTTGTGACCACCTCTGCAGTTGAAGATGGCTTCTGACTGTCAGGCTCTACCATGGTCTTTGTCAGCTCTGCAGTAGGAAGTTTGTGGGAAGTTTTAAGACCCTTTGACTTTCTTTTGGTAGGTGAAAGATTTCCTTCTTCCACAACGGTAATTTCAGTTTGGGATGTGACCACTTCTTCCAATGAAGATGACTTATGACTGTCAGGCTCAACCATGGTCATTGTCAGCTCTGTGGAAGCAAGTTCTGCGGAAAGTTTAAGGCCCTTTGACTTTCTTTTGGTGGGTGAAAGCTTTCCTTCTTCTACAACAGTAATTTTAGTTTGGGTTGTGACCAACTCTGCAGTTGAAGATGGCTTCTGACTGTCAGGCTCTACAGCGGTTGTTGTCAGCTCTGTGGAAGCAAGTTCTGGGGAAAGTTTAAGGCCCTTTGACTTTCTTTTGGTGGGTGAAAGCTTTCCTTCTTCTACAACAGTAATTTTAGTTTGGGTTGCGACCACTTCTTCCACTGAAGATGGCTTCTGACTGTCAGGCTCTATCATGGTCTTTGTTAGTTCCGTGGTAGCAAGTTCTGGGGAAAGTTTAAGGCCTTTTGACTTTCTTTTGGTAGGTGAAAGCTTTCCCTCTTCCACAACAGTAATTTTAGTTTGGGTTGTGACCACCTCTGCAGCTGAAGATGGCTTATGACTGTCAGGCTCTACCATGGTCATTGTCAGCTCTGTGGAAGCAAGTTCTGGGGAAAGTTTAAGGCCCTTTGACTTTCGTTTGGTGGGTGAAAGCTTTCCTTCTTCCACAACAGTAATTTCCGTTTGGATTGGGGCTACCTTTTCAATTGAAGATGGCTTCTGTTGCCTGTCCGGCTCGACCATGCTCGTTGTAAACTCTGTGGTAGGAAGTTCAAGGGAAGGTTTAAGACCTTTTGACTTTCTTTTGGTAGGTGAAAGCTTTCCTTCTTCTACAACAGTAATTTTCGTTTGGGTTGTGACCACCTCTGCAGTTGAAGATGGCTTCTGACTGTCAGGCTCTACCATGGTCTTTATTAGTTCCGTGGTAGGAAGTTTGTGGGAAGTTTTAAGACCCTTTGACTTTCTTTTGGTAGGTGAAAGATTTCCTTTTTCCACAACAGTAATTTCAGTTGGTCTTGCCACCACACCTTGAGTTGAACATGTTTGACCTTCAAATTGTCTTTTAATTTGTTCAGGCTCTACATCACGTGATATAACATGGGTAACTGTCTCAGAAGTTGTGAAAAAGTCCTCACTCTTTGACTTTCGACTGGTTGGTACAACATTTGTGTCTTCAATAACAATACTTTTATTTTGGTTAGTGGAAGTCAAAGAAGAGTTTTGACCTCCAGGCTCTTCCCTTGTCTGAAGTGACTCAGTGTAAGCAAGTTCAAGAGGAAGTTCTGTACTCTTTGACTTTCTCTTGGGTGGCAGAAACTTACTTTGTTCGACAACAGCAGTTTCAGCTTGTCCTTGAACAAACTCTGGGGTTGTGGGATAACTTTCAGGTTCCTGTTGTGTTTCCTTATGTTCCACAAAAGTAATTCTATCAATGTGGGATACTGACTCTGGAACTGTGGAAACATCAAGACACTTCGACTTCCTCCTGGTTGGTAAAACTTCAGCATCTGTTGTTATGGGGATGGTAGTGGATGTCTCTGATACATCTAGAATGGTGGTTGCTGTATTTGTTTCTTCAACAGCAGAAGTTCCTTTCAGATTTCTGGTTGACTCTTGAGTAATGATATTTTTTACCATTTCAGGCTCCACCTTAGCCTGGACAGGCTCTGTATGAGGAGCTGAAATCTTGGACTTCCTTCTGGATGGTACAGGTATATTTTTATCACAAGCACCAGGAGCAGACTGCTCAATGACTTTTTGGATCAGTACAGTTTCCTCAACAGCAGGTTTAATTTTCTCAGCACCAACAGGCCCAGCTGTGACATTTCTGCTTTTAAACTGTGCCTCTTGAGAAGTGTTGTAATGTTGTGTTGTAAATGGTTCTGAAGCACATGTTGGACCCTGAGATTTGTCTTTCGTTGGCTCAACTCTCGTTTGCTCCACACCAGTCATTTTTGTGTCTCCCGTGACTGCTGTCAAAGTAGGCTTTAACGTTTTGGTCTCAGTTTGCAGCTCAGCTGAAACAGACATTTCATCCTCACTAGATGTAGATTTTTCCATTGAGGGAATGTTTTTCTGTAGTGTAACTATGTGCTTTTTCTCTGATGAGCTCTTGTTTTTTCGTGGTGGTGCCACTACAGATGTATTTATATCAGGGAGCTTTTGTTTACGTCTTTCATCACGTTCCTTAAATGAAAGAATACAAATAGCATTAAGTATGACAGGTTATTGATTGATTGTTAACATAACATGCTGAATATAATGAATTACATTAAATATTTATATTTTTTACATGATGTAAATACCTTTAAGTTCTGGCTGAGAGAAGCCTTTTGTGTGTCTGCTTTTCTGAGTGCCTCTGAACCGTCTCTCTCCAGTTTCTCAAACAATTCCGGCATAAGACAGTCTGTTAGAAACTGGTGAGAAAGCGCCTCCCGCAGACTGACCTGCAACTTTTCACCTTCCTCTAATATCACCTAACACAAGGAGAAAAAAATGTTGAGATGCTATGTAATAATGAAAAATCAGTGTGTTGGTGTGTGAAATGTCACTCTTCATATGTTGAATATTCACCAGTTAGATGTACTAGGAAGCTCTAAGATGTACGTAAGTGCTCAAATATTTACTGAAAAAAATACTGGCATTGCCAAGCAAAACAGAAGAAGTATTTAAAGGCAGAAACCTGCACAGAAGAATTGAACTCAGATGGTTTGCTTTGGTTCCATTCCTGCAGGGCGTGAAGACAGTCCATCAGACAGCAAGTTGTGTTTGCAGAGCAGGTACCCTGATGCTCACTCAGCCTGGACTTTAGACTGTAGAAATAATTTAAACACATTTATTTTTCACAACATTTTGCATGGTATTTCCATGTATTATGCTGTACTAGATGAGGTAAAAAAGAAAACAGGCTAAAATAAAATCTGCATTAAACAGCGTGCAAATAGAACAACTGCAAGCACAAGAACAGATTAAAAAAGATTTTTCTGGCAAAACAAATAACAATACAGAGATGTTTATGCAAGTCATATTGCTTCGATAAAGAAACCAGGCATTAGATCAGATGTCATGTTTGGATGTTTGAAACAGGTTGTAAATCAGGAGAATTATGTTTCCATGTATTAGCAGAGCAGAATGACCCAGTAAGGCATGTTGGTGGTATGTAGGTATCATTGAAAGCTAAATTGGAATAGGGGAATGCCCGCTGAGAATTTGTAATGTAGAATCTGTTCATACAAGCTAAATACAGTTTAAAAATTATTACTGCTTTTCATAAGAGTTCATTTTCTATCAGGCCATCTATTTCCTGTGTATACCTGGGTGAAGCAAAGGCATATGGATAAAACAAAGTAATAAACAATAGGGGTGCTGCGTAACATCAATATAGTGTTATTGTAGGTGACAGCTCTACTATAACTAAATGACATGAGTTGTAAGATAGGGTACCTGTCATGTTGACGGCGTAAGGACTCCACCACTGTGATAATTTCTGCTGGCAGCTCGTCTGTGGCTGGTGTTGCCTTTACTTCCTGATAAAGGTCATGAACTTTGACACCCAAATCTTGTAGTGATTTCTCACAGTTCTAACAGGAGAAGGACATCAACATCATCACATATGTTACATTCACATGTTTGCAATAGTCACATGTCTGCAGGTGGAACACGGCAGCTGTTTTACATTTAACAAATCCAATATTTACCTGCTGTCCATAACCCTTTTCTTCAGGTTTATTTGTGGGAACTCAACCTAGGGTCACAATCTTGGTGTGAGTCTGTCTGTGTTTGTATTATTTCGGCTTTGTCTTCTATGTTTTGATTATTGTTTCACTCTGTTTACATGGTTATAGTCTCTGTTCTGAGGTTTTGGTTTCGAATCACCATTCTAGTCCTGTTTCTGTCTTGTTTTGAAATGGTCAGTGTCGAGTGTTTGTCGCGAGCTTGTTTTGGGGTTGAAAGGCATTTTGTCTGTTTGCTTGTCTGAATCTGGTTTCTTATGGTTACGGGTTAGGCCGGGTTTCAGTTCTTGTACCCGTTCTTGTTAATTCTTGAGTGCAGTCTGTTGGTTCTGTCAGTTTGGTCCGTGTCTTAGCGTCTTGTCCTGTTTTATTATGCAGTTTTCTGTGTACTCCCTCACTGCTCGTTAGCACTGCTGTTCTGGTCCTGCTGGATCACTGTAGCTTGTTGTGCTCTGTCTTGTGTTGTGGTGTTTCCTGCTTGGTTCGTCTGCTTGAACCCTACCTGTTCATGCCTGTGAGCTCCTTTTCACACCTGCTTGTATCATTTGGATATTTGCCTTTTTGTCTCTGTGGATTACCTGCAGTTTCTGGACTTCCTCAGTTGTATTGCCTGGACTATTTTTTTCATGAGTTTGATCATGTTGTTTTTCCATTTAATAAATGCTTAAGCTCAGCTTGTTGGTCAAAGTGTCTGCATTTGGGCCTAAAAACCTTTAGACACCTAGCAAACCATGACACCTAGTGAGATTACAAAAGTCACATCTCATTTTGTGCTTGGGTAAATAAAGTGGTAATAACCTGAAGGCTGTGCCAGTGCTGCTGGAGCTGAGAGATGTTGTTCTGTGGTTCACTGTAACTGAGCGCCTGGTCCAAAGAGCGGAGCTCCCACTGCAGGGCTGCAGCTCTCTCCTTCAGCCCCTGGGCCCTCCTGGCGAGCTGACTGTCCAGCTGCTCTAGCTGCTTCTCACAGACAGTCAGGCGCTCCCTCACCTCCTTCTCCGAGGTGGCACAGAGGTCATGGAGATGGCTGACCTCCAGAGTCAGGGCATCCCGTCCTCCAGGGGTGCAGAGGCTCAGCAAACTGTCTCTTGCAGAGTCCAGCTCCTTCATCTCTCTGTGCTCCCTGTCCACTGTCTGGAGCAAAGCCTGGCATCGGGATCAAGAACGAGAACCAGATTAAGTTTTTCACATCCTTGATGGAAAAAAAGAGCTGTAGACTTTTAGGATAGAAGTTGCAAAAAGCTCTGGTCTCATTGCTTTGTTCCAGAAATGTCCACAGATGAGAACACTTAACATCTGTATTGCAGATAGACTCCAACTGCAAACAATAATTTAACTAGGCAGATTATCAAAATAAATTGCCTCTACAACTTTGCAATATGTTCGTGAAGATCAGAACATGGATACACTCTTCACACATGAATCTTCATTTCTTGATGTCTTACAAATGTATTGGTTTGTTACTTGTAATTCTGCAGTTTGATGAAACTCACTGACCGATCAAGGTGCCACTAGCTTCTCTCAGGATTTCTCCTAACAACTGTGTGCTTTATTAGTTTATTATCTGACCTTCAGAGTGTTCACAGCGCTGTGCAGACCCTGTCTGTCTGCTGGAGGAGCTCCCAGGCCTTTAACCTGCTCCCTCAGCCAGTCCTGGGCCGCTTCATGCTGCTCCACCAGCTGAGTGCACTGCCTCTCTGTCAGGATGCCCTGCTCCAGGTTAGCGACCGCATCCTGTGAAGGACAGTAGTTGTATTTTCTCAGAGTAACTTGGCCATTGATGAAAGTCTTAGAGTCTACTCTGGCTTTGTTAAGGACGATAAAAAACAACCTCTAATCCAAGAAGTGTTCTACTTTTAACAAGGGAGACAAAGGAATAATGAAGTGCTCCAGGGATGATCTTGTTATTTTGGGCAGGGGAGGAAGAAAAAAAAGTGATGTAATGGTGGTTGTGCTGAATGGAGAAGCTTAATAAGAGTTTTAACTTTTGTCCAGAAGATAAGAGACCACAGCTGGTCTTATAGTAAAACAATCCATTATCTCAATGCAAAGCAGCTTTATGACAAATTTTTAAATAAAATTATTAATGACAGTGAACAACAAAGATACTCCTTATAGTTTTATTTAGTATTACTGTGTATGTTGTCACTACAGAGCGCTGAACTCACCGTTAGCTCTTTCAGCAGAGCAGGAACGCACTTCTCTTTGGCTGCCCAGGAAGGATCTGACCAGCCAGAGTCCTGTGTGATCTCAAACAGCTCTGCAGACTTGAGGAGAAAAGTGCAATAAAGTGTATAAAATTTAAATCTTATGTTCCATCTGGTTTTGTGAGAAACTCAATCTGACAACATTTGTCTCATTTATTTTTAATCAAATTATTTAAATACACTTTGTTATGAACTGACACAAGATCAATTAAACTCTGAAAACTTATAGCTGAACTTTCTTTCCTGTGAGGTCTTTACCTGCGTGCGGACGTCTGACAGGACGGGTACCAAAGCCGTGCTCTGGTCCAGAAGGTTCCGGGCCTGTTCCACCGCTTGCCTCCGCTCTCCCAGGCCCGGCCATGGAAAGACACGGGGAAGGTTGGACGTCTGCTTCTGAAGGTCAGACAGACGGGCCTCAGCGTGGTCTCGCTTGTACTGACAGGAAACCAGGCGCTCCACGACATTCTTCAACTGTCTGATGGGTAACAGCAGATCAGAGATAATATTACAAGTCAGAATCACAATAAATTTAGTCTTAATTCAAAAGAAGTTACTGATTTAATTGTGGTGTCGACTGGTGCTCTGTGAAGTCTGTGAATTTTCAAAACCAAAACTAGCTACCTTTTGTGCTTCAACAACAAATATGTCATCTATCAGGAACAACTTGACTTTGTGGTTTAATTTGTAGACACTACAAATATTTACCTTAAAATGTTGGTACCTCTTAATCTTGTGACTTGATAAGGGATTTTAAAAATAAGCAGATTTGATAAACTGCTTTCAAACCTCAACTCTGCCACTGGGAAGGAATTAAGTGTGTTGCTTAAAGGTTGTAAGGACGTGACTCACATTAGATGTGTTTATCACTTTGTACTGCCAATGCGTTAGTGGACTGTAACGTAATTTAAAAAATCTTTCCCAACTTTCTCGGTTGCCTAAAACAGCCTGTGGACTGATTTCTATGAGAAGGACTCGGGACGCTTTTTCCAGCGAAATCCAAAGGACGTGATGTGTCCGCACGCTCCTGAGTGCTTCCCTTCTGCTCCCCTACAGAGCCAACAGTGTGCCAATCACTAGCTAACGTTAGCTTAAAAATGGAGGTCGGACAAACGAGTCCAAAGTCAAAGCTAACATCCCTCCAAAGGATGTGAAACATACTGGGATGCTACCAGTGTTAGCTTTCATTAGCTTGCTACATATCACTAGGTAGTTAATGTAGCAAAATACTGTCTTGAGTGGATAACGTCAGCTGATTTATCCAGACTTGGCTGATCTCGCTGGTGGACTGACTAGCTTGCAGTTTGCTGGTTGCTATCATGTTGCCATTTTCGCTGCTGACTTCAGTTCAGCCACCGGTGTTATTAATGATTCTGAACCTGGATAACAAGCTTCAGGCAGCTGATCAGCAGCTGAGCTTGTATGGTGACACTCACGTGAAAGGAAAAATCTAAATGAAGGTTTCCCCTCAAAAACACAAACAGCTTCCTGTACCTCTGTGTCTCCTCAGCAGCCCGCAGGACCGTCCTCCACTGCTGCTCGGTGTCTTCGACCGTCTGCTGAACCTCCAGTTTCTTGTCTCCCTCCAGGTCTTTTTGCTCACGCAGACTCTGCGCTCGCCTCTTCAACTCCATCACATGAGCCTCACCTGTTGACTTGGAGCTCAAGATGATCTAAAGACAATCATACGCAGGTTTTCATTGGATATTTATTGCTGTGTCAAACAGCTGTCACGTGCCCACCAGCCTGATACATCAAATGTGAAAGCAATCATCTTTTTCTAATTACACTCGCTCTAAGTCTAAAAGATGTTTTACTTGATGAACTTTCCTGTAGTTAAAAAAAAGACCAAGCAGTTTTAGCTACATGGAATAAAACACAACACATTACATTCTACAAAAAAACAACACCTCATATTTGATGTTGTACCTGAGCTGTGTTCAGCCGGTCCTCTATCTGAGCCCGGCTGCCCCGGGTGCCACTCCCTTTGGACTGGGCCTGCTGCTGCAGCTCTTTAACCCAGGTTTTGGTGCTCCCTGCTTGGGAACTGAAGGTGTCCAGCTCCCTGGAGAGCGAATACTGGACCTCAGCTTTCTTCAGAGTGTTGTCAGCGGCCTGCAGGACTGCCCTCCACTGCTCCTCTGAATCCTTCACAGCCTGCTGAGCCGCTAGTCTCTGGTTCTCCTCCAGGTCCTCCTGGTCAGACAGACTCTGGCTCTGTCTCCTCAGTTCTGTCAGCTTGGAGTCTCCCTCAGGCTTGCAGCTCAAGATAGTCTGAGGGTAACATAACAAAATCATTACACTTTTAAAAGTTACAAAGTTGAAGTTTACAAAAGAAATATAACCGACTGTTGCAAAGAATGTTGAGAGTTTACGTTTTATAGAAAAAAACAACTTTGAAATAATATGAATAAATGAATCCTGTAACTTCAGATGTGATAACATTTAAATATTAAAAAGACTAACAAGAAAAACATAGCTCTTTGGGTGAAATAAGCATAAGCATGCATAAATGAAGGAATGTGTAACTAAATGTAGATAATGATACTTTAAGTAAGTAAAAGCCAATAACTGCAGGCGTGTGAGCTACAGATGGATAAGCCAAACTTTCATTCTTCAAACCAACCTGTGCAGTGTTTATTGTCTTCTCTGGATCTGTCTGACTATCCAGAGAGACGAGGCTCTGCTGCTTGTCTTCCAGCCAGGCCCTGGTGTTGTCTCTCAAGGCTTCATAGTCCCTGAGCTGCCCCTCCAGAGCACACTGCCTCTCAGCCTGATCCAGGGCTTGTTTGGCATTGTGCATTACTCTGGTCCACTGCTCTTCCGCGGCTCTTACTTTGTGTTGAACCTCTTGTTTTTTGTGTTCTTCAAGGTCCTGGCCACACAAACTCTGGCCCCGTCTCCTGAGCTCCTGGAGCTTAGAGTCTCCTTCGGGCTTGGAGCTCATAATGGTCTGGAGATAAGACACAGAAGTCATGTCTCATAGTTAAGACTTGTATTGTCTGGCTGAAGCCATGAACATAATCTGTGAAATCCACAGCATGGTTGTTTAGTTGCGACGCAGACCTTGTTATTCAGGTCATTTTAGCAAGTGACAGATGAGACTGAACCACAGCAAAGGCAACAAAACAATTATGAGCTAAAAGAGGCTTAAAAAATATTTGTGAAAAACTAATCACAAAATCATATTATATATAAAAATTCATTATTGTACTAACAAGGAGGACGTCATCTATCCCCGAAAAATGACCCGCCCTCTTACCTGAGCTGTGCGCAGTCTGTCCTCAGCCTTGTTTCGGCTGGTCAGCGAGTCCACTTGCTGTTGGAGGTCTTTAAGCCAGCTGCCAGTGTTCTGCTGATGGGCATCAAATTCCCTCAGCTGAAAAGGAAATTATATTTATAATGAGGTGATTCAAAATAGATCATTTAAAACTGTCCTTCAACAGGATGGCAAATATTTACTTATTAAACATATTCCAAGTAAAACACATTTAGGGGGTTAGGAGACACCATTCTCAGATTAGCTGTCCAGGAGAAGAGGAGCTTTGCATCGTTCTGGCAATCTGAATCATTTTTCATCTCAGTGGATCATTTCTTTAAATCTGTACTTTTATATTAATATTTACATTTTGGTAGCACAAGATTTTACACGATTACATCGCTCCGTGTAAGTCGTTCTTCTCATCGGGTTCTCTCACCTCTAACTTCCTCTTTTCAGAGCCCTGTGTGATCTCAGCTACAGCAGCAGAGTGGAGCTGCTGAGCAGCCTGCTGGACTGTCCTCCACTGCTCCTCTGTGTCCCTGACTGTCTGCTGAACTTGGGCTTTCCTGCCCTCATCTGCGTCCTGATGGTTACAGAGACTCTGGCCCCGCCTCCTCAGGTTGTTCACCTGACAGTCACCTTCAGGTTTGGAGCTCAAGATGGTCTGGAAACAAAACGCACAATATTCATTAACGCAACAGCTGATTTATTCCAACTTTACACGATGAAAACAAGCAATTCAGGGGAGAGAGTGAAGTGCTATATTAGGTTTATCACAAAACAACAACTCAATGGATAAAAATGTAACTGAAGCTTAGCTAGTTTTACATTTATACCCTACAAAATTTAACATTTGTCATAAGGGTGGTGGAAAGGTCACACTGTTACCAAAATAAAACGTTTTTTGCTCTTTACAGCGGCCGTTATCTCAGACTCAGCTTGCCAAGCTCAGCTCCACATCGTCAGAAATGGATTTAAGATGTACCTTATCATGCTAATATTAGCATTTATATTAAATGTAGCATTTAATATTTCATGGTTTTCTGACAAATAGACACACAACATTCATTTAAAGACACTATGGATCCCCAATATTTCTACAACTCCCAGCATGAGTAGGGCTGGGCGATACGGTCGAAGATTTTACCACGATGAAAACATTTCATATCATTCGTTATCGATAATTATCACAATATATGTCAAATCATTATTTCTTTCAAGTTTAAAGGCAGATTTTTGCTCCTGAGTGAAAATTGAAGAAACCAGATGGATGCAGTTAAACTTTTCTTTATGGCCAGAATGTGAAAAACACTTGATGCCAAACAGTGGATCACTTAACAAATCTGAGGTAGAATATAACTATTATGATAAAAAAAAATATGATTAGCAAATCATTTTCAGTCCCTTTTCCTCAATAAAATAAATATTTTTATAGAAAAATTAAAGGCTAATTTGTCCATGATTCAAATTAATTAAACCAAATATTTATTGATGATATTGAGGAAAATTAAATTGCGAAAATTATCATTATTGTTTTATTGCCCAGCCCTAAGCATGAGTATGTCTTACACTGACACTGTGTCCATATCTTATTCAAGCAAACTCATCAAAATTTAGAAAACACGTTCGTTCAAACAGACCTGAGCTGTGTGGCTTCTCTCTTCAGGTGGTGTGTGACTGCCCACAGACTGCAGCTTCTGTTGTCTGTCTCTGATCCAGGACTGAGCGTCTTTGCTCTGAGTCTCAAAGTCGTCCAAAAGACCTCGGAGCTCTGCCTGTCTGGCGGCCTGCAGGACTGTTCTCCACTGCTGCTCTGTGTCTTGCACCAACCGCTTAACCTCTGGTTTCCTGCTCTCCTCCAGATGCTTGCACAGACCTTCACCTCGTCTCTTCAGGTCGAGCACCTTCGACTCACCCTCAGGTTTGGAGGTCAAAACAGCCTGAAGGTGAAGACACAGAAATGGTGATGTGGGAGTTTAGAGGTCAGAAGCTGCCCTAGATTTCACTCCAACTGTAATTTGTCACTGGTCAACACTACTGGATAGGTAAAGAAAAACTGATGTGAACTCACCTGTGCGACCTGTAACCTTTCTTCAAACTGCATGTGACTACCGTGGGACAACAGCTTCTGCTTCTGTTCTCTGATCCAGGATTGGATGTTTTCACTTTGGGTTTTAAAATCATTAAGGTCCCTTTCAGTGGTCGCATCAGTCTGTGCCTTGTTGAGAGCCTCCTCAGCAGCCTGCAGGATTTTCCTCCACCGCTCCTCCGTGCGTCTGACTGCGTCCTGAACCTCTCGTCTCCTGCTCTCGTCCAAGCCCGGGTTGTCACACAAACTCTGGCCTCGTTGCTTCAGATCCTGGAGCTTTGACTCTCCATCAGGCTTGGAGCTCAGAGTACCCTGAAGAGAAGAAATATCCCCAATGAGACTTTGTTGGCTTTATCCTCAAGAAACACACCGTTACAAGATCTTCCACAAATTACAACCCACCACAAGCTATTTCAAACTCACTTGAGCAATCTGAAGCTTTTCTTCAACTTGCATGCAACCACCAAGTGAGTGCAGGTTCTGCTCCTGGTCTCTAATCCAGGACTGAACATTTTCATTCTGGGATTTGAAAGCGTCCAGGTCCTTGTCTAACAGGGCTTTTGCTTCTGCCTTGCTGACAGCCTCCTCAGCTGTCTGCAGAGCCGTCCTCCACTGCGCCTCTGTTTCTCTGACCAACTGCTGAACCTCTTGTTTCCTGCCCTCCTCCAGGTCCTCCTGCTCGCACAGACTTTCACTCTGTCGCCTCAGGTTATTCACTTTAGAGTCTCCTTCAGGTTTGGAGCTCAGGATGACCTGGAGACAAAACGGGAAAAATGCTGAAAACTTTTGGAAAAGGAACATACATGTTAGTGACGTTAGCAGTGGAGCTATAGGAAGTACGCATTGCAGACACTCTGTTGTCCAAACAAAACACTAATGACATCATTTCCTTCAGGCTCAATTGTACTTTGATATTAAGGTACCATATTCACCATCTGGTTAATGCAAATTAGCTTATAAAATAGTTCCATACTAATAGTATAATTCCATACGTAATAGATCAGTTTTAGAAGAAGTGCAAACTTTGTCGATCTGACTGTGTTTCAAACTCCTTTCACTGACCTGTGCTTTGTGCTTCACGTCCTCTGTCTGGGTCGCTCTGCCAGAGGACGTGAGGGGTTGCAGACGGTCAGTAATCCAGATCCTGGTGCTCTTAGCCCGAGTGGTAAACTTTTCAAATTCTCCCTCCAGGGCCCCCTGAGCGTCTGCCTGCCTCTGCAGCCTGGCTTCCAGGTTCCGGTGGCGTTGGATCAAGTTGTCACCGTCCTTCAAGAGGCTTTCAGATCTGACGCCTTGTCTGCGCACTGATGCTAACAGCTCACTGAGGGTCTCAGCTTTACCACTGTCACATGGAAGGCAAGGTACATTTATTTGTGGAGCACCTTTCAACCGCAACAGGCAAATCAAAGTGCTTTATAGAAGCCATAAAGACATTAAGACAAGACATAAAGGAAACACAAGGCAAAACAAAAAGACAATGGAAGTGAGACAGGAGGTCCACTCAGCCATGATGTGAATATGTATCGTTCTGTGGTTTAACAGTTTTAGGCTTCAATCACTTGTTTTTGGCAGCTCAGCTTATTTTTAATATAAAGCCTTACATCACCAATATCAGTTTAAGTTATCAATACATGTGTTACATTTGTAAAAACCAACCTTTACAATGGTGAGCTCATTTTATGGTCCAACTTTGGCTTATCACAGATTTAACAGTATTGGCGTGTTTGGAAGTCGAACTGTTTTATAGGCTGCCTCATTACTGCTACATTACATACTTTTATTTATAGAGTTATCTATTGAACATTTACTGTAAGATGCCCTCCCACAGGAGAAAGCTTTGTACTTTGTACCACTTTAATTCTACTATTACTACTATAATGATAAAGTTTTTCACTCTCAAATATCAATATTAGTGTCAAAATATCAAAAATACAGTAATCAGTTACAGTCCTACTAAATGTAATACTGTACAGCATAGTAGTATGTAATCAATGTACTGTGTCAACAGGAACGTTCTTCCCAAGTACATTAAGAAAAAAATGTTTTAACACCTTCATTGTTGTTGTATGTGTGATATGCTCTCTGTTGCACATTGACACCTTTGCCTCCTCAGGACAATACAATAGCATGAATATTGAAGATCACCTCTCATCCTGAAGGTCTTTGAGCAGAAGTTTGACTTTGTCCGTCTCTACGGACTGTTTTTCTTTGGTGTGCAGCCAGTCCCTGAAGCTATCGTGTTGCTTCTGCAGACTAGAGAACAAAAGACAAAAGCCTTGTTTTCGTAGTGTTTACAATCACACTTACTTTTTCACTGCAGTTTGAGACAGTACTGATCAAAAAGGACAGATTTTACATTTGTGATTTTAACATCTTGGCTGTTACAGTAGAACAGTGGTTCTTAACCTGGGGGTCGGGAGAATGCTATAGTCACAAAAATAGAAAAAAAAATAACTTAAAACTAACTAGACAGACTAGTTGTGAATGGAATCACTTTGGGTGGACACTGTAAATATTTTGCACTGTTTAATCCAGCAGGTGGCGCTGATGGCATCCACTATAAAAGGACAAAGAAGACTCAGGCCCGATCAGACGATTTGAAAAGAGCAAAGCACTGCAGTTTTTTAATGCTGCTAGGCAACCACTGAATCAGCTGTCCTGTACTGATAGGGAGCCACAGAAGCAATTACCTGTTCAAGTCACTGAGGAGGGACTCCATTTGCTTCTGCCTGTTGTGGCAGTGGGTTCTGAACGTGTCCACCTCCTCCTGCTGTTCTTTCAGCCAATCGGTGAACTCGGTGAGCTGCTGAGATGGAACCTGCTGGCTGCCTCTCTCCAGATGATCTTTCAGCTGGTCCAGCCGTCTCTCTGCATCTTTGGATTTTAAGAAACCCTGAAGGACATGAGAGAAACTGTAAGGACCCATCCGTCATCCAACAATCTACAGCATCAATCCACCCATCAACGTTTTCATCCACTTACAGTGAGTCTTTGCAGAGATGTTTCCGCATCTGTTCTGCTCTCAGGGTTCTCAAAGCACTCATTGACAGACACCTGCAAGTCCAGAAACCATCCCTCAAACGCCTGCCTTTCCTCTGCAGAAAGATAAAAACATAACCCTCAAATATGGTAACAAAACATGATTCATAAACAGAATATCAAAAAAAGCACCACAAGTACACCTGTGGCAAAGTGAATGAAAATATCCAGAATATTCATCTATGTATCCTGTACATGGAATCTTTCGGCCCTCTTAGTAACCACTCCACTTTATTCCTGAATAAAAGGATGAATGAAAACACATCCACTGTCACTTTCCACTCCACCATCCACTGAAACGAGAGAAACAAACACTAACCTTTGATAACCTTGAGCAGGCCTTTGTCTCTCTCCTCTCTCTTCAGGTGGATCATGTCCTTGGTTCGGGAGATGGCCTCCTTCAGCCGGCTGCAGTCTACAGACAGCGCCTCCAGCACCTGAGGACTGGCCAGACTGGAAACCAACCCCACCTCCTTCAACACAGCCTCAGCCTGCTCCTCCTGAGCCTCCAAGTCATCACACAGCTCCTGGTGAGGCCACGAGTTAAAACAGGGAAAAAGATCAGTTATTGTAGTAACAGCAGCTTCAAAGGAAAGGGGCCAGGGGCCAAGGGCCCAGCATTAAACCACAGTGAGTTACAACATGTAGCAGCTGTGTACCTGTATCCTGGCTTCGACCTGTGGTTGAGAGGCATCAACCTTACTGAGAGAACACTGGATGGTCTCTACAGCTGACTGGCACTCCTCTATCTTCTCAGCTAAGTGTGCCTTCACAGCTATCAGTTCCTCAAAGACGTCGGTGCAGTCAGTAAACAGCTCCTTCACCTGCTGCATTCTCTTCCTCAGCTGGGTCTCCATCACCTTGAAACGTTGTAAAAAGGACACAGACATTGTAACTGAAACAAGTTTGTAAAAAATAATATGAGAAGGGATCAGATTAACGAATGTTTCCACTCACTTGCAGCTCCAGTGGTGCATCTTGACTCTGCAGCATCTCTTGGATCTCTACACACTTCTTGTGGAAATGCTCAATGTTCTCCTCGTTGGCATGGATCTCATCCTACAATCCAATGAAAAGTTTAGTACAACTCTATTTATCTTTATCTTATTATCTTCTACATGTATATGAAACATATGGAAGAAATCTAAACGGGTCACAAATATTGAAGGTGGCTTTAAAATAATTTCCTTCCAAATCATTTAGGAATTCATTTATTGACAGGTTGCTCAGGAATCTTACCCTCATATCAAGAACTTGTTGCTCGCTGTGGAAGGGATGGCTCTCTGCAAAAAGGGCCAGTTTGGCTCCTGCCCAGCCATCCACTTCCCCCCCGAGCATCAGCTGCTTCTCCCACAACTCCAGCCCCACCCGAAGGTTATCCATGTAGGCATCTGTCTTCTCCGTCACCTACAAGCGGAACAAAAAACAATAATCCAAACTAGAATGTAGTACTTTTTTAACATTTCTAGCTTGTGAAAGTTTAAGATTTAACTAAAATTCCTCACAGACAAAGCTGGTGTGGAGGCTCAGTGGGTGGAGCCAAGCCATGGGATTTTTTTAATACTATATTTTCATTGCTGCAGAATCCGTATTTAATCCTTCTCCTTCCTTGGACCGACTAAACTTACAGGTTTAGTAGAATATGTATACAAACACATTGTTTTATAAATATGATATGTACACTATCTTTATGTTCCTATCTAATTTTAGAGAATGCACGCGTAGATGCTTACATCCAGCCAGTTGTCCATAAGTGTGTCAGCCTCTGCTTCGAAGGGAGTCTCACTGCAGTCTGGGAATTTCTTCAGCTGGGACTGCAGCTGTCTGCAAACTCCCTTCATCTCTTCCATGTGCTCCCCAAGACCACCCAGCTCCTCCTTAATGTCACGGACCTGAACAGACACACACATATGCATACAGCACATACATGTACCTGAACACACAAGGTGACTGATCTTATTTTTGCTTCTTATTCATTTTCTTAAGCTGTTTTATGAAGCACTGTGTGTGTCCATCTTCATATACAGAGCTGATAATAGCATATGGATTTTGTATTCAAGACAGAATCATTTGAAAAAGGAATGTACATTTCATTTTGTGGACCAACCTTGGTCATGCTCCTCTGCAGGTTGTCCTTGCCCATGTAGGAAGCCTGATCACCGATGGTCTGCTCTGCTCTCTGCATGGTGTTGCTCAGGTGACTGCGGCAGCTCTGGAACTTCTTCAGAAGCTCCAGCAGGACGCTGAACTGCTTCTTCCTACCAGGGAAAGGGATTTTAAAAATGTCTTGCCTTCCGTTTACCATACGTACACTGCTTTTTGGCCACCAGTAGCTAAGAGCAGCTGTCTACATTCACCTTAGCGTCTAAGCAGGATTGTAAGAATAGCTTAGACATTCATATCCAGTTGAAGCTACAGTGACTAGTCGATTGAGGTGAGTGTGACATTAACCAACACTAACTGTAAATCTGTTCAGGTGTAAAGTTACAGCTTTGTTGTAAATGCAGCTCAGTTTCAGCTCACATACATTACTGGGGGGGTCAGCAGGCAATTTATTTGTTTGTATCTACCTGTCAGAAAAAGCTTTCTGAGTCTCCGTCCACTGAGTCTCCAGCTCCTGAAAGAGGTTTTCTCCTCCTCCCTGTTTCTCTTGAAGTTCACGGAGGCCCTGGAGCTCTGTGTGCTGGGCCTGCAGCGGACCCTCCAAATCTGACAGGGCTCGAAGCCTGGAAAGCACATGTTTATTATTAAGACATTATTTTACAGATTTCATGCTGCAAGTATCTGGTGTATATAGACCCCAACCCTAAGAATCAATTAAGTAAATGCATACTAGAAAATTACTACTACAATTACTCAACCCCATAAGTATTGTTGCATCATCATAAAGACACACAAACTGCACCTTTGTTGTATAGCTGGCATGGTGGGCTCCTTCAGGCCTTGCGTTTCAATCGTCTCCTGCAGCTTCCTCAGTTCCCCAAGTTGTGTCCTCTTCCTCAGACCCAGGGATTTGCTCTGTGTCTCCTTCTGGATGCCCTTTTGCTGGCTGGCCAGCCCACTGTCGGCCTCCTCCAGCCTTCTCAGCAGAGCGGACACCATGTCCAGACAGGAGGCTGGGACACCATCCCTAGTGACTGTCAGTCTGGCCCCCCTGCAGGAGCACGTCCAGCTGAGGCGCCTTTTCTTTCAGACTGTCAATGCTCTGCCTGATCAGAGCCAGCTTGGCGCGACAGTCCTGCAGTACCTGAGCATCGCTGCAGGGGGCGCCTTGCACTCCAGAGATGTCTTCATCCACGGTGCGCAATGACATGAGGAAGCGGTCGAGAGCACGTGCGGCCGCTTCACTCTTCCGTACCTGCTGTCGAAGCTGGTCCAGGCTGGTTCTGTGAGTCTCGACTTCACGGGACAGAGGGAAACAGTCTCTGGGGTCCAGATCGCTGGATTCAGGGTCCAGACGGGACACCTGGTCCAATTCGCTCTGGATGTTGTCATCCAGTTCCTAAGGCAAAAGGAGACAAATGCAGTCTTTGTTTTACACAGATAACTCTGGTTTGTTCCAGAAATTTTTCTTTTCCACTGGTCACCGTACATTCACAGATTCCTACAGCTTTGGGAAAAGCCGCCAAACTTTTGCTCAAGTTAAAACATTTTCAGCTCACAGGAATGTGTGTGAGTTGTGTTCAGTTTTAACACACCTTTGATTATCCATCTGCTAATCAGAATGGCTCACTATTCATCAATGCAGAGATAACTTTGTGTGACAAGTAAAATTAAACACAAAAGTATTCACGGCTGACAGAAGACCTTAATATCTTTCAGGATGTTGGTGTTGGTCAGTGTGAACGCAGTGATGTCTTTGGGCTGTCTCAGGTAGCGGTCCAGACGGTCGGTGAAGTCCACCATATGGTTCTCGGTGGAGTCGATCTGTCTGAGGGCGGCGCCCAGCGAGCTGCCTCTCCTCTGAAGACTGGACTGTTGGCTGCGCCACTGCTCCTGCAGCTCCACCTTCTCCTGCTCCAGACCGGGGTTCCCGCTCAACTGGGAGCACTGGTTTGCGTACTCAGACCACAGAGACTCTGTCTCCTGTCTCAAGAACTGGGAAAGGAGTTCAACTCAAGATTACAGCCACATCTTGGGGATTGATGCAAGTATTAAATATAAAGCAAAACCTAAGTCTAGATTTTAAAACACGTTTCATCTGATAAACTTATATTGTACCTGTATTTCCTGGAGCCGTGTATGCAGGCCTTTAAGAGAGACGGAGTCAGAGGGGACATCTTTGATGCTCTGTTCATTTTTAGCTAGTTGAGCTTGCAGAATCCTCTTACAATTCTCATATCTAAACATTTAAAAATGTAAAACAAAGACAACAAGTGAAACAGTGAACAGAATGACCTCTACATAGTTTGATCAATCCACTGTATGCTGCTTATCAAAGCCTAAACAGTGCTAAATTCAGTCTACCTTTCTAAAGCCTCCTTTTTGGTAACTTCTTCCTCTACAGACACCTGCTTTTCTACCTCCCTCCTGTCCAAACTGACTGACTTCATTGTCACTTGAAACACCTGGAAAAGAGTAAAAGCATCCTCTGTTATTGTTGTTCTCTGTTATTTCAAACCTCAAGTCTGTAGAAGACAGTTTATGACATGGCACAAATGCAGAACGTGGAAATGTGAAACAGTTGTGACTGCAAGCATGGTCTGCAAACTTTGAATTAAATCAAGAGCACACGCTCAGTGGAAGTGAGTCATACCTCAGCTGGAACCTGAGGTTTGTCACTTGGTCTTGGCTCTTTTTGTGTGGTCAGATCCTCACTGAAGGCAACAGGAATCCTGTGATACAAAAATGAGGATAACAATTTCTGTGTGTTTCCCTTTACCATTGTCTTTTTGTCCATACTGTAATTTCATTAGGTTGGTCTATTCAGAACACATGACATCTGCTGTCTGTCTGTCCGGGGAGAGAGATCCTTCCTCTGTTGCTCTTCATGAGCTTTCTACCAATTTTCTCCCCATTAAAATAAGTTTTTTTTGGGGGTCCACAGAGGGTGTTGTATGCTGTACAGACATTAAGTCCCCTCAGGAAACTTTGTGACATGACTTAACATGATCTTAACTGCTGCATAAGACAGCATCTGTCTATAAACAGCCACAGGTGAAACTGGAATTTTTGGCTCGTTAAGGCCTTTATGACCCATAAATTATCTAAAATATAAACGACATTACTAAATTCCTTTATTTGAAAAGATGTCAGTGTAGAGAAAAAATGATCCACCTTTACCCCCAAACATTAAATTTAACAGTTTACTCTAACTCCACATTCAGACTTTATATTAACAAAATAAAACACATTTCCAATGGAGTGAGATATTGTAATTCACTAACAAAGGCAGGTAAATTTAGATTCAGAGAAGATTTATGTTTTCAGAGTGTTTAAAGACTCTATTTCACACTTAATATCTCACCTAGAATCAGGGAGTGGTGCATCTTGGTCTCCACTGAACTGGCGCTGGATGGCAGCCAGCCTGTTCTCACACTCCCTCAGCTGAGTCTGGGCGAGGCGGTGTGCGTCCTCGGGGCTCAGGGTGTCACACAGCGCCCTCAAGGCCTCAAGGTGCTGCCCTGCCTGGGCAAAGCTGCCGTCAGCTGAGATACAAGCCTGGTGGAGCGTTGACAGAGCCAAAACAATAAGTAAACGGACACATGATGATTAATCCTACCAATTAAAACTTACTTAAACTTAGAAACAAAACAACAACAAAGACACTGAACTAAAGCAACATGATTCAGTGTCTTTGTTGTTTCTTATACTTTTAAAAAATTGTCCATACTTGCAGTACAGTGTTGTTTGTCCTGCTTAACGGCATTTAATCTCATTTATGTCTTAAATTTGGTTTTGATAGGCTTCTGCCACACAAGTCAACCCCACAGACGACAGCAGCCCACAAATATGGTGCACACACAAAAGAATGCTGTTTCATCTTCAACTGAAAATTTGATTTCTGGTTAATATTATATATTTGTTGTTTGTGTGTATGTTTGCTGCATTTGTCTTCTCCGTTCCAGCAAGTTACAGTAAAATATAGATACTAAATAGAGTTACTTGGTACTATAAACACACCCAAACAAAAACAGCACTCTCTTAAAGAGAAACCAGAATAGAGTATTGCAATTACCAAGTCCCACAGAAAGTCTCTTTTCAGGCATACAAAGAAGAATGAGAAAAAAAGGTTAGATAAGTGGAGCAGATTAACTGGCTGCATACCCATCCAATAAAGCACACCCACCAAGAGTTCAGCTCTAGATTTAACTACCTGAACTTGGTTTTCTAATCGGGCGCTTAAGTGCATCTCACACTGCAGGGCAGCTGTGTTAAAGTCTTTCCTTGTTACTTCAAAACGTAATTGCTGCACATAGCCTGAGATCTCAGCTCTCACAGCCTGGGAGGGCAAATAAAATTAATTTAAAAAAAAAACATTTGACATGTTAGATAAAATTCTCCAAAAGGTTTGTTATATCAAAGCTTTACATGCATGCACATGAATAATTTTCACATGACATTCACATGAAGAGTATGTTTATACATAACATGCACAGGCAATTATCTGACACATTTGAACCTCACAGAACACGATGATGCTTTTTAGGACTAACACATGTGAAAAATCCCCAATTAACAGAAATTCAGATGCTACAGATTAACATCCAAGTGAGTTTGTGTCCTACCTCCCACTGTGTCCTGACAGACTGTGTGTAGAACTCCATGTCTCTGAGCTGTGAGGGGGTACAAAAGGCTTCCATGCCCTTGGCTGCTCTCAAGAACTCCTCCAGCAACTCTGGGTCCAGTGTCCTAAGAGTCTCCTGGGGGGAAAGGTTCATATATTTATAGAATTGTAGACTGGCTCTTTGAAAATGTTTTTTATTTGAGTTAGAAATTTTAGTAAAAACTGTAATAGGGAAAAGGACAAGTATTGTTTTATTTAGGTAGATTTTATCTCGCCATGCAAGGTTATTGCAGCACCCAGTTTTAATCTGTTTTTATATTTCACCTACTATGTGTCTTCTTCCCAAGAAAGACCAAACGACAATTAAATGTAGTTTTAACAACTGGGTATACTGGGAATACTAGTTAATGTTACTCATTGAGTATGATATTACAAAATAGAAGTGACTGCATTACCTCTTTCACCAATGCCTGCTCGGCTGATATCCGTTTGTCCTTAAAAACGCTAATGGTTTCCAGGATGTGCTCTTGCAGACAGTGCTTGGCCTCCTCAAAGCCATTTCTGGCCAAAGCCTGCGCTTTGGCGTAAGCCTCTGTGTAGGCCTGGGGAGGCACCTGGGCCAGGGCTGGAGGTTCAATGCACAGGTCTGGGGACTCTGGCGGAGATTGAGGCAGCACATTGACCTGGGAGAGGACAATGGTTTGGGGCTGTTGAGGTTTGGGTTGCGGAGGAGACTGAGTTTGAGGTTTTGACTGTAGAGGTGGTTGGGCCTGACGGCTGGCCTGTGGGGCTGAATGAGCCGTGGACTGTGGTGCAGTTTGAGCCTTGGGTAGGGGTGGTGACTGAGTCTGAAGTTTGGGCTGTGGTGGAATTTGTGCCTGAGGTTTAGGTTGTGGCACTGATTGAGCCTTGGTTTGGGTTGGTGGCTGACCATGGGGTTGAGTTGGTGACTGAGCTGCAGGTAGTGATGCTATTTGGGTCTGCAATTTCAGTTGTGGTGGTGATTCAGCCTTCATTTGTGACTGAGCCATGGGTTGTGGTGGTAAGTGGGGCTCAGGTGTGGGTTTTGGCAGCGATTCAGCTTTCGGTTGGGTTGGTGACTGAATCTTAGGTTGAGATGGCACATGGAACTCTGGTTGCACTGCTAATGGGGCTAGAGATTTGGGCTGTGGAGATGATTCCCCTTTTGGTTGAGTTAGTGACTGTGTCTTCGGTTGTGTTTGGAGCTGGGGCTGATGTTTGGGTTGTGGAGGTGGCTGCTGGAACTGAAGATTGAGCTGAGGCTGCTGAGTCTGAGCCTGGGGCTTTACTGGTGCCAATAGCTGTGTCTGGATGTGTGTTTGGGAGTGAGCCTGCAGCGGGGGCTGTGAATGACGCTGAGGATGGGCTTGTTGTGGTGGCTGTGATTGGGGAGGTTTTTGGACTGGCATCTGAAGCTGAGGATGAGGTTGATTTTGCTGCTGATACTGAACTTGTGAATATTGCTGAGACTGAGGCTGGGGATAAGGCTGCTGCTGAAGCTGAGGTGGTGCCTGAATCCAAGTTTGTTGCTGAACATGGCTTTGTTGTGTCTGGATATGAAACGGATCATAATCTCTCATCTGAGGTTGTTGTTGCATGGAACTCATTTGGGGTTGTGCTTGTGTCTGCATCTGAGGCTGAGTATACAACGGCCCCGTGTGAGAATACACATTAGGCCCCATCTGAGGCCCTAGCTGGGGCCCAGACTGGGGCCACTGTGGTAGTGTCTGAACTGTTGGACAAGCCTGAGATTGTGGAGCTTGAACTATTTGCTGAGGGTATGGCTGGGGAATTGGATGTCTCGGCTGGGCAATTGCTTGGTTTTGTGGCTCTTGTTTGGGTGTCCACTGCTGGGTTGGAGATTGACCCTGTTGGTAACCTTGGGGGTAACGTGGAGGATGGGCTGTAGCCTGTGGATGATGGACAGGCAATTGGGAAGAGGCTCTTACTTGAGTCCAAACCTGTGTTTGGCCTTGGGAAATATGGCCTGGGTGCTGTACTCCTGGCTGAGCGTGTGTTGGATACTGAGTCATAGGCTGAGAATGACCCTGAGTCGGAGGCTGGACGGGACTTGGCCGAGCCATTGGTTGTGTATGATTTTGAGCCTGGATCATGGACATAGCATGGGTTTGAGGGTGGGTCATGGACTGAGGATGGATTTGAGACTGGGGCATTGGCTGAGGATGGATTTGAGACTGGGGCATTGGCTGAGGATGGATTTGAGACTGGGGCATTGGCTGAGGATGGATTTGAGACTGGGCCGTTGGCTGAGGATGGATTTGAGACTGGGACATTGGCTGAGGATGGATTTGAGATTGGGCCGTTGACTGAGCATGGGCTTGAGACTGGGGGATTGACCGAGTATTGATTTGAGACTCGACCATTGACTGAGCATGTATCTGAGGCTGGGTCTTTGGTTGGGGATGTATTTGAGGCTGGGGAATTGACTGAGCATTGATTTGAATCTGGGCATTTGTTGGTGGCTTAGGGGAAGGGGGCCTGACAGGCGCCCATGACTGTGGATGACTACGAAGCTGAATGTGGGATGGCACAGGAGGCTGAATTTGACCCTGCAGTGGAGCCTGCATGGGGGAAGAAGGTCTGACTTGAGCCCAAGTCTGTACTTGAGCTACAGCTGGGCCATGGGTCAGACCCTGTGGCTGCACAGACGGCTGAGTTCTAGCTGGGGCAGTTGTTTGGGGCTGAGTCTGAACTTGGGGCTGGAGCTGTAGTCGTGTCTGTGGCTCGGTCAAGGCCTTCATGGGGCCATGGGGCTGTGGAAGAACTTGTGTATGTGACTGACCTTGGCTCACTCTGGTTTGGGTCTTCAGTGGTTGCTGGTTGTCTGTGGTAGTGCAGGACACACTTGTAGACTGCTCCTGCACTTGGACCACTGCCTTAGATTTAGACTGAACCAGAGTTTGGGGATGTGACTGCTTTTGGGTCTTCATTTGTGGGTGAGGCTGACTTATAGTTACAGTCTGGGATTTAGCCGTGGTGTCTGAATCTGGTTGTGTCTGTCTTACAGTAGGCTGTGGTTGTCTTTGTTGTTCCTGTTTTTGCTGCAGCAATTCTTCCTGTTGCTTTTTCTGTTTTCGCAGTTGCTGTTGTTGTTGCTGTTGCTGCAGTTCTTGCTGCTGCTGCACTAGATTCTGGGATGGCTGTGTTTGTTTTTGTTGCTCTTTTTGCTGTTTGGTAACCTTTGACTGTGACTCAGACTGCAGCCTGGCAGTTTGCTGAGGAACAACCTGAACTGATCCAACTGTCTCTCTGTCTGACTGTGCCTGTGTCTGTCTAGTCTGAACTGGTTCCTGAGTGGATTCTTGCTCTGGATCTGGAGCTGGACTTTTGGGCTCTTCTGAGGCTGGCTTCTGAAGCCAGGGCCGGCTCTTCATGGCCTGAGCCTTTCTGCTTTGAAGCTCCTGGTAGCTTAGAGATGGTTTCTTTACATTTGGTTGTTGAGATGAAGCCTGCTTGTGAGGCTCTGGTGTCTGTCTGACTTGTGTCTCAAACTGTCCATGAGTTACCACGTGCTGCTGAACGTGATATTGATGCATTTTTTCTATCTGCTGCTGCTGCTCCACCTGTTGTTGTTCCTGCTTCTGCTGCCGTTGTGTTGGCATCAACTCTTGTGGCTTCTGCTTGTGTTCTTGCTGTTGTAGCTCTTTTTCCATCTCTCTGTTAAGTTCTTCCTGGTGCGATGTTAATTTTTGTTCCTGAGTCTGCTGTTGTTTTTGCGAAGCAGCCTCTGGACAGGCCTGAGCATGGCCTTCTGGTGGCGACTTCGTCCTGGTCTGCATCACAGCTTGTGCGTAGGTATATGGCATTGGAGGAGAAGTCATCTTTACTTCTCTGTGTTCTTGCACCACTATCTTTGGCACAAAGGTTTCACGACACTGCTGAGAAACCAACTTTGCCTCGGGCTGCTGAGTTGGCCGCCTGGTGTCAGACTGTCTCAGATGTTGAGGCTTTTCTTTAGCCTGGATAAAGACTTTTGATGGAGGAGATCCTTCAGGTGGGCTTCTGCTTCTGTCTCTTCTGGCTCCCAGGCTGCTCAGCATACCTACAGCTTCCTGGAATTGAATCACACACACTGATGTTATTTATGTTATTTATTATCTGCTTGTTTCCTACTATACTGTACAAGATAGATCATTGCTTGCACAGTCAATTTCTAAAAAAGACAACAGACCTGTGACTGAGCGACAGCGGCTCGCACTCGGTTCTGCATGGCAGAGGCGTGGAGGTACTGGATGGGAGAGTTCTTCTGACTCGTCATCACCATCACCTGGAGGTCCTGCTCCTCTGTGACCACCTGACCCTCCAGCTGTAGACCACGGGAAATCAGAGCCTGAGGGAATAAATGGCGTTGATCAACCATTAGAATTTCCTCAATTACACATAAAGGATTCTTTCCGAAAGGACAATAAGCTAGTCATTGGAACTTTAACTGTATCAGAGTAACCGGAATTTGATCAACAGTCACAGTAGAAGAATCTTTCCATTCTGTGGATCGCCTTACCCTAGCTTGTGGGTCCTGGCCCCGTTGTTGTTGTCGCTCTGTGGCCCTCAGCAGCTGGTAGAGTTCCCTGGCCTCAGTCTCCCAGTGCAGGAGTTCAGCCAGGCGACTGTCCAGACCTGACACACTGTGCTGCAACTCTGCGCATACCTGTTCTGCCTCAAGCAAGGTCTGCATCACCTGGTGACATTAAGGGAACGGCTTAACTTACAGTACACACTGTACAATCACAAATGGTAGCTGACTGTGGCTATTTAGTAACACGACGTGATAAATCGAGGGTCACGTCTCGAATGCTTATCAACACAGCTGTATGAAGGATGTATAAGAAGGAAAAATCATTCATACTTCAGGTATAGCAAGCTTCACTTTCTGTAACTGATCCGCTGGGCATTCTTGGGAGGGAGCCAAAGCCTCAAGGTCAGCTTCCTTTATTTTCCTCATTATGAACTGAAGGGAAGAAAGGAAACAGTCAATTTTAGAGCGACTTTTCTAGTCCGTAAAAGGTTTAACAGGTCAATGACTGCAATTCTGATCACACTGCTGTTTCACACATAATCACTGGAGTCTGTAGCTCTAGTCTGATTGTTGAATAACAGATCTGCTGGACTATCTGTTTGGCATGAGGTTATTACCAACAAAATCTTGGTGTGCATATTGCTTTTAACCAATATTCTTATTATTTTCTTTAGAGCTGAGTGACAGTCAGGTGTTACGACAGATAATAGTTAGCTATGATTCTACCACACTCTCTGAAGGTGTGATTTATCCATCCATTAGTCCTACCTGTATTCTTTTTCTGTAGGTGCGCAAGGGACCTGCCATGGTCTCCAAAGGCTCTTTAAGAATATGAGTGGCTTCTCTGATCAGAGCCTGGACGTCCTGTGGTCTGGCCTGGACATCATCACTGGGCTCGACCATGCTGTCCTGGAAAAGGCACAATTAAAGATGTTAAATAACAGGTAGATTACAAGAAAAATACAATAATCAGACAGACAGTCTGAGCTTGTAAATAGCTGTTTGCTTGATTTTAGACGGTAAGGTTTGAAGCTAACACCACAGCACACCTGCTTATTTAAAGGAATGTATACCAGAATTGTAATGGACACTTGCATCCTCAATACTATAATAATAAACATGATACAATAGTCTGATGGAATCATTTGAAAGACAAGAGTTTATTGAGATATTTCCAAGACTAATCTGAACTGTAAAAACCAATGAAGCAGTGCGATCACACTGTAATTAAAAGCTATAAAAGCCTTGTTTTTATAATTGCCTCCAGACAATAAGTAAAGGTGGAGTACAAACTTAATGCCACTCCTTAATATCACAGTGTGGGAACAGTTTTAACAATGGGACAAAACAAAAAAACAGGGCTGACACCTTAAGTTACCCAAATCCCTGCTGTCACTACTCACTTGACAGCAAATAAACACAGAAGAAACTAGGCCATCTTTTTAGGACAACAAAGCCATTCGCCCAGATAAAGGCACGGCAGAAAGTATATATATATATATAGATTTATATATATACACAAACACACACACATCGAGAGTACACACAGAAATCGCGTGTTTTAGTCATTTATCATGCCAAATTATAAATTCTTCACTTGTTCCAGCTTAGTACCTAAGACGTGAGCAAAACACATGGCACTGATCAAACAGAGTTCCTGTTGCTCACCAACCAGGTTTTCCTTGTTCTGTAACTTACAAATGTGTTTCTCTTGACAAACTCGGCCCACTGCATGTTGAGTTTGCGCAGCTCCTCTGCAAGGCTTCTGCTGGTCTGAGGGTCTGTTGACTCGATCAGGAAGTTACCCACCTCGTTCAGGTGGGCCTGTCGGGAGCCCCACTCAGCTATAGACTCAGACGTCACCTTAAAAAAACAAAACATTACTATAGCAAACGTTTTGTTCACATTTGTGTAGGCATTCTATAATTTTTTGTGACATACTTTAGACATACTGTGACTTTTGAAGACACATATTTTTCCACTAGAGAAATATTACACTGACTGGAGGAAAGAATAATCTCACTGATTGTGTTGAGTCTTAGTGGGTAAAGCAAAGGAACCATAATCAAGTTTGACTAAGTGATGAAAACTAACGCCCCGTTAAAAATACAAGAGAAGCTGACTGGTTTATGAAGCGTGTTTCTCCTGCCACTAACTAAACAATATATTATTTCTAATAATGATGTGAACGATTTAGCCACAAGCGGCATTTCTGGGTTCAAACCTTTTTTGAATTCAACTGAAGCATTTAAAGCCGCAGGCAGCTGTGAGAGTGTTTTGGGCTTCACGAAGCTGAGCAAAGTCACTTCAGCTAGTTTGATTTTGATCTGCTGCATTACAAACCATCCAGAGAGGTTGTCCAGTCTGTGTCAAGTCAAGTATGAACATGGAGAAGCAGTTTTTATGCTCCATATATCTGGATCCAGGAGAAGGAGTTAATGATTACTATCTTACATGCTCTTAAAGTCCTGTTTACTTTTTAAATTGTACTTGAATGTCTTTTTACTTTGCCCTTTGTTGCTTTTGTTTTATGTGAAGCACACTGAATTGCATGTTGCTGAAATGTGCAATACAAATAAACGCCTTGCCTTACACATTCAGTGCCACATGTCTTTACTGAGTTCAATCAGGATTGCTGTGATACAACTTGAGTGATCGCCAATTTCCTGCTAAGCCCCGCCCTTGGTAAAGTCTTTTGATTGATGGCGGCCATACTTTTAGACAGATGTTGCTCATTCACAGTCGAACTGTGTACATTAGTCCTGCAAGACACAATTCAAGTCAATCAGAGTCACGGAGGGGCGTGGCCTTTCCAAATTAGTATATTTTCAAGTTAATTATAGCGTCATCATCTGGCCCATTCAGGTCACGTTTACTGTGAAGCATCTGCACATAATTTACAGTTATTGGGCCAAGTTTCTTGACTGTAGCTCGTTACAGCTCACCTCATTTTAAGTAGCAGCATAAGACAACAAATAATACTCAATTAGGATTCACCCACACAGGAACTCTAATACCTCTGGTCTGCGGCCATGGCTGTGTGCTACAGAGCCCTGCTCCAGCCAAGCCTGCAGGGAGCTGAGGCAGTCGCTGTAGGAGTCCCAGGCAGACAGGACCCTTCCCATGGTGCTCTTGGCCCTGGTCACCTCTTCCAAAACCACAGCGGTGTCCCCCTCCAGCTGCTTCACCTGCTGACTGACTTGGTTGTAATCCGCGGCTGAGGAGCAAAGAGAAAAAGCAGTGAAACACTCCGTCAATCCAAAAATAAATCCACGATGTGGCCTCATCAAGAAGGAAAAGTTTCAATCAAACTACAAACTGCAGAACAGATGTAAAAAACAAATTGAGCCTGTTTGATCTGTTCATTCAAATTTCCATGTAAAAATCGTAGAGAGCGACCTGCTTTGATCAGTCAGATACAGACACGTGTCCCGCGGTCACAGAACACTTACCGAGGGCAGATTTGCTTGAATATTTTTCAGACACCTGCTTCAGCTTATGACGAGCTGCTTCCAACAAGGAAGGTAGCTCCTGTTTGTTTACCAGCTCCTGTGTGTAATAAAATAAGCCATAAAAGTCATAAAATATGCAGCAAATATGTTGGCAGAGGTAACTGCCAACAGCTGAAACAAACATAAGCCATGTTCATGACACAGTAGAAACATTTTTGGACGATAAGGTGAAAAATTGAGATTAATTTATTAGATATTGTTGGCCAGACAGTGGCACCTGAGTGGCCAGTTTATGAAAAGTTCTGCATTTTGCTAATGTTAATGTTAGAAATGTTTAGCTTAACAGCAGCATTGGAATTCAATCACCCAAACATATAATAACATATAACGTGTCCTCCACTCCCAATAAATGAAATAATCTTTATAAGATGCCAAATCTGAACGAGCACTACTCACATGCCATTCTTGCAGCAACACCCTGACAGCCTCTGGGGAAATATAAGGTCTCTTCCAGATCCGGAGCTTGGTCCTGATCTGCCCCAACAGATCCAAAACTGTGTGGCGGTGCTCCCGGTACTCCAGCTTGATCCCATGGTATTTTGCAGACACTCTCACACTGGTGAACCTGGTGAAGATTAAGGGGGTGTGAAAGTGATCAAAATAAAAAATAATAAACCCCAATAACTACAATGATTTTCCCCTTTGAATTCTAAGGAACACTGAGGAAAAGAATTGTGAAATAGTGCAGGCAGGCGATATAAAGGACGTATATGTATCTGTGTTAATGTTACTGAAAATCTCAAATTTCCAGGATTCATCGCCAACATTCCTGAATACAAACAAGATAATCCACAAGCTGCACATTTAACACTGTTCTTTATTAGCATATAACAGAACGACATCACGAGTGTTGTGTTGTAACTGTTTCAGATGGGGTTTTTTTTTGACCTTGGCTATATCTAGGTCCAGGTCCAGGTCATGACATGTACTACTAGCACATTTGGCTTAATTCAACTACCTGTACATACAGTACAAACAAATTCACACATGAACACACAGTCCACTGGGAAAACATCCTCACCTCCTCTTTAGTTCATCCATCTTGTCAATAGGAACCATCATGTTTCCATACTCATCCAAGTTCTGGAAGGACTGGAAGGTCTTCAAATGCTGCGGCATCTCCTCCAGGCAAACCTGCAGCACATTCACATACAGAATGATCATTTCTGCTCATAAAGGTCTGTCTTTTAAGTTCTTACAAAGGAGGCAAGAGAATCCACATTATCCCAAAAACAACTGCACCGTTCACCTTTCCTGAACAGTTATCAATGAATGAATACACAACAGTGGGGCTGCAGGTGTTATTCATATCTTAAATCTGAAAACTGGACTGAATAAATATTCACTTTAAGCAGCTCCTGTTTCTCCCTGGCTTCGTCTGCGGCTCTGCCGTGGTCCTGCGGGTCGCCTTCCTCCTCGGCCAGGGCCCCTTCCGTTTTCAGCAGCCAGCGAGCCACTGCGTCCAAGGGGGCTGGGAGACTCATGTCTAACTCTATTTTGTATTCACGCAGCTAAGTGAAAAAACAGAGACAATGAAGGCACATTCAACTGGTAAACTCTATGTTAAGTATAGTGTGAATAGAAGAATATAACGTGTATAGTGTTGTCCATAGTTGCACACATACAGTAGTACATGATTAAGACATTGCCAAACCATGATTCAGTATTTTTGGTCGCTTGTTGCCGGTTCATTGTTTCAAGAATAAGAGTGTAAAAAGTTGCACAAGATAACTAAAAACTACCAAAACCAACCAAACGGTTGAAATGCACCAATATCAAACACTGCACAAGGTTTACAGTTTTGTTAAGGTCTGTATGGGACAAGAGATTTGTGCAGAACCTTTTCAGTGAGGGTGTCCCACGCCTCTCTGAGAGCCCGCTGTTCATCGCTTAGTTTCGGGCTTCGTCTCATCGCTGTCAACAAAGGCATGATGGGACGCCGCTGCTCGTTAAAGGATACCAGAAAGGTATGAAATACCTGAGGGTTGGAGAATGTTTCTCTTTAGTGCCAAATCTTAAAATGTCAACTCAAACGGGAGAAAAACAAGACGTCATGACACATTCAAATTTCAAAGATCCACTTTTGACATTGATGACAGAAAACATTCTGCAGGATATTGTTCAGATTTGATGAGAGATAAGACAGGTAAATACGAAACAGGATGAGGCTGCTGTAAACTGAAGCAACAGTTTAATTGTATCACTGGTGTGAGACCGTCTGCAATGTGAATGTACCACAATGTTTCAGCAAAACTTACATGGTATCTCTCTGGGTAGCTCTCGCCCTCTGTGGAGTCCCAGCCCTCCAGCAGCTCGTCATACGCCTGAACCAGCCAGCATGTCACTTCCTGCGCCTTTCGATCAGGTGTCGCCTATAAGTGTGGAACACAAGAAACATTTCTGACTGAAGATTTCCAGGCTAAACTCAACTGTTGATTTGATATTTAGATTAATTTAGATCTCTAGAAATCTTTATATCTGCACACTGAGGTCAAAATGCAGAAGACAGACAGAAGCTAAACATTGTCCGGTTGTCCAGGTCAAAGAAAGAAAATTTAACAAATTCATATCTGACAATGAGACAATACAGATGCAACTTAATCTCTAAACATGGCACAACATATAATTCTGTGTAAAATAACTGCATCTTTGTTCGTTGCAGGACAGGACAAAACACTGTCACAGATCTGTTCGACTCGGTCTACTGCTAAAATACTGTATTTAGCGCTAAGATCATGTAAATATCTTTGTATTTATTACTGAAAATGGTGTTCAGAAAAAAGCTTTCCCACAAGGCACCAACACCAGTCATGAGATATTTTACACACCTGCCAAAATGTGTTGCACTTGAAGCAAACCTGTGCACAGCAGGGTAACGTGCCCGTAACGAGTTTGTTTTAGCAAACGGAGTTGTTTTTTTTAACTCAGCAGAACATGGTAATATGTACAACAACCACTGTCATCCATTTATCCTGTACATGCGGATGCTTAAGGCCACGTTTCAAAGTCTATGTTCATATATAAAGATGTATAAATAATTCAGTTCAGCATTTAGGTTTATTTGTTGTGCATTTTGTGATGTGATTTTTTTTTAAATGTAAAAAGAAATTGTGATTTTTAAAAAACGTTTTCCAGACCGCGCCCTCCACCCAGTCACTGCAGGATAAATCCTAAAATCTAAATTGAACACCTCTTGGGGGGGAAAGTAAGAGCACAGAAAGTAGATTAAATACTCAAATGTCTACAGCAGCCTCTTCCAAACGCGCTGATATCTTGTCAGAAACCCGAGCTGACAGGTGTTTCGGTCGACAGTGACTGATGTGTCATGAGTTCTGCGGCAGGATCTCAGTGGAAGGAGTCGCTGCACCGCAGAGTTCATCTCACGGGAGGCAGAGAAACACACCCTCGCTGTGCCTTTGGATTCCTTCCCTGAGAACAGGGCGAACTAGTTTGATTCTGCATGATGAGACGTGTTTTAAAACCACCACACGATTTGAAAGGTAATCTTGGCTCTTAGCGACCAACTTTTTTTTACTGTGTAGCTGCAGTGCCGTATCAATAAACAACTTTCCTTGCATGTCGGTCTAAAGTTATTTGTGGATGCTACAAGGGTTTGGTGGGGTTGATTTACGCCGAGTGATGAGTTAATGAGGCTGATAATTGCAAACCAGCAAGCCAGGTTTCCAAACACACTGCACAGAGAAAAACATTACTTATTTTAAAACCATAAAGCAGCGATGTGGGGTGGGGTGGGGGGGGCACTGACAGAAATACAGCATTTTCAGATAACATGTGTTAAAAGAGGGATTTGGTTTTCTTTTCCAAGCTACTATATATATTTTTAAACCGTTGTGACGTTGTTCTCGCTGAGAGTAAGACAAAGATTTTAGGTGCTGTTTAAGTAGCACTATAGAATAAAAGTCAGGTTGTATTTTCTTATTATTTATTCATCCATTTTTTACTGTTAATGATATTTCCTGACAATTGTACAATCTGAATTTCCATGGCCACCCAAGGTTGGTGCAAATTACATCTACAAATAAGTGTTATTATCTACAAACACGTGACTTCATGGGGAGATTTACGTAGACAATAATTATGAATTGGGTGTCACCAAATCTATTGCAAGGTACCGTAACTGGAGGCAAAGTAGGTGGATGTAAAGTGAGAAATGAACCCGAGGTGGGCTGCGACTGTCGGGTCTACCTGTCGAAGAGGTGAAGCAGAAATAGCAGGAGTGTAGTGAAGAGGCAGGTTGACAGGAGAAGGACTTTTAGGAAGAGTCAGGTATTGTGTCTGGAAGGAAAAGAGGAATGAAAGAGAGAGCAGTGGAGGAAAAGTGAAAATGCCAAGCAGAAAAAGCTCAATATTTTAGTGAAATAGTTGAATTTGGCAGAGGTAACTGCCAACAACTGAAACAAACAATACTTCTTAACATTAGTCGTCATTACACACAAATTCAGCTTGGGAACAGATGAAATACTAAATATGCAAACTCCAAATGTGATCTGCATGTTGTAATTCATTTCACTTTTAACCTCCAAAAAGTGTAAATATGTCTGTGTCTGCATATGTTCTGTGGTCTCCATTAGGGCTGAGCGATTAATTGAATTTGCGATTTAATCGCGATTTAATAAAACGCAACTTTCTAATCGCAAAGGCGGCGATTACACTCTGGTCACACAACACCCAAGCGGAAAGCAGTCTGACGAAGTTAATGCTTCGTCTGCACGTTACGCTGTAACTTCCCTTCTTGTTGTAAAATGCCCTTTAGCTTAACAGAAGCTCAGCTACATAAACTTTAATGTCACATGGAATGAAAGTAGCAGCCACCACCGCGGGTAACTTGGTGGTGGGTGAATTCGTCGGGCCATCCGCGGCTTTAATGGACGGAAAAATGTACAACAGAAAGAGGCGTGTAGTAAGGCGCATTGTGGCGATCGGCGCCTGCGTCACACACACAGCCACCAGTCAGCTCAGGAAATATCTGTAAATTGGCGTGTTAAACTAAACGCATAAGTCCGAAAGAGGCCCAGTGTGTCCCGAGTTACAGCCTGGTTAAAGCCGGTGCTCCTCACCCGCGTCGCAGGCTGTGGGGGAGGAGGGGGGCTCCGGTGTTGTCGGAGAATTACTAAGCTTGTCTATTAAACACGAGAGGCGTCACTCTGTTCTATTTTAGTTAGCCAACTTTTAAATTGAACCTCAAACTGAGTATTTTTAGTTTACTTACGGGGACACAGAAAGATGGACTCCAGGAGATCTGAACTGAGATCAGGACTCATTAATTGGTGGTTGAACTGTGGATTTTGTATTGAGCGCTTACTGTATAATAACCTGTGGTGAAAAGGTAGGCCTGATAATATTATATCAGTCTATTTAATCAAATCAAATAGACTCAAATTGTCTTTCTCATATTATTATAATTTGATATATCTTATTGCTCATAATAATAATTCTACCTAATTCATCATAACACAGGCCTGAGCCACAAGACAGAACAGTGTAGGTTTAATCTGTCTAATATCATACTATACACTGATTTACTGCTTGTTCGTTTTGAATATTACAGAAGTTAAAGAGCTTAAAAATAATCGCACATTAAATCGAAATCGCAATATTGGTTAAAAAAATCGCAATTAGATTATTTTCCAAAATCGTTCAGCCCTAGTCTCCATGCAAAAAAGTGCATCTGGGGTAAGAAACAGTTATTAAATAGAACACATTAAAAAGCAGCAAATCAGGGTGTGGAGTCAGTTAAGGACAAAACATGTATTGTTCTACTGGACAAAACCCTGCCTTCGCTTTATTTATTTAACTCTTCGATGGCCAGATTTAAAGGATTCCTCCTCAACATGTGCATGATCGTGTACATATGGTGCATGTTTTCATCTTTAGCAACAGTGCAAAATCCTCAGACATACGGACTGGACACAGGTAGAAAAAGAAGCCACTAAGCACTGATTTGGTGAAAAACATCTAGCTACAGTATCTACGTAAAAATCAAAGAAACAAAATTGGGTTGACATATGAAACACATATCTAGGTTGAATGTAACCATTGTTTCAACAGTGACCACATTTCAAAGTGTGGTTTGGACCTGCATCACACTGAAATAAAGTCATTTAAATACTGTTGAAACAACTTTTAATGTAAGCAGGAATCTAAAAATATATTTCAACCATTGCCTGATTTTAATCTTGAAGTCTAGACTTCTTTTGACCTGCAAATCACCAAACCAAATGCTTACCGAGCAGCTCGGATGCATCCTAACTGCACTGGACTGCAGTGGTAAAACAGCTGAAAATGAATCCTAAACTCTGCCTGAGCTGCTTGTCAGAACTCGGAGCTACACTGGCATTAAAACGTTTCTGCAGATGTTGCTGCAGTGAAAAATGTTGCACCTTTATTACTTAATGTTTTTCTAGACAACGATAGACAAATACAGACCTGCATTTCTTCCTCTTGCACTGGCAGGTCTTGGGAGTACTGCAGGAACTGAGCCACGTAGGTCATGATGGACTTCTCATCAGGGTCTCGAACGTCCACATCTGCATCCAGATCACAATCCTCCATGATCAGTCTCCCACTACAAACACCTCTGTCAAAGGTTTAGACTAACACATGAGTAAGCTCTGAAGCAGGTGGAGTTTCGGCTGGAATCTGAGGAATGGAGGTGGAACTTTTCTGTCTTTAAAACACCCAGCTGATAAAAGTCTGCTCATAAACTAACAGGCAGAGCAGAGCCAAACAAATGAGGGTTTTATATAAAAATGAAGTAAACAAGCAGCAAGTGAGTCAGCAGACTGTCAGAACGTCACCGCACTCGCCCTCAGGCTCGCTGGGTAAGCTGCACTCATACTTCACAAAGATTCATGGCACCACATCAAATACTGCGACACGAGTATGTTAGGGAGAACAATCAGATGAATCTTTTTTGGAAAAGAGTTTTAGATTGTTCAAACACCAAAACAGAGCTTTCGTGGAAATAGAGCGGTACAAATTAGAAATACGTGCAACTGTTGTAAACTGATTGCGGAGGACTGGCTAATAAATAAAAACATATGGTCAGTCCATGTGAGTCTGTGTTGTGAAATGTTTCTGCATCAGCATCAGCTTGACAAACTGCAAAGAAAGAAGTCACCTCCTTTTTATATTTCCTGCAGTTGCAGTGCTGGAGAGGAAAAAACAACAACAACAAAGACCAATGATGATAAAATGTAATGTGTCTGACAAATGTCTGCAACTCTGATGAAATGTGTCCAGAATTTTAAAGGTATTTAACCTCGACTTTACATCCAAACGTCTTTAGAAACATTTAGTTTTCAGTCATTATCATATTTATTAAAATCCTTCTGATTACTCTGGCCTGTAGTTTACATGGCCATGTGCAAAACCTCATCAGTTCCACACGCTCTCAAATAAAAAAAAAAGGCTTATATAACTAATTCAGTTACCATGTGCAAACATAACAGCTAGCCTAAATGTAAAAATTATTATACAGTTAAAAATAAAAACAAAGTGGAGCACAAGTTCAAAAAACACATCTGTCATGCTCCCCTTTAGCAGCCAAAAAAACTTCAAGCCTCCCAACTCCAGCTAAAGTGGATTTGGTTTTTAATAATCATTAACAACACAGGTGACTGAAATAAAACAAAAGATTCAGGTTAGCAAAATGGCTTCGCTTGCATCAGAACTCTTTGTTTTGTTTGTGCCACCACATCCATACCCAAACTGAAGTAGCCCAGGGGGGCACGTGCCCCAGTTTAAGAACCACCATGACTATAAGAAGAAGAGTATGCAGCGGCTTAAGGTGGCATATAATGATGCAATGAGGCTGCTGCTTCGTGTCCCAAGTGGCTTAGTGCTAGACATTTGTTTGTGTCTCCTAGAGAGCCAACCTGGGAGGCACTCTTATGTTTAGTTTGATGTGTCGCCTGGACAAGTCAGAGAATCAGATAATTGAAGTCCTAGTCAGTCCTCTGAAAAGCTGCTATAGATACACTTCTAGGTTAAGACGACATCGGTGCAATAGTCTGTATATCCTAGGCTAATATGGGATTTTTATGTATGTATTTTTATATTTTTTATTTATGTATTTCCTTGTATTGTGTACTGTATGATGTGTTATATGTCTGTGTCTGCAATAAAGTTATTAAATACTGTAGTTTATGGTCTCAAGCCCTGTATAATGTTCTCAAAGGAACTTACCTATTATTATAAAATATTTCACAGTGATGCATCCATATCGGTGTTGGATTCATACCTTGTCACTTTATCCACATTTACTGCAGTTTTAATTTGTCATATCATAAAGTAGTAACATTGACTCTGCAGCACTATTCCAACCTCAACGCTGTAAACAGAATATTCATGTTTGTGCGATTGTCAGCTACAAAAGCAAACGTAGTCTTCTGCTGTAGATACGTGCTGCTCTACTCTCACTGGTTTCTGACCTGGTTGAGTGCAGTAAAGCTGAATTACTCACCATCGGGATCCAGCAGTCTGGGGATCCTCAGCTCTTTCTCTGCGATGCAAAAGGCCTCCTCCAGATTCTGCCTGTTGCTTCTGGTTCTGGCTTTGGACAGATCCACCAGGTCAGGCCGCAGAGCATACAGAATCGCCAGGAAGACCACACCACTCCTCCAGCTAGCTTTGAAGTCTTTCACATTTAATGAACATCCAGCTCTGTGGGAAACAAATCACATAATTATATTTTATTTATATTTTTAACAAAACTTCCAAATAATTCTATATTGGCTCAATTTGCAGGTATGAAAAGGTGCTGGAGTGAAATTCCATGCTCATAGGAATGTATTTCAGATTTTGGCAGGCAAAACATCTGACAGCTCAGACAGTAAAGTCCTGATCAGGTTTGGGTCTTTATCCCAGATCTGGAAATAACCAAGTGTCTCTGCGTGTAAGGATATGTCACTTCTGACATCATGTACTTGGACCACAACAGAAGAGATGCATCAGTTAGAGGGTTCTCAGGGCTTTGATATATCAGTGTAACCCTGTATGAACCCTACACAACAGATACAGAAGTTTCTCTGTTCATTAATACTATTCGCTTGAGCGGGTACTTACTTGTGGCACTGTTCCCGGACCCAGAGCAGCAGGGCCTTCTTGGCAGAAACCCTGAAACGATTGTGTAGGGGTGAGCCTCTGGGAGGAACGGGGCTGCTGCTGGCCGAGCGGCTCGACAGGGTTGAGCGCGAGTCCAGACTGGCCAAAGAGTCCATGGAGGACTGACGGGAGCTGAATGAGAGGGCGCTGGCCAACTCCTCGATCTGAGGAAAAACACCAACACACACTTTGTCTAACATTTTGGTGAATTTATATCTGATAAATGACTAAAAGTTAAAAAGGTGTCAAACAGTAGAACTCCAAAACTGGACAAAACAACAAGCAAGATAAGGGAAGACAAAACTTGACACCACACAATTTAAGTCACAATCTCCGGCTTGCACAAAACATTTAGTTGAGTTGTTAAACCTAAATAAATGTGCTAATTTTAGAATTCAAATTGGCTTCCCTCCTGTAGTAATTTGGTCTAATTCTGTAAAAGCAAAACATGAAAGAAAACAAACAAGAAGAGAGAAATTAGAAGAAACAAAATCTATTAACTCAACATATTAAACTCACATGATACTGGAGAATGATCGTCCATATGAGGCCCAGGATGATGGACGGTTTACCATCAATGATGTCAGGAATGTTAATGTTGACGAGTTTGATCTGGAGAGAAAACAGGAAATGTTTCTAACTTGCACAAAGTCTCGGCTCATCCGTGTAGAAATTGAATAATCTCATATTTTCCTGCAAACAACGCCAGGCAAAATCATCAGATGGTGAAGCAGGAATCACATGTTGTTAGTATAATGTTAAAAAGGCAAAATCATATGGAAGCCCTCACTATGTGGTTGGTGACAGCGTAAGAGTGTCATTTACCGATTTCTTCTTCAGAAAGGAAAGGGCCTTCTCAACGTTGCTCCTGTGCTGAAACATTCCCCTGCCTCTCTCCCGACTCTGCGAAACACAACCGGAGAGTCAGTCAGCGGATTCATTAAAACTGTCGGCGTGTTGAGCGCTGAACCGAAGAGGGGACTCACAAGGCGCTGGCCGCTCATCACCTCCAGCAGGTCCAACAGTTTGGAGCCATCCCGGAAATCGTTGAACAGATCCATGACCATACACGGTGGCCTCCGCTGTCCCAACACACACATTATTTATTTTATTCATAGCAGCTTTAAAACACTCAGAGCTGATACCTTCACCAAGGCTGCAAAATGCATTAGAAGAATAGAAAGTTAGTGCGTGACATGAACACATTTTTGTGAAATAAGCCATGTTTACAAGACATCGGTAACCATTTTAAGAGAAGACTGTTTAAATAACATGAAAACTTTCCTGTCATTAAAATATGTACCAAAACTGTAGCAGTGTTAAAAGTGTTTTTTTTTTCCTGCATCACAATCTGACTGCTGGTAAGTCTGTGCAGACAGAAATCTGTGAGGCATGAATCTGAGCCGACGATGACTTGCTCCTTGTGACATCCAATCAAAAGCAATTAGTTAAACTAAACACATGGTGGTCGTGCTACAAACAAGACTGTTTGTTGGCTTCTGAGAAGCTGACGTTTTGGAGACGGTAAACCTTCTCCACAATATAATTCTAATTGTTGTTTCACTATTTTATCTGACATGTCATGAATCAATGTTCCTTGTCAGGCTTTATAAGGCAACAATAAACAATCGTATCAGGAGGACAGGACTTAATAACACACGCCTGTCGCATACTTACAAAGAACTGTTCAGATTCTAATTTGGTAAATATATTTACTAACTTAATTTTGAACAGTGACATTTTTTCATATGTTTGCACGGTTCACAAACAGAGCAGACATTGGTTTAGTACAGCCTGAAAGTTACATCAACTTTAAAGCCGACTGATTTTAGCTGATCAGACGTATCTCTGTGTCAGCGTATATGCCGATAAGTAACAAGAAGCTGCAGAGCCAAAGATGACACAACTGTCCATCGGAGAGCAGCGTCACGTTTAAATGTCAACTCTAAAATACCCTGTGCAGTACACATCTTGATCACATTCAGAGGGTTAATGTCAAAGTGTTACCCTTTCCAAAAATCTACGTTTACATTATGTGTTTACGGTAAAAAAAATAAATCGGATATCACTGTCAAATACAAACATTGTATAATTCCTAATTATAGGGCCTTTTAGCTGCAAATGATCTTTAACCTTGGGAACCTAGCAGTCAATGACTTTTATTAACCTCCACGAGCGACAAGTAGGAGTCTCATTTAGTCAGCAGAGAAGAATAAACATCTTTATCCTGACGGCTGAATGTCAGCGAGTTAGGACTTTCCAAAGTGAACACAGAAAAAAAGAAAACGATTCACGTGTGACAGAAGGTAACGTTGCTATGTGAGCTCTAATGTGAACAACCACCACAGGATTAACAATAATCTCCAGTTTATTGGCAGAGTCCCACACTGAGCTCTGAGCTGGGTGGACGTCCGGTAGGTGGATCGGGGGGGTGGAGGGCAGGCGAGGGTGGTGGCCGTCTGTTGCTGTCTGTCTGCTTGCTGTGAACCTTGCTCCTCAATGCTATATTTATGTGCACAGTTCGCCCCCCCCCCCCCCCCCCCCACCGTAACATTCACAGCTGACCTCCAACATGAAACAGTCTGCTGCTGACTCATGTTAGGTAACAAGGTACTTTGACAACAAGAGAGTGACCTTTTGCAACATTGCTCTCACAAAAATGTATTTAGCATTAGATTTATTTGGTTTCATTTGCTACAGACTGATAAAGAAAGAAAGCCACAGCACAATGGTTGGTGAAACAGATGCTCAGTATTTTAGAGGTGGCCAGTTTAAAACCAAATGTGCTGTTGATTGATGATTGATGATTTCTGTCCCTGGTTGTAAACACATATTTACCGTGAGCGGCTTATATAATGTCAGACACACCATCTTTTTATTGAAACATTTTTTATATTAAGGGAATATGTTTGCACAAGAGCATAACTGGTGATCCATCAACTCATGTCCTCACATGTTCCTGCTCACCTGCGTTTGGTAATAAGGCTGCATCACTTAATTCAAGTACGATTCAAGCTAAAAGTACTTAATTTTCTGTTTCTATGGTTTTGTTTCAAGCGACCAAGTCTTATGTGAGTTAATGACCATAAAACTTTCTGTTAAGGTGCTAATACTCTACAAAGCTTTGAGACAGTAAGGAATACATATGTAGACTTATCCATTACAGGTGTAGATGTTCTGCTAACGCTTTCATGCAGCACAGCTAATACTGTCAGATTTAGATTACATTCCTGGATCAGAAGCACTGCCCCCTCAGTCAGACCTGTCAGGGTTCAGAGACACGACTCACCTTTGCCAGCTGAGCGTTGACCCAGTTGGTAAAAGTCTTCTTCTGAATCTGTTCTTGTTCCACTGTTAAAGAAGAAGAAACACAAAATCATCACATCAAAATAGTAAATCACAGGTAGCGTGAATTTAAGTTGTAGACACTACGGTCACAATTCTATACAGAACCATTTACTTTGACCGCAACAGTAAAGTAGTCTCAATTTGCTTGACTGCTAATATTATTAGTAACGGTGTTTATCTCACAGAGAGAGCTGTTAACTGCAGGCACCATCAGGCTAAAGACTGGACAACACTGCCCGCTCCAGAAAAGAGTCAGGAAGGGTCATTTGTACAAGTAACTGATATTTAACTAACCCATACTAAGAATTGCACCCTGTCTCATACAGTCAATGTTGGTTTCTTTTCAAGACTGACCACAAAACATCCTTTACATTAACTGAGCAGTTTTAATGCTTAAATTTAACCAGACCTCTGTTTAACAAGGAACACCCATCTTTGCACTTTGCAGACCGTTTTGTACTCCTATTGTGAAATTCTCCAGGTGTTTTCAACTAACTAAAACTTGCCTTTTAAAAGCCGTGTATTATTGTAGCTAACACCCAGGGATTTGGCCAATCACTTTGGGAAACCTTTGGGCATAATAATCACAAAAAGAAGTATTTGGTCTGAGTGTTGCCTGAACACGCAGAGCAGCCTCAGTGCAATGATATAACCACAGAACATAATTTGGCATAAACAGATCTGCAACCGAGGCATCTTCAGATGAATGTATAACCAGGCATCCTACACTGATTTTTCTTTATTTCTTATAACTCGATGTACACTCACTGGCCACTTTATTAGGTACACCTTGCTAGTAGCTGGTTTGACCCCCTTTTGCCTTCAGAACTGCCTTAATTCTTTGTAGCAGACTTTCAACAAGGTGTTGGAAACCTTCCTCAGAGACTTTGGTCCATTTTGACATGACAGCATCACGCAGCTGCTGCAGATTTGTCGGCTGCACATCCATGATGCGAACCTCCCGTTCACCACATCCTAAAGGTGCTCTGTTGGATTGAGATCTGGCGACTGTGGAGGCCACTGGAGTCCAGTGAATGTCAATGTCACGTTCAAGAAACCAGTTGAGATGATATGAGCTTTGTGACATGGTGCATTATGCTGCTGGAAGTAGCCATCAGAAGATGGGTAGATTGGCTCAGTTACCCGTGCAGGTAACTTAGATGTCCTGCTAGCTTACTGAGTCAAGAACTGGGGCGGGGTGAGCAGGCAACAGACCCGGCAAAATAAGCAGCCTCCCAGTGATCACAGCCAGACTGGGACTGAACACAGCCTCCAAGACCGACTGAGTTTGATAGCAGGGATTACAGTACGAGTGGATTTACAGCGGCTCGATCCAGGACTCTGACTCCGGGAAAGATGAAGATACGACGAAAATACAACGGGAGTTACAACTATCGCCGCTTCAGGTGCAAAGAGGTATAACAAGAGAGAGCGGGCCGAGGCCTGCTGGTTAGCCTGCTTTCTTCAGCAGCTATTTCTGTAACATAACAACATCAGAAGTGTTACTTTTTCACCTTCTGTTGAAAATGTTTATATAGCATATTTTTAACTTTTAACTAAAATTATGGCCATTTCTTCCACATTGTACCTTTAAAGTGGATTTTAACTGGAATACAGTTGGACATAAGAGTAGTTGCACACTTACGTCTTCCAAGTAAGACATTTAAAAGAGAGCAAAGGGAGTTGTTTTTTTATATAAAATGCATTTTGAAATATACAGTACACTGTGCTGTTGCTTTGACCAATGAAAGTAAAGAAGAGCGTTACTGTCAAATAATATTCGTAATCAGTGAGGGAGAGTTTCATTTAACATGGAACTTGTTTAATGCCGTTGAGGGAGGCTCTAATAAACAATATATGCATAAATTAAAGTGTATTACAATAATCTGAGACAGGCTACAGAAAGGGTTCAGCACTCAGATTATATAAAGACTTGTAAAACAGCAGACTCACTCACCATTGTAAAGCTCAATGAAGTCATTCAGGTCAGTGACAGTATGAAGAGTCTCACATATAATCCAGTCCTCATTCTCCATCGTCCTCATAAACTCAATGAATTCACTGACTCAACTAACATCTCAGTCAGAGCTGTTCTAAACTAAACTGCAGTCACTATCTCCAAAAATCCAAAAGTTTTTTTCCTCTCCAATAACTGTGAGCCAATTTAGTGCTACTAAAGTGCTCCTTTAATAAGGTGACAGTCTGATTGTGAACCTGCAGTTTGGTACAAAAAATAATTGCAAAATATAAGTAAAGCAAATAAAAAACAAACACCAGATATGAGACAGGAGCTATGAAATTTTACCAACAACAGGGTTGTATTCCTACAACTACTCTTTTCAAAACCGCCTCATCTTTTAGATCTTTGTTCGCTACAGTAGGCAAAGGCTAGTGGTCCTTTCTCGTCCACGCTGAGCTCTAGCTCTCCTTCACTTCACAGACTATTTTCTGTCTTGATATGTTTAACCGCAGGCCACCTCTGGCTTCAGTTCCCTTGCAGTCTAATCTTAATCATAGGGAGCCCCTATGATGACGTCTTATCATAATTATCTGGTATCATCAAACAAACATAAGCGAGAATGGGAAGGAGGTTGGTTTGCTTTAGCAACATGGCCCTCTGAGTTGTCAACTGGAGTGAAGCGCTGCTGATCACTAATTTTCAAACAAACACATAATGAGGAGTAACCTAAAGTTCCTTGCTGGCAAGTCAAGAGGATGAAGAAACCGGAGAGCTGTGACACACTTGAGAGTTTGCCAGAAGAATTATTTTAAACAAGCCTCGGCGCTTTAAAACCAGTTCCAGAGCGTTACCATTTTAGTAGTTATAAGCACCTGAAATGAATCTCTGCTATCTCTGTAACAGGGTTTGTTAGAAAAACAAAGAGTGACAATTTATGGAGGTAACACAATCTTTGCAAATAACCACTTCCGAATGTTATCCAGGAAATATTCACTTATTTTTCAGAGATCTCGAATCTTCAGTTTCAAGCTCAAACATGTCATGTTATGGATATAAAACCATAATTTATAGTCCGCATTTGCAATTTGAGTGTCACAGTTGCCACATGCTAACTGTGCATGTTTCAACTTCATTTTTAATAAATAATTATGTCCTAAATTCCTGGTAGAGTACATCACAATCCACACGTTAACATCTGTATGACTGAACAGTGCACAACATTCAGAATCCCATCAAGAGCTTCATGTACTAATCACACAAATGAGGAAAAATAAATGTATTTCACTATGGTGACTGAACCTACTTTCAAGAGAAGGGAAAGAGATTCAGTGACATTCACACTGTTCATTGGTTCAATACTCTAAAGACTTTCTGAAATGTCAAGCCAGACCGGAACACCTCAGGATCCTGTTAAGACTGGGCTGCAACAATTCAGCTCAGCTATTGGCCTTCAGGTGATGTGGTGAATAACGCCTTCTGATGTGAGTTTCAGGTGTGGCAGCCGAGCCCTGTGAAGTTTAATGTTTACCAAACTGAGAACATGGCCACTGACTTCCCACTCAGCCTCGCCAACAATAATCAAGGGCTCACCTGTTGAGTGCAACACCTACGTGGGAACGGTGATGGACAATAACCCGAACTGTGACTTCAACACATCTGCTATCTACAAGGAGGGCACTTTTACTATGGCCAAAACACTGATCACTCAATTTAATAAATCATAACCAGCTCTAACCACCCACTCTAGGAGGAATTTGTACGTCTCCCCTCAGGGTGAAGATACAGGTTCTCCGGGGTAAAAACCAACAGGTTTAAAATTTCCTTTGCCCCTAGGGCAATAAATGCCCTAAATCTGCACTGAGCCAGAGCTGCTGACTGCACTGCTCAGAAGCCCTTTATGTTGTAACTGTTTGAGGACTTCCAAACAAACAAATGTTGTTTGCTCTAAAAGCTGTTTTTAATCTCCCATATATGATTGCTTGCTTTTGCTTGTTTTTGTTTTTAGCCCTCTAGTGTAAATCAGATTTCCCCAGGAGGGACAATAAAGACTGAATCGAATTGAAACAACAGACTACCAGCTTCTTGGCTAACCGAGTACCTGATCACCTAACCACCACAGTTTTGCTGACACAGCGGATTTAAGACACCTTGTTCCAAATTATTAGGCAAATTGGAATCAAGTGTCATCCGGGCTCTGTGGACACTTGTGATAATTAGTTTGCCAGGTGAGTCCAATTAAATAAAAACTACTTTAAAAGGATGATCCACATTGTAAAGCAGGCCACAGGTTTCAAGCAATATGGCAAAGAAAAAGGATCTCTTTGCTGTGGAAAAGTGTCAAACAATGCCTTGGACAAGGTATGACAACATTAGATATTACATGAAAACTTGAGCATGATCATTGTACTGTAAAGGGATTTGTGGCTGATTCAGAGCACAAATAGGTTCGTGTAGATAAAGCCATAATGAGGAAGGTTACCGCCAGACAAATTCATCGGATTAATAGAGCAGCTGCTAAACTGACATTACAAAGCAGCAAACAGGTATTTGAAACTGCTGGTGCCTCGGGAGTCCCGCAAACCTCAAGCTGTAGGATCCTCCAGAGGCTTGCAGTTGTGCATAAACCTACTACTCAAGCAGAAACGGTTTGAGTGCGCCCAGAAACACAGGAAGACTAATTTTCAAACAGTCTTGTTTAATGATCCGTGCAACATTGGAGGGTCCAGATGGATGGAGCAGAGGATAATTGGAGGATGGGCCACCATGTCTCATTAAGGCTGTGACGTCAGCAAGGAGGTTTTGGCAGGAATCATGGAGAGCGAGGTGGTAGGTCCCTTTAGGGTCCCTGAAGGTGTGAAAATTACCTCAGCAAAGTATGTAGAGTTTCTGACTGACCACCTTCTTCCACGGTACAAAAAGAAGAACCGTGCCTTCTGTAGCAAAATCATCTTCATGCATGACAATGCACAATAAACTCATGCTGCAAAGAATACATCTGTGTCATTGGCTGCTATGGGCATAAAAGGAGAGAAACTCATGCCCCCATCCTCCCCAGACTATTGAGGACCTCTGGAGGATCCTCAAGCAAAAGGTCTATGAGGGTGGGAGGCAGTTTGCATCAAAACAGCAGCTCGGGAGATTATTCTGACGTGCTGCAAAGAAATTCAAGCAGAAACTCTCCATAAACTCAAGGCGATATCAAAGAAGGGGTCCTTTTTCAATGAAATTCTAATTATACCAAGTTAACAGTTGATGACTTGAAAATCATACTGACTTTCATTTGCGTCGACTATTTAGGAAAATCTGTATAAAATATAATTTGCATGATAATTTGGAAAGCGGTGTAGTCTAAATACAATCTAGTAGTGATATAATATAAAATAATATATTCAATTAGCCTGCTAGCCTGGATAGCTAATAAGAAAAAAAAAAAACTTTAGACTACTTCAAAGCCTCCACAGAGGAACTAAAAGCTTTTAGAATCTGTCTAAAAAGTGTGCTTGGTAAAGTGGCAGGTTTAGCAGTTCCAGTCCCAAAGGTATCTGACTGCTGGCTGATGTTGATTTCACCACAGTGATGCGCTATTTCCTGCAAATCAGACATTTACTTTTCTTAAATGTCACAGCGGAGCTCTGCCTTCAGGGTGATGGTTCAGACATGAGTGATAAAGGAACAGTCTCTGGATAGGAGCCAAGCTCTCGACCTCTATCTCAGTCTCTAGATAGGAGCCTTGTGTTTTCGACTAACTGTTAGAACATCATGTTTTTTTCTAAGAGAAAAGACAATCCATTCATTTACATGTGCTTACTAATCAACATATTTCTCACACTGACATGGTTAACTAAAGAAACAGATACCTGCATGTCTTGGTAAGAAATTTTTTTTCTTCCCATCAGATCCAAAACCTAGCCTGGCCCTAACGACAAAAAACCTTCCCTTAAAAGACTCAACATGGTTCTTAACAGAACTTATTTTCAAGCATTCAAGCTTATGATGATATGAAATCTCTCTTTTATAGATTGATATCTTACATTTGACTAACAGATGTTGAGACTTAGGTGTAGATCTACCGTTACACTGCATCAGTCCACCCAGATTAAACATTTTTATATGCTAATAATAATGTCCATTGTAGTATTGTGCCTTTAAACTAAGTCTCCTCTACACAGTTCAGAACCAATGAAAAGTCACTGTTATAGAGATAAATGAAATAACTCACCCATGGTGGGATCAATCATGCTGATTCAGCAGGAAAACTTACCAGGTCAGCAAACCCTGGTGTATATATCAAGTTAAATCAAACTTCTCTATCTAGTAAACATCTACTTTACCACACTGACTCTGAACGCTGCAGCGTGCAACGATCCATGATTTCACAAGACGAGATGTGAAGGAAAAACTAATATTAATGCAGTTTAACAGTAATTCTTGTCCAAACAGCTAACTACATTTCTAGCCTGCAGGGAGGCAGGTGAGATCCGCTGGGCTCCACCTCTTTTAAATCTAATAGAGGCTTCAAGCTTGCCCAAACAAGAGAATAGCTGCAACAAGCTAGTCCTCCTGGATACATGCTACAGACGCTGAAAAACGTGCGTCTTATTCCAATGTCAGATGCTGTGAAAGGTTAGATCTCTTACCTAACCTGACCTCCACAGATTAGTAACTAGGATGGGGACATGCCGAGCGAGCGTGCTGCAGCTGGCAGCAGCGAAACAGGGCCGCAGTGTAATCCTTGCGGGGAATCGTGTACCGTCAAAGTTAGTCAACTAAAGTGCTTGTTTTTGCCACTGACAGGCTCAGATAGTTATTCCAAGCATCCGACAACACTATGGAAAGGCTCCCTACAGAGAGAGACCTTTTTTTAAAAAGGTACACCAGACTCCCGTGACAAAAACAGTAATTTTACCTCTCGGGTCTCCCACTGCCTCAATGGATTAGTTTGTGTAATTATGTGACTTTGGTGACCTTTAAAACACCAAATCCACACAAGAATACTAACAAACAGAAACACAAGAATCAGTTATATCAGTTAAAAAATAACAACATTATGAGTCATTGTTCGACTTATGTCAAATGTCCAGGCAGAGGACATTTAGGTGAATCAGGAAGTGTTTATGTAAGTAATGGTTGGTATCATGACTGAGATCTATTTCAGCACCGTTAACAAAATATTTATTTATTTATATTTTTGCGGCTTCAAAAGCACCATAATCTGGCAGCAGGCCAGATATTACTGCTGGCAGGCAGTTTTGGCGATGATCCATAATCACAGAGAGAATGAATGTGTTTCCCTTGTCAATGTTTGTATCAACTGTATCTACACTGAACAAAATTATAAACCGAACACTTTAGTTTTTGCCCCCATTCATCATGACCTGAACTCAAAGATCTAAGACTTTCTCTATGAACACAAAAGGCCTATTTCTCTCAAATATTGTTCACAAATCTGTCAGACTCTGTGTCAGTGAGCACTTCTGCTTTGCCGAGATAATCCATCCACCTCACAGGTGTGGCATATCAAGATGCTGATCAGACAGCATTGCACAGGTGTGCAATAAAAGGCCTTAGGCTGGCCACAATAAAAGGCCTTAGGCTGGCCACAATAAAAGGCCACTCCAAGATGTGCAGTTTCACTGTATTACGGCGCCCGGGGGGTCCAGAAACCAGTCAGTATCTAGTGTGACCACCATTTGCCTTATGCAGTGCAACACATCTCCCTCACATAGAGTTGATCAGGTTGCTGATTGTGGCCTGTGAATGTTGGTCTACTTCTCTTCGATGGCTGCGCAAAGTTGCAGTCAGGTCGAGACCCAGATGAGGACGACCAGCATGCAGATGAGCTTCCCTGAGACGGTTCCTGACAGTTTGTGCAGAAAAACGACTGTTGCAGCAGCTGTCCGGGTGGCTGGTCTCAGACGATCTTGGAGGTGAAGATGCTGGATGTGGAGGTCCCGGGCTGGTGTGGTTACATGTGGTCTGTGGCTGTGGGGACAATTGCATGCACCCTCAAAACATGCGGCATCTGTGGCATCGTGCTGTGTGATGGAACTGTACATTTTGGAGTGGCCTTTTATTGTGGCCAGCCTAAGGCACACCTGTGCAATCTCCATGCTGTCTGGTCAGCATCTTGAGACGCCACACCTGTGAGGTGGATGGATTATCTCGGCAAAGGAGAAGTGCTCACCAACACAATTTTTTTTGTGAACAATATTTGAGAGAAATAGGCCTTTTGTGTACATAGAGAAAGTCTTAGATCTTTGAGTGCAGCTCATGATGAATGGGGGCAAAAACAAAAGTGTTGCGTTTATAATTTTGTTAAGTGTATTATGTGCTTTCTAATGGACTGTGGTGCAGAAACAGTTACATTTTCCATGTTATATGTCAGTGGCCAAGTCACAATAATAATTAAATAAATATAATCTCTAAATATACCTTAAGAAATCTAATTTCTTGACTGGCTACTCTGCTGTTTCAGAAGAGACACCTTTTGTGCTGTGTCAGCTGTCCTAGGGTGGGGGGCAGTAGTAGACTGGAAAGTTGGTTGCAATTCACAACCCTCACCACAAGGTGCCACTAAATCTTACACTCTGAACCTTTAAGGCCAGTTAAAGATGACCTAATAGGGGAACCTACAGGAACTAGGGGGAAGACAAAAACAATAAAAGGGACCAAAAAATGTTAACCTTCAGATTTGGAGTTGGCTTTTGATGTGTTCACGTGTTGTACGCTGGCTCTGTATCTCCCCGACCGGACTCAACAAACAATGCTATGTGAAGTCTTCATCAGTTTCCAAAACATCTTCTTCACACCTGAACCTGGCTTACAGTATTTCCTCCACATATGATGATTAAAATTCATATTGCCGTGGTTTCACCTGTTTCACCTAATAAAAAGGTATAAGAAGTGGAGCAACAGTCACAAAGACTACAAAAACATTCAAAATCTATCCCTACAAGAGCCTCTCTCATTCTTCTTAAGTACTGTTGTGCAACAACTGTGAACCTTTTAATTGTTCGGACACAGTTAATCACTTTAAAAGCATCACATAATAAAACCAGCTTTAAATGTACTCAGTACAAGACCGTATTCTTCCTACTAACCCTGCTGATGCAAACACTGAATACACCCAGCGTTTACACAGTGTGAGCTATTTTTACTGACATTCTTTCATCATTACCACTTGAAATATACACAGAAAAAAGAAGACTTTTCCTTTACTTTAATAAGCTGGCTTGGCTTGGAGGCGTTACATCATACCCATTCTGTACGTTCTACCATTTGGAAATGACTGGAAAAAACGTTTACATGGCTTTAAAAAACACTGTGTTCTAAATGTGGAGAGGAAATGTGGGGAGTCATGTGCCAAAAATAGTTCAGTGGACAACCTTGCAAGAATGGACCCAAAACCTTGTAGAAGAAAGACAACAGACAACAGCGAGACAGGCAGACAGGCAGTTAGGAAACATCCTGAAACAATCTACATGATAAATATAAGATGCAAGAGTGGATACAGATGCAGAGAGGCAGTACAAAGAGCTGGACACAAAATGACATGCCCATTATGTCAGAGCTTGTGCTGCCATCTGTTCATGGTGCATCCATCAAAAGTTCAAAGAAAAGATAAAACCATGTCAGACTTACCATCTCCTGGACACATACCTGTCCACACTGCTGGCCCCTGAGGTCAGCTGAGACCTTGCCTCGACCACCAGAGAATCAGCTTTCACAATAAACTCACTAACAAACCACTTTGCCAAAAATGAGCAGAATTATGACGCACTGGAGATCAAGCAGCAATCAAAACCTTCCTGTAAATGTCACATACACTGAATTTGAGAGTCACATTGCTCACACCATGTATGTAATGAAAAGTAGGTCATTTGCAATCCAGATGCATTGTAGCACAGGACCAATACCAGGGTGTAAACCATGGACTGTATATAAACACGCTGCCGAGTCTCCATTTCCTCCCACTGCAGAAAAATGAAGCCAAAACATCCCCGCCACTGGAGCTGCCATCTTGCGCTGGTGACATCACCTGCAGCCAGAGTCTGTGTAGTGTTCGGGGTTGGAGCCGCAGCATTGAGGTCTCGCCAGTGTGCCTGGCCGACTCAATCATGAGACCGGCTCAGCTCAGCTGTCAATCATGATGTGAAAGCCCTTTTTATAACATCAAAAGAATAACACTTCACAACAAACGTAGTTATCAACATCATACTTTGATTTTTTAGTTTGGCCATGTAGTATGACCCATGATGCAGCCAGCCACCGAGGTCAAGATGTTGTGGCTGACATATCTTTATAGAAAGTCACTGGTCCAAACTCTTCCATGACAATAAGGTGGTGATTATCAGAGTGGTATGTTACTTTCATTTGGCTCTGTATTTGTAAAATGTAGAATTCTGTCACAAACAGAAAGTCAGTTTGACCAGGGCTGCAAGTAATGATTATTAACTTATCAGTTAATCTCTCTGTTATTTTTTTCTCCGTTGTTTCGTCCATAGCATGTCAAACAATACAAAGAAAAACGGGCATCAAAATTTCACCAAGGTGACTTCTTCAGTCTAATCCAAAGCCCAATTTATTTAATATATATTAAACAGAGAAAAGCATAAAATGTTTCACGTTTGATAAACTGGAACTAGAGAAGGTTTGAAATTTGCCCTGATCCATGCACTGGGCCCAATCAGGTTTTTTTGCCCTCGAGTCCGAGTCATATGAGTATCTATCTTTAAAGAAAGAAGACTCAGATCTTCAATTTATTTTTACTTTAAAATAAAAAATAAATCTCTGTGTGGGGTCTAACGCTGTGCCACTGCATAACTATAGATTTGTTAAAAAATAATGAGAATATATATACATTTATATCCTGATCGGGAGGTAACGTCCGATTCTGGTCGAGTCTGAAACAACGTGATCGGGCCCGATTTCCGATCTCGTGATCGGATCTGGGCGTCCCTACCATGCATTAAACAATTAATCAGCTATTAGAAGTTTTAATTTCAAACAGTGAACACCATATTAATGGATGTCTCATTCTGAAATGAAGATTAAGTAAAGCACCGAAAACCAACTTGTAGTGTTGAGAATTCATTTTATATGAGAGAACTTCAAATGTCCAAAAATGCCCTGGGAGCAGCGTTTATTATCTCCTCGACCCTCCTGCTCGCTCCCTCCGGATGGCTCTTATGAGTCATGTCTCTCTGAAAAGGGTTCAGTTTCAGCCGATGCAACCAAGCATGACCTCAAAAAAAGTGACAAAAGTGAAACAGGACGGAGCCAGCAGCGGACTGAGACGGAGTCATGAAGCTGTTCCCCGGAGAGACACATAAGTGAGGCATAACACTTGTTATGTTGCCACAGTAACCAAGATAAAACACTGAAATCAAGACACGGGGCTTTTCTTTTTAGTTACATGACCTCAGAATTCTCTCAGGGCGAGCAAAGAAAGACCAGTTTAGCTCACATACTTGCTGAAGTAAATCATCAATCTATTAAAGAACCACGGTTGCTATAATAACCTAAAACTCAGCCCACAATTAGGTTAACACCTGCTCTGCTCTTTTAAATACCAGCAAAAATACCACCAATAACATGACTGCTGTGATTTCAGCCAGAGACACTGCACTGTATCCTCCGTTAGAAGTGGAGAGAGACTGACCCTGCAGCAGCATGTGGACATTGTCGATGTCCAGGGGGATGGAGCCCCTCTCCACCACATCATCTCTGGAGTAGAAGTCTGACGACATACTTTCTCACCCACAGCCTCCCGGCAGCATGGCACCGCTCTGAAAGAAAGAGAGGAAAAGTGACATCAGTGTAGCTGGAAGCAATACACAGTTTCTGCAGAGCTAAAGGTTCAGTGCAGCTGTGGTGAAAAAAAGATACTCCTCTTATAAACAGAACTTCTGCTTGTTGACAATCAAGATAAACAAAGGTTATGTATTTCTTAATATTTAGAATAGCAAGTTGAACAACTTTGTTTGCTGAATGTGGGATTTTATTGTGGCGGCATTGTTGCCACGGTTACATTTGCAAACATTGATAACATATTTACATCTGGAATAGTGAAAACAAGACTGTCAATGCAGAAATACGTCACCATGATAATAAGTTCAGAGCGTCATTTAAACTAATTCAGACATAAGCATGCATAGTTATGACCTCTGCACTGTTTGACATAATGCATTGAGAAGCATGCATGAAACTAGAGCTGCAATGACAAATAGATTAGTTGCCGACTATTAAATTAATTGCCAATTACTTTGATAATCGATTAATTGGTTTAAGCACATTTTTCAGATAAAAAAAATCCTCTGATTCCAGCATCTTAAATGTAAATATTTTCTGGTTTCTTTACTCCTCTGTGACAGTAAACTGAATGTTTTTGGGCTTTGGGAAATACTGATGAACCAAACAACTAATCGATTAATCGAGAAAATAAATCGAAAATAAATCGACCAATCAATCGACGATGAAAATACTCATTAGTTGCCCAACATGAAACAATGCATGATGTACATAAAATTAACCAAACACATATCTCCAGTCAGTCACTCCTGAAATATTGTGAGAGACTATCTATACCGATCTATAGACATTTCTTTTTTTTATTTATTTAACAGGGACAATGCACAATACATTTTTATAGTTACAAGCTCATTTCCATCTGTAGTCCCTGGGGGGAGGTCGGCATCATGACAATGAAGGAAAATCTCCAAGCAGTGTCTTTTAATCATCTGTACCTACACCGTTCAAACCAGACCAAAGAAAATAGTAGGCTGTTTTTAAGTGCCAGGTTTTTGTAAACTGCCTTTGTTGAAATATCTTTTCAAAGCACCAAAAAGGCCCATACCATGACCACAGTTAATAAACTCAGATCCACAAACAAAAGGAAAAAGCCAGACAGTTATATGAAAGACGTTCAGTTTAGCAGTTGCATCATTCAAAGACAGAACGGCAGATAAATCCGCCAAGACTTTTTCAACAAACCAGTAAAAAAACACTTCTAAAATACAGTTCAAGGGGTGATTATCATCTTTTATAGAGCAATCAAACACTGTTCTGTCAGTGCACACTCAGCTCCAGCTGAAGACTGCTGTGTTTTGTCTTGTTCCGCCTCGCCTTGGGATATGAATAAGTGAAGTGAGAAAAAGCTGTGCGACATTTAGACAACCTCTCCAAAGTCGCCTGCCTAAACAAATCACACTGCTAAAAAAAACAAAGGCGCCTTTCATTTGACCAGAACATCTTTTTATGCTGATCACAAACATGACTGACAGGTCAGAAGAACGGACAGGTGAGTGAGTCTAAAATAAAACGGTGTGAAATGGCGCTAGGCCTCACCGATATGTCGGAGCAAATGTCAGACCAGGTCAAGCACAAGCTGTTTGTGTGTTTTAACCTGCCTGTACTGATCTCAGTCAAATGGGCAAAAGTCAGACTCTATTACGCTTTATCAACTTACTGATGCTGAAGAATTAAAGAAGTACAAATAAGTGTAGGCCCTGCTCCTGGATTGGGGCTGACAGAATTCACGCCATTAAACGTTAAAGCCATACAGATTCAAATCCGTTAAAACTCAGACATTTACAATTAGGGCTAAAACAATTCATCCATTAAAACAATTAATTTGATTACTAAAAAGCATCAGAGCAAATTCTTTGCATCAAGGCTTTGTTCATTCATATAACTATATAGCACCGTTTTTCACGGATATTTATTACTGTAGCACATCAGGCTCACGCTGTGTGAACACGGCGTGATTATGATGCAGCTGTTTGCAAAGTGGAGTAGAGAGAGAAAACAGCGAGGGACGAAGAAGAAAGTGTCCAAAGTCTGGGATTATTTCAAGCTAGAGAAAACAACAACTCTGTAATGTCACAGTCCATCCGCCGTAAAACAAAAGTTATGTCGCCTCGGCAACAGCACGAGGGCAGCTGATCGGAAAGCAGCCGGTGTTCTGCCAGCGGACCACAGACAGGATAACAGTAACAGCAACTTTAGCATCTAACTGAAATCATGATTGATCGCTGAGTTGTAGGCTTGCCAAAGTAAGGCGCAGCTGTAAATGTACACATGTACAGCTGATCCCGTTACCGCCGCCACCGCCAAGCGAAAGTACATTTACATTTATTCATTTAACGCTTTTATCCAAAGCGACTTACAACTGCTATACATGTCAGAGGTCGCACGCCTCTGGAGCAACGAGGGGTTAAGCGTCTTGCTCAGGGACACAATGGTGGATGGGTCACGGGGGGGGGGATTGAACCCGGGTCTCTCACACCAGAGAGAGAGGTGAAACATCTTGAGTGTCTTCGACCAGTCCAGTTGCTCTTGATTCTAACCCTCCTTGGATTTTAGGAGACACTGCTGACAATTTAAGATTTAAGACTCTGCAGCTGCAGTTCTGACAGTTTCAGACTCAGTCCACATTGCTGACACACTTAATGTCTGCAGAAAGGCTGCTGCAGAACCTGAGGCTATAACCACTGCCAGTAACATTTCAAGTGAATGAAGAGTCCTGCCTGTGTGAAGATGAGCCAAGAGTTCATAAATATGAGCTGGAGGTTTAATGTAAAGCTGATGAGCAATCAGCAAAACCTTGAATTCGATTTGAAGAAGAAGAAAGGGTTTTTGCCAGATGATAGATGTAGAACTTATTAACGTGAACATACTGTTATCCTTTTTGGAAATAAGAAAAGCCCTGCAAGCTCACAAAAGAGGCTGTTATCATGTCAACTCCCAGAGATTATTCTGGCTGCTGTCTTCCTATCACTGGGCAATATAAGAGTAGCTTACAGCTGTCTCACCAGCAAAACATCAAAAAATACTTAATGTTAAATTATTTGATTAGCATACCGGTGTCAATGCATCTGCCCTGCCCTGTGTTAAAACAAAGCCTCTGTTTGTCCAAGGTTAGTCCCATTGACCGCAGTCTGTGACCTCTACACAGGAGTGTTGCAGCAATTAACACATGCACTTTCTAAAAAAACAAGTCTAGAAGTGGACCATCGGGGCGTTACACCACTATAGCACGGCATCCGAGCTATCCCAAGGCTTCATGTCAGCTGCAGAGCGAGTGACCAGGAGGAGGCGAGAGTGTGGGTGGACAGGGGTGAGAGAAAGAGAGGACGGTAGGGAGGTGAATGAAAACCGAAAAAAGGGAGAAAGAGTAACTACTAGGAGACTGTCATGGGACTCACACATAGACAGAACTTACATGAAATGACAAAAGATTTTATAGCATCATATATTTCATTGTCTTTAACTAATAAAAGCAAAATGTTGGAGGTTGTTAACGTTTCTCGTAATATTGTATGCCAACAACAACATAGTATATCACTGCTATATGAGTCAAGATTGGTAAGGTAAAGGCAAAGGTTTATACTAAACGATTTCAGAGCGGCGGTCCGAGCACTTGGGGTCTCACAGAACTCGCGGGATCGAATGTGACTTTAAACATCAACAAACATGGAGGCAGACTGTCATCGTCAGCTGGTTGTTGCACTTGTGTGTGTGTATGCGCTATGTTTCGCACGAAAAACAGAATCAAACTGTTGATGAACTCGAGGCTGAGAAGAGGGAATCAGCATGGTTTCTACATTTTATAGTGGTTCACGGTCAACTTGCTCTCACTGGCTCCCTAAATTTGAATTGGGGAGCCTCCAATGTCTGTAAACCGCTCACAGTACAGGATCAGTTGGGCCAATAATCGGTTCCAATCAGCCTCAGATCGGACCCAAATTAAGCCTAATTATCCTCCAGCGTGCGGCTAGTATTAACCTTAGATTGATCATCTAAGTGTGTGAGATTATCTGATTATTATTGTTGGTGACACAATTGTTTAAAATTGTTTATTTGTAATTTTTTGTTGCATTTGTCTGAGGGCATTAAACTAAGTAAAAGAGAAGGGGAAAGCGTGAACGAAAGGGAGGGAGGAATAGGTGAGGTAGGCCACTCAGGCACAACAGATAGAGACAGATAAAGAGATCAAAAAAAACGAAGAAAAGAAAGTTAAGGACGCAGAAATGCAGCAGGAATGGAGGGGAGAGAAGGCCTGGCGGAGAGAGACGAGCCTAAAGGAGAAAAGACAAAGAGATAGTTACAAAAAGATTATAAGAAAGAGACAGACGAGACGAGGAAGGGCACACAGAAGAGCGAAACAGAGCCCGTGACAGAGTTTCTCTGAGTCAAAGTCACAAGTCACTCCTGTCAGCTCTAATTGTGGCAACAAGGCACAGGGCCGTGAAACACATGTCCACTGTTGTGGAAAAAGCACAGGGAGGGGGGGGGGAGACATCATGAGGACACAACCAGATGCTTTTTAAAAGGTATTTCTGTTTGAATTCATCCAGTTGAGGTGCACACATTATTATTTACAGCACTAGCCTGCAGGGATGTTGACAGGGGAGAGAGGCAAGCATGCATTCAATCACGTTCACACCTCAAGTCAGCTGATTCAACACTTAACTGCAGGTACAGCTCACAAGAGCTACATGGGTAATCAAGTGTCACCGATTCTTTAAAGAATGACCCAACACAGTTTCTCCAACACATGTACCAGCGACCCTTCGACATTCCCACCTCCATCTGGCCAGAACAGAAACAAATACTTAAAAACACTGATGGATAAAGATGGCTGCCCGTCCTTACGGTCCAGTTTAACATGTTCTTTATTTGTAGAGTGGAGCTAGAGGCAAGAACAAATGATTGAGAAAAAGGAAATTCAAAGACCAGATCATTTCCAGCATAGATCAAGGAGGTACAACTTCACCACAGTAACACATTTCCAGTTTATTCACAATAATTCAATCCTTATTCTAAAGCTACAGGACAAGGCATTATGCAGACTAGTGTGGTTCTTCTTTTATAAGAAGTCCTGCACTCTAGCTTCACGTTTTGTCCAGAAATAACAACTCGACTGACATATCTTTTTAATCATTGTGAAAGAACTGGTCCTAGCGAGCACTACCGCAGTCGGCGGCACAGATTCACTAATGATTGTTCAGATCAAAACAAAACAAATTAAAGCCAATCTCAACATGGAGTCGGCTAACAAGAGCAGAATGAATGAATTAAAATGCAATGGCACATCAGTGCGCTGCTAATAAGCTGCATTTTATTTATGCGTGCAGGGACTGTAGCCACCTCTCTGTGTGACCTTTCCTGTCCAATCCCTGTGTGCGTGACAGACTGAAGCATTGTGGACAACCAAACGCCTACTGTGCTGTAGATGAATGTATGAAGGCACATGGCAAAGGATCATTAAATAGAGGAGTGACATACTTAATCATTATTCAACTCATCTTATGTAATACAAGAATAAACAGTAAGGCCCAGGGACTAATCTGTCCTCTTACAGTACTTCATGCCTCCATCAGGAGACCTAACCCTAAGCCAGGTCTTCTGCATCGTATATACGCATGTTGTTTTATTGGATGCAGACAATCTCATTTCAAATCTGGTAATTTCTCAATATTAATTGTCTTGTATACCATATAATATTTATTTGATTGGGAACTGATGTGACGTACTGGGACAAACCCTCTGACAACCACAGTTTATACAGGAGCTGTAAACAAACACTTGTTCCATCAACCACATTCCCTCTCAGATGCAGGTTTGACAACTTTCTCTCCTGATGCTTCCAACTCATTGTCCATGTCGTGACTCTCTGTGGAACAACAATGCTCTCATTAGCTGTCTCTGAATGATTTCCAGCAGGTCTTTGTACTCTTCGTGTAACCCTGGAGAATAAACCAAAAGAGCCGGTGTTGCTGAATTGTCATAAACAGCATTCACAGACACACCTTGGAAGGTATGATAATAGCAAAAAGGGAGAGGCAATCTCTGCTTTCATCTGACTGAAAATATAACGCACGTTAATTTGGGACAAATATCCTGCAGGCAGCTTTCCAGTGTCATTTTTAAGATGCATGATCTGTGGACCTTTTCAAGAAGTACCTTCACACTATACTGGGATCTTCAGCTCTACAAACATTTATCTTTGACAGAAACATTAATAGCATAGAAGCACATTAGCTTGAGACTAACTCTTTGTGCCATTTCTCTTCCTAATCCCTTTGGCCAGTGATGCAATGAAAATCAAAACAACGTGAAAAGGTCACTGCCGCTCCTTTGTTACTTCAAGTCACTTGCAGAAAGTTGGGCGTTAGTCACAGTTCCTATCCAGTTTTTCTTGAATGATGAAGTTTGGCGCCTGCTGGGCCGCAGCCTGCTTAGGTTTGAGTATCAAGAACCGATTCCGTGTCGGAGAAGAACCATTGATTCAATAAGACACATGTTTTTCAATTCTGCTCATTGGTTCCTAATTTTCTGCATATTTCAGCTCCTGACTGAACTGCAGGGAACATTTTAAAGTCCATAAAAGTGTCCCTTATCTGCAGGGACCTGCTACGCTGACCTAACGCAGTACGTCAACAAAGCATGAAGAAGAGGGTCCTTCTGTTTCCAGTCCTGGACCGTGGCGGACCTCAGCAAACGCTCTAAAGTTTGGCTTAGCGTCACTAAAAAAAGAGAACGACACAGCAAAAGGCAACAGCAGCAGTGAGGAGGTTTGGTGCGAGGGAGGAAGCAGCTCCAACAGGACGAAGCGTTTCCTGCAACACGGCGTGAATCTGAAGGAACGCGCCGTGTTCAACGTGTCGCGCTCTCCCAGCTACAATGACGCCCCAGATCCAGCTAACGCCAACAGCAGCAACGTCTCAGGTACAAAACACAGGTGAGCTGACGTTCACCTTTTATACTGAAGGGAAACCAATGAAGTCAACAACTGATTCAATATATTTTTCTTGTTTTTTCTTAATCCCTATCACAGAGACTACTTTCAATTTGGCCATGAAGGAGAAGATGAGCAAGACAGAGGAGGATGAAGGGCACCAAGCGCTGACTGGATCTGTGGTGAAGGAACCAGAACCGAGATTTGATTTGATAAAACCGAAATGATACCCAAACTCTAAGCCTGCTGCTCTAATGTTTGGGCTGTCACCATCCACCTCATCCCCAGTATGCCGCCAATCAAACCAGGTCATACTACCCTCTATCAAACTACCATGCATACCACGATGTGCGTGTCTAATCTAAGGTGCTCAGCAGAATGATTCTCAGTTCAAGTGAATTATACTCTCGTGTCAATGTTGTTCATCTGCTTCAGGAGTTGGGAAGCGTCAGAAACGTTTTACTGGGCTCTCGGGCCAAAGCACAGTCTCTGGATTCCTCCGTTTCATCACAGAGCTGAAGACACATGAAGAGAGCGCCCAACTCACAACATCATACCCGGCATAAACAGAAAACAACGGCTACACAAACACTGTCACCCTTAAACATCTGAAAAAATAATAAATATAAGGTAAAGAGAAGATTATGCTTCAACAAGAAAGTGTATCCATTGACATTTTCTCCAAGTTCCTCTCTATTTTACATCGTGATAACACTTAGTAACCGGTCCGTTAAAGAGAAACAGTACTGGTCAGCAGTTTTGTAGTTTAAAATCACTTGAGAGCCACGATGTGTCTGAACAAACTAATGAGCCTAGAAGCCAAATTGAATCAAAAACGCACATCCACAAAGAAACTCACAGTGGGGATTCTCTAATGAAATGCAGATTAAAAACCATGTATGTAAAACCAATAAACTGGTGCGTAGGTGAAACCATCTGCCACTTTGTATTAATGTTATATGTGCAGCCTTTAATGAGGGTTAAATATTTAAAAACACCATTCTGAAATAATAAAACTTTTTCTTCTGGTGGTTTTACTCATTCACTCCTGTCACACAACACAAAGTCAGGAGGGGGGGTGGGGGGGCTTTTTCCAGCTTCTAAAGGGGGGCTGACAGTAAACATCTGAGAACCACTGGCTCCAAATCGACTAAAAATGTAATTAAAATAGATAAATTGTCCATTTTTAGACAAAGTAATAAATACTGTTGGTGTGCTTGAAGGAACAAATTATAAAGTCAGACATTCAATGGGCACTAAGAGGAAGCAATAATACACCTTATTAGGGGAAATAATCTATTATTACATGTGTTAGAATTAGTTTTTTTTGCATTATATCTGACCAGATATTCACACACATGAAAGTGCTACCAATCCTTTGACTGCAGGAGGAATGTGAGATAGTGTGGCTGTTATGAAGCTGTCAGGGCCCAGAAATAGCAGCAGGAAACACGGCTGCTTTCAGACCAGTTCAGCCGAGCCATGCAACAAGTCCTTGAGGAAGACCGAAGGACTTTTTTAATAAAGCAGATATAACAAGCGGGTGCGAGACTTTAATGAGAAATCATTCTTCTAGAAAAAAAAAACCCTGCACACATTGCAGAAGAAACACGGAATGACAGCAACAGCATTACAGATGATACCTGGGATCAATTACAGCTGGACTGTGAAAAACCCAGCACCAAATAACGCAGTCAAGAGCCGTGCTCTCCAACTGCACATTGCTTTCTGGTAAATAAAAGCGTTGCTTGTACTTACATGCAGTAAAATTAGTGGTGAAGAGGCAGGTAACGGCAGATAATGATCTCCGATGAGGAAGAACAGATCTTGCTCCGGAGTCCTCTGGTTGGCGGATCTGACAGATCTGCAGTCCTTAGAGCTCCAGGACGGGCCGGGGCTGTCACCAGAGAAGCCAGAGCCATACCGGGGGCCGAGCAAAAAAACTCAGTGGGAGACTAAATTTAGAAACTAGTCAGGGGTTAACACGCACGCACGCACGCGCCTCTCCGAGAGTTTGGCACTGCTGGCTGTCACCTGGGTTAAAGGTCCAGCAGCAACAAGCAGCTCTGGGTTCGGGGGTTGAAACCGACACTGAGGGACGGATTTAAGTTAAAACTACGAAAAGAAGAAAATACAGTTTGTTTAATGACAAGTTTTTGACCTGCACTCAAAATAATAACGTTTCTGCTGCGCCAGATCAGCAGCTAGCTTAACTTCATCAAACTTTCCACACTCATGAAAAAAAGGTGACCAGTCCTTTCTTTCTAACTGACTTAAAAATAAGCCATGTCGTCTTAATAGAGGGTGTGGATTTTGTAAGCTAAGATGATACATAATTGGCAGCAGTTGAGATAAGCAGAAGGAGATATTAACGTTAAAAGAAGCTAACTTAACTGAAAGTTACTAAGCTAACGTTAGCTAACTTCTCCGTCTTCACGTTCTTCTTTGGGTTGCCAAGACACCACAGAGTACAAAGACAAAGTAATGTCAACATTAAATAATGAAAAACTTTACATTATTATATGAACAGTTCAATCTGGCATTCGCTTGTGGCGGGAAATCTTTTTGTCAAAAAGTTAGCTACGTTCATATTTATCAACCGTTTGAAGGATGCGCATGCGCACTAAGCTTGCGTAGACCTCACAGGGCGAGGGATCGAGACCCGGTATTTACCTGTATTTAAAATATTAAATTATAAACAACCAGTCAGTTAATTTTTACCCTTCAATATATGTTAATTTATCGAAAGTGATATGTCATCTCAATATATAACGTTCTCGCACATTGAATATTTTCCTCATACCTCGCAGGCCTACCTCAGGCCCTTTGAGTCCGGTATTACCAAATAACCGTCACTAAAAAATAAATAGTAGTGGTATCGATAAAGAATCGTATCGTTAAGCAGTCTCAATAAGGGTATCAATATCAATAAAAGTTAACGATCCCCATCCCTACTGGCCACTTGGGGAGCTGTCTTGAATGGATTTAATGTTCAACAACGATTAAAAACTAAATATCTTTCCTGTGTGACATAATTTGAAGTATTAAAATGAGCTCAACCCAAATATGAAAACGTCTGTGTGTTTCAAAGGGACATGTATGTTTATATTGGTGCCCATCTGTGCGGATAAACCACAAAACAAGTTAAAACATTATGCAAAGCTTGAAGTAACTTCTGCTATGATCCATATGTTCCCCAGGGTGTCCCTAGATTGGACACAGAGGTCAAAGTTCACACAGGCTGGCTCAGCAGTTCAGAAAAGTCACTAAACTAAATGTGTGTGGAGCTCCAGTCTCCTGGCCAGACTGTCTCCAGTCATGACAGATTGGATGTGCAAAATATTAAACTAGATCAAACATTTTTTGCATCAGATGCTCTTAAAAACCTATTATACAAATAAGATTACCAAGTTTCTAAGGGAATAAAGAATAGGCCAATTAGAAGTTGTGTGGACTTGAATGAATAAACAAATCAATTGAAGTAATCACTAACAGCTAAAACAATTATGTGTGATTTGGTTTTGTTTGTGTAGCAGTTACCTTTCATTTCAGGCAGTATTATGCGCATAAAAAATTTCTATGTTGTTTATTAAGACACAAATTATTGCTATTCAAATTAAGTGTGTCCTTGCTCCCACACTGTGTTAAACCCAAAAGAAATTTGTTTTAAAACAAAATGTTTCAGCAAATCTTAAAACATAAGAAGCACAGTAATAAGAAAGTTCACAAAATTATAAAGTCAAAAAGGCATCATAGCAAGAGCTGATTCAACCGCTGCAACTTGGAGAACGTGACATTTCTCACAGGCTGAGCTAACAGGTGTCTGATGGGTATCAATACTAGCAGTGAGCACCAGAGGTCAGCACATCATCATGTTACTGCTGGCTGCTGGTGTCTGCAGGCAAAACTAACAGTTCTCTTTAAAGGAGGAGAGCTGACAGGACATTCATGACTTTTTGTTTTATTTTTTGACACTGTTTCACTATGAGCTGTTATATATTCACTATCTTCTACTACAACTTCTAAGAAACAACCAAAACCAAAAAACTAACCACTGTACATTCATTTCTCAAGACTAAAACATTCTTTGAATGACTTTCAAAGCATTACTCATTAAATTGTTTATTTGAACACTTACTTCTATACAAACCTGAATAAGTATTTGGTTTCATTCAATGCAAATGATATCAGTACGTGTTTCAAAAGGGAACATCTTGGTTTCTTCTGCAGGAATAAAATTTTTATTTGTCACTTAATAATAGATAAACACTGTGTCTGAACTGTGTTCAGTTACACTGACTCTCCTCTAAATATAAAGGCATTCCTTTCATTCACTATAATTTTTCTCTACATGTTCACACTGTGTTTTACTTACTCACATGTTCTGAGTCTTTAAAACGTATCACAGGGTCATCATCATCATCTCCATGCTAATAATTATCATTACAACGAGGTAGAGCATGGGTGGGCTCCTGTCCACATGTCCTTGGGCAAGACACTGAACCTCTAATATAAAGTGCTTTGAATACAAGACGCAAATATAAATGTAGCCACTGACCATCATCATTAACTGTCGAGCTCACATTTTAAGTAAAGGTGGATGAGTCTTAAGCCCTAAAAGTGAAAAGAAATGTACAGCTACTTGATAACTGAGAAAACTCCATGTGCCAGTGAGGATAGTGCTGCACTGTCAAAAGCTCCGGAACAAGTGATTAAGTGGACCGTGAGAGGAGTTTGTTTTTGTCAGCCGCTGTTTTTCTTGTGAAGAATGAATTGTCAAGCTCTGCATGTTGGTGGACCAACATCGACTGAGACACTGTAGATTGTTCAGGATTAGTTTTTGCTTTGTCGACGTCGTTTCCTGCAAGGGATCCTCTCACGCTGAAGCTCACGCATGATGGCTGTACTATGTGCAAGGCACAGCCAGAATGGGTTAAATTAAGCAGATTAATTTCCCCGTGAAAAAAAAAAGAAGTGCGACAAAGAAAGAAGCTAAAACTAAAAAAATAATCTTTCATTTGCAATCCGCGAATAATTGCACAAAAGCCGGATTGTGGAAATCCAGGCTTACTGCCTTTGTACTGACTTACAATTAACCTCATTGTAATCACCACTGTTATCCAATTACATGCATTCTGTTATTCCACACCCTGCACATTGTTCAATAATAACCTCGAGATGGGTAATTCTAGGGAGGAGGACAGGGTGTCTGAAAGGAGTGTGAACCTGTCCCTGACTCATCCTCTTCAATATTTTCTCTAATCTAACTTTAATTGCTTGGCCTCAACTTTCAACTTTATTTTTAAAGATTCATTTTCTGAACTGCTTGAGAGCAGTTCTGCTCCGCTGGCTCCACACTCTGCCTGCAGGGCCTCTGATGATGGGAATTTCTTGATGAGGCGCTTACTCACCCAAATCAGTTCTTCTGCACATCTCCACCGTCTCCTCCACCTGTCATTGTTTCCTGCGAGGGCTAATGCAACCGACATGCATCCTTTGAGTCTTAAGTGAGCTTTCTCTCTGTGTGTGTGTGAGGACATGTCACAGGAAAAAAAAAGACATGAGACAAAGAATAAGGCAAACAGCAGTGTTGGAGCTCGGGGTGGGGAGTCATCACAGTCGGCATGTGAGAACAGGAGCAGGCTCTGTCTCTGGAGCCAGCTAATTGAGCTCGGATGAGTGAGAATAGACACAGGTAGGCACTATGTTGGACTGTTGTTCTCCCTCTTCCGTGTGGATGACTTTGAACAAAAGGGCAGACTCTTTCTCTAATCAAGCTAATGGAGTGGGAACATGCTGGTGGCTGAACTAGATGGGCAGCGACAGGTAGAAGGGCCTCCGAGGGATTTTAGGGAGTCTGAGGTAAGGACTTCAGTCTCTGATTGGCAGGACGCAGGATAATAAAAGGCCCCGGCTTGTTCTGTCAGATCCATTAGCAGGTGGTTCAGGTCGGAGGAGCGTACAGTGACAAGTACTGGGGTTCGTGTTAGCTGTCCACACTGCCAAAGAGTAACTTCAGAGCTGATACTACAGGCCTGCGTGCTACGACTGGGAGAATACCTGCTAGTTGATAGCAACAACCTGCAAAAACTTTACTGAGTCTTTGTACTTTAGTGTTTATCGGCGTTCAAACACATTAGATTCGGGGACGTCAGAGCTGAGATGACCCTGCAATGGAAGAAGTCACAATGGTGAGTGAATTCAGAAAAGACATATTCAGTATAAATGCAGTGGAGTCCTGGGTACATACATTAAGACAAACTATAAAACAGCTCGGGTTCAAAGTTCTTTCTTGACCTGGGGAACAGAAGTAGAGAAGACAGTCTCACTATACGGTAAAATTAGAAGCAGCCCTTCTGGAGAAATATATGATCAAAAGCTCCAGAACAGCTGCTAAATGTACCTTGTGTTGAGATTGTTTCCCTAACAGCTGTTTCCAAGGTCAAGTCCTTAAAGTCATCAGAAACAAATAGAAATTTGCCCAATTTACAATTCAGTGACAACTAGGCAAACTCCATCTGCTGATGAAGACGCTGACCTGAACAAAAGCTCCAGAACATGTGGAAAGCTGTACAGTAGTTTGTTCCCTAGCAGACCCGTCTGACAGATAGAAAGTGCCAGTGTACTTCTGCACTTGAATGCAGCATTTCTGGCTGAAGGAATTTCCTGTAAATCTCACAAGCTGCTTACCTTGTGCGACTGAATTACATTGAAGTCCTCATAATGCTACAAATTTATCACTGACAACAGCAGCTCTCCTATTATGTGCTGAATCGAGGAGGTCTGTGCCGAAAACTGCTCTGGAGTTTCAGGAACTCACTAGGCCACATGTTGAATAGACCTGGGCCAGTTTCTGGGATCGGTACTAAGCGTTGGCAGAGTCGTTTTAAATTTACCTGCTGCTCTGAGGATGTTGCTCCTGACCTTTTATCGGTCGTCCTGACTGCGATCAGATGGGAATTAGAATAAAGTCAGACGTCTTTTTATTATTAAACATCATCCGGTGCAGCGTGACTTAAGAGAAGAGAGTCAAGCCAAGGGACTATTTTTCCTGGAGTTTGTCTGAAACCAGGTGAGGGTTAAACATAATCTAACAAGATGTACAACACACATCTAATATTAAATACAGCACTCTTACTAATAGAATTCCTGTAATTTTAAAGCATTTCAAATGATGTTTTAGATCAGAAGGTTAAATAATAATTGACAGCAACAAGAGAAACTACTCAGAAGGATTGTCTGTGCATCTTGAATAAGGCTCGTGAGAGACCTCAGAATGCATTCACTTAGTAAATTATGTGGTTAGGAAAACCATGAAATATGAAATATTACTGATTCCTGCAAGAAAATCCTCCTTTCATTTTTACTCCCAGACCTCTAACTGGTTGGGATTTAGTTCTGCTTTATTTCAACAGCTTCCTGTTCCTGTAACTTGAAGTTGTCTCAGTGCTTACAGATCCTCCTTCAACTTCTCATTTATTTCCATTTTTTCTTCAAATACCGACACAGAACGCGTGAAAGGGCCTCTCACGTTTTGTCGTGTCTCTGCTTCTCACCCTCAGGAGGCCCGGACTGGTGCTGTGCTGGTTCCTGCTCCAGATATCTGTGCAACCTGACTACCAGGTGTCAGCCGTCAACCTGCGGCGCTTCATTGGCTGCGCTGTCCGGGAGTTCACCTTCCTGGCCAAGAAGCCCGGCTGCGGGGGGCTGCACATCACCACCGACGCCTGCTGGGGGCGCTGCGAGACCTGGGAGGTGAGCGGCTGGGAGGCAGTTCCTGTACAGTGCACACAGGAGAGGAATGCAAATGTGATTGTGCAAAGAGTTGACGTAAACAAACCTGAGAACTTTACATAAAAGAAAGGAGTGTGCTGTCTGCATCAGCTTACGTTTGAAGAAAGAGAGAAGACGAAAAGGAAGAAGGATTAGATGCAGATTCAGCCGCTCAGACATGCAGACAAATACTGTACATTCAGAGATGGAGAGATGGGTCATCCCCATGCAGGATATAGGTTTTCACTTTCCACAGGGAGGTCGGTGCAAGGTCAGCTGTGAGTGCAGGCAGGGACTCAGCTGGTAGACAGATACAGTAGATATGTGGAGGAAAATTAAAACAGATAGAGAGTTTGATATGCATGTCAGATGGCCAAGAAAAATATATTCTGTGTTTATAGTAACCTTCTAAGTTTGTGTCAGATTGTAATGCGAGGCTGTCTGCAGCGTAAATCTGGGGAGGACGGGAGGCTTTTGGTGCAGTGTGCACTGAAATTGAGTTAACGTACTGCAAGAATGTAAAGCAGCGTGGAAAGCAGAGATTGAAGTGACAGCAGCGGTTTCCTTAACAATGCCTCAAGTGCATAACAGACACAATTGGATTTCATAAGTCACCGGATACTGATTACAAAAAATGCTGCGAAATCTCAAGTTTCATCTGGTACATTGTAGTCAGTGACAGGAGGCATTAGGGAGCTCATGAGTCTCTGCTTTATTATTGCAGTGTAGCTGGTGTGTGTGCAGGAGGCCTGAGCTTTGTTTTGTGATACTCTCTGGATCCCCTCAGGGAGGAGACTCATCTTTTTGCCTGCTCTGCCCCACAGGGAGGTCAGACCGCGGCGGAGGGAGTCCATGTCTTGCTTGAGGGACAGTCTGTAGGACACACAGTTAGGGGGTCAGGGGTCACAGGACAGTCTCTTATTACAAATACACAGCTGTAGGATTTACAGTTTCCCCTTCTGTGCATTCAGCGGGAGTTATGATACAGAAATGTTTAATCACCGCAACAGCAGAATAAAATTAAATTGCGCTAGAATGACAGTGAAGGCTTTGCGGATGTGTCACAAATCTCTCGTCAAACACAGCTTGATAGCAAAACGGAGGTTCACAAGCAAATTAGTCGTGCGCAAATAATTACCAACTGAATAAAATAATTTGTTAAACGTGAAAAGTCTAATAAGGTGGATTTGTTTCCACGGCAGGCGGAAACGTTCTGGTCTACGGGAAGGTTTGTAGCTCGAATACATTATTAATTATTAATGATCATTAAAGGAACCGTATGAAGTTTTTCACCACAACTGGTGCAGGAGAGCAATGTTTTGATTAGCGGACCCCTCTACTATCCTCAGCGCACGTACATGCAGTGAGGATAGTAGTCAGATGGGGGTGATAACGAGCTTCAAAAGCCAATTAAAAAACGAAGAAGACTATAAGATGGTTTTAAAAACAAGTAAGATGGGAAATGCATTCAACCCAAGTGCAACCCATTAAACCTGTTTGCCTTTAAGGTTTCACCACAAATTAATGGATATTCATGCAAACGATCCAGTTAATCAAAAACACTAAACACTTTTATGTCAAAACTTGTTCTGAGAGCAAAGTTGTGCATTTAGAAAAATAACAAGCTTGTTACCCATGAGCTGTAGACCTCCAATATGGTCGTCATAGGCTAGTCAGATATTTTCTTATCAATCACCTTTGTTAAATGAGAAAATAACGCTTAAGGAGAAAAGTTATTAAGATCATTTCCTGTCCATTTGTATTTCTAGAAGCCGGTCCTGGACCCGCCCTACATCGAGTCCTTCCAGCGGGTCTGCACCTACAACGAGACCCGTCTGGACTCCGTGAAACTGCCCAACTGCCAGGCAAACGTCGACCCGACGTACACCTACCCCGTGGCTCTGAGATGTGACTGCGGCGTCTGTCTGACCAGCACCACTGAATGTCTAACATCCGTGTAACACAAAGCTGAACAGGCAGGGAGTGGGGTACGATTAGAAAGTCAGATCCAAAGACATATTTCATACGTTGTTGGTTGAGTAAAATGTTTGTGGACACAGTTATTCTTCCCCCTTTTTGCCAGTTAGTTGCCTAAAACAAGACTTCAGTTATTTGGCACTGCTTGTTAGAGTCACTTCATTCATTTAGATCATTGCTCCTGAAAAGGTTCATGCAGAAAGATTCATTTTTTTTAATCTTGAGAAATGTGATAATTCTTTGTCTTTCTGTAAATGTAATTCGAATTCCATAATAAACCTTTGCAATCCTGCTTTTAATGTAATCCAAAAGTACTTTTATCAATATTTTGTACGTTAGAATTATTTAAATAATTGCTTGCCCAGTTTTTCTTTTATCCCCAAAGTGTTTTGCCCTCACAAATGTGAACTATACTCCAACCTTCAGTTTATCTACATAAATTACATCTTACACAGATGGTCTTCTTTAATACCTTCATTAAAGAACATTTCTTAATTACCACAAGTCTCACTCACAGTCTCCACCTTATTTTATTTCAGTAGAACTTTGTTTTTTTATTTATTTATTGAATTTATAACTCATAATTTAAATTGAATAATGGAGGAGGGGGAGGGCTCATTTGTGAATTTAAATTGAGCCAGTGCTTGTTTTTTTTCCCCCAACCATGAGAAGAAATGTGTGATTTCTCTGGTCTGCAGGGAAGCCAAAGGTCAGGCTTGGCTGCAGAACCTCATCCCTGGAGCTTGTAGGGATTCAGCTTCCTGCTAAAGGACACTTCCACTCCCTCCTGTAAACTTTCTTAGCGATAATATAGAATCTGTAATTTTATTCTTTTCACATGAGACATCATTTGTGTTCTCTAAAATGTAGAAATATCACCTGATGTTTTTATCACTTAAAAAAACAGAACGTTCCTAAACAAAGCCGTGACGTCTTGTGATTATTGCAATTGACATAATTGATTATTCGTCTTTCAAAGACTAATCGGTCATTGATGTGTGCCTAATCACGTGACCACTCATTAGTGCTTAATTATTAACCGACCTGAGCTCTGAGGCCAAACTTCCTGCTGGTTAGTCATCAGTGGCAGGGCAGAAAAACAGAGTATGATTCCCAAGGAGAACAGGGTTTATGTAATCCCTGAGAGCCCACATGTGACCGAGGAGCCGCAGGGCTGAGTTTGAGCCCCAGCGCTCAGAGGGGAGCACACTCCTCCCACCACACAAACACTCCCTGCTCCTCTATCGGTCTCACTTTGGCTTTGGTCTTTATACTTCAGCTCTGAACAGCTGCAAAAACCTGATGTTGTTGGTTAGGATGGTTATTAATACGAATTCTATTATCGGCTCATTATTTTCAGTATATACTTTTCAAAACAAAAAAATAACAAATAACATCTGGGAATGCATCTGTTTATCTTGAGTAAAAATAAGTAGCAAATAAAAATATTAACTTTTGTTTAAATATTTGTATTTTCTTCACAAGAGGAGCTTTTTACACAACATAAAAAATCTGCTGAACCAGTCTGGGCCTTAATTTTTTTTATTAAATTCTAATTAAAAAATATAAAGCAATGAGCCTTATTTACTCTGTAACAGATGGCCAGATGATAAATAGACATGACGGCATAATACAGGACGTCGTATATGAATTTGTGCGTCAATCAAAAAACAACAATGAGAGCATGACATCTGTGTCACATCGAGGGCAAAGAAATCAGGGCTGCGTCACTTTGAGCTGCAGTGCAGATGAAAACATGTGCATCCCCCGTCTCTGACACGTAACGTGTTTGCGTGGCTCATAGAAAAATCACACACGTGTTGGATAATGCTTTGATTGACAAAAAATATGTTAAAATTTACTTTTATTATCAGAGAAGAACACAAGAAGTCATCTAATTCTTTTGGCTGCTCTCCGTATGGGCGGCCAAAGTGAATCATCTGTTTTCATCTAGTGTGAAACTAGTGATCTGATGATCCACGTATTTGATAGTATAGGCTTTTTTTTTACAGCCCCCCCCCCCCATTGACCCAGGCTTGGGGACCGCCAATTACGAAGGCGTTGTGCATCTAACTGTGGCTGGGAATCAACCTGGGGTTCAGTTTCTTGCCCGTGCAAACATAACTTTTATTTTACCAGGAAAGAAATCCATTGAGATTTTTAATCTCTTTTACAAGGATGTCCTGGCCAAGACATGGGGGCAAAAGGTGGGTTTCGACGACCCACTTTACCACACGAGCCACAGCTGCCCCAAAAGGCGAGAAAAAAATAGTCACCTGAAATGTTCAGTATCATAAAACATTAATATTTAATTGAACTTTACGGTGCCAGTTTTCACTCTAAGCAAATGTTATCACAGGATCAAACCTATGAACTTACATCAGGTCGCCTGAATGACAGTGAGAATGGGACTGACACTGTATCAATGAGCACAAAAGCAATCATTATTATTGATTCTGCTCCATTTAGAAGCTAAATCAGTACTTCGATGAATGTGGTCAGCTAACACCTGGAGTAAATCTAAATGAGCTGACTTACTTGGCTGAGGTCAGGAAGTAAAACATAAACTCTCTAGTGCACAGAACATTTTAGTCTCTTTTTTAAAAGTTAGAACAAAAGATACACAGGTTTCAAATTGGAGTTTTCACCAAATTTTGTGTGTAAAATACTTCAATTTCAGCTTCTGTTATGTTGCAAAATCGTAAACTTATGTTAAAGATTCGAATATTACACATCGTACATTTAACATAAATTTAAATAATTCAGCATGCAGCTCGCAAAGAAAGTTTGAACCAGATGTTTAAGGCGGTTAATCAAAGATCAAATAACCTGTTTTTGAATTTCACAAAATAATGACTCACAGTGGAGGCTTAGCCTTACAGAAGCAAAACGCACACATGTATGATAATATCATTTGATCAACTTTGATTCATACTGTATGTGAATATAGTTTAAAATGCACAAAGGAAAACATTTTTTTGGCCAGTAGCAGAACTTTCACTCGCTAGTTTGTGTCCTCAGGAATCAAACAAAATAAAACAGGTTATCTTGTTAGGATTCTCTTCCACAACGTACAGCTGACAAAACTACAACAACAGCAGATGTCATATTCTTCTTTGCAGTCATCCACTCTGCAGAATTTTGTTTGTAGAAGCCCAGAACAGAAAATCACACAGCCATAAAAGAGGAAAATGCTTAAGCAAACAGGTCAGTGTGAGCGCTGCAGAGGCTTTTAAGAGAAAACGCAGAGGTTAAAAGGAGAAACAGAGGAGAGGTTAGCTGTCTGGACCGTTGGCTCTCCTGAGACCTCCGTTATCTTCAACAACCCTGACAGGAGAGTCGCTCTAACAACCCCCGCTGTCCTAATCATTCCTGACATTACCACTTCCTCCTTCGGCTGTAGGGAGCAGCGTGCGGGGGGGTGCGGGTGGGGCTGCAACAGCTCTTTGCAGGGGGAATATAACACAGCAGAGAGGAAGGAGGAGGAGGCCATCAATGGATGATCCTAACCTGAGGTAAGACCTCCTCTGGGAGCTCAGGAGGAGATACAAGGACTCATATCAGAGACCTTTTATTCACGGTGAAATGAGACGGTTGCTTCAACACACAGCCAACAAATTACTGCTCACTAAAACCAAATTTTAAGCAATGGTCTTTTGTAAGAGACATAGAATTTGATTCGAATCCTTTTTCCCAGGAGGTTCGTTGTAATTTCTTTCTCCATCGTTAAAAAAGTGGCTCACGGCAGTGACTCTGTCGCGGATCACGTGTAGACAGCACCCCGACTTTAAGTGCTAACTTAACAAACAATTCGTAGATCGTTTTTCTTCCAGGATGAATTTTCTAAATGCAGAACTGATCTTTGGGCAACAAGCAAACAGGCAGACAGGGAGTAAACACAAAGTATACAAAGTATAAGATACTTGATTTTTGAGGCAGATACTTACTGACATTTTGAGTTAAACAATTCAACAATGACATATCGGACAATAGCATTACTTCATTTTACATAAACAACCATTATACAGATTCCATAGGTTTATTTTTTTAAGAATTGTGACCATGATACTAGTAAACACAACATTTTAAAGTTGAAAAAAAAAAGAATCTCTGGGCTCTGTGGTGGACATACTATGTGATATTGGCAGAGATGGGGACTCGAGTTAGAGACTCGGACTCGAGTCGCGGGACTCGTGAACAATGTTTATTTTTTAGGAAACGTCTGATGAGCTTGCTGTTATTCCCTCCCTCTGTTACCTATAACCTGCCTATGAAACACGTAGCATCACGTAGGACAACAAACACCAGCTGCAGCTGCTGATTCATCATAAACTTTGGCTTTAAAACTTCATACAGCAAAACCCAAACAAAGAAGCGCTGAACGCAAAATAAGTTAGTAACCTGAGGTGAGTAAATATGTTTAGCTCAGCATCGGCCATCTAACGTTAGTTTGCTTCTCGCTTCAGCTACGACCTACGAGAGGTTTACTCCGACTGTTCGTTGTAAAAAATGAATGAGTGTTTGTTTACTTGCCAAACTTGTGGTGGTCGATTAACGTAACCATTTACATCCCGCTGGCTGCCGTCATGTTAATTATTACCGTTGGCTGGAAAGAGGTTACAGGTTTATTGTTGATCCTGTGACCTTACAGGTTTATTTAGTTATAATGTTACACTGGTTTGAGAGTCTGCAGGGTTTGTTGACATTCAGTAGTTTAAGCTGTCACTGATTGTATTGCACATTATGGTTGTGCTCTGTAAGTTAAAAACAGGTTACAGCTTTATTGACCATGTAACTTTACAGTTTTACAGACTTGACTTGGACTCTAGCTCACAGACTTGAGACTTGACTTGGACTCTAGCTCACAGACTTGAGACTTGACTTGGACTCTAGCTCACAGACTTGAGACTTGACTTGGACTCTAGCTCACAGACTTGAGACTTGACTTGGACTCTAGCTCAGTGACTTGAGACTTGACTTGGACTCTAGCTCACAGACTTGAGAATTGACTTGGACTCTAGCTCACAGACTTGAGACTTGACTTGGACTCTAGCTCACAGACTTGAGACTTGACTTGGACTCTAGCTCACAGACTTGAGACTTGACTTGGACTCTAGCTCACAGACTTGAGACTTGACTTGGACTCTAGCTCACAGACTTGAGAATTGACTTGGACTCTAGCTCACAGACTTGAGACTTGACTTGGACTCTAGCTCAAAGACTTGAGACTTGACTTGGACTCTAGCTCAAAGACTTGAGACTTGACTTGGACTCTAGCTCACAGACTTGAGACTTGACTTGGACTCTAGCTCACAGACTTGAGACTTGACTTGGACTCTAGCTCAAAGACTTGAGACTTGACTTGGACTCTAGCTCACAGACTTGAGAATTGACTTGGACTCTAGCTCACAGACTTGAGACTTGACTTGGACTCTAGCTCACAGACTTGAGACTTGACTTGGACTCTAGCTCAAAGACTTGAGACTTGACTTGGACTCTAGCTCAAAGACTTGAGACTTGACTTGGACTCTAGCTCACAGACTTGAGACTTGACTTGGACTCTAGCTCACAGACTTGAGACTTGACTTGGACTCTAGCTCAGTGACTTGAGACTTGACTTGGACTCTAGCTCACAGACTTGAGACTTGACTTGGACTCTAGCTCACAGACTTGAGAATTGACTTGGACTCTAGCTCAGTGACTTGAGACTTGACTTGGACTCTAGCTCAAAGACTTGAGACTTGACTTGGACTCTAGCTCAAAGACTTGAGACTTGACTTGGACTCTAGCTCACAGACTTGAGACTTGACTTGGACTCTAGCTCACAGACTTGAGACTTGACTTGGACTCTAGCTCACAGACTTGAGACTTGACTTGGACTCTAGCTCAGAGACTTGAGACTTGACTTGGACTCTAGCTCACAGACTTGAGACTTGACTTGGACTCTAGCTCAGAGACTTGAGACCTGACCTCTAGCTCAAAGACTTGTGAGCATCTCTGGATATTGGTGATAAGTAATTCATACCCAGGCATTTCTACACATTAATACAGGTATATCTGCATTTCTGTTGTGGTTGGTGGTCATGAAACGAGTCAGGTGGTGCAGTACCTGAAATTTTAACAGACATTAATATTGATGTGTCACCCTGACAGTTACACTGAAATAACTTCTTACTTTCTCTCAGTAGTAAACTGCAGCGTAATATTGGACTTTTTACTCCACAGATTTCCATTCTTTTTACAGTCAAAACATGAGCTATTAGTTTTTCTTTGCAAGAAAAAATGTAGTTTTCAAATGCCTAAAGTGACCTGCCTTTACACTTATGTGACCTCTAGTAGCCTTTGTAGTGTGACAGTGTTAAGATGCTTAAAACGAACTGGCTTCATGTCATTCAACCTCGTCTGAAGGCAGAAGTGTTTCCAGCTGTCACAAATGGCCACATATGAAGGCTAAGCGTGAAGCTGGCCGTCATAAAGGGGGGTGGGGCGCGATAATCTTTCACATGGGGACGACTGCAGACTCAATTAAGACACGTTCTTCTTAAAGGCAAAACACTGAACCTGAAAGTAAAACTGATGGTAGTCTATTGATAAGGCACTTTTATGTGTTTAGCACCTTTCAAACACAGACGTGATTCGAAGCGCTTCACATAAAATCAGAGTAAGAAGGATAAAATGTAACACAAAATACACAAAAGACAACAGATAAGATTAAGTTTCTGTGCAGTTAGAGTGGAGTAATGACTTGTTTCTAGAGTCTAGTTGAATAAAAGAAATAAAAGTGCAGCAGAGAAACTGAATCATTCAGAGGAACAGGGGGGAAAAAAAGAGTTTTAAATGTATAACTACACAGTTTTCCTAACGATCCCCCACAGACCGCCCACTGGATACTCTAAACACTGCTGACGTATAATATAACTGTGAGGGGTGGCGGTGGGGTCACAGCACGCCCACCTCCTCTATAGGAAATAAAACAATAATGCCACCACACCACCGCCACACTTCCACTGTGGAGGTTTTTATCTGCACTGACTTCACATTTTAGGAATTCAAGCAGACTTTGAAACCTGCATTGTTTACATCCACGTTTACCTGTTAGCTTCTTTTCCCCGCCTGTGTTGGTGCGTTACCTCCACCTGTAGATCAGCGGAGTAGAGTGAAACCATTGGCAGGGAGGCACATCGTGTCACCTGTGTGCCAGTACGTTTGCCTCCCAGTGCGCCTGCACGAAAACAAAATGGCGACCCACATGTACGAACACTGCTCTGTAGCTCTTGGACTGGGAACTTCGGAGGGTCGGCGGTTCGAGTCCAGCACGGCAAGGCCCTGAACCTTAGCTGCTCCCTGGGCACTGCACAACGGCTGCCCACTGCTCCTAATTAGATTAAATGGAGAGAACAGAGAGAATTTTTTTTTAAAGGAGGCCTAGCTTAGCATAAAGACAGATAGTCTGCCTGTCTCCAAAGGTTCCCAACACATCAAGAGCTTTATGATTAACATCTTATATCCTGTTTGTTTATTAATCTGCACACACAAACTATTTCTCAGGTGTAGTGACTTCTGGGAGTCTCGTAGTAATAGTGATAGCAAAGACACTGCAGTGCTGCATGGACGGATAAATAGTTGTTGGTAAGAAATAGTTTACACAAATTGTTTATATATAAGTTTTCTTACTTATGCAGCGTTCTAGCAAGATCAAATCAAGCGAACCGATGGTGTGGTGGTAGCGATGACGGCTCAGTGGGGCTTTAAATCCTGGATATTCCCCAGTCTGTTTTACCTCCACCTCATCTTGATGATGTAACCTGTTGAAATCAGCTCAGACAAAATGTCCTTACATGTAAGAAACAGACACTGTATCCACAAATACAGTACAGTCCATGCACACACACACACACACAACACACTCACGTGAACAAGAAACACGACTACGTTACACATGCAAATATATTTTGGATCAAATTCATGCGCACAAATTTCTGTCACTTACCCAGAAACTTTCTAACTTCGAGGACCAGCACAGTGGATTCAGTCTGGTCATTGGTGAGCAGCGTCCCGGTGAACAAAAGTCTTGCGGTGGTTAAGAATCAAAGTGGTGATGAGACATGCAGCCATTTAAAAAGTAGAAAATCTAAACACCATAATCACATTAAGAACTGGAATTAGTGAACGTATGCACATGTATGTAATGTGTTGGCCTCCAATAACCAAATACTTTACATCACATTTAATTGAATCTTAATTGCCACCTTTTTTCTTTGTTCTTCAGTCCAACATCTCTGTCCTTTGCTGTGGCATATATTCCAACTGTGTCCGGGGATCAAGTGAGTTTGTACAGAACATCGTGTCTTATGTGAAGGTTTTGATTTGGGTCCCTTCAAAGAACAGTACAGATCCAAGACAGAAGCAGATCCAAGATCTTCATTTCTTAGAAGTGTTTCCACGGATGTTTGATGATCTATTGATTCAGGTTTGCTGTTTAGTTGAGTATCATATACTAATGAAGGTGGCAGGATGATGTTCAGCTATTTAATTAAAAAGTTTGTCCGGTCCTCCTCACTTCACTTTCATTTGAAAGTTTTCCAACGTTTTTGTCACGTGGCAGTTTCCAACTTCTTAAATATATTGACAGCAGCTAAGGGGAAGGAACGGATAACGTGACCGGGGTCTCCAGCAAAACATGTTTCCTCCTCCTCATGGAGCTATCAGGCGAAACTGCCTGTTGTAAACTTGTTTGTAAAAGGTTGCGTTGCCGCTTCAGGGTGAATTAAAGGGGTGAATTCAGAACAAGAAGGGCACTTTTTGCCTTTCAGGTAGTTCCCTTACATAAACTGGATTTTAGAGACTGAGACTGTCCCAGTTTGGGTCTGATAAAGTGGAACGACGTCATACTGACTGCTTGTTATGTTCTGCATTTTTCATGTGAGAGCTGTATTAGCCTGTAATATTTATGACAAAAACAAAAAGTTATTTCACAGATTTTTCATCTCTGAAGTTTTTTGTTTTGCGATTTCAGTCACATTGTTTTATAGCTGCGGGTCAACGACAGAGTCAGAGTTTATTTCTTTTACCGATCAAACCACAGAATGTGTGTACGCTTCTTTTATTAACTCATTAAAGCCAATTTATCCTTCTTCTTCTGCCTCAACCGGTTCAAGACATCCCAAGACACCTTCTCTCATCTCTGCCTTTTAGTCATGTTGAACAGGCACTCCGGTTCAACATCGATCAGCTGCGACTCCAACGTGATCCTCTCAGTTTCAGTCGTCATTGTTTGTAGTAGCCCACACCAAAGAAGAAGAAACTCAGAGCGGAGCGTAGAAACTCCAACGCCAACTAGCATTTTGGAGGCGTTATTGCAGAGCGACGGTGACAGCAAGGCGCAAATAAAAACTCACGACTCAACGCAGAAGAATAAATTGGCCTTTAAAATGGTGAAAGCATGAACTCTCCTTCAGTCTGATGAGCCAGCTGGCGTGTTGCATTCAGGTACCTCTGGATTTTCTTCCCAGAGTCCCGACCCAGGAACTGTTTTTACTGCTTCTACCGTGTGAAGGTGCTGTGAAAACGGGTTTAAGGCCTCACAGTAAGATTATAGTTGCTTTCTATTGTTTAAGCAGTAACAGCATCCATCCATCGTCAACCACTCATCCTGCGTACAGGGTCGCTGGAGCCAATCCCAGCTGACATTGGGTGAAAGGCAGGGCAACACATAGTCAAACGACCACTCACACCCACATCCACACCTAAGGACAATTTAGGAGACACCAATTAACCTGTTAGCCTGAGTGTGTTTGTATGGTGTGAGGAAACCGGAGCACCTGGAGAGAATAAAACACAAAGGCATAATCTGTGCTAGATGGACCCACCTCCAAAATAAAGGTGTTTTAATAAAGTAACACCAGACAACACCTCAGTCTAAGTTCTAAATATTTCCTGAAGCCGTTAAAGACACTTTGACACACACAGATCTGGAAAAAAGCAAGCGGGTGGACTTTAAATTGTCACTATTAGGCTAATAAACAGCGTGACCAAAGTAAAACTAAAATAGGAATCTATCTGTAATTTAACGCCTGAGTGAGCCAATCTTTCTTTCTCAAGCATGTTTGATGCAGACAGAGAAGCTAAAGAAATCTATATAACTGAATAATAACTGTGTGTGTGTGTGTGTGTGTGTGCGCACGGCAACTAACTGCAAATGTCACCTCATGGAAGCTGGATCGATAAAGAGTTACAGGAACTTTCCCTGTCGGTTTCTTTCTGCTTCGTTGGATATTGCTCTTTTTAAGAAAGTTTTTTTGTGTCTCCCTGAAGTGATGGTTGGTGGCATGTTGTTATTAGTCAGCCCTTAGCCGTCTTTAGAAACATGCTAAAATTCCTCAGCTCTCACTATAAGTTTCAGGGATTATCTGCAGCAGTTGACACACTGCCAGGCTGGTAAAATTAAATCTGCACCATTCATTTTACATCCTAATATCACCTGGGAGTTTCTCCAACTTTTTGGTTAATTCAACAAATGTAAATGAATCCCTAAGATCTATTTCCCTCTGAATCAGTGATATTAAATGAGTCATCCAGCTGAATCAGATCAGGCTGGAAAAAATTGATTGAAAAGTTTGAGGTTTGCATTTAAAAATGTCAAAAGTTTCAGATTTTGACTAATTTAACATAAATCATGGCTAATTTTGAACGACCTCAGCTGAAAAAATGAACGCTTTGGCTTAAAATTTCCTACTTTCACCCAAAATGCACCACATATTTTGTATTTTGAAACCAGAACTTCCAGTTGAGCTGTAATGTTGCTTTGACTTTGAAAAGAGCTCTAAAGAAAATGCCTCTAAAGCTGTTGATTCTCACAAAGAGAAACTAAGATACTAACTCCAACATGTTGTGATTGACACTAAAAAGAAACAATTCTGAAGTAAATGAGCTTCAAAAGCACCTTCACTTCATCCTTCGGGGAGAGAAAGCCTTTCACACATCTACTTTTCACCGGCAGCAATTAAATATGTTTTCCAAGAGAGTCTGCCGGCACATCCCGAGATCCTGACGGGTGTCAGTTTGGGTAAAAGAGCGTGTCTCCTCCTTTCCATGTGGGAAGACACTAATGGGGATAAGCGTGTGCTTCGTCTTGGCACCAAAATGAAGCTCAGCTTTAAGTTTTGCACACCGCGGAGGCTTCACGTGTCCGGGCAGAGCCGCAGGTGGGCAGGCTGGAGCTGCAGCAGAGTCCTGACAGGCCAATTTCTTCTCCGTTTCCTTTGGCTCGCCGTCTGCACTCACCGTCCACAGGGAAACTAAGCGTGATAATTCTGCTGTCTGCGGGTAATTGGCCCCCGAGATTCGGAGCCTTTTCACACCACCTTTCACACCTGATTGGATTAGTTGGACAGATTAATGGGTAGAAACGCAGACAGATAAATAGCTGACAAAAACACACTACTTTTTGAAATTTTCAACAATCAGATTCTGCAAACACTCTAAACTGGCAAAGGACCTTAATGAGATTCTGTGGTGTAAAAGTGGCACTAAAGATTATTTCATATTACACTGATCCTCTTAGAAAGCAGCAGACAGGAGCCTGTAATATACATTCTTATCACACGGACAGAAGGAAATAGAAAGAGGAAGAGGAAGAGCCTGAGGAGACGAGGGGGGTGAATATTACCGAAGATGTCTGAAAAGGTTAAGCTGCGGGATGGGATGAAAAGTACAAGAGTTTTCCAAAATCTGTGTGTGACTTCTGACTGAGCAGTGAGTGTAATAAGAAGTGGAACCCGCAGGAAAATCAGATTGTTCAAGTTCAGAAATAAGTGAATAAACTAAATCTCCCAGCTTCCATTCATCTCTCTGTCTTTACATTAACTGCAGTCCTGTACGGGAGCGTTTAAAATCTGCACGATACCTTCTTCTGACCTTAGTTTCACCCATTCACATGTACTAAGGCAGCAGCGTCTGCTTAAGTTATGTACATATTTAACTATTGAGTTTTAATGATTAGCATTTCAGGGTAGTGTTTCTTGTGAATGCAGGAAGTAGAGTAAAGCTTATTAAGGAGCTGTATTAGCTGGGACCTATTTATCCTCCTGCGTAGGGTCGACGTGCGTAGCTACGCCGTAGGCTACGCACATAGCCATGCATTTATACTTGTACGCAGGTGTTTCCGCCATTCTGCGATTACACCCCCAAACGCTAGTCGGCAGTAGCGCTGCAGCGTCCACCGTGTTGGCTTTTGCCAACCGAGCAGGCTAACGTCGATTTGACACATTTATACTGCTGCGTCGAATCGACGGCGTAGGCTACGGGGCTACGCCGTCGCCTGACGCGCACCTCCTCAAAAATGTAACTACACGTCGAGTCGACGCACATTAGGCGCACACCCGCTGCTGTATCATATTGATCCTCATTTGTTGGAGAGATTTGTTGGGAAAAAGTTTGGCTTTTGCCACACAAGTTTTTTTAACCAACAAAGTCAAAGAGATCTCGTTCAAAATGCTTCACAGGTTTTATCCCACTAACTGTTACCTGCAAAAACTGAAAAAGGACGTCAGCTGTACCTCCTGTGGAGAACACAATGAAACACTGGTGCATTTATTTTGGTCACATACCAAGAAACTTTGGAGTAAAGATTCTCAATTTATTGTTGTCCATATTTACCATCAATTTGCATTGAGGTGGGAAAATGTTTTGTTTGGATTCACTAAACATGACAGAAAATTATATTCAGAGTATTATGTGATAAATTTACTTATTATTTTAACTAAATTTTATTTGCACGAGTCAAAATTCTTAAAAAAGAAACCAAGCTTTTTGGAGCTTGCTGCTAACATTAAGCACTATGTTCTTTCAATATCTGAGTGTAAAAACAAAAAAGCTGTTAAATCTTATGACCTCTGTAAGCTTTACAAGATATTTATTAATTTTTGTTTTGTTTTGTTAAAATTATATTATTTCCTTTCCATAACCCTTGACCTCCCTGGCCTATTTGTGACATGTCCATAGACTTTATTGATGTACAGAAGATGTTGTTTTCCTGCTGTATGTCCTGTTTTGAATAAAGTTTTGAGAAGAAAAAACAACAACAAAAAAAAAAACGTTGAGTCGACGCGGACTGTAAGCTCTGTGATTGGTCGGCTGGGTAGCCTCGCAATGCCGCCGAGCCGACAGGAAGTGCCCTGTGCTTGGTAGTAACTTTCACTAGCGGCCAAAACGGCGGCTGTAACACAGTGAATCAATATATTTGACCGCAACCGCGAAATGATTCGTTTCAGTCTATCAGACTGTGATCAGTGTCTCGGCAACATTTGAAAGGCTGTACTAGCTGTCGTCTTACAGTTTACCTCATTTGCTTAGCGATGCTAAATTGCTAACTGAAGTTAGCCTGCTCAGCCGCATAGCCAGCCTTTATTCTCCTCTCCTCTGCCTGCCTTCATGAGCAGCCGAGACGCTGATGCCCAAGTCTATCATGCATAATTCTCTGTCAGGAGTATAAATGCGCCATTAGTCTAGTCGTTATCTACCAACTTCCACCTGTGAAGTCTTGATGTACAGCTCCTAGGGTCTGTCTCCAGAAAGCAGTCCACTGAGGATGTCCTTCAAGGCTGAAGTTCATGTTAACTTCTAAAGTCAGAACCAGTTTATACAAAAGTGCTGTTGCCAAAAGCAGAGAGGAAATTTCACCTGTTATATTGTGGTGTTTTCTGGTGTGTATGTGTTGAAATACTCCTGGTCTCCAGTCAGTCAGCTCAAGATTGTTTCAGTCTTTACAGTGACAGTGTCTCGGCCAATTTAGCTTCTAATGTGTATCTTCTAGTACTATGTTTTCAGGAAAATGACTCATCTCATGTTTTTACTTCCAGCTCAGCAGGGCAGGAGAAGGTGAAGTGAAGATCTGTCCTGCTGCAGAGAAAGTTCTCTTGGTGTTGTTCCAAGGTGCCGATACTGATCAATTAAAGTAATCGATTACTTAATGCCCCATTAGAGCGAAGAAGAAGATGTCTCTAAAAACGGAGAGAGACAAAGACAGACAGGAGGCCCAGAGAGTATCCCAGACGGCTGTTTATTATTCCGACACTACAGTTTAGGTGTGCAACTGTAAAACAATACATGAGTCAGTGTGGGATTTCAGTGCTGCTTCGTACCAACGCTTTAACAAAACAGTAGAAATTGATAACATTCCAGTAGAAAAAAGAGAAACTCTTCCTGAAGGGCCCCGTTTATTAAAACCATCCAAAGGTTTCTGGCTGAATCTGAGCTGAAGATTAATGAAAAATTAATCCTGGCGAGCAAATTCTGCAGGTTGATTTTTTTTCTGAAACAGTGAAAGATTCGATCACTGCGTGGGGAATGACTTCCATTTCTTTTCGTGCCGTCTGCAATGCAATATGTGGAATCGAATCAAGGATGATTTTATTAAATGAGGCCCCTCGGTCGCGCCCGGCCGTCCCCGGAGAGGCGGATTCATGTGTCAGTCAAGTCGGCACGACGCAGTACGACGTCAGCATGCTGAGGAGAGCGCGATGGAGTTATAAGGAACAGGAGATCATAGAGAGGGGAGAGGACGGAGAGGACGGGGGACCACGGAGGGAGGGGAGGTTGAGGAAAGAGAACTTGGAGATAGGAGACAGGACGGAAGAGGACCCGCCCACCAGCTTTTACGGCGACAAAGGAAAGAAAGAAAAGGAGGGAGAGAGGAGAGATATTCTGTAAATGTAAAGAAACCATCTGCTCCCAGTGAAAAAGCTGGGAGAGCAGAGTGAGGACGGGGGGGGGGCGTTGTTATACATTCATGTGGCAAAGCCAAAAAATCCTTTGCTGAAAGGTGTGTGTGTGTGTGTGTGTGTGTGTGTGTGTGTGTGTGTGTGCAGGGCTCAGATCACAGGAGTCGCCCTTCATTCTCTTGTCAAATTAATAAAGAAGAGGCTCCCTGCCGCCTGCGCCTCCTCTCACAAAGTTTCAGGCGAGCTCGCTGACAGGAAAACTCTCAAACCCGATACGCGGTCGAAGCCGTCAGAGGAGCTGCCTGTCCCGCACCCCCATCATGCACTTTAACTGCTGAGGGGGCCTTTTTTCTTGAGCGTTGCATTAGAAAATAGACTCACTGCACTGCGAACGCTAAAACTGCGGATTTCTTTTTAAAAGCAAATCTTACCGAGCGCTAGATTTCAGCGCTTCTTCTGCACGAAGAGCAGAAAGGTTGCAGCCTGCGTTAATGGCAACAAACAAATCTGAGTTTCAGAAGGGTTTTTTAAGGGGGAAGTTTCAGGGTGTGATATGTTCAGGAGCAGGATTTACTCACTGACTGAAAATTATGTCAAATCTATTTGCTGTTTCAAGGCTTAAGAAAGATTGAGATGTTCCAACACTTTCATTTGTTTATCCTGTGTTATGGCTTTAGTTTTTTAGGTGTAATCTTCAGCTCCATCATGTGACAGCTGTATCGCCAGGTCACTTTTCAAACCGAGCATCTGCAGAGATCTTTAAGTCCCAGAGGCTCCTCTCACATTCAGACAGGTACAATAAATCTCTGACGTTTGGTGCATTCTGGGAGTTATTTTGTGATGTTATGCTTCTGCCGCGCTCTGTGCCCCCGGTTTTTGTCACTAAGTGCTTCCCTGGTTGCTTTTAACGTCTCCCAGATAAGAGTCTCCGCTGCCAAATGAAAGTGAGCCATAGTGAGATGTGCCCAGTTGGTCAAACTACAAAAACCTCATCATCAAAAAGGGGGCACCATACCTCGTGCACTACCATCTGCAGATCCAATACAATACCAGCTGCGATTGCATTGCATTATGGTCTGTTACTGGTGAGCAAACGGTGGTCAAAACCTGATGTTTGATGTATAAGATGGGAGGATTTTCTTTTCAGGGACCAGGTCAGTTATCCTAAAGAGATACGTATAAGTGTTCTAAGTGCGTTAAGGTGGATTTGTTTTCAAATTGAGTCAAAGTTTTTGTAGGAAGCCTGCTAAACTGTCAGTGGTGTGTACTAATGGCATGATAATACAAAGACATGCACACCTGCTCTTATTAACCCGAGCAAACTGGAGTCGTCGCAGGAGCGTCACGAACCTCGCCGGACAGTAGAGGTCTTCACGGACCTGACGTCCATAAGTTTGTTCTGAAAGGGACCCAAAGGTCAGATCTGAACCTGAGCCAAACACGGGGCACCAACACGCAGCAAGTGCCAATAGCCTACATGTAATTTTACCTGACTGGCTGCTCCCCAAAAAAGCATTCAGGTATTGGACATATTGAGGAGACCCTCCACAATAAAGCAGCCACGTTACTGGATACAATTTGGATTGAGCCTGACTTAAGCCGTGTTTAAGAACTTAGCCGCCGCGTGAAGACCTCTACTGGAAAGGAATTTTAAGTTTCATGCAAGTTAAATTCACAACAAAGCTTGTTATTGTCTATAAGTTAATCAAACAGTTAGCATGTTGGCGTTAATCTAAAATACAGCCGAAGCTAACTGTTTTTTTTACCTGCTGGTGACGCTGCGTGAAAACAAAGTCAACTTCTGGGGAGGAAAATGTTGAGCTGATAGATCCGAAAAGATGATTTTTTTGACTTCATGCTTCTCATCATTGGCAAGTTTAGGTGTTATGTTTGGTTGGTGGATATAAATAACTGATGTCTCACATTATCTACACATGAAAAATCCCTCCATTAGATATATTTGCAAAAATTACCCTGGCTTGCCTATTGACACTATATACTATGGAACAATACAAGTCCATCAGAATCAGCCTCTTTACACCTGCGAGAGAATCAAATGTTGCATAGCTTTGCATGATATTCGATATATGTGACATTTCAGTAAGATAAAGAGATATGAAGGAAATGTGCTGCTCTACACAGGTGCAGCGGTAGCCATCATCCAATCCTCTAATCAACTCATTTCTGCATTCACGCCAGGGGCCAGGTCGCCTGAAGCTGAGGTGCTGAGGGGCCCCCGAGCAAGGCACTTACCCCTGATTAACGCAGGGGATCTGCTCAGGGGCCGACAGCAGAGAGAACAAGGGTTGCACTGGGAGACTGCCAGCGATGACAGAGCGTGAACGCGAAGCAGGTCGGAACAGAAAACGGGCTCGTGTGCACAGGATGAAATCCAGAAGCCATTAAAAGTGGTTTGTTTTTTTCAAAAAGCGTCCAAAGCTAAACCTGATTAGCGGGTTGTGACAGATGTCTCATCTTCAGCTAGTGTGACTTTATGCCAATTAGCTTTACAAAGTTATTATAATCCTCATTATTTTTGAGTCGACAGCTGGGAGAGACTAATCTGAACGAGTCAGCGAGTCCGGCATCCTGATAGGCCGAGGTGGAAAATTGATTTTTTTAAATTTTATTTCAGTGCAGCGGTTTGAGAGCCAGCAAACTGTACGTGACACTAATGCTTTGTTTTGTACCTCCTTTCTTCACCTGCCACTAAAATCATTCAAATTAAAAACTGGGTATGTGGACATTGACCTCATTGATTCTTTTACAGGCGCACGTCCCCCCCCCCGCATCAGACTACAAAATACTGATCACCCTGTGAGACCCTGGGTGATCATAAGGCTTCAAACTCCTCCTGTGATTTGGCCCAGAGATTTGTCAGACCAGCTGTTGAGCGACGTCTTTGACGACCTGCAAAGGTGATCGTTCGGGAGGAGAGAGAGCATTTTATAAACCAAGCGACTGTCGAATCGTCGTATAAAGAGAGCCTCCTCCTCCTCCTCCTCCTCCTCCGACACATTTCTGACGTCAGAACTTAAAAATATTGCTAAACCAATAATGCAGCCATTTTAAGCGATTATAACTGACCGGTGTGAGTGTTTCCGCTGAATGCTTCTCTTTAACCGGCCTCGAGGACAGACCGTCTGAAAGTGCGCACACTTATTCACGTTTGTACAGTTTATCAAGTCTCGCCTCTTTCTACGCGCTGAGCTATTTGTCTGCCTTCAAGCGTGGCCACTTAGAAAGGTTAGAAATATGTTTGCATGTCGACGCGTCCTCGACAGGAGGAGCACAAATTAGCACAAATTAATAGGCCAGCAATATCAACATCCCCTGGCAGCCAAACTGTCACGCAGGACGTCGCTGGTGCCGTGAAACTATTTAAAGAAGGCAAATAAATTCTGATACGCTGACACATTGGGGCATTTTGTGTCCTCTGATCCTGGCGTTGGACTGATCTTTTTTAAAATGTGTTGCATGCATCACTGCTTTCTGTTTAGACGTCAGTGGCACCACAAATCTAGCGACCAGGTCCAAAACAAAAACATTTCAACATAGATGGGTTTAATCAGTCCTTAGTTTAAGCCTCATAGAAGACTCGTTTTGTTATGCCTCCACTGTTTACTGTCTCATAAAGTAATAAAAGTCACTCCCCCAAAAGGAAATCCAACCAGCCGTTGACTTATCCAACAGCTGATGACCTGAAACCTCTGAGTCACACGTGGCTGTTGAATTTTCTCCTGTCACATCAGCCTGTTTTCCGCCACCCGTCCGCTCACTGCCGCTGTAGATAATGCAATAAAGCACAAACGACTTTACTATGTGAGGCTTCTATGATGGCTACCGTTCATATATTCCGCCTTTATTAAATATGATAATGTGCTGCTGCGCTGCAGAGTCTGAATCCCACCAGACCTGGAAAACCTCCGACTGATCTGCCTTCTGTGAAGAAGAAGTGGCCCTGGGCTGTCAGGGTCCACATCAAAAGACGCCGCCGCACTATGCGTGTACGTGCATGAAGCGCGTGTGTCAGCTCTCGCACCACACACACACACACACACACTCAAACACACATGTCTGCACGCACTCTGGAGCATAAAACTGCTCCTTTGCATGCAGATTTAGAAAACTGATATCGTAGAAAGTACAGTATTCCATTTTTTATTACTTGAGCTTTTTGCGGCGAAGCTGCTGCGGTTAATGGAATTCAGAGCGGGCTTCAGCTCGCTGGTTAAGACTGCCGTGTGTGGTGCCGGGGCTGTGGGATTACATGTCACTGTGCTGAGTGGACTTTTATGTGAACTAAACTCCGTATTATTTCCCCCAAAGCCTGCTTGTCATCCCAGCTTTACCCAAAGTGCATTCTGCCATCCCTGATTCATGCAAAGGAATGGAACAAAAACGAAACATCCCTCATTCACCGAAATGACAACAGAAGGTATAATATTCAGAATATTCTAGCGCCGTACCCGAGCGATGCATAGACACGAGGAGGAATCTAACAAAATAACCGCTTAAGGGTTTACCGGACGTCAACAACTGAGGCCACAGTTTCCGTATTGAAAAATAGAAATTATCATAAGAAGCAAAATCATTAATTAATATAAAAACATACCAGAAAATTCCCTTAAAAGATGCTTCTTCGTCACATTTGGGAATCTGTGTTCTTAGAGGTGAGAGCAGAATCAAACTTCTATTTCATCTTACAGGCAAAGAAAAAAACAAACCTCCATCCCTTTCGATCCATCTATTAATAAATAATCCATGCACAATCCCACTGCCAGTAAACCCTTTTGTTAGTCAATGTTTATAGTGCTACCAGTATGCAAACCCTGAATGTCCACATAGTAAATTATCAATGAAAAATATTCATATGTACAGTGCAGCTCAATAAAATGTCAGTTCTCTTTAAATTCGACTTGCATGCAGTCAACTGCATAATATACAGGCAATAAGTACGTTCTCTTGTTTCTTTGGCAGGCCAGAATCCAGCTGGACATGCATAGAGAGGTATGTACAATCAAAAAAACGGGATCCAGGTCACTGCGGAGTGACTCTCACATGACCTGGAGATAAAGGTCTGTGTGCAAATGTCAAGGAAGCCAGTTTTTTTTTATTTTAAGAGACCAATGGCGTAGCCGGATCTGACGGAGCCGGATGCCCAGAAAACGAGCGTAACCTTGAACTGATAATCGTGATCGCAGCAGAACAATGTGTCACGTGATCACTGTATGTTCCAGGTCTACACCACTGGTGAAGCTCTCTTCAGAGCCCGTCGTCCTTCTCCGAGTCTGGAGAAACAGGCCTGGAAACGGTGAAAATGTCCTGACGTTGTATTTTGGTTTTGGGTGTGTTGGAGGCAGACGGCGGCGCCGTGGACGGCCGCTTCTTGTCTGACAGCAGTTTGATAATTTCAGCTACCTGACTCTCCAGGGCGCCCAGACGGCCTCCCAGAGTTTGGATGTCCCCCCGGAGCTCCAGCCGGGTTTCGTGCAGCGCGGCCTGCAGGGCCTGCTCCGGGATGGGGCAGAAAGGGTGAGGGGACCCCGCTCCTCCGGGGAGAGGGCTGTGGAGGAGGGGGGTGACAGCGGCGGGGGTCCGCGCCTCCCCCGCCCGGTCGATCCGCAGCTCGCTCTTGGTGATGCCGCTGTCGCAGGAGTCTGTTTTGCGGAGTGGATTGTTGCTGGACACCCCGCCCTCCTCTACATCCCCGCTCCTTCCTGTTTCCTGACCTTTACCTTCCTGAGAGAGCATCTCCACAGAAACAGCCTTGACGTTGTTGTTCAGCCCCTCCTTCCTGGCCTCCACTGGAGCCATGTTGGTTTTCAGGCGCATCCAGCCGGTGGCCTTGACGGCCGGCTTTGCCAGCGCAGGGCTGCTGCTGACCTTGAGCCTGACGGTCTGCTCACCTCCCCACGCGGTAGAACTGGGCTGCAGCTCCATGATATCACAGTTGTTCTGTTTGGCAGGGGGCTCGCCTGGATGGCTGTAGGCCAGCGAGCTCTGCATGGGCGTGACCTGAGACACGGTCAGCACGCTGCTGCTGGGCGGAGCCCCGTTCTGCATGGAGGAGGGGGGGCGCTGCAGGCTGAGCGGCAGGGAGTGCTGCAGGCTGGAGTGGCCCAGCTGCAGGCTGTGGGGGTGCAGGTGCTGGTGGTGGTGCTGCTCCACCTGCAGCTGGTTCTTCTCCAGGTCCAGCTGGGAGGCGGCTGCCGCTCCCTGGTTGCGGAGCTCCTTCTGCTGCTTGAACTTCTGGAAAAGCTTCCGGACGGGATGGTCCTGCGGGATGGTGAGCTGCACCTCATTCTTCGCTCGCTGCCTCTCCTCCTCTTCTTTCTTCACCTCACTGATCTTGCGGAAAATTATCTGCAGGGGAAACACACAGAAAAGAAAAGCACGCCGCTTATCAGAACACTTATCATTTCATATGAAAACTATGAATAATAATTCTCTCTCTGGCTTTCCCGCCAAGCGTTGCACATTAATCACTGGAGATAAAGGCTTTTTTCTACAAATGTGAGAAAAAAAAGAGGAATATTATTATGGAAATCTGTCAGTTGTGTCTCAGCTTCTTCACCTGTGCACATTCTCTCTGCAGTGCTCTCAGGTACTGCAAAGTGTAACTGGCTTCTGGAGATCCGTGTTAAATTATCCATCAATGCTCCGACACCTCCCCCTGTATTATTCAGTCTAAGTCTGGCGCCACTCTCTCCTGGCTCCTCTTACACACTAATTATATCGGGAATGACAGAAATCCCTTCCAGGCAGGCAGCCCGCCATCCAACTGGTGGTTTAAGTGTTATTCTTGGTTAAAATGATAATGCTCCTAATAGATGGGAAGCTGAGTCAGTCTTTGAGATAGAAACTTGTGGGAGGGGAGTCACCCACCTTGCTGTCTATCCATAATCTACCCAACCGACCAGCTTTACCTCTAAACTCCCTCCTCTCATCCGTCTATACTCTCCTGCTCATTCAGCCTCCGCAGCTGAGAACTTCCTGAGCCAAGCAAAGTCTGCTCTCAGCTAGAAGAGAACATACGAGGAGGGGGAGCTAGAGACGACCATTTCCAATCTCCATGGCTACCTGCAGGCCTAACCTGGAAGACGAACACTTTTTTAATTAAATTAACTTTGACAGGTGTCAGAGTTGGTTTGATTAAACGTAATTGAAAAGCTGGTGGGGTTTTGTTTTTTTTACTCGCCTCTTTCTGAAAAGAACAATGAGTCCACTGTCTTTGTGTATGAATCAAGACGGGAATCTGTCACGACTGAGCTGCCGGTGCTGATGTGACGGGCTCAGATATGATGAACCTCCATTAACTAGCATCACGTCATATTAACTTCAGCAACTACAGTCCCTTCGTGTTATCATGCAAAGAACAAAATGCATCAGATGTGTCTATAAAAGTGTCACAACAGCGAAACGTACTTCAGCATATGAACGAAAACAGGTCAAAGCCTTTATATCAGGAGCTAAACAGGATTTTGGTTCCTTCTTCAGATTCCTAAAATGTTGTTTCCTGTTTTTTCTTAGATGTATTTGTATGCATGAATCACTGAAGTGGCGTTTGAAACAGAAACACAGTTACAGTTTAAGCAATAAAATAAGGTGAAGAAGCATTTGAGGTGTAAACACTAAATTAATCTGATGTCAGCTGGACTGAAAGTGCTGAAGGGAGTTGAAGCGCCAGATTAAGTAAAATGGAGGTTTCTTTTATACTTTAACTAACTGAATGACAAAACTTTTCTTTTTGTGTCTAACATGTATTTTGGTTGAATGTAGTCAAGTCAGTAGAATTTTATTTATATACCCAACATGTTCTCATACCCGTACGTTTTTTTAACACCTTGGGTACCTTTTAGCATCATTTTGTACAGGTTGAGCCATGTGGTCAAGTTAGCAAGAATAAATATGCAACATCCAGTCAGACTTTCAAAATAAAACACGTAGTTAAAGTTGTGAAAAGCTGCAATTTGGTCAGGTTTAGGAAAAGTTAAAATAAATGTTACTTACGTGACTTACGAAGTTAATAATAATTATAATACATTTTATTTCTATAACGCTTTTATAACATTATTTGATGTTAAAAGCTGCTCTAAAAAGGTGGGTTTTGATTAGTGATTTAAAGAGTCCATGTCGCTGCAATCTCAGTTGTATATGGGTGAGGAGTTCCAGAAGGAGGGGGCTGCGATGGTGAAAGCTCTGTGGCCCCAGGTACGATGCTTGCGTCCTGATTTGTGGAGAGAGGAGGTCAGTGTCAGAGGGGCGGAGGTTGCGGCAGGGATTGTGGTGGTGGAGCAGGTCTGCGAGGGAGGAAGGGGCCATGTTATGGAGGGCTTTATGTGTGAGGAGGAGGATTTTGTACTGAACGTGTCAGGGAACAGGGAGCCAGTGGAGATTCTGGAGGACGGGGGATGATCACGGGTGCGCGTGTGTGGATGAGGAGGCGCGGAGTTTTGGATATGCTGACGTTTATTTAGGGCTTTGGCAGGTGAACCATAAAGGATGCTGTTGCAGTAGCCAATTCTGGATGGAATGAAAGCGTGGATCAGGGTTTGGGCAGCAGAGAAGGTGAGTGACGGGCGGAGACGGGCGATGTTTTTGAGGTGACAGAAGGCGGTCCTGGTGACACGGTGGATGTGGCGTTCAAAAGTGAGGTTGCTGTCAAAGATGACTCGAGGTTGCGGATGTGTGGGGATGGAGACAGGGTGGAGATGTTGATGGAAAGGCCGAAGTTGTTGGTGTTTTTTGTGAGGGATTTGGGGCCGATGACGATCGTGTCAGATTTATTCAGACCTATAGTGTTGACATAACGCTACAGGGCTTCCCCTAGCGCGTTGAACAATGACATTAAAGAGCCATTTGTGTTGGTACCAGGCGCCGAAGGACATGACAAAGCCCTGGGAATGAGAACGGGCTGAAATTGCCCGATATCAGTAATCAAACTCTGTCTACACAATAATTCTGCATGTTTGGTGTCCTTGCTCAGTTTGCCTGGATATACCTGTTAAAACACAGGACAAAACACACATCCTGGGTTTGAGTCCAGCCTCGAAACTTTGTCACATGTCACTTTTCTGTCAACCAAACGAGCGCTCAGCCTGGTCTCTGCTCGCGGGAACATTCGGTCCATTTTATTGGTAATAAGGGCAGAAACTGGCCGGCGGACGGCTCATCATCCTGCTCTTAAAATAGGATGACATTCACATGACAAAAACGGGGAGAATAACTGACAACGGCACACTAAAGCACCTTATGGACACCTGAAGTTTATTTCACATACTAACCTTTCTAAACTTTTAGAAACTTTTGATCAAACAGTCCCAGTTTAACGTCCACGTACTCGCTCAATCTGAAGCTTTCGATCATATGACACCGTCTTCATCAGCAACTGGAGTTTGCTGAGCTGGTCCTATCATTCTGCTTCGTGCTGGCGATAACGCAAATAAACACAACCCGATTACCACAGCGGTGTGAAAAAAACAGAATCAACATTTTGCTGTGATTAAATTGTAATAAAGTGATTAAAATTGACATAACTACAACATGATGCTGATTTGTTAAACATATGGATTCATACTTTGTCAGGTCTGTCTTTTAAAACGTTTGTTTTCTACATGGAGTTCAGATCGATCAGCCCTACGCTGGGCTAACTTGTTCACAGTAGTACAGCGACGGCTGGAATCAAAGAACAGACACATATTTCTTTTAGGTTCCCAGATAGTTTAAAACTTCCTCGCTTACTTTTGTCTTAGCAATGTCCTGTTTTGTCCGGTTTTTCAGCAGTAGCAGTATCACAGAGCTCTGGGCGCCCGCTGCAAAAACTAAAATCTTAGTCAGATTAATTATCTTAATTGAATTGTTTTTTGACTGACGAGATATTTCTTCTCACCAGGCGGCTTTTATGTCAGAGAATTTCACTTGTTTCAAGTTGTTTTGGCCTTGAGTAGCAGGTGAAATATTCTCGTTCTGTTGGCAGATAGTTTTGCTTATTTTAGGTAATTCTTCCCCAACTTTTTTTTGAGAGCTCAGTTTTTGCAGTGCGGCGACGAGCTGCTGAGAAGCACGAGTTAAGTTAAATCAATGTTTTAATCGCAAAAACCACAAGTTCATCTAATAAAAGCAATTAACTGTGAGCTCCTCTCGCAGGCAGACGGAGCAGCTATGAGAGCAGCATCCACTCCATCTCCCCCCCCCTTGTCTGAAACCACAGTCAGACCTTAAAAACAGCAGTTGTGCACAATAATCTCCACTCAATGTCCACTTTCTTAAGATGTTTATCAGACTGTTTTTACTTCACTAAACAATAATCAAATCACTTATTCTGATTATGTTCAAGTTCCATTTTCTTATTAATATTTCATCTTTGCCCAGTCTGCATCTCTGCACCCGTCACACCAGGACCTGCCTAACCAAGCACTCATCTCAAAGCCTGTCTTCCAGGGCTGGCCTGCTGGTTTTTGCTGACTTTTCCTGGATCCATTCCTTGACACTTACGGCTCGGGCAGTTTTTTTTTTTTCCCCTGTTGCTGCCATGACACTTGGTGACACGTTGCATGCTGGGGCAGCAGGTTGAGGGTAGCGGATGCTAAAAGAAGTGCAGTGACATTGCGGGAGTGGAGCTGGACGCTCTGTCCGTGGTGTCAGAGAGGAGGATGCTGTCTGAGCTACATGTCATCTTGACTCCCACCCACTCCACGACATGCTGGTCAAACACGGGACTCATCCCTCCGGTATGCACATCAGAGCGCCACATTCTACACATTTCTATTATATTTTTTATTTTCTGCTTCTATGTTTTCTATTTATATTATTATTAGTGCTGATTGTTAGGTGCAAAATAGAATAATGAATTCTAAAGTAGTGTATTGTGCACTTTTAATTTAAATGTACTGCTCTATACACAAAAGTGCAACAACATGTGGTTTGGCAAACACTTTGAACAAACAAGGTGCTTTTTCCCAGCAGTATTCCCTTTACACAGCAGCAATGAAATATTTCTTGTAAATCTCAACTTAAACATTAATGTAATCAAATCAAATATAACACCAAAGCTATTTGCCACTGCCAGGGAATAACCTTTTATTTGGCTTCAGTCCAGTTTTCTTGGGATTTTTTCTTCACAGGCATCAGCAGAAACATTTTTCTTTTATCAGGGAGCTGCAGAAACAGTCTGTGTTCAGTAGCAAGTCTCCCTGTTAGAGCGAGGTGAAGCCGAAGGGGAATTGTCTTGAACTTTTTGTCCGCGACGCTCAGCACAAATCGTTGGAAGAGAGACTGATCCTCGCTGTGTGGGAGTTCCCAGATTCTATTACCGTTTAACCAAACAGGACATCAACAGGAGGGACTTCACACGGCAGAGCGTCCCCGCAAAACCAGACGAAGGCCAATCAGGTAAAGTTATGTAGCCTATAATCTTAACTTAATTAAGCTACAGCTTTGCAGCGCACAGAAGCCGTTGCCATGGATACTATCCATAGAGCCCTGCTGTTTACTGGCGGAGCGCTACTGTCCGATTTTACTTCTTTAACGCCTTTTATTACACGAGCAAGTGTAACAAAACACATTTAATAAGTTATCAAGATATTTCTGATTCTGACAGTTGGAGTTTTGAGGCAGCTGCATACAGACCTGCAAAGCCAGTCTAAAAATTATTTCAGAGTGCAAATGCTTACACAGTCGGGGAGCAAACAGATGTGGATCAACACGGTACAAACTGAGGCAAACAAATTCCAATTGATTGATCAAAATAAGGGACTGCAGACTTGACTTAAAGACGCGACTTGAGACATTCAAGTCTCAGGTTTTGATCTGTTAAAATCTGACTTTAACATCAGAATATAGCCTACACCTGCTTTAAGCATTCAAATGATGCTAAAGGGCATCCCAGTGGTTACAAACAGACGCCAAGGGGTCTTGACCATGTGTGACGAATTGGAAGTGAGAAGTGGTTCTACTAATACTTGAACTATTCAGACTGCTGGTTGAAGATATAAAATGCAACCCTACTGCCAGACAAGATTTCCACAATGGCAGTGTGTTGCTGGAACCGAGGAGCTCTGGTAAGATCACACAATCAGTAAAAAGAAATGCTCCAGTGAGAAGAAACTTTTGGTGATGCGTTTGACACGCTGTAATTTACCCAGATCATCACTTTAAAGACTTTGGCTGGCAGTCAGAGGTTTTAAAAGACTAAAGACAAATCGTTTGGCATTTCAGTAATGGTTGGCAGAGCTACGCGTCTTAAAGCGCTCCATGATGAGCACGTTGGCCACGAGGCAGCGCGTCGAGTGGCCTGACTCATTTCTCACATTCAGCCTAATTTCTGCTGACCCAATTATTCCGTCCTTCTGTCTCCTCAGCAGCCAGCGCTCGCATATGGAGCCTCATTCACAGTCTGAAGTGGCCGTCCACCGTGACACGCGCTCAGAATAACACGGAGCTATGAGTAACGCTGGCTGAATGGCTCTCGCTCGGCGTCGGAGAAGTGAGAAGTCATAAGAGAAGGCTCGATGGATAAATGGCTCACTCGCCTGAACAGCTGTCATATTAACACACTCGGAGCCTCTCTGTGATTACTACAAAGATCCAAAAGTGTAATGTGAGATCTGTGCAGCATTACAAACCCTCGTTGAAGCCTTTAGATGTATAATTGAAAGTTCGAGATGACATTATGGCCGACGTGATGAAACACATCGTATCAATTTTGAGACCACAAAACATTCTTAGCTTATTACCTGAATAGGTTATAAAATTAGGCCACATCTTATGTTATTGTATACTTGCCTAAGAAGAATCAAATATTTATTCATCTCCAGCAGAAACTACTCAGTATTTGTGTCTTTTGAAAGGCGTTTTAAAGGGGCATTATGTAGTTTCCAGCGGCCACTAGCGGTGCGGTTTTAAGATTGCAACCAGGCGTGTGCTCGTACGCGTGCTCGCTTGAACTCATGAGCGAGCAGAATCCGAAACACAACAGCTTTCATACAGAAATCCTGCAATAAACGAAATGAAAAAAGGCAGAGACAGCGGACAGACAGAGCTGGGAACTCAGGGAAACTCCCACTGCAACGTTACAGTAATAGTTTTATCAGCTGCAGGTTGAACTAATCCAGGCTCGTCACATGATCACGGTACATTTACTGCATTTAGCCGACGTGCTACATCGTTAGCTCGCCTGCTGCTTTCAGTAACTATCTTTACTATCTGTGAATCTGTTACCGGAGGCTCAGCAGTGTCAGCACAGCTACATGTACTGGATGATAATGAAACGGGTTGAGAGCTGGACTGAATATTATAAGACTGTGTCACACTTTATAACAGTCAGACCGCAGTAAGTAACTTTACTGTAACTAGTGTTAGTGGATGGCTCTTCTTCCTCTGGGTTGTATATTAAGTGGGTCATGTTAGTTACAGCGACTGAGAGGTGGAGAAGCTGTGAACCCATCAGTAAAAGGCAATAAATTTAAATTGAACGTTACGAAGCAAACAGCGGCGGTCCGAGCTACTGTAGCGTTAGCTAGCTGCTCGTGACTGCATCACTATGGGATAGAAAACAAATCGCTCCACATTAGCTTTTTTACCGTTACATCATTTCTTGCAGGCTTTGACACTTTGACATTGTGGTACAGAGGAAAGTAACCTGGGTGATTTGGTTGGTGAAGTAACGTTAATGTGAAAGCGATATAACTTTGCACCGGACAACATTAGCAACTGCTCGCCGTTAGCCGGCGCTATCTAACTTGAGCCAACTGCAGCACAAAATCAAAATATATTTTACATGCTTTGTAGTAATGTTAGCTTAGCTCTCCTATAGGATGCAGGTCTTTCTTAGTGTTAGTCTCCATGTTAGACTCCATGTCGTAAGTTTCAGTGTCGTCGCCGCTGAGTGCAAAGTCAGTAGACACAGCGAGAGGCTCGGGAGCGCACATGCACGTGTCATTCACTCGATTTCGCGGAAAATCCGACCCGGAGCCTTCGAATAGGAATACCTGCCTTCAGAGTTAATGGCCAAACCGGGCAAATGGATCATTTTAATGTCAGATTACAACCCCTTCACACACAGGCAATAAAACAAGGATTCACTTTAGTGGAAAAACCACATACAGCCCCTTTAAATACTGGCTATTCACAAGCAACGTATTAATGTTAATGGCATTTTTTTTTAAAGCCACTTCTTTTTTCAGGAGAATTGTTTTAACTTTTGCACTTTGTGTTTGTTAAAAGTATTACTTTGTGGTACTTTCTTAAATGTAAACTCACACATACTGTGTAATCAACTGTAGACTTGAATGAAGGCTGATGAGAAACATCTGTACTACAGTTTATTGTACCTACATGCTGGGTTCAACATCTCTGATCAAACCAAGGGTAGAGCAATCAGCTGGCTTTTAAATCGGTCGGGGCAGGACAGATAATCAGACAGTGGAAGCAGTTGCTGAGATCATTAAGTGTTTTTCAGGACTCTGAATCAAACATGTCGATGTAAGGGTTGGTACTTGACTCTGTTAGTGGTCTAACAACAGTCTGTATCCCGACATGATCTCATTCACAGACAATGCAGTTTTTGTGGCAATATTTCTGAAGCAATCTTTCCAAGGTTACTGCTCGGTAGCTAGTTCTCATTCATAGCATTCGTTTCGATGTCTCACTATGGGATGCGCCTCCCCGCGTATTCCTCAGAAGCATTTATCTCATTACGCCAATCCTGATTGGCTGGTGATCGTGGTGTCTGCGTGTAGTGGACCCACCTGCCCTTAAATAGCTTGCGCTACAACACATACACCATTCAAACACCTCTTCTCGCTTCGGAGCATATCTCGATCTGTCGCACGGGCTAGCTAGCTTAACTGTCCACAGATAAGAGCTGACATCTCGGTCGCCGGGCGCTAGCTGCCTTCGACACGCTTCGACTCTTCGGTCTCACCACAGACTGGAGCATTACCGCCTAGCCGTTTCACGGTAAGGTCGAATTTCTAGCGTGTTAGCACACCAGCTAATACGACGCCCTTCTTAATTAGCACACCAGCTAACGAGGATGGACACTAACGTTAATTCCCCTCACACCAGAGGAGACGGTGATCCAGGGGCTCGGCTCTGCCGCTGCGGGAATAAAATTTCGAGCAGGGACACACACCAGGTCTGCTCTTCCTGCCTCGGGCTGGAACACGCCCGCTTGGCCGTTGAAGCCCCCCGGTTCATGCAGGCATTGCGCCTGCTTCACCATGAAGAGCCTTCGACGACGGCTAGCACGCCAAGCTAGTTTGTCGGGAAAGGACCCTTACCTGTCCACCAACGACTTGCCGGCTGGCAATGAGGGGACCGGTGCGGGCGCTGAACCATGTGCTAGCGCTAGCTGGGGCTCACAGCTGGACCTAGCCGCGGCGGCCCCGCTTATGGAAGATGTGCTAGAGCTGGATTATGAGGATGATGACGAGGGCACCTCGGAGCTCCTCATATCTGAGGATGATGAGGATGAGGACGAAATGTTCATCCCCTCTGCTCAGGCTGCCAAGCCCGACGCTGTGTCTGCCTCCGCGGGCGAGGACGGGAGTTCGCCGGCTTCCCCCGCTCCCAGTATGGATATGCAGGACGTGTGCAAACGCGCTGCAGCCAGACTGAATATTCCCTGGCCTCGCGGTAGTAACGGAGACCACCAGATCCCGTTATGAGGGGAAGAAATTGCCCCAGGCCAAGAGGATGGCAAAACAGCTACTCCCAGTTTTTCCTGAGCTGCTGGATGAGGTCTCGGTTTCATGGAAGGACCACCCGTTCAGCAGCAAGACCCCGATACAGGGAGCTTCCTCCTTGGATTTTGAGGGCATGGAAAAGCTTGGCATGCTCCGCATGCTCCGCATGCCCCCCATGGAGCCGTTAGTCGCAGCCCACCTGCACCCGCGACAGACCGCGGCATCTTCCAGGAACCCCACACTGCCGTCAAAAACGGACCGTTTCCAGTCCGCTATGACAGAGAGGGCCTACAAAGCGTCGGCTTTGAGTGTCAGAGCCCTGAATGTCTCCTTCATGCTCACCGCGTACCAAGCGGAGTTGATGGAAGACATGGCAACCAAGCCTGACCCCGTAGTGTGGGAAGAGATTACCATGATAACGGACATTTGCCTCCGCGTGCAGCGCTGCTCTGTCCAAGCCACAGGTAAATCTATGGGAGTGATGGTTTTACAGGAAAGAGCGAGATGGCTCAACCTGACAAACCTGTCTGACAGGGAAAAGGAGGACATCTTGGACATGCCGATTGTCCCTGACGGGGTTTTTGGCACCGCTCTGGCCTCCATGCAGCAGAGATGTGAGGCTAAGAAAAAGGAGGACGAAGCTCTCCAGCTCTGTCTACCTCGGAAAGCTGAGGCCCACCCCCCAGCTGCTCCGCGCCAGACCTTCGCTCAGGCTGTCTCGCGGCCCCCGCTTAAAATCCCTAAGCGGCCGAAGCCCCAGCCCACCCCAGCTGCCCCTCCACGGCAGGAGGCTAGAGCGGGCTGGCCCAGGAAGGCCCCAACGCTGACTGCTGCGCCACTGGGACAGCCGGTCCAGGCTGCCAGTCAGCAGGCCAGGAAGAAGAAGAGGGCGGTTTGACAGCCTCCCTCTCCCCTACGGTGATGGCGCTGGATGTTCCCCGTTCTCCAGCCCCACCTGTTCTGTTCCGGAGTGTGATGCGGAGGCTTTCCCGCCCCCCCGACTTCCCGCTGTGGCGTGCAGTGCCAGAGGGGCACGGGCACGTCTCGGTCAAGGAGAAGAGAGACTTTGCAGCAGAGGCAGCAGGTTCTGTCCTCCCTTTAAGTCGCACAAGCACACACCCTCACCCTCACTCTTTATTCACAATAAAGCGTGTTCAGCTGCCGCATCCAGGCTTATGGTCGAGGGCGCAGTTAAAAATAATGAACAGAAAAACATTAGCGGTTCGGCGGCTTCACCGCTCCGAGGAGAGCTACGGCTCTCTTCAGGACGCTGGACGCCACCGACTCGCCGGTGCATCGAACACCTCGCGGCGCGCAGTTTCGACCATGAGTCATGCTCCCGCCCGCCGCTAGGTGGCCCCATTACGCCATTATTAACGGCGCACAGTGGGGAAGACACACCACTGGCTGTCGCCTCTCTCGCTGAAAGGGGAGAGGTGGGCGGCGCCACGACCTCGGCCTGGGTGCTGAGAACGATATCAAGGGGTTACAGGCTTCATTCGCTGTCGCCCTCGCTTCTCAGGCATTGTATGCTCCCGGCGCAGGGGAGTCGGCTCGTATTCTACAGGAGGAAATTGTCTCGCTGTTAGAAAAGAGAGCGATATGTGTAGTGCCTCCCAACAGAGTCAGAGCGGCTTTTACTCCAGGTATTTTCTGGTCCCCAAACGGGGAGCGGTCTTCGCCCTATCCTGGATCTGCGAGCTCTGAACAAGTACCTCAGGAAATACAAGTTCAGGATGCTCACTCACGCATCCCTGCTTCGCCTGGTGCGCCAGGGCGATTGGTTCACGTCCATCGATCTGAAGGACGCGTATTTCCATATCGCAATTTATCCTCCGCACAGGAAATATCTGAGGTTCGCTTTTCGGGTGTATGTTACGAGTACAGAGTACTACCTTCGGTCTGTCCCTGAGCCCGAGAGTGTTCGATGCGGTGTACCGAGGCGCTGTGGGCCCGCTGAGACGGCAGGGTTTCCGTCTGGCTACATATCTGGACGACTGGCTCCTTCTAGCACAGTCGGAACAGGTGTCAGTGACGCAAACGCGCGTACTCATAACACATCTTACAGATTTGGGTTTTATAATAAACACCGAGAAGAGTGTGCTGACCCCAGCACAGAGTATAATATTTCTGGGGTTACGCCTGGACTCGGTGTCCTTTACGGCTCGCCTGGCGGCAGAGAGGGTAAAGGCTTTCAGGGCTTGTCTCGAGCATTTTCAGCCATGCGCATCCCTCCCCTTCAGATTGTGTCTGAGGTTACTGGGGCTGATGGCATCAGCCATCCTGGTAGTCAGGCTAGGTCGCCTGTTCATGAGGGATTTCCAGCTGGGTGGCTTCCCTCGGACTGGACCCTATCCGTCATGGCGCTGGAGGGTGACAGTCACTGTGGAATGCGTGATGGCACTGCGCTGCTGGCGACACCCAGCTTTCTTGGTGCAGGGGGTGCCCATGGGCGTCATCCTGTCACGGAAGGTGGTCACCACGGACGCGAGTTTGTCGGGCTGGGGAGGAACGCACGAGGGCCGGTATGTGAGGGGCATCTGGAGCGAAGATCTCCGGCGCTCGCACATAAATTACCTGGAGCTCTTGGCAGTGTTTCTTACCCTGAGGCGTTTTCTTCCGTTTCTCAGCGGACATCATGTTCTGGTGAGGACGGACAATACGACTACGGTAGCGTATATAAACCGTCAGGGGGGGCTGCGTTCCCATCAGTTGCACACGCTGGCACGCAAACTGATACTGTGGAGCAGCAAGCGTCTCCTGTCTCTGAGAGCGACACACATCCCCGGGTTTCTGAACCTGGGCGCGGATCTGCTGTCCAGGGGCGCACCGCTGTACGGCAATTGGGCTCTGCACCCAGCCATAGTAAGGCAGGTGTGGTCGCGTTATGGCCGGGCCGAAGTGGACCTGTTCGCATCGAGGGTCAATGCGCAGTGTCCGCTGTTTTTCTCAATACACGATCCAGATGCGCCTCTCAGCGTGGACGCTGGCCACGCGACGTGGGTCGCCGGTCCTCCTGTACAGCGTTCCTCCGGTTGCTCTGATATCTCCCACTCTGTCCAGGGTGAGGGAGCACCGCTGCAGACTGATCCTCATAGCTCCGCATTGGCCGGCGATGCATTGGCTAGCGGAGATATATCTACTCCTGTCGCGGGCAACCATGGCAACTCCGCTGCGGCGGGACATGCTGTCCCAGGCGGGGACGATCTTTCACCCACACCCAGAGCGCCTGGCACTGTGGGCCTGGCCCGTGAGTGGTATAATTTAAGTGTGATGGGGCTTCCTCAGAATGTGGTTAACACTATTCAGAGCGCCAGGGCTCCCTCCACCCGGTCCCTTTATGACTGTAAGTGGAGGGTGTTTGAGGAGTGGTGTCTCAAGGAGGGACATGTCCCTTTCAGTGCCCAGTTGGCTTGATTTTGTCATTCCTGCAGGCCTTGATTGACAAACAAAAGGCTTTCTCCACAATTAAAGTGTACCTGGCTGCTATTGCTGCTTGTCATGTGGGGTTTGGAGGTAAAACAGCTGGCCAACATCCCTTGGTCTGCCGTTTTATGAAAGGGGCACGGAGGTTACTGCCTGTTTCCAGGCCATTGGCCCCACCGTGGGATCTGGCAGTGGTTCTGGATGGGCTCTCTGGCCCCCCTTTTGAACCCCTGGGGGAAGTCGACTTAAAACATCTGTCTCTGAAGACGGTGTTATTGCTGGCTTTGGCTTCCGCAAAACGGGTCGGCGACATTCACGCACTCTCGGTGCATCCTTCATGCACTCAGTTTGCTCCGGGGGATGTCAGAGTGTCAATGAAGCCTAACCCTGCCTTTGTGCCCAAGGTGGTTGGCTCGTGCTCGCCCATTGACCTTAGGGCGTTCTCTTCGCAGCCTTTCTCCTCCCCTGAGGAGGAGCGGCTGCATGTGCTTTGTCCGGTCCGAGCCCTGCGCCTTTACATGGACAGGACTAGGGGGTTTCGGAGAAGTGACCAACTCTTTGTGTCCTGGGCTAGCCCCTGTATGGGCAAGCCTGTTACCAAGCAAAGGCTCTCCCACTGGATTGTGGGGTCGATTGCTCTGGCCTACACTAGTCAGGGTCTGCAGGCTCCGCCAGGTCTACGGGCTCACTCAACTCGTGGCCTTGCTGCATCCTGGGCCCTGTTTAAGGGAGTCCCTATCCAGGACATTTGTGCAGCGGCGAGCTGGTCCTCGCCCCTCACCTTTGCCCGGTTTTATAAACTGGATGTCTCTGCTCAGAGTGTGGCTCGTGCAGTGCTGAGCACAGGGCCCTCACTGGAACAGAGTGCTGCTTCCTGAGAGCCGGTGGTTGCTAAGATAAGCTTGTCTGGCAATTCGGGAGTCTCCATATCCCATAGTGAGACATCGAAACGAATGCTATGAATGAGAACTTTAGGTTACTTGCGTAACCCCGGTTCTCAGAGTAGCATGAGTGAGATGTCTCACCAGACAGCCCTTCTTGCTGAGGCGAAGCGAGAAGAGGTGCTTATTTTGAATGGTGTATGTGTTGTAGCGCAAGCTATTTAAGGGCAGGTGGGTCCACTACACGCAGACACCACGATCACCAGCCAATCAGGATTGGCGTAATGAGATAAATGCTTCTGAGGAATACGCGGGGAGGCGCATCCCATAGTGAGACATCTCACTCATGCTACTCTGAGAACCGGGGTTACGCAAGTAACCTAAAGTTATATGTGTTTGCTTGTATAGCACACAACATGGCAATTCAAAGTGCTTTACATAAAACATAAAAGGCATCAAGAGAAGTCTTTAAGTCTGGAGTCCCTTCTTTTTATGAATCAAATCAAACTGCGAAGAGTCGAAGTATATAGAATTGATGAAGTGACCGAGTTTTGACAAATAATAAATTAATTTGTCATTTAGCTGATGCTTTTATTCAGAGCAACTTGCAATGGCTATATTTGTCTACATTTGTGAGCAAGACACTTAACCCCTAGTTGCTCCAGAGGCGTGTGACCTCTGACATAACATAAAAAAAAGAGATCATATCTCTCCTGTCTTAGCTTCTCTGCATTGGCTTCCTGTAAAATCCAGAATAGAATTTAAAATCCTTTTTCTCACATTCAAAGCACTTAATGGTCAGGCACCATCTTATCTTAAAGAGCTCATAGTACCTTACTACCCCACCAGAGCACTGCGCTCCCAGAATGCAGGATTACTTGTGGTTCCTAGAGTCTCCAAAAGTAGAATGGGAGCCAGAGCGTTCAGTTATCAGGCTCCTCTCCTGTGGAACCAGGTTCCAGTTTGGGTTCGGGAGGCAGACACCGTCTCTACATTTAAGAGTAGGCTTAAGACTTTCCTTTTTGATAAAGCTTATAGTTAGGGCTGGCTCAGGTGAGTCCTGAACCATCCCTTAATTATGCTGCTATAGGCTAGACTGCCGGGGGATTTCCCATGATGCACTGAGCTCCTCTCTCCTCTTCTCTCTTTCTCTCTGAGTGCAACCTCATCCCATTAATGCATGTTACTAACTCGACTTCTTTCCTTTCCCGTGGTCGTGTGCTTCCTCCTCCTGTCACTTCCTGCGGGTGTTGCTGGCTCTGGAGCTGTGGAGTCTGGATCTGTGGTTGGGAGTCTCCTGCTGCCCCCGTGTTCCTGCTCGACGCCCTCTGCTACAGTTGCAACTGCTATTACTAGTCCTATTGCTATTATTACTGGTATTATTATTATCATTAACATTACTATAAATATCTGTACTAAGGCTGAACGATTAATTGCATTTGCGATTTAATCGCGATTTAATAAAACGCAATTTTCTAATCGCAAAGGCGGCGATTACTCTGTGATCACATGACACCCAAGCGGAAAGCAGTCTGACGAAGTTAATGCTTCGTCTGCACGTTACGCTGTAACTTGCCTTGTTGTAAAATGGCCTTAAGCTTGACAGAAGCTCAGCTACATAAACTTAAATGTCACATGGAATGAAAGTAGCAGCCGCCACCGCGGGTAACTTGGTGGTGGTGGGTGAAATTGTCGGGCCATCCGCGGCTTTGATGGACGGAAAAATGCACAACAGAAAGAGGCGTGTAGCAAGATAAGTGCATTATGGCGACCGGCGCCTGCGTCACACACACAGCCACCAGTCAGCTCAGGAAATATCTGTAAATTGGCGTTTCAAACTAAACGCCTGAGTCCGAAAGAGGCCCAGTCTGTCCCGAGTTACAGCCTGGTTAAAGCCGGTGCGCTGCTCACCAGCATCGGAGGCTGCGGGGGGAGAATTACTGTTTAGACTAATAGACTAAGCTTGTCTATTGAACACGCGAGGCGTCACTCTGTTCTATTTTAGTTAGCCAACTTTTAAATTGAACCTCAAACTGAGTATTTTTAGTTTATTTACAGGGATACAGAAAGATGGACTCCTGGAGATTTGAACTGAGATCAGGACTCAGTAATTGGTGGTTGAACTGTGGGTTTTGTATTGAGCGCGCTTACTGTATAAGACCCTGTGGTGAAAAGGTAGGCCGACCTGATGATATTATATCATATTATTTAATGCCGTGACTTGACTCAAATTGTCTTTCTCATATTATTATAATTTGATATATCTTATTGCTCATAATAATAATTCTACATAATTCATCATAACACAGGCCTGACCTACAAGACAGAACAGTGTAAGTTTAATCTATAATATCATACTATACACTGATTTACTGCTTGTCCGTTTTGAATATTACAGAAGTTAGAGCTTAAAAATTAATCGCACATTAAATCGAAATCGCAATATTGGTTAAAAAAATCGCAATTAGATTATTTTCCAAAATCGTTCAGCCCTAATCTGTACCATTTTTCATTCAGTCTATAGCACCATCACCTTTACTGTCTGTACCTCTATGTGTATACTGTGTAGGTTGCCTCCCTCTGCTCTCTTTCTCTTGCTCTCTCCCTCTCTCTCTCCCCCTCACCCCCAACCGGTCGAGGCAGATGGCCGCCCACCCTGAGCCATGGTTCTGCTCGAGGTTTCTGCCTCTTAAAAGGAAGTTTTTCCTTGCCTCTGTCGCCTAGTGCTGCTCTTGGTGGGAATTGTTGGGCTTCTGTAAATAACTTCAGAGTTCGGTCTAGACCTGCTCTTTATGAAAAGCGCTGTGAGATAACTGTTGTTGTGATTTGGCGCTATATAAATAAAATTGAAAAAAAATTGAATTGACATACATAGCAATTGTAAGTCGCTTTGGATAAAAGCGTCAGCTAAATGAATAAAATGTAAATTTAAATGTAAGTCATACAGCTCTAGAGCAGTGGTTCTTAACCACTGGGGGCCAAGAAAATGCTATTATAGACACAAAAATAGAAAAAAATAGCGGATGTAATCACTTTGGGTGGACACTGTAAATATTTTGCACTGTTTAATCCAGTAGGTGGCGGTGATGCCAGCCGCTATAAAAGGACAAAGAACACTCAGGCCCCGATCAGACAGAAAACGCTTTGCAGGTTTGAAAACGTGAGGCTCAAAGCAGCGTCTTTTTTAGGTTGAATTTGGAAAAGAGCAGAGCGCAGTGTTTTTATCATGCTAGACAACCATCAAATCAGCTGTCCTGTTGGTCTAATCAGAGATTATAGCGCAGGGATCTGTAATCTTTGGTTTGCTGCTAAGTAACAACTGTCATATTAGCAGAAACTTGATCACAGCTCTCAGGTCTGTGTTAAAAAACATGTGCTTTGAAAAAATAGTCGCAAAATATTTTCAAACTCAAAAAGGGGTCAAACTGCCAGAAAGTTAAAAAGCCCTGGTTTCTTAACATTTCTTGGGGTTAACTGTCTTGCTCAGGGACAAATTTGTTGGATGTTACGGTGGGAATCGTATCCGGATCTCCCACACCGTAGGCACATTCCTTATCCGACCACCCCAGCTGAAAAGGTTTAAAACTCTTCCCCTTCAAGAAATGTATTAGACTACATATGATTAAAGCTGTGCCAAACAACTTGTGCTTTTTATCTGGGAAACAAAATATGGAGAAAAATTTAGCAAGGCTTTAAATAGGCTTTCTCTTTACGCTTAGTAATTTGCACAACTGTTTTCCTCTGTATTTTGCCGTCAGTGTCCATGCAGCACATTTTATTTGAGCAAATATTACAAGCATATGGCATCTTAATTAGTTCAACATTTACCCCCGTGCCGCTTTATGGGGCTACATGTTTATCTGGGGGTGAATTCCACTCAGAGATCAACAGCAGCAGTACAGCGCAGGAGGCAGTGCCATGCTGGGGGTGCATAAAAAAAAAACATCCAACAAAACCTCAGTCACAGACAAAAACAAACATATTTGCATCGTAGTGGAAGCAGCAGTTATGTAACAGATGCTTTATGCCAGCTCGTGCACACCTGCGTCCTCTAAGGTTTGTTTATCAAATACAGTCACTGCAAAGCACATGTGCTACTTCAATAAGGTGGTTTGTCTGAAATACACCAGGCGGTCTGTGTGTTGGCTGGTCAGACTGTCCCAGAAAGTCACAGGTTTGAACCCCTGCAACAGCTTTTAGGTGAACTTTCTGCTGTTTAACTAAGTAACGCTTCAGCACCGGTGAGCAGGTAAAACTATTCATCTTTAGTTGTGATCGTCAGCTCTAAAGGATAAAAGATGGTTACTGCCGTTTGCCCGTTAATCACTACAGCTGCTCACCTTCCCACAATTCTCCGGTTTGTTGGACTCCCCGCTGTGGCGGTTATCTCAGAGGCGATGCTAGGTCAGTGTAGTCCTTTCAAAATTCAATCCACACCCCCCCCCCTGAGAGCTCTGCGGTGTTCTCCCGAGTGCTCCATATGCAGATTTGAGGAGGCGTATGCTAATGAGAGGGAAATAAGCGTGCAGAGCCTGCAGGGGATTGGCTACCTCCTAACAGGGAGACCGCCAGAGATAACAGTCACAAAAAAAATAAATGAACCATCATAGACACATGAGAAGACACAGTCAAAGTGAGACAACTGCGACGTCTTTACCTAAAAGCCACCGCACGCTTCATGTCTTGTACATCAGTTTAATATTTTTGTGCCTCGTTATGGATCCCATCCTTCAAATTAAAAGATAAAAAACTCTGTTTGGAGCTGCCCTCTTGAACAACACAGACCTGATCCGACACAACTATCAGCAGGACGAGACCATTTATCTGCGTCTTCCAGAGCTGTTTAAAATCACTGAAACCTCCAACATCAGTTTCATGATGCGACGCTTCCATGGTGATCGTTTGATTTGGTTTAGGCACAAAAACAATTAGGTTCAGGGGAAGATGATGGTTTGGGTTGAAATACGTACTTCATCAAGGTTACAATTATAATCACGTGCTTAAGGTTCACGTTCATGGTTATAAGAAACGAGGAATCCTTTGTTAAAGTCTGATGTTTTGTTGAGGGCTGGATGAAACGGCCAAAAATGTTATGACAATAAGAAAGTTTCACATCTTTCGATATCGATAATTATCACAATAAGTATCGAATCGTTATTTCTTTTGAGTTTAAAGGCTGATTTTTGCTCCTCAGTGAAAGTTACTTGTGGTTTAAACTCTTCTTTATAGTCAGAACATGACAAACATTTGATTGATTTATCAGCGGATCACTTCACAAATCTGAGGGAGAACATTCAAAACATTTATGATAAAATCTAAAGTAAAATTAAGTTAAAGCTTTTTTTCCTCAACAAAATAAACATCTTGGTAAAAAATTCATACCTAATTTGTGTGTGATTCAGATGAACATTTGTTATATTGTTATTGAAAAAAAAGTATATTGCGATAATTATTGTTTTATTGTCCAGCCGTGAGCTTCGTTGCTGTATAATAACGTCACCTGACGTCCTCTGTAGCTCCTGTCACGACCACATTTGCAAACGAATAAATCTCGATCAAACAGCAGCACAACTTGTATCTCCTCCACGGTTACTGTGCTGATGCAGTGTCGCATAAATAATGACGCCTGTGTGTCGCTTTGTGCGGCGTACGTCAGAGAAAGAACATACGTCAGCGGACTAATTTGCCTAATCTTCGCAGGTCTTGAGACGGCGGTGGAAAATGCACACAATGAGCTGAAAGAACCTTCCTTGAAAAGTAGTTTCTGGGACTAAAAGTTCTGGCTAGAAGCACGGCTATAATTACTACCCAGAGGCCTTTGTCTCTTGAATTTGTTTTTTTAGGGGACTTGATTTTGCAGTTTTTCTTTGCAGGACAGTCCCGGGTGCATGTAGGTGAATCTTCTTTTTACTTAACAGTACAGTTCAGTATCTAAACTGGCAGACAAGCCAAAGAGCATCAACAGTGTTCTGGTCCTCGTGTGGACCAGCTGTATGAGGTAATTAGGAAAGAGTTTCAGGGAGTCTCCATCTTAATCACTAATATCCCAGGTCAGAGACACGGTTGACTCATTTAAATAATCTACAGGAATGAAAGTGCAAACAAACCCTTGAAAAGGGCACTGAGAGTAAAAATAATCTCTGCATGTGGCCACCGTTAACCACCAATTTCAAATTAAAGCCCATTTTCTGTGCAGCTGGAAAAGACTTTCTCTTTAGGCATGATCTGTTTATGAGATTCAGCAACAGGTACCCAGATTATCACTTTTGTTTGTGTATGACGACGTTTTGCTGCTTGAAATTAGATTTTGTTCCATATTCTTGTTTGACATTTGATCCATTTCCAGGTGACTGTTTGAATGAGTAAAAAAAAACAAAACATGACAAACAAACATCTTCTTTTGTCCCATTATTTCAAACACTATGTGAAGGACGTCTGCTGTACAGATTTCAGCCTTTTTAAAAACACAGCGTGTTCTGATATGAGCTGACCTTTAAGTCTTCACAGCTCCTCTTTTAAAGGATCTGAACCAGACCCTGTAATTAATTAGATGTACTAGCATATCACAGAAATAGGCAAAGAACACAGGATGTAGCTGATTTTACTCCAGACATGTAATTAAAGGCTGATTTACACCTGAGATTCCAGGTGAAGTTTATTAATTGGCTGATAGGACATACAACCTGCGGCTCTCTTGGTGTAAAGAGTCCAGGGCTCTGAAACCTGTCCTTGATTACTCGGATTTGTGTAATTGTGGCATGAGCAGGAGGGATTTGGAGGCAGAGAAGGGAGCTGGTTCCCTCCTGCTGAGCCAGCTGGTGAACCTGATTGGAAAAAAATTGCAGAGGAATTGGTTCCTCCCTACAGGACAGCTGTTGCACCGTTTTGCCAGTTTGCTTAACGCCAGCAAAAACACTTCATCTTAAGACCGTGTTGTGTTTAAATTTAATAAAAACTAGAGAGCTCATTCCCTCTTTAGCACTTGTGATATATGAATTTAAAATGAACTTGCATTTGGCACAGATCCAGTCTGTCCTCTTTTCACCAAGAGCCAAATCGACGCATAAAATATGTCAAGAGAGATGTGAGTTAGAATGACCACATAATCATTCATTAAAAATAAAGTAATCTGCTCTTGTGGATCCTGAAATGCTCGGTCAGTATCTTCCATTAATGCGAGAGGAGCCGTGGTGATTAAGGGAAAAACAGGTGGGCAATCAGACTGAAACCAGTGCTGCATGAGAAGGAAATGCAAGGGGAGGGGCCTGTGGTTTCAAGTTATATAATAGCCTCTTAATGAGACAATAGAATATTAATACAGCCATGAGTTTAAGACACACAGAGAACTTTGCGTTTGGACCCCCGCTGTGCCAAAGCATTGATCTGACACACATCAGGGGGCTGTGTGTTTAAAGCAGAGCTATTGTCCCTGTGAGGACGCCCCGAGGACGCGGTGACATTACGTTGCAGATCAGTGAAAAAGGATGCGACGGCGCGGCTCTGATGTGCTTTTTAATCTTGATGAGAGTGATCACAAACCATAAACAGTGCGCGAGCGTCACGTTACAGTATGAAGTCTAACAGCGTTCTGATCTAAAAAAACCAACAACAAGGAAATCTGCCGAGGCAGCCGGGGATCGGGAAGTGAACAGGAACGCAAAGATTCGTAGGGCGGATGGGAATTGTGACTGAACCTGAAGATGGGGAGGTAAGAACATGATCACCTCCAACTATGCAAATGAAGCTTGCGTTGCATAAACGGCAAGAAACTGACTTCTGTCACGTTTAACAACGGCACATACAGAAGCTCATTTAACAACTTGGTGGTGGTCGTGTGAGGCTCTTCAGGACAGGCTGAACTCGTGTTACCGTGTTACTGCACGTTTAATCGATGTATTTTATGTCGCTGCCTCAGTTCCATCAGGGCCGATGTGCGTGCACCACATCTGTGAATTAAATTCTTATTACCTCTCTAAGCTCGCTTACATTTAGAAATATCAAAGATGCTCTTAAATAATTACAGGACATCCAGCCAAGCAAATTATTTAAACTGCTTTAATGTACAGTATGAGGGTCCACATGGAGTAACATCAACCTTTAATTTCTGATTGTTATCTAACAGATGATTATTGAAAAGTGGAGAATAAAATCGTAGTAGTGCCAACAGCTGCAAGGAGCGGTGGCATTTAGTAAAGTCATGACTGCTCTTCTATATTTCTGCCTCATCAATGAATTAAAAGGACGACTGACTCCCCTAAAACAGAGGATGGAGATGAGAGCAGGTATTCTTCAGACAGCTGGGGGGGGGGAAGGAGCGCGCTAAACATCGCGGCACCAAAAAATCTATTTCTGTCTCAGACTTCAAAGCTCTCGTGATAAATATAGTTCAAACATAAACTGGATTTCAGCGTCGATAAAGCCAGAGCGAGAGCACCGCCGCAGACAGAACAAATGCAGCATTATGTTTACGGTTGCCCGAATGTACGTCAGGTCTGTTTAAATATTCAAGAGCAGAGCAGACGGAGAGTGTCAGGGTTTATTTAGGGTTTCACAGAGACGCTGCTGTGGCTGAGTAATGTCTTCATCTCAGCCAGGCCATGATATTCTGACTGGAGGGGAGGAACGAAATGGGAAACGTTACACGATATAAATCTGAGCAGAGAGATAGGGAGGAGAAATAGTATATGATATATACGGCATTATATGTGCTGAACGTAACCTGCTAATGTTACGCAATTATTTTGTCTGTTTTATGTGTACACTGCACATCTTTGGAAATATTAATTTTAATTACTTTCCTGCTAATAAAGCAAATTTAAACTTAAACAAAAAGATTAGAGAGAGTGAAAGAAAGACAATAAAGACACAACTAAAAAAAAAACGGGGGGAGAAAAAGGAGGAGAATATAAAGAACTATATAAAGAGGGAGAAAATTTATGAGGTAATAAAGGCTGGCCGGAAGATGGAAAAACAAGGCAGATAAAATAAAGTGCTCAAACAGAAAAATTGAAGCTGCAATGGCGAGAGAGAGGAAGAAAAAAAGGAACCTTATACAAAAAAGAGGAGAAAGTCAAAGATCAACAGAGAGAGATTAGTGAAGTCTCCCTACAGACTCCATTCTTACTGGATGACTCTGAAGTGACTATTTACTTCTAATGTCAGTGTTCAGAGGCAATTCATAGTTTTCAGTCACGTGACATGCAAAGGGCAAAACAACAGACAGACCTCGCCTCTCCCCCGTAGAGATGTAAACACAAACTGCAAGTGTCGGGCACATCCGGTCGAATTCAACGTCACAGCATCCGCTGCCGCATTTCTGCTGTTAAAATCCGCCAGGTCCCTGCCGCCGCTCGGACGGCGGTAATGTTTACATTTACCTCGTAGGGAATCCCTCACCTAACACAGCCCGGGCCTGTCTCCTCCTCGATTAGGAAATCCGAAAGCACAACAACCGTAACAGCGTCATCACTTGCTCGTTGGTTGGCAGGCGGCGACAATTTTGCCCTCCGACGGAGGATTTTCCTCGGAATGTGACGTCACGTGAAAACTACGAATACAGGCAGTAGTGTAAAGTAAGGGTGTGGAAGAAATCTTTTAAACAGTATAACACAATACTAACCCTAACCAAGTGTTTCTGTTGCACAACCAGACTTTTCCATCTACATACCCAATAATACACTCATACAAGTAGAAAGGTGAACACAGAAAGTACAAAAGGTGACAATGTTAGTGAAAATAGAAGAGAGAAACAGGCATGTGATGGTGTGGCAGAGGATTTGAAAGAGAAATCATCTGTTTGTTTTGGCTAATGGTTGGCTGAGAGCAGGAACTTAAAGTTCAGAGGGTGAAGCTACCGTCAGACACAATGGATTCTGCCTTCGTTAAAAACTCTTTGTGTCACAGGTCAGATGGACTTTTCTGCAGAGTGCCAATCATCGTGCTGCTGACTTTCATCCCCCTTTGTTAATGAGTTTTTCTGTTTGAGGTTGAGGGATGCCGACCGGCAGGTAAATGATATAGTGAAAACTGACTCAGTAAAAGAAATAAAAACATCCGGCGTTTGTCTTCAGTGCTAAAGGGCCAAATGACTCTGCAGTGATGGAACCCTGTTTCTATCAGCGGTTGGGATCCATGCTGCCAACAAGGTTAGTAAACGGGCAAACTCCTCTACAGGGAGTCAGACACCGGGTTTAAATAACCTGCTGATTTTGGCTTGACAAGGTAAAACAATGTCATCGGGGATCAGCCAACCTGGAAGTTGCCACAGTTTATTTGTCTGCAAGACTTTAAAACGTTATCGGTTACCACAAAATGCAAACTGGCTGATCGTCGTGGCGCGCTCGTGTCCTGACAGACGCATTTCTGTAATCATCCACTTGCCTTCAGATGTGAGTTGGTAAAATACACAGACTTTATTCTACAGATTGCTGGATAATATCGGCAGCAACTCGGGACATAAAACCGTGCGACTCCACAGCTGGTCTCTTCCTCTGGTTCAACAGCTAACGACGAAAGCTGAGAGAGCCTCAAGTACCAGAACAAGCATTAATGGAACAGCCTGGTCTGCACCAGTAAACTTAAATAACAGAATAAGTGCAATGCAAAACATATTTATCCATTATGATTAATTAAATTTTAAATATTTCTCTATTTTAAAATATTCTTCAAGTTCTAGATATACATTATATATATATATATATATATCGTTATGACCCTGGGGTTTGTTTTTATCTCCCCCTGCAAAGTCAGCTGTTCTCCTCCCTTAGAGTGAGTGTATGCAGGTAATGGAGAACAGGTGGGCACACTGGATTGGTCCTGCAGGGCTGACTGGAGTCTCCTGATTGGTCACCTGGAGGACAGCAGCCATCTTAAGCCCCACTGACAGGAACCCCCCACTACAATATACACTCTAAATATACATCTCACATATTAAAATAAACCAAAAAAATAATAAGCTTTTTGCCGCATACATTACCACTAAATGCAAGTCAGGTTTTTGCAGCAACGTTATTATTATTATTAAGTATTGAATTTCTGTCTGGCGTTAGAGAATACCTCGAGACACATGGGAACCGCTGCTGTAAGCAAATTTAAAGTAGGATTATAATTATGCTTGTGTATTAGAGTGTAGGTAGATTTAAAGGTGAAAAATAAAATTAGCTTTTCATCAACGCCACACAATTAAACATCAACTACACTGTAAAAAATGAAAAGAAAGAAATGTTACTGAAAAGATTTCCAAACTGATCCCCTAATTTAATGTGGTTCACTGAAAAACCCACTGCGTCTGCACAATGGAAGAAAAATATGTTGCAGCAGAGACGCGAGCTGAGAGAGAGGAAGAGGAGAAATCAGCGTATATAATAATATCTGTGAAGGCTCTCAGTCATCCAGGTCAAAGTTATCCAAAGAAGGTTAAAGTCAAGGGCGTCTTCACCCGAGGCCAGGAGGTAGCGTTACGTCTACTAAACTCAATATGAAATGTGGCCTGGGAGGAGTAAGCTGCAAGGCATTGTGGGTCACGATCACCTTGAGGCTCTTTCTCTCTGAGCACTTTTTATGTTGATGTTTCCTCAGCCGATGTCGCTCTCATGCTTCTCTCTCACTGTGTCGAGGAGGAATCAGTCTGTGTTTTGTTTTTTCCTGCTGGTTTGTTGTTTTTGCAGCCGGCGGTGGCGCTCCCTCTCTCTCTCTCTCTCTCATTCATCACTGTAATCGTCTGGCATGAAGCGGTTGTGCGTGAATGTGGTGAGAGAGAGCGCTGCGGCGGCGGCGGCGTGCAGGAATGACGGAGGAGCCCATTACGGAAGAGCGTGACTTGTTTGTGTAACAGGTCACATTCAGATAAACCAGCAAACACAACAGAGGAAGCCTGATACACACTTTAACTCCGCTTCAGACGGGGATGCAGCTGCATGGTGTGGCGCGACATTTTGAGATATTATTTAGAAACCAACAGGAAGGATGAAACAAAACAAAATCATTTTAACTTCAACTAAAACTACGAAGACTTCAACTAAGAGTCTAGTCCCAATTAGACGCCTCTTCCGGTTTATAAAACCTCTTAAAGCTCACCAGCTCGCCCTCTTGACCTGCTTCTAAGCTGCTTAGATCTATAATTTAACCTGTATTAACTTTACAGAAACAAATAGAAAGATTTAAATAAAGACTTACTGGTGTGGTAAACAATCGAGATGAAAAAAGCTTAATTCAGCAGTAATATTACCAAGTAATATTTATACCGGTTGAAATAAACAGCTTGATAGTAGCTTATTTCCAGTCTTTGCTGAGCAAGACTTTTGTGCAAAAGGAACTCAAGGCCTGATAGGCAGGGTGAGTTTAAGTGACTTTAAGGTGAGGATAAGTATTGGCCGATCAGAAGCATATCGGGGAATGAACGTGGCCGCCGCCGCTCCACCACCCCCCGGTAACAGGATCAGCTGTGCACGTTTACAGGTGATAGATATTTATTAGTCCTTTCGGAAGTTTATAGTGTGTCATGCAGCAAACATCAGACCAGACAGCTGTTTGACAAACACAAAACATACAATAAAGTTGTGCCGTTCACACAACTTGCCGTCATACGTGAGTGATCGGTGACAGGGGGGTCACACACTACACAAGCTGACAGCTGCTGTGTTTGAGCGATCGTGCACACGAAACAGCTGTTGTTTCTGGGAGAGAGGTGTGCTCTCCTGGGCAAGGAGATCCCAGGACAAATATAACAATGCCGCAATATCAGTGTTTGATGAAAGTTGTCCTGACTGATCAGTAGATCTTCCTAAATATCACACACCGATCCATTAAGGTGATGATGTTGTGTTCACGACTTGTACTCTCTGCCCCCAAGTGGCCAAAATAAGTCAGTTATTGCCGGTTTAAGTGCAAAAAAGGATAGCATTAAGACTTAAAACAAGTGTAACTTGTCCTGTAAAAACAGATGCATACTCAAAACATTAAGAATTGCTGCAGCGCATGCTGGGTGTGTGCATACTTCACTGTTTAGCTGTAATGAAGGCCAGGTGAGTGTTCGTCGTTTTTCCTATCAGACTCATAATGGCAAAGGTGTTAATTCTCCTTACTCTGCAGCCCTGATGTTCATAGAACTGCCAACAGTACGGCTGCATGAAGCCAAAGCCAGCTCAGCACACTGAAACACATCCAAACACACCCGTCTGCAGCTGCCAACCAGCAGTCCATCAAACAGCGTAAATTATACAAAGTACTCAGAGTGATAAAACATGCTCCGACTGCGGTGGAGGCGTTTTTGCTTTTATCCTGCACGAGCTGCAGCAATACAGTGATAAAATAAAAAAGGTTTGCAGCAGCAGGAAATGGTGTTTGAAAGCTCTAATAACAACAGGCAACGGAGGAAATATCCAAATGCAGACAGAGCTGGCTGAGCTATGTGTTTATGTAATTCAAAAATCAATGACCAGGCTCACAGTTGTCCGAAGAGGCGGACAAATCTGAGGGGGCTGAGGCAGGTAGGCAGGTAGGCAGGTGAAGAGGTGGGCACACATGGCAAATACAGGGTGGACTATAGTAACACAAAGTTGGAGTATGTTAACAGTCTGGTCCAGTTAGTGTTGGCAGGCGAGACACAAAATTAGATAGACAAATAAATACACAGTGTGTGTGTATCTCTTTCTCTCTCTTATATATATAAAAAACCCGACTCCAAATAGTCAAAGATTCAATGCTTCGATGGGCAGAGCCTGATTCGACTGTCAGTCTCACAGTTGAAGCTTGACAGCGAAACAAGGATCACGCCATTTTGGCGATATGGGGGAGCTCAACATCTGATTTTACATAGACCTACCAGTTTTCTCCCAATAAGTTAATATACAGCCTGTTACAATACACATTTCAGCATTTAATGCTGTAAATAAACATGTGAAAAGGATAAAACTTTCAATAAAGTGCGTGAATAAATCCAAAATTGTAACCCCCGGGTGACGACACGGTGGCTACGTCCACTTCTTCTATTGATCCAGTCTATGACACACACAGTCCCTAACATCAACACACACTTCCAGGCTTTCACAAACACACACAGAGCCAGTTTCCCCTTTTTATCTCATTATTACTTCATATGAATAAAGCAAACTGAACTGAACTGAAACGTGAGTATGACATGCAACACACAGAACGCTGCAGGTGTCGCCATGACAGTATTTCTGGAAGTCCAGAAATACCTCCATAAAGATGGCGCTCGTGTGGGAAGTTTAATCCTGAATGCTGGAGGAGAAACATGTGTGAGAACATGTCCATGTTCTGCGTGTGTGTGTGTGCGTGCACTCAATCCTGCACCTGATTAAATTATTTTTGTCGAGTTGTAGTTCTTTTGTTATACACACACACACACACAGGGCAGCAGTCAGAGTGATGGATAGACGCTCACACAACAATAGCTGGACTGAAGAAAAGGCTCGCGTGTGCTGGATCTGACTATCGACCGCGATCCTGCGTGAATGAGAAAATGAAACAACAATAAGGGCGAGCGACGGGAGCAGCGGTGAGGGAGGAACGTTACAGCTCTGTTGTGGTGGACCTGGAAGGAGCTCGTATCATAAAGCTTCTAAAAATAGAAGCAGCCAGAGAGAGTCAGACGCTGCTGGGCAGGAAACACGACTGCAACAGGAGACCAAATCTACTGACTTAAGAGAGGGGAAAGGACTTAGATCAGCTTATTCTGAGGTACTCCACGGGGTCTAATGAAAGCCAGGTAAAACTCCCACACACCTCTGTGTTTCCACCACTTCTGAGAACATTACCATTGACTTTCATTCATTTCCTGGAGACCTAACCCTTCACCCTAAACTAGGGATGTCAGATTTTTTTGCCCTCGAGTGTGAGTCCGAGTCATTTGATTCTGAGTATCTACCGATACCGAGTCCCGATCCGATACTTCTGTAATACTTAAAAAAGGACTGATCGGGCCCGATCGAGTCTGATACAATGTGATCGGGCCCGATTTCCGATCTCGTGATCGGATCTGGACATCCCTACTCTAAACCTTTAAGATTTACAGTCTGGGGACTTCTGTTTTGACCCCAAAAGGAAAGCAAGTCCTGTGTTTGTCATGTCACGTGTAAACAGATATATGTCCTCACTACATGAGATAACCGCCCTGAGGCGTTACCACGACGGCTGCTGAGTGGCGGGAGCTGCCTATGAGGACTTTAATAACACTATGTGTGCACATGGTCACATGTTAATATTTGTGTAATGTCTATAAACAGCAGGCAAACAGTGTGTAGGAAGAGCGGAACGACATCGGCAATCATCTATTGTTGATTAGGTTTTTAACCAACCCTAGACTGGCTTTTTTTAAACGAATCTGCATTCAAATTATCGTCCCAAAATCCCGAACTAAGACAACAGAACGTCTGTAAATGATGTTAAACTATTTCACAAAGATACAATGAAATACCAAAAATAAATAAATGAGCTTCACAAATGACCAGAAGATGCCTTCAAAGGCTTATTTTGTCAGACCAACAATTAAAAACAACAAATTTATTAAACCTCAAATAAATTAAATATCTGATAAGCTGCAGCCGGTGTCTTCAAGTTTTACTGGATCAATCCACTCATTTCTTAATCGACTCGCAGCATAAAGTCCATCACACATGCTCAGACCTTACTGGCCTTTAAAAGGCTGCTTGAAGAACAACATGTGGGCTCAGCTGCATCCACTCCTTTTCAAGAGCGTGTTAGCGTCTCTATTTTCTGGAAACTAGTCCACAGAGAAAATCCTCCGTCGTCTTTCTTTAATGCAGCTTTGACTTCTCCGGAGAGACAAACACAGGAGGAAGAAATGGGTTACTTTTCCCTCTTAACTCCAGCAATTCATTATTTACCAGACGGAGGGAGAAAGAGGAAATGAGACTGTGTGCATGGATGACTTGTTCTGCTCTCTCCTGCAGACACACAGAGATGCTCCTCTGCTCTGTACGAGGTCAGTCCAGTGATTCCTTTACTGGAATTTATTTAAACAAATTATTTTCTTGCTTTAGAAATACAAATATTGAATTCCTAAAGACTTAGGATGTGTAAATTGTAAGATATTTACAGTACATTTATATTGGGTTGATAGCAGTGGATTTAACTCTTTATACGCAGGACAATGATGCTGAAAAATGAACAAGTCCTTTAAATTAAACGACCAAATATGTTGTTTTAGAACGAGACTGTGCCTTTCAAAGCTGTTCCAAATCACTATTGTAAAAAAAATATACCTTTTTCAGATGTTCAACCGTAGACCGTATATAAGAAGTGGACGGAGTCGTGATGTCACCCCCCGTTGGTTTGTGGACTGCCGTTTTGAAGCCTCGGCCCAATCCCCATGTCCCCCCCTAAGCCCTGAACCCTGAACCCTCACAGACTTTACTGACGTCACTTGGAAAGTGATTGAGTTTAAGAGGCTGCGAGGGCTCAAAATGCTGTAAACAGGAACGGGACAGCACTTTGCCACTTTATCACGTTACCTTGACGACGCTGAAACACGTTGCGCACTTTTTATTTTATGTTTTTTGGCTTATTTTTAAGTCCTGCAGGCTCTCGCCCTACAGAGAGGAGGAGAGGTAGCCTAAATGTCAATATATAAATGGTCAATAATCGATACACTATTGTTGGTCAAACAGCATCATTAAGCAAAAACTAAAATAAATAGTTGAATAAACTCAGTGTGTAATAAGGTGATTTCATTCCTCTGACTTCATGTGTTCTTTGCAGCATCTTAAGTTAAGAAAACTTAACAATTCTGACATTAGCGTAGATGTTGATGCTTATTTGTTTACTGTTTTCTTCTTCTCTTATAAGCCGATTTGTCGTGATGTTTCTCTCGCTTCCGGGCTTCCCCCGGTAACCCCCGTGTTTCACGTCATACCGCTATGAACTGTGGGCAAAGTCAGCAGACATGCGGATTTACGAAAAGGGTCTGAAAAGGGCCCTCGCGCACTTCACGATTTGACAGTGGGGCGGCCCTGAGCCCTCACGGACTTCCCGGGAACGCGCCTCAAAGTCTGAGAGTCTGAGGGTGGAGGTTGGGATCGGGCCCTCGAGTTTGGCATAGGGCGCCGCCATGTTGACTTTTTGCAACCAGCGGCACCGGATGTGGCAGAGACTGTGGAGCTAACGGCTGTGTGTGGAGCTAGCTAGCTTGTTTAGCTAGGTGCATCTGTAATTCACATTAACTGTGATTTTTAACAGGGCTGACAATTGTTGGCATATCCTCTATAGTTGTTAGTGACATAATAAATAGGCTAAAATAGGCTAGTTAAACGCGGGTGTGGAAAGATTTTGTGACCAGATTTCGCTGGTCACAAAATCGACATGCATTGTGGGAGATGTAGTTTATTCATCATGTACGCTTTAAAGCAGCATAAACTTTATTTTAGGACAATCACGAATCTTTTAAGCTTTCGCGGGCCACATGAAATGACGTGGCGGGCCTGATTTGGCCCGCGGGCCTTGAGTTTGACACATGTGGCTTAAACAGTCTGAAAACTAAATGTTCTCACCAGAGAAAGTGAACAAGCCGACTCCTAATAAGCTTTTTCAACGGCGCTGGTTAAATTTACACAGCGCCGAGGGTACGAGTCGGCTCTAGCCTGATTGACAGGTCGGTCAATCATAGATAATCCCGCCCCGAAGCATACTCTGCTTTCTGGTCTATGTTCCTCTAAATGGGACCATAATTTACTAAATGAACATCATGCTGTGTTGAAGAAGACTTGAAACTAGCGACTGAGACCATAAACTCATCAGGAAAGTGTTTACTGGGGTAATTATTCAGCTGAGAAGTAGAAACATTTTACCATTTTTTCTAACGGAACCAGAGGAGTTGCCCCCTGCTGGCCGTTCAATAGAATGCAGGTCCCACATTCGCCTCAGTTCTCTGACCAGAAGCTTCACGTCCTCAATACCTGAGCAATTAACTCTTACTAGCATTTATTGCTGCTCTTACTAGTATGTTTTGTCAGTTGTAGATCTCGTGCTGTATTTGATGTTTATGCTTGTATGTTGTTCCTTAAATATAAGGATAAAAGCGTCTGCCAAATGAGTAAATGTAACTAAATAGGTTGATTTAGTTGATGTCAAGTATCCCAAAATGACATATGAGCGTTGACTAGTATCAGCCCAGCGACAGGCGCACCGGACCTTCAGTACGTTACAAAAGTCACGTGACCTAAGTCAAATGACGTGTAACATGTGGTAAGAGTTGGGAAACAGTCATAGTTTCAATTTAGGAAAATATTGTGGTGTTGGTTAAAATAAAATCTTCTTTCACACAGGACTCAAACCTCGGCCTCCTGATTGAAATCCATCCGTCCCGCCACCTCCTTGCACGGACTTTGTCGCTCTTCACGCTACGTCACCTGACTTCTTCTGCCACTAGAGGCCGCAGCCTAACGAATAACCTGAATATGGTTTGTAATAAGCTGTATAATTGACCTATACTGCTGTTTATCTGGTGAGGACGGGCTGGGATGGTTAAGGTTTGGTTATATACTTTTTATTAAGTTGTGCAGGCTTTGTATGTTCCTTTGGTAGCTGCATGTACTTCTACTGTGCACTTGTGGATAGACTGAGGCACAAAGATGACTTGAGATCATGATTTGGGTTAAAAGAAGTTCTTTGTTTCCATCAGGGGACCTTTGTTATGATTATAACTACATGATTAAGGTCAGGGAACGATGGTGTTCACAGTTAAAAGAAACCAAGATTGATTATCGGTTGGAAACAGAAGATGAACAGTGGACTTCTGCTTCAAAATCGGTTATTTTATTGACCCATCCATCCACCCAGACCGCCTCTCTACAGAACGTGGACTTTGCCTCTCTATAATTACATTATCTGACTTTCTCCTTTGCTCCTGAAAGACTTGATTTATATCATCGTAAATCGAATGCATTTGGATTTTGGACTGTTTGAATACATCACACTGGACTCTGGGACCTTGTAATGAACATTTTTAACATTAATTACTATACAGTAATTACCTCATAGTATAATACTGTGACTCAGCCACAAGACACAAATGTTTACCCACTTCAAGAAGCTGCTCCCCTTCGCCCATAAGCTTGTCTTGTATGGTTCAAAGATTCATACAGACACACACACACAGCGCAAATGCACACACAGCGAGTCCCGTGAGTCCTATGCGCACACATTCAAGTGTATTTATTATTAAAAATCTGACGTCCTTAGAAACACCGACACTGGGAGCAGTGCTGAAGTACAGACGGGGAAAAAGGTAACACAATGCATTATTTACATACAGTCATATTAAACTCACTGCAATATTATGGTGATGTTCTAAGCGTTAAAAGGCTGAAAGTAAACAAGCAGAATAAATACATTCAGTGCACATGTTTTAGCTCCTGATTGGGTCATGACTCCTTTCAATTTGAAACGCGTCCGCCTCATCTAAAGAGCGCTCCTCGTCTTTGTTTTCGCTTCGTGGGGGCTGCAGATGATCGGCACTCGCTGAGCTTAGTGTCAGTTTTGGACTACAAGGAGAACGAGAATCTGTGAGCGGGTAAAGAATGTCAGCTTGTGTCTTTGTCCCTCTGAGGTGGAGACATGAGAGAAAAGCAAAACAGGGAACACTGACAAGAACTGACTCATATTCTTCAGGGTCGGAGCTGATTCCTTTCAAGTCTACAGGTGATTTTTTTTCTTATCTTGTGACTAAGCAGCTGAATATATTTGTTGCTCCTTTTCTCAGTTTGTTGTATCGTTTTCCTCCTTGTTCGCTCTTATATTAAATGAAAATCTTTTTTTTTACTTTATATATATACTGTTTGTATTTAGCCCCACTGGCACCTTGGATCTCTGGTAAAGTTTTTAGTCCAATACTTTGGGTTGGAGTGAAATATCTCAACAACTTCTAGATGGATTAACATCCAACTTTTTACAGACATTCAAGGTCCCAGGATGAATCCTAATAAGTTTGGTGGTCCTCCAATTCAAAATTTCCTCTCCAGTTCACGAGAGGATTCCCCAACTAATGTCTGAATTCTTGTCAGGATGCTAACGGTGCCCATGGATCCATGATAGCATAACATAAGCTTACATTTAAACATTTGAACAGGTGCATTTGAATGCTAGGGTTAGCACATAGCATGCAAAGCATAGAAGTATATCAATAAGCATGCTAACATTAGAGACAGATAAATCAGGATATATGCTGGCCACATGGAGGCCGTGTCTAAAGTACTTTAGAAACAGTGTTAATAGGTTTTCGACTGCATAATAAACTGAAACTGAAGGGATTTTTAACAAAAAATATTTCTTTACATTCAGTGCTAATGTTTGACAATATCTTATTTTGCACATGAGATTTCTTAAGTCTCAAATATCGATTTGTTTCATCCAGAAACTGTCCACATGCAAACTTTAAATTGGAGCATCTTTATTTTTTAACTTACTGTAGGATCTTTGTTAACGTCAAACACATCTGAACTTCCGTATGTGACAAAATCTGGGTTTGACTGATAAAAGTTGAGCCAAGTTTAAAGCCGAGCCTGTGATGTCCCAAAATTGCCTCAGTATAGAGCATAAAGCCTGTTGATTTATTTTTGATCTAAGAATTGCAAAATGATTTCTACATTTTCCTCCATCCAACTATTTCATCTTTTGGGTAGGATTTAGAAATAGACCTACGGCCTCATGGGCAGTGCGGCTGTAAACATTTAGTTTCATGTATTGTGCTGTGGTGGTCGGGGGAACCAGCTTAAGTCTGCAGAGGTCACATTTGACTGCACAGGACATACAAGATGAACAGATGCTGGCAGAGGGAAACAGGCTTAAGTCACATTGGAGAGAAGCACTAATTACTGTGACCACGTGAGGAGTGTGTGAATTGTTTTCATGGCCTGTGGACGTCCCGCTCTGGACGCTAAGATTTGGCCCGCAGCTTCTGTTCAGCCTTCTTTTACGATAAGGCCAGTTAGCCTGTGGTTACGTTTCACATTTGTATTTTTAGCCTTGGAAAGTTGGGGCTAACCCTGCGGCCAGACAAGGCTTTAGCCTACTTTAGGTTGTAGCACAGTGAAGTGATAGCCATGGACTAGATGACCCCCAGGCTTTGGATTAATATAGAATGTCCCAGAATGCCTTCAGCCCAGGGATAAGTGTAAAATATATATAAATATATAGACAAATATAGAAACAAAAGCTGCTAAACCAAATCTGAATTTTCTTTTGTCACTGTAAAAGTCAAAACTACTGTCAGCCTGCAGTACGAGCAAATGTTAGCACAACTTAATTGGTCAGAATGAATACACTTGAAATGCTATAAATGAGAAAGAGACGCTGGTAGAAGAATGTGAGTCGACTGTAGCCGGAGAGCACGCAGATGGCCTCTGTGCACGAAGAGTCGTGAAATATACTTTGCGTAGCATGATGAGCAGAAACAGCCCGTGTATTTTTGGTACATGATGCAGATGATGCTATATTAAGCGCACACATCTGCAGCTCTTTTGACCTTAAGACCTGCGTGTCTCTCTCTCTCTGTTGTTTTAATCCCAGATGTGAAGAAAAGAACTCCCTGGCTTTAATGCGACCCAGCGACACGCTGAGTCAGCAGGCACAGAGAGAGGAGGGTTTAACAGCGGGGCTTGCACCACGCCGCCCGGCTGCCAATAATTACCGAAATGTCAAAAATAGAAATTTCTAACAAAAAGCCTTCGGTGGTGCTGCAGCACCACCGGCTCCAGAGGCGCTTTACTGTCACAAATTCTGACATATGACCTTTAAGAATAAGTGTCTTCTGCTCGATTGGCTTTTTACCAGCATGTTGAAGAAAACAGTGAAATCCACCGAGGACACATCGATCGTGAAAAAAAAAAACAATTAAAACAGATCAATAAAGCCAGTATTTCTCACAGACCTAAATCTGGGCCCAACAAATATAAACTGGATCTGAGAGCGAGGGGAAGAGCTTTTTTCCACAGGAGGGGGTGAAAGCAGAAACAACTTCCTCTCAGCGATCAATCAGTTATCACGTTAACTTCCTGGTTCTGAGCGAACAGAACGAGGATGAAGCTTTTTGGAAGCTGCGCCCTGAGCGAGCTGCTGGTCAACAGCCTGTTATGAAAGAGCTTCTGACAAGTCCGCCGGCTGCTCGCAGATCAGAACATCATGAGAGTTGGATGTGAGTGCGAGCGTGTGCACGCAGATACCAAAACAGAGTGGGGGGGGGCTGAACTGGTAGTAACGGCACAGAGGAAAAATACTCAGTTTAAGTTCAAAACTATACCTGATGAAGACACAAACACTAACAAGTTTAATGCACAGTATGAACTGAGGTATTCGTGAAAACATTATAGTGTCTAATTCCTGATTTGAGATCAGTTTGTAGGGCTAGATTTTTATCAACAGGTAGGAATTATTATTATTATTATTTTTTTTTATGTCTTTATTGAACATGTTAAAAAGACAACAGCAAAAACCGAAAAAAACCCCATAAACTATTAACAAAAAAGATCAGATGGTCCAAATAACAGTCATGTTCAAAAGGGGGCAGGAAGAAGTTAGAATAACTTTTCTTGTCTTCTCTGATATGTTTTAACTCCTTTAACTCTCTAACTTACCTAAAGTTAACTTAATAAAGATCAAAAAAAGAAAATCACTGTTCCAGCTCATAACCATCAAGGATTCTTTTTTTAAAACATAAATTTCAATTGCAACAAGTTTTTACATAATTTTAAATCATTATTGCTGTTGTTCCACAGGATAAAACCCTGCGTTGTTCTACAGAGGAACTTAGTATTTGTTCGAATCGGCTCTACTAAACATCGATATTCCTCTGAAATTGTACGTGTTTTCTCGTAGTTGATAAAGCTCTTGGATATTTCTAGGCAACTGGTTATTGTGCTCTCTAAAAACAATTTGCATAGTTTTGTAGTCAATCAGATCTTTGAACTTTAATATTTTGAGTTTAATGAACAATGGGTTTGTTGGTTCTCTGTATGTAGTTTTATGTGTGATTCAAATGTCTCTTTTTTGTGAGATGAAGATTGGGTATGTATTTGTTTTATAAGTGTTCCCCCATACTTCCACACAATAAGTCATGTATGGGAGTATGAAGGAGCAGTACAGCATATCTAGAGCAGCCTGATTCAATAGGTCTTTGGCTTTATTTAATATTGCCAATGACTTGGATATTTTGGTTTTAATATACTTTATGTGAGGTTTCCAGCTTAATTTGTTATCAATAACTACCCCGAGGAATTTTCTACACCATTTATCATTAGTTTCTTATCTGTGTCAGTTGATCGGTTCCCAAATATTATAAATTTTGTTTTACTCAATTTAAAAGATAACACAAAAAATGGGTGTTGCTGAGTAACAGTCATATTCTTTTTGTCATGTTTAATGTAAAATCTGAAAAAGGTAAAAGAAACTAGCATCTACTACGGCTATTTTACCAAAAAACGTTAAAATGGAAAATAAAGAACTGGAACCTCAAAAATTTTTTAGAGAGCCTGGTTCCAGACCTCTGAATCACCACCTGCATCTACGACTTTTTCAGCTATTCAAAAAGGCCTGGTGCTCATTGAAGGCTCTTTTTCACCAATCAGACCTTTGTAGGCAAGATTCAGAACGTGGACGACTTCTTCCAGCGCTAGAGATAAATCAGATGTTTCTGTCGGTCGACTCAGACTTATTTTAATAACGTGCTTCTAGCATCCGCTACCACAGCTTCAACATTGCCATAAAATGACGTCATCGAGACCAGCCTGTCCTCACCAGGAAAAACAGCCGTATATGTTGCTTATTATATAGATTTTTGCAACTCGTGTTTAGGCTTTTGTTCGGCTGCGACCTCTATTGGCAGAAGAAGTCAGGTGACGGAGCAGACGTAGAGATTCAAACATATAATGTTTTGTATATCCTGCGATGGCCTGGCGACCTGTCCAAGTTGTACCCGGCCTTTCGCCCGATGTCAGCTGGGATAGGCTCCAGCACCCGCCGCGATAAGCGGTTGACGATGGACGGACAGATGGATGCTTTGTATGTTTTACGTCACCTGATTTACCCAAATCGCAATCTTTTCCTACAATTAACCAAGTGTTTTTTTAACCTAACAAAACTATGACTGTTTCATAACGTTTACAACGTGTTAAACGTCACGTGATTGAGGTCGTGTGATTTATATAACGTAGTGATGGTCTGGTAAGCCCGCCGCTGGCCTGGCGCATGTCAACGCTCATACAGGTTGTTTATTTGTTGTACTTTCCAACTGACATGTGTGTCTTTTTGGTATTTTGTCGTTTAGGACACATGTTGGCGAGATGTATGTGCCAGTTGCTACTGACGAGTTAGAGCACAAATAAATCCCAAACAAACAGAAAACTACTATCACAAACACATCAGACTTAATAAGTGAGACAAAATGGAAAATCCGCTGTGTAGATTTCAATGTTTAAAGTTTTACTTGATCAGTTCAACTTTTTTTCCTGTTTTTTTCAGCATTTTTTCTTTAAACGTTTAAGATTTATCTAAAATTGCCAAGTTAACATGAAAAACCTGAAACAAGGCTGCTCTTTGCAAAGTTTCTACCTGCCAGCCATAATTTTATGATTTGATCTTCTGTTTTGACGGTAAGAAGCAAAGTTACCTACTCAAGTACATTCAAAGTCAAGTACCAGACCCCCCAAACCAATGGTATTCACCTAGAATTCAAAGAGGGCCAGTTAGAGAAAATTTCCCGAAGCAAAGGTGCGGAACATCAAAACGACTGACTTGTGTTATCACTTTTAGTCAGACTGTCAAATCAAATAATATTCCAAGGATATTTCAGTTTTCACATCAAACTGGAGAGATAATAAATAATAACTACTCTAATAATAAATTCTAAATTTAAGTAAACTAAAATAAAGTGCCTAATTTTTTGTAAAATTAATAAAAAGTGTAGCTTGAAGTGATAAATATAGTCTGTACCAATTCTATAATAAACACTCAGCGCCTCCTCTTCTCTTTCATTCCCTCTTATAAACCACTTTAAACTCCTACTTTCTCTTGTTCGGTGAGAAACGTGAGCTCTAGTTTGTCCTGCCAGCTCAGATTGGAGATCTATGAGATGTTCTGGTTCTGGTTCGGCCCGTGGGAGGAACGTACATGTACGAATCTGTACAGTCTTGATTAAAAGCCATGTGGAATCTCTTTTCCCTTTCGTCTCCTCAATTCACGCCTGTTTCCAAAACGAAGTCTTCAAACCTGAATCTCGTGGACTCGACTCGATTTGAGCAGCGTCACATGAGACGATCGGAGCGCAGGCGATTGGTCTGTGAGTTTCCTGGGCCGCTAAACTAGTACAGTAAATGCTGGAGAAGCTGCGCGAGTTAAAATAGAAACGCTCCGTCACGAGGTCGGAAGTCTCAATAATAAATCGCCTGTGGGTCGGCGGTCCTGAGAGGACGGCGGTCCGCCTATTAGTGACCTCTGCCCTAAACCGCTTTGAAGTAGAGAGCTTAAGAAAATGCACTTAGTGGCTGTCCCGCTCTGCACGCAGAAAAATGCTACCTTTTTCTTCCTGTCTGCTCGCTTGTTAAAAAATATATGCTTTCAACAGTCACTGTATGCACATTTAACTAAGGTGAGACACACACACACAAGCTCGCTTCTGCTCGGTGAATCTGCTTCATTGCACAAAAGGAAGTGTTACTTTTGTGTAGGTGTACACACACACACACACTCGTATTGTCCGTTATATGAATAATCCAATAGCGGGCTGGTAAAAGCCTCCCAGTCTGCAGGCTTCAGCCCCGGAGTCTGTGCCTCCCAGCACACAAGCTGTCTCCAGAAACCCAGAGCAGCATGTGAAGCCTCCCTGCAGACGCCTTGTCAAAAACACACAGTTATGATGTGTGTTTTTTGACTTGTGTTGACTTGTTTATTTAGGTTTCTAAAACTCTGCGGAACAAGGATGAATAACCCAAAGTTGAAACACGGCGAGTTAACTGCAGCCACTTCCTGCTGGTGTGGATTCAGGTCAGCTTGTCTGCAGTCGCTCTTTGCTGGCACCGCAGCTTTGCACTTGGCAGCTTCAGGAAATCAGAATCAGTTAACATGCCAGGTAGAAAAATACTCAGTGTGACGCTGAGGCAGGGATATACTGACAACTACAGGCCTGGAAAAGTTTCTGACAATACTGTATTTAAATGTTTAAATTTTAACCAGAAAACAGACACATCTCAGACAACAGAGCCAAAGAGACGAGTTAGCCTGGCAATGTTTTTGATTTTTATTTAGATTTTCTCTATTTTTGCAAATTTGCTGCAGAAAAAATGATTCTGAATAACCTGCCAACAGTTCCTGTTTGCTCTGTCAGCATGTATTTACAGACAACTATCCCTGGATTACTTTGATACAGAAGAAAAAGCCTAAACATGATGATTGTGAGGGGAGATTACAAAGGGATCCTTTTGGATTTAAGTGGATTTATGGATGTTTATCAAACATGTACATTGGAGAGTCACACTGAGTCTGTGGATGTTGTCTGTATCATTAACGTGAGTCCATCACACTGCTAAAGCAGAGGGATTTCTATCTAGCTAGCGTAGCAAAATACTTTTATAAGTGAATAACATCAGCTCATTCATCCAGACTCCCTGGACTGATCTGGCTGATGATTGGCTGGCTTGGCTGGATTACAGCTGGCTAGCTGGGTTGGCGTGCGGTGCGACAGGGTTATCAGAAGATGCTGTGATCATCTCAAGATCTGCTGCATCCAACAACCCAGTCCCCGCACTTCCTTTTCCGATGTCCGAGCCCCAGACGGCAACATGGCCATCCCATTGGAGGCGTGTCTGTGTCCAAATTTCACCCTCTTTTTAGTTCTGCTTAGGTTTCCACCAGCTCCTGAGGGTAATATCTGGCTCTTTAAGCGCTCCGCTATGTTCTCCACCTAGTCTCTTGCCTGTCTGCTGTTTGGTGTTGGACAGGTAGTGTACAGAGGCTTCATCGGAGTAAACAGCTGCCTGAGATGACGCAGAGATCATCCAGCAAATGTGCTGTTAACACAAAAATACGAGCTGAAAGAGGATAAAAAGCTCGTTCAGGCTGCAGAGTTGGTGGTGATTTTCTGAGGGATTATCAAACTGTGTGTGTTCTGCTGCTGCTGCTGTGAAACTCTTGTTATTTCATTACATCAAAATCACAGACAGATTCCAGCACATTTTTTGTGAACGTGCTAAATACTCAGGGAAAGAGAGGGAAACTTTCAACAACAAAGAGGAAACTGCAGCACTGGGACTCGAGGATAACAAGTCCTGCCAACACCCTGAAGCAACAACAGCAGATATGGTGTTTTTTCTAAAAGGTAATACATCTTTTAGACAGGTGAAGAGGCGTTCAGCTGCCTTGGGGAAGAAGTAAGAATGAGAGGCACACTTGTGACTGGAGGTTTGGTGTACTACAACTGCGAAACCCCGACTGAGCTGCATCACGCTAAACGGAGAGAATGACAAGATGCAAGAGCGTGACTCTCACTGTGCCGCTGCATCTCATCTTCCTCTCTATTTATCTCTTCACTAAATCTGTCACAAAGACTAATGTGGACCTGATCTGTGTTAGCGCCCTGCTACAGGAGCTCCTCTACTTAGTGCTGTTGACTAAATTAAAATCATTTATATGGCACAGTGGGTTCAAAATAAGGAGCCGCAGATAAAACCAGCCGTTAGTAAATAAAGGTATCTGGATGGTTCCACTGATGTAGCACACAGCAAAGGTGTAGTCCAACTCTTACGCATTTTATTCCCATGAGCTGTGTTTCCCATTAATTACCGAGACCATGGCGACCCGCCACAGTCTCAAAATGACTGTATATATATATATTTTATTATGTAAAATATATTTGAAATAACACAGTTCAAACCAGAGGACATTCAGGATAAATTCAGTTTCAGCACAGACAGTTTAAGGACACGTTGCCTCTGTATATCAGGCCATAGACAAGGACCTGGACAGAAGAGCCGTCATCAAAAACTCTAAATGGGAATTAACTTTAAGGAGCGGAGCGTCTATAAATATCACCAAATATTATCTGGGTGTTCATGTCAGCATTTTTGCATCCAAGCGTGCCCTTTGAGAGATAAACTGCAGACTTTGAAGTAGTCACTCAGCAGTATCGAGCGTCTGGACTGGACCGGTGTGAAGAAACGTGTTTAGCTGCTACAGTTTTCCAATTAGATCTATTTAAAAAGTGCAACCTGACAGGAGCACGGCTCTCTACTGTTACTGCAGTGTTCAGAGCGGTTACACATAGCAAACAAATCTCTTTTAGAGACAAATGTCTTTAAATACACTGTGTCGCTGAGGTCTGTTATTTCTAAAGAAGCACAGAGAAGCAGTCTCATCAACATGCACATAATTTACAGTAGCTTTGGTAATTTTTCTCCGTGTGTTCAAATGTAAAGAAAAGCTGAGCTGGTACAAAGAATACAATACATATGCAAATTATACGACTGCAGTGGATTGTAGTTTTAAACCTGTTGAAAAATGTTTGCCCTTCCAGCCAAAGAGAGAACCGTACCCTTCTTACCTTTCACGATCTCACTAATGAATCTAAAAATTGAAACCCTAAAGTTTTTGAACACAGTTGACACGACATCAAAACACTAACGCAGCAGAGAAGCACTTCAGAAACAGCTTCCGTTTACAGCTGATCGCTTCAGTTAAAGTGGGAATGTGTCAACAGACTTATCTTATGAAGAAACACGCCGACAGACTTCAGACATAAACTGATATACACACTGATCTACACTAAACTTGGCCCTGTATGTTTCATGAGAAATGCTCTTTGAAAACTTGGATCTTAGATATCTCAAATAATGAAGAGGCACTCAAGCCCATCTGAAAGGGCTGTGATTGGACAAAAAAAAAGGTTGGAAACCGCCACCTTGGCCTAATATAAATACCGGACAAAGCTGGACGTTACTTGGAGAAAAGAAAGCGAGGAGGTTGAACTACCTGGTGAGTTCAGAAAACATGAGTCTGTAACTTTATTAAAGCTGTCATTGTACTTTACTGTGACCATGTTAGCATAGCACAGCCCTGATCGATCCGAACTCCGTTCAGAAAACAAACATTTTAGAAGTTGTTGTCCTGCTGTCTTGCTGACAGACCTGACAAAGCATGAATTCCTATGTTTAACAAATCTGCATCATGTTGTAGTTATTTCGGCATCAGTTTGATCCGTTTATTGCTATTTAATCACAGCAAAATGTTTACTTTGGGTTCATACAGCTGTAGTAATGGCAAGTTGTGTTTATCGCGTTAAAATCGCCATCTCGCGTTGTGTTGCAGCGAATGTACTCCATAACACGCGCTGGTCAACATCCAGTGTTGTGACACATGATTCATAAAAGCTCTTTCTCAAATACAAACAAGCATTTTGCCACAGAGTCCAAGCGGGACAGAGACTCGTGTGGTGAGGGAGACTGAGAACGGTCAGGAGAGAGAAAGGAAAGTGCTTATGGAGGCAGATTGTTCGCCGGCTATTACTGCATGAATGACAGGGCGAGTGAGGGCTGACACACATTCTGGTGCCCTCAGAGTCCCACAGAAGTTGTTTATCTTCATCGCAGCAGCTGTCACGCATCCCGGGAACAAAGGAGCGTCCTGAGGAGAGGAGGAGGAAGAGCCCACATCACTGTTTGTGTTGTGTGTTTACATGAGGGCACCACCGGGTCAGATTCCTGCCGCACACTGCAAAACGTGTCCATCTTAACAACTGACTCAGTTTAGAGAAAGTGTCTGCGGAAGATGTGAGATTATTTCACTTGTTCCCAGAGCAGCTTAGCTTGTTTAAAGGAGTGTTTCTGAATCAAGATGCATTTTTTCAAAAGCAGCCAACACACGACGAGGGGAAACTGTGTCTAAAACAAGAGTCATTATCTCATCGTAATGGTAGTTTAACTTTTTAACTCATTTTAAAACTTCCTTTAGCAGGTTTGTATGTAAACTGCCGCAGTGTAATCCTCCTAAATCACACGCTGGGGATGCAATGAGCATCCTTTCCTGTCTAATTGAGAAGTATTCTTTTCCAAACTGAATCTTTTAACTGAACCTAAAGTCTCAGAAGTTCTGAGTCAGACCACGAAGCAAAGAAAACTATTCCACAAGCTCCAGTCTGTAAAAAGCAGAAACAGTTTCTACAGTTAAAACAGACCAAAAAAATGGTAATTTTTTATTTTAAGGGTCCTAAAGTTTCCTACAGTTTCCTAGAAATGATCCGCTCATGTCTCGCTTTTGCTGTGGATTGAAGAGCCTACATCTACACAGTACATGTCAGTACAGAATGTCCTCTTAAAACCAAAGAGTAAAGGCAAAGTAAAGGCTTGACTGTATGTAAAGTACAAGAGATAACTTCTGTTATAGTTGGGTACTAACCCTAACCTGGCTGTTCTCTCTGCCTCAGGAAAACTCACCTCAGACCAGATCTGCCAGTTTTTACAGGATCACGGATCACAGAACACCACACAGTCAACACCCGTTAAACCCGCCAGCCCGCTCAGAGCCCGGGGTGCAGAACCAAACCCTCAGCTTCATTCTCCCCTTTTGTTGAGTAAATGTCTAAATGAACTAACCTGCTTTGGGTTCCTGATATTAAATGATGTATAAATATAAAGGAATGCAAGAAATCAGATACGCAGTATAGAATATACATTAGTGGATAAATGCAACAGTCCAGCACAGCATTATTGGCTTGATCGAGAAAAAATCTGAAGATGAAGCCGGACTGAAACTTGTGCACTTAGACAGCACTCAAAGTATCCAGGGCTGGATCGATATGCAGCCTCCTTCAGACATGGACAGATTTCTGCAGCCTGCATTTGGATATTATATATCTATATATCTCTATCTATATCTATATATAAATATATATATTTCAATAAATATCCATTTATTACACACACCTGATCACCGATATTCTTCAGGCACATTTGCACATTTACATTAAGGTGGATCACTACGGAAAAGTGCTTAATTAAAGTAAAAAAGCAATAGCAGCAAAGCGTCAAGTAAAACTCTTAACGTATGCATACAGTCACACACAGACCCAGATGTAGAGCCAGGTAGATTAAATCCATGCATACGGCAATCAATAAATTAAAATCTATAAACTATGAACTTATAACACACCCATGAAGACAGAATGAAAACTGCCCCTCGGAGCGGAGAGACCGCCTGCTAGGAGGCTGGTAAGAACCAGCAAAAGGGCACCAGACTTAATGAGGCTATTGGTATCGTATGTATAATTTATTGCGTTTGAGGCGTGCTGAGAAAAAGACCTATTGAGCTGAGCGAATGTGAAGCCTGAAAAACAACTAAAGGACAAGTAAACAACAAAGTCGTTAAGATAGAAAAAGCAGAAGAGAGGATGTGTGAAGGAAAAGTGGAAAAATCCGAGGGAATGCCGAGTCAGATGCCTCTGAATGTGTGTGTGATGAAGGTGTGTGCGCTCAAGCCTGTGCTTTTATACTCTACTGTTCTCATAAAGGCAGAGAAACGACAAGAAAAAAAGCCTCGATAAATTAAAGAAAAAGCTTCTCCTCACCCGTTTCACTTCCTCAGTCCCAGATTTTCATCTTAAGATTTCCCATTAGACATCTCAGTCTTGTTTAATAAATCCTGGTTCACTTCCTCAGAAACATTGTTAGGTGACAGACAGCTGAAGCACTCGGATGGGCATTTAACTCTCGTGGTTTGAATACGAAAGATGAACAACCGCATTAGTCATCTTTTCACTCCCAAGTTGCAGCAAGATTTAAATCACTTCACTTTTTGGATTCTGGGTTGATTTTGGATCAATTTACCGTCTACGGTGAAGCATTTCCCCCCAAATGCATCAATAAGGCGTTCAGAATGCTGGCTTCTTCTTCACATCAACAGCAACTGAGGCTTGTGGATACTGTACAGCCATATACCAAACCGACCATCCGTCTGTCCGTCCATCGTCAGTCGCTCATCCTGCATACAGGGTCGCGGGGCCATAAGACGCAGCCTTAGAGAAGCCTCAGAAGCCCTGCTATCCTCAAGCTGTCCACCAGGGGCCTCCTACTCTCCTTCCTTTCGCCATCACCTGACTGCCCCACCCATCCACACCTGGGTTGAGGTCAGCCCAAGGGGGGTAAGCCAGAGTTGGAACAGTGAAGCCGACCAAAGCCTGCATGGAAGGGTCCATGTTAGGTCCAAAAACGCCAAAACCCGGTGACATCCCGTCGCAGATGAGAGATGTAACCGTGTTATGATTATAAAACATTTGGCCATCAGTGACGCTGCGTTGGTGTTTGGCATGCGGCGTTTCTGCCGTCGCTCTGTGTCATTAAACCGCGGTTAATGCTGCGATATCATGCGCAGAAGACGCTGATGCCAACAGGAAGTAGCCCTGTAGTGGTATTTTATTGGTCCAAAATTGGCTTCACTGCTCTCCAGTCCAAATCTGCGGGGTGGCTTCGTCCAGCAATAGACTGTCTGGGGGTCAGCCACGACTAAACCTTGACCACCCCGTTGTGTTCGCATGCACGCTGCACCCAACTGCCATTTTTATATGGCTGCGTTCAAACACACTGCTGATTGGGTAACACCTCTGGCTCGCCCACCAAACGAGAGAAAATACACCTCAAAGCCCACTGCACACCATTTCACCCCGTTTCAGCAAAACATGGTGTTCAAACCGGTAACCGTAGCAAAGCCGGTGCAGGACCTTTTGAAACTGAACGTGGTTTTGTTCCCACTTTTCTCATCGGCTGTGCAGTTACCCGGCCTGCTCCGGCTGCTCCTCACCTGAAACTCAATCAGAAACTCCCCATTTATATCAGCTCACTTCTTTTGTTCCTTGTCAGACATCAACTTTCCTTTCCTAGTTGCGGTGTTTGGGTTCCGTCCCCATTGGCCCGGCAACTCCTGACAAAAGCAGTAACACACCAGGTCAGGCAGGCTAACTACCAACTAAACGCGTCCTCCTCTGTTTGTTTTTGGGGGGCTATGGCATAACTATGGTAATTTAATTCAGGTTGATGGAGGAAAATAATGGAGCAGAAAAACAGCTTGCGTTGGGGAAGCTTCTTCAGCTTTTTTTAAATCTAGCTACTCTATTATGTTTTATACACCATCCTGTCAAACAGCAAATTGTCTGCAATTCTAGGTAATTCGAGCATTCAGTAATCAATCAGGGATTGGCTGCAGAAAAAATCCAAACTCCAAGCTGGATAAACTTGAATGCTTATTGGATTTAAGCATTTCAGGTGATGTGTGTTTGTGTAATGAGGGAGGGGTGTGGCCTAAGGAGAAAAAACACCCTGTATCAGGTGTGCATGATTATTAGGCAGCTTCTTTTCCTCAGGCAAAATGGGCCAAAAAAGAGATTTAACTGACTCAGAAAAGTCAAAAATTGTAAAAAGTCTTTCAGAGGGATGCAGTACTCGGGGCGTGATCACAGAACCATCAAACGTTTTGTAGCAAAGCCTCAACAGAGTCGCAAGAAACGTGTTGAGAAAAAAAAAACGCAAATTAACTTCCAAAGATTTGAGAAGAATCAAACGTGAAGCTACCAGGAACCCATTATCCTCCAGCGCTGTCGTATTCCAGAGCTGCAACCTACCTGGAGCGCCCAGAAGAACAAGGTGTTCAGTGCTCAGAGACATGGCCAAGGTGAGGAAGGCTGAAATCCGACCACCACTGAACAAGAAACATAAGTTGAAACATCAAGACTGGGCCAGGAAATATCTGAAGACAGATTTTTCAAAGGTTTTTTATGGACTGATGAGATGAGAGTGACTCTAGTCGGACCGGATGGATGGGCCCAGGGCTGGATCAGTACACAGAGCTCCACTTCGACTCAGACGACAGCAAGGTGGAGGTGGGGTAATGGTATGGGCTGGTATTAGTAAAGATGAGCTAGTTGAAGACGGACTCAGAATGAACTCCCAAACCTACTGCCAGTTTTTAGAAGATACTTTCTTCAAGCAGCGGTACAGGAAAAAGTCTACATCTTTCAAGAAGCCCATGATTTTTATGCAGGACGATGCTCCATCGAATGCATCGAAGTAGCCAGCAAAGGCCTTAAAGGTGAAAGAATTATGACATGGGCCCCTTCGTCACCTGATTTAAACCCTATTGAGAACTTGTGGGCCCTTGTTAAACGGGAGATTTACGGTGAAGGAAAACAGTACACCTCTCTGAACAGTGTGTGGGAGGCTGCTGCACAAAACGTTGATCATCAACAGATCAAGAAACTGACATATAACTGTTATTGAAAAGAAGGGTGGCTTTATTGGTCACTGAGAAATGTTTATTTGTAAACTGAGTTGTTTGTTTCTGTAATTCTCACTTTAACAGATTAAAATAAACTGTTGTTTATTTTTTTAAAAAGTGAAAAATTTTCATTTTGCTGCATAATAATTCTGCACACTAAGAGTTGCCTAATAATTGTGCACACAGATATTAATAGTAATAGTGTATATTACCGTGTGTGTGCTGGAGTCAGGATGCATGTGTTGTTTGTGTGGCTTAAATAGACATTTGAGACAGATATTACAGTCTGTGTGATCACGGAGCAGGAAACCTTACCCGCTTGCGCAGGTTGCAGGTGAGGATGAGGTTGCGGGAGAAGGAGTTGGCGAAGGCCGTGTAAAACTCCAGCACCTTGAGCAAGGCCTCCCTCTTGATGACGTGGAGGTCGCAGTACGTTAGAGCCCTGACGTTGGCGCACGCGTGTGCCAGCGTGGTTTCTTTCCAGAAGACATCACCGAACACGTCGCCTTTACCTGAGGACACAGCAAACGGGAGAAGGTGAGTTTCAGTAAATGATTAGGTGAACAATTGTTTGATAAAGGTGACGCTGCTGAAACTAAAAAGGGAGCTAAGTCTTTAATTTTAATTTAATACAATCTAATTTGGGGCATAAGTAAAAACAGACAGTAGGCGCAGACAGACAATTACAAAAAAAAAGTGCTGTTTGGGATCATGTTGAGCTGATTGCCTTAAATAAAATAATAAAAATAAATCTACTATCTGAAGTCATGGGCTTCTGTCTTGACCTGCTGCTCATGGTTTTAGGGTTCAAAGGGGTACTCGAGTAATTTTGACCACTGTAGTTTGGAGGCTGTTTCTGCTTCTGACGGTGACAGATGGGAAGCAGCAAATGTTGAAACTGCAGAAGGTTTGTAGGAGGGAGTTTTTTGAACACAGAATGAATTTTCCGAGGAAGTACTGACGGTGCTTTCTTGATTATGGCTCCTGGGTTTTGCTCAAACTTTACAGGGTTATCCAACTAACTATCCACTATAAGGCGATTGGGTCGTCCCTGAATAACCAGTTTTCAATCATTAACAGTGATGCTTTATATTTACATCAGCTGCACAACATTCATTTCAGATATCATTTCTAGATTTGAAGCTACTCAAGAAAGTTAAACACCACCTTCCTTCCCGGTGCAGTAAAAACGCTGCAACAATATTGCCAAAGCATCATAGATACTACATAAGAATAATCAACCCCATACGTTTCATTAAACAAGAAATGAAAGCATAAAGTGATCAAATCGTTTGTGTTAAAAAAAAAATTAAAATATATATTAAAAATTTTAATTAAATAAATAAATAAAACTGTAATCGTGTGTGTGTTAAAAATATTAAAAATAAAATAAATAAATAAAACAGTAATGTGATGCTGTAGGGTGGAGGTGATGGTGTAGAGTGGATGTGATGGTGTAAGGTGGAGGTGATGGTGTAGGGTGGAAGTGATGGTGTAGGGTGGAGGTGATGCTGTTGGATGGATTTGATGCTGTAGGGTCGGGGTGATGGTGTTGGGTGGATGTGATGGTGTAGGGTGGAGGTGATGGTGTAGGGTGGAGGTGATGGTGTAGGGTGGAAGTGATGGTATAGGGTGGAGGTGATGCTGTTGGATGGATTTGATGCTGTAGGGTCGGGGTGATGGTGTAGGGTGGATGTGATGGTGTAGGGTGGAGGTGATGGTGTAGGGTGGAAGTGATAGTGTAGGGTGGAGGTGATGCTGTTGGATGGATTTGATGCTGTAGGGTCGGGGTGATGGTGTTGGGTGGAGGTGATGCTGTAGGGTGGAGGTGATGTGTTGGGTGGAGGTGATGCTGTAGGGTGGAGGTGATGTGTTGGGTGGAGGTGATGGTGTTGGGTGGATGTGATGGTGTAGGATGGGGTGATGGTGTAGGGTGGATGTGATGGTGTTGGGTGGAGGTGATGCTGTAGGGTGGAGGTGATGGTGTTGGGTGGATGTGATGTGTTAGGTGGAGGTGATGTGTTGGGTGGAGGTGATGGTGTTGGGTGGATGTGATGGTGTAGGATGGGGTGATGGTGTAGGGTGGATGTGATGGTGTTGGGTGGAGGTGATGCTGTAGGGTGGAGGTGATGGTGTTGGGTGGATGTGATGTGTTAGGTGGAGGTGATGTGTTGGGTGGAGGTGATGGTGTTGGGTGGATGTGATGGTGTAGGATGGGGTGATGGTGTAGGGTGGATGTGATGGTGTTGGGTGGAGGTGATGGTGTAGGGTGGAGGTGATGGTGTTGGGTGGATGTGATGTGTTAGGTGGAGGTGATGTGTTGGGTGGAGGTGATGGTGTTGGGTGGATGTGATGGTGTAGGATGGGGTGATGGTGTAGGGTGGAGGTGATGTGTTGGGTGGAGGTGATGCTGTAGGGTGGATGTGATGGTGTAGGATGGGGTGATGGTGTAGGGTGGATGTGATGGTGTTGGGTGGAGGTGATGCTGTAGGGTGGAGGTGAGGTGTTGGGTGGAGGTGATGGTGTTGGGTGGATGTGATGGTGTAGGATGGGGTGATGGTGTTGGGTGGAGGTGATGGTGTTGGGTGAGTCTACAAGTATTAACTATAAGACAGGGGGAAATGCAATTAATTGGTGCCTTACATGATTTTGGTTATAAAGCTCTTCAGTGGTGCAGAACATAATGTGAAACCTGCCTGACGACTGTTAAACAACCAGCCGTCAATGTAAAGAGCAGACGAGACAAAGTGGAGCTTTGCTGTCTGATAGCCATAATTCACGTATATCAAGTCAATTTGGAGATTAAAGGGTTGTTTATGTGCAGTGAGGTGTCAACCTCTCCAGCTAAAGGATGTGCTTATTTTTAAATGATCTTAAAAAAGCCATATTTTTTACCTTCACATTTAATCTATTGTGACAACTACGAGACCACAGACGACAGGAGACGTGAAGGAACGGGAGCTGGGAGGCGCTAATTGAGAGCGGAAGTCTCATTTTTAGGGGCCTGTGATGACAGTGGCGTCTTCTGTTGTGCATCAGCACATCGCATCACGTTTAATGTAAATATTATAAGAAAGGGTTAATGAAGGAAGCTGCATCAATTTCTGGATGTTCCTGATTAGCTGTGTCACATTAAACACAAACCGTCTGTGTAAACCACACGTTTCACTTTTTCTTTCCGTAGCAACACCTTTACCTGCAGTCCTTAGCAACCAGAGCTGCTGATTTCACCACGTGCACCATCTCAGCCGATACCGAGCAGCAGGTAACAGGTAGAGCTATTTCATCAGTTTCAGATCCAACACAATTCGAGTGGAATGAAAGGAAGAAAACACGACAACGGCAAAGAAAAACACTCGAAGTGATTTTGGTCTCGACTGTTAAACAAAGAGACACTGCACATCCCAGACAACAGAAAGGAAAACTCTCCACAGGATTCGCAAACTGGAGTCATGACAATGAGAGTCAATGCGTTTAAAGGGCAACAAAGTAGAAAATGTGACATTCACCATTATTGTCACAGCCAACATGCCCTCCTATAATATGGTTCCTGGATCCATCCAAGTGCACCACAGGTGCACACTTGGCGACTAAATCACATTAACTGTATTGGCCTTCCCCCAATGCAACTGGCACTGAGCAACAAAAATAGAGCCCATTGTTCTCCCGTGTTTACAATCAATTACCCCATTCACATTTCTGCTGTGTGTCTTATCTATGTATGCAGGTTTGCTCATCCGCCCACCTTTACTGGAGGAAGAAGTTTGCGGTCGACATGTCCAAGACTTGGAACAGGTGTGTGTGTGTGTAGTTTAAGAGTTAAATAGATTTTAAACAAGTTATTTTCTCGCACAAACACAAAAATCAAAAGCTTGTGTGGAGCTTTAAGCTCTGATCTATTTCCTTCTAACCGGCACCTGGACACTTGACTTATAAACCGCCAGCGTTATGCTAATCACCCATAGCAGACGAACACATGTTTACACTTGTGAGTGTCTCCGGGGCAACGCCACACTCGTTCTGAAAATAATTGGAGGATGAACAATCGTAACTGTAAGCAGCATCAAGTGTGTCATCTGTCGCTAAAAACGCTGCAAGTTGAGAGAAACTAAACGGAGCGAACGCTAGTTTGTCAATCAGCAGCACAAAGTAAGGCATAAAACGCACAAGTGTGAGGAAATTTCATTAAAGAGCTCTTTTTTCAATAGTCAGCAAATGGAACATAATGGTGCTTCTATACCACTATATTAACTCGTAAAGAAAAAAAACATAAAATCTGGGCTGATCAGGACTCAAATCTGTGTCACAACCATCAGCGCAGCATTTTTCTGAGCTGACCTGGATAAGATGCGACGACAGGCAGTCCACACTGTCCACCAGCTGTCAAAACACCATGAGCAACAAGACGTATAAGGCGTCCAACATACTGTCGGAAAAATGCCAACGGTGTGTGTGTCACCGCGAGCGCGTGAGTGAATCTCATCTCGAGTGTGCCTCCTCTGCAGCCCCGAGGGCCCCCTTTCTCTCCCAGCATCCAACAGGCAAGCAGGACTCGTCTGGAATTAGCTCCCCGGAGATCTGCAGCTCCTCGCCAATTAGATGTGGATGTGGTCACACGGGCCAAGGCGAGGGTGGTAATGGGTGGTGGTTGTGTTCACAGAGTGTGACACTTCCAGAGGTCTGTTACGTTCGGGCGGGTGGAGATGGATCGGTGCTGTGACCCCTGTCACCGGGGTGTGTAACGCTGCTGATTACTCACCCACAACCTGCTCATATTATTCTGCCTGAGTGCTCACAGTTTCTGATGTACACTGAATTACACACTGAATATGAGGTACAAAAAAAAAAAGTCCTGTGGGAACACGTTGCGTATCGGGTTGTCCAGCGTGAGCTCGCCGTTGTATGTACACACGTGTCACAGTGTCTGAAGTGGGCTGCTGAGTGAGAGCCGCTTCCCTCCACCAATAAGATTTGGAGTAGTTGTTCCCTGATGGTACGCAGTGACAATGTCAGAGCCCGTGCAGGTAAACACAGTCAATATGTCTCAATAGCAAGTTAGGAGAGCACTTACAGCTAATTGGTGTTACATTTACAACCATTTTACATCAAATTATAGCCTGGAATTTAAAAAATAAAAATCCTTGTAGAGTGTTTCCTACCTCTCCATCGTGAGAACTGAGCACAAAAAGGTCTTGCTAGTCTGACATTCAGCTAGTTTTCCCAGGTCTCCAAGGTGCATTGAAGGCATCAGAGTTAGGTTGCATTATAGAAACTGAAATAAGACTCGATTTGACCCTCGTCCAATCACATCCTGCCCTGCATTCCTGTCAATCCTGGGGCCCTTCTTTATAAAGATGTTCTTAGATTTATAGTAGAGCTTATTCTTAAGATAATTTCTGACGATGTGCTCATCATAAAAATTAAAAAAAAGCAATTTCCTCTTATATAATGCAGCACAAATGAGGGTTTAGTCGGGACTGATAGAGAAAAGCAAACTTTTTGGAAGACGAGATCATGGCGATGTTAGAGGAGATTGAAGCCAGGCGAGATGTATTATTGGGTGGACTGAATAGTGAGTTGATAAAGAGTTAGAACTCCTCTCACATTGTTCATACAGCTAATGCAAAGTTCAGCACAGGCTTTGCTCTGCAATGCTCCAACATGACCAGCAGGAGAATCACTTCCACCGAGTCTACAGGCTTTATAAATGTCTAATGCATACATCGAAGATCAGATTTAATCGTAAGTCAGTTTATTAAATGAGCGTAAAACTCCCATGTTGACAGAGCTCAATCACCTGAGAACATGGAGGTCTGAGTACAGTTTGATGGGCAGTGCTTTAAATGTTCCAATGCTCCACTTTGTTAAAATATGTTTTTCTTTTTTCTTCTTTTCTTTCATAGAGCAAATAATTAAACTGTATCTCATGACACCGTGCTGTCACAGCTGTCGCGTATAAAACAGCAGATGTACAGTCCTCCCTGCTTAATCTACAGGAAGGTTTGTTTTTCCCATATCACTCCAAACCGCTGGTAACACAATCAAATACTCCTTTGATCCCACTGTTAATAGTTTATTCATATAACCAACTTATTATTCGTCACCTTTGTCGGTTCTTATAGTATTTTTCCTTCGCCGGCTGGATTCCAGGGTGGAGTACCGAAGGTGTAATCAGTGCTTTTCTTCTACATCTACTAAAGGACAGATTTAAATTAACTCGGCTGGACATGTTGCTCTACATGAGGATCGACTCGCCGTCAACATCCTGACAAAATGTGGTGGCGACTCTGAACGCTGTAGCCTGTATCCCCCCCCCATCAGCAGAAAAATAAATTGCCTGCGGGCGGGTGTGTGGCCTCGTATTGCTTTATCTTGCACTGCAGCTCACCAGGCGTCGGCCCGGTAAGAGGTCTTTCATGCTGCTACTTTCAGCTGGTGTGCTGATGCTGCCGTTACCCCTGTCAGACCATTATCCTGCAAAACTGAATGGGTGGAGATACAGCCGCTGTGACGCTGATATGCACCAACCGCAGCATTTACAGTCCTTATGGTATTAAAAGTACTACGATGGATAGACGGATGCATCTGGGTATTTATGTAAGTAGAAGAAATAAAACCAAATAAACCAAATAGTTAACATTCAAGCTAAAAACAATAATCCTAAAAACAGAGATTAATTAAAAAAAACAAACAGCTGCTGCTTCTGCGCCTCCTCCCAGATTGACAGGAGGGACAAGAGGGGCGTAGGTATAGACAGTGCCCTTGATGGGCCCTTGACGAGAGTGACCCCGAGTTACGAGCTGGTCTTTGGCAGTTACATGGTAAAAATGCAATCAATCAATTGTAAACACCCATTTCACCTCAAACTGGATATTTCACAGGCGATCAAGTGGTGTGTATACACTCACATGTGCAATTATTTTTACTTAATTAGTCAGTAAAACCATTTGCTCTTGTGACTTGGCCACTGACAGATAAAATGGAAAATGTAAGCCAAGAGTGTGAAACACTGTCACTGCACAACAGTCCATTATAATTATGGCCCCTTCGCCAAAACTGCCCGCCAACAATAATATCTGGCCCGCTGCCAGATAGCAGCAAAAAGTATAAATACGTAATTCCTTTGCTATACGGTGCTGAAATAGATCTCAGTCACGACAGCAACAGTTCATTATGTAAGGTCTTTATACTCCCTCTGCGTCACTGAGGGAGAAGATGTGATGGGATGGGTGGTTTGAGTCCTTAACGATGGAGGTGGCTTTGCAAATGTAGCTTTGCTGGTAGATGTCACTTAGGTAGGGGGGTGGTGAACCATTGATCTTGCTGGCTCTCTTCACGACCCTGTTTATCTGTACTTTTTCATAGGCCGTACAGCGTCCAAACCAGGAGGAGAAGCCATAGGTCAGGACGGTTTCAATAGCGCTTTCCGGAGTCTCCGGAGGAGGTGAACCTGCTGCTGTGCTCTTTTGATGATGGCTGCGGTGTTGATAGTCCAGGTCAGGTTGTTGGTGTACTCCCAGGAACATCCGGCTGCCTAACCTCTCCACCGCAGCTCCGTCAATGTGCAGCGGTGCGAGGTGGCGTTCGCTAGCCCTCCTAAAATCAATCACCTGCTACTTTCTCTTGTTCAGGATTTAGGTCATGCGATTCGGTCCGTGCCGTAATCATCTCCACCTCCATCCTGTATGCAGACTCCTTATTGTGCCTGATGAGTCCCACCACTGTTCTCTTTAATAATGACAGTACTTATAAATAGTGCGAGTGTTGTTCCTGCCACGGATAAATGGTTAGCATGCAGCACGTCTGACAATGTTTTACTTTTTCATTTTTAGACGTGAACTGATAAATGAGTTGTGCTCAATATGTTCACTGTAGAAAAAGTAATAAAGAAGTTTAATTAAGCACATTCAGTTCTCAACAAGAGGAACTCGATCTGCCAGAAAGTCCCCGCATGATGATATTAATCATAACCACTTATGCTAATGAGACCATTCACTAAGATAATTGATGTATTAATTATGCTGCTGCATCAGCTTCACAACACATGGGCAGCGTTAATGAGCTTCAGATCAGTTATTTTGTAAAACATTATTTATTCAGTATGCAAATGTTTGCAGCGTTGGTCCTTAGAGATGTGATCAAATATTAGTAGTTTGTGTCCAGCCCGTATGGATTTATGAGACACCAAACATACTGTTACAGTGGTGAAACAATATGTTTGTGAGAAGAGAACATAACTTCTGACAAATAATGTTACACTGCACGTTTCCTTTTACAAGCTCTGCAAATAAAATCTGCCACAAAAAGGCCCCCTTCCTGAAACACTTTTATAATCGTCTCACCAACAGAGATTTGAGATGATGACATTTTACTACAAAAAAAAGGCTCCCCCTTCGAATAGGGTGCCGCGTTGCTGCGCCGGGCGGCTGTCATTCTGGTGATCAGCTCGTTGCCACTCGTGTGATTTTGTTAACTGTGTTTGAGTGTTTGCACACCTGTAGTTCTCTTTATGTTAGTTTCATCAGGTTTAGGGGTGCTGCGCTCTTTGTGGTTGGTTTGAAGTAGCCGGAGAGGGTTTTCTGTTTCATGCTTTTGTTTTAGTATTTAGTTAAAAGTCTCGTTTCTAGACTTTTCCTATTGTTATATATTGTTTAATTGTTTACTCAGCACCCACTTGCCTGTTTTGGTTGGTTTAACTCCTTGTTTGTTCAACTCTCTGTATAAATAAATTACTTTACTAAACCAAAACCTCCTGGCTTTATGCGGTTTCCCTTTCCCCTTCCGAGCTGGGTTGTAACATATATTTACCATAAAACTAATAGCCCGGGCTTTTATTTGGTAAAATCACTGAATTGACCCTGCCTATATTTGGGACAGGCCTTTAATTCCTCTCACACAAAACTGAAACTACTATGACAACAGTTAATTTATTTCAAACCGTCTAAATATTATTTGTATAAAAATTATCCACTAATATCAAATACACGTCATTCATTGGATCCAGCTCCGACAGACTGCTTATGCGCTTTTATTTTGTAGGCAGCAACGTATCGAAAACAACAACGGGGTGCAGGATGAGAGAAGTTAGCAGACAGAGAGCGATGGACTTCACATAACCAGATTCACAACTCAGACTCATTTTTATGAAAAGCTGGCCCCTCACAGACCGAAGGAAGATAAATATAAATCAGGAATAGACACATTCGGACTAAACGAACGCTTCAAAGGTAACGGGAGTCAGCACTTTTTTCTCTTGTACCATGCAGGTTACACCTGTAAATCTATCAGAAATAGACTTTGGGGCTCGTTGTTTCTGTTAAATGAACCCAACTATTGAATTGTGGAGAATCTAACCGATCTAACGATGTGCAGCATGTTCATACTGACATACTGATCATAAGTTTAAACATTAATATTTGTATTAACGACCTAAATAATGTAGTACAATTTTTCTTTCTGAATTTCAGAGAAGTATTAAGTATCATAAAATGATAACAATACTCAAATAAAGTGCCTAAAATGTGTATTTCAGTACTTTCTTGATGTACAAATATACTTAGTTAAATTCCACCACTGTTTTTTTTAACTTTTCTTTCTGTTTCTGTTGTTAACCAGTTGTTTACTTCCTTATCTTGAAATCCGTTAGACGGGTACAACCTGTTTGGTACATAGTGCTTTCAAAAAAGGACAGAAGATACTTTTATACGGACGTGATAACTGTCACTGTTTTCAAAGGATGGTTTTTAAGTTCAGGATGGTCGTGAAAAGCAGCTCTGCATTAAGACATTCTACAAGAATATCTCCGTTTGGAGCTGCCTTTCATCCTTCTTCCAGTCACCTACACTCTTAATATATTCCTCTAATGCATTCAACATCAAAACAGCCCTGCACTGATTCTTATTACTGGGTCTTGTAACGCAGCCAGACTCATATGTGGCTGAAGGCTCATCTCCTTCTGCTCAGGGCCGACGTATTGCTTGCTGGGCCAGAACATATTGCTGTATGAATAGAAGGCCAGACTAAAATCCCCTTCTCATAACCAAGCATGAATAATGGATTAAGAAATTAATCAGCTCATCATTTCGGCAAAACAAAAAAAAAAAAAAAAAAAAGAGGGTGAGTGATTTTTCTCCGAGCAGAGCAGAAATCATCAGTAGATAGACGAGGCTAAAAGGGCTGATAGTGTGAGGTCGTCTGTTTGTCCAGCTGTTCGTGAAACAACAGCTGGATGAAAGACCAACAATTTATCCAAGTTTGATAGAAATAGGCAACAATGTCTGGATAACAAGCATGTGGGACAAATGTACCTTCAACAGACATTAAACCTGGTTAGGGACCCAATGAAAGGCGAGTCCATAATAATGGACTGCACTTCTGTAGCACCTTTTTTTATGGCCGAGGCTGCCCTGCAAAGGCGACAACTGCACATCAGAAAGCCACCGGGATCAAACCTGGGGTTCAATGTTTTTGCTCATGGACGCTTTTGACATGCAGACTGGATCAAACCACTGACCTTCTGATTATGTTTCTGGCTCTTTGAATTGGCTGTTGACAGTTTAAAGAGTTATGATATAATAAACTAACACGCATAAAGCACAAAAAATACTTTTAAAGGATATTTAAAACATGACGTAAACCAGACCAGACATTAATCTACATTAATCACTAGCAATAGATCTTAAAACTGAAAGTTTGTTCTGTGATAGGTGTACAGATAGAGATATAAGATCAGTGAGATGGACCGACTGAGCAACGTCAGCATCCTTCTGGTCATGTCACCGTTAGATTTATGTCTTCAACCTTTCGCACCAAATTAATTTCATTTGAATTAGTATTTCTGTGACCAGTATGTTTACTCAAGATAGGGAAGCAACTCAAGTGTGGAGTATTTAAAAACACGTTTTTAATTATATATATTATTTATTTGTAGTCCATTATCCCCTTTAGTGTGGCTGCGGTCTGAGCCAGCAGATACTGATCTATTTGATTTTAACTTTCTTGTGTACCGGCTAGTAGAGATGTTCCGATAAAGTGTTATTGCCCCACGATCTGAGTCTTTTAATAGTGAATCCCAATCCAGTACTTAAAAACAGCTGGTGCATTTCAGGTGACAGCGGCTGACTTTCGCAGACATGATAGTCAAACGTGAGCTGCAGGTAAAAGGTGGTTCCAACTTTGTGCAGCTGGGAAAAGCAACTGGGGCCGCTGGACTCGGCCTGCAAGGTTTTAATGTCGTGTGACATGATGACGATTTGCAGCGCCGCATGAGAACAGCTCTGCAATGCATCAGTCGGCATAACTACTTTTGACCGATAAGCTTACTGGGACTTCTGTTTGCAGCTGCAGAAATGGTTTCTGGGTTCTCCTCTAGAATCAGGATCTTTTCAATCAAGAAGAGTCTCATCTGCTGACATCCAGATTACTGACTCTGAGATCTTCTCTCACATCAAAGCTGCTGGTGAATAAGTTGGGATAGGGTCGCAGTAAACCTGGTGGATGATGGGAAATGAGATTGTTATTACTTATGAGTATTTACTGGAGATGCCACAGTATTGCCTTGTTACTGTGGGAAAAGTAGTGTGGTTTTGTTTGTGTGTTCATGTGTATGTGTGCCCTCATCTACACTTGTGTATGAGATTTTGCGTGCACGACTGTGTATATGTACATTTGGATAGTTTATTGTCCCCCAAGAGAGAAGCCATTTTCACAGCCTGTAAGATGGAGGCATTAAAGAGCCATAATAATAATAAAAAAATTCACACTGGCATTTGTATGTGTGTCCACCTGATGCCACTGGACACTAATGAGAGGAGAGTGTGTTACAGCCTCAGGGAGCAACCTGGGGGAAATCAGTGGCTTTAAAAACACAACCAGCACCCCCTCCATCCTCTTCAAATTCTTTCCATCTCTTCCAAAACTCTATTTTTCTTTCCTTTCTTTGGTTCCCCTGTCTATTAACCCATCTTTTCTCTTGTTCAACGATTCCACTTTCATCACTGTCCACCTTTCAGTCCACTGTTCCTTTATTCTTTCTTTCTCTCTGGCCATCTCTCAGCAGCTTCCTTACCTTTTTGTCCTGCCTCCATCCTTTCCACTTTCCATTCATCTTTCTTTTTCTACATTATTACCCTTCTTTCTCTTTTTCCTTTGTCGCCTCCATCTCCTTTTTTCCTCCTGTCCAACAATCTGTTTCACAAGTTCAACGCGCTGCGAGACGAGAGATAATTTGAGCAGGTGAGAATCCAAAACAAGTGTAACATTATTGCAGCACTGAGTAGCTAACAAGAACACCCGTGACAAATAAAGCATAAACAGAAATTCAACGGAGAAAACTGGCATCCCCGGTCCCACCCACATTGCTTTGATTGACAGGTGACAAGATGAAAACTAAAAATATAACTGGGAGCTAAAACTCCACAGCCGGGCTACCGGCTTAATGAGACGGCAATAATGATGATGCAGAAATGCTGGATGGATTAATATTGAGTGTTTTCAGATTAGTAACAGAGCAAGGGGCGTGCGACTCTGACAAAGCAATTGTAAGTGGTTTTGGATAAATGAGTTAATGTAATGAATAGTTTCCTGAACCTAAATAGCTTATCACTTTAGGACACTTCAGCTCAGCAGGCTCACCTGTACCTTGAGCCAAATGCTGACGTTCTTACAGTTATGTTCACCTTTTATTCAGCATGTTAGGTCAAGCTAATGGTAACTCAAACACAGTCATGTTGCTATGCATGACTCAGCGTTCCAATGTTTGCTAACTGAATGCTAAAATGAGCCAGTACTAAACATGCTGATACTATTATCCACAAACATGGAAATCCTTCCACTAATGTTAGCATGGACATGCTAACACGTTAGAGCTCTGCAAACTCATTCATCGTAAAATTTTCTGAGTATGGCAGAGATTCACACGGGTGAAAACCGCTTTGGGTCGCCCGTTTGACGTCACTCCACTGAAAATATTATCAAGAAAAGACAGATGTTGATTGTTCTTCTTATAATATGTCTCTATATGAATAAATATCCCTTTCTTTATGAGTTCAATAAAGCAGCACCTTTCCTCCGCCCTGCTCCTGTCCCTCTGGATTCATCCCCAAACTGATTTCAAAACAATGACGAGTAGCAGCTTTTAAATGTGAACCACTCTGACAGGATAAATGGTGAAAACATTCAAACGCTTTTCTTTTATTGTACCCATCATCTCCCGCCTGCCTTCTGTTTCCCCAACACGAGCCCCGGTGCTGGCACAACTTCGCTTCTGTTGGCTATAAACGGGGCGGCTGTCACACGGAAAAGAAAAAAACTTTGAAGAGGGAAGCGATTTTTAGAACGAAGCCTCCTTTTCATGCTGTGAACAGACGCAGGCAGAACCCCTCGTCTTGCTTCCCCTCACATCCACTCTCTCCCTCAGCCTCTCGTTTTCTTTCCCTCGATCCAACTCTTCTCCTTCCACCACCTTGTCCTCCTCTCTCCATCTAGCCTCCATCCTTCTCTCCCTCTTGAGGCTGAGATCAGACAGCAGCTTTGTTCTGCTGCTCAAACACAAAGTGCAGCTGTAAGCATTGTTGTTCAGGACTGGGACATCGTTCCAATGCAGCGCAGAATACGACAACAACTTGCAAGCTATCCAATTAGTATCAGGGAGCTCAGTCATTACTAAAAATAGAGTCTGTGAAACCCAAAGGGTCCCTGAGAGATTTTCAAGGGGTTCTTAAAAAATAAGCAATTTCGCTTTTATTGACAACACGTGGAGGGACCCAAAGTGTTTTACTCCTCACTCTGCTGGTGTCTCCTTAGCTGCAGTTACACATACAGCTGCAATCAGTCAGACTTTCAAGAATTTCACATCAGTGCTTCGAGCTAAATGCTAACATCGACGACAATTCACCCTTCGCTGAGCCACGTCCCACATATGCAAGCTGGCCAATCACAGCGCAGCATAGGACTCGTTCTCACTGAGGCCCGACACTTTCCTGGCTGTGCTTCATTGACTCGCAAGAAAAATGATTCATTTTCAAGCTTTTTTTGCTGTATTTTTCCAAAATATGGTCACACCCTGTTCCCGGTGCACCCTAAAACAAATCCAGAATGTAGACTGTGGATTGTTCCTAATGTAACGGTTAGCTAACACCAACTAACTTACTGCTGAAGGTAACGTTATATAGGCCGACTGATTTCGCTTTTTAAAAGGGCTGACCCCGAATAGTTGATGATTTGATAGGCGGAGCCTCATTGGACTGCCAATCTCACACTGGAATCTTATCTGTGGCGTGATGAAAACAGGATCATACCATTTTGACTAGATGGGGGTGCTCAACGTCTCATTTTACATAGACCTACCGGTTTTCTACCAGTAAGTTAAAGAGGTGGTATTCTGCTCATTTTCAGGGTCAAAATCTTATTTAGAGGTTGTACCAGAACAGGTTTACATGGTTTCATTTTCAGAAAACACCATATTTTTGTCATACTGCTCATTGCTGCAGCTCCTCTTTTCTCCCTGTGTTGAAGGCTTCGTTTTAGCTATGGAGTGATACATCTCGTCTCTAAATGATCTTTGTTGGGAGTTGCACATGCTCAGTTCCTAGTTAAGGTCTACTAGCCAATCAGAAGCAGAGTAGGGCGGGTCAGCGAGAAGCCGGTAAACAGCTCGGGTTCAGCTGCACGTGTTGCCGACCAGCTTGGCAACATGGACTGGAGCAAGAGTTTCAGAGCGGCGAGTTATTAATCTGTAACAAAAGGATCTTTCATCCATAAAGTTTTAACCGAGCTCTGTCTCTACATCACAGTAACAACTTTATGTCCACTGACTGCCTGGAGGGTAGCTAGTGTTTGGAAGGAGGAGAGCTGTGTGCTGCAGCTCGCTGTTTCTGAGGGCGTGTCGGAGCGGCCGCTCGGCGAGCGTTTAGCTTTTAAGGGAAGCGGCTGGACTACAAACGAGCTGTTTTCAGTTCAGAGCAGAGTTTTTGTGGGAGATGGGAACTAACTTTGGGCTGGACTTTGGGCTTTTTCAATTTGCAAACCTGTTATATGCACAAAAAAGGTTTTATAACTATAATGCCGTTTATAAAAATGTGAGTTGCTCAGAGTTGCTGACACTTCCTGCACATGTTTAACACCTTACAGGGGATTCGACTCCCTGAAGGGGCGCCGAAGTCTTTCAATATGAAACAAGGTGTTGACTTTGCGTTAACAGCAAACAGCAGCCACAGCAAACTGACACAGCCAACAGGGGCAGCTCAAAAACAGTCTGAATAAAATATCAAACGTAAACATTCTTTTAAAAACAGGGGAAATTGCTTCTTTGAGGCAGTTTCCAATTTCTTTCTGCAAACTTTTTGAATGTTTTGTTGAAACAAGGACATTGCTGTAAAACAGCATACTTGTGATTTATGAGATTTGGTTCATGGTGTCCAGAGGTGGCCACTGTTAGCTGAAGTTAATGTTCCTCAATAGCAGACTGCAAGAGCTTCCACACAGCTCTGAAAAAGACCAAGCAGGCATCTGGTGAAAATATTCTGCCCATCCCTCCACTGCAAACAGCAGCTCGTGATGGCAACTTGCTGACGATGTATTGATTAATGTCCTCAGTGTGATTAAGCAGTTTATCAAACATCTAATATGCTTGTTATGAACCTCTGACTGCAGCCTCGTCTGACTCGGCTTCCTAATGAAGTTAATGAAGTGGGGAGGCAACACAAATGGAGGCTGCACAGACAGTCAGAGGGTCTTTTTAACCCCTCTCTACCTTCCTGCTCATCTGTCTTCCTCTATATTTTGTCCCCCTCATATTTATTGTTTGTTTCTTTTCATCAAAATTCTTTTTTTTTTTTTATTTCATATATTTTCACAGATTATCCCCTTTGCTGTTTTCCCCTCTACTTAATATCTTCTCTTTATTCCGCATCATGCATTTTTTTTTTTGTTGGTTCAGCATGAACTGCAGCTGCAACAGTTTCTCACTATCTGCCGCAGTGGATCTATAGCTCTAACATAATGGATCACTATCTTGCATGCCAGCGAGAGATCATCACGGATCCCAGTCTGGCTACAAAACCGGTGGCTGCAGCAGTTTCTGTGTGCGCCAGCCTGGATCCCTATCTTCCATTTATTATGGATAATATGCCCTATCTAGAATATATAAAAAAGTATTTGCAATATATTTTACCAGGGATTTTTTTAAAAACCTGGATGAACTGCAACTGATATTTCAGTCAACTGCAGAAGGAATGCAGTAACAAATGTGGACGAAAGACCACAAGCTCATATAAAGGTTTTAAAACAATATGCCTTTAAGCAAGACACAACATGTCTGGACCTCAAACCTGCTTTAGCAAATGTATTTTTCATTCTGCTGGACTATAATCCAGCCGAACGGATTCGTATGAGTCATTAAAAATTTGACCTTTTTTTTAAGTTTTAAGTTAAGTAATGTTACGTAGATAACTTACGTAAAGTAACATAGTTATATCAACCCAAAACACATTGTAAACACTTTCTATGAAGGTCGTCGCTATCATGACTTATGCATATATTTATAACGATGAGTGTTGCCCAAACAGTATTCCCATTCAATGTCTTTTAATGGGCTACATTTTGTGAAGCGGTTGTCTTTAATTGTATCTGTTAGGGCCTGTCCATAGGCTCGCCATTCATCTGTGACAACATCTGAAGCTGATGATACACAGAGCAACTTTTAGAGCAATTGTGCAGGGCAACGTCGCTGTCAATGGTAATATGTAAAGATTACTACCATAATCCCCTTCCCGCACCACTCCGCCACCCGCCCTGCGCCGCCGTCCGACCTTCAAGACATAGTCGGACTAGCCACTAGCGAGATTGCCCAGCAACATTGCTCAAAAAGTTGCCCTGTGTGTAATCAGCTTGAGCCATGGTGTTGGTCGGCAGCAGGTCTTCTCTTGAGCGATCTCTCGCCACCCTGACAAAGAGCGTCCATGATGTAATTATGTTGTGTTTTTGTGCTGAACTGCAAAATGTTCAAAATTCATACAGATTGTTCATAAAGTGAAGAAACATAAATAAAAGTTTTCCTGCAAAATGTGTGTCACTTAAAGCAAACAATGACGTGTTACAAGGTCTTATAATTAGTTCATATTATTTCCACCTGTAATATATTATACAGGGACAGATATTTTAACACTTTACTTTAAGCAAACAACGACATGCTATACAACATTAAACATTACTATTAGCTTTATTCCATTTTATGTCGACCTGTTTAGGTACAACGACAATGAAATGTTTTACTCTGTTTCAAGCAGCAGCAGGCAGTTGGGTTTTTTTAGCGACGTTGGTGAGTGGAATGATATATTATATTCAAAGAGATAAGAAAATCAACCTCAAGTTGTAATAAACTGCATTTTTCCCAGATGTATTTTAGAAGGCCAGTTGTTAAACCAGGATTCATTATCCTGAATGCCTCCTTCTGGTTTAACTGACTTTCAAATGCTAGAAAGCAGCAGCAGCAGGCAGTGCCTAACTTTTATAATTCACAACCACAGGGACTGTCAGACTGACTTATTATGTTGTTGGTAAGTCTGTGTGTGTGTGTGTAACACAAAAACCTCTACACACCAAATGATCCCAACACCCATCTGCTGTGCAGCTTTGCACTCGCTCTCTGTTGTAATAATCTTTCCTTCTTGTTATTAGCTGTCAGTAAACGCTCATCTGGGGGCTGCTGATAGTTATGAGAATGTGCACTACACCGGCTGTTGCAGCCATTTTCGCCTTCAGTGGTATCTGTGCTTGTCTCAGTAAGAAGCCGTTTTCCCTGACATCTCTGTTAGCTCCTTATTCTTCCTTGTTGTTCTCCGCCATGTGAATGTTACAGTGCAGGGCTGCAGAGAGAAACACTGTACGTACAGCAGAGTCCGGCTGTTTGGGTTTAACACTTGAAAGTCAGCTACCTGCTGTTTTAATGTAACAACTGTAGTGACTCAGCTTTCGAGTGCATCCGTCCCTTCGCCTTCGGTGTATACGTTTTCAAACAGCATGCGTAAAAATAGCAGGTCTAATTATGGCGCTGTCGTCATGAGTGAGTGATTTTCACTTCAGCTGAAAGATTACGTGTTTCTCCTGAATGTTTTCTGACCTGCTGGTGTTATGAAAACCACTTCAAAGTGGAAAAATGGACAAAAATGCGTCACCATCAACCAAAAAAACAAAAACAAACAAACCCTCCCACAAAAACGACCTACAAATTAATCACATTCGATTGTCAGCTGGTTGATCTTCTTTTTGTAAAATGTAAGTAGTTTATTTGATTTTGTAGTCGTTTCTTTCTGCTTTAAAAGTTTCATTCATCTTGGTGTTCGTCCTTCAGATCTTCGTGAGCCGCTGAGATGCACATTGATTATGTTTTTGTGATTCTTTTGCTCCAAATGTGAATTAATTAGCAACCTTTCAGCTTGTCTCTTTCCTTATCAGTCTGTAACTCTTTTTCACTGTGGAAGTTTTAGTGCTAAACAGTAGTGTTATTCCTCCAAATAGCAATAAAGGGACACTATGGCTGTAGCTAAATATTATTTTTTGTCAATTAAGGATCAGAAAACGGTGAAAAACAGCCCATCACAACATCCCAAATGCCTCATTTTGCACAACCAACAGTCCAAAACAAGTTATTTACAATTTAAAATGAAATAAAAACAGAAAAGGCGGCAAGTCCTCACATGTGAGAGGTTGGAGTTTGGTATTTTGGCCTGGTAATTGACATAAACAATGAATTGATTATGAAAATGATTGTCAGTTTAAACAAACACGCAAACAGGATCAATCAAGTCACTGAAACTACAAGTGTTTAAAGAGTTTGATTCCCGATGCCACTACAAAACACAACACCTTCTCCCTTCAATAAAAAGGCATCTACTGAATAACAGCACCACGTACCTAAGATGGCAATGACCTCGTCGTCTTGGATGACCTCCAGTGACCCCGACACAACGAAACACAGGGTGTCCACACTCTCTCCGGAGTGGTAGATGAGGTCTCCGGGGGCGCAGTGGGTGGTCTGAAACTCCACCGCCAGAGAGCGGAGGCAGCCGTCGCTCGCTAACCGGAACGCAGGATGTTCATTGAACACCTGAGTAAGAGGGCAGGAAGTTCAGGGGTCATCAGGGGAGACGTTACCTTTGTTGTGCTCTGATACTCATGTGTTTTAAAAAGGATTTTCAAAATAAAGGTTAAACATTCAGATTACAGCTGACCGACAACTTTTAACGCTTTAAGCATCTTTCCAGAAAAACATTTGACAAAGAAAAGCACTCAGAACAGTTAGTACTTTTTTTTATTCGTTAGTTTATTATTATTATCCACAGAGGGTGACTCCAGATGACCTTTCCTTTAGTGCCACTAGTAGACCAAAGCTTTAGCTGTATCCAAAATATATCTGCTGACTCCAGACGATGAATACTTTTGATTTTGAATACTTACTTGTATAAGTAACTATTACTTTCAATAAGGCACCACAAATGACACCAGTCTAGATTCGTCCACCAAGAAGTAATTTACTGAGATCCATTCATGTGCGCAAAATGAATCATTCCCCAAACTAAAATAATCCATCGGAGTAACGGTGACGCCTTCATTTGGTTTCCTTCTTTCACTGAGATGACTCGAGCGTTTTCATGTCAGTGCTTCCTGTCAATCACCCGAAGCTCTCAGGAAGAAATGTAAATCTCCATCAGGAAATAATCCCTCAAAACCGTGTCGCCTTACAAACTTCATTCAGGGTCTTTGTTTAGCTGGGACAGCGGTCGGCCCTCTGTCAGCACTCCTAAACTGCGGGCACAAGATGAATGAAGTGTTTGAAGTTTAAGGACTACAAAACCCAGAACCCCTCTAATGTGACATTGTTAAACAGCACAGATCACGTTAATGGACCTGGCTGGTTGTGATGCTTTACATCAGAAGGAAAACAAAGGCAAAAGACTGTGTGAGTTCTTTGGTTGGTTGGTTTATTTCAAAAACATTTTGCATTTATGTCTCCAACAAGGGACCACGCTGACAAAAGACTTTTATCGGGAGAAAAACACAAAACATCTCTTTTAGCAGTGGGACTGTTGTAGTTTATTATTTTTAGGAAATCTGCAAATGAGAGCTTACTGAACTTTCCCAAACTTGCTTTAAAAAAAGTGTGAATTTTACCATCTGATTGTAATTTTAACTACTTTATTGGGCCGTGGTGCTTAATGAACACCTCGTTTGCATTTTGTGTTACATCTTTTATTTCTCAGTATTTTCTGATGGTGGGGAAAAGTGCCTCCTTAGAGAAGGAAACTTTTGGATTGTAAGGACAAAAAATCCTGAAAATCAGTTTACAACTCTCTGCTTCTTTTAAAAAATCCACTAATCTTTGATGGTCAAAAAATCAAAAACAAGAAAGTTTAGAGCGCCGTCACTTTGCCTTGAATTTCTCAAATGAAGTCTCTCTATACTGTCGTTTTATGCCTTTGAAAAATGGTCTGGTTTAAATGCACTGGCTTTAAGTATTGCCTACCTGCCTTTATCAGCATTTCTACATCATCAACATCCTGCAGAATCACTGTAGTTGATAAATAAATAGATCGTACTTGATACAGTATACGGAGTTGTTTTAGAAGGAGAAAGATATTTAAGGCACTACAAGAGCCAGTCGCTCTGAATGAAGAGACTAATTTTAGTCATTGGAGATGGCTGTTACACAGCTGAAGGTGTCCTTTGTTTAATGCCAGCTCAGCAGTGTGAATCTGCCAATGTTTTGGGATATCAGGTCTGTGAAGTGATGCATTTAACTTAGCATTTGGTTATGTAATAAATGCACCAGAGGACTGGTGCTCAGTATATTTAATTGTGTCCTGCTCCAGTTTGTGTGAAGATTCAGGTGCTCAGAAAACGTTATTGCAGAGGGCAGACAAATGCCGTCTGTCTTGATGTGGACGTTCTCATCTTTTATTGTTAGGTTAAGTGTCATGTAGTTCAGTAAGCGCTTGCAGCTGCACTTACATTCTGCTATTAGATGAAAAAGTACATTTCCAAATAAAATTCCCCTCAACGGCACTGTAGCACGGACTGACCCGGTACGGGGGGGCGTAACCGATTTTCGCTGCTCTAGTTGTTTTCCGTCCAAAATCAGCGGCGCTTTGTGTCAGCAGAGACGTCTGGCGGGCCGCCATCCTGTTTAGATCTGCTGCGGTGTTAAGGTTCGTTTCTGTCATCAGATTGAAGTGGAGAAGAAGAGTTTGATTTGGCGGAGGCGAAGGTTATCGGCCTCTGTTGGCGAGCCGGAGGAGCAGCCCTGTAGGATGTTCTGCTCTCGAGCTGTGGGCCTGTAAAGCATGGGGGTGCTTTTGGTCATATTGACTGTTTTTTTGTCAATATTTCAATGTTTTGGAAGCTTTATGTTATTTGGAACGTGGTTGTATGGAGAGAAATAATGTTTTGAAGATAACTCCCAATAAAAGTGAACATATAAACAGTAAATATGGCCAAAACATGGACATTCGCCTGGTATATTTTTGAAAGATTGTGTAATAACTGTTGTATATCAGTTTCTTGTCATCAAATTTACAGTTGCAGTTGTGTTCCAGGTGTATTAGAAGATATTCAGATGCATTATAATCTACCTTCTGATGGTTTTGATGGTTTATTACATTAAATTATAGCTTTTTTTTAAACCAGGTGAGGATGAAAATATAATATTTATTCTGTTTTTCATCTCCATGTAGTCTGTAATGGTAAAATAAATATGTTAATGTACAACGGATTTATATTCCCTTGCGTCTGACCTTTCAAAGGAGACCAGAATTATGCATCTAGGCCTGATGGTTGAGGAGATATTACTGATTCATTTTGGGTTTGTAATGTTAGCCAGTTTCCCTAGAAAAAGGTGCCGGGTTCCGTGTGGTTAAAAAAAAACAAAAAAAAAACTTTTTTCTTATCTCTTTTTTTCTCATGTCTCAATTTTCTAGAAACAAAAACATATGCAATCAGAGGAGTTTAAAATCACAGGTGTCTACACACAGTGGCTCTATGGGGAAAGCCTGTAAGGACAAAGAGGGCCGTTATCCCGCCCCTTCCGCTAGAAAGCCAATCGTCTTTTAACAGCCAAAGCGGGAAACATATTTCAGCCAATCGTGTGGTTCCACTGACGTAAGGGTCTGTTGTGGTAGTAGTATAACCAGCTGGGAAAAACGCTTTTAAACGTTATTTTGGGGCAAAGTTATCAAACTTTCTCAGCGATTTTTGTTAGATTTTGCTGCTGATTCTAATCATGTAGGTTTTATGACCCGGTGTCCAGTGAAAGTGCAGTTCTGGCTCTTTCCCCATTCACATAGGAGCCTGGTCTTGTTAGTCTGAAACAGCTGCCCGGAGGCGTTGCCAAGACGACTGCCGAGCGGCATGACTTGCCTATAAGGACTTTGCTTTAAGAGTATTTACACGCATCAGACTGCAAGCTGACAGCATCGCTGCCCTACTGAGTCAGAACTCACACTTTCCATCTTGTTTTGTCTTTTTTGTTGTTTTACTACAGTGAAGTGTGTCTAAAGGAATACCATACCTTTCTGTTGAGGTGGACACAGATGTCGGCCCGCATGTCCTTTGGACAGATGGATAAGACCTGGAAGGCAGAGAGACATAAGGGGGTGAACACTGCTGTTTCACAGACAGACATGCCTCCGTTTGGCACCAACACACAAACTAACAACTGCTGAAGAGGAGAACATTCATTAGTTATCTTCTCTCTGCCCAGGTTTCCCTTTGAGGACCCAAAAACATTCACAAAACAGTATTTGATGGAGGTCTGTTGGCAGCAAAATGAAGGTTTAACGGAGGACGTATTTTACTCATTTAGTTCTCTTTGCAGGGATTTGTTTGGCTTTTGCAATCCTTCAAAACCCCTGAAGTTTACTTTTCCCGTGGTCCCATCTACAGGACAGAAAGGTCAGAGAAGCTCCAGATCCTGGAGGGTGATGCATCTGACGGACGTCGCTCCTTTCAGTCATTCAAACTTTGTTACTGTAGGAATGCTGAGATGTAAGCAGTGTTTTTGGGGACTTTGTAAGGCAGTAAAAATGTCAGTGTCATGTCAGTGTTGGTCACTGATAAAGAAAAAGCAGTAAAGGCTGCAGAGGTTTCTTGTTGTGGCTGAATGTCAGTATTGTGAATAATAACTCTGAATGTTTGCAATGAGCCTTCCGGCCAGTGAATTCTTATTTTCAACATTTTGTAATTAATTTTAAATAAATGTTTGAGCGAGTAAAAAAGTCTGGCTTCTATCTGATAGCCACGCAGCCCCGTGACTTTTTAGGGAACACAAAAGGGCTGAGTTTCTTGCCAGACAGCAGCGGGGGAAGAGTCCAAATGAAGAATCACCCACCCTGCTTTGTGGCAGGTTACTGTAGTTACAGTAGAAAGTCAAGCTTATTTTGTTTTTGCATTCATTAACTCCCTCCTGGATACGAGCGGCTGCCAAAAAACCTAAACTGTAAGCTGTAAATTGCTTTGTTCTGAAATCCAGCCTAATTAAATGAAGCATTTACGCAGACGCACATAAAAAACTAAACATTATCTCGTCCTCCACAATCCTGCCTTGTTAAATATGAATAAAATCGACAGAGAAGACGACAATAAATCTAAAAGCCTCTGCAACCTGAACACACAGCGGATCTCTGAAAATGGTCTTTGCTCTATTTAAAGTGGAGCATATTAGTAGCACTGAGATGCTTCGGGGAGCCTCTAGTCTTTTTTTGGGTGTGTACTAACAAACTGTATACCGTGTAATGGCTCCCTAAGTGACAAAAAATATCCACTAATTGGCCCCAGCTCTGACTGCGAGGTATTTATACTGAGGGCAGACTCGCCTTACGTCTCTTCACGAGTGTATAATTATCTCGACAAAACGGTGGAAAATGGGATTGACGGGGAGGCGGAGGCTCATGATCTGAAGAGAGACAATGGAGCAGGGGCGGCTCGTTCATTAGGGCGACGCACCGCCAAGCTGGGAAAGGCAGGGGATATTTTTCTACCACACCGTTAGTTAGCCGAGACTGTTTGTGACAGAGAGTTTCGCTGTCCAATCAGCCTCAAGTCGTGTTCCGTGGAGTCCCGCCTCTTTTGGTGCCATTTTAGTCTGGTTGTAAATGGCCCAGATCTCTCTCATAGACTTTCATGTAAAGGCAGTTTTTTTTCCCCGAGCTGCGTCCGCTGCATTGCGATCTCTACGGGTCCCCGGGGGGCTCGCACTAACGTGTTTACGTCACGCGCCGAAAACGACTCGTAGAAAACGTACGCTCAGGCTGAAAATTCGACCGTGGTGTTGTTTCGGCAGATACAGCCACTTTACCAGCGGTGAGTAAGACACAGTTTAAATAATACATCTAAGCTATGAGGAGAGGAAAGGTCTGCTAGCCGCTAGGCTAATTTATGCTGTGTAAAATGCCACAGGCTAAGCTAATAATCTTGATAGTTTTTATTAAGCCAAATTTTATGCTTATGTTAAATGTGATTGTTATAAAGCCGTGTCTTATATGTGTTGGTGGAGTTAAAGTTAGCTGCACTTAACCAGTAACAATTATTTGATGTGTTTTTTTCTTTTATTGCCAGAAACCGAAGAAGAAAGAGGAGGCAGCTTGATGTGGCACCATGTCAGAGGAGGGTAAAAAGTAGAAGTAGGAAAGCAACACAGAAAATAAACCAAAAAGAAAAGAATATACCTTTTACACTTCCCCTTACAGGCCTTGTTGTTTATGTAAATACTGCGCTTCATTCTGGATTTGTTGTTCCTAAATAAAAAGTTTGCCAGCTAAATCAGATGATGGTTGAGAGTCATCCTTTTTTTTTTTACATCCAAAGGCCTAAAGATCTGTAAGAATTCATTGTAGACACTGACAATGAATTTAAGTATGTAGCTGTTCACAAATGCTGCACAGTGTGTAGCCTAAGGATCAATCCTTGTCTTGTAGCAGACGCCACCTTAGCCAACATAGCAACAATTGCCCCCACCCGAGAGATCTGCAATGGAGCGTGAACGTCAATCTGAAAAATGCTGAGAAAATCAATTAGTTGGACAAATACAGGAGACAGTCCAGTCAAATAGGACATGAAATAATGAATAAACCTTGTGATGCAGGTCCTTTTTCACAATAAAACTGATTCACCACCGACCTCCTCACAGCCACCTAAGGTCATGGTGTTATGATTGGCTGGTTGCAAAGAAAAGCTGATTGCAAAATTAAGTCTCTTTCTGAAGGTTCCTCCAGAGGTGACAGGGGGAACATAAAATAAATGAATGTATGCAGCAGCTATCACAGGGGGAGGACTGTCTGCCAAACTACGAGAGGTGATGTGCGACAGACTCTTGACTTTACATGACACATTATTGTTTGATCACAATCATCAGCGCTTACCACAGTTATCACAAATCACTGCATGTCACCGGGTAATACCAGACCTGTCTGAGAGGAAGAACGACGCCGAAGAGAACTGAGCTGTTTTAAAATCTGACAAACAAAGAAGAAGAAGAAAACACCACGTTGTGCTTTTATTAGCTTCCTCTCTTCGCCTTCTCAGAAAAGCTCAGAAGGCTGCCTACATGCTGCAGGTGAGGCACAGCTTTTATAAATGGCCTCAGCACTTCACATGAGAGGAGAGTTTGCGTCGTGCTGCTCAGAGCTCATGTTGAAAATAAGTGCTGTAGATTCTGCACAGCTCGGAGGCATTTACTGTAAATCGATACGCAGATTCCAAAGTTCAGGGGGTGGAGAGCCGAAGCCCCCCCCCTTGGGCCCCGTGGGACGCTGGACACGCAGGACTGCACGCCCTGTTTCACGACCACATGCCCCCAGACACACCTGTTGGAGACCTGCACTCTACTAAGTGCCCTCTTTCTAGTTTTAGAAACTAAATTGTTGTGCACATAACTGCAGTCTATGAGGGGTTTGATGTGCAGAGGGTCAAAAGTTCAGCACTCAGCACTCTGCAGAGTGTGTTTGGGTAAATTAGGTCGTAACAGTATGAGACTGGTGACTGGCTTTAAGGCATTGTTAGTTATGTGGTTATTTTCTCCTCTGCGCTTCTTCTCATTTGTTTTGAATGATGTTTTGTTTAGAGCTTCTTTATGAATTTGTGAAACGGCTGTCTTGTTAAATGAGCTTAACAAATGTGCTATTCTTATTAGGTTGTACTGTACGTATGGCTACAGCATCAAAAACTGTCCCCATCTGGATGCTTCCTCACATGTGACTTGATGCTTTTGTAATCAGTGTGAAAGACAAAAAGTCAAAACATTACTTTTAAATATTCTGATGGTGAACAAAACGTCAGCGTGACCACACAAGCGCACTTCAGTGCTGACAAAGCAGTCGAGTGCCGACATCTTTTTAGAGCTGACCCCTGAACAGTCGAAGAGTCGGCGCTTCGATGGGCGGAGCCTGATTCGACTGTCCATCTCACAGTCGAAAGCTTCGCAGCGAAAAAAGGATCATGCCACTTCGGCGATGTGGGGGTGCTCAACATCATCTCAGAGCGTCCAATCCCAACGCTTTCAGAAAAAGTGACAAAACGTAGTTACTTGTGTGAGACTGTACGTTTACATTTATTCATTTAGATGACGCTTTTATTCAAAGCGACTTACAACTGCTAAACATGTCAGAGGTCGCACGCCTCTGGAGCAACGAGGGGTTAAGTGTCTTGCTCAGGGACATGGATGTCGGTGGATGGGTCACAGTGGGGGATTGAACCCGGGTCTCTCACACCAAAGGCATGTGTCTTATCCACTGCGCCATCGCCACTCCAACTATACAGACCGGAAGTGCAAGTTAGCTAGCTGGAAGTTCGTTTGCTATGTTCGTGATAAAGGTGTTGACAGCCCCCCGAATCCCCTACACTTACCATAACCATCAGAAATGTTAGTACCTAAACCAAAGTCACTGAATTTATGCATGTCGACCGGCCTCCCTTGTGTTGCTGCAAACAGGGGTGTTTCATCCAGACACTGAAGGGAACCTTTAGCGTAAAATCCTTATGCTTTGTCACGCTATCTGAAAGGGTCAGTTATGACGCACTGAGATGAGAATGCGTTGGATTTTACACAGAACTACCAGTTTTCTTCCAATAAGTTAATATACAGCCTATTACAGTACATTTCAACGCTTAATGTTGTAAATAAACATGTAAAAAGAAAATAACTTCCAATAAACCCTAAACTGTAACCCTAACCTGGGGCAGAAGAGGAACACTTGCTGTGCCGAGTTGTCCGCATGTCACGGGACTTTTGGATAACTTTTCACCGTTGATGAACCGCACAAAGAACATTGTATAGTTTTTAAATAGCCGGCGACTTGAAATAGACCCACGAGGAACCGTGACGTGCATGCAGCTGTCGCAAAACTCTACACAACACCGGTAAAGGGCAGGTGAGAGAGAGACAGGGTCTTCAATAAGCCTCAGTTTAGCTGGAAATTTGCAGTGTTTAAGTTAAATAGGGATTAAAGAAAAGATTAAAGCGGAGTAACCTTGTGTAACAACCCCCCCCCGGCTTCCAATCGCAAAAAACCCACATGATTCGACTGTAGGCAGGACGTGACGATTCTGATTCCACTATGTAAATCCTTAGTCGGGGGCAGACCAACATCGTTTATTGGCTCAACTCGAGCTTCGATCTCTCCGTCTCACCTTCTCCGTGTCGATGCCTTTGGACATGGACCAGGTGGAGACGATATAGTCCATCACCCGCTCGCTCAGCCCCTTGGGAACCTGGTAGAGCTTCAGGAAGTCCCGGACGTTGTTGAGCATCTCGTGGTAGCGGTTGGTGTTGGCGTACATCTGCTGGAAGATGGTTGTTACGTTTCCAAAGATGGTGGCATAGAGCAGAGCTGGAAAGAAAGACAGGAGAGGGATGAAGTCTATTCACGTCTGCATGCAAACACAAACCGTGTCTTAAATCTGTGTTTGTGGATTTGTTCCCTCCTAGCTTTCTCCCTTTTCCCCTCATTTCTTTTTTCTTGCCCTGTGAGCAGTGGAACCCTAGATATGTTTTATAGGAGCGGCCAGATGAGGCCACTTAAAGTCTTGGGATTGCACACCAAACTATTCTGAAAAATATACATTGGTTTAAAAAGGAATAGTACTTCAGGTACTCATTCCTTTAAGGTTATCAGTTTTAAATGGGCACAACAGTAATTATAACTGGCCTTTTACAGTCTTTCCACCACACATTACCTTTAACCACAATTCAAATAAACCGAAATTACCGTGTGGGCTTTGCTAGAGCTGGATCAGAAGCCATGCAAGCGGCACCTGTCGGAGTTGAACCCTATGAATCACCATGTACGCTCTAGCAACCACTGAACACTCGCAACTATCCCAAACACATTACATTCACATGAAAACAACCATGAACCACTAAAACCCTGACAGTCACCTAGAAAACCACCTACAAACCTAAACAAGCAACATACCTAAACGAGGCCTAGTCCACACGGACACAGGTATTTTTATAACCACAGTTTTTATTAGTTTTCTTATTGTTTCATTTGTTATTCAACATTTCTTGTTGCTGTTTTTCAGAAAACATTTAACAAAAGCTTTAAAAAAGTGATTGAGATATTCTGACCTGTCCCCAGCGTCCCCAGTGTCAATGACCCCTATCTGTCAATACTTTTAAATGTCCCGCCCCATCCAGGCTGTGATTGGTCGGTTCACGACAAGTGACATTGACGAGATATCAGAGAACCTGATATGGAGAGGGCAGAGGAGAGGACCGGCAGCTCGGGAGAAAACCCGGTACGCAAGAAAACATCCTGGTACGCCAAAGAGTAAAAAGTCGAGGTGGCCAGACTGCGTACCGGTGCGTTCCGGCCCACTTCAAGCACTGGTCTAAATGAAGACGCAACATCAAGCACTGTCAAGAGTACGCCAAACTACTAGGCGGCAATACGACCCTAACCGTAAAGCAACGTTGGCCAATTACAGCCAAAGACAATCGTAAACAAAGCAGGCAGTGGCGCACAATTTGACATCAACCAAGCGGGAAGCTTCCGGTCTACAATATGAAGCGAATGCTGAAGTCCCTGAAACCTGCGTTCTATTGAAAATCCAGCAGGGGGCGACTCTTCTGGTTGCAAAAAGAAGTCCGGCTCCATTAGAAATAATGGGAAAATGTTTCTCCTTCTCAGCTGAATAATTACCCCAGTAAACACTTTCCTGATGAGTTTATGGTCTCAGTCGCTAGTTTCAAGTCTTCTTCAACACAGCATGATGTTCATTTAGTAAATTATGGTCCCGTTTATTTTAAAATAGACCACAAAGCAGAGAATGTTTCAGGGCGGGATTATCTATGATTGACAAGTCGTTACCACGGCAACCTGTCAATCAGGCTAGAGCCGACTCGTACCCTCGGCGCTGTGTAAATTTAACCAGCGCCGCTGAAAAAGCTTATTAGGAGTCGGCTGTTCACTTTCTCTGGTGAGAACATTTAGTTTTCAGACTGTTGTTCTCTGGACAAACTTATCAGCCTGTTAAAATGACAGTTAACCTGAGTTACAGCTGCACCTAGCTAAGCTAGCTAGCTAGCTCCGCACACGGCCGTTAGCTCCGGGCACTTCCTGGTTGCAAAAATTTGACATGGCGGCGCCCTATCGGCCAAACTCGACGCTTCATAACAGCGGTCCACAAACCATCGGGTGACGTCACCATGACTACGTCCATTTCTTATTTACAGTCTATGACATCAACACAGCAGATAAGATAATCTCCGGTTTTCTCCACTTTCAGTGGCCTGATACTGAGTTCCCATGTGGACGAACGGCCAAAGTGCGTAGAAAAAGTTGGTTTTGAAAATACCCGTGTCCATGTAGACAGGGCCTAAGAACCCATACAGCAACATAGAACCGAACAATCAACACCTTAGCAACCACCTAGCGCATACCTCAACAATTCCTGCAAAAAGTCTAGTGCAAGCAAGTTGTGTTCATGCAAAAAACTTCAGAAAACTTTGTCTGCTTTAAATTTACTGTACCACCCAGCCGATAGGGTTTATACTCTCGCATGATGTCTTTTGATTATAAACTAAGATTTTAAGTATTTAAAACTGCTGCACTCACTGTAAGTCATGATGGCGTTAGAAAAGGAAAATAAAACGAGATGAACGTTGTTAAAGCTGCAGTTGTGATTTAACTAACATCTGATATGAAAATGTTGAGTAGTGATAAAAAAATAGAAATAAAGATTGATGTAAAACAAACATGTACGACACCTTTTGCTAGATGACAAGCTGGATTAATCTGGGCTTTTCCTGCTGAGGAGGTGTTCAGGAGGAGGAGAGGCAGGAGCTTTACCCCTCATTGTGTGTCGTTGCTGCCAAGCCATCAGCCTCCTCTGTACCCTGCTGCTGCTATTCTACTGTTTCCATAGAGACCTCACTCAAAATAGTCCCCCACCCCACCCGCCCGCCCCACCTCCTCCTAGCCAATAAAAATGACAAAACAAAGAGGAGAAGAAATAAGTCTAACAGACATTTGGGTTGAAAAATGGGATTTGTGGAGGTGGAGGGATCTGATGATGGGACACGAGCTACAAAAGTCAATTGTGTGTAAGAGAGGAAAAGCGAGAAGAAAGTAAGAGGAAGGAAATGTTGGATGAAGCGTGTATGTCATGCCTCGTGCAGACTACACGACCTTCAGCGTCGGCAGATCGCCGTGCCGTTCAGACTACGCGACTTGCCGTCTTGTGACGAGAGTCCTGAAGTCGTTGTGGCGTTCACGCTATGTGACCGATCGGTGACAGGTGGTCACGCACTAGGCGAGCTGACAGCGGCGGACTCACCCGACGCTGGTCTCCAAACCACCAGTGAAATGGGAAAATGACTCGAACCTGCACACGAAACAGCTGTTTGTTATTATAAAGAAAGAAATTATAAAGACAAAGAATGTGGTAAAAGAATGGATCAGCACAAACAGGTGAAAAAGTAGCCACCTGCTCTCATTGGCTGGATGTGGAATCGAGATATTTGGCATGCTGATATCTGTCGGCGACGTGCCAGTGAGCTGTTTTGATGTGTCATTGTGTAGATCACACATAACGATTAGCGACTACTGGCCAATCGATCACATCCTGACGGTCGCCGGTAGGGACGTCCCGATCAGGTTTTTTGCCCTCGAGTCCGAGTCATTTGATTTTGAGTATCTACCGATACCGAGTCCCAATCCGATACTTCTACTTAAAAAACAGATCCAGGATGTTCATTTTTTTTATTTAACTCACCTTATTTTAACATTCAACACCTCTGTTAACAAACAGAGCTCTTCTGTGAGGCAGCTTCAACAATCAAGTAATAAATAACATAAATTCTTCACTTTTGGACTTTAGTGCAACAGTAAATATAAAAAAAGATAAAAACAAATAGCACCTCAACTTAAAATACCCGGCAGGCATGTAAACAAATACAAAAATAAAAGTTCCACAGTGTTTGCAAAGCACATCTATATATACATATATATACACATTTAAATCCGAGTCCTGATCGGGAGGTAACGTCCGATTCCGATCGAGTCTGAAACAACGTGATCGGCCCCGATTTCCGATCTCGTGATCGGATCTGGACGTCCTTAGTCGCCAAGCTCGCCGATTGGAAAATCGGGCTTAAAATGGTGTAGTGTGAACTGGGCTTTATGGAGAAAGTGAAAAAGAAACGGATGGCAGAGAAAGAAACCAAAGAAAGAACCGGGAAGACAAATGAAGCAGAGGAAAGTGTGTGTTTTTATGCTCGAGTTTTTAATACGAGTCGAGGATGAAGAAAAGAAGGATACGAAGACACAAAGAGAGAAACAGTGTGCGTGGATGAAAAAACACAGAGTACAGACAGCCACTGGCAGAAAGGTGTAGCGTGTCAGCAGTGAGATAAAACAATATTCCAGTTTCTTCATGGCAGCCTTCCAGGACCCTCCAGGACCTTTTCCAGGACCCTGTCAGCTAGAAAAGAAGGACTCTGACAACACAGCTGAGCCGGAGCAGAAAGCTCTCACCTCCACCGAACTCAGGACTCACTAATTGGGCAACTTGGCTCAGCGGTTGGCCAATATCACCCCCCCTCCCCCCCGAGGTCTCTTTGTTGGGCTGAAATGATCTTTGGCGGATCACCCTCGAGTGCTGTTCATTTATCCAGGTGAGAGGTATGAGGTTTGAACTGTGGTGGCAAAAAACACACGAAGACACCTGAAAACTTGACTTCCTTTCCTCTAACGAGGGAAGTGTGGCGTTATCTCAAAATAAAAGGTTTTCTCTAAAAAACCCGGTGTGATGAGAGGCTGTGGAAAAGGACTGTGAGCACTCAAACTACAAACTCTTAAACTACACTTGGCCTTACTGAGTGGAAAGCTTTTTATCAGCGTTTGCCAGCCGTAAACAAGGTCTGGCTATCAGCGCTTTGATAAACGAGTTGTTAAAGCAGCTTAAGACAAAAAACAGAGCATCAAAGAAACCCTAAACTCCAAAAAATGTTCCCACCCTTACAGAGAAGTACACATGCAAGGAAAGAGCTTACCTGAAGTTCAATGTAATTTAAATTCACCAGTTTTCCTCCTTTGCATTTCTAATCCAGCATAATGTCAAGGACCTTACCGTGGTTACCCGACCTGGTTTGGCTTTCGTTAGCCCGGAATAAACTAAATTCAACAGGTTAATGTTTACACAACCGTTTGAGCCAGAGAAAACAAACAACTGGATTGATCAGAATTCAGAATCAGAAATACTTGTCACAATTGCACATTTGTCAAAGGTAAACAGATAAAGAGTATTTAAATATAAGAGTTTAAATATTAAATATAAAGACAATTAAAAAGGATTGTGGGTATGTACAATATTTACATCAGGGGTATTAGAATTCAAAAAGGTCCAGATAGAGTAAATTTCTCGAAGCAAAGGTCTGGAACATCAAAAACGACTAACTTGCCTTATCATTCAGTGCCATAAAGTATAGTTGTATTAACATTGTGTTTTTTTATCAAATAAAATAATATTTCAAGAATATTTACTGTCAGTTTTCACATCAAACTGGAGGGATTATAAATAACTAGTACTCTAATAATAAATTCTAAATTTCAGTGAACTAAAATTAAGTGCCTAATTAGAAATAAGAAAAAAATTAAATCATGGTATATACAGGAATCTGGAAGTAAAATTCAATACATTTTTAAGACCTTTTCAAGACTTTTTCAACATATTTTAAGACTGCAGCGCCACTTTGAGCTAACCGATTAAAATCAGGACATTTGAGTTTTTAAAAGGAATTTAAATATATTTATAACATGTTGATTGCCTATATGTCCTCAGGTTGTAACGCCACCTAAAAATTGAAGCATTCACCAACTTTCTCAGTTGCCTATAACAGCCTGTAAGAGCCAACTGTTTTCTTTTAGAAGGACTGGTTAGATTTTTCTGCAAAAAGCAGCTGTCTCACAAAAGCTATGACGTTTATGTAGCAACACTACAGCAACAGTAAAAGTATAATGTTAATTTAATAGTCAACTGTAAGTTTGATATTAATATATTCATTATGTTACTATATTCAATATAATTTCATATAAGAGAATATAACTTACCACTAGTTTAATATTAATTCAAATTCCACCTGTTTCAGTTTGGGTTGTTTTTTATTCATTAACTTTGTGCTAGAAAGACGCTCGAGGCTGCTGACTCGTCGATAATCAGAAAAGTTTCTGCAGAACGCTGAGTTCAACATTTATAAAGTTCGTTGCAGCACATTAAACTTTTTTAAAATCCCGCTCCATCCAGGCTGTGATTGGTCTGTTCACAGTGACGCTGACGAGAGCGTCTTTATGAAAAGTTCAACGTGTGTCAATAAAAGGCACCGATTTAGCTAAATAGCCAGCTAACGTTAGTAATCTCTACATTCTTGATTTAAAACCATGTGAAATCTCTTTTTCCTTTCGTCTCCTCAATTCGTGTGTTTCCAAAACGTCCCTGGTGAATCTCGCGGACTCGACTCGCAAGCATCGAAATGCACAGATTTGATTGGCTGAGCAGCGTCACATGAGACGATGCGATTGGTCTGTGAGTTTCCTGGGCCGCTAAACCAGGACAGTAAATGCAACAATAGCCGCCCGGGGTAAAAAAGAAACGCTCCGTCACGAGGTCGTAAGTCTCAATAATAAATCTGCTGTAGGTCGGCGGTCCGGAGAGGACAGCGGCTGGGTCCGGATCCGGACCGCGGTCCGCCAATAAATGACCTCTGATTTACATTATTAAGGGTTATTATGGTGAACCAAAAAGGACTAGTGAATAAATAATTAAGTAAGTTGATCACAAGCTGAGGCTGTTTAGTCAAAATTTAGGTAAAACTAACTTTCCAAAGTTAATACAGATGATAAGAATACAGATCCTACGAGTCTCACGATTTATGCAAACAGGGTAAAAGGGACGCAGACAGTTCACTTATTTAATAATGAAAGTACAAATCGGTTTATGGGGAAAGTGACGCAGGCAAAGGTCGAAAAGCAGAGAAAGCAGTGACCAAGAAAATAAAGCGCAGATCACTTGTCACATGGGACAAAGACGAACTACCACTGAGACAGGGGAACAAAGACTAAATACACAAGTGGAGGAAGGATAATGAGACACAGGTGAACTTAATCAGGGTGCGGCAGGCAATCAAAACTGACAGGAAAACACACAAAGGCAGGAAGTGAAGTTCCGCAAGACGCATGACTGTTTCAACATAAAACAGGAAATAAGAAATCTTAAAACCCAAATCAAAGAGTGCTGAGGATGAATCCAAAGTACTGAGCTCGCACATCAACAAATCCATCTCCTTGAAAACTAAGCAAACTCCGTCCCCTGAAGAAGACAGTCTTTACTGAGGCGGGAATATTTATTTCATTCATTTTATCCCTTTTATTTTATTCTATTTGACTTATTTAATATTTATCTTAAACATGTATTTTAGTCTTTTCATTGTTTTCTTGCTTTTTATCTTGTATTGTCTTTTGTATTATTTTTTTTTCTTATTCTTTACACTTGTAAAAGCACTTTGTAACTTGTTTTTGAAAAGTGCTCTACAAATAAAGAAAGATTATTATTATTATTTTGTCAAAGTCTACTTATTTCAACATTTTAACACGATGCTGCTGCTGATTTTGCGCTTGTTGCTCCTGTTAAATGGTTCTCCACACACCAAAATACATCTATACAGAACTGCTTGAGCCTGGTAAAAGCAAAACCTGGGTTACAGTTAATGATATGATCCTTATAATATCAACATCATTCTGAATCACTCATACACAAGAACTGTATGAGTTTAGACAGTTCAATCAAAGTACTCAGGCTACAGTTTGAAGCTGTCATTTCAATACCATATTTGAAATCCGATAATGTCCCCCATGGCTCTATTTATTTAAATCTGGTGGCCGGAGAGAGATGGGCGGTGTGGGGAGTTTATTGAGGGGTGATGATCAGGACTGGGGGGTATGAAAAGCTTTTTTTCCTCGTCTTTATGAGCTGATGGAGCAGCCTGGGGGAGAGAAGACCAGACTTTGTCAAAGTGATCTGATCAACTGGAGAGAATCTTTGCGGGAGGTTTGTCTCCAAATCTGTTGAGAGACTGAGAAGGAAAATAAATGGAAACGATCCTTTGTTTGCATTCTGCCGGTGTATTTCGGCCTCCTGACGCTGCACTGATTCCATCTTAGCTTCTGTTGCTAAGCGCTCAATAGCGCAGTGTTTACGTACATCCCCGGGATCGCCTGTGAGTCAAACGGCGTGGGCGGGTCTGTGACGTCTTTCTCTTTAGATCTTGACTGTGTTACTTTTATTGTGTTCTACCTTATTTAACTCAGCTGCTGCTGTTATGATTGGTGAAAGCAGATTTGCATCACTTGTTGTTTGCTAGAGAAACTTTTCCAGCACATTACTTGGGCGAGTAAAATCATATCTGCATCACATGAATCTGTGACAGAACAAAGCAATTTTATTACCACATAAATTATAGAACAAGGTATGTTTCTGTATGTTGCATTCTTTTGCCCTTATGTAAATATTCTGAAGAACATCAACTAATCAGATGCATTTCTGCATCTCCACTTTGTTCTCACCTAATTTGGAATTTACATTAGTTTGCAATTGTTGGTAGCATCAATAAGTCAGTACTGCGTCTACACTACAGAGGAAGAACAAGCAGAAGCACAACATCAAATCTTTGTTTTTAAAATTATGTTATTACTCTTTTTGGATCAATACACAGGTTCAAATTCATAATGTGCACAAATCTAAATCTCTGTCTCAGTGTCTGATGACGATCCTGACGTCACCAGAGGAAGAAACGGTAAAACAGAAAGACATCTGTCTCAAAACCCTTTTCTTTGATCCCTTTTATCTCCTTCAGTTGATGGAAAAGATGCCGATAAGGGAAGCTTCACCTCGATTGGCCTCACTATTCTCTTGTCATTACTTTTCTCCTAAAGGCAAATTGTCAAAACGAGACGGTGCTGGATGATGAAATATTTCCTCAGCAGGATTAGAACTACACGAGTACAAAGTGGTGTCAAAAACCAGTGACGGGGTCAAACTAAGCACAGACTGATTACCTGAGACTATTCTGCCTAAGAAACCAGGAGTTCAGACTACGTCAGGGCCGCGTGTATTTTCCTTTTCCGGGGTCCGGACGACCTGCCAGAGGAGTTTAGGATGATTTGTCAGAGCGAATGAGTGTGAGGGACAGAAATCTGTCTGTCCAGGAGGAGAGCTGGAGACTGGTGTCACCACCCGAAGCCCGGACGCCCAGAGAGTATCCATCACGACACTCCTACACGAGGAGACAGCCAGCGCACTCGCAAAAACTCACATACAGTAGTACTCACAAACACACACACGCTCAGACGACAGACCTTCGATATAATCTGAGTCTGAATTGAGGGAAATAAATAAATTTGCTGTCTTACTGACTGCAGAATGAGGAGACTGATATTACTTTCATATCTGTGTGTTCAATAAAGATGTAGTCCATGTCAGTGATGTGTTTTGCCAGGCTCAGCTAAAGCTACTACACAAGTACATTAAAACACCTTCCGGTAAATTTTGGGCCAGAAAATTACTGCACAAGCAAATTTAAACAACAGAGTCTTGTTTTCTGTTTTGAAGAAGCCTCATACTTTATTAGATTTATATTTAAATATATATATATTTTTATTTTTTTTATATTTATTTATTTTTTTTATATTATTTTTTAAATGATATATATATTTTATTTTATTTTATTTTATTTTATTTTATTTTATTTTTTAAGGTAGACAATTTAAGATCTGTCCAGGGACAATAATAGCCTTTTGGCTAATTCTGGTGCATTTGCAGCAATGTTAATTAATGTACACTGTCCCTGTCAAATAAACTAATAAATAAAAAAATTATTAATCAAGCAAAAACTGCAAAAAACGCTTTTAAAAATGTCGTCTTGTGGCTTTAAAATGTGAGGATTCTGTATTTGATCATGTACTTAACAGCTTTTGACTGTTTTCTTTAACCTGAGGACATACATTTGAGTCTGGGGACAAAACCTGTAGCAGGTATTTTTCCACTATTTTGGTACTTTATAGACAAAATTACACTGAAAAACATGAATAAATTAGCAAATAATTAGTAGTTGCATACATACATGCAGAATTTGTGCTCCAATGCCCCAAATACGTTGCATAGATCTAGGAGATCACTTCCTTAACATGAATAATTGGATGTATTTAATGTAGGGTTGGTCGATACGGCCAAAAATGTTGTTGCGATAAAAAGTTTCATATCTTTCGATATCGATAATTATCACGATAATTATCGAATTGTTATATCTTTTGAGTTTAAAGGCTGATTTTTGCTCCTCAGTGACAGTTGAAGAAACCTGATGCTTAATTGTGGTTTAAACTTTTCTTTATGGTCAGAACGTGACAAACGCTTGATTCCAAACAGCGGATCACTTCACAAATCTGAAGGTGAACATTCAAAACATTTATGAGAAAATGTTTTTCAACAAATATGCACGAGTAAAATTAGGTAAAAGCTTTTTTTCTGTCCTTTTTCCTCAACAAAATAAACATGGTAAAAAATTCAGTCTGATTCAAGTGAATCAAATCAAATTTATTGATTATTTATTGAACATTTGTTATATTGTTATTGAAAAAAATTATATTGCGATAATTATTGTTATTGTTTTATTGTCCAGCTCTAATTTAATGTATACATTATCTTTGTAAATGATGATTAGCTGATAGATTTAACATTAGTTTGGGGTTTTAATTCATTCTAAAACTGCATATCATTCACATAATCCTGCAGTTGGTCTACTCTGCGTTCACACCACAGAGAAACCAGTTTGATTAGGAGCTCCTTCATCAAGTGTTCTCCGCCAGGTGGTTTATCTAACCGCGGAGTTTGATTGAAAACCTTCCCACCAACCCAAACTAACCAAACTAAACCAGAGTTCATTTTAAACCAAACTAAACAGGTTAGATGTTAAAACCTCTGACTCTAATTTCAGATTTGTTTTTTGTTCCTTTTAAAAAGCTGCTCGTGTGAAAGCTATTTTTATTTTTGCCAAACCCTGTAGATAAAAAAACAGAAGTGACACACCTCAGTGACGGGCACAAACCGAAATAGCCACAGAAACTGAAAACAAAGCAGCGGTGGCCTTTAGAGTAGCCACCTCCATCACGAGCCACTGAGCTCCGTCCATTTGCTGCTCAGCGAGCCAAGTCGGCATCCAGGCTGCATCACAACACATTACACACTGACAGGACACTGCACTCTGCCAGCCAAACAATGAGAGAGCCAGTCAGCCGCATCAAAGCCCCCCCCCCCCGCCCCGAAAAAAAAACTACTGTATAAATCTGTTTTGACAAGCAGTAATTGTGCATCAAGCTCTCTCTGGGTGAGTAAAACATTCTGGCTGATTGTCTCCAAATAAATATTGACTGAAAAATCTGCAGAGGCATCCCGGCGTTGGTCACAGCCCGGCCCCTCCTCCAACCACAACAATTCTTTCTGTAATTCTCCCTCAGAAAATAAGGTTCTTTTATCACTGTTTTCTCCAACATCGCATTGTTTACTTCTTATTCGGTCGGGGTGTTGATGTGTGACAAATGTCTCTGTGAGTGATATATTGCAGATATGAGGAAGGTTTAAAACATATGGTCGTTATCAGGAGAAGAAAGTCTGTAATAGAATTCTATCCACGGTTCTCAGCAGTGGAGGGAGATAAACCTCAAAACTCTGGCTTAAAAATTGCCTGTAACTTAAAAACTAACACTTTCTTCTTCCTACAAACCAACGCTCATTCCATTAAATACAGCTTTACTTGGTCTGGTCTTTGTTTGAAGTTAATAAAATCCACCTCCCACCTACCTTTAAAACTCACTCATTAACTCACCGTGTCACGTTTGTTTAATCCGTCAAAAAACTGTGTAAAAACTTCATGTTGCAGTGTTTTTACGGGGTTCTTAATCTTTCTGGCAGTCCGACCGACAGAATGCGATTTTTTGCATTGAGGGCTGCCTTTTTTAATTGTATTCTGCTGGGAGTGAGCGTTCTGCGCGCCGCTTATGTGCCCCGAGCGCCTCGCGGTTTGGCCGCTGCTGCGCATTGCGTTTTCAAAGCACTCTGAGCTATGGAGGACCAGATCCGATCACAAGATCGGAAATCGGGCCCGATCACGAGATCGGAAATCGGGCCCGATCACGTTGTTTCAGACTCGATCGGAATCGGACGTTACCCCCCGATCAGGACTCGGATATAAATGTATATATATATGTGTATATATATATGTGCTTTGCAAACACTGTGGCACTTTTATTTTTGTTTACATGCCTGCCGGGTATTTTAAGTTCAGGTGTTATTTGTTTTTATCTTAGACTTTTTTTTATATTTACTGTTGCTAAAAGTCCAAAAGTGAAGAATTTATGTTATTTATTACTTGATTGTTGAAGCTGCCTCACAGAAGTGCTCTGTTTGTTAACAGAGTTGTTGAATGTTAAAATAAGGTGAATTAAATAAAAAATAATGAACATCCTGGATCTGTTTTTTCACTCTTCTTTATTCTTAAGTATTATAGAAGTATCTGATCGGGACTCGGTAGATACTCAAAATCAAATGACTCGGAGGCAAAAAAACCTGATCGGGACGTCCTTACTCTGAGCTATGGAGGACCACTTCTGACATAAAGGGAAATAAATACATAAATAAATAAATGCTCAATGAATAAAGAAGCATCCGATTAAATGTACAAAAACTAAAGTAGATAAAGAAATGTAGGCGGTAATTAAATTACACAATGAGACAGATGTATTCATCTCTTTTAATTAGCTTCTTTATTTATTCACCTTTGTAATAATTACCTTATTCTTCTTTGGCGTTTCATAGCGGTTTAAACTGGATTAAACCGTGCAAAATATTCACAGTGTTCACCCAAAGTGATTCCATTCACAACTACAGTCCGTCTAGTTATTTTTATTTTATTTATTTTCTATTTTTGTGTCTATAATAGCGTCCTCGCGACCCCTCCGGGGGGGTCCCCTCTTGTCCTGTCATCAGTGTGAGGTTGCCAGGAACCATCAGAGACTCCGGTCTTTATGCTAAGCTATGCTAAACGGCTGCAGCTTCATGTTGACCATACAAAAATAAGAGTAGTGTTATCTAACTATATCTAAGCAGGATAATAAGTTTATTTACCAAAAGGATGAACCGTTCCTTAAAAGTAACTACAGAGAGAGAAATAAATATCCATTTCATGTTTTCAAGAGGAAAGAAACCAGTTAATGATTTGGGGTCAGGCTGTGATTTACGGCTGTATGAATACAGGTCACATTCATTACAACTGATGATTAAACTGCATTTCAGTTAATTTCACAGAACAATAAAGTAATTTAAATGCTGTCTAAACATTGTTCACATGTAACATGAACTCACATTTTTACTGGGTGAGAAATAATAAGATAGAGAAGGAGAAAAGAAAGGAAAGCTTGTCAAATGGGATATTAAGCTTCTATGAGCTTAGCAAATTGAGTAATAACTACAGCTGTCACATAAATGTTGCAAAGTAAAACAAGATAATGAAGTAGAGAAGAAAGTTTCCAAATACTGAAACACTTATTCGTGTCTCACACTGGGATGGGTTGAAAGATAAGTGCTGAGATTTCAGTGACATAGAGTGAACACCTGCTGATGACACCTGGGGCTCAGAGATAAATCGCCACCCTCAGGTCTTTAAATCACACTCATAAATCTTAATTAAAATAATAAGGTGGGGACGGTTAAAATTGTAGGATCAAAATGTGAGTTGCTATGCTTGTTACTGTATGCGTGTGCAATAAAATCATTGTCAAGGAAAAAGACAAATCTTTATCACGTTGTTGTAAATCAGCTGCTGGCTGAGACAAACCAGCTGCTCCTTTCTACCAGGTACAGTTACCTGCAGGCGGCGAATAGCGGCAGAGAGAGAGGAGAAGGTAAAAATAAGGTAATAATAAACGCAACTCGCCATTACTACAACTGTATGAACCCAAAGTGAACTTTTTACTGTGATTAAATAGCAATAAACGGATCAAACTGGTGCCGAAATAACTACAACATGATGCAGATTTGTTAAACATATGAATTCATGCTTTGTCAGGTTTGTCAGCAAGACAGCAGGACAACAACTTATAAAATGTTTGTTTTCTGAATGGAGTTCGGATCGATCAGGGCTGTGCTATGCTAACTTGGTCACAGTAAAGTACAACGACAGCTGGAATAAAGTTACAGACACATGTTTTCTGAACTCACCAGGTAGTTCAACCTCCTCGCTTTCTTTTCTCCAAGTAACGTCCAGTTTTGTCCGGTTTTATATAAATATTTAGTCGTAGTCCGACAGAGCTAACGACGCTAACAACAACACTGGAACCGGATGTGCACGGAAGCTAGCTGCGGAGAAGCTACGGTGAAGATAAATCAACGTTGAAATCTCAAAAACTAAAGTAAAAAGCTAATTTAATGAAAGCAGTTTATTCCGAGCTCCTCCCTCCAGCAAACGGCGTCGTTGTCAGAGCAAAATCCAGTCCGAACACATGCGGTTATTTGTCCAAAAGCTGGAGCGCTGCTCCCTGCTCCTTTAGCAGCTCTCAGCCGGCCTGCAGATTTTCAATCGCCCGCTCGGCCCGGCCCTCTGCACACAACGCTCTGAAGCTGTCGGTGACGTACGGACAATCTCAACGCTGATAGGCTATCGCGACTCAGCGTCATGCGAATTTCTCCTTTGCTTTGCCAGCACCGCCCCCTTCGCGTCGCGGCTCTACGCGTCTTTGCATTGACTTTGTATGTAAACGCACCGCCCCGAACGCTCGCTTCGCTTTTGGTCTGAAAGCACCATAAGTGTCTTGCACAGAGCCACAACGGTGTTTCACGGTGGATTCAAACCCGGGTCTCTCACACCAAAGGCATGTGTCTTATCCACTGTGCCATCACCATTCTAATGCTCTAGATACATCATTCAATTAAATTAAAAGTATTCAAATCTAATCTAATCATTTGTTTATTTATTGCAAGTCGTTTCATCATCTCAAAATTGAACAATGTTATCGCACATGACAGATTTTCCACATATCGTGCAGGCCTACCTGACCACCTCCTTCGCTTCATTCCTCATTTGGATGCCTGGACCCGCAACGTGGTCAAAGGCTTTGTTATATTTCAAAGCCCAGGCGAGGAGGAAGCAAAATGCCATTGATGTTCTGAGTTAATTTCTTGTATGGGGGGAACACAATGTTAAAGCAACTCAACTAAGCGCATCAGTTCAAGGACAAACCTTGGGAACACCTCTAACTCCGGCTGCAGTTGGGTCTCGTCTTTCTATTAAATAATAGAAAGGTATTGATAGTAGTATCGATAAGGATTCAGATTGTTAAGCAGCCCTAATAATGGTCTCAATATCAATTTAAATTAACGACTGCCTTCCCTATCCATGACACACTAAAAGCTGGTCTATTTGCAAATATAACATTCTAGTTTTGAGCTTTAAGCCCAAAGCAAGGTTTGTGCAGACACCTTCGATGCGTTACCAAAAAAATACTTAAATTTGCATAACGTTACTGGGCTTTTTCCTTCCATTTCTGTGTCATGACGTCTGGTAAATGGCAGGGAACTGAGCACAATCTAAAAAGCATAATTTATTAGAACAACAGCAAAGATCCATGTGTTGTGTGCACATCCATAAGGACCTCAGTAGGTCAGGTGCTAGATACAAAGGCCAATGGCATGAAATATAAGAGACAAAGCTGCACCCTGGAATAAAAGCTCCCTCGTGACACCGACCAATCACATCCTCCTCGGGCAAATTGTCTCGTCAAAATGTCGTCAATAAAAGCAGCGTCTTCAGGGAGCTTTAATTCCAGAGAGCAGATATCTTTCTACTTCTCACAGTGCTGATATGAAAACTCGTCTTGGGCAAAATGGAATACGGATAAAATGGAAACACCAATCAAACTGATGCGACTTTCCTTTTTTAATGTTGTGGCATTTTTCCAGGGTTTTGTAATCTGTTTTTCATGCGCTAACGATGAATGGCAGCTAAAGGCTTTTCTGAAGATACGCATACAAACTGATTGCTGCTGCTCTGCCAACTGTGTGCAGACAAGCCAGGAATAATGAGAGGCCGACGGGTAACCTTGATAGTATACACAAATTTAAAAAATAAAACTAAAAAAAAGAAGGGATTATCCTTTCTATTATTCTAATATTTCACTTTAAATCCCTCTGAATAGGAACATTATGCTAAATAAAACCAGTGAGAACAAATTAATTCTCGTCTTGTTTTCTGTGTTTTTGCACAAATGTTTTTCATCTGATGTTTTGAAGTCGGGTGTTGCGGCTTCACAAATGGGACCGAATCAAAACAGAGCACAAATAACCCAGAGCTGAGGTTTCACTGCTGACGGTAACAAGGCCACCGGGGGCCCGAGCGGGCCTCCCTGTGGACCGGTGGCCGGGCCTCAGCAGGAGTAATGAAGTCATGGAGGACCGTTCATATTGAACCACAAGCGCCTGGTAAACGCCAGGATGCTTTTTGTGAGGGAGGACAAGCGAGGCAGAGCTGGGGACAGCCTAACCTCTGAGCTGAGCGCGCTCACCGATGTGTACTCATGTTGACTGTGGAACACCTGTCAGTATATGGGGAAAGTGATGTTGCACGCTGGGTCAGAAGGTCGTATTCAGATGAATGAAATGTGGAACAGAGTGGAAAAAAACTGTAGGCTAGCACACAGCCAGGGTCACCTGACCCAATAAAAAACCCAAATACTGTCACCCTTACCTCCAGCTGTATACACCCATGAGCCTTAACGTTAAAATCACCTGCTGGTCATAATGAAGGCTTGACCCATCGAGGCATGGGCTCCACCGTGGATGCACTTTGTGTTCTGACACCTTTCTATCAGAACCAGCATCAACTTTTTGAACTTTAGCAGCTCGTCTGTTGGGTCGGACCACATGGACCAGCCTTTGCTCCCTACGTGCATCAGTGAGCTTTGGCCTAACGTGACCCTGTTGCTGGTTCAGCGCTTTTCCTTCCTTGGAGCACTTCTGATAGGTACTAACCTCTGCAGATTGGATTGTTTGGTTTTCACAATTCGGCCCTTGTCAATGTCGCTCAAATTCTTACGCTTTCCCATTTTTCCTGCTTCTAACGCATCAACTCTGAGGACACAATCTTGGGCGGGCCGCTCAGGTATATTTGGCAACCCATTTAAGCATTTTGCAGAGACACCCAGAGAGCGTTGTTGTTATCTGTTACATTATAAGATGCGGACACAGTGGATATTTTACAAGAACAGACCAGGTAAAGAGACTGCGATGTCATTCGGCACCACGTTGTTTTTTATCGTTGCAATAGGCTTTGTCATTAACAAGCCTCCTCCACATGAGGTGCACCTGCGACAGAAACTGGTTTTGTATGGAAATATCGAAAAGACGACTTCAGTGTCTTTTCTGCGCCTTTCTAAGACATTTTTAGACTTTTTTTAAGACTAAGACTTTTTTAGAATGTCAACATAGCAGACACATTCGGAGAGAGAGAGAAAACATAACGAGTCCTGAAATGCTGCTGTGTTTGCAGCAGAGGTGTGCGTGTGTGGGGAAAAGAGAAATGAAGGGTACGGGAGCCGATTCAAGAAGGCAAGTGAGTAAACACTAAAATAAGGTGAAGAAAAAACTAGGATACTAGAAATAGAAATAACCAACAACCAGTTCATAAGTCATAAGTGGTTAGAGATGATCCAAACCGCCACCCTGGAGGGCAGAGTGAAAAGCCAGCCATCATAGAAGGTGGAAGACACACATTTTCTATCCTGGAAAACATTCATAGTGTTTCACTCGGCTGTACACATGAAAAGTGCCACAAACATGCTTAACAAATAAAAAAATAGAGAGAGCAAGTTTCAGCAAGTTCCAGAAATGGCCCTACAAGCACTTCTGAGAAAACATACTGGCCCCTTCATCATGAGGTGCTAATAACAGGCCTCTGTGTTATATTCCCATAACACACATCTAATCCTGCTTATATGGTTCAATGGACAGTTCCTATGTGATCAGTTATCTGACACAGAGCCATGGTATAAGACAGTTCAACTCAAGTCTAATCAGTTTTAAATTCTTAACTAGTCAACAAGTTGCTCAGCTGTGAGAAGTTTGCTGCGTGTTGAAACTGTAGAAAGTCCAGTAAACAAGCGTAGAAGTGATTTTTCTTAAGTTTACTTTGAAATTCCTAAGAGGCAGAACATTCATCAACAATAATAAATATTATTATTTTAACACACTTAATGAGGCGAGTGGGCCTGAGTGGGTTTTCACACTTGTGCAATGTACCATGAGTAATAATTTTTAACTGTACTGAGGCCAGTATTTTTTGACTGTGTGGAACAATGCACGCCCTGCATCGCATGTAATCCTTCCACTCCCTGTGGATCATCTCTTATTTAATACTTAAGTAGTGGACGATTGATTGGTTATTTATCCATTGAAATGACTCTTAACCACCAGTCAACATAAAAACTGCCTATTAAATTGGCTTCTCTCCTCTGTTAGGTCTTCTAGTTAACCTGAATGGGTTTTATCTCATCCAATTTTTAAAACTAAATTCTTGATTTCTGGTTCTTTTCATTAGTTTCTTCCTTATTGTGAACATATACATGTTAATTTCACGTTTACTATGATTCCTGATAGAGGTCATGGGTCAAAAGCTTTTGAAAAATGGAGCCAATAGCATGTGGGGGGGTTACCTCTCTGTACTATTCATATTTTCCCTGATTGACCCATCTTTTCTACACCGCTGTGATGTGGTTGTTGAGATCACAACTCACTTCGAGCTCTACACTCTGTTTTTGGAAAAAGAAACCTCGGCCACAGCAATTTTAAAATGCAGATGGTCAAATAAACTGCAGAATGTACCTTTAAAGGCAGAGTGTGTTATACTAACAGTGTGTGTTACTGTAAAGAGTTGCTGCTCTTTGAATAGTCCTTGATGGTTCATCATTAGACCCCAGTCTGCCCGGTACAGGGCGGTAGCATCAGATGACACCTGCAGCAGACATTGATTGACCTTCCAGCTCCTGGTTTCGTCTGACTTTGGCTCAGCCAGTCGGGTTCTGCCTCTCAGGGAGGCTCTGAGGTCACACACTGACAACAGTTTGCAGTCTACGTGTCAGGGGATCTAAACTCCGAGGGTGTTTTTCATATGCTCTGCTCCCTGAAGGGGCTTTATAACTGCGGTGACTCGGAGCAGAAGGTGAGTCAGACTCACGTGGGACTCGTGGTAATCGCAGCTTGGCCCAATTTTCTCCACTGTCAGCAATTATACTTGAGGAGGACCAATCTATCAACCCTGGCACCTGCTTGATTCAATTATCCCCATGCTACCCGTCTGACTGCAGGCTCCACACTTTTGGCTCCGGCATAAATTACGAACGCAGAAATTAAAAAATTATAATAAAAATAGGAGTGATTGCCTCCTTTAGAGGCTTTTCACTGAGGGAACGAATGGAAGATTGGGTTCATAAACGAATGAGCGGGGAAGAGATTCACCGTGAGGATGATTACAACTGGCGATAATTATGGAAATGGCGTGTGAATCACTACACACCCAAACCCCCGGGTGATTTACACAGCACACATATAATAGATGAAACTGATATTAATTATTTATGGCTGAGTGTAATGTTGTGAAATTCATCGCTGGTGATGTTTTTAGTGTTTTTTTTTTATCTAAGGCTGCACAAACTGCATGCTGGCACACTTTCAAAAGTGACAAATAACATAAATAAATAAATAAATAATATTCACACATACTGTATATCCACACTCACACATGCAGATACTCTAATTCATATACAGACACATAACTGCACTAATCTGCAAATATGCACCGGTATAAAAACACAGTAGCACCCTTAGATACTTAAACAGCCGTGCATATGCAGAGAAGGTAAAGTCCAGTAGGTGTTAATCCACCACGAACCACCAGACCAGATTCAGTGCTCCCTCACACTAATTCTCTAAAATCTCTGGTACTTTACTGGAGGTAGGTATACCTACTCTTCCAAAAGATAGTCCTTCATTTGGTGTTGTGATGATGGTGGTGGGGAGATACTAGTCCAAATCCTCCCGCAGGTGTTTGAACTTGGTTGGGAACTTGAGGTTGTGAAGGCTGTAGCATGTGATCCAGATCCTTTCAATACCATTCTTTGAGCCGTCTGGTTTCGTGGATGGGGACACTTTAAAAAGAGACTCCTCCCACTCAGAGTAATGATGTATTGATTTGCAGTGGACCTACCCTCTAATGCCGACTGACAACAGCATTGCATCAAAATTAAAAAAATATATACATAAATGTATCCAGGAGCTGGCTCAATCTTTTCAATGAAGTCACTGGGTTGGCCAATCAAATATGTACAACTAAGGATCAGAAGATAACTTTCTCATATATCATATCACTTAAACTGGACTTCCTGGATCACATTTCATTATCTTACTGGTACCTGAAACAACATAAACCACTCGCATTTTTTAATATAGTGCTGTTGCAAAAGCAGTAAGGCAATGTGTGGCAGTGATTCAGAGGTCTGAAACCAAGCTAGTCCATTCACACCCTGCATTGAGATTCTCTATTGTCTTTCTTTATATATTGTACTCATTAACGAGAATCATTAAATATATGCTGCTTGGGACCAAAATCTCCAACCCTTTCCAATTTATCTACATGCAGGTGTCACTTCAGTCACTGTTTCTACTGAAACACTGACCAAGTTGAATGGTCTTGCCATCCTTGCATGAGTAATTACCTCTCTTTCAAAATTACATAGATGATTTTACATTCGGATTTCAAATCAAGGTCAACCAGTCCTTCACAACATTTCCCTACATGTCACAGAGCATGATGATTACAGTGGTGTGAAATAGTGCTTGCCTTTGCATGTTTGTCACACTGAAATATTTCAGATAATTAAACAAATTGAATATTAGACACAAAATGCAGTTTTTAAATGAAGGTTTTTATTATTAAGGGGAAAAATCCAAACCTACATGGCCCTGTCTGAAAAAGTGATTGTCCCCCTGTTAAAAAATTAGTGAACTGTGGTTTATCACATCTTTTGAATGCTGCGTTCGATTTCTCTAGCCACAACCAGGCCTGATATCTGCACACCTGTTCTCAATCAGGAAATCACTTAAATTGGACCTGCCTGACAAAGTGAAGTAGACCAAAAGATCCTCAAAAGCTAGACATCATGCTGCGATCTGAAGAAAATTTAAGAACAAATGAGAAACAGAGTAACTGAGTTTTATCAGTCTGGAAAAGGTTACAAAGCCATTTCTAAAGCTTTGAGACTCCAGTGAACCACAGTGAGAGCCATTTTCCACAAATGGCGAAAACATGTGGTGAACCTTCCCAGGAGCAGCCAGCTGACCAAAATTTTCCTAAGAGCACAGCGACGACTCATCCAAGAGGTCACAAAAAACGGCACAACAGCATCCAAAGAACTGCAGGCTTCACTTGCCTCAGTTAAGGTCAGGGTTCAGGACTCCACCATAAGAAAGAGACTGGGCAAAAAAATCCAAGACGAAAACCACGGCTGAGCAAAAACAACATAAAGGGTCATCTCAGTTTTGCTAGAAATCATCTTGATGATCCCCAAGACTTTTGGGAAAATACTCTGCGGACTGATGAGACTTTTTGGAAGGTGTGTGTCCTGTTACATCTGGTGTAAAAGTAACACAGCATTTCAGAAAAGGAACCTCATACCAACAGTGAAAAATGGTGGTGGTAGTGTGATGGTCTGGGGCGGTTTTGCTTCATCAGGACCTGGAAGACTAAATGGAACCATGAATTCTGCTGTCCACCAAAAAATCCTGAAGGAGAATTTCAGTCCATCTGTGTGTAACCTCAAGCTTTGGAGATAAGGTGCTACAAGGGCACTGTCGCCTAACAACAAGAAAGTTGTGGGTTCAAACCCCGGTTGCCCCGGACTTTCTGTGTGGAGTTTGAATGTTCACCCTGTGTTGCTTAATTACAACAATTCTGCCAAGATCAAAGGGCCAAAATTCCTCCACAGCGCTGTAGAAGACTCATTGTGAGTTATTGCAAACGCTTTTGTTTGTTGCTGCTAAGGGTGGCCCAGCTAGTTATTAGGATTAGGAGGCCATCACTTTTCACACAGGGCCACGTAGGTTAGGTTTTTTCCCTTAATAATAAAACCCTTCATTTAAAAACTGCATTTTGTGTGTTATCTTTGTCTAATATTTATTTGATGATTTGAAATATTTCAGTGTCACAAACATGCAAAAAAATAAGAAATCAAACATTTTTTCACACCACTGTATATGAGCAGAGAATGAATTACTTTGCACAGATTTTTCCTTTTCCATTGTCACTTGTGTGGGCAAAAAAAATGAAACTTTAATTTCATCAAGACCGTTATGTAATTTCATAACTAATAAGGCCAAAAGTTGCAAAAATCTCTCAAGTAATGTGCTCCTTCAACCGATGTAATAACAAACTCCCCAAAATAGAAGTCACAAGGTTTTCATTTGACAGCGGCAATATACTCTCACAGCGTGCGCTCTTGCTCTTTCTGCGGTTGCCATGTCAACAAGTTAAGCGAGGCAGGTCAGGGTGAAAGAGGACCGAGGTTCATCATCTCTCTGCTGGTAAATGTCTGGATAAAAGACTTTGCTGACAGCCTTCACCCAGCCTGAGGAGACTGAGCGGACATCTATCTGCCCATCTAGCAGTCCACCTGATAGCTGATATCTTTTCCCTTGTCTGAGAATCACAGTATTTGACAGGTAACAGAGTAACCGGTAACAGAGTGTGATCTGGGGCCGGTTAATTTCCTGCCGTGGTCAGATCAGCATGTCAGGGTGTCAGAGAGAGCTGTGAGCACAGCAGAGAGGGTTCATTAATGGCCATGCCAGTCAATCCTTACGGGAAATGGGATTTTAAAGAAACAAGAAGGATCCTATAAGTTGTCTGAATCTATCAACGAGTATTAAAATGCCACAGATCTTCCTCAGTTGGGGCTTAAATGCCTTAACAAACCTACTTTTCTCACTGCTACAGGCGACAGAAGTTGTTCTTCTGAGCCTGTGAAAATATACTTAATGGCTCTAGAGCAGCTTTGTGAAGCCTGAGGTTATCAGTTAAGTGACATCACTTGAGTATCTGAGCTTAAACTTGGAAATAACAAATTCATCACAGACAGTCTGCTTTAAAACGGAGGGTGCAGAGTTTGAAAGATGAGGGCTTTTTCCCAGGCAGTAAGAATATGACAAAAGACAATAGAGTTGCATTATGGGAATATAAGATCTGGGGTTTTGTAAGCTTGAGCCATACTAGGGTCTATAAGTCAGGCTAGCCTCTGCTTCATGGGTTTTCTGTCCCTTGTGATTCACCAACTCTATGGAAGTGCAATGCAAATGGGCTGGTGGTTTGGTCCCTGACTCCTCATGTCCAAGTGTCTTTGAGCAAAAAACTAACCATAATTGCTCCTGATGGCCAGGCAAGCATCCTACTATGTTTTAAAAGAACTATATAAATGTGTTTTTAAACTAGGGGTGCAACAACTAATCGATGTAGTCGACAAAAATCGGTCATTAAATTTGTTGCCAGCGAATTTAATAGTCGATTCGTTGATGACGTCATCGGGCCGTAGCGACGCCGTCAGCTTAACAGAGCAAAGTGATGTGAACAGTAACGTTAAAGTCAGAGCTGCAGAGATTCAGTAATCGACAGATTAATTGACTATCAAAATAGTCGTTAGTTGCAGCCCTATTTGAAACAATTTCACATAGCATGACTGAATGAATTCGAGGTTTGATGCATACTTTTAGAAAGGCAACCAATGATCACAAATAACCAAGGGTTGAGCTGGATCCTGGTTCAGGGCTGCATCTGGATCCTGGTTCAGGGCTGCTGACGGCCGCCTGAACCTAAAAACTTTTATAAATGTGATGTATGAATCTCCAGTCTTTACAGGTCACCCAGCATTGCCTGAATGCTGCATTGACTGCTCACTATACAATGGATTGTGGGATACTGTCCTCTAAACTCAGTTTCGAGCAACACAGATCATACCCTTCCTAATGTACAGTTTTCACACAGTACCAGGACAAATGGAAATGATAAATGCTTGATAACAAGACACCAAATCTGCCCAAAAGTTATGGGTCTGTTCCAGTTGGTGCCAGGGGCCTGATGGCCAGGACTGAGTCAGATACATAAGGAGCCACCACGACTCATTTAAACACAGGCTGAACCGGAGCATGCTGGCTTGTCAGTGTTTATAGCATTTTTGACAAATAAGCACATCATTAGACTAGTTATATTTGCTTTCTATGGTTTATCTTGAGGCAATATGACGCATGTAACAGGACAGGAAAGCAGATTTGTAGAGTGACTCACATCTGAGTGCATGTCCTCTACTTTGCTTGCAGCATCTCGCTGACAAGATCTGTGTTTGGCAAACAGCTTTGCTCAAAGACCTTGTGGTGAAAACACTGCAACGAAAGCAGGAAAATTATACTCCTTCGTTTACATTTATTATTCAGTGTGCCAAGGTGCCCAGTGTGCTCACTCCGCCATGTTTAGCATTCTGTTACGAACAACGCAGTGACTTTCTAAAGCTGCTGAGGAGAGGATGGCATTGTAATTAAAGAGAATAAGACTATGAGACCGTGAATGGTAACGCAACCTCCAGGGGACAGAGCCATGAATGCAGATACAGTCGGGAAATTCACAACCGACCATGCACTTACAATATCACGGCACAAAGGAAACTGACACAAAGTTCTCAAAGTAAGAACGGCAACTGCAAGTCACTGAAAGTCACGGACGAGCTGGGAATGCGGGTGGATTAAGTAAACAAATAACACTGCTCAAGCTCTGAAGCTGGTGCTGAGTTGACCATCAGTGAGACGGGTAACTGTATTTACACCCAGAGGAGCTGCTGAGTGTGCAACAACAGAAAACTGCACTTGTAGCTCCCAGGAGTAAATGTGAGGATGAGTATGAATGTAAAGCAGGGCTACTGCCTAAAACAGCAAACGTGCTCGGAAAACTTTTGAGATAAAGTTTTGAAAAAATAGACAGTCAAGCAGATCAGATACCCCAAAACAAATAAAGAATACCAAGTGACTAAACATTTACTAAATACATTCACCAGAGCCACTTACTTCCATTTCACAACTATTCTGTGTGAAACGCAGCTTCTACTGTTCCTATCTGTAACAGGTAGACACCAGACCACAATTGCTATACAGAGGTCAGAGGTCGCACGCCTCTGGAGCAACTCGGGGTCACAGTGGGGGATTGAACCCGGGTCTCTCACACCTAAGGCATGTATCTTATCCATTGGCCCATCGCCACCCCACAGCCTGTGTGTATCACAGACTGATACGTCTTCTTCCTCTGAGCCATAGAACTCCATTGTTGCCCCAAAAACACATCAGTGAGCGTCACTGCTGCACTGGGTGACATGTTACTTCATCGCTCAGTCCCCCCACACACCGTCCTCCTGCCCCAAATACTCACTAGAGCACCAAATGTGGATTCATCCGCTGCTGAAAATAGTCCCCAACAAATGCACTATTTGAGTAACACTTGCTAAAAACTACAGTGACCAGCTGTTATAGGACATTAATTTAACCTTTGTCCAAAATGAAACTGCTGTATATATGTGAGAGTAAAGATTAACATCTTCAGTGGAGCTGGGAGCCACACACAGGTCGGTCTTTCCAACTTATTGTCCGCTCACATACGTTCATACACTTAAAAGCTTCTTTGCCATCCTTCCCTCTGCCATCGGTGAGAATACATGATATAAAAACAAATAATAAATGGACCCAAACGGTTTGGGCTGAAAGTGCTGTAATAACAACAATAAGTACATATCATAAATAAACATCATGAAGACAGCAGCAGTCATGCACATCTGATTAAAAAAAGATGACTTTGATGACTATCAATGAATAAACAATCGTTTCTCTTTGCTGTGGATACAACAAAGGATGTGATGGGTCCTGAACTGTTAATGTGGCTTTCCCCCTGGTTTGTGTGGCGACATCTCGACCAACTGTCTTTGTGGGTTCTGTCTAATCTTGTTTTTGTGGCCTTGCTTTTACTCCTAGGCCCTACTTTTCCATACCAGCATGTGACGTACAAAATTAATCTTTCCATTGGACCGGTGTGAGCCATCCTCAGGACTTCTTTGCTCACCTCAAAGCTATTGAATTTCCATAAAAGAAACTATCTTTGCAGCCTGAGTGTTCATAAAAAAAGAAGCTGGTGTCTAGAGTCATTCCTAAATATTTAAAACTACCTACATCTCAGCAGCTTGGCCCTCAATTGGAAATACCATCTTGCTACCAGCAGATGAAACACCATCATTTTTTTTAACATGTTTACATATGCATGTTATGCAACTTTGGCTGCATTCAAGAAGTAGCCTATGGCAAGTCCAAATATTCAAGAAATTTGAAAAACAGCTTTTAGAGAAACAGTGTGGAACCTCTAAAAAAAGGTTTTTTTATTATGCTTATTTTCAGGTTCATAATCTTATTTAGGGGTTGTACCAGAACAGGTTTACATGGTTTTATTTTCAAAAAATCCATATTTTTGTCATACTGCACATTGCTGCAGCTCCTCTTTTCACGCTGCGTGTTGAACCCTTCTTTTTAGCTATGGAGTGATGCATCTTGCCTCTACAAGATCTTTATTGGGAGTTGCACATACACTGTACTTAGTAATACCGGGCTTACACCAAAGGATTTTCACAGTCCCAGACTAAAGACCGGCAGTCTTTAGGAATCTTTACTGAAGTCTCGGCGCGCTCCCGTCGTCTCAATCGTTAAATGTGAGGTGATAATCTGTAGTCGGCGACCCGATTTATGCCAGTCTTTCTCTAGTCTTTCATATCAAACATGTTTGATATTATCGCAAGTCCTAGCGTAGTCCTAGTGACGTAAAACAATCAACAACCAATAAAATCGTTCTCCGAAAACCGGAAGCCATCAGTCACAACACAGAACCATGTCGACGGACGTGGAAACCCAACGAGCGCAAGCAGGCGAAAATGGACAGTGGAAAAGAGGTACACAGAGCATCCTCTGTCCTGATTGACAGGTCGCCATGGTGGAGACCTGTCAATCAGCTTGTAGCCCCGCCCTAAAGCCCCCCCTGCTTCCTGGTCTATGTTCCTCTAAATGGGACCATAATTTACTAAATGAACATCATGCTGTGTTGAAGAAGACTTGAAACTAGCGACTGAGACCATCAGGAAAGTGTTTACTGGGGGAATAAATCAGCTGAGAAGGAGAAACATTTTCTTTCTGCAGCCGGTGGAGTCGCCCCCTGCTGGCTGCCGGAGGATCCTGCTTTTGCTTTTACTACATGAAGCCAGTAATACTACTTTCCTGGTAGCATCCAGCCCTGGTTAGTACATGTAGTATCATTTAAAGGATGATGAAGGAAGAAAATAATTTAGTTGTAGTCTTGTAAATAGTGTCACTACATGATTCAGTGTTTGTAAAATCTTTAGTCTGAGACTAAAAACTGTGAACCCACAGTCTTTAGATGTGAGCTGATAATCTTATAAAGTCTTTTCTAAATCTTTTCAAAATCTTTTGGTGTACGCCCAGCATTAAGGACTACTAGCCAATCAGAAGCAGAGAAGGGCGGGTTGTGAAAAGCTGGTAAACACAGCGTCGGTTCGGTTGTACATGTTGCCGACCAGCTTGGCAACATGGACTGGAGCAAGAGTTTCAGAGCGGTGAGTTATTAATCTGTAACAAAAGGATCTTTCATCCATAAAGTTTTAACCGGGCTCTGTCTCTACATCACAGCAACAACTCTGTCTCCACATCACAGCAACAACTCTGTCTCCACATCACAGCAACATCTCTGTCTCCACATCACAGCAACAACGCTGTCTCCACATCACAGCAACATCTCTGTCTCCACATCACAGCAACAACTCTGTCTCCACATCACAGCAACATCTCTGTCTCCACATCACAGCAACAACGCTGTCTCCACATCACAGCAACAACGCTGTCTCCACATCACAGCATCAACTCTGTCTCCACATCACAGCAACAACTCTGTCTCCACATCACAGCAACAACTCTGTCTCCACATCACAGCAACAACGCTGTCTCCACATCACAGCAACAACGCTGTCTCCACATTACAGCATCAACTCTGTCTCCACATCACAGCAACAACTCTGTCTCCACATCACAGCAACAACTCTGTCTCCACATCACAGCAACAACGCTGTCTCCACATCACAGCAACAACTCTGTCTCCACATCACAGCAACAACGCTGTCTCCACATCACAGCAACAACTCTGTCTCCACATCACAGCAACAACTCTGTCTCCACATCACAGCAACAACTCTGTCTCCACATCACAGCAACAACTCTGTCTCCACATCACAGCAACAACGCTGTCTCCACATCACAGCAACAACGCTGTCTCCACATCACAGCAACAACTCTGTCTCCACATCACAGCAACAACGCTGTCTCCACATCACAGCATCAACGCTGTCTCCACATCACAGCAACAACTCTGTCTCCACATCACAGCAACAACTCTGTCTCCACATCACAGCAACAACGCTGTCTCCACATCACAGCAACAACTCTGTCTCCACATCACAGCAACAACGCTGTCTCCACATCACAGCATCAACTCTGTCTCCACATCACAGCAACAACTCTGTCTCCACATCACAGCAACAACTCTGTCTCCACATCACAGCAACAACGCTGTCTCCACATCACAGCAACAACGCTGTCTCCACATCACAGCAACAACTCTGTCTCCACATCACAGCAACAACGCTGTCTCCACATCACAGCATCAACTCTGTCTCCACATCACAGCAACAACTCTGTCTCCACATCACAGCAACAACTCTGTCTCCACATCACAGCAACAACTCTGTCTCCACATCACAGCAACAACGCTGTCTCCACATCACAGCAACAACGCTGTCTCCACATCACAGCAACAACTCTGTCTCCACATCACAGCAACAACGCTGTCTCCACATCACAGCAACAACTCTGTCTCCACATCACAGCAACAACTCTGTCTCCACATCACAGCAACAACTCTGTCTCCACATCACAGCAACAACGCTGTCTCCACATCACAGCAACAACGCTGTCTCCACATCACAGCAACAACTCTGTCTCCACATCACAGCAACAACGCTGTCTCCACATCACAGCATCAACTCTGTCTCCACATCACAGCAACAACTCTGTCTCCACATCACAGCAACAACTCTGTCTCCACATCACAGCAACAACTCTGTCTCCACATCACAGCAACAACGCTGTCTCCACATCACAGCATCAACTCTGTCTCCACATCACAGCAACAACTCTGTCTCCACATCACAGCAACAACGCTGTCTCCACATCACAGCAACAACTCTGTCTCCACATCACAGCAACAACGCTGTCTCCACATCACAGCAACAACTCTGTCTCCACATCACAGCAACAACGCTGTCTCCACATCACAGCATCAACTCTGTCTCCACATCACAGCAACAACTCTGTCTCCACATCACAGCAACAACTCTGTCTCCACATCACAGCATCAACTCTGTCTCCACATCACAGCAACAACTCTGTCTCCACATCACAGCAACAACTCTGTCTCCACATCACAGCAACAACTTTTTATCAATTGACTGCCTGGAGGGTAGCTAGTGTTTGGAAGGGAGATGACAGACAGCAGGCAGGCTTCTTGTCACTGTGTGCTGCAGCTCACTGTGTGAGGGCGTGTCGGACCACCCGCTCTGCGAGCATTATGACGCACATTTTACTGTTTCGTCACAGGGATGAGAGGGAAAAGGCTGGACTTCAAACAAGCTGTTTTCAGGCAGTTCAGAGCACAGCTTTCTGTGGGAAATGGGAACTCCCTTTGGGCTGGACTTTGGGCTTTTTCACTTTGCAAACCTGTTATATGCACAAAAAAGGTGTATAACTCAATAAAGGAGAGGGGAAAAGCCAAAAAGCAGAATATGACCTCTTTAAAATTCTGTGTAGACAGAGTGGTGGAGACCATTTTAAAGTTTAGAAGTGATACCCTGGTGTTGCTGTCCCCACCAAGCAAGTTTTTCCTTAGCCCATGACTGAACTTTCCAGGAAATGGTACTGAAATCTGATTGGTAGCTTATCCCACAAACTAACAAACCGCAAACGGGACAGAAAAGTTGACCTCGGAGGAGGAGGTGAGGAAGTAATGGATCTGATTTCAGGGCTAGACTGTCTCCAGAATTGGGCTACTTGATGTCCGCAGACTTATTCTGACCCTGATGAGTCAGAGGAAGAGGGGGGGGGGGGCTTAGCAAGCAGATATAATAAGGGGATGTTGTGTAAAAGAGGGTGGGAGGAATGGTGAGAGGGCATCAGAGAAAGTGAAAGGAGAGATGGAGAGCAGGAGAATTAACGAGAGAGAGAGAGGGACAGAATGGGATATGGAGGAAAAAGGGAGAAAGAGAAGATGGCTCTTTATGGATTAGTGGACTAATCGCGTTGCTGTTGCTGCTGTCAGAGAGAGACCACACACAGTACAGCCTCCCACAGGAACAGCCAAGACAATATAAAGCTCTCTCTCTCCCTCCCACTCTCTCTTTCCACTCCCTCATCGTCCAATTGTTTCTGAGAGTGTGTTTCTCTCTCTCTCTTCAGTGCTTGCTTTCCAAACTAATCAGGGCATCTCAGCTGAGATGCCAGAGGGGAGAACAACACTCCGAGCTGCTTCCTTCTCTCTGCCCCCCCCCACCATCCTTTCCTTCCTTCCATCCATCCCTCCTCCTCCTCTTTCCCTGTCTCCGTTTTCATTATTTCTAATATCCTTCCTTTTTATTCTCGCTCGCTTCTCCTTACCTCCAGCGCCAACCCCTTCCTCCCCCATCTCCTGGCATCATTTTCATCTACCCGCCTTCTCCCCTCCAAACCTCCATCTCCCCCCCTCTCGTGTTTTTCCCTCCCCCTCAGGCCTCTGTGGAGAGTTGGATAAGTGGGTGGATAGGTGGGGATGGCGGGTCAAGAGGACTTCCAATCCACTCAGTGACACCCAAAGTCATCTTGGGATCGTGTGGAAGCAGCTACAGGCTCCAGAAGAGCCCTCGCTCAAGCTCTTTCAGCATCAGTAGGGGTTTTAAGCTGAATAAATACTCGGCCAGGGGCGAGAACGTCAAGAAGGAGAGCTTTCCTCTTTGCTTTCCTTCACCGTTTCCTTTCATCCCTCGTCCGCCCCCTTTTTCCTCTCCTGCTGAGTCTGGTAAGTCTCTTCTGCTTAGGATACACGGCCATCATGCCAGGTTCCGCGGGACAAATCGGCCACAGCCTTCCGCCCGGCTGCGCTCATCACTGGCGCCACCAAACCCTTTAGAGCCCAGGTAATTCCCATAATTCTCTGCGAGCTGGAGCCTGTCAGTTTAGCCTCGTTCACCTCACTTTCCTCATTCGCTCTGCACAAAAATACCCATCATGCTTCATCTGGTGTCGAGTTTCAAAACTGTGTTTTCCTCACGAACAAGTGAAATAGAGATTTGCCACCACGGTGGGATTTTCACTTCCTCTGCAGTTAAATTTTAGTTTTCTGTTACAATCTCTTGAATTGATCTTCATTAGCGGAACAAAATGCGTGGTCTTATTAACGAAGCCGTCCAGAGAGTGTCAAGGTTTAAGTTTTTGTTTTCTGCAAAAAAGTAATTTGCATAGGAGCCAAGAAAAATGACCTCACCACAATGGCAGTTTCATTAAGAAATAACACGAAGAATCGATGCTAGACTAAACGACTTAACGCGGATGTCTCTTTTTGCGCTGCGCTTGGCGGCTCTGCAGAGTTTTACCTGCAGCTCATCGTGCAGCAGGGATCAGAGGGACCAGCTCTCTCCCATCGCTTTGTGGTCTTAACCTGCCTCATCTCTGTGATCCAGGAGTCCTGTTAAATTACTTTCACGCCTTTCTCTTCTGTGTGATGAAAGCTACTTCCAGGGAGGCACTAAGGGCAGGAGCTGGTGATTCTGTTTCTCTTTAGCAACATCTGTGACGACTTGTTTTACATCCTAAACCTGCAGAGCAGAACTTTTATCTCCCCCTTCTGACAGTGAAAGTAATTACGCAAACGTGTGCTTGTTTTGCTCAGAAATAGTTACGAACTCCAAAGAAATGTCCACAGTTTCAAGACAATAATCCATTATTTAGGCCAAGCGAATGTAAGTTACACAACCTAATCCAAATATTTTAAAAATACCAACCTGTCCAAGAGCAGTAACACTTTTCTTGGGGACTTCTCACGTTTTTCCGCCATAGTTTCTGCCTACTACTAATTGCTGCAGCTAACTCCAAACCAATCATTGCTGTATAACATTAAAAAAAGCATCATTACCTACCGGTGCACCAGCGTAGAAATGTTGCTTAGAATTAAAAACTCTGATATACTACAAAATACAGGGCTTTACCTCGACATTACAGGCTTATTCAGCATAGCGTGAACACGACGGACGTTCATTTATATGTAAAAGTCCTTAACAAAACAAACAAAAGCACTAAGGTTTACACTGCAGAGGTGTAATTACACTTTATGTATAGTTTGAGCCAGAGCTTTCAGTAACCTTTTCAGTTTGCAGATGTTAGTGTCAAGAACAAGAACGCACTGAATCCAACTGTCAGTTGTCGTGGGAAGATTATAGGAATCATAGTTTAATAGTTTAATAGAAAGGTCTTAAACGCAGCTTATGTAATCCTTCTCACACTGTAATCACTGTCTGTGCTCTGAAATCACTGTTATTTCTAAAGTGCATGTTACAGTCTGCTTAGAATGAAGAGAAACTGGGAAAACCTTCTTTATCTCCTCTGCGATCCATTTCTGAGGAAGTTCAGAAACTTTGGACTCATTTAAACTCTGAATATACAACAAACAGACAGCTGTCAAGATAAAGATAGATAGGTAGATCGGATAGGTTTTTATTCAATGACTTATTAATTTTTAAAGTAAATATGACTTAATGCTGCAAACCAAGTACAGGATGTAGTTTTTGACTCCGACGTGAAGAACATCTTGGGCTCACCTTTCTGACCTATTGATCAGATAATTAATCACAGAAAGATCAGACAAGATCTTATCTAAACAACTTATTGATCATCTTTGGAACGATACAACCATCGGGATTGATTGATGCATTTTCACTTGTTAAAGTACTAACAAGGGAGGACAAAGCAATCTCTGCCAATTAGCCCAATGGAGCTCAAACTGATGCTTCAACAGACACGAAAATTGAAACGGGGTCTGGAGCACATGGTTACAGCCGGAGCTTTTTAATAAAGTGCAGCAACTAACGTCTTGAGATAAAGAATTCCTTTCAGAGATTATGACAAGAGAGCGGTAGTGACAGTTTCTTACTCCAGCGAATAGCTGTCTCTTTATTGAATGAACAGGTTCTGGAAATGTCAGGCATCCAACCTCAGGCCTGCTGCATCTGCATGTACAAATATCCAGTACATTAAAATACATCATAGAAAAGTCATAGAAAACAAAGCTGACCAATTTCTTCATTTAACCTCTATGTGCTGTGTAAATTCAGTAGGTTTCCCTGCAAATCAGTGTGTTAATGTATTGGAGGGGTCTCCTCACAGTACATGGACCCAAACTTCACGACCACAGTACAACAAAGACGTCTGGCACAACTCCTGACAACGCCTGTTAATCTCTCACACATTTTAAAGCCAAAATCAGATATTTATGTTTTTAGAGATGTTCATTGTGTCACATTAGGCAATCACAGAGTCATTCATTCTTCCCATGACTTAGAGCACATGTGTAAAACTCAAGGCCCGCGGGCCGAATCTGGCCCGCCACGTCATTTTATGTGGCCCGAAAGCTAAAGATTCATGATTGTCCTAAAATAAAAGTTTATGCTGCTTCAAAGCTTTGATAAACAATAAACTACATCTCCCACAATGCGATTGAGAAATCAGACGGGATGAGAAAAGTATTCAAACGATCCCAAAATGTCCAATAAAAATGATGCAGACGGAAGGCAGTTTCATGAACGATGGGAAGTGAACACGTTTGTGTTTCAAGGAGATAAACCGGTAGGCGAGGCCTGTGTCTCCTGTGTTCTGAGCGGTGCTCAGTGGGCCGGCACGCCCCCGTACGCAGCACCGGCACCTCGACATTTTACTCTTTGGCGTACCAGGATGTTTTCTTGCGTACCGGGACTTCTCCCGAGCTGCTGGTCCTCTCCTCTGCCCTCTCCATATCAGGTTCTCTGGGCGCCACGTGACGCTCACCTGTTCCCGTTCTCGCCTGGCTGCTAAACTCTGTCGGCGCAGAGAGACGAGGGAGAAGAGAAGCTCGGGTGCCTTTCAAGCAGCCGTGTGCTGAATGTGCCTCGTCAATGTCACTTGTCGTGAACCGACCAATCACAGCCTGGATGGGGCGGGACAGTTATATTGACAGCTTGCTTATATTTTTTTGCATCTGATGGGTTAAATGTCCTTAACTTAAATAGGCTAAATAATCAAATAAAGAGACAGTTATTTTACAAATGAAATGTCAAACGGGAAATGACACGAACCTACAGACAAAACAGCTGTTTGTTATTATAAAGAAAGCAATTATAAAGACAAAGAATCTGGGTGAAAGGACGGATCAGCACACTCCGGTAGGAGGGATCGTCTGAGCTGCAGAGAGCTGGAGGGGAGTAAAAAGTGTTTTGCAGTGAAAAAGCAGCTGCCTGCTCTCATTGGCTGGATGTGGATGTCGAGTCGGCCGACTTCTCCAGATATTTGGCGTGCTGGATATGTGGCAGACGTCGGCGATGTGTCAGAAATGTGTCGAGGGGCTGTTTTGATGCGCCATTGAGTAGTTCACACAAAACAACTGGCGACTGCAGATCAACCCCTGATTTACTCCCGATCACGGCCTGACGGTCGCCGAGCGGCAAATCGGGCTGAAAATTGTGTAGTGCGACCAAGGCCTTACTTTGGTTAGGTTTAGGCAACACGTGTACTTGATTAGATTAAGGACAACATTTTGGTTTGGGTTCAAATAAGTACATTACGTCAGTCACGTACATCATGTGACGGAACTCCGGTTAATCACATGAAAGAAGACACGTAACGGAAGTCAATCATGCTATTTCATTAAAAATCAAACTAACACACCATTTAGTAGGATTCACATGGGATTGCTGTTCTCCTGTGTCAAAGTTCTCTGTGGACTTTCTCACTATTTATAATACGTTATCCTACTTCCTCTTTTGCGACCGTCGAACGGCCACTAGAGGTTGCTGCCACAATAAACGCACATATGGGTCGTAATAACGTGCTGCACAAACAACTTATTAGGTCGTTTTTCTGCGGTGGACAATCTAAAGAGCCCCCTGTGCTCCTACGTGGTCAGCATCAGAGAACAGCTTTAGATTTTTGGGGTTTTTTTTGGATTTTCTGAGGAGATGCTGCGTAGCTCGTGTTGTACTTTAAAACACTATACAGGATAAAACAAGCAGTTCACACCAAACACTAGCTTTCTGGTGGCCTAGATTGGACTCGCATCGGATCACGATTTACCTTAGAGATTAACAAGACCCCAAGATCAGTTCAAGTGTCTAGTGATCTGCAAGTCTATAATTTTAAGTCTATAATATATTGTCTTCGCTGTAGGTGTTTAAATGGTAAGTGGTTGAACAGGATCAGACTCTCTACCAGTAAGAAACAATGAGGTGCTGTGGCTAAAACCATCCACTGAGTTCAGAATATCCAAGCTGTGTTAATGCAGAATAGATGCAGTAATCTACAGACTACCTACTGTACCTTCCATGCTACAGTGCAGTGCAGTTGTGTGCTGCAGTAGTGCTGCATGAGCAGGAGCACAAGGGCTGAACAAGTGCTTCCATGTGCCTTTGGCATTTGTGTTGCTGACTTTACAGCTTCATAGAAAAGTTTAAAAAACAACAGTGTCGCTTCATATTAAATCACTCCTGCTGCTCTATGAATGTTTTAGAGACTCTTTACATCCTGTCTGTCCTCAAAAATAGGTAAAAGAGTTCATCCTTTATCCGTAACTTTATTTTAGTAAAATAATGATCTATTCATTGTAGAGTTGGACACTCAATCTGAGGGAAACAGGCACTTTGGTTTAACTGTCCTATGGTTAAATAAAGATTTAATATCAGTGTAATCAGTGTTGTTTATTATCATATTCAGACTTTAATATGTTAACAGATGGAGGCTGGTTCTTTTTCTGAGAACTGTAAATATTACTGATTATTTCTCGTGTGGGGTTAGATCATGTGTGCCGAGGGAGGGATGGCCCACGCGATGGCACGACGCTCATGAAAATATCCCTTAATGACATTATGTAATTACATCTAATGAAATGATGTGGAAACTATTACGGCTATTATGCTAATCGCTGTTTAATGGCTCCGATCAAAGTGTCATGGTCCTGTACATTTACTGTTGTGGGTCCATGTGCAGTGCTGTGCGTTCATGTGCATGAATCTGTGTGAGTGCGGCTCACTGTGTGTGTGTTCGTGTGTGTGATGGAGCGAATGTGCTTTTCTGAGTTCAGACTTCTGTGTGTGTTTCTTCCGAATGCTCGTGAGTCCAACGTGACCGCATCTTCTGACAGGGAGGAGAACAGGGACGTTCAGGTCTTTGCTGTCGGCCGCGGACACGGTTAAGTGGCTCATTGATCCTGAACTGTCTTGTGACAAACGGGGTGTTTAAGACTTATGGGAGGAGCTGGGAGAGACGGGCAGGAGGGACGGAGGAGGAGTCGTACACATCAGCATCCGCGTACACGCAGTCCTTTGGCTCAGTCGATCATATGAGATGACGGCAGACAGATGAACAGACTGACTGACTAAATCAGATTCATAGATTTTTGGAGAACTTTTCCCTCATTCAATTCCAGGGTCTGAGGACAGATGGTGTTGTATTATGGGAGCCATAGAAATGTTGGCCTTGTTAATAGACTCTGTAAGGCATATTGATGGACACTAAACAGTAGGTAGTAAAACGGCGATTTTGCATGTATATGATACGCTGCAGTTTGCAATAGCATTGCAACACAAAGGATGCTAACCCGACCTGCTAGCACATCGGCCGTGAGGCACAGGTCGACATGCGTATATTTACTGACTTAGGTTTAGGCACTAACTAATGTCATGGTTGACGTTAGGGAAGTTGCCTCAGGGGGGTGTGAACTCCTTAAACAACAAACGTCGCTAGCTACATAGCTAGTTAGCAATCGGAAGCACTACTCGCACTTCCGGTCACCCCGGGGCGTCACATACATATGTACCCAACTATACACGCAAAATCGCCTGCCTGCTAAACTCTGTCCGTCGGTGGAGAGAGACGAGGGACAAGAGAAGCTCGGGTACCTTTCAAGCAGACGTGAGCTGAATGTACAGTAGCTTCGTCAATGTCACTTGGAATTAATCGACCAATCACAGCCTGGATGGGGCGGGACATTTAAGAATATTGACAGATAGCTTAGGTGTCACTTAACACTGGGGACGCTGGGGACAGGTCAGAATCAGAATGTCTCCATCTCTTTTTGAAAGCTTTTGTTAAAAATGTTCTGAACAACAGCAACAAGAAATGTTAAATAACAAATGAAACAATGGACAATAATCAGAATCAGATTATTTAAAACATGTTTTATATCAGAAAACAGGCAATGCAATAAAGAAATATAGAAGAAGCAAGTGCATTGTCCAAAAGCTGATTACTGCATTATATTCAATTAAGCCTATATTTTAATATTTTGAGTTGTCACCTGCCACCTTAATTCTGTTTCCCTTCATATGAATAAAAACATTTCCACCATAAATTGGTCAGAAAATGTCTCCAGAATGCAGGAAAGTAAGTATTTAATGGGGGGGATAAACCTCTTGCTGTCTGTCGACGTGCAATAAATATGGAAAGTTATGTCCAAACACCCGTCTGTTCTACTCATTTCAACTGACTTGTGAAAACTGCTCAAATAATCCAAATTCTTTGACATATAGCTTTTTTTTTATATTTTTTTAACAGTAACACAAATAGTTACTTTCCCTGGTAACGAGTTACTTTTAGTAGTAATTCAGTTACTAAGTTACTTTTTGGAACAAGTAGTGAGTAACTATAACTAATTACTTTTTTAAAGTCACGTCCCCAACACTGCTCTTGGCCTCAGGTCAAGATACCAAGGATGGTCGTTCAGACTTGGCCACGGGGGCTCTAACGACCTGCCGTTACAACAACCAGTAACGCTAACGACGAGCAGCATCGAATGAACCTGGCAAACGACCCCACTGAGGTTAAATAGCTGAGTTTCCATACTGGTCATTTCAGAACTGAAGAAGTCTCTTGGTTGACGTACGAAACGTCTTCTGGTACCTTCAACCAAGTTCAGTTGCCCTTGACTTTAACCTTCTTTGGATAACTATGACCTGGATGACTGAGAACCTTCACAGACATCGCCCCAAAATAAGGTTTAAAAAGCGTTTTTCCCGACCGGTGCGCAGCAGAAGAATAACAGAACCTTACGTCAGTGGAACCACACGACTGGCTGAAATATGTTTCCAGCTTTGGCTGTTAAAAGCAGACGATTGGCACTTTGCTGTCACGGGCTTTTCCCACAGAGTTGTATTGTGGATGTGATAGAGTGGCGTCTCTCATACTATCTTCCATAGTGCATGCAGATTTGTGACTGGATGTGAAGCTGTAACAACCGTTGTACCTTGTACAAAACGACAAACTGGCCTTCATTATCAACGAGGAGGCACATACAGTCTATCCTTGGTATGCTCCCCTCTTTTCTTTGTACTTACATGTCACGCAACACTGGTTCCTATAATCTCTGGTGACCTGCATCTGTTGTCTGAACCTAAGGTCAGGGAGGGCCTTCAGCTACTCTGCTCCCTCCACCTGGAAAACATTGCAGCCAAAAAATCTGATGCCCTTCGGTGAATTTAAACACTGGATAAAAGACTTGGAGGTAGAATCTATTAATTGTTGTCACTGCTTTTAGGGTAACATATCCTTTAAAACCTAGTGGTTTTGAAGTTGTGCTGTTTATTTGTGTATCTTAAAAGCCGTTGATGAATATCCTTAAGTGGTTGTTGTTGCGTCTGGTGTATTTGTAACTGTGCTCTGTCAATATGCTGCTGTTTTGGCCAGGTCTGTCTTTACAATGAGGTTTTAAATCTCAGTGAGATCATCTGGTTAAATAAAGGTAAAATATAATAAAATAATGTGTTTCTGTAGGTGAGCAAAAGTGGTGAAAAGATGTATCAACGTAATGAAACAAATGTATAATGAATATATAAGATAAACAGACTATCAGTAATCAGTAATGCTAATTTACATCAGAGTTTTCTAAGTTTAATGAGACAGCATGTCGTGTTAAGTGCTACATCACCTAGTATGCTAATGAAGAAATAAGTACTATAGAAGTGCCTTTTATATCAAAGTGTGCAACAGTATGTTGGACAGATTGTAAAGCTCCTTGAGACAAATTGTGTTTTTTTTAAATATATTTGGGATGTATAAATATAGACTAATGAATCGTCCTTCAGCTGAGCAGCTCAGTAGAAAAAGTCCAACAAACAACATGCAAAACCTTCAAAGACAAATATTTTTTATCATCAGGGAATATAGAAACACTTTAACGAGTAGTCAAACAGTGTGTAAGTAATGAACAAAAACAACCGTCTCAAGTCTGGTCAATACTCAGTTACTGTAAAGCCACCGACCAACAAGCCCGGCCTGCAACATTCAGCTCAAGAGAAGCAACACAGATGGAGACTCAGCGGGCCTGAGGAAAGACCCCCATGCTTCCTTGAGCACTGGCAACTGATGGCAGTAAGTTTTACAGCGTAGCAGCTGGTGAAGCTCCAACATTAGGTTTTAATTAATTTCCTTAGACGTGTGGCAGCTAATCTCCAGTAGAGTCTGTGCCATGACATGATGTTTGAGTGGTCTTCTCTGGTCATGTAATTAAGTACTGCAAAACGCCGTGTCAGTGTGGTCCGTGTTTCATCGTGTTGGAAAAATCTTTATATTAAACTGAGAAAGGAAAATCACTCTTTAGTTGAACTACACGCCGTTCATTTTAAGAGTTCACAAGCCAAACATGTTGAGGTGGAAATGTTAATTTGTACAACTTCCTGCTGCTGTAGAGTCTATGGGCTGTGTCCATCAATACTGTGCTTCCCATTATACCAACCTTCAGATACAGTACATCCAGGATGACCCGTTCTCACTCCCTTGACTCTTGGTTCAGAGCCTTTGGCATCAGTTTTTAATGCACTGGGGACCCTGCCACTTTTTGAAAGCCTTTTCTGTTCTGGAAAATAGCTTGCAATAAGAAATGTTAAATAACAAATGAAAATACTTTGAGAAAGTTTTTTGCACAATGAGACATGAAAAAAAAGATGCAATGCAATGTAAATACAGAAGAAGCAAATGTGTATTGTCCAAAAAAAAAAGTAACGAGCGAAAAAAAACAAGCTACCGACTTATTTTTTATTCAGAATTGTCACCTGCCACCTGAATTTAGGGTTTCCCTTTACACTAATAAACACATTTGCACCATAAATTGGTGCAGAAAAAGTCTCCAGAATGCAGAAAACTAAGTGTTTAATGCTCAAAACCTTCTGAGGGAGGACCCGCAGACCCCACAGTCATATATTTGAATATTGCTTCTAAATAGTGTTAAAATATCTTCTTGTCTTGTTCTCGTGCATCGTCATGTCTGGTGAGCGAGCTGTATGGTCACACCCTTAATCTCAGCCCGATGTCCCCATCACCTGCCAACACAAAGCGACGCCCTTGAACCTGTGTCTTGCATCTTGTTTGTTTCACGAGATGTCCTCAGATCAAACGCATCGACTGATTAACACCGCCAAACCCTCTAAACTTGGTATGTCAATGCTTAATCCCAATCAACCGCAGGGCCAATCAGGACTCACCAGGGCAGAGCTGTCTGCCATTTTCCCCAAAGACAAGACATCTGTGTGGCGCTCGGCCTCCCGTCGCCTGCGGGGAGCATTTGTCAAGCGAGATTAACTTGGAATTTTTGAAAGAGGGGGGGTCAGAGAAGAGTTTAAACAGGCGAAGACCTGACGTGCAGACTTGATCTCTGGTCTTCACTCTCTGTCCTCATCTCTTCCTCCATCTTTCTAAATCACAAACTACTATTGTACTATTCATACAATTGGGATACAGGCGTAACACTGCACCTCGCACTTTCACGCTCTTGGTCGTACTTAAGCTGCGCACAAGATTGTGGGTAAGAATAGCCTGAAAAGCATGCATTCTTTCCAGGACATGAATTTGACATATAGGTGTTATGGGGTGTACGGTTATTAGGGCCCGAGCACGAACCGTGCGAGGTTCCTGTTGAAAGGGATTTTTTTTTTTCTCTTTTTTTCTGCCAAGTAAGCTCAATTTTGGCGGCCTAAACGTACTCGAAAACTCACCAAACTTCGCGCATAATTCAGACGCGGCAAAAAAATCCGTATTTTTTTGTGTTTCGCGCATGGGCGCCCCCTACGGAGCAGCCCCCGGACTTAGTTTCACCTACGTGTCCGAAATTTTGTACGCCCTGAAATTTCAGGCGCCCTGGACACATCCATATTCCAATATTCACTCAAAGTCATAGCGCCACCTAATGGCAACAGGAAGTGACACATGTTACGCTGTAATGTACTACTCCTAGCAGGTTGGACATACGAACTACAAAAGTTTGCAGTTAATGGCGTGACGGTGGCGAGGGCGGCAAAGTTCCACGCTTTGCCATAAAATTTCTGTGGCACATGTATCATGTCCAGACGTACCAAAAAGCCTCGTGGAGCGATGCCCTAAACCCAACAGGAAGTCGACCATTTTGGATTTTATGGTAATTTTTTGATGATTTACATTAAAGGAACTGCTCCTGGGTATTAAGTCTGACCGACTTCAGATTTGTGCTGTGTGCTGTCTAAAGCCTTTGATGATTAAAAGTTGTACAAACAGTGAGTTTTCGTGGAATGGCGTGGCCATGGCCGTGGCGTCCACAATCGATGTCATAAAACAGGAAGTTGTTGTAACTTCAGTCTAAATGCTCACAGCTGTACCAAATTTGGAGGGTACTATAAAAGTCCCACCATGAACACATCCACATGCCAATCACTCAAACTCACAGCGCCACCTGCTGGTAACAGGAAATGCTCCTTGCATGTTGGACATATGAACTTCAAAACTGTCCCAGAAAACCATGAACACATCAAAATGTGACTTTGCAGTTGACGGTGTGGCGCTGGCGTGGTGGCGAGTTAAACTCTTCGCCATGAAACAGGAAGATCACTTCCTTTTGCCAGCCACCGGCTGGCAAAAGCAAGTGATCTTAAACGAAGCAGCCCTGGCGGCGTGTTTTACCTACATGTATGAAATTTCTGTAGCACATGTATCATGTCCAGATATACAAAAAAGCCTCTTGGAGCGATGCCCTAAACCCAACAGGAAGTCAGCTATTTTGAATTTTACATTCTTTTTTGGAGTTTTACTTTAACGAACTCCTCCTAGAGAATTAGTCTGCCCGACTTCAGATTTTTCCTGTCTAATCTAAAGCCATTGATAATTAAAAGTTACAAACGGTGAGTTTTCGTGGAATGGCGTGCCCGGGGCATGGCTTCAATCAATGATTTGCCATGAAACAGGAAGTTGTTGTACCATGGCTGTAACTGCTCAGATCTGTACCAAACTCCCGCCCCGAACACATAAACACCTTCAGTTATACTCGTAGTGTGAAGTGCTATGCGGCGCCACAAAGGGGACCCGGGAAGCGATGATTAACACCTTTGTGCAGCGTCCGAAGCGCGTTGCAAATTCACAGCCGCACCGCCAGAACTCCAGAATCTGCAACGTGTCCGCCTCACACCTCTACACATGCGAAGACTCGCCTGACGCTTCGTGCAGCTTTAATTTGAACTATGCACCCTTTGTCTTTGTTGATCTGAAGCTTCTGTATGTTTTCATGCAACTGTCAAGAAAATGTGACATTTCACCAAACAGTACTCCTTCTATATTCCATTCCATTATTTACACGAGTCCTGAATGTCTAAAAAGGACATCTTTGGGAATAAAAACATCTTTTTAGAACTGATTTAGTCTTCCTCTGACACGCGTCATCCTGCTTTGATTGAGTGAGAGAAAGTGGACGTATTGTCTGTGAGCCTGATCAATCAATCATTGTAATCTGCTCAGGCTCAGAGTCTGACAGATGCGGACACCATTCTGCTCAATGACAGTCTGAACAATAGCCTCTACCCTTATTCACTGAAGGTTAAGGTTTCATTCTGCCTCCGCCTTTGTTATAAACATCTACGAAAAGCGCTGACTTCACACTGCATTATGGGAAAACTTATTTTGCTATTGTGTATTCTCTAGGCTAAACTCTCTGTTTTTGTTCTCCTTAGAACGATATGAGCCTCTTGTTACATCGGTAACGTAAAGACGAGGTGCGTGCTGAAGAGCTCTGGCAAGCTCATTTCCTTTTTAACTCCCCACACTGACATTTTTCATTTTCAAACTTGTAGTCTTCAGCCCCAACTGATGCTGACTCATCCCTTGAGGCAACTTATCAGATTTCGCACAGCTCCCACTGGAGACACTAACGCCTTCATACAACTTTTGTTATATATGCAGTAGTATTTCCAAACACCTGGAAACACACTTTGAGGAGTGTCCAATACCTTGGCGGCATTTCAGAAAGTAGTCTTTATTAATGGCTTACTGAAAGTTATTACAGCAGACACCGTCCCTGATAAAGTGCAATAAAGACGAAGCAAGTGTCACGCTGGAGGAGGATAAACACCAGTCACCACCTGGCATCCCAAAATCTGCTCTTATTAATGGCTTATAACTTGTCTTTCAAAGCACCAGTAATTGATTTATTAACCATTAAAACAGCTATAATATTTCCAATTTTTACTCTTATTAGAAAGTGCTACCAAATCATTTTTCTCTCTGCAGTGGCTCTATGATGTAGTAAAACTGATTATTCATATTGTGAAGCGCTGCAACACTCGTAGAAAAATCTGGAAACCAGAAAGAACGGACCCCCTGTCTACTACCGGCTCTAAGCTGCTGAAATCAGGAAACTGCCCACACAGCCTGTGTGATGGTCTGCCAGGCCAAGAAGACTATCAGTCGCAGCCAGACCGGACTGACACATCATGTCTCTGTGTTGTTTACTACCGAGCTGAGGCTGTTTGCTGTCCAGGTGCCAGGAACAAACAATATGGAGAACAGCCCAGGGAAGCTTTAGCTTTGCCCAAATACTAAACTCCGGGGTAGAAACAGATCTGACTGAGACAAAAACACAGAAACGCTGTTATTCCAAAATAAGATTTGGCTATTTTAAAATGCGGGCTCTCACCAACTGACGGAAAAGGCTTTTAAAATGGCTAAATCACAGCACTTTCCACAGGCAAGATCCTCTGGCACAGTGAAGATTGGCTGGAAAGTTTGTGCAACATGAGGAACATCGGTGTCTCCTGCCAAACACTCTAAGGAACGATATGAAAACACTTGAAGTCTTTTAAAAATAAGCACTGGCGATGTGCCTTTTGTTTGACTCACAAGTTGTTTGGTTTAAGCGTCTTCTTCCTGCAGATAACAAACGCAGATTTCCAGCCCCAGTTGAGTCTGATAGAAAAGGTTTTTCACAATCTGAAACTTCAATCAAAGATATTTCAGGATCATTTTGAACTTTTTCCAACCCTGCAACCTAAACCACACACTAAGCCCTCACATCCACATGAGCTGGCAATGAGGGCTGCACTGATTGGAAAGTTGTTCAGTTTAAAAGCTCTTAAGGACATGCAGGGCTGAGTGACCAATCAAAGAGATTTAGGGACTTCATTAGAGAGACCTAATTGTGTGTAATTGCATTATTCAAAGTTAAACATTTATGACCATATCAGATGAAGACATACATTATATTCTCATTAAAAATGACACTAGCACATTGAGTTTCAGATTTATCATTCAAAGCTCTAAAGCAAAGCTTCCTTTATGTTTTCTGTAATATAATCCAGGCAGTGATCTAACTCCTCTGCCTACTCTTCACTCCTGAAGTGGCACTAAGGTGCAGAGACTGAGCAGTTCCCTCATTTGTGTTTCACTGTAGGTGAGATCTCAGAGGGCAGTTTGGGTCGAAGCATTGCCCCGCCAGGCCCGCGACACGTGACCAGCAGCAGAGCTGGGGGTTTTGACACGAGCTGTTGTTTACTAGCGGAGAGAGTGACGCCGTCAAAGCTGGCGGCAACACTATACAGTTCACACCTCACTGCTACATTTAATGTCCAATCAGGTTCAACTACTTTACTATTCAGCCGAAGCCCAGCAGCAGGTAAATGAGCCGGTGATGGCGAATCATGAATTGAGTTAGTTAAAGTGGAAAAATGTATAAAGAGTAGAAAAGATGTTGAGTAAAGGATGAAGTTTTTTTTGGAAAATGAAGGGAAAGAGGCCACTAAACATAATTTCTATGGATGTCTGATAGACCTCCACCTAAAACACACTGCACAGTTCTGAAAATAAATGACCATTTGAAACAGAAACACTATTTCCTCTGCCCACGGGGTGACGGCTGTCTTATTACAGAAAACAACAAATCTAAAATGGTTCCATATCAGCAGTTTCAAAAGTGTGCAACTTATTTGCATGATGAGATAAAGCGACTGTTCAGGCATACAAAATGTGTTGAATAATGTACAGAAGCTTTGGCCCGAAGGCAGGGAGCGATCACAGAGGTGTGTCGAAGCATTACGCCGTCGGCGGGCTCGCCACACAACCGGACCAGCAGAACAGTTTTTTGAAATGAGGTGTTGTTTTCCAGGCAGCTTCAAATTTGACTTTATTTCACTCACAGTTTAGAAACAGTGTCAGGTTGGAACAGCTGTGCTGAACACCTGCATGAATATGATTGGATGTTACCAATCAGCTGGTAGCTCACGAACACGCTAATGTAAGCACGACTTCAGCACTCAGCTCCATTTCTATGCAACCTTTGAATGCACAAACAACGAGATGACAGCTTAGCTAATAAGAAACGCTTCTTTTCTGTGTTTCCCAGAACTTGATGAGACGCAAGTCTATGACTAACTACACGTTCAATACCGTTTAACGTTCTTCACATACTCGCTTTCAGATTCAAATTAGCTTTATTGGCATGAATGTGTAACAATATTGCCAAAGCATCAAACATACTACATAAGAATAATCAACCCCATACATTTCATTAAACAAGAAATTAAAGCATAAAGTAATCAAATTGTATGTGTGTTTGTGTTAAATAAATAAATAAATAAATATTAAAAATTGAAATAAATAAATAAAACAGTAAGCGCGTGTGTATTATAAAAAAATTACATATATAAAATAATTTAAATAAATTAGACGTTAAGCTTGTGTATGTTAAAAAAATAAAAATCTATTAAAAATAAAATAAATAAATAAAACAGTAAGCATGTGTGCGTGTTATAAAAAAAATACATATATAAAAAATTAAAATACAATAAATAAATTAGACGGTAAGCTTGTGTATGTCAAAAAAATACAAATATATTAAAAATAAAATAAATAAAACAGTAAGCTTTCTACATCATCGCCTACATTTACAAGAATGCCTGGGAATACTGGGCTGATGCCATTTGGTGCACACAGGTTCTAGAGGGAGTCAGGAGCAGCAAATAGTCCAGAAACTAGAGAGAAAAAAGGGATTTTTGGGAAAACTCGGTGTTAAAAACTAAACTCGGAATAGAAATGAAAGAGGCCACTAAACGTAATATCTATGAATATCTAACTGGAACTCTTGAGCCACTGATAGACTTCCAACTGAAATACACATATCTGAAACTAACAGCCTATTCCTACTCCCATGGGGTGACGGCTGTCTGGTTTCCATGTTTATTGAACAGAAAACAATAAATCTAAAATGGTTCCATATCAGCAGTTTCACATGTGTACAACTTATTTGCATGATGAGATAAAGCGACTGTTCAAGCATACGTAATGTGTTGAATAATGTACAGCAGCTTGGGCCCGCAGGCAGGAAGCTTCTAGGAAAAAAAAAACAACTGACAAACAATCTGTCACCAGGTCAGACAGGCAAGATACAAGACAGGTACAAGAGTCCAGGTTCAGGTGCGTCTGAAATGCTAAACAGTCAACAAACGTGCTACAGATTCAACTAATTATTTATAAGAGAAATGTAACTTTAAATTATATCATTTTTTATTTTCCATTTTCTGTTGCTGGCTGAATACATTCCTTAAACCTTAATACCAATAAACACAAATGTTCTGTTTGTTATTCCTGCGTCAAAGCCTCCAGGAGACGGCTTGGTAGGGAAAAAAGTAAAAGTCTGTACACTCAGTTTTGCAGACTGTGCATGGTTTAATAATTGATGCCCTTAAAGTAACTTTTCCTCCAGGATATAGACATTGTTACACAAGCTGCATCAGGCCAGCAGAGACAGCAAGAATACCAGAAAGAAAGCTTTTGTAATAAATTGGCCATTTTTGGAATAACAAATCTCCCAGAAAGGACTGGAGAGGTTTAATCCTTGAAGATTGTTAAACCACAGCCACGAGATATAAAAACACTACATGTCCTGTGAACATCATGAATCACTGTGCGCCTTCTGTTTCCACTGGAAGCCGCCTAACATCCCGATATCTTACACCATCGGCACTTGAGCACTGATAGCATCTGTAACTTCAGATCTACAAAAGCTCCATCAAACAACCAATTAAAAGAAGTAATAGAAATTGTAAGCAGTGAGCCTGAGCAGCCCCGAGCAGCCACACGTGCAAATATAGCGAGACTAAACAGCCTAAACTTGTCACGACATCCGTACCGTGACACCTGCGACCTCTGGCATCGGAGCAAACGTGTTTTGACTTTATTTTGCCTTCGGTACGAATGAAGCATGCCTGCTGTGTTTTGGTTTTGTCTGCCTGTGCTTTCTTTATCTCTCCTTTTCCCCTGCAGTGGAGTTATGGCCGTTACTGCTGGTTCACTGGGTTTGGCGCCAACACTCACCTGATCCTCATGTGCAATCACACACCTGGCCAGTATCTGCCTGTCTGCTGCCACATTTAAGGAAGAGCCGAACATCCAGTCCCCGCAGGATCGTTAAGTCATCTTCAGTATGTCTCGCTTGAACGTTTCCAGCTGACCTGCCTCGTACTTTGGAAAGAACCTTTGATTTTTTTTTTTAAACTCGCCTGCCTTGCTCACCCAACACCACTTTCTGCTTCAGGAGACTCTACCAGAGCTATTCACCACAACCAGCCTCCCCCCCCTCTCTGATTCATTCTGCTTGTTGTTTAAAGAAATAACTTAAAACTAACCGACTGTCTCTGATCTGCTTTTGGGTTCAAACCACAGACTGTATATAAGAAATGGACGTAGTCATGGTGACGTCACCCGTTGGTTTGTGGACCGCCCTTTTGAAGCCTCGAGTTTGACCGATAGGGCGCCACCATGTCGAGTTTTTGCAACAAGGAAGCGGCTGGAAGTGACGAAACGGCGGAGCTAACGGCCGTGTGCGGAGCTAGCTAGCTAGCTTAGCTAGGTGCAGCTGTAACTCAGGTTAACTGTCATTTTAACAGGCTGATAAGTTTGTCCAGAGAACAACAGTCTGAAAACTAAATGTTCTCACCAGAGAAAGTGAACAGCCGACTCCTAATAAGCTTTTTCAACGGCGCTGGTTAAATTTACACAGCGCCGAGGGTACGAGTCGGCTCTATCCTGATTAACGACTTGTCACTCATAGATAACCCCGCCCTGAAACATTCTCTGCTTTGTGGTCTATTTTAAAATAAATGGGACCATAATTTACTAAATGAACATCATGCTGTGTTGAAGAAGACTTGAAACTAGCGACTGAGACCATAAACTCATCAGGAAAGTGTTTACTGGGGTAATTATTCAGCTGAGAAGGAGAAACATTTTCCCATTATTTCTAATGGAGCCGGACTTCTTTTTTGCAACCAGAAGAGGTCGTCCCCTGCTGGATTTTCAACAGAACGCAGCTTTCAGGGACTTCAGCATCGGCTTCATATTGCAGACCGGAAGCTTCCCGCTTGGTTCAAACCAGAAACCTGACAAAACTAGCTTGTAGCCAGAAAATTCATCCAACATTTACATCCCTGCTGTAAACAAAAACTGACCACGTAGAAAAGACTTGACGTGTTTCAAGATCTGAACACGTAGGTGTTGGAAAATAAAGAATTAGGGCTAGTCATTTTAAATACTTGGTAATAGTTAGAGAGAAATTATAGATATGGGAAAAGAGAACATTCTGGGACGGGACAGTCTCCAAACCTGTGCAGCTGTGCAACAAGCTGAAAGCTGTGATGACACCCAACGAGGTGAACGTATGAACAATCCCTTCTCTGATTTAAAGTGAATTTTAAAAAGACAAAGAAAGACTTTTGTTGTAAAACAAGTTAAATCCGTATCGCCTAAGCTGTAATAACCCTCATACTGTTAACCATTGATATCTTATCACACCCTCATTTGTTCAGACGATCAGTCAGATTAACCACAGGGAGTACGGTTTACCATTAATCATGCGTGTCACATGCTCTCTTCTGTTATTCTGCTCAGTTTTCATCATCAGTGGGGTGTCGCCTGCTGTGCAGAACTGAGTGCAGCCTCTGAACACTGTGAAAAGAAATGAACTAAAACGCTCCAGTTCACACCCTCCGTTAAATCCGCTGAAATATTTCCATATACGAAGGAAGACCAATAACGAAACAAAAGGTTTGTGGTGTCACCTTCAAATTTCACGTTGCCAAGTGGATTTTTCTGTGTCCAACGGATTATTCTGGCCTTTAAGCAGTTAGTTGATATAAGAGAGCAGGAGCATAGTGATGGTCAGCAGAATAAGATGTGATTGGGAACAACCGTTCCACAACACAAGATGATTACATGAAGATTTTGACATAGCAGTATAAAAAAAAAAACACATAAATGCTGAAATCATTGATTGAACAGAGCAATCACTGATGTTATTAGTCACTTTTTCAGCATATGCACCTGCTCAGCAACTTTCACTTGAACGAACTGCTTCGTATTGTAATGTATTTAGTTGATACATCCAGAGAGCGTGAACATGCTCGTCACATTTCAATAAAATCTGCACACATTTAGTGTACGAGAGAACATTCTTGCCTGATATTAACACAAGAAAAAGGGAAACTGAGTCACCAGAATCATAAGGAATCGCCCACTTGGGATTATGAATATTCAAGCATATTTATGGCACCAACTAACCAATGCACATCACCGTCCGTTTCACCACCAACATAGCAAACAACAGCTAATACTGACACTTTCAAACAGCACATGACAAAGCTCCAAACGTCACCTTATCATAGAAACTCCACCACCAGCATTCCCCAAGACCAGCTCCCTATATGTACCTTACATGCGTACAGTACATAAGACGTTGCACGGCAGTAAAGAGATATTTACCGTCACATTTTTTCCCTCCAAAGCGACAACAGCAGATGCGGAATGTCTCACAGGAAGCCGCCAGCACAGCGAAAAGCAGCTCTCATACTTACATCCAACCATCATCATGGCCACAGAGAAGATCTTCTCTCCATCCGTTGTGGGGGCGATGTTCCCGAAGCCGATGGTCGTCAGGCTGGTCATGGTGAAATACAGTGAGGTGATGTACAGAGAGTCCTTGCCCGGGCCGCCCTCCCATTGGCCAGAACCGCTGGCGTTGTAGCGGTACGGTGATCCAATGTTGATCGCCAGCTGATAGAGCCAGCTGTCCGTCTTGATGGTGTTGGTGGCCTCGTCGATGACCTCGTAGTCTCCGATGCTGTACCTGTTGAGGGCAAAATCTGAATTTCAGTATGTTTAGCGGTCATGACAGCAGAGCTTTAAGCAAACAAACATTAAAATCCTCCTCAAGACCCCCAAAATCTAGTCACTGCTTTTCATTCCTGGTTCTTTGTTTCATTCCTTCCCATCATTTGGTTAAGGAAAGATCCTCAATGAATACTGATTGGAAACAAGAGACAGGTCGAAGTTTCCCATCAAAATGTAATTAGCAAAACAAGTAAATAAAATGAGACGGGGTAGAATGACTAGTGATAAAAACTGCTTTTAGGTAGTCCACTATCCTAGTTTCTAGAGGACAAAACTCCTCCCTAAAACCAGTTAAAATATCATAATCCTGCCATTATTTATGCTCACAATCCATAACAAACTCAGAATCCTTTAAATCTCTAAATTTAATGCCTCGAATGCTTTTAAGAATTTGTGATGGCCCACTTAAGGAAACAAAATAAGGTTATTAAAACCATAAATCACCTATGTAAGAGCGGACTGAGGAGCATAATCAACATTTATGGCTAAACCTTGCTCTGTTGAGGCTCATATTCACTAATTATAAGCAACTTGTTGCACTTTTTACTTTCATTTTAATATGAAAAATGATTGCTGCTTTGGAGGTTTTAAACCGAAGGTAGTCTGTTTGGATATTTATGAGAAATAAAACTGCAAATATGAAATTAGACTCCATCTCATCGACTAAATACAGCAGTAATATATCAGAAGTATATTGCTGTCGTGTTTAATTTGCATTTGAGGAATGATTTGAAAAGGGGATTCTGTGTTTTTGTGTTACAGAAATTGTTCGCTATAGGGCATAAATAACTTAGCATAAAGCATAATGTTGTGTGGCTTTGCCGCAACATCAAACTGAAGCAAGCTTGTAGCGAGCAGAACAGCAGCAGATCCGTGTAACGTACAGACGGGGAGGGCAGGAGCAATGTTTAGCATACATAACCAATTAGGAACAGTTAGGAAAATGGGTAAATTCCCAGCAGCCGGCAGGAGCTTTTGAATGGCACTAAACTGTGAGGAAATGAGAGTTCCCTCAGTGACTGTGAAACCGCTTTAAAAATAAACAGGTTTACCAGATGCAGGCAAGCCAGTGAGCCACCAGTCCGAACACGCACACCAGCAGGACCAGAACAGCAGCGCCGTATTCCAGGTAGTGGTCCAGTTTCCTGGCCACCCGGCCCAGACGCAGCAGGCGGACCACCTTCAGAGAGCTGAACAGACTGCTGATGCCCTGAGGGGGAGGAACGAGGGAGATGAAGCGAGCTTTATTAGAGGTAAAAGCGGTTTCCGTGGGGTAAAAGCTGAATTAATTCCTTGGGCAACAACTGACTGTTTGATGAGCTGCCCTACATCCGCACATGTGCCATGATAACGACGGCAGATATATCATTAAAATTCTGAGCAATTTTGGACTCACTTTTGAAAGAAGAACCCTGTAAAAAGGATCTCTCAGTAAATATCGAGTACATATTTATTTTATGGTTATTTACGTGATATCATGCTAAAAGACTGAGGCTAAACCTACAGGTCTGGGGAAAAAAAGTCTTCCCGTGTAGAAAACAAGCAGCGTCAATCTTGTATTGCTGATAATTAGTCCTGGTATTATTGTGCAGTATTATGAGTAAGAATGTAAAAGAAAATACTTCATCATGGTAAAGAATTCAAAGGAAAACTGCATTATAGAAAGACAAATAAAACTAAATGACTATAGAAAGACCTGCCTGAGAAAACTATGATATCAGAGTCACTGTCTTAAGTCTCCTCTAATAACACACTTTTATCTTTTATCTTGCCGCTTTCATTTAATTTTCTCTCTGTAAGCAATGAAAACTTTTTAAAGACATGATAGAGAGTCACTGTAAAGGGTTGTGTAAGAGTTACACAAGTGAGGAAATTAAAAGTGTGAGTAAAGGTGTTCAACCACAACAAGAAGTGTGTGCTCAGCTTGTTTTCAGCCCACCCACTAACTAGTAGTTATATTTAAGTGCTTTACATTCATCGCTAAAAAAAAAACACACTACCAATATTTGATAAAAACAAATGAGTCACACTTACACAGAGTAAGAAAGGTGTTAAGATGCTTTTATCCAAACCAGAAGCTTAGTTTTACTTCCCTGTCAGTGATTATTTTATCACAGCGAGGCTTCTTCATGCATTTATTTATTTGATGTACTAAATTCCTCATTACTGGTGAGGACTTTGGAACTGTTTCATTCCACAACACACTTTTTTATAAATGACATTTTGTGCATGTTGTGCAGGTCTGAGCTCGAGGGGAACCAGAAAAGGTCTCGGCAAAAACTGAGGAAAAAACACGGTTAAATTGTTCCCATAATTTTCTTCCAAAAACACCATGAACCTATTTAAGCCATAACCCCACCTTCAGCCTACACCTTAAATAAAATAACATTTTCACCCCCACAACAGAGGGAGAGATTTTTTACCAGTTTCCAAAAGTGTTATCACGATAAAAACATTTCGTATAATTCGATATCGATAATTATCACGATAAATGTTGAATTGTTATTTCTTTCAAGTTTAAAGGCTCATTTTTGACTGACTGAAAATTAAAGAAACCAGATGGTTAATTATGTGGTTCAACTTCCTTTATGGTCAGAATGGGACAAACACTTGATGCAAAAATCTTTTAAATCTTTTCTTAAGTCCATTTCCTGAACAAAATAAATATTTTATTAGTAAAATTAAGTGCTTATTTGTTCATGATTCAAATGAATTAAACCAAATATTTATTGACGATATATTGAACATTAGTTATATTGTTATTGAGTAAAATTATATTGCGATAATCATCATCATTATTGTTTTATTGCCCAGCCCTAGTTGCCAGTTTGTTTTCGCTTGCTGTGGCTGTTTCCTAAAGTCTATAACGACATTTTACTAAACAGCCATAATTAACCAATAGCTCCCACACCAGCAAACGATGGGACGACACAACAGTAAACTGTCTACCTTTGGAGGTTTCTACCAAAGTATCTATGCCTTTAGTTCCCAGGTTGTATATACGGCCAATCTGGGCAACGTAGCAACAAAAGTACCAAGACTCCTGATCCACTTTATCCAAAATACCCCAAACAAACAATAAAGACATCTTGCAGTGCAACATATGGCCACTTACAGGTAAATATGAACCCTGGTGCCCATTTTTGTTACTTTAAGTGTCCAAACAACCATTCAATAAAATTTCTGTCATGTCAATTATTATAGTGTAATTTTGCATAATAAAATAATAATAATAATAATAATAATAATAATAATAATAATAATAATAATAATAATAATAAGCTTTAGCCACTTGTTAGAATGCAACAGCATCAACTCTATTTCTGTACATTACTGTAATTCAACTGGATATGTCTGAAATCCTTAAAAACATCTCAAGGACTTGTAAAAAAGGCTGCAAATGTGTAAACACAACTCACCAAAAGGTCAAACAAATACACACATACTCATTCAAGTCACAAAGTCTGCTGAGAATATTTTCAGTGCATCTTTCTCCTGCCCCAGGAAAGCTGACCCATGTCCTCCAAAAGGGCCCGGCTCTTTATGCCCTGTTCTATAACACAAACTTCCCCAAACACAAGTGGCTGAGAAAGGCGATCAACATAAACCAAATAGATTCTTGTCAAAAACAGGAGCAGCGGCCAGGACCCCGAGGCGCCGGCGCGCTCTGCACGATCGGTTTTAACGCAATTAACCAAAGCCGAACGCTCGTAGAGGCGGAGGCAGACGCTGTAGAACCTGAAGCTGAATATTTACAAACATTTAAAAAAAATTATATTCTCATTTTGGAGCTTAGAGAGAAAAATAGATGGAAGCCAGCAGGGTTTTCTAATGATACAGCCTATGGTGTTGTGTAATAAAGAGGGGAGACTGCTGAGGCCGAGTCGAGCTGCTCTCTGCAGCCTCCCTCCAGATCCTCACCCTTCACCTCCATCCTGACGCTCACTTTCAGCCTCAGAGTCTCCAGCTTCAGCTGCAAACCAGCTCCATTCAGCCCTCGTTCCTCTTCTGACCTTATATTAATCCCAGTAACAGACCTGAGCTTCTCTCTTTTGCTTCACACTGAGACATGATTTAACCCTGTAGTCCAAAAAGTCTGACAGAGTCTGACATGAGTGTCAGACCTCATGATAGGAAGATTGATTTTAATGTAATATAGTTGCATCTATGTCCGATCAGGGTTTTTTGCCCTCGAGTCCCGATCCGATACTTCTATAATACTTAAAAAAAGATTAAAGAAGAGCGAAAAAACAGATCCAGGATGTTCCTTATTTTTTATTTAATTCACCTTATTTTAACATTCAACAACTCTGTTAACAAACAGAGCACCTCTGTGAGGTAGCTTGAACAGTCAAGTAATAAATAACATAAATTCTTCACTTTTGGACTTTAGTGCAACAAATAGCACCTCAACTTAAAATACCCGGCAGGCATGTAAACAAATACAAAAATAAAAGTGCCACAGTGTTTGCAAAGCACATCTACATATACACATATACACACATTTATATCCGAGTCCTGATCGGGAGGTAACGTCCGATTCCGATCGAGTCTGAAACAACGTGATCGGGCCCGATTTCCGATTTCTCGTGATATGGACATCCCTTGTTACATCTAACGATGTCCTTACAGTGTTTTGCACTACTTGATCCAGTCGAGAGCTCACGTTCTGCCCCCTCTTCCAGCTGGCCTCTGTTGGTTTCTGTAACTCACTGGGTTTTCTAATCAATCAGTCCGTCTTAAGAGGTGAAACACATTCCCGGGGGATTTCCACCCATCAGATACATTCTACTGTACTCAAGTATTCAAACAGTTTAAAATGACGAAATGTCACAATATTCTGACTTTGATACGGGTAAATGTAAACAGCATATTCCTTTGGGATACTCAGATATACAGAATTTACAACCATCTACCAAACTGGTGTGTTTGAAAATACATTTTTAAATGAATACTGAGTATAATGAATAAGGAGGATGTCTGGAAGCAGCCATCAGTGCACCAAGAACACAAACTCCCATTATTCCAGAATAGCTCTCATAGTGCTGAACAGTTGGGACATTTAAAGTACCACATATATGAACATTTACTTCATACAGTCACGATATCGGTAGAGAAAAATCCAAATCCAGCATAAAGTCAACAAATCAGCAACTGCTCCCTGGATTCAAATGAGGCTGACTAAAGTGTTTCAGCTGACGTTACAGGATCAAATGTTTGCCTGACTGGAAGTAATTTAGCAACTTCCAAGTATTAGGTCCATTAAAAAAACTAATAATTACTGTACTGTAAAAAGATAAAGAAGCTACCCTTTAACCATTCAAGCCAAATAAAACATAAATATCATATCAAATTTAATCCTACAGTATGTGGGGGCTCTCCCAACACTAATTTAATCTTAAGTCTGAGCCTCCCCTCCTGACAAAGTCAAAGTGTGAGCTGCTTCACACCCCAGTTTTAGTCCTGCAATTACAGCACCTGCAGCCCCACAAATGAAGCCAAAACCGTGTGAAAACATCTACAGTCTCTACAGATGGATCTACATCTGTGCTCGTCCTTAGATAACCTTCTTGTGATTTCTTACAATTGTAAAGAAATAATGTTACCTGCTCTTGAATAAGACTATTTTTTCTTTGATCCTGACCAGGCCCTGTTTTAAACTGCTGCACCTTCGTCTCAACTCACACTCGTGCTGCAGATTCTTACACTCCCAGCTCTCTGATGCCACAAACCCAGCCAGCCATCCCCAGCCCTCCCCGCCTCTCTCCAGCCACAGCTTCAAAGGCCTCCCCGGGGACTCTGACGGTTCCCAGCTCATATGTAAATGCCTCTAAATTAAGTAGCCACAGGACAGAGCAACACAGATGAAAAGAGCATGAGTCAAGAGCGCGCAATGCATGTAAAATCGTGGCTCATAAGCACCTGTTTATCCAAACATAGCCTGGTGAAGTGAGACGGTGTATAGACGGAGATTACGTGTCCACCGGGAATCTCTTTTCACAGCGCCGGCTCTTTCTCTCATTATTTTCAAAGCGGAGGACGCACTGTTGCATGTTCCTGACAGCACTGGGAGCTTAACGTGTTTTCGCCTCTCAATCCGGTGAGCATTAAAAATTTAAAATGTCTCAGCTTTTAGCAAAAGAGCGCCATGCTTCAATTGAGTTTTCAATTGCCACTCAGGAGCTCACAACAGGAGCCAAAAGCAGAACCTTTCCCAAAGCAGCAAAAGTAAAAAAAGGTGCTTTATGTGCAGTTTCTAATCCTTTCAACATTTTAAACACAAATGTCAACCTGAATTTGTTTTAGATTCTTTTTTTAGATTTTAGTACCACAAAATATTTGTTTTAATAGCTTTCAACAATGTTTTTCTCCCTTTGACACATCAGACATAAAATATAAAGTAGCTGTGGGGATTAGCAGACTCAGGCGGTTGAACCAAATCAAATTAGTAAAAAGGCTGTAATATGTTGAATCAAATGAGCAACATTTCGCAACACTCCAGACCATCTTTACATTCATATACATTTATCCCGATCCTTTCATTTCCTGCTTTTATCTATCCATTAATCTCCCGTTTAGTGCACTTTTATTAAAGCAGACATTTAGACTTGTAGCAGGAAAAGCAAAGGTGCAACTAATAACATACATAAGATAACAATGGCCCAGGAAGCCATGGCAGAGAGAGAGCGTGCATAATACCAGGGCCCTAAATGGAATTCATTCATGATTAATGTGATTAATAACACCTGTGTTTTTCCCACTACGACACGTCAAAAGGTCTGTTGTAAAAAAAAACAACTGTATTCCCACTGTCCTGCGCTGCGATCACGCAATGTCAGCAAAATAGAAAGAATGATAAAATGCGTCCTGTCTAACAGAGTTACCAGCACTACTACAGCAGTTTTTGCAGTGGTATTAGTGGTAATTCCATGTATTTATCACAGCTAATTATTAACCATTTACACATCGACTTGAAGTTTGTTCTGAGTTTTCAAAGCAGTCAGAAGTTCAACACGTCTCCTACTTCGTAAATACAACTAGGAGGCCAAGTGAATAGCTTTCTCTCAATGGAAATGTATTTACAGGATGCTCATAGATTTAAAAAAATAATATGAAGATGAGAAACTTTGCGTACATTTCAACCCACCTGCAGCAAATTACACCGCCTTAAGGATGCTATTTCTGATTTGGCAGGGCTTTAGGAACGCTTCCAGAACAAATGCAAGGTTGGTAGAGTTTAAAAAATAAATATCACAGCCTCCAATTTTGGTGTCAAAACTCATATAGTTAGGAGAGAAGGAAACCTGTGAGAGAGGTGCTGGCACAGGAAGCAACAACTCAACAATCTGCTGAGACTTTGGTGATAGTTTGGCAACTTTGTGCCACATAAAACAAAGCGGTGATGTATTTTGTAAACCGTGTTTAAAGTCTGGACAGCAAATAACAGAGACATAGTTTATCTCCTGATGTACGGTTACCCAACAGCACACGCAAACGTGATGACGGTTACAAACACCAGCAATTAGACCTATCCACTGGGAAGAACAGCAAAGCTTTCTGAGAAACACCATCCTTCTTTTCACCCCTCCACCACTCTGTCCTCCGTCCATCCAGCAATCTTCCCTTGACATTTACATTCAAGTAATTTCGCAGACACCTTTGCTGCACACCCTCCATCTCTCCATGTTAGCATGCATGGTGTTAATATCCCAACCCAGACTGCAGGGCGCACAGCTTCCTCCCGGCTCTGTCAGCTTGGCTGGTCATGGTGGTGGCAACATGCACGCCACGCAGAAAGGTCAGCCTGGATTAGACCTTTCCGAGCTGGCGCGGCGCCGGCAGACGCACGCTGTGAGCTTCCATCGGCCTGCCGGGCTCCTTCGTGACAGCAGGTGGCTTCTTCACCCATGGGGGGTTCCTCCCTGCCTGACTCCAACACAACCCCCCCCCTCAACACACACTTCGACTCCTCACAACACCTCTTCTACAACCTGAGGGGGCATCAGCACAACTCCTCGTGACAATGTTACATCATTTCTTGCTGTTTTACAGCCATAGCCCAACTACTTCAGTTGTTTTGCTGATGTTACCGCTGACCTGTATGTGTCTTCATGTAGGTGTTGCTGTTCTTTAGATATGAAAAAAAAAATCTCCGAAAAGTCTACAGGAAGAAACATATTCTGTTTTTGTGTATCTTGTAGGTGTTGCATTGGTCTGGTTAACACATTACTCATCACCGTAGCTGCTGAGATCTGGAGATGTGCCAGCATCACTAAATCGGACTCCAGTAGGGGGAAAGGTACAAGCAAACATTAGACTAAACAGAACGTCGCTGCAGTCTCATAACAGTGTTTGCTGTAAGGGGCAGTTAAGTTACTTTAGTCAGCCTCAGCGTTGCTAGATGAGCATTGTAGTTACTGCAGCGCCATGTGTTCTCTGTCACAGATCAGGAAGATGGCGTCCTCCTGCGTTCTTCACTGCAGAGTTGGGTCAATGTTCCCAGGATCCTAACAGTAGAATCTCTGCCATGTTTGTTATTATGTGCAATATATATGTGGGTAAGAATGAAAGTAGGCAGGAGCGGAGAGAAGAAAACACCCATCCTACCTTTGACTTCAAGGATAAGATCAAAAGCTCATTTCAATCTATTTTTCACTTAGAATCAAAATCGTGACACACGTATTGTATAAATGTGTCCCCTTGTCGACATCTGAGGATGATTGTTTTATCACTTTAGAAGTATGGACTTGCGTGTAATGAACGCTTGTTTGCTGAAAAGTATCAGCCTAAGAGACAAAATGGTAAACTGGGATCTTACCAAGGATCTTTTTTTACTGGATTTTTGCAGTGTATAAGCTGTAAACAAAACACCAGTTTCATATGATCAAACCACTTCTTTGGAGTGAACACGTCTAAATGTCAGTTATGACAGCAAACTCTGTACCATAGTTGTGCAACTGGAAGTGTGCAACAGGATGGAGTTACGATCTAACTGATGTTTTAACCAGTTCTACTGAAACATTTTAGAATTCGCCTCGTTTCCAAATAAGTCGTTGACAAATAAATGGTTAAACCGTGGACTTCAAAACCCGTCTGACAAAGTGTTGAGACGATGAGTTCATGTTGATTGTTTTATGACATGTTTTTTTCTTTAACTGTGTCTATTTAACATCGGGCCGAAGACATCAGATAAAAGTGAGCTGCACATGTAACACAAACACTGAAACTTTATTTAATTAACATGACTGATTCATTGTTTAAGCCCTAGGCCAAGAAAAAATGTCATGTGAGGATTTGCATATCTCTTCTGCTTTATAGCATTGCAAGGTGAATATCTTTAGGTTTTTAAGCTGTTCAACAACCACAGAAACGACCTTACGACTCTTTATAAACTAAATTATTAATGAGTTAATCTGAGAGATAATCACCAGATTAATTGATAAATAAAATTATTGTTAGTTGCATTCCTAGTAGGTATGAATATGTATGCGCATGTGTTGGCAGCCCCTGCATGTCAGCAGCTTGGCTCGGCCCGGCAGAGTCTTGAAACCTGCATTACAACTAAAAATACTTCCTGAGTGCTTCAGCCATCAGAGACAGCAACAGGGGAACTCAGTCTGCAATGAGCCTATAATCATCTCGGCTATTTTCTTTCATGCTGCACCTTTAGCTGCCCACACACTGTCCTCAGTCAACATCCATCTATTCTTCCAGCCTGATAATACGGGAAAGCAGCAAAAGAAACATCAATTCAGCAAAGAGCGGAAGAAGAGAGACCGTGTCCTCTGTAGTGGCTGGAAATTTACGTGCCATTGATTTCCTCTCAGCCCGTCTCCCCCGCTCGCCGCTGTCTGCCGTTTAAGAGACAGCAACAGAAAACTCCACCCGGCGGGATCTCATCGAATCTATCAGCAACCGGCAGCGAGATGCCAGAGGACGAGAGACACCTGAACCAAGACGCCGCGCCGCACCAGACACCTACTGCGGGACCCACAACACACTACACCAGATAGAGGACACAGTCGACCGGCAGCAGGAGAGCGGACACAAACACACAAAAACATGCCGGGGAGGTTTAACGCTGACTGTTAAACAGAGATGTTTGGGCTCAATATTGGCCTTGAATTAAATAGAAATATTCCAGCCATGCATTTAAGCTAAACATTTATATTCTTGGCACACTTGTTTATTCACTCAATAATGTTTTCTGCAACTTCAAAGAAGTAATGTTTCCCAGGAGGGCCGTTAAAGTCCTTCTTGGCCTGTTAGATACTGTTCCAGGTTGTAAATTACCCATACTTAACATTATCTCAGGGTCATGGGAAACGCTTGTTTCTGACTGGCTGGAAGTTGTGAAAAAGTCACTAGTCTGTGTATCTGTGAACGTTCTCAGTCATCCGGGTCAGAGTTGTGCAAGAAAGGTTAAAAACAAGTTGGTTTTTTTTGTGAACGAAGTTCAAGACTGGTGCTGGACCCAGATGAAACCATAGTGTGCTACGATGTGCTTCCTTGATCACACGCATCCCCACCATGGAGGCAAAGGAATCGACTGCTAAAAGACAAAACACCCTGAACAACAGCCCCGATCAGATCTGTAACCAATCACTGACTTAGGTTTACACCTCTGTAATGGTTGGTGTAAGGCAGAGATGGGGACTCGAGTTACAGACTCGGACTCGGCCGTTCATCATAAACTCTGGCTTTAAAACTTCATACAACAAGACCCAAACAAAGAAGCGCTGAACGCAACATAGGTTAGTAACCTGAGTTTAGTGAACATTTTTAGCTCAGCGTTGGCCAGCTAACGTTAGCTTGCTTCTCGCTTCAGCTACGACCTACGAGAGGTTTACTCCGACTGTCGTTGGTTATGAAAACATGAATGAGCGTTTGTTTACTTTCCAAACTTGTGGTGATTATTTACGTCCCCGCTGGCTGCCATCACGTTAATTATTACCGTTGGCTGGAAAGATGTTACAGGTTTATTGTTGATCCTGTAATCTTACAGTTTTATTTAGTTATAATGTTACACTGGTTTGAGAGTCTGCAGGGTTTGTTGACTTACAGTAGTTTAAGCTGTCACTGATTGTAGACACAATGTACATCAGGCTGCATGGTTGTGCTCTGGACGTTAAAACAGGTTTATTGTTGATTTTGCAACATCACAGTTTTATTTAGTTAACGTTACACTTGGTTTGAGAGTCTGAGGAGTGTTTTGACTTACAGTATTTAATAAGCCGTCAATAATTGCATTGCACATCACATGGTTGTGCTCTGTAAATGAAAAACAGGTTACAGTTACTGTATTCCTTATAGACTTGAGACTTGACTTGGACTCTAGCTCAAAGACTTGTGAGCATTTCTGGTGTAAGGATAAGGAGCTTTGGGGGGCCATCAACATGTTTAACACTAATGGCGCTAGCTAGCTAAGGCGTCTCATACAGACGCTGAAGGGTACCTTTAGCGTCAAATTACATTTTCTCAGCCTTTCTGAAAGCGTTTGTATTTGACGCCCTGAGATGAGAATGGGCCAACACCTGTATCCCATATTGTGGCCAAAATTTACTGGGAAGAAGTGCAGAGCAAAGCCCCGAACTCCTTCAGAGGAACAGCACCGAGCAACTGGTACAGACGCGGGCGACACACGGGTCAAAGTTAAAACGCCAGAAGTGCAAGCCGTCACAGAACACATCAACTCCGTGGACAGTAACATCAATGTCACAAGAGAGGATGTCCACAACAACAGTTTGGCCTTCCTGGACTGTGGCGAACACAAGAAGAAGAGGACAGGAGCCTGCAAACTGGAGTATACATGAAACCCACTACACACAGACCAATACCCACCACCCTCTGGAGCAAAAGCTAGGGATCATCAGAACCCTGCAGCACCACGCTGATAACATACCAACAAGTGCCCAAGCCCGAGAGAAGGAGCATAATCACCTGAAGCAGGCACTTAAATGCTTGTAGATATCCAAACTGGACCTTTGTGAAAACAGCCACAAGATCCAGTAGGAACCCCGACACTACGGGGGAGGAGGAAAAGTAAACGCAACAGTATTGTGATTCCATACGTGTCTGGAGTATCAGACAAACTCAGGACCCAATAAAACACTAAGACAGATACTGATCCACCTGAAAGGCCGCACACCCAAACACAAGAATAGCAATCCAGTGTATGTAAAGAAGGGTCAGACCTGTATACTGGGGAAACAACACAACCTCTACACAAACACATGCATGTTTTTATCCTTCCTTGGATAACTCGTCTGTGTAGTTGTGAGTTTTAGTTTGTTGTTTTGGTCTAGATGCTGTTCAGGACGAGAATAAAAATGCTGAGGGAGGCGTGGAATTTTTTTTTTGGCATGAAAAATGAATACATGTTGACAATTGAGCGTCTGGCAGCTTAAATACTGGTGTTATTATTATTACTGGCTTTCAAAAACTCATGTGATTAAGCCCCCACACTTGGCAGACACACATAAAAAAACACAATAATGGATGCCTGTGCACAAACACATGCCTGCAGCATGTGTTCACAAGCATAAAAATCTGAGAAATGCACGAGTACAACATTAGAAGATAAAATTTCTTCTTTTTTAATTTCACATTTGGTCCTTCATCTCAGGCCGAGGTCTAATTAATTCAGCAGGAAATCAGGCGGAAAATCACCTCGCCATATTGATATAACTACTCGATATCTGATGGGTGTAAACAGCCGTGAAAAATACTCAGAGCAGACCTGATCCCTGATAGGACAACCCCCAGAAGTCAAACAATCAATCAAAAATATCTCATTCCCAGAGGCTGATACATTCAACAACAGTATTCCTCAAAATAATAGACACAAAAATTGCTCAAGGTCAATGTGCTCAATGTGAAAGCTTGTGACATTAGATTTCTCTGCCACCGTCAGAATCTGTTCAAAGTCCTCTTTCTGAAGCCAAACAGCTGATTAGCAGTTGTTCCCTCTCCAAGACCAGGAGAACATGCTCACTATCAGCTTTTGTTCTTGTGCCTGATTAAATTCGCTTCAGTCACAATTGAAAATCGTAACCGCAATCCCATCATCATTTATACTTGGTCCTAATTCAATTCTATATCCTGGCAGATTTAAAAACACCCACATGACCGTACAATCATGAGGGTGTTAGCTTTTAAAGGATTTCAATAAAGAATCTCAAGCCTGCTGAACTGCAAAGATAGAATTTACAATTACTGTCCACTTTCACAAGCAAACTGCCTTCCATTATCCCGGCCGGGATAAAAATAGCACACTAACAGTTATTCATCAATAAGCTTTATGAGCTCATTAACTAAAAGTCGCACCTGCTTTTGTGTCACATGCCCAAGCAAGACAAACTAGAGTCTGTGTTTGGCACGATCTATAGCGTTCCTGCAGCTCCCGCCAAAAAGCCAAAACACTATTAAGTTGTCTCCAAAAACACTGTGATGCTGAATCACTGTCTGACACAGCCAAATCAACCAAAATCTGTCCTCTTCTGTCTGTCAATCAAACAACAAACTAAATCTCAAATCTCAAAAACACCCTCCCAGAAGCAAACCTCATTCTTATGAGCAGAGATTTCACAAGATTGAGAAGAAGATACTTGTCTCAAAGACCCCATTTTCACAAGGGATCTGTTATCTGGATATCTTATCAGTCCTTGTTGTTGTTTTCTTGAACAATGTGTCTCACCCTGCAGATGTCATGTGCAGCGGTCTGAAAATCTTACCACAACGCGAGCCAGACCCCCTCCGGATGAGGTCTGACCAATCTCATCGTGCAGCGTTTCATGCATTTTGCATGCATTTATACCTGCATTAAATGAATTCTGAATAAGATGTGAAAAAATACACATGTTTATACCAGGTGTGAGACTGGCAGCTGGACCAATCAGCAAACTGCAGTAAACGGTTGAGATAATGACATGATGATTTATCACCTTTTGAGACTACTTATGGTGATCTAGGCACAGTAGATTTAACTTGAAGCTTAAACCTGCAAAATTGTGACCTATTTCTTGTTACACGGGGAACTCTAATGTTAATTTTATGATGCCCAACAGTTACAGTGTCGCCTTTGTAGACAGCGCAGGCAGCTCGACAGAGCAAAATGTAAATTTTCATACACAGTGCTCAAACATTACGCTAAGATTCACACACTGGCAGAACAGCCACCAGGGGCAATTTGGGGTTCAGTGTCTTGCCCAAGGACACTTCAACATGCAGCTTGGGGGAGCCGGGGATTGAACCGCCAACCTTCTGTTTAACGGGCAACCCACTCTACCTCCTGAGCCACAGCCAATCATGTGAGCAGCTGTCATGAGCCACAGGACTAAAACTGGTCGATTGTGCACTGCAGCACGATACTATCTCTCTGAAAAGGCCGATCGTGGAGACATTTTAATCGCCCACGATCTAATATCGTAATATCGCACACCCGTAATGGAGAGCAAAAGTAGCTCGAACAGTAAAGATGAAAGTTGAAAAACGCCTGTAAAAACATTTTCAGCTCCATGCACACCCGCCTTCCAAACGCTCCCAACCTAGGAAGCCACCCAAAAAGGCCAACCGTACCTCATCCACGTTCTCGAAGGCGTTGATGATGTCGTACGGCAGGCAGGAAAGCAGGTCGATGACAAACCAGGTCTTCAGGTAGTTCATGCGGATGAGCTTGGGGTCAGAGATGACCTCTCCGCCCGGCCCCACAAACGTGGTGTGAAAGTTGAGGACGATGTCCACCAGGAAGATGACGTCCACCACGCTGTCCAGCACCAGCCAAACAATGTTGTTCTGCTTGGTCTTGAAGGAGACGTTGTAGGGCACCATGATGGCCGTGTAGAAGGTGAGGATGAGGATGACCCAGTCCCACGTGGTCTTGAAGGTGCAGTAGTGAAGAATAATGTGCGGAGGCGTCTTGGGAGCCTCCTGCTTGTACTGCGGGAGAATGTCGGAGTTTAGCTGCAAAACCTGGAGATGTAACAGAGCAAGAAACGTTTACTCAACAAAACTCCAAGTACACGTCTCCTCCAGGAGTTAATCAAAAGCACTCCTTGAGTAATACACACTAAATTAAATGAAAAACATGCAAATCAAGAAATGCACACATATCTTTAGCTGCAAATTGATTGTACCAATCAGCATCGTGAGGACGCTTCAGCTGCCCAGCAACCTGCCGCCAAGTCAGTACCATCATTGGGGTCGAAGCACGAAACGTTTGAATTGAAAAGTGCAGTTTTAGGTAATTTTTCACCAATTTCCATCAAGTCCTCCTGGAGAAGTAATCGAATCGACTTCAGATTTTTACAGAGCAACCTAAAGGCATGATCGCCAAAAAGTCTTGGCGATCTGTAAGGTTTCTATGAAGGGTGTGTCCACGGCGTGGCGTTGAAAATCGATGATTCGCCATGAAACACAAATTTCAGTCAGGACAACTTTCATCAAAGAAATTGATATTTGCATCGCTGTAGTTAGGTTTGGCGGTATGGCTCTGTCCTGGGATCTCCCTGCCCATCATTGTGCATATATGGAAAGCCTGAGACAGAGAGCAGCAGTAAAGACATGAATAAACAGATGTAACCTGAGAGGCGGAGCTGGGGTGGCAGCAGGTTATGAGCTGCTTGCAGAGGGTAGGCAGGCTACAGCAGCTTAAAGTAAAGCGCATTATATGGAATTTGCCAATGAATGCTTAAAGAAGAATCAGCTGAGATGTCACATTGGTGGACAGTGGGAATCAAACCCAAGGCATGTAGCTTATCCACCGCTCCATCGCCACCCCTGTGTATATGTATCTAATTATGTATGCCATTACAACAAGTTCTCATCTCAGTGCGTCATAACTGACGTTTTCAGTCATCGTGACAAAGCGTAATTATAAAAGGTACCCTTCAGGGTCCGTATGAAACGCCACCGTTTGCTGCGTCGCAGCAACACAAAGGAGGCTAACAGCTGTAGCTGTAGGGTTAGCCGGTCGACATGGATAAAGTTAGTGACTTAGGTACTAACATTTCTGATGGTTATGATAAGGGTAGGGGTCTTCGGGGGGCCCCAGAGCGTCTCATAGGGACGCACCCGTATATGTCTCACAAGGACACTGAAGGGTACCTTTAGCGTCACTTTTTCTTAAAGCAAAGTATTAGACGCTCTGAGATGAAAATGATCTGGCCATTATGTTTACAGAGCATCTTGAGAACAAACTCCTCAAAGGGAACAACATTAAAGAATACACAAGAGTTTAGCTGTTAAATGAATAAAAATATAAAATCATTATATATCCACAAACAAACTCATCTTATTATAAATGGAGCATATAAGACAAAGTAAGGAAAACCAACATTACAAAAACAAAGAAGTTCAGCTCATCTATTTGATCTCATTTCATTTGTCATGCTTTCTGGGCCAGTTTCTGTACTATAGGCCTACTAAGAAAAGTTTGGGCTATTCTGTCAGTTATATTTCTAATATTTCTAGTTTTTGCACTTTCATTTCACTGTGTAAATGCTCTCTAATTGAAGAACCAAGAAAAAAGTGATGAAGATGTGAATTCAAATTAGAGAAATAGATGAAAAAGATCAGGAAGAAAAAAAGTAAACAAAAACTTCTACTACTGTGTATTTTAGTGTAGACATAATTACCCCCTGCTGCTAGGCGTGTGTGTGTGAATAAAGAGAGGATGGTATTGTGATGTTTTTCACACCCAGTTTTACCTGTAATAATCTCTTTTTGTTGCTCCAATAAGCTCTGAGACAAAACTGCATAATGAGTAAACTTGGCTTAAAATGAGACGGAAGATCTCTATCAGGCGGTATTTTAAGTTTTCAGTCTATCATGCAAAATATACTTTATAAGTACCTCCAAATCTGTCAGATTGTTAAAAAAACAAACAACATTTGATTCTTTCCCACATCTCCCCGATGATAATTTGAAATCCAAGTGGTACACCTTAGTAAAAGCTGAAATATATCCTGGTCCTGTCCACAACTGCACTGATTCTGGTCTTCAGTGTCTGATACCTTATCTAGCATTTTACATATTCTCACAGCACAACAGCCGTGGCCACCGCTAGCCATATTTGACGTCCCATCAGAACCCTTGTAAAGGAGATATAATTGCCTTTACAACACTCCTAGCAAGATGAGGGCTGTTTCTATCTTGGAAATCTCCAAAAGCACCCTCTTTATCAATCTGGTTGAATCATATGTTGTTTTTTTCGGACCTGTCTGGGCTGTTTTCTAGGAATTTAACACGCGTTCCCCCAGGTGATGGCAGGTTTAATTGCTGAGCTAAAGCAGCAAAAGGTGGCAGCTAGGGACTCTCTAAAATGTAGGTCAGACTCTGTCTCTCATCTCCGCCTGCCTGGTCGATAAGGAGGCACTGTTATCCACGTGTTAGGTAACCCAAGGTCGAGATTATTTTTATTTTGTTTCATTACAGACAGACTGGCTCTGTGTGAAAAAGTGTTGCACGTGGCCTGAATGACACACAACGTAATGTTTGTTAATGTAGGGAAGCACAGCAGTGTCTTAATGTGAAACAATAAACAATAGGATAATATTAATAGGAATTTGGACACTTTGTGAATCTCTGTACATCTAAGAAAGTTATTTATCCCCAGACAGGAAGTATTCTTTGGATAAACCACCAACCTTTAACAATCTGTGAAACTTCTTCCTCACATCTGAACCTGGCTCAGTATAATCTGTCCCTCATAACTTGATCCATTAAGCATGCTGGTACCTCTGTAAACTGTCAGTCCGTCCCATTTACTTCACAAAATAAAGATTTTCAACTCCCTGACGAGTCTTTTCCTTCACAACGTCTGGATTTGTGATGTGTATAGTTACAGTGAAAGATGGTGATATTTGTGTCGCTCTCTCAAAATAAAAATAACCGTCCAAAAAAAAAGGAAATGAGACGAGACAGAAGAGGATGCAAAGTGAGAAGAAGAAATTCAGATGAGAGGGAGAGAAGAGCTTATATTCTGCGGCGTGGTGATGATCACCCCTGCTGAGCTCGGTTTCCTCCGCAGAACTCAGACTACATTAAATCCAACACAGAGTAATTTGATTTCCTCTGCAGGCCACACAGAGATCACACATCAACCATTCAACTCATTTTACATAAAGAGCATATTATTCTGTTTGTATCCAGCTGCTGCAGAGATGAACTGTAATACAGTCTACACAGATGATTACACTGCTGTAGGCCACCTAAATATAGTTTAAATAACTTCTATACTAACAGGGGGACTTTGCGATATTTATGACTAGTTCTAAAAAAGATTAACTGCAATTAACTGTAATTGGCTTAGTATTAGTTGTGTTATAAATACAACATTCTATAATAATTTTAATGTCTTTATGTGGGGGAGTTAGCATCGGTTAGCCCCATTTGTCCTCACGGTGAAACTCAGGCGGATGTTAAGTAACAAGGAGGGCCGGCAGAGCTTAGGATCAACAGCGGGCTTCATAACGGCAGAGCTGCATCTCTAATGCTCATCATCAGAGCTGCCGATCCAGCAGCCCCTGGTCAAGAACAGCACCGCTGCTCGAAAATGAGACTGCCAATTAGGAGCCCCGCGGCAGTGGGGCTTATGTGACACTTCGACGGTGTCCTCAACAGAAGACGCCAGCTGTGCCTTTCAGGCTGGATCACCTGCGATATCTATTGAGCGTGCTCAGGATGTTATGCAACCCCGTCCCACCCAACACCAGGCTGGGAAAGAGGCTGAATTAGCTTGTAAACGAATATTCCTTCAAACATGACGTCTTTTTAGTCTTTACATTCTTCTCTTCCTTCCCTTCACATGTCTTGCATCCTTCTGTCCCTCTTTACTTGCTATCCTCCTTCCTTCACAACTTTTTTTCCTTCCTTTCTTCCTTCAGTAATTTTATTCTACTCCTTCCAATCCTTCATGATCTTTGTTATCCAAAACCTTCAGGTTCTGTTTCAGACGCAAGAACACCTCACTCAAAATCACCCTGACTGTAAGTTCACTGTATGTCTAGATAAAAAAAACAACAACTTTGACAAACAACATTTCTCATAAACCATAGACTATCCAACTTGGAGTTATTATTAATTATGAGACTTATTATTATAACCCATATCAGTTCAAGTCAAAACATTTCTTTTAGTGCTTCATAATCATAATATTGTCAAACTTGGCCAAACCATCACGGATGCCTCACATCGGTTCACAGTTTACTCTTTTTAAGGTCAAATTTAATCAATGTAGCCTCATACTGTCAATGCACAGGATTTTCAAACCCTCAATGACTGAATGAATAATGAATAATGAATAATTGAAAGTCTGAAAGTATGAGAATCTTTCCCATGTTTCCTATATGACGTCAATCTGCCATTAAACAGCACCAGCTCGGCAGAAAAGGCAAGCGTCACAGGGCAACCCGCCATTTTATAATTTTACCATTTTGAGCAGAATACAAACATTTAATGGATGGTTTAGAAACACATTGATGTAGCTGTTAGCAGATATAAGGTATTTTAAGAGTGTATTTACTGTATGTAGTTCTGTAACTCCAAGAGATGTATGGCATCATATTAGGGGTTAAACTTGTTATTTAATTAACACACACTAAAATGTCTTTATATCTGCTTCTAACTACATTATGTGTTATAAACATTATTGTGTTTATACACTGCTACCTCGCGTTACCCTGACATGTCTGCAACTGAGGATGAAGAGGACTCAACATGTAAGCTGCGTTTAGTTCTATGGTCTTTATTTTACCCCCCAAAAAGTCCCTGCTCGGGGGGGTAGTACTTTCTAAAGGTAGCGGTACTTTGGGGGGGGGCGGGGCTTGCCTTGCAGTGAATTTCTGAATGGGTGAGTTAAGGGTACTGGCTTTAACTCGAGCATATCTGCTGTTTTTCTACAACTGCTCCTCTCTTTTCCAGCGTTGTTTGCAAAGCAATAAATCACGATCATCAGTCAGATAGCAACACGAGTCTCGCAGATGACTCGTCTGAGGTCGTACGTCGGCATTAAATGTGTTGCCGGAAACAGCAGCCAGCGTGCAGCGTGCAGCGTACAGCAAACAGCTGATGGAGTAAAGCTAAATACTGGGTCCGGAGCGGTTGTTTTTAAGTTTTCATCAGTCAGGAGGTTTCTACAAAGAGCTGAAGTCGGTCTCCTTGTCTCCAAAACAAGCAGAACAGCTGATTACAGCAGGTAATAAAGCTCGTAGGGGTGGGGGGGGGGGGGATCGAGACAGCATAGTATGGCAATATTTTCCAGGGCATTATTATATCGATACACAGAGGTCAAGTATAGATCTTTTATTATATAAATTATACATGTGAACTTTACTTTTTGGTACTATTATAATAAAATCAGTTGCTTTTTCAGTCCTCGAGAAAAAGTTTTTTCTTTGGGGACACAATTTGGAAAAAAGGTAATCAATTGCAATATGTCGAAATATGTTTAAAATTGCAATGATATCGTATCGTGACATAGGTATCGTGATAATATCGTATCGTTAAACATCCTGTTCCTCGGACGCTCAGGCTCCACAGAGTCCTGCAGCTGATCTGCAGCTCTTGTCGGCTGGAAATGTTCCTTCCAAACTGTCACAATTTTATTTTTGGGTTTCTTTCTCTGTGCTGAATTTATTTTAAGAACTTGATGGCTTTACCCAGTTTGTTATTAAATTTGTAATGAACTTTATTGTGTCTCTCTTCATTATACTCCCACACAAAAAGCTGCTTTAATGGTCAAGCACAGCCTGTTCTTCATATTCCAGTCAACTCTGATGTTCAGAGATCCATGGAATAAAAAGTCCAGGGTACTTTCGGTCGAAACGTGGCTGTAGATGTTTTTAGATGGCATAGAGTTAAGCTAAAGATTAAATCTGGCTGTTGGTGTATTTATATATAGTGAAGAAGTCAAAGGAGCACTGCAGTGATTTTTAATATCTATAAAGTTGCTGGACTCACAAGAGGCAGATTTAATTGTCAAAATTGAAGCAGCAGATCCTGACTTTTAGTCCCGAGCATGGGTCAAGTTACCCATAATGCATTCATTTCATTTCTTCTGCTCTTTGCCCCCTCTCTCATTTTACTGCTCTTTCTGTCTTTGTTCCTTTTCTATTCCTTCCTCCCTCCCCCCTCTCATTCCTCGCCCTGCCCTCATCACCTTTAAAAATCCCTGGATGTATCACTTTGGCTAAAACCCACATCGCTTCTCGCCTCATGCGTTAAGCAGGGATGAAACGCAAACAAATTCTGATTTAAGGCGATACACCTCAGCCAAATCTTCATGAATAAAACAGGCGCGTGAGCTCCGACAAAAGAAGACACGAGCCATCCCCACTCCCAAAATCCATTTTCTAAATTTCTAGCTGCAGTCACAATCATTCAGAGTGCCCACAGCACCCTGCTTCTGTCTCCACACCCAACATGAAATATTAATGACACGCGCAGTCCACAGGAGCACAGCGTTCCCGGGAATAGAAAGCACAGCTCGCTGTGTCAAACAACCGTCGTTTCAGGGAAGTTGGCATGCGAGTGTCAGAGGAGGGAGGGCAGGATGCATGAATCGAGGGCGTGGTTGAGAGCGGCTGCTTTAACTTAGTGTTTGAGTACTTAATGTTTTATATGAGGATTTATTTGTGCAGAAATAATGTGAAGAGCAGAGAGCTGCAGCGGTGGCACATTAGTAGTGGTGCGTCCATGGAGGGGCCTCCAGCGGCACTAACCTCCGGGTGACAGGTTAGCTACCGTTAGCTGGTGTTCATTTAATGAACAACATACAGTTAAAAGAGCCAAAAGTCAAGTGTTCATTTTCTTTGTTGGAGCCTTAAAACAATAAAAAAACAATATATTTTTATTAATAAAATGTGGCATCAGGTTGACTAGAAATCACAAGGGAAGCTTTGGGTTCTACAAAATCACATTGATATTTGGAATAACACAAATGGATGAAGAGGTTCACTCTATTTATCTGGACATTTAATTTTGTTTGTTTATTTTTTTCTGATTACCTTCGCCAACAGCTTTACAGACAGCGTCGAGCTACAGAGTGAGAATGGACAGGGATGGCAGAACGGCATTATTACAGTTAGCTTGGAGAGATTACCATAAAGAAAGAAATACATACGATGAAACAGGTGCGCGGCTGAGACGGTACATTTTCGTGGGAGCAGCAGTTTTTAGAAGGCTAAATACAAAGGGTTCAAAATGTAATATCAAGTCCTGTAGTGGTTACACATTTATCTTAAAATATGAAACTCAGTTCACATTTAAGAAAGATACATGAAAGTTTTAGGAATTAATAAAACTGCTGCTAGAAGTGACGACAGGACTTTCAAAAACAACAACTTTCAGCATCGGCAGATCGCCGCGCCGTTCACGCTACATAACTTTGCCGTCTTGTGACGGGAGTCTTGAAGTCGTTGTGGCGTGGCACACTAAGTGACTGATCGGTGACAGGGGGTCACACGCTACACGAGCTGACAGCGGCTCTGTCACCCGACGCTGGTCTCCAAACCACGTTTTGTCAAGTAAACACAGGTGAAATGTGAAACGGGAAATGATGCTACACATGAAACAGCTGTTTGTTATTATAAAGACAAAGAATCTGGGTGAAAGGATGGATCAGCACACGCAGGTAAGCAGGGATCGTCTGAGCTACAGAGAGCTGCAGGTGGGTGAAAAGTGTTTTGCAGTGAATGAATAGCTGACTGCTCTCATTGGCTGGATGTGGATGTCGAGTTGGCAGACTCCTCCAGATCAAGCGGGAAGCTTCCGGTCTACAATATGAAGCCGATGCGGAAGTCCCTGAAACCTGCATTCTATTGAAAAATCTTTCAATCAGCCTAGAGCCGACTCGTACCCTCGGCGTTGAAAAAGCTTATTAGGAGTCGGCTGTTCACTTTCTCTGGTGAGAACATTTAGTTTTCAGACTGTTGTTCTCTGGACAAACTTATCAGCCTGTTAAAATGACAGTTAACCTGAGTTACAGTTGCACCTAGCTAAGCTAGCTAGGTAGCTCCGCACACGGCCGTTAGCTCCGCCGTATCGTCACTTCCGGGCACTTCCTGGTTGCAAAAACTCGACATGGCGGCGCCCTATCGGCCAAACTCGAGGCTTCAAAACAGCGGTCCACAAACCAACGGGTGACGTCACCATGACTACGTCCATTTCTTATATACAGTCTATGCTCCAGATATTTAGCATGCGATGTGTCAGAAACGTGTCGGGGAGCCGTTTCGATACGTCGTCGTTGAGTAGTTCACACATAACGATTGGCAACCGCCGACCAATCGCTGCTTTACCCCTGATCCACAGCCTGATGGTCGTCAAGGTCACCAACCAGCAAATTAAAATCTTGTAGTGTGAACCAGGCTTAAAATTCACAGCTGAAATGGTTAAAGACTCATCCCAAAGGCTGCTAAATGAATATGGTATCAGCTGATTCTGACTGTCTTACAGTATCTTAATCTGCTCACAGCTCTGGCCCATTATTAAAGGCTAAAGATGAACATGGGTTTGAAGCTGTGGACAAAGCTGGCAAGTTGACCTTGAGTTGAAATGACTACGAACTGCTAGTTACAAGAACACAAATGCACTTTGAGTCTCAAATAGAGAAGCTTTATTTAAATCACTTTAACCTCACCAGGGACAGAGAACCGGGAACATGGTTTAATATCTTGCAAACTGCTTAAGAGCAACAGATAAAATGAGTCTGTGTATTTGTGTGTGTCAGAATGTGCTCACCTCCGCCAGTCTGGACTGTTTATGGCTGACTTCATGTTTGCCTATGGACGCCAGCTGCTGCAGCGTGTTGCGGTTGTTGGTGAGCGCCCGTGTCAGCCGCGCAAACTTGGTCCACCCTGCAGGAATGAGACATTAAACACAGCTTACATCTCATTCAGCACAACTTGACTGACTTTGAGGATGCATGTCAGCCGTCACGCTGTGACTCACACAAACACAATCAGGCCTCAGTCGGCTCTCGGCCACTTTTGTTGATACAGATCCCCGGTTCATGACTTCAGTAGGGTCAAGCTGGAGTTCAGGGAATGAAATTAGCACCTGACACCTGCCAAATGCAGGTGTAAATGTTGGAAGTGACGGGTTAAAAGTTTAGTTGACCTTCCAGCAGGCCTTGCAGGAACAGTGGTTTCCCCAGCTGGTAGTTCATATTTACAATAAACCCAACATGACTGTGAACGCAGCACATGCCATGCTTTCATGTCAGGGTTTCTGCTCTGCAGCTGATGTGCGCCCTGACCTCCGCGTGGAAGCGGGAATTGAAGGGGAATTTCTCCTTCAGGGGATCAATATCAGAGGAATCAATGAAAATTTATCATATGTTTGTCTTGAATATGAAAGCTTGGGTGGGGGTGTTGGGAATTTTTCCCTCAGTATCTTTTATACAGCGTTTGAGACCAGATAATCTAGGAGTTGGTCAACTTGGCCCCATTAGTTTTTTTTTCTGTGGGGGTCACGGCTCCTTCTATATGGACGATTCAAAGTGTCAGAATTAAATGAAAGAATAAATAAATAAATGGGGAAATATATGCAAGAAAGAATATATGACTATTATTTTAAACATTCATTCTTTCATTTAATTCTAACACTTTGGATGTTCCATATGTGAGTGCTGCAAAATAATGTTGCTGAAAATTTAAGATGTTACAGAAAACTACCTGTTGACGGCTCTCAGCCTCCCGTTTTGGCTGCTGAGCTAACGTTACGTTGTAGCTAACATTAGCAAACAGGCCAATTTCCCAGACATACAGGATGAGCCGCCTCACTGCTCTCAATGCTCTGGATCTCCAAATTAAAATGATCTTAAAATATTGATGCAATGCATTTAAAAGTATAAGTGAGGGATTCCAACCACTGACGACAGCCGCTAAGTGGCTTGAAAATGACGTGCACAATAAACACTAGCTTGTCTATAAACAGGGGGAAAGTCAGTCAAAGCCTGGTGCAACAGTGCAGTGTCACATTTTTGGCTCCAACCAGCAGCTCCGTATCTCATTCTGAAATTTTACTACAGCTGAAAGAATCTAAAAAATGAGAAGCCTGCTAAACGCTTCGGTTCTGCCGTTGATTTTATAGAGATAGTGACGTGTTTCACTGTCACAGTAGCCATGTTTCCATATTGTCATGCGAATTTTAAGCAGACTCCTGAAATGTTGCAAAAAGAAAACGCGAAATATGAGCTTTTCCATCAGCTGGTTTGGAGCGAATAAACCAGGCTACAGCAAGCGTAGTTACGTCAGTAGTTGACGTTAAACATGGCTGTAATAAACAAGACGTCTGGGTTCTAAACCAGAAACAAAACCAGTCCTGAGACCTGAGGGCCGCTGATCTTAAAGAAATGGAAAGGGGTCCTCAGGAATGTCTCTGCACATGATGGGAATATCCGGCAAGATGCCGACAGCGGGAACAGCTGATCAGATGTGAGTTACAAGTTCACTACGTCAGAACTTATTCAGCAAAAGTGTTTCCACTAACTTTTTTTTGGGGGGCGAAATTAAGGATTTTTGTTTACATTTTGCTGTTTTCATCAACCTTTTCTAACGCGACGCTTCAAAATGCATTTAATTGTATTAAGATCCTGATCAACATTCCTGCTTCCCTCCTTTAACTTTACATTCATATCTTGTAACTTTAACTTTTCATCACAGTACCAGTGATGTTTTTGTTAAGCACTTTTATCTTACTGTTTGTCAATAGTGCTTTTCACATAAAGCTAATTATAAAGGCAGTGGAACTACATAGCAAGCATTATGAAAATGATCACACTGTTTTCAGCCTTGTGTTTCACCCTGTTAAACCCATTCCTGCTAAACATGACGCCTGTGCTCAGTGTCAGTGTTTCCATTGGAAGTCTATCTAAAAATCAGAGGCCTGTCCAGCAGCGGTCCTTTTCTCGCTACTGCTGCTGAGTGAAAGCACAGACGGTTTCGACGGGCGCTCCTACTGTACTGCTCTAAAAATAAAATCAAATGTTTGAAAGGGCAGAGTGCAGCACTACAGAGGCGCACCACATGCAGTGGTCACACATCGTGATCGACCCGACCCTTTGATGCGACCATTACGAGTAAAAAAGTGGACTCTGAAATAGCTTTTAACCCTCAGGCCCCCAGCCCCGGAAAACCCTCCCTTCATTCTCTGTTCATATGGAGGCAAATTCAACCATTTATTTCTCTGTGCAGTCGCGTGTAAGAAGCCAAACAACACTGTACTGGGACCCATATAGGATGAATACCAACAGAATATTTAGTTTATTCTGAGAACTGAGTCTCAATCACTCGAGGAAAACTGTTGAAGTGGCTGTCGTGCAACTTACTGTATATCTTCAGCGGCAGAGTGATTTTCTATATGCTAATATCTTAAATTGGCTCTGGATCACCATCCATAATAAGCCTGGGTGCTCTTAGCCAAAATGGGGATTTGCCAATATCTTTCCTGGAGGAAAATTGCTGCTGTAGTGCTCGTGTAACTCACAACATGATGTACAGTTTATTTTGGGCTGCAAAAAAGCTCCGAGTCATCTAAACCAAAGACAACAGTCAGTTAACTCGCTTCTCTTAAGACGTTAGAGAGGAAGGACGTAACTAATAACATTAACTTAAGAACTGCACTTAGTAACAGAAGTACTGCAACTTCAGATCTATTTACAGTTTGTGAAGCTTTTCTTCTAGAGATTCCTAAGCTAACTTTTAGGTGACAATGCTGGATGTTTTAACAGACTGCTTTTATTTGAGTTAATAGTTTGCAGATTCTGATTTTATATTTAAACAAGAGCAAAGTAGAGAATACATATCGCCAGCTCTGGGTAAAAACCTTAAATAAAACTTTAGATGGTTTACAGAATGTATTGATCTTAAGAAGATGGCAAAATCTTGGGAAAACAAAGAAAAAAGTACTTAAAAAAATACTTTTATTAGGGATGCACCAAAATAAAAATTCTTGGCCAAAGCTGAAACCGAATATAATGAATAACTTTCCAGAATACCAAGCAAGTTTTTTTTTATTTTCCCTTTTTTTTAACACTGCATAAACTAAATAATCAAAATGTGCTTTTCACTCAGTTTCCCGCAGGATTTGGAGAGACTATGGTTAACACATATAACACATTACTCCTCTAACTTAAATTATTATTATAAATCAAAAAACTTAAATTAATGAGCAGTAAAACACATAATTGGTCAAAATAGCACCCTCCTTAGGATTGAGGGATTTAGCTGCTCCAGCCTGCCTTGGTCAGGTATGACTATTAAAAACATGTCTTAGGTATCTTTTCCTCTATGATGGACATTAGTGAGACAGTTTGCTGACTCCTCGAGTCTCCATTTGCAACTGTTTCAGTAAGTCTTAGCCATTATCTCATAATAATCACTTGTGGCTACTTCACACAAAATGTACATGAGCTGACTTTAAAGTGAGTCTGTGTAACAATCTACCAAGATTGTCTTGAGCCGGTCCCTTTAATGACATTATTAAGAAAACTAACAGAGCTAACAACAAGCTCAGGTCCATTTGTGCTCCGATAAGATCTGCTAACAGACTCCTGGCCTCGGTCTCAGGGGACCAGAGAACGTCTCACCTGTGGGATTTGAATGAGGTTAGAAAATGCATTTTATATTCTGCCGTCCTTTTTTCAGTGATCCTCGAGTTAAGCTTTTCCTGAAACTGTAAACCTCAGACTGCTTGATAAGACAAATGAACGCAGATCAAAGTGCATGTAAGTATTTACTTTTTATTAAATGTTAAATGCTTCCAATCAACGCAACTAGGGGTTAAGTATCTTGCTCATGGACACATTGGTGGATGTGTCACAGTGGGAACTGAACCCTGGTCTCCCACACTAAAGGCATGAGTCTCATCCACTGTGCATCTTTTGTTTGTAAAAAGTCACTGAAGGCAAAACAGACTAAACAGGCAACGATGGATCTTTTTTTTGTGATTTGGACCAACAAAGTGTAATTCACCAAACAATAATCTGATGTTCCGCGTTGCCAAAGATGTCTTTTCTCAAAACAGCCAAAATCCAGCAGTTCAGAGGCCTGTGTTACAAATATATCTGCAAGCAGTCCTTAAATAGCAGAGTCACATTTCACAACTGCAGACAGCTCCATACAAGCCTCTCACATCATGGATGTGTTGCAAGTGTGGGCGTTTGTTTTGATTATTGAACACTGACAGAATTGTTGCAGATTACAGCTTTGCAAATTAAGTGAAATGGGCCCTTGGTTGGTGGACTGATGATCTATGAATCAAGTGCCAAGACAGTCTCTCGTATTGGCACAATTATGGGGGCCAACACCGGCCCGCAGCTGGCACAAGTGCAGCTCTCTTATGTGAATTTTCATTCGCTCATTAGCAGGAAGCGTATCTTAATAGTTTGCTTTGTTTTTCTTTTGCAATAAAGCCATTTAAATTTTTATCTGGTTAAAACGTGGAGCCAAAGCGACACAGTGTGACTCACGTCGGTCCACAGCAACAGCCAGCTAAAGTTATCCAACATTAACCCACATTTGTGTGAGTGCACATAACAGAGGACGGGACAGTTACTTGTTTATGAATAAACTTTTCATGTTAATAAAAAGATCATAAAGATCATTAATAAAGATCATTTCAAAGTCACGCAGGCTGACTGCAAACACTCGTTTGACGGCAGGAACAATAGCTTGGCTTTGAAATTGTGGCATTACTTCTTTTACTTAAGCAAATAGTTTAAGTGCTTTAATCTATACTGCAAATACAGCAGCAGTGGATGCATAATTCACCACATAGGGTGCATGAATTATAGAGCAGAACTATGTCTTAATGTGTTGGAAAATAATAGCAAACCACTGACACGGAAAGCAAGCCAAAGTGTTCTTTTTCAAACCCAGAACCACTTTCATAAGGAAGTCAAACGGAGGAATTTGTCTTGGTGGCACTCGTGTAAATACACGAATGACAGCTGACGGGCTTCCAGTGAACATACGGACACATGAGGACAAAGAGGAAGTCACATATACAGCATGAGAGGAAACTGCTTCTTTTTCACGGTTAATAGCAATGCGCCTGCTATGGCTCCCGTCCAGAATGCAACACCGCTCGGTTTATCAGACTGGAGAACAATGGAAGTGGAAATTTTAAATAAAGGCCTGAGCTAAAAATAACAAGGGAGCAGAAGCAGTGCACGCACCACCAAAGTGAATTCTGAAATTAGATTTTGATCAGCAGTTCCACACAGAGGACAGCTCACAACTAACTCTCTGTCTGCTGAAGGACAAACCACTCTGTTGTCTGTAAATTCAGTCTTTGTGGTGTTCTGCAGACACATGAGGGACACCTGATCGGCAGCACGCAGTGTGAAAACTGTCAACATTTACCATCTTTCTTTAACATTTAGTCATGGGGGTCGTCTTTGTGCTGATCAGGCTGGAAGGGGCCTGGATGTTAAAGGAAAGGGGGAGCATGAGAGTTCAGGCTCACTGAGGTTATCACTTGGGCACACCTCTGAGGTCCAGATACATTCAAATAACACGCAAACATTTTTTAAACACGTTTATTGTTAGGAGATAAGAGTCCAAACAAAACTGATGTTTGGGATCTAAAGACACAAACAGGACCTGAGCTGTTTGGTACAGAATGTTTTCTTTCATTTACTCTGTTTGAAGCGGTTTGTTTTTTATGACAGACACGTTGAAATGTGAGCGAATAATATTCTTCACCATCTATTTTATTTCAGAGCTTGTAACTACCGTTGAAGACAATGAGGTCATATTTCTGGGAATTTGGGGTGAGGGGGGGGTTAATGACATGAAGAGGGGTTTACACTCTGGGATTATACAAATAATACTTTTATATTATCATACATATATCGTATTATTTATATTTAATATCATCATAAAACTCAACTTATGACATTAAGCACATGAATGTTTAGACTTTGTCAAAATTAGTTTGACTGTTTTTAGGCAACAAATACATACATAGTGTTTCTAAAATCCTGCCTGTAAACCTGATCATGACCATCAGAGACTACAGGCTGCAGATTCTTATAGTGCAGATGATGCAGATGGAAACTGTCTGTGGCTGAGTTACCAGTCGGTCCATGTTCTGTATGTTCGCATCTTTTGTTTTGTTTTGTAGAAATTCACTGAAGGCTGAACAGACTAAACTGACAAGAATGGATCTTTTTTTGTGTGGTTGGACCCACGAAGAGAAAATGAAGCGCAATTCACCAAATGATGCCACCTTTGCTGTCTGATGCTCCGGGTTGCCAAATATGTCTTTGCCCAAAACAGCAAACAAATCGGTAGCAGAGTCACATTTCACAACTGCAGATAGCTCCATACAAGCCTCACACATCGTGGATGTGTTGCAAGTGTGGGAGTTTTAATTAGCTGATGTAATTGTTGCAGATTACAGCTTACAAATTAGTGAAATGGGCCCTTAGTTGATGGACAAATGATCTATGAATCAAGTGCCAAGACAGTCTCAAGTAATGGTCCAATTCTGGAGGCCAACAAGGGCCGAATGCCTTCTGCAAATCATGAGCCCAATCAATTCAATCTAGAGCTTTTACTAAATTATTGAAGGCCAATTAACGGGGCAACAATTAAAGGATTTTCATTTGTTGTCAGTCTAAATCCGTTTCTTCTAAGATTCACAAATTGCATTTCATTCAAAGATACGGTCACTCACCGGGACTTCCATCGTCTAACAACTTTCAGAATGTTTTTTCAGAGAGCTAAAATGTTTGGCCTGATGCCTGAGGCGGCGGTGTTGTTGCCTCAGCACTCATTCAGATCAGCTGTCTACCTGAAATGAAGTCTTGCCTGAGGCGGAGGTAACTGCCATCTGTGATGCTTTTACAGGTGCTGACAATGCAGACAGTAAACAGTGCCACTCGAAAAAAACAACATCACCATTTTAACAGTTTTGCTCTGCCGCATGTTTAGCTTTGCTCCTCTTTCCTTTCTTACTGCTTTCCTCCGTTGATGAAGCTGACTTTAGTCACGGTACCTGCTCTGCGGCCTAACAGTAATAACCACAAATCTCTTTATAAATGTGTCAGCAACAATACAGAACGTAGTTCACGTTAAGAATAGTGATATCAGGACGGAGAAAGTGGAGTCATTTTGGGTGAAACGGGGGCATGAACAAGCATCGTCACATAGTGCAGATAACACATTAACAATCTATTTTGCTATCTTTAGCAAACCGGGATCTCTCTCCCGCTCAGCTGACGCTGACGTGTTGTGGCGTTCCGAGCTGTGGGAGAAGCCGGAGACGAAGCTGAGAGCAACTTTGGGTCGGCAGCACGAGCGAACTCAGCTGCCAACGCCTGCAGCAGCGAATCTCCCATCCTCACACACGGCCTCTCCTACCCCTCTAATCACCAGGCGGGTTAAACTGCAACCCACAGTACGCCGCTCTGTGACACAGCAATCTAATGCTGCATCCTCACCGGGGCCTCAAACAAGCCGAACAGCCCTGAAATAAACCGTAATGTGCTGGCTGGCTTCAGTCTGCAGCTTGTAAGTCAAACCACTAACGGCAAAGTACAGCCTTGTTGCCAACAAGATTTTGTTCTCTCCCTCTATTATTTGTTATATAAATGTCTATATTAAAAGGCCATCTGTTTAATAGCGCAGTTAACATTTCATTTCATTTCAAAATGTCTGGGAATTACACAATAAATGAATCAGGAGCCACACGGCGAACTGAAAAAACTCAAACCCAGTTTTGATCTTTTAGACTTTAAACCTTTTAAAATGATCAGTTCCAAGAAGAAGGCTTGTGTTGCTGAATTTAATTTGCAAGTTCTTTAACTGAACTGTGACTCTGAACTTCTCCGGTGTTTTTTTTGTTTTTGGTTTTTTTTTTCAAATCACGGATGATTATAGAACTGAATCTGAAGTTTGTCACATCAGCTGAAGCAGCAGCTAACTGGCAAAGACGTCAGAGCGCCGATGTGACAATATTAGTTCCACTCAAGCTCTAATTGCATGATCAACCCATGTTATTCATGTGTCGCTGACCGCACATAATGAACGCGTAAACAAATGGCACGACAACTCAGGGCAGGGTTCTCTGCAGGAGGAGGGCAGCTCACTGCATGTGTTCACACATGTTTGCATGTGTGTGTACATTAAAAGGGGGGGGCGGGGGGGGGCAAGCACACCCGCTCAGCGGCGCCGAGAACGACTCCCAAGGCAGGAAGCTGACACTGTGCATCAGTCAGGGCGCAGAGGACAACACCGCCGCCCACTTCTCCTGTGATTCCTGACAGCATCACAACCTTCTCAAACACAACCTGACAGCCTGAGACATTCCCACATCACAGGGAAACAAGACTTGACTCCTTCTTTTTCATCCAGGCAAAGCTTGGAAGGACATAAAGAGGGAAGGGGGGGGGATCTGCAGCAAGCAAAAATGGAGACAGGACAGAGGGGAAGGAAGAAGAAAAGATGATGAAGTACAAGCTGGAGTAGCAGGAGAAGAAGGAACACAAGGAGGCGGAGGAAGAGGCGAAGGTGTATAGGAAAAAGGAGGAAGACGACAGCAACCGGTGAAAACAAGACCAGATGAAGGAGACGAAGGAGGAGAGTATCTGCAAGAAGGGAAAACAAAGAGAAAAAGGGAGGATGGGATGGTACAAAGCAGAGAGGATGAAAATATCAGGATGATCAAAACCGGAGGAGGAGAATCTAGAGAAATAAAAAGTAAGCTGAGGGAAGAGAAGATGGGAAAAAAGAGATAATAAAGAGAAAGGTGGGGGAAGATATTGTGAAGTGGAGTCTACAGTCTTGTTAGCTGCCCTGTAAGGCTGCACTGTCAGAGGTTAACCAAAGTTATTAAGATTCATCCTGAGGGGAACGTTAAGGTCAGAACAAAATATTATGAGAATCCAACAAATCCTGTTTGTGATGTTCCACTCAAAACGCCAAATATCAGCCTCATGGTGGCACCAGGGGGGCACTAGAGGAAAAATGAAGGATCACCAAAGTCATGTGGATTAAACCTTTAGGAACTATGAATGTTTGCTGCCAATGGTCAGTGGTGGAAATCAGGGGGAACGCACGGGAACGTTCCTGCTTAGATCGATTCAGTTTATAGGTAGGAAATCGCTTAAATCAGTTTTACACGGTTTCTAAAGCCTCGTTCACACTACACGATTTTAAGCCCGATTTGCGGTCGGTGAGTTCGGGCTGTGATCAGGAGTAAGTCAGTGATCAATCAGCAGTCGCCACTCGTTGGCTGTGTTGGAAACGGGCTAAACTGCTGTCTCAGCAGGTGTCTAACAGGACAGCGAGGCATCGAGTGCTGTTCCAAACAGCTCCAACGATCTCTTCCTGTCTCCCGAGACGCCTTCAAGCTGCCCCAGTAACGGCCAGTTTTGAAGGCAGCACCGATGGTGACTTGATGCTGACTACTACCCATAAAGCAGCGCGGCTGCGGCCGCCGGAGCTTTTGAAAACTGGTCCAGATGGCGGACAAACAAGCTGAATATACGTTTTTAAAAGTTTTTAGTAGTTTTCTCGCTTCGATTTTTGAAAATCTAGCGAGAACTTAACATTGAACTATAATATCAGCCCGTGACTGAAACCAACCAAGTTTGTTCAGTCTGATTTCTGCTCGTTAGCTTATGCTGAGGCATAAGCCAACTACTAAAGGCAGAAGAGACGCAAGACGGCGTGCTGACGTCACACCTTGCCGTAAGCGCTGCCGTACAAGGCTGTTCGAAACTAATGCAAACAGAGCTGCTTTCACTTGAAAGTGACGCCTTCTGAGGCAGCTGTCTGTTACGGTAGCGAGGCAGCGATGCAGCTGCCTTCCGTTACGAACACAGCCGTTGTGCGTGAACTAATCAACTACGCGTCAAAACGGCTTCCCGACATCACTGACACATCGCCAGACGCCAGCCAGATATCTAGCAGGCCAAATATCAGGAGGAGTCGTCCTGACGTATTCAAATCCGAAAGGACGCGGTGGATTCATTATCGACGCAATCTATCCGGTGATTTAGTGACTTTGCTGTTGTAAACATTACTGTTGCTGCTCTAAAAACAACACTTAGTTATATCTTAAACAGGGCTGGGCAATAAAATAGTAATGATAACAATGGCAATGTAATTTTCCTCAATAACAATATAACAAATGTTCAAAGAGATCCACTGTTTGGCATCAAGTGTTTTTCATTTTCTGACCATAAAGAAAACAATTTTCACTCAGGAGCAAAAATCTGCCTTTAAACTACATTTATCGTGATAATTATCGGTATCGAACGGTATGACATGTTTTTATCGTGATAACGTTTTTGGCCATATGGCCCAGCCTTAATTTTAAATATTTGATTCTAACCCTGTTCTAAATGTATTCTAGTTGGTGTAACCAGTGTTGGGCAGTAGCGTCGCTACAAGTAGCGCCGTTACTAGTTTAACTACATTTCTCGGTAGCTTGGTGGTAGCGTCGCTATTTTCTGAATCAATTAGCTTTTCAGTAACGAAGCTCTTTTATTGACCGGGTAGCGCGGTAGCTTCCACACACGCTACATTTTCCCAAGCATTTCTGAAGGATCAGTAAGTGACACCACCGCCACACACGGACCTGTATGTGCAGCCGGCAGAAGCGCTTCCCTGTGATGGTGACATCACGCACCGATCCTTGGGCTGATGTTTGCGACTTTGCTGCAGGGGAATAGAGACACGAGCGACGGAGTGTCCCTCTCTCTCTCTCGCTCTTTCTCTGCCATGAATGTTTAGGTTGCAATGTTGCCAGAGCACAAAGTCACATATAAACTATAAAAAATCTAGAATTAATAATTAATTAATTAAATTTATTAATAATTTGATAATTAAGTTGCTTTATACAAAAAACAATGGTTCTCCGTTTGTTGCATGAGGAAGTACATTTGCAGCAATGATATGGCAGTAAGTAGGAGAGTTTCTGTGTCTGATTTAGCTCTCTTGCACAAACACACTGTTTGGAGCAGGTTTTTAGTCTTTCTTCTATTGCTACTGTGGAATGAAGTTGGTTCAATATAAACTAGGCCTATGTTGCGTGTGTGTGTGAGTGTGTGTATATAAATATTTATATATAAATGACCTAACTATAAACTATTAAAAAATTAAAAGTAGCTTAGATGTAACTAAGCTACTTTTGCCACGTTGCTGTAGCTTAGCTTGCTACATTTCACTGGGGGGTAGCTTCTGTGTAGTGAAGCTTCATTTAATGTAGAGTAGCTAGTAGCTTAGCTCACTACATTTTCCAAGTAGCTTGCCCAACACTGGGTGTAACTTTAATCTGGAGTGTTTGACAAATCATGTGTTTATTGTCGTTGTCGCTGGAGAGCATGAGAGCAGCCGAGAAGAGAACATTTTGAGAACATGCTTTTGGAAGCTAAATGAGCAGCGTCGTAAAAAGTCTGTCACCAGGGAAATAATCAGTAGATATCTGCAATCTTTGTCATTTTAAGTAACTTTAGTAATAGGTGTAATGTAATTTAGCTCTTATTAGAATTATAAAAACAAGGGAAGGTAATCTTTTGGTGACCCCCAGTGAAATGTGGCCATTTCCACAACAGCTGTACAGATATTTCAGTCTGGACCAAAGTGGTGGACCAACAGACTACCAGACCGACCAATGTTGCCATCTGTTTAGCCGCTACTAGCATTTATAAAAATATGGGGGGGGCAGCAAAAAAGAGAGCATAAAGAGTAAGGTCAAGATGGACACTAAGAGGAACATCTAGAGACGTGTCAAACTCAAGGCCCGTGGGCCGAATCAGGCCCGCCACGTCATTTCATGTGGCCCGCGAAAGCTTAAAAGATTGATGATTGCCCTAAAAATAAAAGTTTATGCTGCTTTAAAGCGTACATGATGTATAAACTACATCTCCCACAATGCATGGCGATTTTGTGGCCAGCGAATTGACGGCATCCCGCTTCTAGATTGCGGTCTTTCCACACCTGCGTTTAACTAGCCTATTTTAGCCCATTTATTATGTCACTAACAACTATAGAGGATAATGAAGAAGGAGTAGCTACAACACGTGTCGGCATCCAGGTTATGAAACTACCTGTCAGTAGTTGGATGTTTGGCCTCTGCAAGGCTGTGCAGCAGTTTGTTTTATCAAATGCCACATCTGTCACACACGTTATTAGCAGCTATTTGTTTTACCATATTTATTTTTATTTTACTTTTATTTTACCAGAAAGTCTCAGTGAGATAAAAACATCTTTTTTTACAGTACAAAGATGGAGTACAAAGATGGAGTATTATGGGTTTCTAAAACTGATAATTAATGTATGTTATAATAACACAGATACAGTAAATGAGCTTACGCATATTTTTGCACCTGATGGGTTAAATGTGCTTAACTTGAATAGGCTAAATAATCAAATAAAGAGTTATTTTACAATATGTTAAGGAACAGTTTGTGCAGTAAAGTATGTTTATGCAGTCTTACAGTTCCAACTGGCCCTTTGAGGGTAACCATAATGCTTATTTATGTGGCCCGTGGTGAAAATGAGTTTGACACTCCTGATCTAGAAGCTCAATGAGGAAATCAGATTATTAAAACATCAGGGAGCGAGAAAGAAGAAGAAGAAGAAGAAGAAGAAGGAGGAAGAAGCATAATTATCTGTCCTCTCAGAAGCATTACATACTGGGGCATCCAGCCATGTACTCATTTGGTTCCCGCTCACAGAATTTGTCACGTCATCCCCCGGACTGCTCCCTCTAACTCTGTACTCTACACTATCTAACAAAACAAACATAACCATAAAAAAATAATCTTCCCTGGTGGCTCCGTTCACTAAGCTGCACATCGTGTACTCGGAACATCGGGTTTTCACATCCTTCAAAGACATCCTCCACGCGTCTCTCTGCTTTTTAAATTCTACTGTGAGTTTATCTAATAATAAAAACAGCCACCACCCTAAAAATAGTCTTAAAAAAAAAAACGAGCGAGACGTTGTTGTTCATGAAAAGATGCTTTCTGGGAAGCTTCTATCAGGTAAAAGCACCTTGCTGCGGTGAAAAACCAGCTCACCTTTAGTGGTTTCGTCTTCGATGGGCTGCTTGAAGAGAGTGATGTCCTTAAAAGTGCAGAGGAACAGAACCACCTTGTCGTTCTCGTTCCTGATAGGAGCCACTTGCATGTAGAACCACACTGGACTTCCTGCGGAGACATCAGAATATGTAATGACAGCGGAGCCACTTCAGGGGGGTCATGGATGTTGAACAGACCTAAAGTTGCATTAATATGATTCATGTGGCGACGTAAACAAACAATGATCTGACGCTAGCAAGGCTAATTTGTTAACATGAATCTTGTTTATTTCAACCGCTTCTATTGTTAATACATTTACATTACATTTATTCATTTAGCTGACGATTTTATCCAAAGAGTGATAAAAATAAAATCCCCTTTTGCTGAGGCTGTGAGCTTTTTATTTTTTGGCTTCCGAAGGGGAGCAGGACAGACAGTCTATATTCAGTGTGAGAAAATAGAGCCTCAGAGCACCTGACGTCTTTAAATGTCTTGTTTTGTGCAACCACAACACAATGATTCAGTTCAAATCAAATCCTCACAAGTGACTGCAGGATCAGTGAGTGGAAATGAAATATATTACATTAGTTATCAAAAGAAGATCACAGAGATAGATGGAGCAGATTGGAGGAAGTTTAATTACTTTCTCACCTTCCCAGAGTCAGAAACCAATAAACGCCTCAGGACAGACCTTTTAAGTATTTTGGGAAGTCTGAAGTTCTGTCAAACAGCATCTTAGCTCGATCATTGAGAATGGGATCAAATAACATGATCATGATCCCAAAGGTAATCAGGAACTGAGGGAAAGTGGGGGGGCCGGCCTTTTCCAAGCTTTGTATGAGGGAAGGGGAGGCCCACTGCCCCAGAGTTTGAAACCCTGTGATCTAAAAGATGAATCGATTTCTGAAATTATTGTTGATTAATTTTTGATCAATTGACAAACCAGCACTTTAAAAAACTTCTGAAACTTCTGCAGTCAGTGGATTTGGTTGTGGAGACAAAGCAACCCCGCACAAATCTTTCATGTTGACTTCAGCTTTGGTTAACACTGACACCCAAATTTGCGCTGTTGACCATAAGCAGTCATGGGAAAGGCTGAGCGCAGACGTAGGCGAGGACCCAAACGCAGACACAGGCAGGAGGATTCAGTTCAACAAAAATATTTATTTTATTGAAACTTAACTGCACAGGCTTCCATAGAGCTCCGGGCAAAGTCCAGTCCAAAGTAAATCCAAAAGAAAGGTAATCCAAAGAACACAGAACAATAAACCGGAATAAAGCTCAACACTTGACAAGGACGTCACAAAAACTAAACACAACTGAGGGCAATATATACACAGGCAAACGAGCTGAAACACATCAGGGAATCAGGACAACAGGAAACAAAGCTAGATAAGGACACAAGAGAACAGAACACTACAAAATAAAACAGGAAGTAAAGTGTATGGAAACACACAGGGACAGAGTTACCAAAGTAAAACAGAAAACGGGAAACAACTGCACTACAGAGCAAAACCAGGGCAGGGAACTGAGACAGGACCAAACAGGAAACAGGACTACACTAACATGGAGACATAAAACTAAGGACGAAGACACAGACACAAAAAGAGAACAGACAGGCACAGTGATCATCGGGGGAGCAGACCAAACTGAGAAACAGACAAAGACTAGGATGGAACAGAAAACTCAAACCAACACTTAGCAGGTAGAACTTAATACAAATGAACTACAACCAAACAGACTAATGCTGGGTACACACCAAAAGATAATCGGGCTCATTTTGGGCCGATTTCCCTCCTTCCGACAATCCTGGCTACGTCCCGATTATCTTGATGGTTCTACAGATTATCTCATCAGGTTCTCCCCTTGGTGTGAGGTGTGTTATGAGTGTCCGAACCTGATGGGAAGAACGTCGGAGGCGCCCCGATTGTAAATATCCAACATGTTGAATATTTACGATCAGAAATCCTGATGTGTGTGGGGATCCCCAGGGACAAACGTTCTGGAGATTATCACGTGAAACGTAACAATATCCAATCAGAAAGCAAGATGACTTTAGACGGCAGCATAAAACATATTACTGGACGAAGCCACCCCGCTGATTTGAATGGAGAGCAGTGAAGCCAGTTTTGGACCAATGAAATACTTATACAGGGCTACTTCCTGTTGGCGCCAGCGTCTACTGTGCATGATCGCAGTAGCATAACCGTGGTTTGATGACGTAGAACAGCGGCAGAAACACGGTCAACAAAAAGTTTCATGGCTCAGAGTTTAACTCGGATAGTCACTGTTTAATCAGCCCACCTACAAGGCTCATCTGCCAAACACCAACGCAGTGTCACTGATGGCCAAATGGTCTTTTTAGATTCGCTGTGGGTTTATAATCCAAGCAATACGGTTACATCTGTCATGTGCGACGGGAGGTCGCAGGGTTTTGACGTCATTTTAGGGCCTACATGGAACCGGCTGCTCGTTAACAATTTTACCCCCATTCACGTTAGCAGAGGGCTAAACCGGAAGTTAGCCCGCTCGGCCGGCAGTGTAATCGCAGAATGATGGACACACCTACGCACAAGTATAAATGCATGGCTACGTACGTAGCCTACGGCGTGGGTACGCACGTAGACGCTACGCAAACGTATAAATGAGCCATAACATAGCAAAAAACCCAGACGTACGCAGACCAGGAGTAACACTTAACATGAACTAAGGCACAGAACCAAGAACTAAGGCCACAATGAAAAACACAAAACCATAAACCAAAACCAGACCTAAACAGGAAAACAACAGTACAAAACCAAATTCTTAACGTAAGCAAGCAAGTTGTCAACTGACAGTGCCGACCTTTAAGAGAAAGGTGACCCAGAGAGAGAAAAATGGAGGAAGCCATGTTACACTATGCACTTTTATGGAAATTGGGAAACGTAATTGGCAAATACTTATAAAGGGTGCTGTAGTGCAGATCCTTTGATACAAACATGTCGCCTTACGCCCAATAATCGTCATCACACTTTGTTCCTTCTTCTTTCCTTACTGTCCATGTAAATTGGTGTTTGAATTACCCATATTCAGACTTAATGTTAAGGTCCTCACATTCAGAGAACTCAGTGTTCGTCTGCACAGAAGGACCTCGAACCAGCTGGGGTTTTCAATAACCTCCTCACACGCTGAAGTTGCACACACCATAATTTTCTGTGGATACATGTTGTTCGCAGTCATCATCCATCTCATTTATATCCCATTCTCCTGATTTGTCAGCACATTTGAGCCATTTTAAAATTGATCTTTTCACCTTTTACTGTTTCTGCCTCGTGCTCCTCCACCCCCCATTTTGCTCTCGTGGGCGATCACTCTTGGGAGACGGGAACATTTGGAACTATTTTTGTCTGCACGCTTTGTCTATTGTGCTCCTCAGCAATGCTGCTGATCCAGGATTTACTGCCCACTCCACTGCTGTTCTATCAGGCTGGACAGAAGGATCTATTTTTCTACAAGGTTGACCTGCTGAAGTTAAAGCTCATGCATATATTTCATTTCATTAGCCGGTATTACATTTTCCAAACAGTTATTTTTCCTGGCATAAAACACTGACAGTGGTTTTAATTGCATATCCTTAAACTTATACTTGGAGCTGGCCTTCTTTCCGTTGGACTAGTTGGTAATGTTGCTGTGTCTTGTGTTCTCGCACTTGCTTGCTATTTCGCCGTGTTAGCAGAGTTGTCGACTTGCTGGTTTTTGATCATAATGTAATCCTAACAAATGCACGTGTACGGCCGTTTACACACTGAAACAGGCGGCCACGTCACATCTGACATAACGTGGCTTTAATTAATGAAACGAACACTCACTGTTTTTTCTGTACAGCAGGATTTCGAAGCAGTTGGACTCATAGTTGTCGAACGTCTGCCTGACTTTGTCGATGGTCTTCTTGTCCGTCAGCTCTCCGTACATAAAACTAGAAAGGAGACAGGTGATATGAGAAACAGCAGCGATCAATACTGACCTGACCCTTTGGCCTTTACCCTCAGTATATCACATGTTTGTAATGGCATTGTCGATCCGTTATCTTCCAATAAAGTGTAAATTTTACGTAGAGTTTTATAGAGTAAATTGACAGCAGTGTAAATTTGGCTGACAGTGAAGGATTGTGGATTGGCTCTGGATTGGTGCAGCCTCCGTTTCCTGGCATAACATAATTAGTCTGAGCGATTGCTTTACGTCTTCAAGGACTAATACACACACAAACACACAGAAGTGCAAATAAACAGTAAAAAGAAAGTTAAATTCACAGTATGTGTTTTCTCCTTGTAGATCACAGACAGAAACACAGCAGGTTATCTGACTCAACATGCCGTGTCGTTATTCGGGATCTCCTTCTCCGTTTTTTTATTGAAAGTAACATCACAAAACGAGATGAGGGCTTCTGCTAATGTAACCGGCCTCATGTGTTTGTAGCCAGCATGGGTGTTTTAAAAAATGGATGAGGAATCCAAACACGGTCCAGCGCAGTCCCATTTGATCTCCGGGGTCCATATTCCAAAAAAGTTCCTCCCACTTCCAAGCGAGGCTGAGCACGATGCAGCCACAACACATCTGACCCAAAATTAATTTCTTGATATGACTCTTATTTATTGGAACTAATGGTTTTAAACTGAAATGCTCAGGAAATGTTGTTTATGAGAATCTCAACGGGTGTTTTTGGCGAAACGTCTTTCTGGGTCTCCTGCAGTTACAGTTACGACACCAGTGTTGGGCAAGTTACTTCCAAAAAGTGTTACAGAGGACTTTGTATTGTTGGGGTGTTTTTGTCTCCTCTCGTTGCTCGATTGAGTGGTGACTGCTGACAGAATCCACCTGTGCTCACTCAGCTACAGGATAAAGGATGCGGTTCCTCCACGGGTCGCTCTGTCATTCCTTATGGTGCCGGCCGCCGGTGTTGTGCTGAGTTTTGCCTGCCTGCCGAGAATTGCATGCACCTCCAAATAATGCTTTTAAACGCTGTTATATTCTTTGTGGGCTTGTGGTGGTGATAAATGATTCAAAGTATATATTTTATGAACGTCTTTAATATTTTCATACACTTAGTAGAAGGACCATTCCTTGACATTCAGTGAATATATGTGGCGATAAAGCTGTTTGATCAATGAGCACAGCAAAGTGTCTGAGAATGACCTAAAGAGGTGGATGCATAATTCGGCAGATCAAATTTTGTAGGCTACCTGCCGAGATTTGCATCCACCTCCTGTCTCAGCATAAATGAAGTTAATTAGTTAACTTAGGTTCAGGAGCGGGGCCACGCCTAAAACCACACCTCTAATCAGCTGACAAGTATATCTACACCCGGGCTATTCAACCGGCGTCCTCTGCCTCTGTTTGCTTGACCCACCCTCCCTTCCCGGAAAAAGGTAAATAGCAGTGTGCAGGTGAGAGGAGCGTAGTGTGTGAAGAGTGATGATCGGAGCTCACAGGTGAAGAAGAAATGGTTCGCGTTTGTGCCGTTCTGAATTGTGGCAACAGAATGCGAAAATACAAGAACTTAAATTTTCATCGTCTTCCTTTCCATGACCTCGAGATTCTGCAGTTGTGGCTAGTTGTACTTCAACTTGATGTGCAAACTCCCACACAAGTACTATGCGCTAAAGATTTCCGCATTTGCAGCGAACACAGACACAACACAGCGGGGCCGGTTGAAGAAAAATACCAACCACAGCGGAGGTAATGTAAACTTTATTTGGGCACATATCTAAGTTCTTGTATTTTCGCATTCTGTTGCTACAATTCGGAACAGCACAAACGCGAACCATTTCTTCTTCACCTGTGAGAAACTACGATGCTGTTTACATTTTTCCGACAACAACGAACTGAGTTCCCACGGGACTTCAGCGCGAGACTACAGCTCGCCGTCTAAAACACTATTTAGGTGAATTTAAACAATGGCTAAGTTGCTAAACGCATCGTGTTGTCATGTAAGAGCCCTGCTCATGTTGGACAGACATTTTAATTGCATTTTGTGTCTGTTAAGAGGCACAAAGACACTCTTTATGTAAATGCCCCCATAACTGCCATTTTAGCTGAGTGGGAACTCTGGACATTAGCTGAATTAAATGAATCGTCTCCCCATTAAGAAAGACGCTTTACTCACGAGGTACAGCAGCATAACGTCAGTGATTATTTGAATCTCCCGACACTCCGACGGGATCGGTCTGGATGATAGGGGGTGGGATCGATACAGCATAGTATCGTGATATTCGCCATGGCGATACGGTCTCAATACACGGAGGCCAAGTATCGATATTTTATTATATAAATTGCAGATGGGAGTTTTAACTTTTTGGTGCTAGAATAACAAAATCTTTTGCTTTTTTAGTCCACTAGAAAACTTCACAGGATCATAAAGAGGACTGAAAAAGTGATATGAACAAACAGAGAATCGATCTTTTTAGAAAAACAGATGTTGACAAAGTTTGCCTCTAGGGACCTAATTGGAAGTTGGAAAAAAGGTAAAAAATTGCAATATATCGCAATATATTTAAAATCGCAATAAAATCGAATCGCAACACCCCTACTGGATGATCTGACAGCAGCCTCTCTGATCATGAAAGTAATTTGTTAAAGCACAAACACAGCCTACAGAAATCTATTTACACACGAACCATCAGGGGAGCTACCGTCTTGCTCGGAGGAGCCGAGCTCCCCTGTGGTTTGCGTCCTGCGTTCAGTCTCGTATCGGATTCCAGCAACAGTAAATAACGTTGCTCTTTTACTCATGGATTTGTTTTTCTGGTGCTGAAATGTTTCTGTTAGACTGTTGTACCAGGTGTCTGACAACATCATGGAAAGGATCCCTGTGAGCGACTCCTGGTGAAACTGAAGTCTCGCTCAGGGACAATTCTCGCTCTGAGATCTCATGAGAGGCGAGTTGTTGCAGGGAACGACGTTGGAAACATGAGTCAGAGTTGGAGAAGAGTTTGTTGTGTTGATGTAACGTTAGGAAAAAGAGTCTTGACAGCAGCTCCTCTATGTACACGTTATTTGGATCACAACCACTCAGGCATGACAACAACAAGATCAACATTTCAAAAGTTTGCTGTGAGACATCAGCCTTTTTGTTTAATGTGATTTGTCGTCTCACGAAAAGTAACACCGACGAGCGACTTCATAAGAAGTTGAACATGGCTGATCAAAAGGCACCCAATCTTCTCTCTACTCCGTCTCCGCCGATGGAGATTAGCAGGCTGGCGAGAACGGGAACAGGTGAGCGTCACGTAGTGCCCCCTGGGTAATGCAGAGGACCACATGAACCGATCAGAGGACCTGATATGGAGAGAGCAGAAAGGAGCACTGGCTGCTTTTGACAAAGAAAAAGTCTTGGTACACTAAAGAATAAAACGTCGAAGTGCCAGTGCTGTGCACCTGAGCGTGCCCGCCCACCTGAAGCACTGCTGGAGCCCCAGAGAGACGATCAAATTAGAATAATTGTCTTCCTGCTTGAACTTGCACTTTCATTCCACATTTAAATTTCAAAACAGTAATTTGGATGGACATTTGGGGATTTTGGGACACTTAAGCAAAGCAAGAGGGGCTCAACTTTAATGAATAGCAGCCACTGCCTCATCACAGGTTGCATATATCTATGAGTCGAGAGCAGCTCCACCAAAGACGGATTTTCCTTTCAAAACTTCTCATTGTTTATTTGAATAGTTTGCAGAGCCCCAAAGAGGCGAAACTACCCAGTATTTTACTAAAAAAGCAAAGATTAGAGGATATTCCAGTTTGAGCAGAAGAACAATGTTTTCACATTACAGAACATTTATCATTGTGACGCCTCAGATTGAACCTGTGACCCGTTAGGAGTCCTGGATCCCAAATTGGTCTAAAGCCTTCATTTGCTCTACAGTACATGTGACCTTCTGTAACCCTCGTGTCACAATGTCAGTTGTTGAAATGTCTCTTCGAAGTCAAAGCCTGTCAAAAGACCAAAAATAGACTCCCCGAAAATGGCGGCAAGCACATTCACTAACAAGCGATCGTCTTCCATCAGTTTGGCAGCAGGCTGCAGTTTAAGCTCTTCTGGTGTCGCTGTCTGAGTGGATTGCTGGTCTCGGTGTCCTCCCCAGCCCAGAGCAGCAGGGACTGGATGGATAAACCTCAGTGTCCTTATTCTCACTCAGCTCAGTGTCTGAGGGAGCCTTTTTAGCCGCTGGCTAGTGAAGGCCGTCACCCCACGGTCAGATCTGAGAGGCGCCGAGGAGAGGAGTCGTCCTTTGGAATCAAATTTTAAAACGTCTTGACTGACAGGCAAGCAGCACACCGTCCTCGAGCTGGACCGGGCAGCGCTCCTCTGGCAGATCTAAATTTGATTCATTTCAGAGTCATACGGAGCCCTCTCATCCTCCTCTCTTTTACAGCAAGTGGAAATATCCGACGCCGTGTTCCTCTGCTTAGCTCCACACTTCAGAGCGGTAAACGAAGCCGGTATCATGTACACAGCTCTCCAGAGCAACACTGTGCGGTTTTAATGATCACCACGGCGAGACAGAAGCCGACAGGTACAAAAAAAAATGTCACTTTTTAATATTTTCTCTCTCTCTCTCTCATTGTGCTTACATAATGGATGATACTGAATAAAAAACGACATTTTCAGTGATTTTTCCAGGATAAATGAGGCACTTTTCACAGGACACGGTGTTAGTTTTGAAAACTGAGACTCATGGTGTGGTTTTAACTCCTAAAGAAGCTGGTGTTGTAAATACATATTGGTTTTTATGGCTTCCACTTTAACTGAAGTATTTAAATGATTAAAATGTGTTACCTATAGATTCAGTACCACAGTGTGTGCAAATGGAATAATACAGATTAAAATCACTGCATGTTTAGTTTCACTGTGAGGGGAATTACAATAAAGCAACAAGGCTTGTGTCTCCATTAACACGCTGTCAGTAATGTTTCTTTAGACCAATAATTGTGCACATTTGTAACACAATACAAAATCCAGCCAGAAAACTCCTGGGTTTTACCTGCATGTGCTGCTCTTCTGCATGACCTCAGCCCTGTGGAAGCCAGACAGCTTGCAGAATCCGTCATTGCTGTAAACTACAGGCCACTCCACGATCTGGGCGTTTCCCAGGAGGAAGCTGGTCTCTGAGAGATGGACAGGACAGAGAAAACATCAGCCCCGGCAACAGCATCAAATATGAAAAAGAGATAAAATGCTGCAAAGCGTCTGAACCTCTGGAGAAGATGTTACAACGATATGTTGGACTGGTCTAGCTCAGTTTAAGTTTTGCTCTGGGACAACTCAAGATGTCAACGAACGCATGACAGACAGCTTTCTCACCTCATGTCCAAAACATTAGGAGAAAAACGTTTCCCAAATATAATCAAACAAGACACAAACTCCCATGCTTACTGGGAGAAATGAAAATGGATCTCTTCGTGCCACAAACTGAGAACAACCATTGGAAACTCAGACTGAAACTAAAAATAAGTCATTGTTGTTTTAATAATTACTCCTTGGAAAATGTTGCTGCTTGACCCCTGACCTTCCTGTTGGTATGTGTAGTTCCAAAAAAAGAACTGGTTCGGAACTGGTGCTGGTTCAAAGTTGGTTCAACTTGCGAACCTTCTCGGAACCTGTTTGTTTTTCCACTGACGAGAGAGCCCAGCGAACGACGTCACTACGTCACAGGTTCTTAGAAAGTCCGCAAGTTGAACCAACTTTGAACCAGCACCAGTTCCGAACCAGTTCTTTTTTGGTGGAAAAGAGGTATAGAAGAGTTGGTGAACAAGAGTTACTATGATTACAATACTATGATTTAAATCATTAAACTGACTGTTCCTAATCCTCCATTTAATTTTAACTGTACAATTTAAATTAGGTTTGATCATTTTAAACAACGATTAACCTTAATCTCATTTTTTTATTCATCTCTGTTTGGGCAACCCGTCCTTGTTAAGGATTGCAAGCAGCTGAGTAATGAAACGGGGGCGTCACTTCACAGTCAGTATGACCAGAAAGATCACAGCGTCCAACAACTCTTCGAAATAAGAGTTTTATAGAGACGTAATAAAAACGACAAACCTATCCTCTAAAAGCTGCAGCCTACTGTGTTGCCCTTTGGAATTAAAGAGCTGAGTAAGACTCCAGTACTTCAACAGTGACTTTGAGTCATCTCGACCTTTTTGCTCTTCTCTTTCATGCCAACTAAATACTGGGTTTTCAGCAAAAAGTGGTCAAACATTAATGATTTTCCAGAAGCTTTTTCATTCTCTGAACCTTCAAGTTAAGAACTGTAAAGATAATATTATTCTTATCTGAGCCGGAGAGCCTCTGAAACAGCTTTTAAATGATGAAGGGACGTTCAACTCTCGGGTGAAACCCCCATCCTGATGAATACCATCCCTTTTTGTTTTTATTGTAAATGTTAATATATGTTAGTTACGAACCATCTGCTTGGGTTAAAGCCAGATGAGTCTTGACTTATCACTGGACAGCTGCCTTCATAAATCTACTGAAGCATCTGACAGGTAACACTATTTTCTATCTGCGTCCTCCTCATAACTTCTAAACGCTGCCTCGTCCTGAAATCTCGTGACAGGTGAGCTGTCGCAGGAAGAAAATGGTGGAAACGAGAGAGCTGCTAGAAAGGCTTTATTTCCTCACACAGCGCAACAAACTCCTCTCCAGCTCAAGTGTCCAACATCGTTTTCCATGCAACAAGTCGCCTCTCACCGGATTTCAGACTGAGATTTGTCCTCGAGCGAGTTAGAAAACAAATGGTGTCACTCATAGGGATCCTTTCCATAATGTTGTCAAACACCTGTTTTAACAGTCTGAGCCTTCCGGTGGCAAGAAAACATATATATATTACGTTATTTTGACAGGCGCATTCGTCTCCAACGGAAGACGTTGCTGCATCTACTGAAGCATCTACCATGAGGACTCCAAAACTGGTTTAAAAATAAAATATCCTTTAAGCTTCAAAATAGGGAAGCTGCTAATTTCTGCTGTCGACTGAAATTACTTGCAGTTTCAGCTTTTTTTCCAGTGCAAACATTAATTTATTTCTGTGGGATGTAAACAGCTCCCTGCATTACCTTTCTATTTACATATTTATAGTGTACTTGTTCTAAATGTTTATTTCTTACTGTGTTTGAAAATATGTCAGTTTGCCAGAATAGGATTGTGGTACCAGGTGGGTTTAGGGACACAGTAGAGTTATACAGTGGACTCAAATACCTGTCCGAAACCTTCAGGTCACGGTAACTTGATCCTTTACCAAGTGCTCTTATTAGCCAACAAAATGAGGATGAATCCCGGCAGTAAAACAGTCTGCAGGCTCCAGCTGGAGGGCTCGTTTATGTGAGGATGAAGGGTACAGTAGGCATCCGCTTATTAGCACAAATGTATTACCACCCACCCCATCCCAATGCTTAACTATGAAATCTATAAGATTTAAGAGAGTGAAGATAATTTGCCTATGTGTCAATCCCCTTATTAAACCTGAACGAGCTCCCTAGCAGCTCCAGTAACACTTATGAAACATCTGCAGCGGAGAAATTACCACGGGCAGCTTCTTGTTTTTTCTCTCTTTCATAATCACATAGATATTAATTATTCATTAGCTTGGTCTGCAGGGAGGACAGCAGGGGTGTTAGGCGAGTTAGGTAATCCATCGCAGTGAACCCTTAGTCATCTTTTACACTGCTGTATTAGAAGGAGAATTCCAGGTTAGTTCAACTGGGGTCTTTTTCCGTTCTAACATCTGGGAATATTGGGATTTTTCTACACAAGAAATAATTTAAGGTTATCCAGATTATCTAAGACAGCTATGTTTGGAGGGGTTTGATGAAAACCTTTCTAATCGTCTGAACGCTCATGTTTCTTGACCATTTGTACAAACAGTCAGCGCCGTGTTAGTCAGGCTTCATTCCAGAATTCAACCCACCTAAGAAAGTTTTAACGAACTAGTATGTTTTTAAAATCACAAAATGTCACATCCTACTTCAGTATCGCAGGTAAAGTTGGTTCTCGAAAGGTCAGAAAAACTATTACTGTCATGGCAACTTGAGGTTTTTCTTTTACGTTTTCCCTTCCTCTGTGCGTCTCTCTCGCTGCTCTCCTGGATCCTGGCCCTCTTCCAACGAGGCACACCTGCTTCCCATCAGCTCATCAGCTCAGCTCTACTTCAACCTTCGGCCGCTCGACCAGCACAGCAGCCGATCGCACAGCCTGTTCATGTGGTAGCGCCTCCGGGCCGACTAGTAAATCTCGCTTGTATTTCTCTCTGCTGTGGAGTGGAATCGTCAGTAATTCAGTTTTTTCTTGGGCTTCGGGATCACACTCTGCTCCGACAGATGTAACACGCCACCTGTTACCTTCGCCATTCCCCTCACCACTTATCTTACTTTATATGAAATAACCTTTTTATTGTTTCACTACCTCCTAGTTTTCTGGCGCCAAAAGTCCGCAAACCGTAATAATCACTTGCTTTAGAAAATATTCAGCAGTGTATGCAACTAAAATTGCAGATAAAGTCTCTTTAATACCTGCTGAATCTGCTGCACCAGCAGCTTCTGGCAGCTAATCACTGATCAATGAGACCCTCGACTTTTCTGAAAATAATAGTTGGCTGGTAGAAGAGTACCACTTTGGGATGGAAGGGTACAGGAACAGCTCTTTAAATTTCACTATGCCTAAGAAAACACTACAACAGGGAGGAAAACCGTGTGATACGGCGTGACACTTAAGTGTTTGTAGTGAAAACTCGACGTCAGCAGCTCTCAGTCAGGTTCCACTGCAGGCTTTACAGACTGATGAGTAAATCCCCCCACCAGACGCACTCGATTGATTTTACTGGGCAGCCAACTGATGATATTAAAAAAAAAGAGTTACTATAATAAAACTGTTCTAGCTGTAGTCAGGGGAAAACTTCTATTATATCCACAGTGGCCATCACAGGCCGGGTGATATCGGATTCTAAATAAAACAACAAATTGGTTCTGTGTATCAGTCGAACTCCTTCCAATAACTGCGTGACCACATAAATACTGGGGAAAAGTTCAGACATTTCTGTCGTGGTTGTGACTTTAAAGTTTTGTGCTGCTTCCTGTTTTAGTTTGAAGTTTTCTGCCTCTCGCTTCCTGTCTGTGCTGATGTTTTCACCTGTGTCTCCTTCATCCCACATACTCAGGCGTCTCTGTCTGGTTTCCGTGCCGGGCTTTGGATATTTGTGGACTTTGTGTGGTTTCGTTCCCTAAAATTATGTTTTCCTTTTGAACTGTGGATTAGTTTCACATCCTGGACTTGGAACTGCTTCACCTTTCGTTCAAGTCTTTTCGCTGTGGATTTAATAAACTGTAATACCTGCCTCTCTGCATTCAATCCCCTATTTCGACACTGAGTCGACACTCAGCGTAACACGGCATATTCTAAGCCTGTACAATGACCTTTCCTTTAGTGCTAATTATCTGCGTGAAGGTACCTGGAAGCTGACAGCAGGACACTAAAAAGCTACAGAGGAAGAGACTCATTTACATGTTTTTAACCTGAAAGCCATTAAGAGTGTTTATTTTTTTTAGACTGATTAACGAGTTTCCACAAGCAAACCCTGTTTACTGCAGTTTTAAGTAAGTTCAGGCATAACAGCAGCTGATTAGTTAATGGACAGAAATCAATCTATCAGCAGCAATTTTGATAATCAGTTCATTTTTAAATTTCTAAAGCAGAAATTCCAAACATCACCTCGTCTAGCTTCTCGGTTGTAGTGAGAACCTTAGTGCTGTTGGTCGGACAAAGCAAAGGATCTTTAAGACACAACTGCTGTAGGACTTTTTGATGGATACTTTCCACTATGTTCTGACATATAGACCGAATGTTTAATTGAGACTATAGTCAGATTAAACAAAATGAAAAACAGCCCAACAGTGCTTGTTCACCAACATGAAGCCCAGAGAATCACAAAGTCCAGCTTATGACGATGATACGTGAGCCGAGCCTGAGGGTGTAGAACTGAGCCTGACAAGCTAAGCTTAGTCTGTAATGTCCTGTTAGGGCTACTGTACAGAGGACACAGGACAAACTTTACATTTTCTGCTCCCTTAGCGGGAAAAACAGAACAGATGTTTCTAATTTAGCGTCTTATGGAAGGAAAGAGACACGCCACTTACAGGATCAAATTACAAAATACAGCTTCTACACATTATTTCATCGATTCATCGTTTAAGAAGTACTTTTGCTTAACGCGGTTGGCGGTTGAATGCATAAAGTTGTGGTGGCAGCAAGAAAATACTGGGGCGCCTTCTATAAACATAATGTACAGTATGATGCTGACTGTCTCCACGACGTCAGTTAGTATTTACTCAAGTGCTCCGGTTGGATGAGCTGATGGCGTCATGTTACCGGCGCTCTGGATAAAGCCGTAAATGTGCATACGTGTAGAAGTATAACCAAAGGCTAAGTCATCAAACTGTTTCAGCGTTTTTCTTCTCTCCCTGTGCATTTAGAGAGGGGCCTGGTCTTGTTAGTCCGAAATAACTGCCCGGAGGCGTTACCAAGATGGCTACCGAGTGGCGGGACTCTGATGTAGCAGCGTGAAGCTGGGATGAGGCTTGCAGGCTGATGGTTGCTCCTTTTTTCTGTTGCAATGCATTACAGGTGAAGTCTGAGATGGCCGCGCCTTCTTTTTAACGCAGCACAATCAAGAACGATATCAGCCTCATCGGTTTTCCGCTTCTCTTTCCAAACAATTACTTGAGTGATTTTTCAGCACACAAAGGAACCAGAGTTACTTAAATTCATCTCCGTCTTGTTTTAAGCCCAAAAACCTGCCGGCTGCAGCTTCCTCTGTGCCCTTTACAATTTAAAGAGCTGACTAAGACTAATGCAACACAAAAAAAACCGGAATCATCTCGACCTTTTCTGCTCTCCTCTTTCATCACAACCAATTACTTAGCAGAACAGCGGTTTGACCAATAGGGCTGCCTGAAGGCCGATAGCAACAGAAGCTGCTCGAAGAAATTCGGACCATCAGGGGACTCAAACTGTCTCCTGTCTCCCACTGATGAGATTATTTTAGCGTTAACAGCTCTCATTCAATTGTCAGGGAATTAAGAGACCTTTTAATTTCAAATCTAATTTAGGATGACAGACCCCGGTGAAACAAAGAATGCATCTTGTGCAGAGAAAGCACATTGTTACTGCAGCCTGTTGTTCTGTGGCAGCGATCAGAGAAACCTCCATTTAGATCAACACTAACTCTCTCCAACCACCCGCAGGAAATATTGATCCGGACTTCAGCCACTCAGTGGTGGAATGTATCTAAGTACATTTACTCAAGTTCTGTACTTACATATAAATTTGAGGTAATGATTTTGTTTTCATGCCACTTTCTACTTTCATCTCAGAGTGATTTATAAAACATAGTAAAAAAAAAACATAGTAAACGTAGGATACTTTTTCCAAGGGTGTTGCTTTGTGTTGAAAAGCAGTGGGGCTCAGATTAGGACTGTGCAGAGACACTTAGCTCACGAGACATCACGATACGCGATCTTAGGTTAATCAGTGCGTTAATCAGTGTGTTAAAGCTATCCTTAATGCTGAGATGGATGAGCATTAAACAGTTAATTTTCTGCACCAATTTATGGTGGAAATGTTTTTTATTTATGTAAAAGGAAACAAAATTCAGTCAGTTGCAGTGCAGCTCTCAGCCATCCTGTGCTGCTTTCAGATCTGTTTCTCCTGGAGATGAGCTTTTCTCCTGTAACATCTTCCCTGCTGAGGCGACGCACATGCAGGCAGGATTCAGTCTTCCCTCTTCTTTTGTCATGTTCACAGGAAGAGAACAGAAAACTTGGCCAAAAAGAAAAAGTGTCAAGAAGTTGTTAAAGTTACTGATTGCTGCTTACACATTTTGGGGCCATTTTATAATCAGTAGCTTGTTTTTTTTTTTAAATTTAAGTTACTTTTTGGATAATGCACATTTGTTCCCTCTTTATTTTCATTGCATTGCATGTTTTCTTAATGTGCAAATGCACCTTTCTAAAGGCACTTTCAGTTATTTAACTGTAAGCTATACTGCAGAATTATGCTTTTAACAAATTATGCTTTTAAAAACCTGCTGAGGACATGTCCCCAGCCTCCCTATAGCTTTTTCATGCAAAAACATTTGATGGTTTCAGCTTCTCAAATGTGATTAATAATGTGAGGATCAAATGAGGACTGTGAGGACTTTGGGCTCTGGGTAACTGTGACTGCAGAATCATTACAAACCAATAATCAGTCAATTAATGCAGAAAATAATCAGCAGATTGATCCAAGATGAAAATCCAGCTCAACAACTTCTGCAGTGAAATCTTGTTTTTACATGAATGCATGAGGAATAATAATCCAATGATAGAATACGTATTATACAACAGTCACAGTACTTTTAATACTTTAAGTACATCTTCCTGATTATAATTACAAACTTTCACTTCAGATTTTATATGCAGAAATTTTACCTGTAACAGTATTTTTACAGTGTGGCATCAGTGCTTTTACTTAAAGGAGCTGAAATCGAATTCATAAACAGTGAGTTCAGATTGTTATAAATCATAAAATAGTGTTGAATACTGAAAGTATGAGACCAGGTAGGGTGGGCGATCTTTAATTATAGATCACATGGGTTTTCAGGAAGGGATTAATTAGAATGATTCAGGCTCTTCATTCAGATCCCTGTTTGGCAGCAGACTGGCAGCACTTGTTCTCCTGAGCTTAACCTTTATAAAAGGTCCAAAACAGGATTTCTCTTTAAGCTCTTTTCTGTTTGTGACTGTTTTCAAAGTCACACTGTCAAACACTCAACAGGCCGAGGGGGGTCAATTAGAAGAATTTAAACATGTCTCATTATTATTCTCTTGTATACTTAAAGTAAAACTGTACTGGAGCCTCTGTTTCTACAGTCCCTCAACATATCTTTGGAATTTCTTGTTACTTATCGGCCCACACACACCGATGCCGATATATCTGTGATAAGCTAATATCGTTGTCTATGAAGATTCTCAGTCATCCAAGTCATAGTTATCCAACGAAGGTTAAAGTCAAGGGCAACTGCACTTGGTTGAAGATACTGGAAGACGTCTCGTCCCTCATCCAAGAGACTTCTTCAGTTCTGACTGACTGGTAGGGAAACTCAGCTATTTAACCTCAGTGGGGTCGTTTGCCAGGATCATCGACACTGCTGGTTTGTCAGTATACATACAGTATATACAACAACTGCATAATGTTAAACAGCGTTCTGCAGCATAGCTTGCAGTTAAATAACTGAAAATGCCTTTAGAATTGTTTTTGCACATTAAGAAAACATGCAATACAATTAAAATAAAGAGGAAACCAACGCGCATTGTCCAAACAAACAGGGGTGGTGATGGCGCAATGGATAAGACACTGTGACCCTTCCACCATTGTGTCCCTGAGCAAGACACTTAACCCCAGGTTGCTCCAGAGGCGTGCGACCTCTGACATGTGTAGCATTTGTAAGTCGCTTTGGATAAAAAGCGTCAGCTAAATGAATAAATGTAAACGGTAGATTAAAGGTAGTTTAAAGATGTTCATGGGACCTTTTGGGGACTTCAGATTTCAATCACTGCTATTTTTCTTTAACTGAATTCTGAACAGGGAGTTTTGTTGTGCAATATTTCTATTCTAAATGTATTTCTATAAACTGTATATTTATTCCTATGCAGTTATTCATTGTGGTTTCTACACTATGTCATTTAGTCATTTGTACTCCTGAACCACTGCTCGATTAACACAACAGGGCAAAAGAGGAGGTAAATTAACGATATCCATCATTAATGTTTTAATTCCACCTTTAATTCCATCTGGAGCTTTTCCAGCTTTGAAAAGTCAAAATGTCTGCAGTGATAAAAGGTTTGTTGCCTTGTGGTCAAGACCCTTAAGGGCTACTAAGGCCCCAGAATGATCAGATCCTTCTAATCTACTGTCCAAATGCACATGGGGCCGATGGGTTAATCAGGCTCTGCTTGGAACATCTGCATTATTTTACTTGCTGCCATGCACCAAACACACTAAAATACTTTAGAGACTGAAATAATACAACTCTAACAGTTGACTTTAATCAAACACTGGTGCTGTTTGGAGTAGGAAGGCCAATCTCAAAGACTTATAGTATTTTAAACATTGTTAACCTGGGAAAGTCTCATATTCATAACAGCAAGTTCTCAAACTAAAAACCAAACTTAATAAAAGGTATTTCATGCAACTTTAAGTATCTGGATACCCTGAAACAGGAATGCAAGGTTATTAAAACTGTCTCATATAAGCTAAAGCCCCGAGCACCAGCATGATGTGTTATTTATTCTCTCTGTCTCTGCTGGTTTTGATTATTCTGTAACTTTGTTATAAATCACCAAAAAATAACAAAACTATAAAGGCCAAGAAATAATCAAGCAAACATCTTTAGATCAGCCATGTGGTCTCCCAAAGATTCCCCAAACTTAAGGGCTGCAGCATCTGATCTGAAGCCACTGAAAAGACTCAGATCAATATCGACATCAGAAAATTAGAAGCACTACTACACCAAATACGACAAATGGCTTCCAATTAGTGCAGAATCCCCCAAAGTGAACCCGGAGGCGCAAACACCGCCATGACAGACAGAAACACGTTTCTGGAACAGTCTTCTTGACCTTATCTCCACCCACCCAACCATCCAGCCATCCTGCAGCATCATCCTCAGCCGTGACTTTCATTCCGGCCAATTACTCTGCTGACTTTTCTGGGAAGACGAAGGGAAGCAATCAATCTAATCAGAGCAGAGAGCGCGTATTTCTCAGGCCAGCGCCAAGTCCGGCGCAGTTTACAGCGCAGATGGAGACGGAAGAAACATGAGCGGCACGGTGATAAAACAAAACAACAAATAACGCAGCTGAGTCCTGAAAATGTCAAGATGATAAATAACTGAGCAGTTATTTATCATTATTACCCCAGTGGATCTGTCATATCACTCAACAAACTCTCACTTTGCTCAAAAACAAAACGCAGCTCTGTTACATAATGACGGAGCAGGTTTATTTATCACAATCGTGACTCCTCCTCACGGGGACAGGTTACTAAAGAGTAATACTAACAATATTAGGAAGAGGAGGAGGGCACAGATAATTAATGATCAGGGGGCTCCAGCTGTGTCCTCTGAGGAGCTGTTAAATGTTTATTCATACAAACTTTTAATCGTTTAAAACGCGTTTTGTTCAGCAACGCAGCTTTTTCTCACATCACTTGAAAAGACAATTTACATAATTTATAATCTCGAAAAGCCAAACAGAATAATGGAGTGGGGTTTAAAACGGTGCGTAAACTGTGACTCCCGGGGAGCATCTTGGGGAAAACAACAAAAATCCAATTATATTTTCCTCAAAACTGCGAAACCCGTTTCTCCCGGTGGAAACAGTCCCTTGTACATGGAACTTAGATCACTTTAACGTTACTTGTTGTGATGTAGAGACACTCATGTAGTCTTAGAGGGGGTAAACTCCATCACTGCAAAATAAATGCGTGTATAAAATGAGATTGAGCTGAGTGGGTTTATCCTTCGTCAAACCTCCGTGGTACAGTATTCCAGTCCGGGTCCGAGCCGCCTGGCAAAACCAAACCCAAAACAAGCCTCGCTCCGACGCGCGGACTCACCACTTGAACGCCGGACGATGTTTTCCAGAAAAGTGTTCTGCGGTGCCACAAGCCCTCTCTTTCCCCCGGGCATCCTGCTGCGGGCGGGCGGAGTTGGTGTCGGTCAGGGTCTGCGGCGGTGTGTCTGCTGCTCGGAGGTCGGTACTGACGCTGGCTCTCAGTCGGACCGATGGAGAAGCTCATTGTAACCGTGCGCTCTGGCTGCTCGGGGCGCACTGAGCCGCGGCTGCTGCGCTGCATCCCGCTGCCAGAGCCGAGCGCCAGGACGCATGCGTATCAGCTGCTGTGGGCTCGAGCCTCAAAATAATGGTATGATGTTTTTAATGTTTGTCTAATCCTCCATTACCCGCATGTGTAATGGATGACAAATAAAAAACGGCATTTTTAAGTCAAACTTATAAAATAAAAGGGCCGTTGGTCGATCTTGAAATATAATCTGCTAGAAAAAGGTGTAAAAATATGTAATATGCTTTTATATCAGAGATGTTTTGTTCTTGTTTGACTAGTAGCCTACAGTGTTTATACAACGTAGTTGCATTAATGTAAGTCAAAATAATAATTAAAAAATAACTCATTAAACGTGTGGGTCTCATTTTCCAAAGAGTTGGGCTGTGTACAGTTAGTTGGTGACTAAAATATTACATTTACTCATTTGGCGCAGGCTTTCATCCAAAGCAACTTACACTGGAGGAACAATATCCAAGCATCAACAAAGGATCAAATACAGCACGAGATACGACTGACAACACATAGCACTTATGGCATAAATGGGCTAAATATACCCAAGGAAAGAAGTAAGAGTTAACAAAAAAAGTGCAATAATACAAGAGAATTGTAAGAGGATAGAAGAAGGAGGACAGGAAGTGCATGTTAGAGGTGTTATAAGAGGAAGTGTTCTCGGAAGAGATGAGTTTTCAAGAGCTTCTTGAAGTCAGAGAGGGACGCCCCTGCTCTGATGGCGTGTGATCAGCTCGTTCCACCATCGTGGTGTCACAGATGAGGACAGGGACTGAGATTACTTTGTGTGAAGGGCTGGCAGAGCCAGGTATTATGGAGTTTAGGTAGATGGGTGCAGACCCAGTAGTCACTGGGTAACTGGTGATAAATGATAATGATGAAATCTGGACCTATAGGTATTATAGGCTCAATAAATAGTCCATTAAGTCTGTACTCATAAATATTAATAAATAGTTGATTACTTGTTGTCCACATTGACTGTAACCAAGAAGGAAATGTCAGTTTGTAGTTTTAGGGGACGGTGTGTGCTGGAACTTTTTCAAGAATTTATGTTTCTCAAACACTGTTAAAGAGGTGGTGTTAATCTTTTAGGCTTTTCTCTATCTTTTTATTGAGTTATACACCCTTTTTGTGCATGTAATAGTCCAAAGGCAGTTCCCATCTCCTACAGAAAACTCTGCTCTGCCTGGAAACGGCTCGTTTGTAGTCCAGTTTTCATCCCAGTGCCGTCACAGGGATGAAAGCTAAACGCGCCTCATGTAACGCTCGCCGAGCGGCTGCTCCGACACGCCCTCAGAAACAGCGAGCTGCAGCACACAGCTCTCCTCTCCCTTCCAAACACTAGCTACCCTCCAGGCAGTCAGTGGACATAAAGTTGTTACTGTGATGTAGAGACAGAGCTCGGTTAAAACTTTATGGATGAAAGATCCTTTTGTTACAGATTAATAACTCGCCGCTCTGAAACTCTTGCTCCAGTCCATGTTGCCAAGCTGGTCGGCAACATGTACAGCTGAACCCCGAGCTGTTTACCGGCTTCTCGCTGACCCGCCCTACTCTGCTTCTGATTGGCTAGTAGACCTTAACTAGGAACTGAGCATGTGCAACTCCTAACAAAACTCCACAGCTAAAACGAAGCGTTCAACACAGGGAGAAAAGAGGAGCTTCAGCAATGTGCAGTGTGACAACAAATGGTGTTTTTTTGAAAATTATTCCATTTAAACCTGTTCTGGTCCTAAATAAGATTTTGAACCTGAAAATGTGCATAATACCACCTCTTTAATCAAAAAATGGTTGCACTGTGCAGCATTTGTGTTTGTGCAGATTAAACAAATGAGATCCAACATTTGTTCATTTGTGAGTTTGGTGTTGGTAGGTGTATTTCTTTTAGCTTTAGGAAGAGCCAGGCTAGCTGTTTCCCCTCGCTTCATGTCTTTATGCTAAGCTAAGCCAACCACACCCTGACTCTTATACAGAAGTGGAATCGCAGACACGGGGGAGAACACACGGGAAGCCCTGGGAATGGCCAGGGTTTGAACCACAGTGCTTTCCAATATCCACCGCCCTTGCAAAGAACATTATAAGAAATAAACCATCATGTCAGAGGAAACGTGAAAAAATCATTAAAGTGCCTAATCACAAATAACAGTGTGTTGTCTTAAGCAGAGAACACAGCGTCTCCCTCTGCAGGAGTCCCTTAGGAATGCTTATTAGGTTGTATGAAAGGTTGATGGGGCCCCTGGGAGCCGAAGTGGAGCAGCAGTCCGTGCTCTGTGCAGGGCGTCATGTCTGCCACCACACGTTATTATTTACCATGCTGTGCATGTTAAGACTGAGGCTGCACAGAGCATCTCCATTATTGACCGGATGACTATATAAAAGAAGGCTGCAAAGTTATTTATCTTTAAATAGTCTCAAGCGTTTAACTGTTGTTTTTATTACAACCTGGAAAACATTAAGACTTCATGAAAGCCACACTGCAGGTCTGACTGAGGCCTTTTGGCTTTAGACTCTGTAAAATGAAGCAATTTCAATTGTTTTAATATGGACACTCTTGCTGAGCAGTTTTAGAAGAGGTCTGATAGAAATAATTATGCTGCTATAATAGAGAAGTCAGGAAACAAATACATATATATATATATACACACACACATACATATATATATATATATAATTTTCCCTTTAAGCGTCTGTTGATTCCTCAGATTTTTCTTCTGACTCCTTGACGGCTGACACAATATGGATACTATATTTGAGTACAATAGAATCACTTATAAATTAAATATTGTGTACCACACGGTAAGAGGAGTCCCTGTAGGGTTGTTATAAGAATATATTCATCCAATTCTTTGAACTCCAGCAAACCTCAGACAGATTTTTAGTCTAAGAGTATTACAGTGTCCCTACAGAGCCGTGCTTACAATGGTTCATATTTCTGTGTCATAAACCTGCTGCCATTTTAGTGCCTGCTCATCAAGCAGCCCGTGGAAGCAAAGAGTGGAAGTATGAAAAGATTACCTTTTAGAAGATTTGGTTTAGTGTACATTTCGTACATTGAAATCTTTTTTTATGAAGGGGCCTCTTTGCAGCCATAATGGAAAGGCGCAACCACAGCCCTTAAGACGGAGCTGAACAAATGTGATGCTATCTTAAAGATAGACACCAGATTTTTAAAGATAGTCTCTTTAAAAATGAGGCAGCATTTGTGACCATCACTGGTTCAGCCGGTTTAAGACCACCAACTAGTGATTATTGTTTTATGCAAATCATTTCTGAAGATGTCTAAAAAGAGACATGTTTCAAAGATAAGCATTTGTTTTGCTGACTAAACAGTGGCGGATCTAGAAAATTTTACATGGGGCAAAGGGGCGAGAGAGGTTTTGGCAGGGTGGCAGGGGTAGAATTGCTTTAACAAAACAAACATTATCTATGACCGGTAAAGTTATAATTTTATAATGTGCGAATCCGCCCGGAGTTCGCAGTGAGTCCGCTGTTTGATAGAGCTCTGTCTGGAGGCGGATCCAGTGCACGTGGCCTGGGGCGCCGTAAAGGGGGGGTAAAGGATGACGATTCTCGGGGCCCATGACTAAGAGGGGGCCCAGAGAAGCCCCCAATAAAATTGTGGTGCTAAAAAAATATATTTGATGGTAAAAATTATTAACTTAAAATTATTCTATTTGCTGTTTCCTGGTGTCAAAAAAATGTATTTGTTTAGGAAACACAAACGTCCGTGGGCCCCTCTCCCCCTCTCGATTATCATAAAATGGTTCAGTCCGCCCAAATTGTATCCAGGCAACACAAGCAGCTTGACTTCACTTATAGCGCCGGCAGAATATCAACTTGACAGAAGAGGAAGTGAAAATGCCTCAGGACCGCCCGTGACAATGATCGTAGCCTACGGCACTTTTCTGTGCGTACGCACGCTTTGTACATGAGGCCCCAGGTCTCTACGGTAGCATTTTTCGACAAGTTAGCACGTTTCGATAGAGCAGGGTGCAGCGGGTGCACGGCTTTGCCTCACATGCAGCCGGTGTCGGCATCTTTGTACGAGGCTCCGCCCACTTTCAGCATCCTGCTGCGGTCCACGCTGTTGCACCTGTCTTGCAAGCTAGTTTTAATGAAAATTCATGTAGTTTTAGGAAAAGTCAGGGAGCAGCAAGGCTTTGTGATTTATTTAGACAAAGTTATTGACTATGCAAATTTCAAAACGGTCAAAATGATGCCTTGTTCGTTCTAGTGTTAAAGATAATTACCATACGTTTGAATGTTGCGGTTAAAATGACTGCTGGTGGCCGTTCTAGTGTTAAAAGTGCATGATAAGGGAACTCAATTTTCTCCCCATGTTAGGTCAAGAAAACGCTGGAAAAAATAACAATACACAGTTTTAGTTAAACGTTCAAAGCAGTCAAACGCACTATGTCAAAATCATGCCTCGTTCCAAACAGAATGCCAGTTGCTGCTGCTGCTGATGTATTATATATAGTATATGCAAGTTCTGCTTAAATTATTAGAAATTTTATATGGCCATTTTGTTTTATGGTGGTGTTTTCTTGCTGAGATTTTTTTTCACCACAGATTGTAATTCCTGTTTTTAAATTGAAGAGTTTTATTTTGAAATTTCAGTATCAGTGTTGAAGCAAATAAATATAAATACATTTCATTGTATTAAGAGTGCTCAGTGTTTCCGTTACATTTCAACTGTCATGTTAAAAATATTAGGTTAGATTAGATTAACTTTATTGTCATTGCCATTGTACAGTACAAATATGTACAATACATACATACAAATATAAATATATGTGAATACACTATATATGACACATGTACAGCTATGCACAGTATATACATTATACAGTACTGAAGTAGTGCAGTATTACAGAGGACAAATTACGGGTGTGGACATGGGATGGAGTTCAATTGTCTGATTGACCTAAATATATGAGAATGATGTCAAAATACCATAAAAGCGCATGATTTTATGTAAATTAATAGGAAAAAAGTCTCAGCTGTGTTGGGGGCCCTGTCAAGATTCTTTTCATGGGGCCCAAAATCCTTAGCAGCGCCCCAGCACGTGGCCAAAACGGGGGGGAGCGTACAACGGAAGTGCCGGCTTGAAGGCGGATCCGCCCCACAGTCCTCTGCTATCTGGGAATAGACTCACTGTTTTTGCTGATGCTGAATCGTCTTTAGCATAAAATTCATTACAAACGTAACTTTAAGTTAAACATGTGTTTAAACTGCACCCGTAGAAACTCACTTCACCTTCAGAGGCTGAGGGGCAGCTCAGTCTCTCCGATCGGGTTGCAGGGCCAACGCACCGCAGCAGACTCGCTGTGTGTCTGAGCCAGTCAGCCAGACTGAGCAAACGCCGCTCTGCACGTTTCATTCAGGGACGTAGCTAAGCATTTGAGGGGCAGGGGGGAGGGGCTAATAATACATTTAAAATTGTTCACTTTTGGTAAATGTATTGTTTAGTTCACTGTTTTGAGAAGCTTGTGGACATACTGGGAGGTTGTTTTTATAAGTACAGTTTTTGGATTGTCAAAGTTAGGGGACAGCTGGGGGGGCAGGGCTCTAGAGTGGGGGGTCCCCAACCCCCCTTTCCCCCCTGTAGATCCGCCCATGTGAATAAATCTTATTTTACTGCTTGATCGTCTCATGACCCCTCAGATTCAGCTTAAGAACGCTCGGCGGGTTCCTGACCTACAGGTTTGGGAACAACTGCTATACAGGATAAAAGGGCCAAGAGGTCGTACTTTCAACATGCCCCAAATACCTAAACGACAAAATAAAATGGGTAGATTGCCAATCCCTCCTAAAACGACAGGCGACTGTTGCAAAGCACCAGCGACAGATGTTCCGGACCTTAGCTGCGTTACGTGAGTTGTGAAACTGTTGCAGTTTGATTAGGTTTAGGCAGCAAAACTACTTGGTCAGGTTTAGAAAAACTTCATAGTTTGAGTTAAAATAAGTCTGTTGCATAAGTCATTAACACTTTTTAACCTAATTGCTAAAGCAGTTACACTTGCTGTAATCTGAAACTGTGTCTCAAAAGTCTCATTTACAAATATCTCATTTCTGGACTTGTTATCACCTGCTGGTTCAAGTAGTCTGTCCAAATCACCTGAGAGAAGATATTACAGCTGTGTGTGTGCATGTGTGCGTGCGTGCGTGCGTGCGCGTCGTTCATGGCTCCAAACGCTCCAGTGGGACGCCCCTAATTGGCCCACTTGCATTATGGGGTATTAAACATATGTGACAACAGAGGTCGGCAGCTGCCGGCTGCTGTAACGCGCTCAGCTCTGTCTCTCTCTCTCTCTCTCTCGCACATCTGTATGGAGGTTCACTGAGGACAAACCTGCTGCTGGAGAGGACTCAATAAATTGATGTGTAAGGAGGAGGGGCCCCGGGGTCCTGTTATGGAAAGTAGTTGGATATTTACAACAAAATGACTAATTGGTTTGAGTATGAAACAATCTCACCTTTTAGGCTCGACAGGGGTCTGTAAGGCCCCGCCCACTCTACTCCATTTTAGTTTACAAACAACAAATACGACCTCCGTCCACAGCGGCGTTTCAGCTGCCTATCAGAGTTGATCTCCGTCTACATTAAAACGACTGAAAACGCACATCTAGTGGCCGTTCAGGTACACTGGGCATGCACGTGCAGGTGTAAACATGAAGCAGGTCTATTCCACAGTTACAGAACATTTGGCAAAAGAATAAATAAATGCAGACGGAGAATCAGACCAGATGTTTTTTTGGGTTTTTTTGCATGCACCAATAACAAGCTGGGATGGTTACTGAATGCAACGCGAGACTGTGGCGGCGGAAAACAGACTGGGAGTCGTTGCAAAGTAAACAGCGACATGCAGTAGTCTACAAGTGTAGGCAGACAGGCCTACGTGTTATTTGCACGGTCCAGAATATTTTACTAAAAATACCAACTCAAAAACTCAGTCAGCAGCATCGTGTGTCTGCTTTGCAAGAGCCAATCAGAGAGCAGAGTGTGAGCGGCTGCGTCATCGATTCTAAAGTCCTCCGTTTTTGCCCGCAGCTTCAAAACGCACAACAGCGTTTCCAAACTTCTCCGTTTTAAGTCTTCTTTTTCGCCGTTTTAGTCTCGACGGGAGGCGCAAACGTAGCAAAGGGCCTCCGTTTTAATTCGAAAACGCAGTACTGCGGACGGAGCCTTTTGAGATCAGAGCTCGTTCCTACATAGAACGGCAAGAGCTGCGATCAGCTTGAATTCAAAACACTAACATCCGATCACAACAGTGACTCATTCTCACCATCTAAAAATGCATTAAAACATCCACAGAAACTTCTCAAACCACTGCGGCAGTGAAATCCACCTTGCCACTGTCCATCTGTATGTTTGGAAGCTATATTTTCTCCAAAATAAGACTAAATACTGTGCACTGCTTTTCTCTCAATCCTCATGCACAGCATTGTTGAAGTAGAGACGCTGATTCAAACTTTTATCCTACAAAGCAAATACACCTCAGGATACCATGTTCTCTTTCAATTGTAAATATTGTGTATTTATATATTTAACTTTCACTGTATTTTATTCTCTTTTAATCTTCGCACTACCTTCCCCTCTGTGCCGCTCTGACAATTTGTCCTACAGGGGATAATCAATAAATCAATAAAGGAACAGTTTATCTAAAGGTACAGTAGAGGAACTGGAGGAGCAAATGGGATGAAACTGCTGCCTTCCTGAAGCACTGATGGACACTGATGCAGCGACAGAGGCAGCCTTAGCTGTGTTTCACCCGTTTCATTTGCAACGCGGAGGAATTTAATAATTCACCCACTTTTAAATTATTTTACTGAATGTGTACGGACATGGAAATGGGAAGTAGGGGCGATGCACCCATTAAAACCAGGCAATATAAATATAGTCACTAAAAAAGTGTGATGCAGATTTGCAGCAGAGAGAGAAAGAGAGAGAGAGGAGAGAGCAAGTATGGACAGAAGTGTGGATGTTATATATGACTGTTCTTTGATCATGAAGCCTGATGTTGCTCTGCGGTTTATCAGTGAAGTGTCTGAACTCCACTGCAGCCTCTGCCATGATCTCCATAATGAGAAAACCGAGCTAGCTTTCTCCAAAGATCTTATATTGTACATTATATACTTGTTGCTGCTTCTTATACTTTGCTTGCTGAAGAGTCACGTTGGCGCCGTAAAGCTTCATAAATGACCTGCCCAGGATTCCAATGTAAATAGCGCAGTATCTAGTGGCCAAGGGATTGTTTGAGGGTTAATATTTGGTTTCAGAGTTGCTACTAATCTTATCTGAATCCTTCATGTGTGCACGCATGGTCCCTCCATCATAACCAGAAAATGAGCATCGTCTTTGGTAAAATATCTTGGTGTTCAGGTTCATTGCACAGGATGTACCGAGTTTGCTTTTTAAAGCAAGAATGTGTTTTGAAAGTCAAAGAAAGAGGAAGTTAACTGGTACATTTTGATGATTTAGGAATTTAATCTTGTTCTTTTGTTGCACTTTTTATATGTCTGTCTGAACAAAACGTGTGTTCATGACCCCATGTGCATTAACACTAGCACACAGTACATTTGAGCTGAGTAAACCTCTGCGTCTTTGAATCTCTACAAAACTGCTGCGTGTGTCTCAGACCGTCTCCTTTGGACAGCGAGGAGTCTCCACGGGGATTTGATGACTGTAATCACTCTAATTACACAGCATCACTAACTCCCAATTATGTCCAATCAGCATTCAGCAGGCGGGCCGTCATTGTTCATGTTGAACAGGCGCTCGCAGCCACTAGCCTCGGAGCGAGCGGCTCGCCAGTCAATGAGTCTGACGAATGTATTTCTGCGTGCAGCGACTCCAAAGACACGCATCACCTCAAATCACCTCATCGACAGAACAAAACGCACCTAACAAGCAAAAAACCAACAGCTGCAGCTGGAAGAGAGAATTTTCTGCAGCTCTAAATCTGAGCGTTTGTTATTTGTAGCTCATTGAGTAGAAACGAGTAAATGTCACACGGTGGAGATCAGAGGCAGCAGTGGGACGACACTGATGCCTCATTTGGGGAGGGAAAGTGCAAAGAGAGAGGGATAGCGGTATCGACCCCCCCCCCCAGCACCAATCAATGCACCGCCTCCACATCTGGAGGGAGACATAGCTGCATCCGTCCTTATTGATCTCAGAATTAGTTAGCCCAGCTTCCATCAGCGCTGCCGGTCTCTCAGTCACCCTAAAAAGGGAAGGGGATTGAATATCAAAGCACTGACCGCCTAACTAACCTCCAATGCCAATACCTCGGCCACACCTCCGACATAAGGCCAGGCTTTGGTTTGACAAGCATCAAAGGATGGAGAAAAAAGGCATTTGGTGCTGGAAGTCAGGAGTGATGTGAGGCTGGAAATAACAGAGCGGAGGGACTGGGTAGTAGATTTTTAAAACGAAAACGATCTCCGTCCAAACCAGCGTTTTAGCTGCGTATCAGAATTTATCTCCGTCTATTTTAAAACGACACATCAAGTGGCCGTTCACGTACACTGGGCATGCAGGTGCCTGCGTTAACAGGAAGCAGATGAGTCTATTCTGCAGTTGCAGATGATTTAGCCAAAGAAAAATTACTACTACAGATGAAGAACCACACCAGAGATTTCCTTGCATGGACCTGAACTCTTATTGAAAGTAACACAGGAGTACAAAGAGACTGTGGCGGCGGGAAACAGACTGAGTTCTCACAAAGTAAATACAGTGACATGCCCAGTACAAGTGTTATGTGCACAGTGCAAAATATTTTAATCAAAATACCAAAGCTAAAACACTGTCAGTAGCACCGTGTTTTTGCTTTGCATGACTTATAAAACTCAATCAGGAAGCAGTCGGCTTTATCGTTTAGAGTCTTCTGTTTTTGCCCGTCAGCACTTAAACGCTGCCCCGTAGCTCAGCAGCATTTTCAAACTTCTGTTTTAAGGTCTTCAGATTTTCCGTTTTAGTCTGAACAGGAAGTGCAAACGGTGGAAAAAGGTCTGCGTTTCAAAATAAAAACATAGGATGGAGCCTAGCTGCACTGACAATCTGCTGTGTTTGGGGGTCCAGCCGAAATTGCTGTATTGGCCAAGTTTCAGTAATCTCACTGTTTGAGGTCCCTTCCCAGAGCTGAATGAACCTGTTGTGGGGGCCTCACCAAGTGCAGACTACAGAGCAGAGTGCACATGGCTCCAAAACACCCAGAAAACAACTCCCATCCAAGTACTCCCATCTTGCTAATGTACAGCCTGGTTTTCTGTGTATCCATTAGACCCTGACCACCTAAAAATAAATTTGGCAAAAAACAAAGTAGTGTACAAACGTGATTCCTTGGAGATTTTCCATATTCAATTCAATTCAATTCAATTTTATTTATATAGCGCCAAATCACAACAACAGTTATCTCACAGCGCTTTTCATAAAGAGCAGGTCTAGACCGAACTCTGAAGTTATTTACAGAAGCCCAACAATTCCCACCAAGAGCAAGCACTAGGCGACACAGGCAAGGAAAAACTTCCTTTAAGAGGCAGAAACCTCGAGCAGAACCATGGCTCAGGGTGGGCGGCCATCTGCCTCGACCGGTTGGGGTGAGGGGGAGAGAGAGAGAGAGAGAGCAAGAGAAAGAGAGAGAGAGAGCAAGAGAGAGAGAGCAGAGGGAGGCAACCTACACAGTATACACATAGAGGTACAGACAATAAAGGTGATGGTGCTATAGACTGAATAAAAAAAGGTACAGATATTTATAGTAATGTTAATGATAATAATAACAGTAATAATAGCAATAGGACTAGTCATCACCAGCAGTCACAAACTCGCCGGGGTAGCTTTTAATCTAGATTTGGACAAAGAGATTCACAACCTGCCTTAGTCAAGATTGAACTTCAATGGTTTTGGAAATCAAAGGATGGTTAAATCAAAGGCAACTGGACTTGGTTGAATGAACTTGAAGACTTCTCATCCAAGAGGCTCCCCGAGTTCTGACCGACTGGGAGGTTATTATCAGGATGAAGGAAAACACTTGGTTCGTCAGTGATCCTGGGTTTTGTAACGGCAGTCGTTAGAGTCACCTGAGTGTTGACCTGAGCAGTTTGTGTTGTGGTTGTTAAGTTTCCCTGATGTACTGATCTGTGCATTCTTCACCGCACTGCGGTCTTTTGGGTGAGCCAGTATCTTTAAAAAAAAAACAACAACACAGAGATTTGCTGCTGCCTAAAACTTTACAGCCATGTGGAGTCACCTGGTGGGCTCGGGAACAGCTTGCTGTGGCATTTACCCGAAGCCTCTTCCGCTGCAGTTTAATTGCTGACTACTTTTCGAATCACACGTTTTTCCCTCCAGGCGGACAGTGTGAAAGCTTTTGCAGAAGGCGCCTGAGGTAACCTGCCTGTGATCACTTTGTCTCGCTGTTATTGCTAATTACAACTATGATGCTCCTGCTGCAGTTTGTGTCTCTGTGAATCCACCCCCCCCCCATCTGAATGTTACAGCTTGAATAGGCTTATTTTGGAGCTTTTAGTTAATCACTCCCCTCTTAATCTTGGATGCACAGTAGCAGTGGCATAAAGACGCACACATCTGCACAGGATACAGTTAAATGAGGGGCTCTGGAGGAGGAAACAGAAACCAGACATGAAATCAGAGCCACATTTGAGGACCGTCAGCAAGAGGTAGGAGTGTCATACTGTTTCTAACTGATTTTCAATTTCCCTGAAACCACGTATTCATTGATATTTGCATGATGCTGGGCCTTAAACAGCAGGTAGGATAGTAGTAGATAGGATAGCTCAGCAGATGTGGAACAAGAGCCTCATGGAAACAACAATGAAGGAAAGCAGAAAGAAAAATAAATAACTTCAACATTTGATGGCATTTTGTGTTTGTCCATGCAATGCTTTGCTCCGGAAAAGATTTCTTGACAAGTTTCTTGGCTCAACCAGATCCAGGACGGTCGGAAATTACAGTTTCTTTTAAAGTAATACACAGATTTCAATGAAATTTGCTGTATGTTCATGGTCCCCAGGGGATAAACCCAGACTGTTTGGTGACCCTCAAATCTTTTTAATAGTGCTGACATAAGGACAAATGTCTCATTGACCATCTGGTCCACAACATAGTATCTTAAACATTAACAGTCAGTTTCCTATTTAATTTGCTTTATGTATTCTTGATCCCCAGAGAAAGACGAGTAACGATTGGTTTCGCTGAGACAAACTGATCTGTAGAAATTGTATCCTAACAGCTAATGCCCTGACCTTGCTCTGAAATCATGGTCCCCAGAGGATAAATTCTAACAATTGTGTGACACCTAGACATTTTCTTTGGTGCCACCAACACGACACAGTTTGTCCTTGTCCAGCTTTAAAACTAATGACAGGATTTCCATGTTTCACCACTAGTGCAATCAAGGTAGCAGGAACACAAGGGATGGGACCTAAGTGCAGATGCCAGAGACTAAAAAGGTTCAGTTAATGATATAATGATGAAATCAAAAAAAAAAAAAAAAAGCTACACAGGCTTACAAGAAGGTGAGGTAGGCAAGGGTCATAACCAGGAAAACAGTCCAACAGGTTTAAAAGGAAACAGTAAAAAGGAAAAGGCTAGAACGCAAGGTCTAATGATAAAGACGAAGTGCCAACAGACAAGGGGAGCACACAGACTAGATACACAAATGAGAGGAGCCTTACTAGATACAGGTAAAACTAACCAAGGCAGAAAAATCCCACAGGTAAGGAAACACACAAAGACAGGAAGTCAAGAAACACTTAGGGAAGGACTGAAAACCAAAATCAGGACACCAATAAATGTGTTCACTTTCCCCAGAGGATGAACCCTCAGGACTTTTTAAGCCCCCTAAACTTTCTCTAGTCCTGTTATCAGGTCAAAATGTCTCTGTGACGAACAACAAGTCCACAACATGGGATCTTGAAACTAATCCCCAGATTTCTAAGAAAATTGATGAAAATGTTCCATCCCCAGACACGAATTCTGAAGTTTTTATTTTATTTTAACTCCTCCCCTCAGCCCAAAAATTCTCACACACGCACTAGAATTATCAAAATAGAATCGTTTAGTTTTATTTATTTATCAGATCATCTGCTTTAGCAGACATTAGCTGTCTGCCTGTGGAGACCTTACAGACTCGTGACATCGAGATAGACAACGCTATGCAATAAACCGTTAGATTTACAATACTCTCTAAAATATATGAGCAAGTGGTGGCGCTCACAGAGACCTTTGGCGAGTCACCATCCTGCCTCGCTTCTCTCAGTGATGAACTCATGATGGTGAAGGGGAAGTCTTTTTTTCTAGTGGATGTCTCCTTATGTAACTTCAACAGCTTGGCGACAGCTGGTAGCACTTTTCCGCTTGTCTTGATGAAGATTTGATCAAGTAGCTACTGAAATAAATTACTGGATGATGTGATGAATATTTACAACAGCAAAATGGAACATGCCTCTGTGGGCCGGGTTGGTAACTAACAACAGAAACTGCGTTGTTGTACACAAGGACACGTTTGAGGAAAATACATCAGTGAGTCGCCTTGTCGGTTTTCATTTTAACTGCAGTTTTGCAAACTAACCAGGACAAGTAACGCAATGACATTACACAGACTTACAGGTAACTTGTTGATTGGACAGCTTTGGCGATTGACATCCAGCAACATCGGGACCCAGGTGGAAAAAATCAAACTCCGGTGACTGATGGCAGTTTATGCAGCACTTGAAAGCTTCAGATCTGTAAAAGAGCTCACAATGAAATAACTTATAAGTATGATTAGTTGACCAGCTTTTAACAAATATACCAAATGATTTTCATAAACAGAGCCTATACAGATCAATTACAAGATCGCTGAACACATTTCGCGGCGAGCAGATGGATTAGTGGTTTAGCTTTGGACACAATGCTCAGATCACATGTCTAATATCATAAAATCCTGTGGCTGGTTCGTTTGCCTTCGCATCACAAAAAAACTGCACCAGAGGTCGTTTGAAAGCGTATCAAGACCACCTCTTCAAGGAGGCCTCAAGGCCAATGTGCTACCATGTAGGGTTAGCCTCCTTTGTGTTGCAACACAATAGCAAACTGCAGCGCATCATGCACAGGCAAGATCAACGTTTTGCGTACAATAGCCACGGTTTTGTCAAAGCATGTGTATGTGACGCCTGAGATGAGAACGGGTTTGAAAAGCACAGTACCTTAACAGAAGTAACACGGGTTCTGGATCCAAACGCAGACACGGAGATGGAACAGGTGGAGCTGTTCAGATTTACTGCAGAACCAGGTGAAACTTACAGTGTCAGGTGAAGCAAGATTTTAAATTGACAAAGGAAAGCGCAAACACTGGAGAGAAAGAACTGGCACAAGAGCAACTAAAACACCATCGAACTGGCACCGAATGAAAGACAGACAACCACGTAAAAACACAGGAGAGGGAGAAACTAATTACACACAGGTGAAACCCCCAATCAGGAACAAGCACAGGAAGTAAAACATGACAAGAGACACTAGGGGCCTTTTCGAAACTGCTTGCTTCCCCCTCTCCCCACCTGCTTCCACTCCGTTTGTGCGCTCATGCGGAGGGTCCGCCCCATTGAGCGCCAAAAGCACTGAGGGCGGGACGGTAGCGGATTGTTAAACCCTCCAATGCCGAGCGACCGCAGACGGCTTGTTGAAGGCGTGTAACACCCTTTGCTGCACGATGAAGGACCTTTCTTTCACTGTGAGTTCAGTGTGACTCGGTTAACATGTAGGATTTTTAAATTCTGGAACACTTTTAAACATTCAGGCTCATATTCACAGGTTAACAACATTGTGTTTAATTAAAATTATCTTGTGTGATAGAAAATACAACTGTTGTTTTTATTGAATCGTATTCATCTCATACGAAAATCTGCAGCCAAAACAAAATAACATTCATTAAATGACAGAATAATAGAACATGGCACAAATACACGGGGGGGGCAACAAAGGCATTAAAGAAACATATTTAAGTCTGTGTGCATTTAAACGGTTTTAAATTCTTTAGATAATTCTTCAATATAATGTTTGATTTATTTTTGAAATGTATTTGTGAATGTAGGCCTAATGTTTTTTTAAATAAGATAAAGACGTTCAAATATGCTTTTAAGAATAGAATATTTATTTTTCACAAATGTCTAAAGTCACAGTCTTAAAGAAATATTATATATCTAACCAAAATAATTTGGTTTATAAACAAACATAAAATGAATGAAAAATTCCTTCGTTACTGTAAAAAACACTTTTCCTCAACATCAATCCTAAATCTTAATACAACTGTTGTTGAGCCAATTATATTATAGCAGTGACTGCAGCGGGACCATCGGATCCTATTTACGCTTTGTCAGTTTGATAACCATGAGACCTTCAGTCTCAAAGTGAAACAGAGGCGAGGATTTGAGAGATCACATGGTATAAAAGTATCTAAAACTGAAATGACAGTTGTTACCGTGACAAAATAAGGAGACCACGTGGTGCCGAGACAAACATGAGATATGTAAAAGCACCTTCACTACAGAAGCAAATCAATTCGTCACAGCACAGAAGTCAAACCTTCTTCATCCCGGGTAGACGTCGACGACGGCAACAAATAAACAGAACAACGTCAAAAACATCGCGTCTACACGAGTGCAACCTGCCCGTGTGCTGCATCTGTGCGTGAACAAGCCAGAGGACTCATGGGTCAAGAGTGAAATCAGGCTTTTAAAACCTTGGTCAGGGAGTTGGAGCAAGAGCGGCTGTGCATGGGTGAGGAGCGGTTTTTACACGGCATGACCGTCTGTTTCTCAGCACGGTGCATTAAGTTGTGTTAAATATTTAGCTGTGCTGCCTTGAAACGGTCAAAATGGATGTTTACAGTCCTCGGTGGATTTCTGACCTCTTCTGGCCTCCTAGTTTCCCTCCTAATAAACAAGCCTCTGGCAAAAGCGTCTGCTACGTATACCGGCATTAATTAATCCCACAGAAGCACCCAGCGCGGGGAGGGTGAGAAAGTAATATATTAATTAAACATTTGAGAATGTAAAGATGGGGAAGACCAAACTTTGACTTTCTGTATTCAAGTTTAAGTGCCAAAAAAATAATCATCCCAGACCAGATTTTACACCAGATTGTCTCAATTAAATTAAGTGAGCCAGTAGGGTTTAGGCCCAGTTTGCTAAAGTCCAATCTAAAAATACTTCTGCTTTATCAGCATAAATCACAAGCTGGTGCAGTTACGAATCAGAGCTTTACATCCCAAATAACTGAGATGATTTTAAATGTATCTTACAAATCTGATTTTAAAAATAAAAAAAATAAAAGACAGAACACGCAGGAAGAAATCTGGATTCAACACATTGTCTATTTGTTATTCATTGTTTATTAAAAAAGTCAATGTGAATTCTCACTGAAACCAGATACAAGCCTGCTGGAAATTAAAATTTTTTGGTGGATTAAAAACAGAAGAAAAAGGTGTTTCTGTTAGTGTTTCTGGTGCAAACTAGACGGCAGCTCTCTGTTTGTAAAGGAGTGTGTTATGTCTCCTAACATCTGAGCATCCTCACACACTTAGATCGAATATCGCTCATGAAATATGTAGGAGGAAACGTGAATCATCCTCTCAGAGACGGATATAAACATGAGGCGCGCTTAAAAATCAGACAAATGATGAGGAATTAAATAACAAATTTTACGTTGGCAACACTTTTGACTACTTCGCTTATTGAGGAGATCTGTTCAAGTAGAACCGATAGTAAAAGTGTGTCGGCTGATTTAAGAATTTGTTCATGACAAACATTAGAAGCATGAAGAGATTAGCTTTATTACTTGTCAGGGTTAAAGGGATTTCAATATTTCAGTCCATGTGCGGCTGTGGATTCAGGATTGATTTTGAAAAGTCCTTGTGCTCTCATGTTGTAACTATGATTTGCTCCTTCAGGTGTCCGACCAGCTGTTGTTGGCTCATGATGAACCTGGACTTCTAAGAGGTCATATTAATCTACAGCGCTTTCTTAGACCTTCAAAAACTCTTACGACTCTTTTAGCGCATTAGTTTCTAATATAGCATCAAACCTGCGTGATTCGCTACAACATCGGAGCATATAAGCCCGGCCCCCGCCAGCGTGCCATGCCCTTGCTGTACCCCCGGGATTCTCAAAGTTAAATTTAAGACCTTTTTAATACCACCTAGGATGAAATTTAATACCAACTTACCGTATGATGGAAAATCTGTATGAATTTTAACCCAGGAGACCAGTCATCAGTCCCACGTGAAACAGAAAGTCAGCATTTGTCTTTTTAGTGAAGTTACGAAGGCTCAGTAAGTAACGTTACTTTATTAACATAACTTAAGTCATAAAGTTATCCTTTCCTAAACCTTAATAATTTGCAACGTTTCACAACGTTAGCCTCTAGTTTTATTTTAGAAAGTCTGATTAGACGTTACGTATATTTGTCGTGACGCTAAAGGGTACCCCAGGGTGTTGGCAAAGCATCCATACGCGGCGAATTGGGATTGAGAATGTGTTGACCACGGTGCAGAGTTTCGGCGTTTGATGGTGGATTTGTTCCCCAAGCTGACCTTTCTGCGTCATATTTCTTTATCTCGCCGTCAATAACTGTCGCGTTTGTGTGGTGAGGCAGGGTAGAGCAGGTTGGACCCAAATGCAGGACAGGTTGAGTGGCTGAAAAACAAAGTAACCCAAAGAGAAATCCAGAAACAAGTCCGAAATCCAAGCAAGACAAGACAGAGCAGACAGCACAAGGTCATGACCAGACAAAGACTAAACAGAAACACCAGGTGTATATACACAGGGACTAACGAGCAGGGCGGGGACAACACAGGTGACAGGGACCAAGGTAAACGAGGCAGGCAGAGTGATAACCGGGGGGGCAGAATAAATAACCAACACAGACAGAAACACATGTAACAAAATAGCAGACAAGAATCTTCAGACAATAACAGAAACGAATGTGAACAGACAAACAACAAACCAACTATAACACACGGATCATAACAGGCAGAACCTAAATGAGAACCCAGAGTACCGAGCAGACTAAACCAAAATGATGCAGAGAAAGAACAGAAGCAAATACTACGACATGAACTAAAGCACAGGAACAAAGACTCCAAGAAGCCAGACGGAGACGGACATGAGTGAAACCCAAAACACAACAGACTATATAACAGATACTGGACACAGGACCGAACCCGAAACACTAAGACAGATACTAAACAGACTACAAATAACATGACTGACTGAAACTAAATGAACAGAGCAGAACAGACACGCCCACAGTGTGACAATAAACCCCCCCCCCCACTAATGCAAGTTTTATTAATAATAATCATAATAATAAAGCAGCTCAATAAACAAGATTAAATGGGAACCAGTCACAGCAGAGGTTTTACAAAGGGAAACATGCTGCCGGTGCGTCAGTCTGCAGGATCACGTGTTGCATGTGTGTGTGTGTTGCTACGCGGTCTCACACGCTGTTGTATGTACAGTCATGCTAAGTGTGTGGGCTCAGGGCTCCTCCAGCCGGATTATTTTTGGCAGGCGAGTGGGAGGCTCCGCAGGTTTTAATACGTTTCTGTCTCCATTGACGAGAAGAACAAAAAAAAAGGTTGAGAGCTTTTACCTCATTTGTCAAACAGCGTGACTTTTTACAGATCTCATTAACTTTTACTACGTAGATCCGTGCGTTTCCATCGTCAGTGCACTGATGGGAAGATCCCTGTAGGCGTTTCCATGTCGGAGCACTAATGTGGATTGAACTCTTGTTTTTATATACAGATTCATAAAATGGAAAAGATTAGCCTGAGGAAATATGGGATTAATACATTAATATACATACGTTCATTACTTCATGGGGATTAAGGTGCAGGAGGACGCAGGGAATATCCAGACAGAGGAGAGAGACCACAGAGGAAGAAAAACAAACTGCGTTAGAAACATGATTGTGTAATAATATTGGCAAGAAGAGGAGAAGGAAAGGAAAGGAAAGGATGAAACAAGAGAAAAAGAAAAGGAGAGCAAGGAAGAGAATGAAACAGTGTAGAGAAGAAGGAAGTGAAGTAGGAAATAAGGAGATAAGTAGGGAGGAGGAGAAGAGAGAAGAGAAGAGAACAGTGGAGCGATGCAAGGAAGGAAACAGAAAGGAGGAAACAGGAGATGAGTGGGAGGAGGAGATGAGAAAGAGACAGAGGAGGAAACAAGAGAAAAGAGACAAGGAAAGGAAAGGAAAGGAGGAAACAAGAGAAAAAGAAAAGGAGAGCAAGGAAGAGAATGAAACAGTGTAGAGAAGAAGGAAGTGAAGTAGGAAATAAGGAGATAAGTAGGGAGAAGGAGAAGAGAGGAAATGAGCATCAGAAGGAACAGAGGAGGAAATGAGTGGAGGAGATGAAAGGCAAGGAGGAAACAGAGAAAAGGCAAGGAAAGGAAAGAAGGAGATGAGTGGGGAGGAGGAGAAGAGAGGAAATGAGAATCAGAGGAGGAAACAAGAAGAGCAGATGAAAGACAAGGAAGAAACAGAGAAAAGGAAAGAAGGAAACAAGGAGATGAGTAGGGAGGAGGAGAAGAGAAGAAATGAGAATCAGAGGAGGAAACGAGCAGAGTAGATGAAACCGAAGGAGGAAAGAAACAGAGAAAAGGAAAAGGAAACAAGGAGATGGGTGGGCAGAGAAGGACACAAAAAGAAACAAAGAGGAGGTGATGATGCGAGAAGGAAACAAGAAAGGAAAGAAGGAACCAGTAAGGATGTGAGGAAACAAGAGGGGTGATGAATAGAAGAAAATAGAAACAGAAGAGAGGAGGAATAAAAGAGAGAAAAGAAGGGACAACATGAGACAAAAGGAGAAAAGAGAAAGAGAGGGGGAGGAAACAAGGAAATCAGGAGGGGACCAGAAAAGGAGGGAATATCCAGACAGAGGAGAGAAAAACAGAAAGAAAGATAATCGTAGCAAGAAGAGGAGAGGAAAGGAGTGAGGAACAGAGACGGAAAGGAAAGGAGGAAACAAGGAGTAGAGAGAACGGAAACGAGGAGAAAAGAGAAATGACGAAGGGAACAAAGGGAGGAGAGAGAGAGAGAAGACATGGAGGAGCTGGAAGAGAGGAGGATGCAGAGTGAAATCGGAGGAGGCGGGGGAGGAAGAGAGAGAAGAGGATGCAGTCTCTGCAATGATTTGGCAGAAGCAGAGAAAGAGGAGACACAGCGGGGAGGAGGGGAGGATTTCTTTTTTCCTCTTTTAGTAGGAGGGGAGTTTGTGAACTCCAGAATAAAAGCGTGAAGAGAGGACATGACTCATCCTGACCACAAAAAGCCTCTCAGCAAAAACACAACAGAGTCAGAGCGGTTTCCTCCTTTCTGGTCCTGAGGGGGGGACGCCCGGATCCTAACGATCCCCAAAGCAGGTGGAGTTCTTATTTAGGTAATTAAAGCCTCCGTGCAACAACGTCCAATCAGGATGGAGGATTTTATACGAAAAGGTGAAACAGTGACGCCTGCCGAACCAGAAAAACAGCCGTATAGGTCGAAAATGCAGCCGATTATTTTTTTTTAAAAAGAAGCCAGGTGACGCAGCGTAAAGAGAGACAAAGTCAAAGTAAGGACTCACGTAAAGTCAGGATTTTCACTCAGGAGGCCGAAGTTTGAGCGGAAGGAAGTCAAAGGTGACATGATTTAAGTTAAATATATGTATATATTTAACATTTTGTAGGTGACCGATGTCACGTGACTTACGTAACGCAGGGTGAAGCCGGCTGGGACACTTTTTGGTGAAAGACTATCTAATAAGCTGTGCGTGAGATCTAATTATATTCTTATAAATTGGCTTTTAAATATTTGTTTAAAAAAAATTGTTTTGTAATTATGGGAGTTTTCAGCATGTTGCCAGCTGTTCGTTTAAAACGGGCCAGCTGTTTCAGTTAAAGGTGAAGAGAGAAGAAAAAACAGTAATTTGAGCCGAAATCATTTAAATGTTTGCAGAAAACTAACATTATTGTCTTTGGTGTGACAAAGTAACAACATCTTAAATATGATAAAAACTGATTGTGTTTTATGGTGTGTGTTTCTGCACACTGGTGTCTTTGTGTGGAAAGTCATTAAGAAATGTATTTTAGGTTTTACATGTAATGTAAGTTTACTCCTATGAAGCCGTTTTGCACCCTCAGTTTGTGCACGTGGCCCATTTTACCTCGCTGGTTTAGTGGTGATTTTTAGTGACGAGTGAAATTTACTACGTCGAGCTCATTTTCAAAAGAATTTCTCTCGTCATGTAGGCCCCGCCCACAATAGAAATCTCAGACCAATCAAAACTGTTTTTGCTTGTCAACTAGAGTTGTAGCAAAAATTCAATATCAGTAATTGTAACTGGCTGTGAAACTCTATGAAGCTCCAACCTTATTTGGCCCATTTTAGCTGACTCTGCTTATTTTAACCCAAATCCTAAACTAGCAGGGGATTTTTTTGCCTAAACCAAACTAACCGTTTCACAACGTTTATCAGGGGCAAGTTCACTCTCAGAACGTTTTGCACCTGTTTGCAACGTTTTTGGATTGGACGACATGTTTCCTTGAAACCTTCTTCAACGTTGCGCAACAGGCTTCGCGGTGCGTTTTCGCCTGTTTGGTGGGCGCGTCAGAGGTGTTACCCAAGTTAGTAAACCCTGCAATATTATAAAGGCAGGATCAATATCGGCCTCTCAGAAGCGAACTGGAGGTTCATTCTTAAAAATTCAAAGAAGGTGGCGAGAGAACTAAAATCAAGGCTCATTCGATTCAAGATATTACGCAGAGTTTACTGGACTCCGTCCAGGTCACACGGAGCAGGCTTACGGGATAATGCAGTGCGCTGGAGGTGTAATGTGAACGATGGTACTTTGATTCATGTGCTATGTGCATGTCCAAGGGCGCAGGTCTAATATTCATGACTATATAAAAACAATTACGGGCCATGATATCCCGTTCACGCCAAGCCGGTGCACATTGGGAGATCCCATGGTGTTAAAGGATTTAACCTGCTCCATCTCTTTGGTATCTCCAGTTGGGAAAGCTGGCTGCACTGGAATGTCTGTCATTCAGAGTAATTGAATTAATACCATCAGAGGTGGGGTCGCTACCACGCCTGTTTGGACGGGAATTGATTAGTTTGTCATAAGGGTTGTGCAGGTGCGCTGGGCCGACACTGTTGAATGTTTCCTCTTCATGTGCTGCAGCTAACTGTACGGTTTTTGGCGCTGATGTGAAATGGTTTTTATTTATTAGTGTTTTTTGTTTGTTTTTCCTTGTGTGCACGATGTGCGTTTTAGTGTGCTTTAAGTATTTTCATTTATTTTATTTGTAGTTGCCCTGACAGGTTGTTCCCTTTTGCTTTTTTTATCCTAATTAGTTATGTATATTTTTGTTACCCACCGCTATGACCAGGTTACATGTCAGTAGTTTTGCAAAGTTCTGGAAAAGTCTAATAAAGTGTGAATAAAAAAAGCCAGCATCATACACAGCGGTGTGTTCAAGGCACCACCGTTTCTGTTGAAATAATCACTTTGCTACGTTTTCTTTTGTTAAACGTCATGTGACTTAAGTACTGAAAGTGCGGTACGCCTGTTGCTGTACTGGTACATGCAAACAGTCGTACGTGTCGTTTTGGGACTTCGAGCTATTTTGTCGTTTAGGTACGATGAGGTGAAACATTAGGTAATGATGTGTGTTCAAAATCAAAGTGCTTTACACATTAGAACATTTAAAAACCAAAAAACAGAATAAAATCAATTATAGAGAAAATTAAACACATGAACTGAAGTAAAATAAACCAGAACAGAGCAGGAGTTACAGGTGCTTTCTCGTACTGTCTCTCTGTTGTCTCAAATTTTTATTTGAATGCAGCGTTTTGTCCTCACTGGGACCCCGTAGGAACAGAAACTGAAACTGGTCATTTTGTCCTTGTTTTTAGAGAATTATATTGCTTTATATACACAGGAGGAGGCATTTTTATATTTAGTCTACCCTCATTAATGTGACTGCTGTGGGCAAAATAATAGAAACACCTGGCAGTATAATGCAAACTGCGAAGCAACACCTCTAAAACTATTAACATTCATGAAGGAACGCAGAGCTGCTGTGTGAGACTGCAGCAGATTCAGTCAGGTAAACCTACGTATCTGGTAAAATGACACGGACATTTCTAGGGTTATTAAAATTGGTACAAAGACAAAGATTGATTTTTTATATTTTGATGTTATGTTCAGTACATGTAACAGAGTGTCGTAGCCTACTGTAAGTATCGTCCCTTTATCCAGGATGATGATGTTTTTAAGGCGGGACAGAATAGAAAAGGGTCAGAAAACACACTGCTGTACAAAAGTACCCACTTGTTCCCTATATTTTTTCTACCGTTGCAGTGAATCAGACTTTCAGGGAGGATCACAGGTTGTCAGCTGGTGCGCAGCAGCATGACTCCCCCTACAGGCCAATAACTGTTACTACAACTCAGTGCTGACTCTGGGTCACCTGCAGAAACTCGGGTGTGTCCAAGTGTTTTAGAGGAGCACAGCTTCAAATCAACACACACACACACTAAACATTTAAAATAAAATATACATTATGAAATTATGTTCCAAACGCTTCATGTTCTGCAGGTATAAACATACCACAAGAGGGAGGATGGACGGTTTGTCTCATTTAAAACTTTATCTTTGTTCTCTCCGAGAAACAACTGAACTGCAGGAGAGCAGCTTGTCCACTAATTGCAGGGATGGTGGTTCTGTCCCCGGTCGATTTCCTGTGTCCTTGAGAAAGACCCAGTTGGTCATGGTTGAGGCACATGGTAGCTACACCACCATTATTTTATTTATTAGGCCAAGTGTCACAAATCTACCTAAAGAGACTTTACAGTCGAGCTTCCCCCAAAAACTCTTAACAGGAAACAAGATGGAAGAAAGCTCAGGTGTGAGAGCAGGTTCATAGGTTTGTTTGTTTTTTTACATTGATACTTTTGATTTTTTTCACCATTTGATACAGATTTTTAGTTTTTTTTGTCCAATGTATTTTTGGTTCTTTATTGATCCTAAAATGAAAAAAAAACCTGACCTATGGCACACAAACATACTATTTTTTTAAACACACACAAATTCACTTTTACTGTTTTATACCTGATGAACTATATGAATTGAATTTACACCACATTGTTTTTTTAATATTTATTTTTCACATGACAATAAACACCCGAAGCTCATAATATACCAAAATTCCAGCAACCAAATACACACAAAACTGGAAAAGCGCTAAACCAAAGTAGCTCAAAGTTTCCTCCAAACGAAGGCTCACTAGCCAACCAAGTCGTCCCAAGAAGCACAGCACAAGGAAACAAAGCTACAACCAAACTCACACTAAGCAAACAAAGCGTGAGCCGAGCGCTTAATGTATATTACCAAACCTAGCAGGCCAACCCACCGAGTCACAGACGCTCACCTGGACGGTTTACTTCCCCAACCGGACCAAAACGTCCAATAAACCTAAAGATACTAGGACACACAAGGTTTAAGGAAATTTAGTAAAACATGAATTAAGATTAGACTGAAAGCACCGATTTACAGTTTCAAGCAGCACAGAAACAGGCTCTGCCACAGCAAGTTTGCTTCTCCGCAGTGTCTAACGTCATCCTCACTAACACTATAATGCTCTGTGTTCCTGACTAGTCGCTCTCCATAAAAATAACTAACCAGACCGCAGATACGCCTGGGCTAATCCCAACCAACAGGAACACCTCCCCCTGACTGCCTGGTTAAAACACTCACCCCTGGTCTTCATGCGGCTTGTGGTGGGTATAATGTTTAGCCCCATGGTGGAAGGAGGAGACACGGTTTCCTCGTGTCTTCTTCACCAGACACGAGGAAAGTGCAGTAGTGCAAGTGTGAATTAAATAAAAAACAAAACAAGGAAACTAAGTACAAACTGATATTAAACAACACAAAAAAAAACTTTATCAGGCCCTGACTATTGGGGTCTAGCACAGGTGCCCTGAGAGGTGCCTCTGCCTCCTTCCTTTATACCAGAAGCCCCTCCTACAAGACAAACCAAAGGCAATTAGAAATCAATTAAACACACACAATACACATACACAATATATCAACTATAAAACCAAAATGAAATGTAACACGCTGCACAAAGCTTCTCTAAACAGCAACTTCTCCAGTACACCCCTCTGTACCGGCTCACACTTGGACCAGTCCAGGTCTTCCCCCCTATAAATTACTCCACACTCTATCACTTCGACCCTAGTTGATGCTACTAGCCCATATGCTAAAGGCAATGCTAATGCTAAAAGTCCTATGCTAATGCTTAGCTAAGGTTAGCTTAGCATGCTAAGACCAATGCTACCGCTGGCTTAAATGAAGGCACGGGGTGTTTATGCAAGAAAATATAAAAAATATATCATCATAGCTTCGGCAATATTTCTGTTTGACTTTGATGCTAATAAAGCTGAACTGAATTGCACTGAGTGGCTGAATGAGAGGCTAATAAAGCAGTTCGGATAATCGCTTAAAGCAGCTATACAAAGTCAGTCCATTTAAAATTTAACAGACTGAGGATGAAAAGGGGAAAAGTCATTAAAGTCTTTTTAAGAGAAATCTTTTGTGCTAAGTTGACATTTTATCCTGAGGGCAGCACCAGGTGTCGTTTGGACACATTCACTTTTCTTTAATACTTGTACAAACTGGGTGGTTTATACTGAACACGTCCGCAAGAAAGAAACGCCACATTTAGCAAAACTAACATGAAGAGATCTAAATGGACGTGACAATGACAAGATGGACAACGACACTAAATGCTGTGAAGAAGAATTTACGTTCTTCACCTGTGGCAGTACGGTGCTGAAATGTTCACCTGAACTGTGACGGGGGGGAAATTCTCCTCAACCAATCAGCTTCACCGTGTCCCACCACAACTCTCGCTGATAAAAGCGCAAAGTGTCGTCTCTACGTTTGTTTACAAATCAAACAAACAGGATCCGACAGCTTTAGGAGGAGCTGCTAAGGGCGTTTTTTGAACTTTACACAGAGCCAGGCTAGCTGCACGCTAGCTCCTGCTTCTAGTATTTATGCTAAGCTAGGCTAACCACGTTCTCATCTCACTCTGACAGAAAGCAAAACTATTTTCCTTTGAGACAGCCAATATGAGAAAGTGCCACCAGACCAACTAAAGCCACGTTTCATCTGACAGTGAGATGTGGAGAGCTAAGTGCATAGAGAGCAGCGGGGGTTTGTGGGTAATCAGCTGAATCATCAGCACTGAGGGCTAATTAATTATGACAGCGCTCTCGGTGCGTCATGGCCTTTTTTATGAAGAGCCTGGAGCCAAATGTGCGCCGAGGCGTGTGAGAACCTTCCACTACTTATTACCAAACGCAGGGGAAAAGGTGGACGAGTCTTTAAAGAAACTTCCTGTTGGCTGCGAGCTGTCAGGGTTTCCCGCTCGACAGGTGATCCTAGTTAGATAAATGGCTGCCGGCTCCACCGGCACGCCTCACCCACAGTCCTAATTACAGTCCCTGTTGTCTCCGGCCTCCTGCGTGTTACAGACCTCCACTTCAGTGATACAACATGTTTTAGATTTCTTTCCGCACGACAGAGTGTTTCAAGAGTAATAATCCTAATGTTCAGCTATAATCAGTTATAAGAAGTGTAATAATCATTTCATCAGCCGGGCTGTGAGTTTATACAAGAATTATTCAAACTTAAAGTATTCACATTTTAAGAAAATGTTTCATTTTGTTGTTTAAGACACCAGAAACAAACATTTGATTCACTTTTTACAAGTTGTCACTTTAAACAATTAATTTATTCCATCCATCCAGATTTTTAAAAATATCCAAAACAGCAACCTGATGCTGATCTAATAAATCTTAAACTGTTTTGCTCATTTCCAGCACAAGTATTTGACTCGAATCAAAGTTTAGGATCCTTCTAAAGACCTTTTCTTTCCGGGTCCATGTGCAAACCTGTCTGATCTGCAGGTCTTTGCTGACCTCTGGTGGCAGACTGAGGTACTGCTCTGTATTTACATTCAACAATCAAGTTCAAGATCAAATTTTAAGAGATGCTAGAACTCATTAACTTACAAAGTCAGGAATAAAGTGTCTCTGATGTGTTTAATGAACACATGAATATTTTTCTTTGTGAGCATGTACTCACATGACACCATGGCAGCCATTTATTTTGGTGAAAAAAACAGAATTTTTCTAAAACCCAAACTCTCATTTTACTAGAATAGCACATGATCATGATTTGGTGTGGTTGCTCGTTTTATGGCCCAATCCCAATTCCCACCCTAAAGCTTCTGTCAGTCTTAGCTGACATCCCCTGGTAAGTGCTTGAGTGCGAGAGGCTGCACGGGCCTGAAATGCTTCAATGGGACAGCAAAGCAGCAAAAAAACATTTCTTACTTTCTTCACAGCTGAGGCAATTATGGGACAGACTGATTCAAACCAGGCTCCTGCCACGTAAACTGATTATTTGAAAATTACCCGTGGACAAGCGGTAATTTTCAAACAGCACTGTACATTTACAGTGGTGTGAAAAAGTGTTTGCCCCCCCTTCCTGATTTCTTATTTGTTTGCATGTTTGTCACACGGAAATGTTTCAGATCATCAAACAAATTGAAATATTAGACAAAGATAAAAATAAACACAAAATGCAGTTTTTAAATGAAGTGCTGAATTGCTTCAAACCTACATGGCCATAAGTCAACTGTGGTTTATCACATCTTTGGAAAGCTGTGTTCAATTTCTCTAACCAAACCCAGGCCTGATATCTGCACACCTGTTCTCAAACAGGAAATCACTTAAATTGGACCTGCCTGACAAAGTGAAGTAGACCAAAAGATCCTCAAACGCTGGACATCATGCTGCGATCTGATTTAGGAACAAATGGGAAACAGCAATTGAGATTAATCAGTCTGGAAAAGGTTACAAAGCCATTTCTAAAGCTTTGAGACTCCAGCGAACCACAGTGAGAGCCATTTTCCACAAATGGCGAAAACATGGAACAGTGGTGAACCTTCCCAGGAGCTGCCAGCCGACCAAAGTTTTCCTAAGAGCACAGCGACGACTCATCCAAAATGACAGCAGCATCCAAAGAACTGCAGGCTTCACTTGCCTCAGTTAAGGTCAGGGTTCAGGACTCCACCATAAGAAAGAGACTGGGCAAAAAATCCAAGACGAAAACCACAGCTGAGCAAAAAGAACATAAAGGGTCATCTCAGTTTTGCCAGAAAACATCTTGATGATCCCCGAGACTTTTGGGAAAAGTCGGACTGAGGGGACTTTTTGGAAGGTGTGTGTCCTGGTACATCTGGTGTAAAAGTACCACAGCATTTCAGAAAAGGAACCTCAGACCAACAGTGAAAAATGGTGGTGGTAGTGTGATGGTCTGGGGCGGTTTTGCTTCATCAGGACCTGGAAGACTTGCTGTGGTAAATGGAACCATGAACTCTGCTGTCCACCAGAAAACGTCCAGCCATCTGTGCGTATCCTCGAGCTGAAGCGTACTCGGGTTCTGCAGCAAGACAATGATCCAAAACACACCAGCAAGTCCACCTTGTCGAAGTCCTGACCTGAATCCAATAGAGATGCTGTGGCACGGCCTTTAAAAAGGTTATCGCAAACGCTTGATTGGGGTCGTTGCTGCTAAGGGTGGCCCAACCAGTTAGGTTTAGGGAGCACTTATCACTTTTTCACACAGGCCCACGAAGGGTTGAAATATTTCCAAAACCTTCATATAAAAAATGTTAGTTTGATGATCGGAAACAGTTCAGTGTGACAAACATGCAAAAAAAAAACGTAACGTCACAACGCTATGAATTGTGGGTAATTCCCACTGGCGAAGACTTCAAGTAGTTAAGCGAGAGTTCGAACAGTGAAGCCAAACAAAGCCTGCACAAAGAGCTGCCGCTGTATTGTTTAGATAAGAAGCTCTCGGGGAATCTAAAAACCCTGTTGAGTGACGCTACATTAGTTATTATCACAATCTGAGTCTAAAGGCAGCTAAATCTTTAAACTGCGTCTTTACGCCGCGCTTTCCCCCCACTAGCTTCGTCTATTAATTATACTGTCAGTCTGCTGTGATGTGGAAATTGTTCACAAAGAGCTTAGAGAATCTGAACGAGAGCCCTCATGCATTTGACAGTTGGACGGCGCCCCCAGCTCGGACTCATCGGGAACGCGCCCCTGACTCCGTGAGCGTGGAGATCCAACACACACCGTCCTGCTGCCCCAAATAGTCTCAAGAGCACCAAATCTGGATTCATCCGCTGCTGAAAATAGTCCCCAACAAATGCACCGTTTCCTCCTTTATGATAGAAACTACAGTGAGCAGCTGTTTCAGGAAATTACTGAGCCTTTTGTTTAACATTAAACTATATTTTTGAAGTGTTTTTAAAGATTATACGTCTTCAGGAGGAGCCACAGACAGGAAGTCAGGAAAGTCTGGCGTGTCTTTCCATGGAATAATGTTGTTGGGATATCAAAAATACAGAACACCAGATTTATCTCACAAACAGCTGTCTGTTTCTCCGACACTATATATGCATCATTATTTATTTACACGGGAATAAAATCCAAATCACACTCACTTCATACATTTGTTGTTCTTAAATGTAATTACAAAGAGTTTGAGTGAACCTTTCGTTCGAATGGTTGTTTATGTTCACAGATGCAGATGTTTGTTTCAGGTTTAACTCACTCACTCTCACACAGACACGCCCTGCGAACCCAGGAAATAAAGCAATCCAGCATCTGGGCTTTATCACAAAACAGGTTTAATTTAATATCTCTTTATTTTTTAAAATAATTAAACATTTGTATTTCTCCAACCCTTTTTTTTTTTCTTCAGTTTTTAACGTCATTCTAAAGCACACATTAATTCTGCGAGGGAGGAGGCGGGAGGTTCACCGTCAAACTCCCAACAGGGCAAAGTGGTCTGCTCCGTGCCTTCCCCTTCCCCCCTTGACTCCCTGCCCTCACCCTCAACCCCCCTCCCTCCCCAACTAAAAAAAAAAAAATATATATCCAATGGTCAAAAGAAACTTCATCAAAATATCCAAAATGAGATAAAAACCAAGAAAAGAGGGAGGAGTGAGAGACAGAACAGAAAAAAACAGACTAAAAGAGGGGAGACACTATCATAAATACCAGGAAGTCTTGTTCCATAATACCTCTTTATATACTGGATACTCCTCTCCACAGTTTCCTAAGCAAAAAACATAGGCTAAATTACTACAAGATACAAGATTATCAGTGTACTGCATTCAATAACAATGTACAGGGTTGTCTTTTTTTGTCACTGTTGTTGTAATACTGTGAAGTCAACGCGGCGCCCCCCCGTTGGGCGGAGGGAGGAGGAGGAGGAGGAGGGGTGAGGCGTGAGGCGGGGCGCTCGTCTTTTCACAACAGGAGGAAGATTTTTGGCGCTCCTCTGAAGCCTTTTTTTTTTTTTTCTGGGTTTGTTTTGATTTGGAAAGTCCCCATTGTGGCCGGAGGGCACCAGTGCCAGACTGATACCGGGGATACCTGGTATGGTAGGTGAGGAAGGGATGGGAGGGGTCAAAGGTTAATAAAAAAAAATTTAAAAAAAGATGGTGGAGGGAAGGAGAAAAAGTAGTCCCATCATTTTTTGTAGAGGAGAAAGGGGGAAATGAATCGAGTGCGTTTACATGCGGGGCGTTTCGGTTTCACACGCTTATATTGAGCAGAGGTTGCAAAGTAAAAATAACAACCAGGATATGAGCTCATCCAAGCAACAGGATACAACGCTCGACACGTACCCTCCGACAGGCGATACGTTTAATTCATTATGTCAGAAATCAATATACTTCTTTTGTTCCCTTAGTTTGACATGTGTTACACCAGTTACTTAAATCATTGGTTCAAGATGATTTATTTTATGATAATTATCAGTTTATTCTGATATGTTTCGGTCTCACGCAGAGTTTTTTTGTCTGCCGTTGATCCAACCACTAGATGGCACCAACGTAAAGAGGAAAATAAAAACAATCCTTAAATGTCATCATTTCAAACCCCAGTTTTTATTCAAAACCTATTCAGTGTATTTACATTCAGTAATTACCTGTCTGTATAGAAGTTTTCATTGTTGGTGGCGGAGGCCGCCATTCCTCTCATATTCACAGGAAACGATGAGTCACTTTTACGGTTGGTAACTTCATCTGATTGCTGGAAGCCTTTCGCACAGAGGCAGAATCAACATTTCCTGCTGCTTTAAATTCACCTGATGAGACACGGGGTGGCTTTTATTGTGAAGCAGCCACAGGAAATGCAAGTTTTTAAATTGTGATTAACTTCTGTTGTCTTTCAATTCACCCGTCACACATTCAGGTGTGTTTTAAAAAACTAATTTGAGAATGCAACATGAATTTTTAGGGAAATGATATATTTCAAAGGGCTAAATTGAAGGAAATAAGTATACTGAACACAAGAGTCCCCACACGCCCGTGCAATTAACTACAACCATGAACACGCATGTAAACACACTCAGAGGAAATGGTTTGTGTACTCAGAAAGTCCCTGTTGTCCTTTTTAAATGTGTTTTGTTTCTCCCCCCCCATTTAAACCAGGAAGCAGAACCTGTAGACCGGCGGGTTGGGCCAGAGAGGAGAAGGAGGGACGTCCCACACAGGGGGAGAAATAACTGATACACCATTAGAGAGGAGGGAGGGAACAGAAGGAGGGAGGCAACGAGAGGAAATGCAAAGAGGAGAACCAGGAAAATAAAAATTACATATGGGGCTGTGCTGAGGAAGAGCGGGATGAAGAGTTAAATTCAATCTATCTTCTCTTTTTTTTGTTTTCTTTTGTTTTCCAAGAGTTCATTTCATGTCATTCAGTCCAAAAGCTGTTTTTTTATTGTTGTTGTTGTTGTTTAAATCCCCCTCCCACACAAGTCATTTTCTCATTTTCTATTTTTTTCTTCCTTTTTTATTATTATTATTATTATTATTTTGTTTTTCCGTTTGCAATAATATCAGTTTAAGGGGGGAAAAAAAGAAAAAAAAAGAAGAATTATTTACAGTGCTGTTGAAATAATGAAAACAGACGTGATGAATCTACTGTAAAGTAAGTCGCACAAACACAGGAGAAAGAAAAAAAAAACATAAGGAGCAAAAAAAAAAAGAAAAGAAAAAGAAGACAATTAAGAAACCAGCAGGCGCTCCATGACGATCCAGAGACGATGGCCTGTATCGGGGGTTTCTCAGAGCTCTGGGCAGACTTGGCTGATGTGGAGGGGGGAGGAGTCTGGGGTAAGGATGGAGGAGAGGGGGAGTCACAGGGGGGAGAGGAGTGAGAATGGGGAAGAGGGGAGCGCGGCGCTGTCTTCGTTAAGTTGGGATAATCCCGTCGCTCCTAAGGCCCCGCTTCAGCTCCAAGTCCTCCAGCTTCTTCCAGAGCTCCTCCCGCTCCTTCTCCTTCTTCTTCTCGCTGAACAAAAACAAAAAAAAACATGGAGGACGAGTTTTACTGTGTGTTTGAGACCCTGCGGCCTGGTGATTTGTTCAGCGATTCGTAGGCCGGGTGTTGCGCCCACTGACGGCTGTTTGAATGGATGACATCAACAACATGAACAAACTTGTTAAGTTACAGAAGTAAAAGTCTTAAATTTGCGGATTTCTTTGATCGACATGAAGAGGCTGCAGCCGTGCCGGCAGCTCTGTTGGCTACATGCTAACATCAGCGTGCTAACATGTTCACAATGCCTGACATGCTGATGTGTGGCAGGTGTCTGATTAACGAACATTTGGTAGACACAAAGTAAAGCTGAGGCTGATGGGAGTGCCGTTAGTTTTGCAGGTTTTTTGGTCATAAACCAAAAGTTCTTGAGGAATTGTAACTTTGACCTGCTGGTGGAGCCTAAAGGATCACCAAAGTTACTACAGTTCATCTTGAGAGACATATCGTCTTTACATTTGATACTGATCTTTAGTTGTTTTGTTGTCTATTAATATGTTGTTTCTTTATTGATCATAAAATAACTTCTACATACTATTGACCTATGGCGCACACACACGTGTTTAAGTTTCATTTATTTATTTCATTAATTTTACGTTTAATTTATTTATTTTTATTAATTTATTGATTTTTTTAAAAATTTATTAAAATTGTATTTTATTTTAACACATGCACACACTTTTCTTGTTTTATTTATTTTTACATTTAATTTATTGATTTTTAAAAATGTATTTATTAAAATTGTATTTTATTTTAACACATGCACATACTTTTCTTGTTTTATTTTTTTCATTTATTTTTACGTTTCATTTATTGATTTTTAATCAACTGATTTTTTAAATTTTATTTTATTTTATTGTAACACATGCACACACTCTTCTTGCTTTATTTATTTCATTCATTTTTATGATTCATTTATTTATTTTTAATTTGATTTTTTAAAATGTATTTATTAAAATACAATATTAAAACACATGCACACACTTAGTGTTTTATTTATTTCGTTTATTTGAATTGAATTCGCAACACACGCACTTACTGTTAAATTTTTTATATTTGTATTTACTTTATTTAATGAACTGTTCTTTTGTATTGTATTTTAAGCTTTGGCAATATTACTATTTGACATTCACGCCAATAAAGCTGAATTGAATTGACATAAAAGCATGAACAACAACAACACACTGTACAGCTGCTGTTACGTATGTTTTAAATGAGCCTTGTTGAAGGAGTTTCTGTCACTGCTTTGAGAAAGACAATAGTTATCTATTTAAATTTCATGTCAGTTCATCCGGAAGTTATGTTATGTGATATTTCACCCAAAACCAAAAGCGTCAGCCTCGTGGTGGAGCTATGAGAAAAGTCAGAGTGAGATTTACACATTTCGACCGGATAAAAAAAAAAAGAGCCCTGGAGCCAGAAACACTGAGTTCTGTTATGAGAGTCAGAGGCTGTGGTATTAAAGTGCACCCCTGCTACTGAGCACCGCAGTGTTCAGTGAACTTTGAATCTTGATTGGCCAATAAACGCCAAACCTTATTACATAATCAAAATGTTCTCTGTATTAAAGGTGGGGTCAGAGATTCTAATCTCATACATGTCATTCTGGGAATATCTCCTCACGGCCCACAGCTCTGGCTCTGTAAATGGGACACAAAGTGACCCGCACAACACTGATCCAGCCGTTAACGCCACGATGTGTGTGCCGGGTTACGTTCCAGTTCACCATTACGTGCTGTTGTTGTGATGTTAGCCACAGCAGCAGGAGAGCTGTGCTGCTCTGGGACCGTCTCGTCCTCTCTGCGTGTTCACAGCAGCAGCTGTAGCAGCACAGTTTGCTAACCCACAACCCACCAAACATTAGTTTTATGACTCGCTCCATCGCGGCATTTGATTTCTGCAGAACCGCACACCCCATCTTTAAATCTACTGCAAGTATCAGAGACAACTTCTGCTACTCCGACACTAAACCTGCTGTTCCTTTTACAACCACAGCTATAATTAACCCTGATGTTTGTTAAGTGCGATGATAGTAACAGTGCTGTCGTGTCAGGCAGCTCCCTGCAGAGATCGTGAACTTTCACAGTGATGATGGTGTGAATGTGAGCAGCTTCTCACCGCTGGCGGTCCGACTTGTAAGTGGCTGTGAGTTCATCAAATAAGGTACTGTTCATCTCCATGAAGGCCTTCAGTACGTTGTACACCAGCGCCACGATCGCCCTGCGAGGAGGAGGAGGAGGAGGAGGGGGGGGGCAGAGAGAGTTCAGTTAATAACTGGTGATGCAGCATCCAGTGTTATAGCCTCCATAAGCTCTTATCATTACTTAAAAAGGTCCATGACTGCATGAAATGCAGACAAATCCATTTAGGTCTCATAGAAATGAAGCTTTGATACTGAGGGGAAGAGACGGGAGTTCATTCCTGCAGCCTTTCTCTTTGAACTGCAACTAAATACCTCCTCTTGCTTGCCTGTTCCGCGGTCACCTTCCTCCGGCAGGCTCATAGTAAAAAGACTGTGGTCTCTGTCATGTGGCTATGAAATGTGTGCTACGGTTAGCATTAGCATCCATATTATTATTGTTGTATTCCACCGAGCTTTGCCACGCTCTCTTATGTGCTTCTTCTGGTCATATATACAATTTCCTGACACGTAAATTAAGAAGCGATGCCAACCTGAAAGCAGTTCTTTAAATAAACAGTTTGTGCAGACCTGCAAAATGAAACTTTCCAGACCTGCTAGGGCAGGAAGTGGGGGGGGGGGCTGCAGCATCAGCTTCATCAGATACAAACGTTTAGAATCAAAGTGTTTGGTCTTTATGAAATATCATAACATTCAATTTCTTTAAATGTTCCTATCAGTATTTGGATGTAAACTATGTGAACGTTGGCAAAGCTGTCTCTGTTTTCTGAAGAGGCTGAGGTCCTTCAGCCTCTGCAGGACGATGCTGAGGATTTTTATCAGTCTGTGTTGGCCGGTGCTTTCCTGTTTGCTGTTGCATGCTGTGGGAAGCAAGCTGAGGGTAGAGGACGCTAACAGAATTAAACTGAACCGCAAGGCCAGTGACGAGGTGGGGGGGGCGGAGCTGGACTCTCTGTCGGTGTCAGAGAGGAGGATGCTGTCCAAACTGCATGTCATCTTGGACAATGTCCCCCACCCGCTCCATGACGTGCAGCTCAAACACAAGACTCATTCCCCCAAAATGCACCACAGAGCGCCACAGGAAGTCATTCCTGCCTGTGGCTACTCCTCCCTCTAAGTGTCTGACACACAGACACTCAGTTATTAAACTGGACCTTATTATTTACCTTATTAAATAATAATTATTTAATAACGTAAATATTCTACATACCCACACTCCTTTATATTTGTTCTTTATATTTTATAATATTATTTTTATTCCTCATACCTTGATAAGTGGGCAACTGTGACAAAAGAATTTCCCCTCAGGGATCAATAAATCTCTAAAGGGGCCCGTGTCCACCGAAGCGTTTTTTTGCCAGCTGAAAACGCCCAGCAGGGAGCGCTAGCAGGCGTTTTTGAGGCGCAACGTTTGTTTGCTTTGGTTGCTATGATACATTTGTTGTAAGTAGTTCTACCTGACTTTGCTGGATGTAAAAATGTCAACACAGAGCAGAGTCCTCGCTCTGTATGAAGAGAAGGCTGAAGCAGAGCGAGAGGACGGACTCGCCGTTTGTGGGTTCATGAGATTTTGTGGCCAAGGAAACATTTTGGTGAGTAACCACCGTTTGGTCCAAGAGCTGAGGTTGGACGAAGCCCGGTTCCAGGATAGTAACCGTTGCTCGTTGCTACGGTGTGGTACTTGTCCCACCCCTCCTCTACTGTGATTGGACAGCTGGGTAAAAAAGTGGCAGTGAGGAACGCAGCGTCACACTGCCGTTTTTACCAGCTCACACAAACACGGCGCTCCCATTTCAATGAACTGAAAAAAGACGCCTGCCTCAGAAAAAAAACGCTTTGGTGGACACGGGCCCTAAATCTGATTCTGATTCAGAAGACCGGTTTTAACTAAGCAGCTGATAAAACTGCCAATCTGCCAAAATCCAGACACCACATGAACATCACCTCACCTAAAACCAATCTAATCTGGATATTTCTTGTGAAGTATATGAAACCTGAGAAGAAGGAGCCTCATCTATCTCACAAAGCTGGTGCAGAGACTTTTTATTAAATTTTTAAAAAGTTGCTCACGGGTTCCAGTGCTCTTTGGAGATCCTGTAGAGGCTGGAGAACATGATGGGCAGGATGACGCTGGAGTTCTCCTCGATCAGACTCATGATGTACTCGTTGTTCCAGTAGTACAGAGCTCGCTCTGCGACCTGGGACAAAGACGGCAAACACAAACTGGGCTGAGTGTCGACGTGTGATGTGACAATGGGAAGACATGAGCCGTTCTTTTTATAAACAGAAACGTTAGAAATGTTCCCTTTAAGATTGAGGCTCGGCTTCTTCATGCACTGCATTACAATATCCATTTAGTGGTTTATTTTACTACAGTTTGTCTCTGTGCATCTGTTGATTAGCTCTCCAACGCTACATCTCCTACACCCTGATGATCGCCAGTATCCAAAGCTCTCTCTCTTTCTCCTGCACAACGCTGTCGGATCCAAATATGATTATGTCCTTTGTACCAAAAAAAACAATCGTGAAAGAACAGAGGCGGATTTAAGCCAAGCGTGAAATCTGATTGGCTAGTGTTGATTTCTGACAACGTGATTGGTTTAGATGAGTCACGTGACACAGTTTCTGTCTGTTTTGTGTAAGTGTCTCACTCTGTTATCACTCTTGATGTGTTTATAATGTTACATATTAGTGTTGTTAAGGATTTGATTTGATATTGGGTTTGTAAATATTGATTTTTAATGAAAATGTGTAGAATTTTACAATACTTATCTTTACAGGCCGTTTTCTCAAAATGAGTTTTCTCTCATCCTCTGAGCCTAAAATCTTCACTGCAGCAGCTCTTACAAGCACCAAACTTTCCAGTTTTATTCCTGACTAGATTCTGAGGATTTGTACAAAGGGGTTTGTTCATATGTCATTCACAGCCTGAATTATAGAATATTTTATTCCCAAAAAACAGGCTGAAAAATATTTTTTGAATGCCTGGTGAGTATTTTCTGATTCATGAAATATTAAAGAGAGATAAAAAAAATTGAGTTTAATGTGTCAGCAAAATAAAATAATTTTGAACCTGACTGAATTCAGTGTTCAGATTTCAGTTCTTGAAATGGACGCAAATTAGCGCATATTACTGCCTCCTTTGCACATTTAAACATGATATTTCAGAAAACCTGTAACCCAGACAATACTGTCTTAAAGTAAGTAATCAACTTGGAAAGTTTGATGGTGACATCTTTACCCTGTTCACCTGTTTCCACACTACAGAGCAGGTAAAATCACAGTGAATCAGTGCTGGACGGCCGCTGACCTGAAAGTGAGGGCTGGAGACGCATCTGGAGATCTGTTTGAAGAGCGGCTCCTGGATCTTGACGAACTGTGTTGGTTCGATGACGTCCAGGATTTCCTCCAGCTCCCCCAGAAACATCACCTGCAGCACAGGAGGAAAGTGTTAAACACACACACACAGAGTTTACACACACGTACAGTTCAAACTAAAAGAAACGACAACCCTCACCTCTTTTTGACTGCAGGTTTTTGGCCAGAACTTCAGTAAGCCTCTGATGACCTGAGGGGGAAGAAGAGACAGATTTTATTGTTTGTTATTTTAGTAATAGTTTCTTTGTGTATTTTATACATACACATGTTTAATGTTTTATTTATTTTATTTAAATTTTTAATTTTATATTTTTATTTTTAAACACACAACACACACACTTTTAATGTTTTATTTATTTTATTTTATTTTATTTAAATTTTTAATTTTATTTTTAAACACACACACGTTTAATGTTTTATTTTATTTTATTAAAATATTTAATTTTATTTTTTAACACACACACACACTTACTGCTTTATTTATTAAAAATATATATATATATATTTTTTTTAATTATTTTATTTTTAATAACACACACACACACATGTTTAATGTTTTATTTATTTTATTTTATTTAAATTTTTAATATTTTATTTTTAAACACACACACACACACACACACACACACTTTTATTTACTTTATTTGATGAGCTGTATAAACGAATCGCTCTTTTGTTATTTATTTGTAGCTTTGGTAACATTGTTGTTTTACTTTCATGCCAATAAAGCTGAATTGAATTGACTCCTTCTTCCACCTGCACCTTAACTATCAGCTGTAGTGACAGTGTTGCAGGAAAAGTGGGATTTGTAGCAGCACCAATATGCTATAGGTGCCTTCACACAACAGATGGACTTCAGGCAAATGTACTGTTGCAATAATTCATAAAGTTGCTGGAGAAAAAAAGACCATCATACAGTTTGGGAGGGACTGTTCAGTCAAGCACAGCAGTTCTAATCAGCGATGGCCAGTGACAGTTGATACTTACTGGTTCTGTTAATGTTGGGTCTTTCTCTAGGAACTGTACAATGCAATACGCCAACTGCAGGGAGAGAGGAGAGACCACACGTTAGCACCTTTGGCTTAGTTTGTAACAGCAACACAGATAAACAGAAACTGGATGAATAAATAAGTCCCATAGAGATCTCGAAATATAAATCCTCTGTTACAAGACAAAATTTTAACTTGCCAAAGTATAAATGTTTTCCACTTTATGTACTTGTCACAGTATGAATCATACCTCATATATACGTCATTAACACTGCAGCCCTGCACCTGATTTTGCATCTATCAGCCAAACAGAAACTTAAAGTGCTACAGCTTTGTTTTTCTTTATTTTTAAATCTCAGTTTGGTCCAACTGTCGTCTGTTAAAGAGCACAATTACAAGTTTTAAGTAAAAGACACCCACACCTGCATGACTTTAAAAGGCAGTGCAGGTTTAAAATTTTCCAGTACTGTTAATTATCACCAGCAACTCGGTATGCATAACTTTGTAATTCCACAGAGGTCACAGTTACCAAAGAGTTAAAGTGAAGTTGTAGTCGCTCTGTGCCCCATGTACGAGAAACACACTAAGATTGTTACCAGGAGGAAACTTTAAAGACAAACACACATATATTACCTGTGCGTGGAAGAGGGACAGACTCCTGACAGTGTGGAGGGGGATCAACACTTTGACCAGAAACTGTTTATGCTCCGCTTTCAGCGGCAGAGCGAAACCATTGATTATACTGGAAGAGAGGAGACAGAGAGGGGAAAAAATAAATAGAGAAAATATAAACATAAATTAAACATTAACACATGAAAGAGTTTCCTCGTGATCCCCTGAAAGCAAGTGAAGATCAATGAGCAGCGGACTGAAAGGAGGCTGTTTATACCGGCGGTGCAGCCTGGAGGAGACAGAAAGAGATGTGATGTGCTCTAACCTTCAGGCTCAGAGACAACAGACGTGATGCTCCTTTAAAACTCAGTCCTGCACTGTTTGCTTCTGTTTTACTGGATTCAACTTTGTGTTGTTTCCATAAGAGATTTTTTGTGGAAGGACAAACTGTAAGAACACATTTAGTCGAGGAACATTGGAGCATTTTGACTCTGTACCACAGACTTTCTCTCCTACAGATTCTCTTCTAGACGGGTTTCCAGCGAGGTTGGGTTTACATGTTATCAGAGCCGAAAGTTAAACCTGTAGGTGTCTGATTTATGATATGAAACCAAGAGGAAAGCATGACCAGTGAATCAAAAAGGGGAAGCGCAGAGTAATGAGATCGGCAGCACAGTTAAGGCTGAATATGGGTGCTGGGTTTGGTGCTGGACCGGTAACAAAGGAGGGAGACGTTAAGCAGACGATGATCCAAACTCCTCAGGTGCAAACACAGAGACGTGGACACATGATGAGGCTCGATGTAGAAACATTTACATTTCAACAGGCAGAGCAGTTTTTTATTCCTCCGTCACTGAGACACACACTTCTGATTAATTAACCAAAGAATCACCATCAAAAACGTCTCATAAATGTTATAAAAGAGCAGAAACAGCTGGGATGTGTAAATCAAAAGCAGGTGAAACAAAAAGCTTGACAACTCGCGTCTCATCTTGTTCACCTCTCGTTTAATGAATTTATTAAATTGCCCTCTGGAAGGCGCCAAAGAGCAACTGCAGCAAGTAAGAACATTTACAATTAACTCATCTCTCAACTCATTAACACTGAAATCACGTACGTTCCTGTCACGTTCCTGTCTGTCCTGTGCTTGTTATGTTATTTATTGTCTGTACTATGATTTTTAATGATGTCCTTTTTTTTTAACCAGCCTGTGAAGACAGATTCTTCTGCAGGGTCGGCTGTATTTGAGGCGAGGCGTCCGCCTTAATACGGTGCAGGAAGTCCTGACAGTAACATAGTTGAATGTTTATTGCGACTTAATGTGAATTAAGACAAATACCAAGTGAATTAAAAACTGCTGCCGTGGTTTTTACTTTTAATGCCTTCACCTGTTAATCCGAGGAGGATGTTGGGAGGTGATTTTAAAATGCTGACAGAAAAGGTTTGGGAACAACGGACTTAAACGGACATAATCAGTTTAGTGTCTGGGTTTCAAGGATAAACATTTTAAGTGAGGATCCTCTTTCTCAAAACTCTTTAAGCTTGATTTTCAGTTAGCGGACTAAACGTATCAGCACTAACTTCTTTGCTGCTGCTGGAAATGTAGAACGTTTGTCAGGACACAGCCAGCTTCAAAATTGTCTTCGGTCAAATCTTCCGTCGATCAACTAATGACTTCATTCTGAACCCGTTCCGGCCTGCTAACCTGAATTCATAAAGAATTAGGAACCGTCAAGCTGTCCTTTAAATTGAGTCAGGCTGACTGTTACATTAAATATTCAAGAGCACAGAAGCAGCTATAAGATTAGGCAGATATATTTCAGACATTCATGTGTGTAAAAATACTGTTATCAGTCGGACAAAACCACCCGAACCCGACCGCACGTCAAACAACGCCATGCAGCTTCTGACACAGAGCTGATAAACTGTCTCCGTAAATCAGGTCTTTATTTTTATAATGGATTAAAAAGGATTAAAAAGACTGTGGAGCTGAGAGGATTAATTTATTTCTTATCTACAAGTCAAACTGTGCCCCTGACTCTCCCCTGAACCTCGCAGCTCGACTCAACCCTGTTTTTATGGAGCCAAATCACACCGAGTTTTCTTATCAATCTTTTACAATCAGACGCCTCTCTTGAAAAAAGATCTTCATCTATATAAGATTAAATAAAAACATCCTCGTATCATTAGAACATTAAGAACGCAGGCAGATGTCAGGGTTGGGCTCAGTTCTGCCGGTGAAAGCCTGAGCTGAATGTGAATGTGTGTCTGAGGGTCGGAGGCCTCCACATACCTCCCCAAGATCTCCAGCAACTCGGCCACCCCGTTGAAGTGCTCCGTCTCATAAACAAAACTGCAGAGCAGACAGAGAGGGAGGCGGAGAAGAGAGGAGACAAAAGACAGGAGACAGATGAGACTCAGGGAGAAAAACATTCGACTACTAAAACAACCGAGCAGAGGTTTGCAAACGAACACACGGGCCTGTCACGATACGACACGCTGTCCCAGAAATTATTAAGATAAAAGTTATTACTGTCATTTTAAGAACTTTTCATGCACTGATGTAATAAGAAATCAAAGAGCAATACAATTTTTATTCATATGAATATTCAGACAACATTAAAACATCCTAAATAATTATAGCGTAAACCAAAACAAAAAATAAAATGGCATTAAATAAATACCAAACATTTGGTTCATAACAGGAAGCTGTATTCCCGTTTTGTGTTGCAGCTGTTTTTAAACCAAGTGGACACACCGGCTCCTTCACGTTAACAGGGTCAGCTTGTCCCTAAAATGTTTGGGGTCCATTTTCTTATTCTTCCAAACTTCCTGGTTAGAATTAAACTGTCGGGAAAAACACCTTTTAGCCCTGTGTAACACGTCATCTTGAACGTCTCTCAGCATGGTTGTTTCTGTTTATTTGGCTCAGGTGCTGTGAAACGATCCTTAGACGCCCGTCTTACGGCAGAAAGACTCAGGCTGCGGCACGTTTTCGATCCGTCCTCAGCGCTGCGTCAAAGCCTCAGAAGCGCCTCAGAAGCGTTTCAGCAGCGTGCAGCCTGCTCCGAGTTACTGACTTGTTATTCATTTGTCCTTTTTGTGCTTCCACTACCTTCTTCACAGCTCTAGGTGACCCTGTTTTGTTCCGTCAACTTCAGACTGGATTTCCCACAAGCAGCATTTCAGAATCAGAGCGTGTTGCCTGCCTGATTTTGCTGACATGTTTAGATTTTGCTGATTTCGTCCCTGGTGTTTGCTGTCTGTGTTTCTAACGTGATTAAGTCGGCCTTATATAGGGCTGAAACGCTTAAATTGATAAAATCGATTCATAAAATGCTTCGACACAAATTCTTTGCATCGATGCTTCGTTTAATCCGTGTAACTATACAGCACAGTGTTTCACAGGGACACTTATTACTGTCGCACATCACGCTGATGCTGTGAACACGACGTGATTATGATGGCGCTGTTTGCAAAGTGGAGGAAGAGAGAGAAAACAGCGAGGGACGAAGAACAGAGTGTCCAAAGTCTGGGATTATTTCAAGCTAAAGAAAACAACAACTCTGTAATGTCACAGTCCGTCCACTGTAAAACCAAACTTATGTCGCCTCGGCAACAGCACGACGGTACCTGATCAGAGAGCAGCCGGTGTTCTGCCAGCGGACCACAGACGAGGTAACAGTAACAGCAACTTTAGCATCTAACTGAAATCATGACTGATTGTTGAAGCCAAATTAAGCTGCAGACCTCAGCTGGAAATGTGACCACGAGCGTTTGTTGTTCTCCTGGTCGGGCTGTGGGTTGTAACGTCACAGTCAGGAGTTAACTGGGTGTCGGGAAGCTGCAGCTCTCTGTAGCTCAGACGTTTCCTGTAAAGCAGCTGTCTGATCTGATGTTTGCTGTATGACACACTATGAATTTCCAAAGGACTAATAAATATCTATCACCTATAAACGTGCACAGCTGATCAGCCGCCAAGCTAAAGTACTTATTAAACGACGCATCGAAATGATCTATAGAAATTTCGAATACTTAAATCATCGTCAGCTGCAGCCCTACCTGTGAAGTTAAATTATTTATTTTTGTGTTTTTACCGTTTTTGTTATTTTACGTTTTATTTTGAAAATTGACCAGATTCTCTACGCCATTCTGAGTCTGCCCGGTACGATCGTGACAGGCCTACGAACATATCGACTGATACAGACTATAAATGGCTGGCAGAACGACAAAAAGGTCCACACCTCTAACAGACAGAGACGAACAGAAACTTTAATTTTTTTCAGACACTGGAAGACCTACTACTCACCGTAGAAAAATATTATTGATCTGTTTTCGTATAAAAGCCCTCAGCCCCAGGAATTTGCCGTAGATTCTATGCAAGACTGTCTTCAGGTAGTCTCTCTCCCGAGGATCCTCGCTGTCAAACAACTCCAAGAGCTGGACAGAAAGAATACAGACAGGGAAGGGACATCAGAAAGGAAGTAAAAAAGACCAACGGGGGGGAAAGCATGAGAGAATGAAGAGGAAGAATATGAAAGGAAAGATAAAAGCTCACGTTAAACTGACAACAGGTGACATTTAAAGCCGAGCTTTGACCGGCAGACTGACTCACCTGTAGGACAAACTTCTGGTCTATGTACTTTTTGGCAATGCTGGGCTGGAATTCCTGACTCTCCAAGAACCGGATGAAGAACTCGTATACCAACTGGAAAAAGAAGGAGAAGAAGAAGAGAAAGAGAGGGGAAGGGGACAGAGGGAGAGTTGTTGATGTTAAAACAAAAAATTTGAACTTTTGCAAAAGTGATGTGCAGAAAAACTGGTCACAGTTTGTGTCTCACTCGATTAACTATGATTAACATCCTGATGTACAACAAGCAGATTCACAAATAGAAGAAGAATCCAAAGACTGTCATGTTCCTCTGAGAAATGAGAGCCCTTAAACCAACCCTGTAAATACTGGGACTGGACTGGACTTAAAAGGGGAAAGGTCAAAAGCATTAAAGGTCACAAAAAGGTACGACGTAATGTGGGTATAGCTGGAGGAAAAAAAGTTTGGATTGGATTGAGGTTTGGATTGGCCAGGACGTGAAGGGATTGTTAGTGGGTGAAGGGGGGGGGGAGTTGTTTAATAAGATGAAAAGAAAAACTTTATTACCAGGAAGCTTCTCTTTGCATCTCATATCTAAAGGAGACCGAGGAGACGACAGAGGACGACGACAACATGGGCCCAAAACAAACCCCAACCAATGACCACCAACGGCACCGATGGTGAGAACGTCATTTAGAGGCGTACGCTTTCCTCTATACTGCTGTACTCTATACCAGGACCCCCCCGTGGGTGGGAATCACTTTGGGTGGACACTAAATACTGTGCACTGTTTAATCCAGTAGGTGTCGGTAACCGCTACAAAACGGCAGAGAAGAATAAGGTCCCGATCAGACAGAAAGCGCTTTGCAGGTTCGAAAAAGGCGCCTTTTTTTGGACAACCACCGAATCAGCTGTCCTGACAGTCTAATCAAACGTTACAGCGCCAGCGATTTGTAATCTTTGGCTTGCTGCTAAGTAATAACGGTCATATTAGCAAAGACTTGATCACAGCTCACAGGTCTGAGTCTTTTGTTGTTAAAAACATCTGCCAAACGGAGGGCGCCTGCTCTGGCACTGTTTGAGGGTGAGAGGCGTACAAACACGCGGGAGACGGGGAAACTGAGATCCATGTGGGCACATGAGACCCTCAGGAAGAGGAGACACGGCTGGTCGGACCACCAGCTGGTCCAGGAGCTCCGTCTTAATGATGGTCGGTTTAAGGATTATTTTAGGATGAGTCGGGGACAGTTTGTCTCCGAACATTTCAAGCAACTGTAAACCTCTGTCACCACAACTGAGGGTCCGTCTCTCGTTTCATTAGATTGGACTAATGGAAAAAATGCGGATGAGGTCGGCCGTTTTTCTGCCTCCGTGCGGTCAGTGGACTCCGTCGAAAACGCAAGGCGCAGCAGGCGGCCAAAACGCGAGGCACCAAGGGTGTCGCAAAATATTTTCAACCTCAAAAAGGAGTGAGACCGTGAGAAAGCTTAAAAACTCCCTGCTCTCTCCTCTCTAGTGCTTAACTTAGCAGAAAGGGGAAGTTCAAAAATAGGCCCAAAAACACCTCTAAAGCTCACTCGTCTTGCATGTTTAATCCGCACACACACACGCAGAAATGTAAAAAATAATATTTGTGGTTTTAGAGGAGTTACACAGCAGAACTATTTCAGTAACAACAGCTGGGTGCAGCATCACAAAGTCAATCAACATTTAAACACACATCACATCAGCTTTACCTGATTGGAGGATTCAGGTAAAGTTTATTTACATAGTCCGCTTTACAGTCGGTGCAGCAGAAGAGCTGCGTTTCCATTTGGATAGATCAAATTAGATCAAACTGTCACAGTGAGGTTTGATACCAGCGTGCCTGCAACATTTCTGTTTGTGTACCAATTAAAACAAACAAGATATGAAGTGTTAATTATTTAATGCACACACACTTTTTTGGCCGTGTTTACCTGTAAGTGCGGCCAGGAGGCCTCGAGCGTGGGCTCGTCTTCCTCAGGGTCAAACTCATTACTGTCACTGGGTGGAAGGGTCCGGAATATGTTGTGAGACACCTGGAACGATGATGAAAAACACATACTTATCAGCCTGAATACAACAAAGGTATAACTGTCCGGGGCCCCGCAGGCCGAAGACGTTTTCTTATCTTGATCACACACCAGAAAAAACTGTGCACTAGTTAAAAAGAAATTCGCTTTTAAGACCTGGGGGCTCCCCGGCATCCAAATAAAACACCATGTGACTTTTTTTATGCAAATGCATCTGCTCAAGTGTGTGGGCTGTCTGTGTTCATTCCCTACAAGCATACAATCCACCTCCTGTACAGACGTTAGCTGTAGCTGGCTAGCACACTCCAGTTCTTTCTGTTACTTTGCTTGAAAGATTTTTAACTCGCGAGGCTGCACGTCCGCCTCAACTGTCTCCATCTATGGAGAATTTTAATTTAATTTCTGTCCTTTCAGAGTGCACCTTTAGATCTGGTGCGTCCTGAACCACCACAGCTGACCAGGAGCTGTTTTCTCCTGATGTCAGAGCCTAATTACACACTAAGAACACTGGGAAATATTCACAGGGCTAAAATATATTTACTGTACAGGAATGTTTGCTTCTAGTATGTTCTGATCATGTGTTTACTTTAAAACAAACGAGGCAGACAGGAAACACTTGTGGGCTTTGGTCATTTGCGTTTTCATCATGGTTATGGCCTCTGTAGTAACTCAGTTATTCTACATGCACACGCTGACCTGAGCTTTCCACTGCTGCAGAGTTCACACACAGGTGCATTTACATTTTGAGCTGCTCTCCAGAGTGATGAAGGGAGTAAAGCTGTAAAACATCTACAACACGTCATTAGTGCTTGAAGAATAAAATGCGCTCACGCAAGCGAAACTGAAAAACACCAACACTGCTGGACTCCCTTTACTTTGATGCTGCTCCTTTTACTTTGCAGGTTTCTTCTGGGACACTAACTTAAATCAGAGCTCCTCCTCACATGAGCGAGTGCGAACATCAGGGGCACAAGACAGCGAGGACGGAAAATGGGACAAGAGAGCGCGGTGAGTTCAGGTGTCTGCAGAAGCGAGGGAGTATGACCTATCTGCCGCCAACAAGGGAGTCCAAACCAGCTTCACTGTAATTCATCTTCTTAAGATTTGGGCACGTGAGTTCAAGTGGGTTTGCTGCATTCTGACTGGCTGCTGGATCGGGGATCTGAGACGAGGGCTGGGTACTGAATGTTAACAAACTATCATCAGAGATTTTGCTGCACCCTCACCAAACAAGGTAGCTATTAAATAATCAAATCAAATCATGATTTAGTTCAAGCAGGATCACAATTCATGTTGGTTTTTGGGACTTTATTAAATCGTATACGATGTAGACTAACTAATGATTCAGTCGAACTACAAAAGAACTGATTTATACAACATTTTAAAGATTTTAATATACATTTTTTTATTTGATTGTCTCATGAATGTGCAGTTTGCTTCTGCATGTTTAAAAACACACTGGGAGGGACTTGCTGATATTGATTGGCGTTTGCAGTAGCCAATAGTCTGAATGTGCGTTATAGCTAGGGCCGGCTATCGAGTTCAATACTTCTTAGGCACCGACCGAATCGCCTCAGTACCACAGAGTATCAAAAAATGCCTTGTCTTTCGGTACCAAAGTTCGATACCTAAAGGTTCTTGTTAACGCCAATGAGCCTTGGTTTTGACAAGCAGCAGCATTTTTCAAAGGAGCGATTATTAAAATAAACTATTAATGATAATAATGTGATAATTAAGTTAATTTATACAAATAACAATGGTTCTCCATTTGTTGAGAAGAAAATTGGTTTCGAAAAAAGTATCGTTCAGCTCGTTAAGCTGCCCAGCTAACTGAGCTATTTAGCTACAGATACAGACAGTAACATTAGCTGTGTGCGTTTTTAGAAAAAAGCAAACTTAACTCAGACTTCTGACACCTGATGAGGGGTTGCAAGTAAACAATACTTAATTTGAAATCTGGTCCTATTGAGGTATTTTGGCATAAATTCATTGTGTACGCTGAATGTTCCTCCCTGCTCACCATTTTGACGACCTCGGGGTAGGCCTGCTCTGTCAGGTAGCCCCGGCTGACGGTCACGTAGTCCACCAGCTCGTTGAGCGTGGAGCGCTTGTACTCCTTCATCTTGAGGTCCGACAGCGTGTCCATGAAGTCAAAGACAGTACAGCACTGCTGCAGCTTCTTCAGGAACAGCTCCGGCTGCTCCGGCGCCGGCACGTCTGGACGCACAAACCAAAAGGGAGAGAGAGAAAGAGGGAGAAGAAAAAGTCAGAATAAATTGGTGCAGAAGTCAGACAGCGTCAACACCAAACATCACAAAATCAAATGACGTTTTTCCATCACCAGCACCAGCTCAACTCGACTCGGTTTTGGCCCGCCGTCTTCCGGTTTCCATTGCAGATAGCACCCCTCAATGTAGCTGGTCGTCATAGCAACACTGCACGCAACTGACGCAACTTAATCTTCAAAGCGACCCACACACAGCTGTCTCTTGATTTAAGTTAAGACATTTCAACCTTCCTCAGAATGTAAAGACAGATAAGCGGTTTGAAAACCTTCCAGCTGTCTGTGTGACGGCGGGAGCAGAGGGCTCTGTGAGCGGGCGGCCGGACCCTTGTGAAGCTCCTCTACTCCGAAAACATTCAACATATAAATAAAACTGTCAATATTCGAAATCTACACAGCTGAATTCTCACCTCAAAACTTCCCCGAAGTGGATTTAGTGATGAAATAAGTTATGAGAATTGTAAAATATAAAACTTTCTGTTGCTGGCCTCTGTCTGGCGTGCAATGATGATGCAGTAAATAGTGACGATGCTCTCTGACCAATCAGCAATCTGCTGTGTTTTCACGTCATCATCGAAGGAGGTGGTGCTGGAAAAAAGTACCTGGTAGCAGGTACAACTTTTCCACGGTGGAAAACCAAAAAAAGGCGAGTCGAGCTGGTGGAAAAGGGGCCAAAGGCGGCTAAAACCTGGACATGGCGGGACAGCGGTATGACACACTGTGACTGTGGTGTTGTTGCTTTGATTCACGCTGGGTGATTTTTCTGTTTCTTAATTTTGTGGTTTATTGTGGTTAAAACTATTTCATTGTGTGTTTGTTTTGTTTTGAATGTGCGTGTCTGCTCTTTTGTTCATGTGCTTGTCTCTTTCATTTTTGGTTTATTTTAAAATTAAAAAAAAGGAAGACATTTGATAAAAGATCTTAATAAAAAATTAATTTGATATATATGGGTATCCAGTAGTGCTGCTGATAGATTCAGGTCCAAATCTTAAAATTTTGGGGTATAAATCCACTGTCTTCTGACTCTGCAGACCGTGAAGAGGAGCATCAGTGAAGAGTGGATTGAGCGAATTGCATGGACTGAGTATAGTGACTGAGAACTTTGATTGTACTGTTTTATAGTTGTGTAGCTTAGTTTCAAATTTAGAAGTTGTAGGTTAGCTGCAGCCAATAGTTAAACTTTTATTAAGCATTAGTTAGCTGGTTTCAGCTTTAGCGAGTGGCCAGAAAGGGTCGGCACGGCTGCTTTTCAGGCTGCGTAAACACCTTCTGACAGTCGAGCTTTGCAGCAGATCAAAATCACAATTTCCAACCTCCTGCTAGAAAAAGTGCAACGCAACTTGTAAACCAAATCCATCTAAAAGGAATTTTCTCTGCATTAAAAGCTGCTAAGGAAAACGTTAAAAATGCCAAACAAACGTGAAACCAGGAAACATTTGGCAGATTTGGCTAAAGTTACTTGTCCTTAATTTATTTCACTTACTTATTTTGTTTTCGATGTTTCAATGAGTCATTTCTTTCTTCTATTATACATTTCAATCAACAGGGGATGTATTTATAAACTACAGTATGTGTGTCAGGCGAGTGAATGGAATATTTAGTGTATAAAAGTGCTGTAAAATAAAATCTGCATCATTTTTTTCCCCTCTGTTTATTTGTCGGGACGCTGCACTGCTCAGAAGACAATAATGATGAGCAGTAATTTTAAAGATACAGTTTCCTACCACACAGGAAGTGTTTAACAGCTGCATGGTCTCTCTGTTTGGTATAAGCAGGAGACGTACTGTGTGTTCAGCATGAGCAGTGAAAGCCACAATAGCTTGCACATTGCCACTTCCAAAAATGTGAGTCACGCAGTCTCATTTAAGTTCTCCAGAAAGGTTTTAAATTTACCTCTGGAGTTCAACATGAACAACAGAAAACAAAGGTTGCTGCAGCTGCACCCCTCAGGTGAAAGTCAAGTTTCCTGCTCTGCATTAGTTTTATTACTTATTCATCTTTTCTGCAAACCCTCTCAGCTCGGGGAAGATGAGCGCGACAGCCTCATTATCCGGCAGTGTGTGTTTCTGATGTAAGCGACGCAGGCTGAGATGCGACGCACCGTACGGATGCTCAGGCGGAACAAGTAGGCAGATGTCTTTATTCTGATCCCGCAGTTGCAGACATGGCGGCGGGTCGCGCAGAGTTCAGACCTGCAGGGAGACGCACAACACTCTTCCCTGATCGCCAGACCTGATGTTCCCGTCTCAGCAGGACCGGGTCATTATTATGTAAGAGATAAGCTGCTCTGAAGGCGGCGCACCAGTGGCGCTGAGCGTCTGAAGTGTGAGCGCGCTCCAAAATTACACTTCAAAGTGCTCGACTGTCATTCTGATTTCAAGTTGAGTCACAAAACTGCATCTAAACGAGTGGGAAACTTTCCGAGTAACAAAGAAGTGACTTTTTCACCTTTCACATACAGATGTCTAGACCTGATTCATTCACTTATAGACATCACCTCAGGGTCAGGGAAACTGTGAAAATGTTTTATGGACAAAATTATTTATCGATTCACTGAAAACTGTTGGTAGATCAATAAAGAGTCTAAAGCCTCCCCTTTGCAGTGGATCACCATGGGACCTTATTTCAAACAAAATATGTGCGGAAGTCAACTCGGCAAGGGACTCATTTTTTATCCTGTCTGAACTGTGTCCTGAAATTCACATATGATGTTTGACAATCTTAATAATAATTCTGCAAGTCAAGTAAGTTGCAGAATATTACTAAGACTATAAAAATAAAGATAACACACCCCGAACACTAATGTAAAAGTCTTCTCTTCTATGATTAAAGCTAAAGTTACTGAAGCTAACGTCAAAGAGCTTCCATGTTTAGATGATGTGATGAAAAGATTTATCTGTGCGTGAAACATAGCTAAGTTACCTTGCTGGAGGCGAGCGAGAAATGAACGTTAGCTTAGCATGTTGATGACACACTGTGCGAGACGAGAGATGTAGTTCACTAAGCGGTGTCACACAAAACTAAGTGTTTTATGACAAACTGCGACTTTCTTGACAGACAAAACGATCCTTTAATTTGAAAAACATCAGGTGTGTAATTCGGGACACAATTCAGACGGGATAAAACAGTAAGTTGTCTCTCGCCATTCGACTTTATTTTTACTGAAATAAGGTCCCGTGGAAGCAGAAGGGCCAGACTGAGGCTGTCTATAGTGAAATATTAATATTAGCTCCATAATGAAAACAAATGCAGCCCTACAGCTGAACCTTGTGTGGCTCAAATTAGCTAAAAACACAAAACTTAGGCACTACGTATACGAGGTATAACACAAGTCTGACTATAAATCAGAACACTTTTGTCCTATCATCTGTCAACATAGAGTCTCAATCACAGTTTAACCATCAAACTATTTTGAATGATCCCTCCTCATACTGTATCCAGGATAAAGCTGCAACGATTAGTCGAATATTCAATTAGTTGGCCGAAAGAAAATTAAATCGACAACTATTTTAATAACTGATTAATCGTTTCAGGTATTTTTTAAGCAAAAATGTGAAAATTTGCTGGTTTCATCCTCTTAAATTGAGGCATTGCTTCTATACTTCTGTACAAATGAAGAGTCTTTGGGCTCTGGAAAATTGTGATGAAACTTTCTTTTTTTCACAATTTCTTGACATTTTATAGGCTTAACGATTAGTCGATGGCGATTATAGTGAAAATAGTTGATAGATTAGTCGATAATGAATATAATTGTTAGTTGCAGCCCAATCCAGGGTCAGGAGTGTTTTTTTCTTTTATTGAAAGAAAGCAGATTTTTGGACAAATGACACGTTTACTGTTTGTAGTTCTTTTGCAGGTGAGACTAACAGGACAATAAAAGAGTGGCAGGAACGTGCTTTAGCTTTACTTACCATTTAGCATTAATGCTATTTTGAGGCTGAAGAAATTTTAAATTAATTTCTACATTTTAGAAGAATACATTTACACGTGAAGCTTCATCTGGGTGTGTCTCCTGCATGTGTTTAGCTCTATGATCTTGGCCTAAAGGTTTAGCTGGAAGGCATCGAGCCAGACGGAGAAGCTAATGCTCATTAACGCTCTTCTCATTCATTTACATGAAGCCCGATTAGATTAATTCTGCTTGCTCGCCAAATGTTTCTTTCGTCTTTCACTGTGAAATGTTACGTGAATTTACCAGGATTTCTTGACCTGAAAAGATTGAAAAGGGAACTTTTTGAAGCCACAAAACTTGTGACGTCATAAAAGGTTCATCGTGGATCAGGTGATACAGCAGCGGGGGGACTGTGGCAGTCTTTGTTGCTAGATCAAATTCAATCCAGCTGGTCAGAATGAACATTAAAATTCTTGAAATCCTCTTCCTGAAGCTCTGACCATTCAAACAGAAAGTGCAGCTTCCTGTCCTCGGAAACAACCCTCAGCAGATCTCATCAAGCGCATTCAAAGAGATTATTCTGAACATGTTTTGATCTAAATGCCACTGGTTACTCATGACCTACTGCCCCCCCTGCTTCAGCTCAGCTCACTGAGGCTGAATCCAACCAGGCCAGTCCCAAACAAACCCCAAAACCCTGATTGACTGTGCAGGCTTTAATCTCTGCTCCACAAACTTAGTGGGACAGAGGAAACAACAGCTCAGTGCTCGTTCCCACAATCCCCAGTCGTTTGTCAGAGCATGCATCTCGTTTGAATTTTAGCAAGCTGAGAGTTTAAATCATCTGCAAACAGGATAGAAAATAATCTACAATCTGTGGTGGGTATTAGCTCACCGTTAACCTGCCAACAGGATGAAACAAGCTTCTCTTTGTCTTGCATGTGATATGATCACTCAGTGCTCCAAATACCTACAAAGAGTGCTGACCAGAATCTTAAGGTGTCTGCACTGTCTGCGCGTCCTTTCCCAACATATTCACAGTCATTCCTGCTTCTTTTTAAGTTGAAGGTTTTAATTAGCAGAATGTGGAGAGTTTAGCGAAAGACGGCGTTCAAGCTGCTGTAATCTAAAGCTGTAGTTTTATATTTACAATGGGTCAAACGAGTAGATGCGATGTGAAAGGGGTCGTTTGTAGCGAGGAACTCACAGAAAGGTCATCGCCTGCAGGGCTCAACAATAAGGATCGCCCAGGGCAAGTAAAGTGCCACGTTGGACAGGTCAATCTAACGCCTCACTTGACTGATCAGGCAAGTGGTAAAAAAATAATTAAACACATGGTTTTGGTTTAATTTAGTAATTATGCAGCAGCCTCTCTCCTGTTCTGTGTTGCCGCTGACAGAAACAATATTGTAATCTGCTCTAGTCCACCGTTTCTCACCCTCTATGTTTCACACAAGCACAGCGCACGAACTCGGCTAATAGTGAATAGTTACAAAAGCTAAAGCTAAAAATCGAAAGCCGTCTGTAGCCTGACTGTTTAGTTTGCCACTGGCACATTGTTGTAAATCGAGCTTCTCCCTCACATCCTCATCAGAGGGAGGAGGCGGACAGGAGGACGGACTGACACTGACTGATGTCTGGAGATTTTTTTTTTAAACTGATCAAATGACATGAAGGGGGCTTTCACACCTCGTTTGGTCCGGACTGTCAGACTTGTCAATTTAGTCTGAAGTGTGAAACCTCCCTCGGACCAGGGTCCAGACCAAACAGAGGAGACTTGTTCCGACCAAAAGAGGTAGTCTCGGTCCGGATCAAACTGAACCACGGTCGGGTTCGTTTCTGGTGTGGAAGCGTTTTTTTGGACGGTTCTGACTTTCAGACTGTTTACAGGAAGTTTGGCGGTTGATGTGTGAACCGGAAACAAGCAAATGCCCAAAGAAAATTACTGACAAGGACAAAATTATAAATCTCCCGCGACAGCTCATCTTTTCAAACAGACCGCACACATCTTTGGTTTCTCCTCAAACGGAGGAGGAGCAGAAGGATCGCTTGCGGTCTTCTAATTCTTTCCTGTTGGCGACGTTATGTCAAGAACAGGGAGAGGCAGCCCATATAGATGATGGCGACAGGACGCAAGTCATTTAGTGAGGGGGTGGCGATGGCGCAATGGATAAGACCATGCCTTTGGTGTGAGAGACCCGGGTTCAATCTCCCACTGTGACCCATCCACCATTGTGTCCCTGAGCAAGACACTTAACCCCTCGTTGTGTGGGGTTAAGTCTTTAAGAGCAACTGGGCATTAAGTGGATAAAAGCGTCAGCTAAATGAATAAATGTAAAAGTAGTGCGGTCGCAGAATTGCAGTGAGAAACCAAACCAAAATTAACCAAATGTGAACATGTAAACATGAACTTTGGTCCGGACCTTGGTGCAGACTTTCAGGTGTGAAAGCCCCCTTAGACACTTGATTTGAAACTGTTTGCGTACATTACACTGCACAGGCTATTTCTACAGTATGTGTGAGGAGAGGTATGTGATATAACATATTACTCTCCCACTGCCGGCTTTGCACCGTGGCCCACCCCTAAAACGCATGGCTTGTGTATGTGGAAATAAAAATATAGATGTTTGCATTTATCAAGATTCACACGTTTGATTTGTCTCATGCTTGTATATGTGCAGCGAAGCAGAGCTAAAAGGCGGCTGTGCAACAAAGAACAGTAACTAAGAGCAAAAAATAGAGACAGAAAAACTAATAGTATAAAAACAGAAATATAAAAATATATACATGTGCATCTCAAATAATTAGAATATCGTGGAAAGGTTCATCGTGAGCACCAGAGCAGGACAGAGATTATAGGCTTAGGAAACCTTTGCAGGTGTTTTGAGTTAATAAGCAGATTGGAGCTCTTCTCAGGTCGACATTTCTGTGTTATAAAACTCTTTATTCAAATATTCTAAAACATTTTGAGATAGTACAGTTTTTATTGTCATGGGAGGTGCAAGCCGTAATCTTTCAAATTAAAACAATCAAACAGAAATATTTGACTTTGTGTGTAATGAATCTAGGACATATGAAAGATATGCTTTTTGAACTCAGTTATAGAAGAAATTTAAATTTTCCACAAAGCGCCTGTTTATAAACATACATGTAACATGAGCATGACAATATTAAAGTGCATATGAGGCCCAGTCAGAAGGATTTGGTGTGAAATGTTTAAAATGAAGACTTGCAAATGCAAAATGTCCATATCTCACAACCAAACATCACGAGCGCACCTTTTCTTTGCAGTGCAGCGAATACGTGCACCCACGCGTTGTCTAACACTGTTTGTGTGTGTGTGTGTGTGTGTGTGTGTGCGGGTCCTTGTGTTTTCTTCTCCTCAGTGCAGTAGTAGCGTACCGTACGCTGTCGTTCATTACAGTAATTACTGGCTGCGGCATTCGCGGGTCGGCTCATGTGGCGGAGCCCGGGGCCTCGGGATCCTGCAGCTCTGCCACTATAGGAGCATGTGAGCGGCCTTAAAGGAAGCTATTAATAGACAGATAATCACACAGGACACAGTAATCCCTCTACAGAGACACAGAGAGAGAGAGCACATACACAGCTAACCAGCTTGGAGCAGGTCGAGAGAGTACGAGTGTGAATGTGGGGGAGAGAGGGAGATAGAGACTGTGCCTTTGTGTGCATGAAAGTGTAATGTGTGTGCTTCTGTGTGAGTGTGTAGCCTAGAATAACCCAGAAACTCCCCTTCATACAAATCGGTGAGGAAGAACCCTGAAGTGGTAAACACACACACACATCTCTGCAGTAAGAGCAGTCACGCCGCGATGCTGTCATTCATCACGCCTAACTTGGAGGCAACTGATAAAAATATCAACCATCATCTATCCCAGTTTTAACATTCCTACAGAGCACATTTACACAGGATCAAATAAGGACGCAACTAACAAAGATTTTCACATTTAAATCAATTTATTTTTGCCTTAATCTGCATGTCAGTGACACGAGAGACGGGAAACGTGGAGGTAAGAGTGGTATCACACGTAATGCAGGCTGGCCGGGAATCAAACTGTAGATGTGTCAGTTATGTGGTATGCACCCTACCCAATAGGCTCTCGGGGGTAGGGTTGGGTATCGAGAACCGGTTCAAAGTTGGTACCAAATTTCCAAGAACCGTGGATTCCACAGGACACATTTTGATTCTCTGCTTCTCGGCTCCTGATTGAACAGCAGTGAGCATTTTGCAGCCTATGAAAGAGTCTCTTATCTGCTGGAACCTGCTACGCCGACCTAACGTCATGCAGCAAACGCTCCCTTAAGGTAACTAAAAAAAGAGAACGTCACAGCAGAATGCAACAGCTGCAGTGAGGAGGTTTGGTGCGAGGGAGGAAGCAGCTCCAACACGACGAAGCGTTTCCTGCAACACGGCGTGAATCTGAAGGAGCGCGCCGTGTTCAACGTGTTGCGCTCTCCCAGCTACAATGACGCCCCAGATCCAGCTAACGCTAACAGCAGCAACGTCTCAGGTAGGGCTGGGTATCGAGCTCAATACTTTTTAGGCACCGACCGAATTGCTTCAATACCACCGAGTATCAAAAAATGCCTTGTCTTTCGGTACCAAAGTTCGATACCTAAAGGTTCTTGTAAACGCCAATGAGCCAATCAGCATGCAGCATTCTTGATGCGCGCCCACATCTAAAAGTGATTGTAATTGGCTGTGGTGATGTAAACACTAGCTCACGCCGGTTACGCACAGAGACGTGGCTCGTGGATGTAAAAGACGTGGAGAAAGTCAAAAGTGTGGCTTGATGCAACAGCGCGTGATGAAATATTTGCTGCCAAGAGACGACACGACAAACCTGGTGAAGCCTTTGACTGTGCGTAGAATAAACTTAAGAGCAGAAAGTCGCTCCGTCTTTGCTGCAACAAGACAGAGCCGGTGCATCATCGTCTCAGCGCCCTGCTGCCACCGAGCTGCTTCAACACGCCCACCGTACGAGCAGCGTCGGGCAGCAGCGTCGCTACAAGCAGCACTGTTAGTTTAACGACATTTCTCAGTAGCTTGGTGGCAGCGTCGCTGTTTTCTGAATCAAATCAAAGCTCTTTTATTGGCCGAGCAGCGCGGCAGCCGGCAGAAGCGCTTCCGTGTGACGGTGACATCACGTACCGATATTTTGACTGATGTCTGCGACTTTGCTGCAGATGGATTAAAGACGCGTGGCTGAGTTTCCTTTCTATTGTGATAGTTGTCCACCTCTTCCTCTAGTGAGGAGGAAACTTTGATATGTCGTGGCAGAAACTTGTTTCCATGAGAGATTTCTCTCTCTCAGGCCTCTTGTCATGAATGTTTAGGCTGCAATGGTGCCAGAGCACAAATTCACATTTAAACAATAAAAAATATATAATTAACAAACAATGAAATGACATTATAAAAACTAAAGAAAGAGGAATAAAAACACAATATAGGCCGATGTTACATTGAAAATATGTCTTGGTTCTGACAAGCAGCAGCATTTTTCAAAGGAACAATTATTAAAATAAACTATTAATAATAGTAATGTGATAATTAAGTTACTTTATACAAACAACAATGGTTCTCCGTATGTTGGAAAATTGTATTGTAATTTTATACCAATAAAATTGGTATCGAACAGGAGTCAGGACAGAGTAGAAGTAGAATCCAAATCAATAAAATTAAAGTTATGCCGAATGCTAAAAGTTCTGCCTTTAAACGCTATAATAGTCTTTGTAGGGTTCATCAATAGTGATAAATGATCAGTATATATTTTATGAAGGTTAAGAATACGTTAATATATTATTACACTTAGTAAGATTCTGAAAAAACGTGGCGTTAACCGAGTTCAAACAACGTGAACAGCAAAGTGTTTGAAAAGGACCTTAATAAGTGAATGCATAATTTGGCAAAACGGATGTTGCAGGCCACCTGCCGAAATCTGCATCCACCTCTTTGCTCAGTATAAAAGAGCGTTACCTCCCGCACGAGGTGTACGCAGTTCACGGCATGCAAAACGCCACTAGACCTCGTGGGAGCATTTTTACTTTACATGCTCGCTAATAACTGTTTTGAAGATGGCTGTCTGACATTAACAGCGTTGTGTTGCAGTGATGTTTATGATACCAACCATTCAATTCACAGACGGGTCTGCTGTCAGTGTTTGCGAGAGAGAGAGAGAGAAAGCGAGTGAGAGGATGTGTGGAGTGAATAAGCGCTGCACAGCAATCAAAAACGATTTTAAAATGAGTCGTGAAATTTACTCAGGCGGCTGTTAATCTACCTGGGCGGCTCGCCCAAGTGAAGCCTCTGTGTGGGAAACACTGGTCATTAAATGTGTTCTTCCCCTGAAGTAAACTGTCAGGAGTTTGGTTGCAGTAAAATCATAATAACATTACGCAGACTGTGGGGTTTCCACATGACAAATATGAGTTACTTTAGAGGAAATCAAACGTTTGATCTTGATAGCGTCGGTGCCAAAGATTGCCAGCAAATGACAGACTTTTCTTCAGCCCACTGATGCAGCAAGTTTGTAAGAACCTCAGTCTGGAGGTGAGAGGTTTTACTCTCCTCCACTGTAGTTTACCAAGCTGCAGCTAATGTTTCCTCTTCAGAACAGATTCAAAGAAAAAGGTACACAAAGAACAGCATAACACATTCAAATAATTTTTTCCTTATGTAAGTATGTATGTACCAGGTTAACCTGCAACCCAGTGTCAAACCACAAAATACAGATAAACCGACTAAAGGACAAAACCAAGGGGAAAGACTGCAAGCCAGACTAAAGCTAAATGTAAGGTTAACTACAATAACCCCATAAAAACACCTGAACCTGCTCACTTTCTAAAGCTACGCAAACCGGATACTCAGGAACAACGTCTGCAAGTTAATGCATGTTTAATTCATAATGAATTCACGTGATATCTAGGGGTAGGGGGAAAAAATCGAGACAGCATAGTATCGAGATATTTTCCAATATCGTATCGATACACAGAGACGTAATATAAGTAAGTATAAGTATAAGTATCGATCTTTTATTATATAAATTGTACATGTGAACTTCACTTTTTGGTACTTTTATAATAAAATCAGTTGCTTTTTCAGTCCTCGAGAAAAGAGTTTTTTCTTTGGGGACACAATTTGGAAAAAAGGTATCGCAATATGTTTAAAACTGCAATGATATTGTATCATGACATTGGTATCGTGATAATATCTGTTCATGGGTCCTCTGGTGTTTCCCCAAATGCTGGAACACTGAAGCCTCTTAGCGCTGGCTAACATCTCCCCTCCCCTTCAGACTGCGCAGCTGAGCAGGGAAGCTTATACGGCAGGCTAAGTTTTTTAGCTGCTATGTAACTTAACATTAGCTCAATTTATAGAAACTAACTGGTAGCTGTAGTTTATTACTACATAAACATTTTACCGATGCTGAGAAGATCAGGTACAAGCTCAGTCTAAACTGGTGTAGCCTGCAGCTCTGACTGATTCATCCCAAATTATTTTTCAGTTTTCAGTCTGAAACAGTGGTTGATAGGAAAAGAAAGGGCGGTGGTGACTGTAGAGGAGCGGAGGTTAGTAAAGCTAATTAGTGATACAAACTAGTCCTTTTAAGCTGATGAGGAGACGTTTCTTTTTTAATGTGCAAATAAAAAAGCACCTCAGAAGAGTGGAGGTTTCTCATGTTGGCTATTTTTTACATTAATTTTTTACATTAATGTCTCCAGATAAATGTCAAAAGGTGAAGACACAAAGGGCAAACATGAACCGTCTATAATGATTCTGAGGTCATGTTAAAAGGGTTTTAGGGGGTGATGCCCAAAACGTGCTGTGCCATAACTGTAAAATCACTGTGGAGAGCATCATAACCAACCAAATTACTTTCCCCAAATCTAAAGGGTGTAGTTCCTCCCCAGTAGACTGATCTTTGGATGGTGTTCATTTATCATCTGCTCTAACTTTTCCAACTATTTGTTTAGAGATACGGTGAAAATAATGGCCCAGTATGATGTGAAATTACATATTTTTCATTGGAGAATGTGAAATTTTCTTGGTGGGAGGACCCCCAACCCAACCCAACCCCCTCCTGACAACCACAACCACCACCAAAACATTCATCTAAAGCTCACATAAACAACACTGACATTTTAAGCTTTTCTAATGTGCATCCTGTTGTTCTATATTCAGACATATTACACACTACACGCACAAAACATTTCGCTTCACCTCCGCTGCTACAACTCCATCCTAAGAGAAACACTGAGCTCCTTTTAAAAGTCACTTAAATGAGCGCAGTGACCACAGCATGAGACCTAAACCGAAGCTCTTTCCTGTTTGAAAGTACCCATATCATTGAGGGCATTTACTTTTACCATCTATCTTTATCCGCAAATCCATTTAGCTGGTACAAATGTGATCTTTTCTTTTAATCCAGCAGCCACTGCGGGCAGCGGGTGGAATCAGGGTCGCACTGAGTGTTTGGCAGCCGCTCAGCCTCTAGCCAACCATCATTTTCAGGATTATTGCGGCTACATCTGTGCGGCTGGTGAAGTCTGGCGTTCACCAGAAACTCTGTCAGGGTGGAGAAGTATTGAAAAAATATGGCTAACATGGTCAAAACGTCGCCTCATTATTAAGTGATAAAAAGTGGTAATTGTATTGGATTATCAGGAAAGGTAAAGAACAAGCGAAATACAGCAAAGTAATTTGTGCTGCATCAAGTCTGACAGATGCTTCACTTGGTTACACAAATGAAATGATTTATAGCTGAGTAAATATAGTTGCTATGTTGTTCTCTTCCCCCACTGTGATTCACAAACAGACCTTAAGCCCCAATGAAAATACCTGAGAGAGGCTTTGTAGATGTTATGAAAACACCATTCTGATATGAGAAGGCCGGCTTGGCAATGACTCATTACTGTGGTCTCACATCGGGATAATATCACATCTCACGGTCTGAATTAATGATGTGAAGCAAATCTCAATTTAAAACTAAATGAGACACTCAGGCTTTCCTTTCACACGTGTACATTTTTGTCTAATGCAAAGCAAAGCAGTGCAACATTAATTTGATTATTTTACACTATGGATGCATCAAAATGAAAATTCTTGGCCAAATATAATGAAAAAATTTGCCCAATACCGAACACCAAGCAAGTACATTCATATTTTTCCACATTTATTTTGCCTTTTTTAACAATTGTGTAAATTAAATAGTCAAAATGTGCTTTTTCCTCAGTGTTTCCCACAGGATGTGGAGAGACTATGGTGGGGGGGTCCGACGCCCGAGAGGGTCCAGTAAAGTAAATTACATGTGTTCCTTTACTTTTAATGGGCACACGTAATATGTTTTAAACTTTCCATGAAACTAATCCAATTAATCTTATTTCCATGCTGTACAGACACCTTATTTTGAAAACCGGATGTTGTCACATGTGTATCCTCCTCACGCTAAATTCATCCAGTTTGATAAATGATCTTGTATGTGGTTCTCGTACGGCGTAACATGAAGCCTTCACAGCCTCTCTTCAGGTAGGACTCTCACACTGACAGGATAAAGTCTCTAACCTGCCCGTCAGCTCGCTCTGGGCCCTTTCACTTACCGTAAAGGCCCGAATACGTGTGAACTCCAAATTTAAGTGCTGCTAGCCTAATCTCTGTCTCACAGATGAGTGACAGAAACCCTCAAAGTGGTTCTTTTCTAAGAAGTCAGCCACAGATGGAGCGGATGTGCTGGGAGACGATTCAGCAGAGCAGCAAACGGCCATTTTTACGTCTTTCTCTGACACACACTGCTGACACGTCAACGTAATGGTGAACATTTAATCAGTCTTTTGATGTATCAGGCCGAGCAACAAAAGTGCTTTTCTTTGCTAAAATCACTAATTTCACAAAACTGAATTAGGCAACAGGCCAAATCGAGATCAATGATTTGAGGATGGGTCCCTCTGCTCTGTTGCACGATAGCTCACGATCATGAACATTTTTATATAAAAACCTGCAGCAGTGCAGACTTCGTCGTGCCGCGTGTTCTGGGAAATGAGAGCCGATCGAGGATGACTGTTGACACCAGGTCAGAAAACAAACCGATTTCGTATCTTCACGGCTATTCAGAGATACTTTATGAGTGCGGCCGTGGCCTGTGGAAACGCTGATATGCTCAGCTGTGGATCCAGCCTCTCCCTGGGTTTCTCCTTCCTGCACGTTCTGTTTCTCAGCTCTCATCTGCGCTCCCTTGGCAGGGGAAGAGAGGAAGTCGCTGCTGCTTAATTAACGGTGGAAAAAAAGCTTAAGGACTTGCAGCACGAGAGAGAGCAGTAGTATGGCTCACCACAGGAGCTCGGCTAATTACATAACAGCATCAACTTACTGAACACAGGGAGGATCTAGCAGCATGAATATGAATACATCGTTTTTTTTGAAAGATCAAATCTGGTCAATTCTGTTGTTTTAACGATCTTTAATACACTTAACATGATTTACAGATCTTTAGTTTAAAATACTCCCAGATTACATCAGTCACTGATTCACAGACTACAAGAAGCAAAGAACAGTCATCACAGTCAGACCTGCTCTAAAACAAACACAACTAATGAAAATAACTGGGGGATTTTGAAGCACAAACACTGATTTGAGTTTAGCGTAGAAATATTTAAATCCTGTCATTTAGAATTAGATTCATTTGTCAGACTTACAATAAGTGTATTCAAACCATGTGGGAGCAGGAGCCAGATATCATTCATCCCTTTTAAACAAACAACTAAATGTATGGTCTGCTTAGACCATGCATTTTTATGAGCATTTTGGCCTTTTTGTTAAAACAGTTTCCAACCTGGAAGTCAGGAAGCCCATAATGTGTTTTAAAGATACTTTAGATGACAAACAAGAGAAACAGCATCTACTAACATCTTTACTACCCAGCGATAACCAGTGTTACTTTGGAAATGTAACTGGTTACTGTTTACAAGTCACCCAATTAAAAAATTGCTTTTCAAAATTTCTAATGAACGTTTTAAACTCTTTATTTTAACACAGCTTAAGAGACAGTTTAACTGGCAGACGGGTGGCACTGTAAATTCAGTTCCTGTATGCCCCCCCCCCCTTTTTTTTCTCCATTACAGACCTGTCAAATCATTTTCAGGCCAGAATTCGGATTAATCGGTAAAAAAATCACATCCCTGAATTATTAACATTTTCATAAGTAACTGTAATTTAATTACACATTTTTCACCAGTAACTGTAAGGGATTACAGTTTCATTTACTTTGTAATTAAATTACATGTTACTAATGGAAAATACTTCACTTGCGTGCTTCACTATTCTTAGGTTATTCCATTCTACCCGCAGCGCTGCAGAGATTTTAGTGGAAACACAAGAGTAGGAAGGTAAGACGACCAGGCTACACACTCTTTAAGAACACACACACACACACACACACACACACTGAGTGTAAAGGGGAAAGCCCCTCGTCTCTAAAAGCAGTGTGTGTGACGGGGCGAGTGAGCTTGAGTTACGGCAGGAGAGAGAGTGAGCAGCTCCAACAGATGGACTCGGCAGCGAGACGGACCACTCGGCCTGAAGGTCAATTTGTAGGATATTATGTGCTGGCTGTGATGATACTGTGACCTCCGCCGTCACTACAAGGTGTAAACAGTGGAGGTTAAGGTGCACTGGAGATTAGTAGGCAGGCATGCAGAGGTATTGATGAAGGAATGTCGAGGCCCTGTGGGCGTGACCTTTGCTCTCCTCGCTGCTGGTGGCTTCTAATTAACCTTTTTACCCAGGGAAAGCTGCTGGTTTCAGCCACACCCTGCTTCAGCTGCCCAACAACCAACCACCGCTCTGCTGTTGTTGGTCTCTGGAGTACTGAGGGACTAAAGAAGACCTAATCAATACGTGCTGAGCAAATGTTTTGAAAGTTGTGTCACTTTCTCATCTCTAAAAATTAGGCTTCTTGGTGGCTGACCTGTTCAAGCTTTACAAACCGTTTGAGTCACTCTAAAGAGGAGACGCCCATAAAAACACTGATTAATATCTTTCAATGATACTACGAACAGGATGGTGATGTTTTTTTTTTTTAGTTTTGGATTCGGCCCCACACAAGCTTCACATCATGCAAATCCAATTTTTAATCCCTCCTTGCTCTTTTTATTATTAGCTATATGCAAAACATGTCAGTTACGTAAGCAAGTTTCTCGTTTTCGGCTGTTTGACTGACACTCTGCAGGGTTGTGTCTGTGCTCGGACAAAGGCAACAACAAACACTGACAACAGATCTCTGCTGAATCTATGATTTAGGTATTTATTATTATTATTTAGTTGCCCTGCGATGGACTGGCGACCTGTCCAGGGTGTACCCCGCCTTTCGCCCGATGTCAGCTGGGATAGGCTCCAGCGACCCTGCACGCAGGATAAGTGGTTGACGATGGATAGATGGTTGGATGGATGGATGGATGGATGGATGGTTGGATGGATGGACTATTATTTAGTTATTAGAAATGCTGAAAGCTGAAGTGAACCTGATCTAAATCAATAAGATATTTGAAAGAATTCAGATTCTATAAGCAGATTCAATAAAATGCTATGCTGACGACTCCCTGCACTTTATAGATCGTGCAGTGCTTGATAAATAAGTGCGTCACGTTGGTTTCACCTACAGCAACAAAAGCCGACATGCTGCTAGATATTCAGTGCTTTCTTTCACCTACAGCATTAATAATAACATTGAAACAACAGACTACCGTGAAGATAACTGCTAGATGACTCTTACGACTCTGTTTTAACGCATTAGTTTCTAACGGATGTCAAACTTGCGTGATGACGATAACTCAGTTTGAACAATTCGCTACCATATCGCAGCATATAAGCCCCGCCCCTTGCAGGCGTACCCCGCCCTCGCTGCTGCATAGCGGAGCGGACTACAACCACGTACTTCAAAGATATCCTGTTGTTACTGTAAAGATGAAACTGGCTTTGGGATAAAAATGTATTGACTTTGTTTTTTGAGAAGACCAGGCCTGAGCATCAGTTTGTTTCAACCTTCAGCCAAACTTCCTGTAAAAGCCCAAATATAAGCGCCTCCATCAACACAGAAAGTGCATGTCATGTTTCCTGCTGTCACTACAGGGCCTATAAGCCACGGGGGTTGAACGTTACATAAAGGATTACAGTGAGAACAGATGATAAACGCTGACTGTTGTAACATCTGTTCTGTTTGGTCTTCAAAAAAAAAAAAAACACCAGAAAGACAGACGTGACCCAGCAACATGCCATCAGCTGTCGCTGCATATCACCACAGGAAGCTGACACACCACTAACTGGTCAACAACCACAACACTGTGTTGACATTCACACGCATGTACACATGGATACACAGACTGGGGTCCAATGCCAGACACAAAGCATGATACGAAATTCAGTTTAAATCCTGCTGCAAGTGTGAAGATGATCTCTGCAGTTACATTAACCTCTGCTGCGTTAAATATTGCAGGGGTTTATGAATGGATTCAATTTTATCGATTCCGATTGAACCTTCCTCTTTGCTCATCTTCCCCTTCATGGCTGAAGTGAAATGACGTGACGTTAGGTCTGTGTAGCAGGTCCTGACGGGCAAGTTAAACTTTTATGGACTTTAAAATGCTGAAATGTCGCTGAAATATTCAGAAAGTTAGGAGCCGATAAGCAGAAAGACAGAACAAAAAAAGAAAGAAGAAACCCTTGTAGGTGTGGAAGGTGGAGGCCAAATTTCAATACTGAAAATGATAATGATGTAATAACTACTGACACTGAATAGTTGATGTTTCCGTTATGATGTCACTTTAAGGATGTAAACATGCAGACTGGAAACAGCTGAATGAAGAAGAAGAGAGGAAAGTTGAGCGCATCAGTCAGAGCGAAACAAGCTGTCACCATCGCAACAGAGTCAAACAAAGAGAAAACATGATGCTGGACTAGATCACAGTGCACCAAACCTGTTGCAAGTAGTGCAATAGGGAGCTTTTAGCCTGCAACTACTTATATTTGTTGTTTTCAAGTATACTGACAAACTAATCAACCAATTACTGAATCTATAAAACGCCATAAAGTAGCGACAATGAACATCACGAGATCCCAAAGCAAAAGGTGACGACTTTAAACAGCTTGTTTTGTCCTCAAGAACTCAAAAAGACATTCAGTTTACAATGACACAAAACAGAGAAACGCAGCTAATTTCTGCTTAAAACATTACTTAAAAGAGAGTATTCTAACTTTCGATTCCACTGCGACCCCCCGAATAACAGTTATGGGACAGTGATCAATGCTTAAACAGAAGCACAAGAACAGGAGAGTCTGGAAACTTCACACAAATATCAAGCTCACTTTTGCTAACGTTAGCCACCATTAGCTAAAGGTCAGAGCTGACTTTGACTGTAGCTGCAAAATCCCTTCAGTGTATTCAATTGAGCAACAGTAGTGAGTGTGTGTGTATGTGTGTGTATATAGATATATAGATATAGATATAGATATATAGATATATAGATATAGAACAACGCCCAGCCACCAATAAAAATTATTTCCTTGTTCTGCACTAGATCTACACTTCAGATAACAGTATTGCGTTCATGTGCTGAACCTGTGCAAACAGCCGGGCAGGATTTATGTAATGGAAGAGCATATAAATGTATATTCATGACCCAGATACAAACTCCCCGTGCCCCTACCTCCATGTTCTAAGGTCTCATATAAGTGTCCCTGCAAGACGCCAGGCTGCTGTCAATCATTAACACATGCAGTCATCCAGGGTAAACTTTGCTCCCAGCTACTGCAGCCAACAACATGGCAGGCGGCACAGCTATGGACGCCCTACTCACTTTCACTCCACTGGCTGGGTATCAAGGAGTCACACGTACTTAATAATAATTTATAATAATAGCAGGAAAAAGACTCAAACACTGCAGGGAGCATAATTAGTGCTTCATCAGTGACGTGCAATGATACATGATTCACTGCATGAACAGTCTAGAGCACCTGTGAGCACTTTTAATCCTAGTAACACCTTTCACTACATGCCCTCAGACGCCCATCAGCAGCACCATGTGTCCTCCTCTTGTTTGAATCTGTGCCTTTTTGCTGCTCGACTCCGGTATTAACACTCATCTGGGTCAGGGGTTACAGTCCCTGTACGGTTCAATGAGTAAACATGACGCAGAAACATCTCCAGCTCTTCCGGCGTGATGCTTTCTATTCCTCCGTGAGCTGCCCACGCTAATGATGTCAGTGGATAAACGTCTCCGTGAGACGACACGTCGTTTTAAAAGCAGCAGCTAATTATGTCTGATAAGAAAACAAAATGTTTTAATTGTATTTTACACAACCTCAACACTGTGCAGTGAATACTAATGCAAATCACCTGTTTGCCTACATCAAGCGATTTTAGTGTCAAGAGAACTGTTAAGGTTTCTCCATCACAGAGTTGAAACGTCTTGTTTGAATAATTTTTTCGAGCAAAAGTGACAAAGGTTTTGCTGTAGCTTCTCAAATGTGATTATTTTCCTGTCTGTTTCTTCCAATATGTTAATTTGATTGTAATTTGAAAATCTTTTGGGTTTTGATCTGCCAAAACAAGCAATTTCACCTTTTGTGATGGGCATATTTGACATTTTCTGACATTTTATAGACCAAACAATTAAAGGGGAAAATCACAAACAGATCAATAGAAGAAAATACCGACTTCTTCCAATTACTTACTTTTATGTTTTCCACTTTTATTTGATAAATTGCTTAAATTTGTTTTATATCGATCAACAAATAAATGAATCTCCTACTAGAACTGTTTCAGCGCTGATGTTGACATTGTTCCAAACATGGACAGACACACTAAATAAAGATCTCACTATTCTCCTGTCTTGATGCGAGACATTAAGTATAATTTCTACCATTATTTGTTCCAGATTGGGAAAAGCAAATACAGGTTTTTAATTATAATAACATTTCAATCACTGTAAGTTTAAAGATGCAGACTGCTTTAACCTTAAAGACTAATCATTTTATTTTCTTAACTCAAAGCAAATATTTTCACTCTTTTTCTACCTTGTGAATTCTTTTATCATTGTGTAAATTGTAATATTTAATAAGCTAATAATAATTTTTTGTTTCAGACTTTAACGTGCCCATAGCACCGAGTATCCTAAAGGACCAGAATACAAGAACAAGTTCATAAGTTCAAAACTCAGGTATCAGCACTAGTATTGCAAATTTTATATTTAAATTGTAATTAAATTAGAATCAATTCTCATTCCACTTAAAGGACAATTTTGGTGTTTTTAAAAGTGCCCTATTTTCATATTCTACTCTGGGGTCTATTCTGGGTAGCAGTAGCGGTAGCAGTAGTAGTAGCAGTAGCAATAGCAATAGCAGTAGTAGCAGTAGCAATAGCAGTAGCAATAGCAGTAGCAGTAGCAGCAATAGCAGTAGTAGTAGCAGTAGTAGCAATAGCAGTAGCAATAGCAGTAGTAACAATAGCAGTAGTAGTAGTAGTAGCAGTAGCAGTAGTAGCAGCAGTAGCAGCAGTAGTAGTAGCAATAGCAGTAGTAGTAGCAGTAGTAGTAGCAGTAGTAGCAGTAGCAGTAGTAACAATAGCAGTAGTAGTAGTAGTAGCAGTAGCAGTAGTAGCAGTAGCAGTAGTAGCAGTAGCCGTAGCAGTAGTAGCAGTAGCAGTAGCAGTAGTAGTAGCAGTAGTAGTAGCAGTAGCAGTAGTAGCAGTAGTAGCAGTAGTAGCAGTAGCAGTAGTAGCAGTAGCAGTAGCAGTAGTAGCAGTAGCAGTAGTAGCAGTAGTAGCAGTGAGTAGCCGTAGCAGTAGTAGCCAGTAGCAGTAGCAGTAGTAGCCGTAAGTAGCCGTAGCAGTAGTAGCAGTAGTAGCCGTAGCAGTAGCCGTAGCAGTAGTAGCCGTAGCAGTAGCCGTAGCAGTAGTAGCAGTAGTAGCCGTAGCAGTAGTAGCAGTAGTAGCAGTAGCAGTAGCAGTAGTAGCAGTAGTAGCCGTAGCAGTAGTAGCCGTAGCAGTAGCAGTAGTAGCAGTAGCAGTAGTAGCCGTAGCAGTAGTAGCAGTAGCAGTAGCAATAGCAGTAGCAATAGCAGTAGTAGTAGTAGCAGTAGTAGCACTAGTAGCAGCAGCAGTAGCAGTAGCAGTAGTAGCAGTAGCAGTAGCAATAGCAGTAGCAGTAGTAGTAGTAGCAGTAGTAGCACTAGTAGTAGCAGCAGTAGCAGTAGCAGTAGCAATAGCAGTAGCCGTAGCAGTAGTAGTAGTAGTAGTAGCAGTAGTAGCACTAGTAGTAGCAGCAGTAGCAGTAGCAGTAGTAGCAGTAGCAGTCCAGTACAGGTTGCAATGGAAAAAACTAAAAGCTGCATTTAGTCTGTCAGAGCAGAACAAACAGCAGCAGTTTTGTGCACAGGTTCGGTCCAGTCAGGTTCAGGTAGACAATCAAAGCTTTTACAATTAATCAAAAAAAAAAAATTTGATGAATTGTTATTCAAAAGTGAATCTGTATGTGTAAGTATGTAAATATCCCTAACTCTATGTTTTAAACACTATACACACACACACACACACACACACACATTTGTTAAGAGCAAAATAGAGAGAAGCTTCTTGGGACCAAACTTTCCAAAATTAAATCAAAGCAGAATTAAAAGGCATGTTTCTGAATGAACCGGAGCAGGTTTGATACTCGGCCACAGACTGAATCAACGCTTCGCAGAAGGTCAACACTTGCTCGAATACAAACCAACACGTTCCTCCGCATGGAGCGCTAATAAAAATAAAAATGTACTGAATCACCAGTGAACTTTCCATTCTCCTGTCAGCCAGTAAAAACACTCGTCTTCTGTTACCATTCCCAGTCCATTTTAAGTCCACCTTTCCGTCTGCCTCGCACATGACAGGCTGTGCCGGCTGGTAGCAGCGGCGGCGGCTGACAGCAGAGGCTAACTTTAACACAGTGCTCCTGTGCGAGCTGGTGAACACACACACACACACACACACACACACACACACACGTTAATTAATTCCGTCACTCACTTAATCAGGTTTCCTCTCCCTGTCAGGCACCAACAGTAGAAAACGACAGTCATGAACGTTGTGGTGAGAGCTGATTTGAGGCAAACATGTGGCCAACAGAAGTTAAACTGACCCACGCTCCTCTTGTGCCTTGTTTGTAGCGAGTGGGGCTGGAAAAATGTAAAGAGACACCTCGCGGATCAGGTTTCTCCTGAGCGGAGAACGTGGTGGGGAGGGAAGACGAGGCAGCGGGTCGGGGGGCTTCGCTGGCCAAACGGAGACGGGCTGTGCAGCATTGTACATCTAGGTCTCTCTTTCTTCCTATTATTTGCTCCTCTCTTTTTTAAAACGCCTGTCCGAGACACATCAGTCCACCTGCACGAGGGGGACGTGAGCGGAACCTTATTGGAGCTGAAAGACAACAAGTTCAGCCACATTAGGGTTTGGCCCACATTAGCCCCCGGCTGCTGCTGAAATCAGAAATGCGCTCCAGCAGGCTGCGTTCCTCATGTTTTTCCCCCTATTTATGCCACAGCGTCTGTGGAAGGGGGCCGGGGTTGATTGTGGGACATCAGCCGCCAACGTCAGCGAGTTAGGGAAGGAGGAGGGCACCTCCAGGAGAGCTGGAGGGAGGGAAAGACTCAAGTCACGGGAGCAGGAGGAGGAGAACGAGGACAGGAAAGCTGATTTCCACTCAGAAAATCTCTCTTCTCTCCTCACACGGACGCTGGCAGACTACAAATTTACCGCAGTACTGTCGAGAAGCACTGGCAAATGGAAAAGCTTTGGCTGGTGGCAACTGTCCTTTATCCTCTGTCAACAACATGCAGGAATACAGCTCCCCAGTGTATTTAGTTTGGAGAAAGAAAAACGTATGCTTTGACAGCAGTGTGTCCGTTCTTACAAACATTTTCTTACTTTAGTTTGATGCTTTTAAATTTTTTTTTTCCCACTCTTGTGAACAGACTCCCCAGTGAATAGTGAATAATCCATTGGTTTTAAGATCTTGCCACTGCTGTGACCCTCTTAGAACAAAGGTTGTGAGTTTAAACCCAGCTAACGGCAGAACTCAGCAGAGTTGAAGGTGAAAAACGTGCATTATCAGCAGATTTGGGTGCTGATGGGGCCGATACAAAACAGCCCTTCTTCTGATAAGATCTCTCTCTCTCTCTCTCTCTCTCACTCTTTTTAAACTCACATCAAACCTTGAAGGTTTTGTTTACAATTCCAAACTGCCTTTTAGGGGTGTGTGTGGGGGGGGGGTATCTTTTATTATATGAATTGTACAGGACAATTTTACTTTTTGGTACTAAATAATAAAATCAGTTGCTTTTTTCAGTCCATGAGTAAAAAGAGTTTTCCTTTGAGGACACAATTTGAAGTTTGACAAAAGATAATAAATTGCAATATATCGCAATGTGATTGATATCGTATCGTGATAATATCGTATCGTGGTGATTCCCTACTGCCTTTATCTCACCAACACAAACAAACAATACATAAAAATAAAAAAAACATAACGACACTTTCCCACATGCTCTACTGTCACGTTCAATTTGTTTGACGTTTGGTCATGATTGGCAAAAAGATTAATAAGCGTGTATGTTGTGGACAAGATATTGATTTAATTTACTGGTTTGATTTAAGTAATTAAACAAGCAATTCATCTTTAGTTTAATCTGTATCTCAACAAATGTACAAATCTGTTTACAGTGTTATACTTCTTACAGCAAATGTGACGTGTGATGAAAAACTTGGTAAAGATAATTATTATTCAATGTTACTATAGAGAATATTCTGAAAATACCTTCAAGCTACAGACTAAGCTGCTTTATTTTGGAAGAGATGCCTTTATTCTGAAGGTTTAAGTAAATAGCTGCCCTAGGTTTCGTTGCCAGCTTTAGTTGAATGTGAATTAAAATGTTGGGTGCAGCCGCTGTCCTCTTCCTGTAAAACTGCAGCATGTTGGAGAATAAATGATCAGTTTGCACGACACCCATTCTGGTTATTAAGAATGAAGCTTCAACTACACAACATTACATTCATGCTGTCGCGATACAGCAATTCAGTGATAATCTGTGTATTGCTAGACAGTCCTACAACGATACATCACGATATCTAACTATGAATGCAAAATGCCCATGAAACGGTTCAATGCAGGTTTTCTCTCTCTGTTCACTGCAAGTCCAAACACAATTTTTTCAAACTGTGAATTAAAATGATATTTATCTGTTCGATTACTTTTTTTTTTTTATCTCACACAGAGCTCGGGAAACATGTCTGTAAGTATTTGTGCATTATGTTGTTCAGGGCGTTACGCATGTGAAGCAAAATGTGCAGTTTATGTTAAAGTTATATTATTGTGATGCTAATCTCCGTTAGCATATTAAGGGAGATTCCCATTGTACGTTAGCATTGAGCTAACCGTCAAAGCGCAATTTTTTTACGTATCAATATGATAAGTATATGAAAAGTACTGCGATATATTGTAGTACCGATGTTTTTATGCACTGCCCTGTCCACTGATGTGATAAACGTTTGCCTCACTGCAGCCAACAGTCAATTCAGAAATCTGTCACTCTATAGTTTTCTAAATATGCTAAATCAATTAACATTAGCTAGTTGTACTGTATATCCAATTTTTATTTATTTTTTGCACAGTGCTGGATCAAACGGCACCAAAATATTTGACAATACACTGGAAAGCAGCAGACTTTGATCACCAACATTGTGACAGTTGTAAGCGTTTTAAGTTTAAACCAAAAGTCTGGCACATCGTTGTGAGAAGCTGTGTGGCGGCCGAGTCCTGCTTGCTAAAAATGTGGGAGTCCATGCATGTGGTGTGTTTTCAAGTGGCCCTGGAGGTCACATCACGTATAAAGCTTCCGGCTGTCTTCCTTTTATTTTTATCCACTAAAAAGTGTCTGTGCAGCAACAACCGTAAGACTTGCACCTGCTATTCAGCCACATATAATGATGCTCACTGACCTCAAGGTGACGCTGTAATTATCAAATGTATGTTTTCGCAATTACCTCAAAAAGCATCTTTGCCGAGAGTCAAAATTATTTCGACATTTTAATCTGTCAGCTCATCTGCTTGGACCTTGATCATTGCCGCTTGCAGCTCTTTGCAGCTTTGTTTCTGTCGTAAACCATTTTATGATTTTATGGCACCGATTCTTTGACTCACAGTGACGAGGTATTGCTTTATCAAAACCTAAATATGGGAAGAAGAATAAAGAAACGTTGCAGTGGAGTCTCTAATGCGTTAAGGTCAGGCACAACGAGGTTTGAACCAAACACGATGAGATTAGGAGAAAGGGAATGAAAGATGGATGGGCAGATTTCTAAACAGAGAAGGAGCTGACTTTGTTTGTGTTAAGCTGTTGCCTGACAGGAACCATCTCCTTCCCCTCCTCTTCCTCCTACTTTACTTCTTCTTCCACAGAACATTAAAAAAAAAAAGGACTGCTAATCCTTCCTCCAGGTTTCCCGCCAGCCTCTTCACCTCTGTCTCTCTTAAGCAAACATCTCAGCAGAAAATGAAGGAGCCTTAACATGTAAGTAAATTAGATTATATAATTCCTCCTGTATGTTTACGATATCACTGCTGAATCTTGTCGTACCATGACACGTGAAGGGTGGATTCATCTGGGCAACGTGATGGTTTTGTTGCCGCCCCTGCTCTTATGAATGTCTATTACCTTAGAGAAAACTTTTTACCGTACAAGTGCACGAGTAACAGCAGCACAAAAAAATAAAAATAAATTTTAAAAAACCCTAAAAACAGGCAGCGAGATCAGGTAACGCTTTCAACTTCCCTTCCAATTTTTATTCAGCCTTTATTGATTCTGGAGACTCTGGCAGGTTGTCTATGTTTTTTGTTTCTGCTTCACATTCCCAAAGTTGTGTACAGTCCCGCTGGGATGTGTGTAGTACAACCCAAGCCTCGCGCTGAAAGACTAAGGGCCTCGCTCAAAGGCAGTTTGCAATTTGCAAGAAATGAGAATCATTCTTTTAACTGTTTTTTCAAACCAGTAATCTTCATTTTTACACAGAGTAGAGGCCCAACAGTACGTGTATTTTTCCTGAAGCATTTGGTACAGGATGTTTGAACAGTTGGTTAAACCTTGCTAATCAGGTTGCTTTGGACGTACAGCTCAAATATATAACTGGTGCTGCCAGTATGGCCAACAAGGGATGCACGGATACAAAAGTGATATCAGCCTGATAATGACTCAAATAGCTGGATCGAGTCTCAGTGACGAGGGGGCAATCTATTAAATTACGGGCGTTATTTAAGAGGCGAGGGATCGCCAGTTCAAAACTTGCCGTTAAAAAGGTTGCTGCTAAAGGAGCGAATACCTACATTAAACTTGATGCAGAACCTGCGGGATCACCAGCTTTGAACGCGGCGCCCAAGTAAAGGCAATACATAACAACTGCGTTAAAGAGCGTGGTGGGGAATTAAATATAAACTTGTCGCTTACAATCGATGTCGCAGCGGTGAGAGTCGAGCTTTCAGTGCGAACAAAGCAGGCGTAACCTTTCCGACCCCCCCGCACCGACAGCATGAGGCCCATTATTTTCGATGACCTGTGCCGCACCAGGGCGGTTTGATGCTACGTCGAGCAACGTGCAACGCACAGGAGCTTTTAAACCTCCAGCACTACAGGCTACCAAATAACTGCATTTCAGTTATTAACAACACTACATGAGAGATGTTATCATTTTCACTAAAACATGTGAAATGAATTAGTGCATAATAATCGTGAAACCGTGATTATTTCTGTGACAATAATCGTGATCGTTGCATCCATACATTTCGCATGGAGAGCTAACAGGATGGAGGGAGCTAAAAACAAGGGGTCAGTAGTTTGGAGGTATTTCACACTTGCTGCACCAACATGTTCAACGATAACTTGCGATATCTGCAAAGCCAATGTGTCAAAGGGCTGGCTGTAGCATTACAAAATAAAACACGACCGACTTAAACCAAGAACCTTTTCCGCTGGTGCCCAGAAAAATAAAGCTGTACTGGACAAAGAGGGATCAGAAGAAAACTGCGCGCCGAAATTCTTCAACCAAAGTTGTCCAAACAATCAACGTCATAATCTGAATGCTTTTACTCCGGTGATTTCAAAAGTAAACTACAATCAAACTGTCGTGCAGTTTCAGCTTCCTACAGTTTGTCTGAGGAGGCATCAAGCCACTAAATACAGAGAAACCGAGCAGAACACTCTATGAGGCAGTTTATGTCAAGTCAAAATCTGGATTTTAAGGCCTGTTCATGGGAACATCCTGGACCATAACTTCTTGTAAATCATTATTAAAAACTCAGAGGTAAATCCCTATTGATCCAGGGCCGTGGCTTTGTCTATGAAGAGAAATAAACTGGGCCTACTGTAAAACGTCTGCTTGCGTCATCCGTTTGCCCGGGAATCCCTCTGAGGAAACTGCGCCCTTCTCGTCTTCCTCTAAATATCTAGGAATGAGCTGCGCTGCCAAACGCGGGATTTATGTAATCCACCGTGCCTTACCAAGACCCTGCTTGTCATTTCTGGATGAAGTCTGACCTGTGACGGTGACTAACCCGCTAAGAGGAGGAGGAGGAAGGGTGTGATTTGTGCATCTTGTTGATGTACAGACAGGTTTGAATACAGATACACGCCCACCTCAAGGCAGGAGGGCAAACGCTGAGAGATTATGGAAAAGGAGGGAAAGAAATAGCAGAGCAGCTTCGTCCTTTAGAAAGGCAGAATAAAAGGAAATATAAAAATATGCATCCCAACGAGAAGGTTGACTGAAGGACAAGCGAGGAGAAGAGGTTTGTTTTTGCTGAGCTGCCACACTAATAACATCCTTAACGGGTATTAAAAAGAAAACAGGAATTCCTTTTTTTAAAAACAGTGGAAGTTCTTCAAGAGTCCCAGAAATAAAAGATACCTGTCTTTCTTATCCTGAAAAAAATCATACAGCCATACTGTACATATACACACACGGCAGGAAACTCAACTTCAAAGAAATAGCAGACACATCTAGAGAGAATTTGAATGACCAAGAATATATAATGTAATATGACAAAAATGCAGAATGGAGGTGACAAATAGAATCAACTAAATCTAAAATACTAAAAATTTTGAAAAAAACAAATATTTATATCCCTGACATCTTTCTCTGCACGCTGGTGTAAAACATTTCCTAACAGGCACGCCTTGCGGCCGCCTCACTGTTTGCCGTCCAGTTAATAAAATACAGCGCTGCCTGATCCATAATCTCCCCCGGCAGTTTTATAATCCTGAAGGATTAGCCGTAGAAGAGCCTGTCAGTAAAAGAGACGACAAAAGACAAAACGTACTGTGTGGTGAAATCTGGAGTCTCAATAATTCTTCACACTGATAGGTCCTAATTTAAAAATCAGAATACAGTCAGTTTTAGACTTAAATTTTTTTGGTTCTCATCAGCAGCTTGTGTCTGGACTGGTGTTGTAGTCAAGACCGTCCCAGCCGAGACCAAGTCAAGACCAAGACTAGGGATGCAGCGATTACTAGATTTCACTATTAACCGCACTTTAAAACGTAACGGTTAATTAATCCTAAAGGCTACACCGCGCGTTTCTGCTGCACAAAACGAAAACAAAGTTCCCGGAGCGGCGCACCAGCTTAAGTCGAGCTTATCAGAGGCTACTGTTCACTGGCCAAACTCTGGCAGAGGGACCAAACTGTGAAGTTTTATTTCCACCGAAGGAACGGCTGAAGTAACGGCAGCGTGGGAGCATTTCGGGTAAACCAAGTCTGACCAGGGCGTTACTGAAGATGACGGATCAGCTGTTCAAAAGCTTGCCGTTAAAAGGTTGCTACTAAAGGAGCGAATGACTACATCAAATTTGATGCAGCAACATCAACATCCAGCTTTGCACACCCAAGTAAAGGTAATACATAACCTAAAAACTGAGTTAAATAGCGTGGCAAGTAGGTGGGGTATTAAACATAAACGTGTCACTTGGCGTGAGCGTGAGCTCGCGCACACGCCGCGGTCAAAATAGTTAAACTTTTGCACTGAGCAGCTTCCACTCACTACAAATCACTTTCTCTGACAGGGCCTTTATGGAGGAACGTTGTCCTCTGCAGACCTTCAGTCACTGAACATTTAAAGTTACATCCTGTTGCCTCGTCCTGTTGAGAAAATGTTGCCAGGTGTAACATCACATCAGGAGCTTATAGACTTCCAGGTCTATAAAAATTAACAGCCTTTCAGTTATTAATAACACTGTATGAGAGATGTTCTCAGTTTCATTCATCATTTTCACTAAAACCTGTGTGTGGATGAGATTTGATGACAACAACAGTTCAGTTTATTCGCCTCCTTAATAACAATTTCCCCTGAGGGATAAATGAAGTTAATATTCCTCCTTAACATTAATAATACTGACATATTATAGACATAATTGTTAATGTAATTAAAAATCAACTTCAGTCACTACTAGTTTTGTGAAATGAATTAATGCATAGTAATTGTGAAACCGTGATTATTCCTGTGACTAACAAAATCTGAGATCGTTGCATCCCTAACCGAGACCAGAGTTTATCAAGACCAAGACCGAGCATATTAGTATTAATATGCTATATTAAAATATAGTTTGAAATAGTGTTGAAGCAGATCACAAAACCTGTTCACATCGTATCAGTTTTTTGTCTCTGATAGGATCATTTTTCGCATAAGCAAAAAAAAAAAGAATGTTCTCCAGTGTTTCCCCCAGGAGGGAGCCGAGTCGCTTCAGAATGTACAGTATGCGTCCCTGCAGGAACAAAATACAGTACAGAAGCAGCAGAAAGGGAATAACACCTAGCAATGAAATCTGTTATCGGTGACGTGTCCGACTGCGTTTCTAATTCGGGACAGCCCGACTCTGCTGTGAGCAAAGCGCCTCCCGAAGCGACTGTGCAGGGTAAAAAGCAGGAGTTCCTGTGGAGCGGCTCGGCCGTCGGGAGCAGCACGCTGCGACTGTGCTGGGGAGGTGAGAAATGTGTGGAGCTGTGTGAATGTGAAGTGAACGTGTGAAAGTGAAGCAGGGAGGTACTGAGAAAGGCCGACCGTGTGCCGCAGATAAATACGAGTACAACCATAAAAGACAGGCTAAAATAAACTATGAAAGAAAGTGAAAGTAATTTCTGTCTGTTGCTTTACACACGCTGGCAAACTCACAAGTAAACTGTTACCTACTGTACAAACATTACTGTAATAAGTAATATTGATTTATTTAATGTCCTCGCAGAATATAATTAAACATTGGGCAGCTCGATTATGGCAAAACAAACACAATTATTTTGGTCATAATTGAAATCATGATTATGAACTAAATGTTTGACTGACTTGGCAAACATCATGCGTTTATTGAACTTTAAAATTTAATGCTTCATTATTAAAAAAGGTTATGCATTTTCCATGCAGAGCAGGTGAAGTATTTGAGTTGACAACGACAACTCGTAACATTAACATTATATATCATATGACACTGAAATTCAACTGGGGTGTTCTGTCGGAGATTCGTTAAACTAACGGCGAGAAAAGTATAAATCCGCCTACGTTAGAAGACGGGGACACACTTAATATTTTACGACCACGGACGAGAAAAGCAAGGCTTAACACACCTGGTTTAGTATTAGCATAAATATAAATTGCAAAGCTATGAGTGGAGGAAAAGTCAGCTAGCTGCTAGGCTAATTTCTGCAGTGTAAAATCCCATAGGCTGAAGCTAAAAACGGTAACTAGCAAGTTGTAGCTTTTATCACCAGCCACGTTGGCTCCAGCTGAAGTGAACATCACAGCCAGGCTGAAAGGGAGTTTGGTCTTTTAGAGATGTGTTTATGTTAAGTTGGTTGAAAATACACTTCTTAAATAACAATAAAAATATCCACTATCACTTCTCTGCTTAGCCCAAATAACAACATTCATGACCGTACTCGCCAACACGCAGATTTTCTGCGAGAGACTCCCGTTTTGTAATATCAGAGGGTCACAACTCCTCGGACAAATGTTCACACCTTTCTGGCCTTTCTGTCGCCACAACCTTTTTCCGGCACTGTGCGACACAAATATAGCATATAAGGTCGACAGCAAGACGCTCGCTCTGCCGTTTCCCCAAGTACGACATATCAGCATCAGCCGAATCTTTGTTTTGTATTTTGAGAAACTCTGACTTGTAAACAAACAAGGGAAATAACACAACCGCTCACTCAGTCCTGAAGACATAAGTTAGAATAATGTGGATTTCTTTCAAATTGAACTTTTTCAGGCTTTTAACTATAAAAAAAAAACCCAAGCAGTAACAGAAATGATAATGTTTAAAGAAATAGACACTGAAAAAGAAATAAAGAGACTATGGTGGGTGGGCCTCTGACCTTATCGGGGGTCTGGGATCATGCTCTCCAGGAAGAAAGTTTTGTACATTTTAAAGTTAAATGCATTAATTTGGTTCACAATTTAGAGGCTGTCTATGAAGAACTTTGCACTCTTGTAAACAATGTTGGGCTCTAGTAAACTGTTAAATCATAAACCCATCGTAGAGCTGTAAAAGGTGATGAAACAGCAACAAAAGTCAACAAATGTATTTAATGATTTTCCAGCAACCCTAAATCACAGAATAGAAAATAGAATAAGTAATTTCCCGAATATTTTACTGTTGTGGGTTTTATTTACTTTCAACTGACACATCACATCATATGTTTTACACTTTGTGAATATAATCCAATTAATCTTATTTCCATACAGACGCCTTATTCTGAAAACCGGACGTTGCCACATGTGCGTCCTCCTCCGGATAGAAAAATGGTCGACCAGCCGATGTTGATTTTGCACGTTTTGATCGTGCAACAGCAATGACGCGATAAACGTCGTAGAGTAGTGTCCAAAATTGTTCTCATTTTGCCGGTAAGTTCACTATATTGCACTCTACACAGGGAGTAGTGAGCAGTGAGTGATGAGAGAGGGTCCCTGTCTGTCCTGAATGTAAGCCCCGCCCTCTGTGACGCGGCAGGGCGGAGCCTCAGCAGGAACCAGGAGGTGGTTTTCAATCGGACTGTGACAGGTGACGGTTCAGTCTGGTTTCTGTGCGGCTGCATTCCTGCCGTCACCACAACACACACCTGCTGTGTTTATCCAAGAGAAACGTGATGTGGTGTCTCACTGTGTAGTACTGCGCCCAGCGTCACGCCACGCATCAGCACATTCACTCTGACCCGCTGTGTGATATGTAAATACACGAGCTTTCCTTAACAAGTCTGAGGCAATATTGCATCATGTTTGTTGGCCGCCGCCTGTTCCTGTTCCTGCACAACATGCATCTTAAGATATCAATCTGCATCTGGGTCAGCGGTTCCCAACATGGGGGTCAGGACCCCAAAAGGGGTTGCAAGATGAATCTAAGGGCCAAACAGAATAAAAGAGAACAGAATAAAACATTTTCTCCAGCCGAGAGCGTGTTGTTGTTTTGTTTTACCTACTTCACATGAAACACACATGTACCTTATCATAGAGGCTCCATAAGAACATGATGTGTTTATTAGTGTGTCGAATGAATCAGTCTTCCCCAGACGTTAACAATTGTGGAAACAGGATATCGAAGACATACTTTCTCTACGTCACTGACAGACAGCAGCACTACCTGCCCTGTGTGATCATCATGGTGATCTACCTGTCTGGACACGTAGCTAACTCACACACACACACAAACACAAAGGAGCATGGAAACAACAGCAGCAACACCCAGACAGAGCTAGACTCTGGAAAAAGCTGGGCAGGAAAATAACTGGCTCAGGTTTAGCAGCACCGGGTTCACGATCATTTCTGGGCTCAGAATTTCATGAAGCATCTCTGAGCAGAGGAGAGCTCGGGAGGCAGACAGCAGGCAAACACGCGCTCAGAGCGTGGTTTACATATTAAAAGACAAGCTGGGGTGAAGGTGGAGCTAATGTCAAAAACTCATCGCAGAGCCTGGACAGGGACGCACGGAAATGAAAATTCTTGGCCGAAGCTGAAACCGAATATAATGAAAAAATTTGCAGAATACTGAACACCGATCAACTACATCGATATTTTTCCCATTTATTTTGCCTTTTTATTTTTATCATTCCATAAATGAAATAGTCAAAATGTGCTTTCCCCCCACAGGATTTGGAGAGGCTGGGTGTCCCCAGGGTGTCCCCAGGGTGTCCAGTAAAGTAAATAACATGTAATATGTTCTACACTTTCTGTGAATATCATCCAATTATTCTTATTTCCATCCTATGTAGACACCTTATTTTGAAAAACATACGTTGTCACGTGTATCCTGATGCCAGCCACAGATGGATGTGCTAAGAGACAATTCAGCAAAACAGCGTCTGCAAACGCCTCTGACACTTTAAAATGCTTCAACACTTCAGCGTAATTGTTGTGTTAAATTTATTCGGTCTTTTGACTTATTAGCCCGAACACCGAAAATGCTTACAAACTCACGGCGTGCAAAAGCTTTGACCTTTAAAGACACCTAACATGTCGGGCTGAATTTCATGGATATGTGTTAAATTATGCAGAAATGCGGTCAGCGCCTTAAACCGCTAGGACAGTAAAGCGGACTAAACTTTACAGTGCAGTGATGTTAACATAGCATATTGTCAGTGAACGCTCCAGCCGGTGAGTTTTTGGTTGTCATGGTAATATTATTATGTCCGACTATTAACCACACCCCCATTCTCTGTTTGAGAAGGAACGTTAACAAAAAACAGCAGTTAAAACTGGCTGAAAAGGGGGGAAAGTTCATATTTTCGCTCCTAAAATCTATTTCCCAGTGTAACTACAGTGACCGTACACTGAGCTCTGCTTTCTGCCATCTGTAATTTGCGTTTCTTTACTCAGCCTGCTTATAACTTGCTGGAGCAAACAAGCCATTTAACAGTCGGGCTGTCACATTTGATTTGAAACGCTGTCTGATATGTTGCATGCCCTGTTGCCCTATAAGTCAACTGGCCAATTGCTGTTCTATTTATTGAAGACGAAAGTAGGAAACGTGTTTACTGACTTTGTAAAATGTCTTGTGCTTAACAGAAACTTTAGCTCTTAACTCAAGTGAGGCACCGTGAATTTAAAGACACCGTTTAAGATGAGGCTACAAAGGTTTGCTCTCAAATTAACAACAGGTTAGGCGTTAGCTTTAAAAGTGGCTGACTTAAATCCTAAATGGAGAAGTCACAAGTTCAAACTGTGTTGAAACTGATTAAATGCAGAGTAAAGCTGCGCCTAATGAAGCAAGACTTTCATCGGCTGGGTTCATTTGTGAAACCCCCGTCTTATCTGTGATCTGCTCATAATAAACTGATGTTGACTGCTTTTGCAGAAACATAGCTGTAAGAGCATTTCAGCAGTTACTTAATGTGAGTGTTTGGCAGCGTTATCACACCATCAACCCCTTTATTCACACACACACACACACACACACAGCCCTTACCCTTAAGCAGTGGCAAGGGCGTGAGCTCTATGGGTTTGCCCTGAGAGCGGAACTGGGACGAACTCTGCGACCGCTTCTGCTTGGCCTTCCTGACAGACTTCCGTGAAAATCCGTCCACTTTGTCCACAGATGGAGACGTGGTGGCTGCCGAGGACATAGCCCTGCTGGGAGAAACGCACAACAAGGGGGGGAGAGACGGGGGGTGAGCGAACACAATCACATCAGATAGCGCTCTCAGTTCACCGAGGGAAGAATGATTAAACACTCTATACAAACAGTTCTACAGAAATTTAACAAATTAAAGATGTGTTTGATGTGTTTAACTGGAGATGGATATAATATTCAATGCCTGTAAACCAGGTGGTGTTCACGTAGAAGACCTTTTATCCATTGAACTCTATTCCTATTAAAAGTTTCATCACCTGCATGACCCTGTGACTGTGTGAAAGGGTTCATTGTTAATAATAATAATAATACATTTTATTTCTATAGCGCTTCTCAGGACACTCAGAGACACTTTATAGGTAATGTACATTTAAAAACATAAATAGCATTAAAAAAAACAGTAGATAAAAAATAAATAAATAAGAAATCAGGAATGAATAGAATCTATGAATGAACCAATACACGGTGTAATCAAAACTCTGGTTTTGTTTCATAATCCCTTTGTGAGGTTAATTTTAGTGTTTTTAAAATCTGGGCACTATTTTCACACGTGTTAGTGTTGAAATGACTCGCAGGTTCAAAAGGTTTTGGAATCCGTGCAGTCGATGCTTCCGCCGGCAGCTGAACCGACTGCAGGGGCTGCAACATATTCCTTAAGTCTCGCTCTGAAATCTCGTGAGAGGTGAACTGTTTCAGGAAGACGACGGTGGAGACGGGAGTTTCAGGTGTTGGAAAATAAAGTCTTGCAAGCAGCTCCTCTACGCACACAACAAACTCCTCTCCCTCGTTTCCACTGTCAAGATTTCAGAGCGAGAATTTTCTCTGAGCGAGACGCCAGTTTCCTGTTGAAAACAAAGGGTGTCACCGGGAGCCATCTGCTGCAGCTGCACCGATTCAATACTTCTTGTACCTACTGGTCATTTCAACACTGAAATATGGCACAGGTTACCAGAACTATCCTTTAAAAGGTCACTTTTCCTGCTGTGGCGTCTTCACCACCTTCCTCGCTTTCAGCCAACCACTATTTTCACTATTTCTTTCATGTTGTCTTATTGATTTTTGAACTATCTGGGGCTCAAAATGCACCAAAGAGACATGTTCAGCCATTATCATGCAGCTCCACAGCTACAAGTTTGTTCCTGGTAGTGAGCTCACGAAAGCAAAGGAGAAAAGGGAGAAAACATCCCCACTGACTCCTTTAGCTCGGCTTCAGTCCGCCTTCCTCCAGCATTTTATTAGTCTCACAGCAAACCTGTGCAGCCGCAGCAGACAGCCTCGTTTTAGTGTCCCAGCATGGGACACTATTTAGGCCTTCGCTGCTTATAGTACGCAAACACAAGGCCTCACTACCTGCCAACAGACCATTACATTCAAACGCACACACAAACACCAAAAACAGCAGCGTCTACCCACAACAATGGAGCTGGTTCTGCGGCCGTGAAGCGCCGCCACCGTGGGAGGAAGCTGAGGAAACGTCCGCTGCTGTGTGTTTGCCGCTGATTACGTCTAAAAAAAAATTAAAAAAAAACCACGTCTAGCAAACTGGCTGCTCAGACGCCGACAACAAAAACAAGCCGCAGCAGAAGTCACACGTCTCACTGCAAAGTACTCCTCTGAACCACACCCACGGGGGGGGAAAGCTTGGAGAAATAAAAGAGAAGATTTATTTCTGCTGTCAGGAACGAGGAACCGATCTGATCCTGCAGGTTAGCTGAGACGCAACGTCCAAGGGCATCATACTCAGATGATCAGATGTTAACATGCTGACGTGACGATCAGCATTTTAGCTTGCAAATGTTTAATTTAACTGAGGTTCAGTGTTTATTTGGTAGCTGTCCTGGGCTTTTTCATCGAGTACCTGCACGGCTATGTGTGTGTTTTACCCAGCGTGCTACGTGTTGTTGTTGGATAATGAGCGTAGCATCAACAGTATGTAAATATGTGGAGCAGTTGAAATGCTTATTACAACTTGATGTCTTGTTGTAAGGAAAATGTAATGAACAAATGGGGTGGTGATAGCGCAGTGGATAAGACGCATTCCGATATATTTAGCAAATGTAAGTCGCTTTGGATAAAACTGATAAACGTAAACATAGAACAAACCAGCAGTGAGCGAGACTGTGTTTAAATTTAAATACTTCTGAAAACAGTATAGCGAGCATGTCAACACGCACTCTGATGCCAAGCTGGCACGTTAACATGTTGCATATTAGTGTCACATAATCACATTTACAATGTCAACATGTTGGCGCTGACCCAGATTCCCAATCTCAGTCTTTTTTTGGTAGAACTCATCAGTACCCCAGAGTGCTTGACAATTTATTTACATCCTAATATATCTTTATGATTGTTAAAGTAATTCTCTTTCTGTTTGCAATATGTTTCATAAAGACCCAGTGGGAGATACAATAAATAATTACTCATTCAACTGATGCTTTAATCCAAAGAGACATACAGTTGCTATATATGGCAACGGTTGCAAACCTCTGGAGGCATTAGGGGGTTAAATGTCTCGGTCAGGCACAAACTGCCATGGTGGAAATTGAACCTGGGTCTCCCAAAGGCATGTCTTTATCCACAGTCCCCATTGCTAAAGGGAATTCAGAAGTTATCTTTAAAAAAAAGGTACCATGACATGAACCGAAGTGTTCAGATATGTATAACTTTGTGCCGTTGTTGGCACAAGATAAAAAATCAGAGGGCTCATCAAAGTCATTAGGATTAATCTTCGTAGCTCCATGAACGTCAAATTTAATGGAAATAAATCCAACAGTTGTTGAGATTAATGACTTAAAATACTGGTGTCAATATCAACCTTCAAAGTCCATCAAACTCTGATTATAATAGAGTTGATCACTGGACTGAAGCTTCATTTAGAGTTTAGTAATTTAAGTGTCAATCTAATTATGTTCTTACACAACAATAGCTGGAGACAGTGACGTCAGGAGAGGACAAAGACCGCGGTCAGTCCTCACTAAGTCAGCCGGGTGACATGAAGGTCTGAAGGAGAAATTAATTTGAGAGCAGTAGCAAGAAACGGTGACGTAATAAGACGTGAATGACGCGCCGCAGGCTCGTCTCTGACGCCCTGTCAAAGTCACACAGGCGGTCATACTGTTATGTCCACCAGGCCTCGTTTACGACAGCGGACAGAGGAGGAGGGGAGAGGACACGCTCGGCCTCAAGCCCGAGGTTGTGGACGGAGAAAAACCTTTTACAAACTATGTGAGGCTGCACAGCTGATCGTCCATCATCATATACAGTGTGCTGAAGTGATTAATGAGCACAGCATCGCCTCCATCTGTGGTTCGAGAGGTGGTGTTAGTCAGGGTGGTGATGAATATACTGTACGTTCAAACTACTAAACAGGCTTGTTTACATCAGCTTGCCTTTTCTAAACATGATTTTTGATAAGACGACTGCTCCCGACTTCCTCGACGTGGACACACTCTTGTTCTATTATCTTCCAGGCCCAGGTGTGAACAGCGTCAGGGTTTCCTCCAGGAAATTGGTTAGCGAAAACACTTCGTGCCCTACTCTCCTAACTTAGCCCCTCCCCCCCGTCACTGCAACGTGCGGCTGATTAGTTGCTGCGACACAAACATTTGATGTGACCCTGACGTATCTCTTCTCGTCATCAATGCGGTTACTAGATGACGCTTTTAAGTAACATCCTCCCCTTAAACACACGATTGTTTGCTGTGTGAGCCATTTTCACAAAGCTCAATAAGCCTAATATTACACTAAACACTTAATTTAGTCTTGTGATGTTGGTGGAGGAGCTCTTTATTTCATGCGAGGCATTCTAGCGTCTAGTGATTAAACAATCACTATGTTAATGGATAGGTCGACTGACAGGAAGTCATAAACTGGCAAGCAGAAAACATCAGCTGGATTCAGCTTCTCATAGTTGAGATCATTGTAAATTAATTATCTTGGGATAGTGGACCCTTTGTGTGGAGAAGACAACCATTTAAAGACACATGACTGCGGGATACGACAGTGTGTCCCATTAATTAAGGAGACTTCGTCGGCCCGTCACAGTCTAATTTATTCCGCCAGTTTCAAAATAAGGCGAAAATATTTTTACACTTGTCATAATAACATTAAAGGCCGCTAACGTTGTGTTTTTGGGCAGCTGCTGTAAGCTCACACGCTCACGTGCTCGAGACGACCGCTTTTCTTTTGAGGACACAACAGGTAATTACGGTTAACTAAGGGTCTGAACTGCTTTGACTGTGAGAACACTGTCAAGGTAGCCACACCGAAATTTTGCGTGCACGTGTATTCGAGCCTTTGTGGTAAATGCACTGAAGACTAGTGTTGCAGTATGAGAGTCTGACCTGAAGAGAGGCTAAGAAGGCTGGATTGTACTAGATATGAGCAACACATTACAACACAGTATAACTTATCATGCGTTGGACTTGGTGAACTTAGCGCAAGAATACACATGTGACAACGTCCGGTTTTCAAAATGAAGTTGTAAGAAAACGTATATACAGTATGGAAATAAGATTATTTGGATTTTATTTACAAGAAGTATAAAATATGTTACACGTTTTCATTTCATTATAACAAAATGTGTTGTATAATAATAAACTACCCTGGCGATGGGGGGGGGGTGCAAGGTCCACCCACCAAAGTCCTGTGGGAAACACTACAATTAAGTGACCAGAGGAAAAACTAACTGACAGATTGATTGATAATGAAAATAAATGTACTAGAGCTGTTTGAATTTACTACTAAACCCCGCATACAGATTCACACATGACAGAACCGATTACATACAGATGCAGAGAGTCATCTGTCAACACAGCTCGCTTCTCTTTCATAACCACACAGCTGTTAATGATCCGTCTGCATGAACGCCTTCTGTTGGGCATCAGTTTCGTGGGCAGAGTGGGAAAATACCTCCAGCTGATCCGTCTCATCGGCGGCTGCTACGTTAAACCCCCTCCAGCAGCCATTAATCTGAAAAGTCCTGCTGGTAAAAAAATAAAACGCCGGCTGAATACAAAGCATGATGGGAGACTGCGCAGCACCTGAAGGAAAGAATTTCCATTTCTAGATGACAGTTTTGCCTTTCAAAGTTTCGGCACAGAACTATTCAAATGTCATACAAAGCGAGTCCCGGCAGCGTCTCAGCCTCGTCGCAGTCATCAGTGAAAGCATAAACAAAAAGAGCGAATCGACACCTGTTCCCTATGTGCTGCTAAGCCTCGGCAAAGACCAGACAAAGCAGGGCAGAGCCTCTGAAAATCACCTTCGCTCGGAGATTAACTCCTCGGTTAATGACTCTGACGTACACGCTACACATTTGATGCCTTTCTGACAATCAGGTTTTATTTCTGTAAAATTCCCGTAGTTGTGAAGATGCCATCCAACATCCTAAAAAAAGTGTACCTCTCACACACTGAGGGTGTTTTTTGGGGAGGAGATTTTCCTCATCTGAATTGAGGGTTTGAGAACAGAGGGTGTGACTAGAGGTGAAAGAATGTGCTGGATTATCTGATGCACAGATAAACTAATCAGCAACTGTTTAAGCAATAAATGATCCGTTTTATTCCTTTTTAGAGCAAAAGCACCTTCCACACACTGTTATCGCTTCTCTAGAGAGGATATCTGCTGCTTTTCACTGTCATTTATAAAATTGTAAATTGAAAATCTTTTACTTTTTGACGTTTTGTAAACAAAGCAATTAGTAGATTTAACAGGAGAATTATCAGCAAATTAAATCAATAAGTAAATGAACTATTAGCTGCAGGTCTGGAGACTTAAAGCCTTTGAAATTTGTGATTTTTTTGGGGGGCTACAGAAATAAACCTGACTTTATTGAACTATGCACACACGATGCATCCTAACACAACCAGTCAGTCAGCTTCATTTAGCTCTGATCAAACAAACGCTTGTCTGCTGCATTTTTAGGATGCATCTGTGACATTATGCATCTCAATAAGCAATGCAGAGCACTCATCATCATCACCAAGCAACTCGTAGTTTTTACATCGCCAACAGCAACGGTGAGAGCTGTCAATGCTTTCACGCTTTCGCCACTTGGTGAACCTCACCAGTGGAGAAACTACAATCAATCCCCCTCAATCTTAAAACTGCACAAACAGGGTGACTCCAGCTGCTCCTCTTACCTGTGCAAAGGGACACTGGAATCCCCGCGTACAACCATCAGTCCCTCACTGTCTAGCTCGCTCGCTTAGTAGCCGGCTAATGGCGAAAAACACTCCAGCGCCGCCACAACAACACGAGGGGAGAAGCAAGACTACGGCGGCTGATCAGGCGTATGGCACCCAAGCGACACAGCCGTTCCCCTCCCATGCTTCTTACATAAGCGGCCAGATGACATCCAAACAGGCTCGGGGAGGGTGGGATTAAAGAACGAGGAGGAAGGAGAGAGGAGGGGGCTCGGCGAATAACGGGGAGAGCAGCAGAAAGGGAGGGAGGAAGAGGAGGGAGGGGAGCGAGCTGCTGCTCGACAGGAAGTCAACAAATAGGCAACGGCAAAGGCAGAGCGAGAGGAGCTGAAGTGAGAGAACAAAATGCACACAGAGGAGATAAAAGGGAGGCTGGCAGGAGGGAAGCGCTAGGATCTCGCCTGCGGTCCGAAGTTTGAATTCAAGCAAGACGTTTGACTCAACTTTCGGGGATGAATATTCCTTCACTGCAATTCTTCCATCTAAAGTCATCATGTGTGAGAGCAGGCAGGTAGAGGCGTTCGCTCCTGCGTTCACTAGAGCGACTAAATCAATTCAGGAGATTGCAAAACGCAGCCTATTAGTTCAGAAAGACAAATATTTAAACTCCAGCGTGACATTTGTGCCAACATATAGTCTCATCATGATGGATAATATTATCTACTGCTGAGTAACTTTGAGGACTCGTAATGCAAATTATCCCGAAATGCAACTAACAATTGTTTTACTCGCTGCCTCAGCATCGTCATTGTCAGCTTTCAGTGTCTTGTTTTGTCCAACCAATAGTTCAAAAGCAAAAATATATTAAGTGACTTTGCAGAGCTAGAAAGCATCATTCATGACTCAACACAAGAAATTAAAGATATGTTCTTAGATTAATATTAAAGCCAAAAACTGCTGCAACTCTGGACAGGTCAGCAACAAAAGATTATTTTAACACCAATTACTCTACCGACTCTTTTACAGATAAAAGGTACAGTGGAATGTAAAAACTGTCTTTTTATTTTTGAAGAAATTTAAACACAAAAATTTAGAAAATTGCAGAGGGGGAACGGACTATAAAATATCAGCAAATATTAAGAAATTTTATTAAGAACACACACCCGGTCCAAAAGACATCCAATAAAAACTGAAACAGACAAACACTAAGTAGACAAAAGGAGACTAAATACAAGAAACTAAAAGACACGTCCTTAAACTGTGGCTGCAAATATCAGTTTATCAGCCAATAAGTTTCTTAATGAATCAATGCATCTCTTGGTCTTTAATATGTCAGAAAATAGAGAAAAATGCCTCTTACAGTTTCTGAAAGCCCAAGGTGATGCCTTTGTGTCTTGTTTTGTACGACCAACAGTCCAAAAGCCAAAAAACAAAAACAGTTTTCTATTAAAAGACTAAGGAAACCAGCAAATATCAACATCTGACAAGCTGGAACTGGAGAGTTTATTGCATTTTTCCTTAAAGAAATGACTCGGATGATAAACCTGATTATCAAAATTGCAGTTTTTCAACAATCAGCCATTGTTTTGGATCAGTACACTTTATATTCCATATCTGCGTTCACACAGATGTTTGCACGACAAACAGAGACAACTAAAATAAACTGTGCTTGAAGCGTTAGATTAAGTTTAAGTCAAAAACTTGATCTTTGCAGCTTTTTACAACTCCAGAATCGGAGAGTTTCAAACAACTATTTCTGCATAACAAAGATTTTGTTTACACACCAATTTCCTGAGGGCTGTTTCACAAAAGTAGAATTTAGAAATCCAGGATAAGAGATAAAGCTGGGCTTGACCTAGTGTGATCAGTGCATCCTGGCTTTGTCAGTTTCACAAAAGCCAAACCAGGCTCAGAAGGCACGACTATGTCAAGCCAGGTGTAAGTAATTCAGATAAATGGGCGTCAACAACTTTTTTCAAGAGACCACGCTGTCGATCACAGATTCATTGATGCTGAAATGGAAAAGAGCGTGTGCAGCACACTTTATTTGCTGTTACTCACTGTGTGTAAAAAAGGTTTTGATGAAAAAATGCACATAATATAAAAAGAAAGACAGAAAAGTATTAAAACAGCGAGAAAAGCGTGGCAGACAATATTTATATGCAATACTTAATAAGTAAGTTGCTTAAAGAATCACTGCTCCTCACTGAAACTGTTAATTATAGCGTTACCATGAATAGTAGCGTTATGTCAGACCTATAAAAGTGAGTACCGGTCCTTAATATGTCACTCAGCAAATGTATTAATTACAACCACTAATCAACATACTGTCTATTCAATTCAATTTTATTTATATAGCGGCAGTTCATAGCGTAAGTATTTCTTTTGAGCATTAAACTCTTAATTTTCTGGCGTGTAAAGAAATATTCAACACCAATTTATGGTGGGAATTATTTTATATAAATTTTATTCATATAAAAAGGAAAAAAAATCAGCTGGCAGGTGACAATTCAAAATATAAAAATATAATGCAGTATCAGCAGCTTGTTCATTTAGCTTACTTTTTTTTTTGGACAGTGCACATATCTTTATTCTATGTTTGCACTGCATGTTTTCTTATTAACCTTTCTTAAAGCCTGTTCAGTTATTTACCATTTTATATTGCAAGCAACATTTTTTGACAAATACTTTTAAAAGTGTGTATATTTAGTAGGCTTGGCAGAGAGGCTGGAGGTCTGCCAGTTTTGTCTGAAAATGGTGTACTTGTTTAGTCAATATGGATAATACATAAAAAGTCAGTGTTGTGGTGCTCATAGAAAATACTGTATGATATCTGTAACTTGACCCTGAGGCTGTAGTCCTACAGTCTGACAGCCAGTCTGCCACTGTACTAAGTATAAGCACATCCACAGGTGAACACTACTTGCTGTGCTGACTGTTATGTGTTTTACAGACTGTCAGATGTCTGAACTGCACACACTTGAAAAAATTAACAAAATAAAAAACAGGACTTGGACTTAGATGGCGATAAAAGAAGCACTAAGGACATTGGAAATCCAGCAACTACAAAGAGAAGTGATTTAGTGTATAGAATTTCACTGTGAGCCAAAATGTAACACAATGTATTGCGGTAATAATTGTTTTCTCTCCCAAACACACAGTTGTTTCATGAATAAACAGTCCACAATATATCCTCCTTACTGAAGTAGGACTATAATTTGAGAGTATTATAAAATGGCATAGGAATCCTACATAGTGTGTGTGAGTTTCTTCAGTGACATATAATGTCCGGTGCTCACTTTTAAGGCACAATATAACATTGTAATTATGACAGTTTCAATTAAGAGCTGTGATATTTTTAGCTTCTCACACATTCAGTCGGTCAACAATTGGCTGCCACTTTCTTTCGCTGGTTTATTGCTGTACCCGTGTTACTTTTTCTTTTATTCATCCTGTTTTATAATCTTTATTTTTTTACAAGTGCTTTCATTCCACATAAACCTACTGCGCTGATGCTCATTGTGTGCAGAGTATGGTGCACGCATCTTCTGTAGTCATGAAACCTAATAACCCCAACCTACTGATTTTAATACAGGCTACTGAAAAATATGCAGAACACACAGGCCTACATAAGAACATGGAATGACTGAAAAAAACACTTTGGTTTGTGATCGGCGTGACCGCTGACTGAACAGATAAGGCACCAGGATTGACTAAGCCTGGCTGTTAGCCTGGTCTGGAGCAGGCTAGCTGCACAGAATAAATCGCCATGGTAACTTATGTGCTTCTACTTTCGTGAAACCGAGTCCAGGCTTAATTCAGCCAGGATATCTGGAAAATCCCGGCTTAATCCCTTATCTTGGTTTTGTGAAACAGCCCTCTGGAGGTACTGATAAATAGATAAGTGGTCTAAGCACTAATTATATCAGCATGAATCCCTGATCTACCATTTCACATCTTTCTACAACTCACTTCATCTTAAACTCTCCTGTTGCCATTATTGACTGAATGCTGCAATCTGACGCCACGTCTAATTGGTGTGATTCAGACGCAGCACAGTCAAGAACTAATGAACTCAGTAACTGCCAGTACACACACACAAAACCATACAGAGCTGATAAGAAGGAGGCAGTAACTACATCAGTGTCATCATAAACACAGGAGACTTTGGATGGTAAGCTAGCTCAGCCACGGCTGGACCTGCCCTCAGCATGACGTGACATTCAGAAACCTTGAAGATGAGCCTGTGCGACAGTGCCAAGACTAAAGAGTACGCCTTTATAAAAACACACACAATGGCACCGCAAATACCATCACATTCAATGCGTAACGCCACACCTGGCCTCTGGCATGCCGCTGTGACACATGACTGCCAGGGCAGAGGTCTGGTGGAAATAAAAGTAAAAGTTTGAGCAGACAGAAGAAGCTTGTTCCCGTCTCTGTACAACGGGTACACTTAATCACCCCTTATCTTCATCTCACTCATCACCATGTGCCTACCTCTCATCATCTATGTACAGTGTCATTAGGGGTGACGATGTCTTTCTCTCTGGCTGGTCGTATTCACACATTTAGGGATGTCACGAGAACAGATACCAAGTCGATACCAAAAGTCTGAAAACATGTCAGTACTCGTTTTGCCGGGTACAGAAGGTACCGGAGATCCAACACGTGGAAGGCTGCGACAAGTGCAGCTGCAGAAAGAGTATGGAAACCAAGGTGAAGTTAGTTATGCAGCTGTTACTTTCAATAGCTCTGTGTCGTAGCCTCGATTTCTCCCAGTTAGAGAGGTAATTAAGGGATCACCTGAAAATCACCTAAAAAGACAATGCAGTTTGTAAAGCCAAGGACTTGACGTCTGTCAAATGTGCTGGTGGTCACTATAGCAGAGTTCAATAGGATCAATTTTAAACATCTTTGTTTTTTTAATATAAAATTCCTAGACAGCTGCCAGTATAGATAGTGACCACCCTTAAACATTTCACACCTTTTAGTTTGAATTTAATAATTAAAAATGCACAGAACAAAGTTGTAATTTCAATAGTTCGCTCATCTATACACATCAAATCACATCTAATCTGTCCTGGAGATCTTTCACAGCTGTCAGTTGTTGTTTGTAAAGTTCAAATGTGAAAGAAGAAGAGAAAGGAGCGTAAGTTTTAGCACATGGGGTTTATCGTTTTGTTTTTTACCAAGGCATCAGGAATTGTGGAATTTTACTGGTTTCAGTATTCACTACTAAATTTCTGGTACTGTGACATCCCAACACACACACACACACACACACACACACACACTACACAAGATATTGAAACGATGGCACAAGCAAACATGACAGACGGACGGGTGGTATATTTAGAGTCAGGAGTTTGTCAGACACAGTATCTTCGTGCAAAAGCCAGTCAAAGTTCATATCGCATTATCACCACACATTTCACAGTTGGCTTCACTTCACAGGAAAAGCTTGAACCTGTCTCAGACCACATTCTCTGGGGCTTTTTATTTTTCAACCCATGAGGATTAAAACATCAGCATTTTACTTCCAAGCAAACCTACTGCTTTGCACTGACATCAGCTCTGCCTGGAAAGATCAGTCACTTAAGCCACTACCTAAGCCAAACAACATCACAAAGATTATATCCATTCACAGAGCAATTTGATGTTACATATTTACTATTATCAGCCAGAGCAGCAAAGTAGGCCATCCACAGCATAAGGTCAAAAAAAAATCAAGCCGTTTTGGGAGCGTTAGCTTGGCCATGTTGGGCCTGGCAGCAGCATAATATTCAAAACTTGACAGCGCGATAACCTCACTAACGTTAGCTAGCTAGCTAGCAACGATAGCTTCCCGATTAACCGTTACAAAGCGTTTAACGCACACACTGTTAGCTAGTGGTCTCCTGAGAGTACAAACAGACCCTTAAATTGTATTAACATTTAGGCAATCTAACCTTTTATCACAGCTGTGCAGCTTAATATCAAAAAATGTCATTTTTAGGTTGCTAGCGAGCAAGCTAACACCAGTGCTACGGCTACCGCGGGTTAGCTCAAGTTGAACATGTAGCCTCGGCTAGCTTTCCGCTGCGCCTTGCAGAAAAAAAAAAATAAGGAAACACAAGAAAGCTGACATGAAACATTGGAAGAGAAAGAAAGCTAAATTTACATGTTATGCTAGTAAAATAACGTTACCTGGGCGGGCTTGGGCGATCACCCATCATCCCAGATGTAAATACAGGGGCAGTGCTAATGCTGCTACCGTTAGCTAGCGCCCAAAGACTGGAACACACACACCGTCCCGAGTCCCGACCCGAGCCCGACAAGCTGCTGCAGCCGACCGAGTGGCTGTTACCCCTCCAATCGTGGTACTTTACCTTGATCCTTTTGCGGTTTTGCAACGGAGACGGCGGCGAGGAGTTATCCTATGTTTTTGGACAATCTAACGGGCTAACCGGTTAGGCTACCTCCCAGCTCGGTGCAGCCTTCCCCAAGCAGCAGCGGCGGCGGAACAGCAGGAAAATCTGGCCTGAAACAGCCAAACCCACGAGTACCTTTTTTCCTTCCAACGGAATAATCCTCAAACTCCCATGAATAACAAAGCACGGCGATATAAAACGATTAGGTTTACGCAATTACATTCCCGTTACTGATTCAACTGCTCGTCTTCCCCAAACCCCGTTGTAATTTGGTGTTTTCCTCAGCTCGGTTTATGATTCGGGGCTGTTTCTTGTCACCCTATTGTCAACACTGCTGGGCTGAGACCATGGCACACATAACAGAGGAGCACCGCAGCGTGCTTGACGGGGTTAAGATCCACGTACGACGGTGATTGGCTGGCGGGAGCGGCGCCGGGCGTTTTGATTGGACGGCGTGCGATGTCAATCGCAGCGGAGGGAAATGAGGCTCTGAATGCGTCGGTTAGGTGGAGGCGAAGGGACAAGGAAAGAGATCGGGGTTTGTGCCGTGTGTGCGCGCGGAGTCTCCGGGACACAGCGTGCTGGAATGAGGCTAAACCTGTCCGAGGCCCAGCCCTCCGCCTCCACACTTTCTACCCGCACTCTGACGGCCGATTTGACGCAGCTTTTACTGTACTTTTATTTTATTTTTTAGCCCGCTTCAGCGCCGAAGCAGCGCTGCGTGAAGGGAGAGCGGCTCTCAATGCAAGCCCAGATATTACAGATGGATACCTTAGCAGGACAGAGAGTTACATAACTAAATGTAGGTTTACTATGAATATAGCTGCGTCCATGGGCGTGCATTTAGGGGGGGTGAAGGGTGGGCAACGTGTTAACTTCACTCATGTTCAAGACTGGAGAGAAAAACTATAATACACTATTATCCTCACCATGGAGCCAATATGGACTCAGTGTTACATGATTATTATGCATATGGATTATAATTATAGTTATAGCTGCCTGTGGTGGAGATAGGGAAGAGCAGGGACGAATGAAACACTTTTCAGATACACGTCAGTTTAAAATATAACGTTACAGACAGAAATCATTTGTTGTTGTCATCAACGACTCGCGCGTGTGTTCTATCAATACCAGGTGTTATCTTTTCTTTAGAAAGCTTGACACTGCCCTTCTTAATACGTAATTGCAAACTCATTATGTCCTTTTTCTTAATAAAAAATAGTATAAATATAACTTAGCTAGCTAACTAGAAAATCTAACAGCTAATGCACATGGATCAGATATCGGCTGCCCTTTTTTAAGCACATCTGCAGCCTGTTTTCCTGCTCTACTGTGAAGACCCTGTTATTTGGCTGCGAGCATCCTGGTGGTCCAGCCTGGTGGTCTTTCAATCGTCCCGACAGTGACTCCTGACGTTTAAACTTCTCTAGCTTCTAAACTGTAAAACTTTGAAATTTAAAACTTCAGGATGTGTTAAAGTAACTAATTTTTTGTGTGATCATGACCACGGCACATGGAAAAATAAACACAACTCGTCATTCAAAAACAAAAAGATCGCTTGAGTGAATTTACTTTCCGTGATTGCAAACAGCTTCTTCTGTGGACTCAGTGTGCTGAGGTCGTTTGGCATTTCAGACTTTTATGGGCTCCAAGAAAATCGCTGTGTTTCATTCGTCCCGCGTTTCATTCGTCCCGGCTCTCCCCTACTTAAACGTTTTATAAAGTGTTTGGTGGTTTAACTTCCTGTATAACAATCATCATAATGTGCAAAGTAACTAGTTCTACCAGTGTTGGGGGAGTAACTAGTTACATGTAATTTAGTTACGACAGGCGTCTGATTGGGCCTAGACTTTTAATTGAAGTTTTACGGCGCAGGATGGGCAACGTGTTCCCTGCACTCGTGTTGGAGAGAAAAAATTATGCATATGGATTATTATTACTGATGCATTGACATGTCAGCAGCTTCTTAATGTATCAGACTGTGGTGGAGATACTTAAACGTTTTATTTATTATTGGGTGGTTTAACTTACTGTATAACAATCATATACAGTAAGTAGATTCACTAAATACTCTGTGATATTGTGACAAATAAACTTCCTACCAATCATAATGTGCATAAAGTTATTATCAGTGTTGGGGAGTAACCAGTTCATGTAATTTCATTACGACAGGCGTCTAATTGAGAGCAGGCTGTTAATTGAAGTTTTACGGTCTACAGAGTCATTAAAGCTCCACTTGTACCAGCTAATAAACTATAATCCGGTAACAAATATTATTCTGACATGGGACATTTCGTTGCTCAACGTGCAACAGCGATTGGCTGGTGGGAGCGGTGCCGGGTGTATATATGCGTTTGGATTATCATTACTGATGCTTTAACATGTGGGTAATTCCATGAAATCAGTGCCTGTAATCAACACTTTTTAAATAGACAGGGATTACAGAAATCTTAAATGACAAGAAATTGTGTTGTGCCATCGCAGGCTGTGTAATCACATATTTTATGACTCTCTTAAATGTTTTGATACTTTTGTCAAATCTGTTCCCGACATAAGCTTTACTATATCATATATTTCCAATTAGAAAAATGTAATTGAACACACATAAATGAGCAGTACATTAGTCCCTCTTTTCAGTTAGATAATATTGAAAAAAAGTATATATTTTTTAATATTATACTTTCTTTGAGATGACCAAGAGCACCCTAATTTTGGATGGCGGCCACATATGTTAAGAAAACATATGTTTTTAGAAGAGAAATCTTGAAAGAATGGCCCAGTCCAAAATATGATATAGCTATGATTTTTTTTTTTTTTCATCAAATCAATGACAGCATCAAGATTAACGGGACACACATTCTACTTCACATCATTTTCTACACACTACTGTGAAGTTTTACCTCTGATTTTACATAATATTGTTTTGCATTTGATTGGTATTATAATAGTGAACATTTCTTAGAGGTCTTATGAGTTTTTTTCTCACTTCCATGCATGTATTAAAGTGTGTTGTGGAAGATAAATGACTTATTGAGACTATTATTTTCATGTGTTTATTGAAACCAATTGAGTCTTTTTATAATGTATATAAGTAATAATTTTAAGATAAACTCTGACCTCACCGATACACAAACCTGGATGCAAACCAACTTTGCTCATCATCGGCCCCAAATCCCTCCCAAAAAAAAGCTTCAGCCTCTCCATCAACAACTCCACCCTGTCTCCATCCCCGCAGATCTGCAACCTCAGAGAACCTGACCCTAACCATCTAACTGCCTTCTTCCACCTCAGAAAACTTCGCCCGTCTCCGCCCATCACTCACCTTCTCTGCTGCCGAAACCCTGATCCACGCCTTCATTACATCCCAAATCGACTACTGCAGTAGCATCCTCTATGGTCCATCCGACCAAAGCCCCAAATAAACTTCAATGCATCCAAAACTCTGCTGCCCGCCTCCTCAACCACACCCTCACCCGTGACCACATCACATGGCCCCGTTTCCAAAAGCATTCAGTAGAAAATCCTCCTCCTCACCCACAAAGCCCTCCAACACCAGGCCCCTTCCTACTACAATGTATTATAGTGTAAATACACAATCATCAGCACAACGCAACTAATAACTAACAATTTATCAACTAACAATAAGCTGTGGTGGAGATACCTGAACATTTTATATACTGTTGTGTTACGTCAGGTGAGAGCAGACAGACACAGCGAGTTGAGGTTCAAAAGAGGGTTTTAATGATAACATAGACTCCACTTTCTAACCTCAGGCCCCAAATACAAAACACTAAGACAAAATCACTTTGCAAACATTTCCCAAATATACCGTGAAGTCGAATTCATATCAGACACACAGAAACTCCACTATTTACTGGGAGAAATGCCCAAATGTGAAATAATTGCTGCAAAATATGTCTCCTCAGGCCATGAAGTGAGGACAACCAGTGGAACCTCAGACTGATAAATAATTGTATAAATTTTTAAATTATTATTATTTTGATCGTTTGATATTTTAATAATTGTTTTGTTTTTACATTTGATACTGATCTCTTTAAAAAAAAATTATTATAATTATTTTTTAATCATTTAATTAATTCTTAAAAAACTCATTTTGTCTATTAATATACACACGTTACTGTTTCATTTATTTTATTTGAATTTTTTCATATATTTTTATTTTTTTAACACACGCACATAAACATGCTTACTGTTTTATTTATTTTATTTTTAATATTTTTTAACACACACACGCTTACTTTTTAAAATTTTTAACATATTTTTTTTTACACACCTGCTTATTTATTTAGTTTGAATTTTTTTATATTTTTAAAAAAAACACACACTTACCCTTTTATTTATTTATTTTATTAGAATTTTTAATTAATTAATTAATTTTTTTTAACACAAACACACATTACTTTACGCTTTAATTACTTGCTTAATGAAACGTATGGGGTTGATTGTTCTGATGTAGTTTGTACGATGCTTTGGCTAATTGTTGTTACACATTCATGCCAATAAAGCTAATTTGAACTGAATTGAACTGATTGGAATAGTGCTGATTATCCAGAACTGGTCTGCAGGGTCGAAGACAGCTTGGTTGAACTGAGGTCCAGTTATGGCGGCCTCGGCGTGGCAGGCGGTGTGGCAAACGGAAATCCCAGGCACACTGGAGTGAGAACAACAATCTGGCGCAGACAGTCAGGAGCACAGAGTATTTAAGCCGAGGCTTGATTGGCAGACTGTCAGCAGCCGTGCCGGAGAGCCAGGAACCTGGGAAGACCAAACCCACACCGCACAGAGAGACAAAACCACACTCACAAGGCTGGTCACGGATGGACTGTGACACTGTTGGATGGTTAAACTTACGGTATTATAATATTCAGCATAATGTGCAAATACCTAGAGGAGTAAAAAGTACAATATTTCTTATTGTGAAGTCTAAAGTAGCGTAAAACTGTTCAAGTTTTGTAAAAAAGTAAATACCTCAGAGATTATGAGATACCTCATAATGATAATCTTTATTTTATAGAGCATGCTGTGGATGTGGGTTGATCACCCAAACGCAGGACGCACGGCAGAGGAGGACGGTTCAAAAGGATGATTTATTAAACAACAAAAGCGAGCACACTTACATACAGAGTGGCTGAGTCCAGAAATGAGAAACAAAACAAAAATCCAACATCAGGTAATCCAAAATAGCAAGACGAAACACTGAAACACGAGAGCAGGGGAAAACAGAGAGACCGACATGCAGAGGGATTACTGAGGTAACAGACACAACACAGGTCACTGAACACTAAACACAAATCACAAGATAAACTAACTCAGACACGAGCAGAATAAACTAAAATAACGCAGACAAGGAACCTGAAGTAAATACCAAAACATGAACCAAGGCACAGGACTGGGAACAAAGACAAAGAACTAAAACGCAGGACCAAGAGCTAAGAAAAAAGACATAAACTACTAAAGGACAAGGAACGAGAGAGAGAGGCAGGCAAACAGAAGGACACATGAACCAATGGCAGAAACTCAGAAACTCACAGGGAAAAAATACAACTCATAACAGATAAAAAAGACTGATTTTTAATAAGGAATAAAAATACAGTTAAAAGAAAAGAAACATGTCAACTAAAATCAGGAAAGGATTTTCTGTAAAATTATGTTTTAAGAAGGGAATAAATGGAATTCACTGATTCAGCAGACCTGATTTCTGTTCCAGAGCACTTGCATAAACATAAGCAGTATTAATAATCCAAACCTCTATTCTAAAAACTCTCACTCAAAATTACAGACCTTCTTCTTCACTCTGGTGGCGTCACTGCTCTACCTGGTGCACAATATTCTATCACTACTGTACATTTTCATCCATGTGCAATTTAAATTGGAGGTAACTTCGGCATAGCTGTTACGTACGTTCAGTCAAGTACTGTATTCACAGTTTTACCTAACTTGTACCTCTATATGTATTTGATAACTTTAGTTACCTTGCAGATTCAGATAAATAATACAAAATAAAATTGACAATTAAATTATGGTGTGATATTATAGATTAAAAAAAAACCTTTATTGATCCCAGGGGAGGAAATCACAAGCTTCACACATGAATGCATTAATAATTATAATCCAAGTATTATTCTGAATGAGTAGTGTTACTTTTGATTCTAATACTTTTGTACTTCTACTTCAGTAAACGAGTTCTTCTTCCACCCCTGCAGAGCGATCTCCTGCCCCAAAGACACGAAAAGGCTAAATTCATGAGTTAAAATAACTAAAATACTCCCTGAGGAGATCGCTGCTTCACCACACTGAGAATCTTTGACGTCGCTCTCTCGTGACGGAGCTCGGTGAACGTTCTCCTGAGTCACTCACGGTGCGATCTGCATGTGACGCCGTTACAACGTCCAGCAGACTGAATCACATCAGCTTTAAAGCAACATTATGTACTAACTCGATCTTAAAATCATTTTTTAATTAAAAAAAAATACATTTTTAATTTTTTTTTGTTTTATATATTTTTATTTTTTTAACACACAAGTACACACGATTACTGTTTTATTTATTTATTTATTTTTGTTATTTATTTATTTTTGTTTTACACAAACACACATACGATTTGATTACTTTATGCTTTAATTTCTTGTTTAATGAAATGTATGTATGTATTATTCTTATGTAGTATGTTTGATGCTTTGGCAATATTGTTACACATTCATGCCAATAAAGCTAATTTGAATTTAATAACAGCTTCTAAATCAATTTGATGCTACACTGATCGTAAGAGATTGTAATCAGAGCGAATGGCGCCTCGGTCATTGCCACTCCGGCCCGGAGCGCCTGGTGCTGCACTATGTAACATGAAATACCAGCTAGGAAACCTGTCGCAACAACAGCGCAGTGCTTCACAGCAACACGACTCTTCAGCCAGTTATAAGAAGAAGAAAAAAGTAAATAATGTACAATGGAAGTTCTTTGGAAGAAGCTGGCTCGGTATTCTCAGTGCGGATATCACGGCAGAGGCTGTGGAGAGACCGAAGAAGAAGTCGGAGGAAGCGGGGAAGAGGAAAAAGAGAGAGTGACGACCGAAGAGTAAGACGAGATTAAAAATCAGACCGGCTTTTCCTCCTTGGCGTGAGCTAACAGAGCTGAGAAGCTGCAGGACAGATGCCGAGCTGGCCTTCCAGCTGTTAATGAAGGACACGCAGGAAACGCGTAGGAGGAAATGCTCTGCTGCCAGGCTGACCAATGACAGTTTTTGCGGTCTGCCGCGCTGGAAGTTACATTTTTGGGAAGGTGCGAGTCAGACTATGACGTAGGTTCGACGCAGAAGTACAGTCAAGCCTGAAATTATTCAGAACCCTGGCAAATTCTGACTTAAAGTTACTGTTACACAGGCGTCTCCCAGAAGATATAAGACGATGTACAAGAGGCGTCATTGTGGAAAAAAATGTTACTCATCTTTTATTTACATTTGAACAAAAAGTGGCATGTCCAAAATTATTCATACCCTTTGCAAACTGTCACAGTCTATGGGAAAAACCAAAGATCTTTACCATTCCACTTAGTCCAAGCTGGTCTAAAGCATCCTGATTACCCTGACTCACTGGGAACAGCTGTCTTAATCAACTCAACAGGTGAAAATCAGAAGCTCTCTGCTGGTGGTTTGTGGACAGTCATGGCTAAGACAAAGGAGCTCACTAGCCCCTTTTCCACCAAAGCATTTTGAGAGCCGGTTCGGAGCCGGTGCCAACTCGCGGACCGGTTCTTTGTGTTTCGACAGCCAAAGAACCGGTTCTCGGCCGGGAAAACTGGTTCCAAAGCGGCACAGACTCTTTGCTGGACTAGAACCGTTATTTTCCCACGTACACAGTGACGTCGTTCGCTGGGCTCTCTAGTCAGTGGGAAAACAAACAGGTTCTGAGAAGGTTCGCAAGTTGAACCAACTTTGAACCAGCACCAGTTCCGAACCAGTTCTTTTTTGGTGGAAAAGAGGTAACTGAGGACCTGCGGCTGCACATTGTGGCTGGCCACAAGTCAGGAAAGGGCAGAAAGACCATTTCTAAATGTGCAAAGTATTATTAAAAAATACGAGATGTTCCACACTGTGAAAAATCGAAGAGGACGTGGTCGGAAGCCACACCTGTGCTGGGCAGGAGGAAAGTGAGAGAGGTAAAAAAAGAATCCAAGGATCACCACGAGGCCGTCCTGATGAATCTGGGCTCTGCTGGTGGAAACATCTCAAGGCAGACGGTCCAACGGACGCAGACCGAGGAGGACACCACTTCTCCAGATAAGGCCCACGAAAGCCCGCTTGGCCTTTGCAAATGCTCATCTGGACAAAGAAGAAGACTTCTGGTCTTCTGTTTTATTGTCAAGTGAAGCAAAGATTGAATTGTTTGGCCACAATGATGAAGCCTTCAACCCTAAGAGCACCATCAATGTCAAACATGGTGGTGGGAACCTAATGTTTTGGGGTTGTTTTTCAGCCAGTGGATCAGGGAACCTAATCACAGTGAACGGCACCATGAAAAAGGAGCAACGCATCAAAATTCTCAACGACAACATCAGGCAGTTTGCAGAGAAACTTGGCCGACGACGACCCAAAACACACAGCGAACGCGGTGAGGAAATGGTTAGCCAGAGTCCTGCCAGAGTCCTGATTTAAATCCCACTGAGCATCTGTGGAGGGAGCTAAAGATCAGGGTGGTGGCACGGAGACCCTCCAACCTTAATGAGTTGGAGCTCATCGTAAAGATGAATGGGCAAAAATACAAGTGGAGCCGTGCAGAAAGACGGTCAGCAATTATAGCAAGCGTTTGGATGCTGTGAGCCAATAAAGGCTTTTCGATTGATTATTGAGACGTATGACTCATTTTGGACGTGACATTTTTTGTTCAAAATGTAAATAAAAGATGATTTTTTTCCACAATGACGCCTCTTGTACGTCGTCTTATTATCTTCTGGGAGACGCCTGTGTCATTTCTAATTAAGAAACAACTTGCTGGTTGAATAACAGTAAGTTTAAGTCAGAATTTACCAGGGGTATGAAAAACTTCGGGCTTGACTGTATATCTTGGCTTTAAGTAATAACTTATTAGCTGGCTTGCTCGTTGTTTGTCTTTGTTAGACTTACTTACTCTTTATTTACGATAGCGGTGAGTTACACACTAAACCTGCAGGGCCGCCAAATCACAAATCTCACATAATGTTGCTTTAAAGGAGAAACGTTACAACAGAATGTCAGGACAACTTTGTGTGTTTCTTTAACAAATTACTTTCCTGATCGGAGAGGCTGCTGTAAGTTCGTCCTGAACGATCCTGTCGGCGTGTCGGGAGATTTACCTGGTGTGTAAACGCACACACCGTCTTTCCCCGCTGTTAATCAGAAAGTTCATTTTATGATGAAGACCCACCTGATGCTGCACATCTTACTATCAGAATCATGCGCATATTAAAGAGCAGTGAAAGTGACGCAAAAGTAAAACTTCAGAGACAGCAATGTTGTATTACTGCTAATTACTCTCAAATGACAGTAACTAGTAATCTATAATGTATTACACTGTGGAAGTAACTTGTCCAACACTGTTGGGGCGGCGGCTTATGAGCAGGCAGGCTACAGCAGCTTAAATAAGGCACCTTATATGGACTTTGCCAATGAATGCTAAGAGAGGAATCAGCTGAGCTGTCAGCTGATGTGGCTGCTGTTAAGATGTCCCACAGTATTCAGCATGTAAAATACATTTGGGTTCACAGCGGCCTGTTTTTTTTCAGGTAGCATTCGAGAGGTAAGTCTACTTGACTGATTTGTACCAAGAGGAGAGTGAAGCACGTGGTCGTCAATCAAACCGCCACTGGCAATTACACAAAGAGAGCAAACTAAATCTTTTTCCAAATATGTAAAGTTTTTTTTTCCTGAGATCTTCCTGGAGCTGCTCTGCGAAGTTTTATTCGTGTTCACTGCGGAGAAAAAAACTGAAGGGTTTAATCTGACTCTTCGAGTGTATTCAAGCTTCACTTTTACAGAATCAACGTACGTCACAGCTGCTTAGAAACCTGTTATGTGGCGCAGGACTGAGACAAGTTCACAAATGTTCACAATCTGGATCTGGATCAGTGAAAACACAGGCGTTAATGCACGGAAGGAGCCGCCGATCGGGCCCCCTCGCCCTGCACGTTTTCAACAGCTCTATCTGACTCATTTGCATTTGCACACTGAGATCTGATCACAATGTGGGCAGAACTGAGATAAAATGACGGCTTATTACACCTGGTGTGAAGGATTTCCTCTCCTGTGGGACAGTGTACACGATATTCTTTATGTACAGAAGAGTTTAGAGGAAACCTCCAGCTGAAATGTGATTTCTCTCAGAATATAAAATGTTAGTAAAGTCGGTCAGATTCAGTGTTTTGATTCAGTTTCTCGGCTCTGCTGCTTCTTTTCTCGCCGGTAGCCGTGCTTTTTATGCGGCCTGGATTTGAGTCTCAAAGCGGATTCGCTCTTCATGGTCTCCCGTTTCCCCGTCGCGAGCTCCTCCCCTCCTGGTTTCCACAGTAACAGCTGAGCGTCCTCTCCCCCGGTGACCAGAGCCTCCCCCGCTGCGTCCCACAGAAAGCAGCGCACCGTGGAGGCGTGGCGGCCCACGAGGCTCCTCAGCAGACGAAGCCCCCCGCCGTCACACTCCATCAGGTGGAGATCCCCGCCGTTCGTCCCTCCGACCACCAGCAGCTTCTGGGCCTCCTCCAGCCACCTCCCCCCCACCAGGTAATCCACGCCTCCGCCGTCAGCCAGCAGAGTCAGGCTGCGAGCGTCAGAGCTGCTGAAAACGGTAAGAGGCTCCTCCGTGTCCAGCTGACCCAGATCCCACAGGTGCAGCCCCTCGTCGTGGCTGAGGCACAGCAGCTGGGTGTAATCTGCTCCAGACCAGCACACCGAGCCGGCGGACGAGTCGCTGTTACAGGTGGCCAGCAGCGCGTCCTCCTCCGCCCCCCGGCTCAGGTCAAAAACATTAACGAGGCCATCTGTGGAGCTGGACGCCAGGCGGTCTTTGTCTCGAGGGTGGAAGCGCACCTGAGTGATGTCGTCGCTGTGCGACTCAGAATACACCCCGAGAAGCCCGCCGCCCGGCTTCCTGACGTCCCAGAACACCAGGAAGCTGTCCTCATCGTTCACCTGCTCGGTGCCAGCGCACAGGAGCGAGTCGCTGCAGCTCAGGTCGACGCTGCAGTAGCTGTGTGACGGGTCGCTTCTAAACACCTGGGCTGCCTCTGTCCCGGGCCGGCGGACGTCCCACCCCCGGACCGTCCCGTCGGCAGAACCAGAGTACAGGAGGTCAGGGGAGGTGTGGGAGAAAACAACCCCACAGAGCGGCCCTCTGTGGCCCCGGTACTCTCCCAGCAGGTTCAGCGTGTCCTTGTTGTGAAGGTGGACGGTGAAGTTGGAGCAGGACACGGCCAGCAGCCCGACCGTGGTCTGCAGGGCGACGTCCAGCAGGTAGGTGGGTTCCTCCGGGCGAGACCGCAGAGCGATGGACAGACCGTTGAGCTTCTCTTCCAAACCCTCCATGGCGGGAAAACTCAACTAAACAGGAAGAAGAAAAAATATCGCAAATTTAAAGCTGCGCTCCGGAAAGCCAAGAAGCTTCTTGTTGCATTTAAACAACTTTTTTCCAACAAGACTCCATTCAAAATCCTAAAGCTTTTTAGTTTCCTTGCTTATTAGTCATTGTTATGTGAACATTAGGAGACAACTTTTGATGTTTTATGAATCAATAGAAACCATTTTGCAATTCGGCATGAAGTCAGTACAATAATAATAATGATAATTCAAGTATATTTACCACTATTCAGCTCGTTATTCCCACCGTCTCCTTCCACCGAAATGTAATGCAATGTAGGAATTTATCAGTGTCGTTTGGTGGATGTGACCGATGCCGAATTAGGCAGAGAAGCATGTCAATTTGTAAAAAGTTACGAGTCGTTTTAAATGTGATATTCATATTCGCCATGACACGAAGAAACATAAAACATGCAGTCTTTTCAGCGGAGTCTGGTGTGGGCTTTCTTGCCTACAGAGAGATTTGAGCAGGAATCGGGTCACAGTCATTATTTAAATCAGTGCCTGTGTTGGCGCGTTATGTGATCTTATTACTGTGTTATGTGGTGTTAATTTCCAACCTTACCTACTCGCTAGAAATTTCCACAAATTAGGGGAAAACATCCGTTAACTTTGTAGGACTAACTCGGACGCGTCTGTCGCCATTTTGGACAAAACGGCGCAATAAAAACGGACGATAATTACGATAATAACTATTTCAACGTTAACGTTAATCAGAAAACTCGCAAAAGCACCGAAATGTCACCACAACACTTCGGCTCCAAACACACATGGATAAAATACACTGTGTCACAATATTTACAGCCGGGTCGAAACGTCCCCTACATAAATGGTTCCAGCTTTAGCGAATAGAAATCCTCCCCAACTTTGAAATTAATAATACGTCGATTAAATAAGAATTTAACTTCTCTGCATGTATATTAAAAAAATATTGACTTTGTTTTCATCTGAGTTGAAACTAATGAAAAGACAATTCATATAATTTGTACCCTCGGTTCATCGTATTCTTTTATGCTTTAATAACAATTGGAAATGATTTGCTTACGTCACTGTAAAGGGATTCACATGTTCAAATACTTATATGTTAAATGTCCTCTGTAGGGCTACATACATATATGTGCAATTATATGAATCAAAAGAAAACTGAACAGTCAACATAAGGGTCATGGATATTAGAACTTAAAGTATTTTAAAACTCTTTAATATGTCTCGATAGTATAAATACATGTATAATATTTAGTACAAATATTGAATTTAAACCAGATTGATTTTTGTTACCACGAAAAACTTCTAAATAAGCATTTGCACCATCATGGGAAACTAAAACTCTCCACTAACATCAGATGAATAAAAAACATTGCTCAGTATCAAGGAGCAAATGCAAAAAGTCCTTTACTATAAAATAAAGTGATGCCATCTGGGCCGAACCTCAGTATTAGTGTTATTTATTAGTATTAAACATAAATCTTTCAGTGTATTTAATTGTCATGGAGCTCAGTCCGGGTGTGAGTCCTCAGATGTCCAGCAGGTGGGAGCAGCAGCTCTCTGAGTGAAGCTGACCCGGATCTGATGGGCCGCAGAAACAGATGAGTGAATCCTCAGTCTGGACCTGCGGAGGCTTTTACTGTCGTTTCAGGTTTAGAAGACACAGGAGAGAAGACACCTCATTATGAGTCCCTTAACTGTGACTCATACACTTGCCTTTATGTTGATGTTGTGTGCACACTGATAATTAAACGTGTAAATTCTCAATGAGCTGCAGAGACCCACAAAACTGCAGTAATATTACTTATTGTTTTTTGTTTTACTGCCGATGGTGAATAATAATGTCTGAGCCTGGAAACACAAAGCGGTGAGGAGGTGTAATCAGTGTGTTTATGCATTGGATTACTGTAACTCTCTCTTCACCTGCCTGGCGAAGTCGTCTCCCCCAGAACGCTGCTGACCAGGTCCAGCAGGACGAGTCACATCACTCATCCTGTCACTGTAACACTGGCCCCCCGGTCAGGTCCTGCATGGTCCTGCATGGTCAGGCACCTGTGTACATTTCCAACCTGCTTCACTTGTTTAACACCACTTGGGTCTTCAAACCAGGGCGAAGGAAAACAAAAGGTGACCAAGCATTTCAAGTGTTGTCTTTCTCCTTAGACACACGTTCTGCTGATGCCAGAAACTGATCATCCACTGATTCCCTATTTGCATTTTTGGGGCGAAAATAGATCGTCCTGCCCTTAAAGCTCTACTATTTATTCATTACACTCCTGTCACATATATGTTCACACACAGTATTTATATTTTCTCTGCTTTCTAATGCCTTGTTTATATAGGTGTCATTTACACTGAGGACATGTGCCCATCACCTTTTGAAAGCACTTGCTAAAAGTTCTGAAAATAATCTTGCAGCAAGAAACATGAAGTTCCTTTCATTAAATGGATAAATATAGATGAAACAGCCTTGTCAAAAAAAAGTATGCTAAAACAAACAAACACGCTAACTGCCTTATATTCTATATTTTTCTATTCTGAATTGTCATCAGCCACATGAATTTTTCATTTCAGTTTCCATTCATATAAATTAAGACTTTTCCACCATAAATTGTTGCAGAAAATGTCTCTAGAATTCAGGAAATGAAGAGTTTAATGCTCAAAATCTTCCCCATCGAACAGCATATTTCATCAATGAATATTTCTTCTAAATAGCGTTGGAGTATCTTGTTGTCTTGGTGACTCCAGTATTGTGCACTATCAACGTCACACCCCTAATATGAGCCCTTAGATGTCCCCACCGCTTTTCAACACAAAGTGTCGCCCCTGCTCGTTTGGCAACGTGAGTCACTGTTACGAAACAATTTCCCCTCAGAGATCCAATAAGTTTGTCTCATTCTGATTCTCTAAACCCAGAGACAACATGTGTCCTTTGAGAATAAAAGGACATCTTAAAATAATGTGTCCTAAGCATTTCAAATACACAAATACAAGCTCTTACAAGTGTTTTGTTACAAACTTCATCTACATTTTTTTTCTGCCGCAGAATACAAATTACTTTTACATTTACATAAGTGTGCTGTGCATGTCTGTTTCTTCACCACATTAAACTGCTGCTATCCGTGTGAAACACCAAACTGACCTCCAGTAACCCTCTCCTGTTTTTTTTCTGTCTCTCTGTAAGTTCATGAACTGAAGTCATAACCCCTCAGGAGGGAGGAAGCACATTTTGCTTCGCCTTCTTGCGTCTTCACCTTCTTTAACCTGCCTAGGGTGAATTCATATCTGTTGACAAAGGCAGGAAAAGGAGTCAGAGGAGTAAGTGGAGAGCGAAGCAGGAAAGGAAGATAGATTCAAGTGATGCCAGCCAGACAAAAAGTCACAGATGAGAAGCGTCGCGTTGGGATGATAGTTGCCGGAGATGTGCGGTCGATTAGGATTCAGGATGGTTTTTGTAAAGTAGGAGGTTCAAAAAGGTACATTTACTATCGTCACTGGGCGCATCGGTCAGAAGCCAGGAAACTTGGAATCTCCTCCGAACAATGTTTTATTTCTTCCAGTTTAGATGATCCATTTGTCAACATAATCAGGAAAAAAGACAAATTGTTCCATCTGAAAGAAAGCAAACATAAGATTAGAAACTAAACTCACACGTCCATTTCAAGGAAATAAGAAAAGACAAACATCTGAGCTAAGTTTTTCATAAACATGGAATAAAACTAAAGAGTAAATTAAACTTCTCTTACCAGAACTGCCGCCCCATGTGGACGTGAAAGAGGGAGTGAAAGGGAGTGCAGGCCTTAAACAGTGTGAACTCAATCAAGCCAATCAGTGATGAGAAAAGGAACTAAAGGAAGTGAATAAAAATAAAGATAAATTGAGGATCTTTACAGTTATCTGTAAGATGAAGCTCTGAGGATCAATGAAGATCACAGCAGTTTGAACTGCTTTGCAGTCAGTTCACATATTAAGAGAAAAGGAGGGATAAGTACCGCAAATAATTTGGTGTGTTTTACCTTCGCCAGGAAGAATATATTTAGATTTATGTTACAGGGTGAAGCCGAACGAAAAAGCTCCACTGAGGCGCTTCTGCTGTCATGAAGATGGAGAGGAGACAGGAGATGCGGGATGAACAGCTGTAAAAGAGTGTGAAGAAGAGCAGGAGCAACTTAAGTGTCCACACTGAGCGGGAAAAGCCTCATGCAAGAAATTAAAGGGAGTGAAATCAGAGCGGAAGAGGGTCTGTCATGAGACAGAGGATCCGAATATGATCTGCAGGGACAGGAAGCCATTTCTGGCTTTTATTGTCGTGGTGGTAAATTGTTCCGTTGAAATAAAGAGCAAGTCAGAGAAGATGCTGCAAGCAGATTTGCACCCTCTCCTGTCTTTGCATTGAATTTACATGTAATTGCACCTCCAGGACATCTTAAAACAGAAACTTTCATCTGCCTTTGCTCCCAAGTGAAGATAGCACGTCTTTATTTGCACAGCCACAAGAGGTCACTGGTCAGGAAAGTGGGAGTGTCGGTCTACTGAAGTGTGGAGCAAAGATCAACTATCAAAAAGGTGAAACCGAAGACACAGGCGGAGATTAAAACTGTCGCCTCCAGTGACTCAGTCATTTCCACTGAAACATTCACAGACGTTTAACCGCAGTCCTGTCTGCTGACACATTACTGGGCAGATGAGGAACAGAAAACAAAGAGAAATGTCTTTAATGTTCAGGCCAGCAGCAGCAGCAGCTTTTGGCAGAGCGACGTGGAAAACTGTCCGTCCTGTCACACACGACGAAGAGCAGCTCTGCAGAGGGAGGAACAAAAAACACCGAAGAGAAGCCATTAAAAAACCCTTGTGGGCTTATTCAAACACGATTAGTCAGAGGAGCAGCTCACATGTGCTCTGTCACACGTTAGAGGGCATTTTATTTAAGCCCAGAGTCGCCCAAAGATTGTAAATAACCCGCCTGAGGAGACAAAATAACACAAACACTTCAAGCTCCTGAACTTTGAAGTAAAGTCTGTGATGATTTTTACCAGACTGTTTCTTTTGACGTCTGAAATAGCTGATCAGTTTTCCTGTTTGACGCAGCTGCAGCTTGGTCACAGATGGTTCAGAGGTCCGTTAGTTCTCCCATCATGCCTCAGGAGAAACACACCCGCTGCGATGAGTAACCTCACTTTCTACACTGTGCTGCTTTCTTCTTCCACCACTGCGCAAAAACAACAGGCAGCGAGCACGTCAGCAGTTAGTGACTGCAGAAGTTTAAACATTGCAAAGTGTAAAACACCTAACTGACTAACAGGGATCCAGATTTGAGTGTAAAGATAAAGACAAGTGAAATTGACAGATTATAAGATATATTTTAGCCAACAAATAAGGTTTGGCCCTTTGTTAGCTAACTCAGCTGAGGTCTCCAACAGAAGCAAAAATAATAAAATTAATATTTAATTATACAATTTAATTACACTGCTCACAAAAATTGAGGGAAAAACATCAGATTTCGATGAACGAAATAGTTCAAAATCTTTACTGCACTTTTTACAATTTATTGAGAACAAACAGAAACCAAAGTCACATCGAACATCGAAAGTATAAAAAGATGAACGCAAATCATCTGATGGAACTCTTTGGCATCTTCTCTGGAAATTCCTGCGCTTGTCATTCAGGGGAATCCATTTAACGTTACACACTTCCTGACAGCTATTTCGGAATTTTTGAAATAGCCGTCGGGAAATGTGTGATTGGCTTCCCCTGAATCTCTATAAGTAAAAAACACACCAAAGAAGACCCAGGGTTTCCGTACTTACTTTTTTACTTCTGAGTTTCAAGTCAGAATTCTGACTTTTTTTCTCAGAATTCTGACTTTAATCTCAGAAATAAATAAAAAATCCCCACATGGCCCTAATCCTCTTCCGCAGATACCAAATTTGGGATTCTACCAACTGCAAATAATTACTATCCTTTGATTTTAGGAATGTGTGGGATTATAACAAAATTCGAGATCCGGTCAAATCTCAAATAAATCATTGATATATCTTTATGACAAATTTAGGATTTTACCAAAATTTGGGGATTCTACTGCTACACTAAACTTCTGATGGTAAAAAAACATTTGAAAACATGTAAATTTTAGGATTATCTCCAAAAAAAAAAATAATTATGCAAAATTCTACAAAATTTGATATCTCAAATTTTTTTTACTGAGCACTTCACCAAATCCTGGGAGTATAACACATTTAACTGCCAAGTTCCTGGATGAATTTTTTTGTTATTTGTCAAATAACTTATTGGAATATTATTTGCACAAAGTTTAACTCTCATTTATCATTTATCTCATTCCCAGGACGGCTCCTCCGTCTGCAGGGGAAACTTCCTCCTGCCGGGATGTAAATACCACAGCCGACACGTGTTTTAATACTCAAACCCTTTCCTGTTTGTCCCTGAACCCGACTTCGTGATTAAAAGTTGGCTGCAGGTCAAAAAATGAGCTTGGGGGGTTTTACTCTTCATGTTAAATGTCACCAGACATCAGTGTGTTTAAACCAAACTCCTCTAACGCTCCAGAACCTTTCAGGACCTGGAACTGACCGTGTTTGGTCTTCAAGCTTCTTTGGACTATGCAGACATACAGAAGCATTTTAAGATGCACATTAACTGACGGAAAAGCATTTCATTCATACACATATTTTAGATGTCGAAATGACTAGTTGGTACAAAAAGACTGAGAAGTCGTCCAGGCCGTAGAATCAAAGGAAGTTTCAAATCAGCTAGACTTGAAGACTTAGTTCTCATCTTCAAACAAGTTCAGTTGCCCTTTATTTGAACCTTCTTTGGATTGTAGGCACAAAAACGTTTGAATCTGCGCAGTAGATGCGTACAGTTTGAACTTCGGGGCAATTGCGCCCGTCAAAATGGCGCCCGCAAAAAGTGCTTCTTTTTGCCATTGACAGGCTCAGACTGTTGTACCAGGATCCCTAGCGAGGGACTCCCGGGGCGAGTTCAGCGGCGACAAGACGCAGCAAAACGTTTTTGTGCCTCGACACCCTGCTGAGCGCACTGCGTTTCCCTGCCTTTTTAACACCGTTGCGTTTACAAACTTGTCGTAGCTGATTTGGTAACACCTGTGCGGAAGAGGATTAGGGTCAGAATTCTGAATTCTGACTTTAAACTCAGAAATAAAATAAAAATTTCACACATGGCCCTAATCCTCTTCCGCACACCTGTGACACGACCACCAAACAGAAGAAAACATAACCTCGAAGGCCGTTGCGGAACGTCGCGACGAGACATGTCGTTCAGAAAACGTTGCAAACCGGTGCAAAACACCCCGGTGACACCCTATGTCTTTTAACAGGAAGCTGAAGTCTCGCTCTGAAATCTCGTGAGCGGCGATTTGTTGGAGGAAGACGACGGTGGAAACGAGGGAGAGGTCAAAATGTGTGTTTTGTGTTGTTGAATATAACAAGACGTCAAAGGGTTTAAGCCAAACTGCTGTAACTCTCGGTGTCTCAGTCGTCCAGGTCATGGACGTCCAAGAAGGTCAAAATCAAGGTCAACTGGACGGGTTGAAGATAATCAAAGACGTTTTGCCAGGCGAAGTGGAGGTCGTGCAGATGGGGGGCGAAACGTCTTGGACCAGTCCTTCTAACCTTCCTTGGATCCTCTAACCCTCCGAGGACCTGAAAATGACTTCTCCTTACTACGCAGACACAAGGAGGCACTTTAAGATGGAAAAGTATTTTTATTTAATTGCTCTATTGAAAATCAGTCAACAGTGGTGACATCTGAGGTTGCACAAACGTAACTCCACCACAGGATTCACAGAAGCTGCGTTTTTGTTGAAGAATCAAAAAAACAAAAAAGAAGCACAACAGGGATAAACTTCCTGTTTCACTGGTTCAGCGAGGAAACCAGGTTCAGACACAATTAACGCTGCAACAAACAGAAATATGTTAAGGGCACGAGGCGAGGCGAAGTGAAGTGAGCCGGGCAGCGGAGACGCCTCGTCCTGACCAATCACAGCCGGACGAGCGCTCGGGTGAAGCTGCTCAGTTTGTGTTTCTGTTTTGTAAAAGTCTGACCAAATGTGAGCAGGAGGGGCCGAAGATTAAAGAAATAGCTGAAACAAATCGATTAATAATCAATTAGTCGATCAAAAGAAACTGAAAGTGCTGGTCGGACAAAACGTGGCGTTTGGAGGCGTCACCTTGGGCTACGGGAAACTGTGATTAATATGTCTTGCTGTTGTCTGACCAAACAACTGGTCCATTACTTGATAAAACAAACGACAGGTTAGTAAAAAATGAAAATAGTTGGTGGCTGCAGCTGTTATTTAAATACGGAAAACTAAATATGCCTTAAATAGTTTCATCTACTCGTCACAGTATCTGGAATATTTCGCTTTTGGTATTTTTACCAACTAAATCGTACTTTTTTAAAGCAACAAGTAAAATAATACGAGGCCTTACCTGCCAAGACTGAACTCATTAAAAAGCACAAACATGTTTCTGTTTTAAAACTCAAATTGTCCTGAAATCAGCTTTAAATAAAATTTAGTTTCCCGCAATACTGAATAACGAACTCATTTCAGACCAGCTTCACCCTTTCTGCCCGGCTCGGGTGGGGTGGGGGCAGTGCATTCTGGGAACAGTGCATTCATTTTAGGACAGTACCATAAACAACAACATACAATTCAGCTTGGCTTCAGTTTGTTTTCCTCTGGACTTTGTTGGTCTTAAGTTCAGAGGTGAAAGGTCACCAGCAGACGGCGGCAGCACCTGAACGCTGCACCCACTGGTGAAAGATAAAAAAAATAAAGGCACTTCACCCACAACTGCTGCAGCGGATTATAAACACGAGGAGGAATGTGTGGATGAAACGTCAGGCTTCAGTCAGAGAGATTCAGTACGAACTCTGAATATTGAAATGTAGGAGACCGAACATCACTCATGTTTCTGAATAATATCCTGGTGCTCTCTCAGAGGTGCTCAGCGGTCTTTAGTCACAGCTGTTCGAATCTTACTTTCCCTTCTTCACCCGCTTGTTAATGTAACAGATGTGAAGCACAATCTAATCAAACGGGAGAGTTTATGAGTTGGAATCAAAACATTTTACACCAATGTCTGATGAAGGTGTAGCACCGAAACGTTGCTTATTTTGCTCTGAAGTAAGACGGCGTGAGGGAGTGTCTTTGCAACTTTGCACCAACGTTTCAAAGGAAGGCTTCAGATGTTTTACAGCTCAGCCTAAACCACAAGGTCAGCAGCTGTTCCGGGGCTTTCTATCGAACCCACAGCTAGTGAAGGCGCCGTTTCCGAGCTCAACGAAGCTAATGTGGGCGAGAGGCTCCTTAAGTGTGCAGGAAAACGGTAATCTGAAAATGTCATCTTCTGTGGAAGTTTTATGATGGAAAACTCCAGAACAGCTCCTAAATGGCCCAGACTGTTCTGTCCAATGTTTGACTTTAGAAACAGCATTACATTTACTCACTTAGCTGACGCTTTTATCCAAAGCGACTTACAATTGCTGTACATGTCAGAGGTCGCACGCCTCTGGAGCTACAAGGGGTTAAGTGTCTTGCTCAAGGACACAATGGTGGGGGATTGAACCCGGGTCTCTCACACCAAAGGCACAGTCTTATCCATCACGCCATCACCACCCCATGGCTGGCACCAACGTTACAGCAGAGAGCACTGACTAACGTGTATCTTGTAATCATAATTCTTTAACCAAATTTAGGGGCTCATTTGTTAAGTTTGTAATAATTGAGTAAGTTTAGATCTTTCAGCCACATCTCATGGTCTTCATCAGTGGACACAGAATAAACCTTCATGGTCCAATTTTTTAAAAATCGTTTTCTTTCAATTTATTCTTCTGCATCAAATCTGCGCGGTAGCCTGACCCCAAAAATCTAACTACATATCGCGGCGACGCAGTCTGTAAGAACTGTGATTGGTCGGCTTGGTTGCTTCACATTTCCTCCGACGCATTACCGGCTCGTCCCTCTTCTTTTTCTGCCTTAACCGGCACGAGGCTCCTACATACCATCTCCTTGCTCAGCTACAACTCCAGCTATCGTTTCAGCGGTGTAACAGCAGAGCGATGATGTTGTAAACTACAGAGATGGGGGTGGTGATGGCGCACGCCTTCAGTGTGAGAGACCCACGTTCAACTCCCTACTGTGACGTGTCCACCATTGTGTCCCTGAGCAAGACACTTAACCTCCAGTGGCTCCAAAGGCTGTCAGCTAAATGGATAAATGTAAGTGTAGACTCGACGCAGAAGTATAAATCTTTAGTTCACTATAACAAGACTGATGTCGAGGGTGACTGACAGTCCACTGAGCACATCTGATAAGAACTCTTTAGGAAACAGACAAAACACAAACCACTGTGCTGATGCTGTTGTTTACAAACGGTCATATTGTCCGTGAACCCCAACAGGACGTCCCGTCTATGTATAGAACAGTTCTTTATTCCAGGAAAGCCTGTAATTTGCACAAATGTTTGTTTCTTCCAGCTGAAGCAGAGTCGTAATGTTGATGTGACCTACTGAAGGAACACTACAAAATTCTTTATAAAAATATAAAGCAGGCACAGGGGGAATAAAAAGTCCTTCTCATCTTCAGCTCGGATTGGTCCAGTCCTGCAGACGTCAGCTTCAGGTTTATTCATCAGAACGGCAGGAGGACAGACAGCTGGAGTCTGTTACTCTTTCTAATTTGCTGTTTTCAGTAAAACCTCCTGGTTTAATTGATGTATTTATGGACTTATTTTTATGGGAGGTATTGAATACCCACTCAGTTAAATACCTAAACATTCTATAAACACACAAAAAACTTAAGGATGCACCAAAACAAACACGTTTATGTGTGGCATATCAGTGAATGCAGGTTTCAAACCACCAGCAGAGCCACCGTCTGCCCATCTGTGGATACAATATTTAAAACCTACGGGGCCAGGTGCATAAAACTCACATAAAACACACCTGAATCGAATGTTTACAAATCAATACTTACACATTTCCCCGACTATGTTGCGTCTGCGAGGCTCTACGACGTCAGTTTTTGCTACCGTTACACGCTGCCGTGATTATTTATAATGCACGTATCACTAATTCATCACACGTGCATGTTACAGACTTTTCAAAGAGTCGCACATTAAGGCCAAAATGAACAGAAGGAAATTAAATGACAGTACGTCCTCGGTTGGTGTTTTATAAAGCTTCGTGTCGTCTGCAGAGAAATCACACACACTCAGTGAAGCTGACCTAAACAAACGTTTGATTCCTTCTCTCACGTTACTTTTCCATCAAGACCAGTGGTTATTATTTATCAATCATTAACAATACAGGTGATTGGAATAAACAAGATTCAGTTTAGCACAATAGCCTTGCTTTATAGGCGGGAACAGGCATCTGATCCTTCAGCAGGGAGATTAATCAAACACAGAAACCCTGAAAAAACGACCTGGGGTGGTGTTTTGACTTTAAGCCAAAATTTATAAAGTCTATAAAATTCAATATTGCTACGATACCGTGGCAAAATAGAAAAATAAGAAACTTTCAGCAGAACAACTTCCTGCTGTTGCGATGAAGTCATATAAAACTTACTGATGAACGGCTGTCTTGTTACTGAAGCTACACTGCAGCTGGTTTGAGATGCTGGACTGGAACAAGTCTACTTATTTTTTTATGACTTGTTGACAAAAAGACTTTCTAGCACTGTTGGAGGCAAAATTAGATTTGAAGAATATTGTATAAATATTTTGAGAGAATTGTAAAGAAGTCCTAAACATATTCTGCGGACCGTACGGCCTAATATTAAGAGTAATTTTATGAGAATATAAGCTGACAGATTGCTTTCACCTGCTTACCACGTGTTTCTTCAAAATATTTCCGCCTTATTCTAAAATCCGAGGCTGTGCGACTCCGTCTGGTTCAGCTCCCGTGAGAAAGCTACAAGATTGTATTGCTTAATATACACTGAACAAAATTATAAACGCAACACTTTTGTTTTTGCCTCCATTCATCATGAGCTGAACTCAAAGATCTAAGACTTTCTCTATGTACACAAAAGGCCTGTTTCTCTCAAATATTGTTCACAAATCTGTCAGAATCTGTTAGTGAGCACTTCTGCTTTGCTGAGATAATCCATCCACCTCACAGGTGTGGTGTGTATCAAGATGCTGATCAGACAGTAGGGAGATTGCACAGGTGTGACTTAGGCTGGCCACAATAAAAGGCCACTTCAAAATGTGCGGTTTTCGGGGGGTCTGGAAACCAGTCAGTATCTGAAGATGAGCTTCCCTGAGACGGTTCCTGACAGTTTGTGCAGAAATTCTTTGGTTATGCAAACTGTTTGTTACAGCAGCTGTCCGGGTGGCTGGTCTCAGACGATCTTGAAGGTGAAGATGCTGGGTTTGTGTGGTTACACGTGGTCTGCGTTTGTGAGGCCGGTTGGATGTACCGCCAAATTCTCCCTAAACGCCTGTGGAGACGGCTTTGGTAGAGAAATAAACATTCAATTCAGCTGCCTCCCTCAAAACCTGCGACATCTGTGGCATCGTGCTGTGTGATGGAACTGCACATTTTGGAGTGGCCTTTTATTGTGGCCAGCCTAAGGGGTTTTATTGTGGTCAGCCTAAGGCACACCTGTGCAATACCCTTGCTGTCTGATCAGCATCTTGATACACCTGTGAGGTGGATGGATTATCTCGGCAAAGGAGAAGTGCTCACTGACACAGATTCTGACAGATTTGTGAACAATATTTGAGAGAAATAGGCCTTTTGTGTTCATAGAGAAAGTCGTAGATCTTTGACTTCAGGTCATGATGAATGGGGCAAAAACAAAAGTGTTGCATTTATAATTTTGTTTAGTGTATACATATATTTCTGAGCTGTATCGTCATCCTCCCTCTGTCTCTCCACCACCTCCTCCCTCCTGATAAGAGCAGAAGAAGCTCTCCTCTAACAGGAAGCGGTTGCAAGACATTGACAGCATCTCAGCAGCGACGGGAAGTGAGTTTACAGTGTGAAGGTAAAAAAGCTGAGCCAAACGGACAGATTCCTGACAACCTCACAGATTCCAAAAAAAACCCTCTCTGTTCATTTCCCAAACAAAGAGGCGCTCTCTTCCTTTCATCCTTCCTTCCTTCTGGACGATACAGTATGTGCCCGGTACTTTTTCGCAGGAAAAGCCATCGTTCTCGGAGCAGAGGGCCGAGCATAATTTCTCTGAATAAAGACAGAAACAGTAAAGAGCGGACAAAGTGGGAAGAGCCCTTTAGGAAAACGCTGTAATTTCTGACTCCTTCTTCTTCAGTCAGAACTTTAAACCACAGGTGTGCCCACTCCACAGGTGAAGGAGAAACCTTCAGGAGATCAAATATTAATAGGGATGCACTGAAATGAAAATTCTTGGCTGAACCTGAAACCGAATATAATAAAAAACTTTCCCGAAAACCAAATAACGAGAAAGACAGAAACGGCCGAACACCGAAAGTGGGTTTTTTTTTGCTACTTTCGGCCGATTAATTTCGGTGGTCGAACATTCGGGGTATCCATAAATATTAATATATTTATATTTCCTGACAGGGAACCACACATAGTTTCAGCTGAAACGATTTGTCAATTAATCAAAGTGGTGGTCCAACAAAAAAATGACCTGCAACTATTTTGATAATTGTCACTCAAAAGGCGTTTTGTGAGTTCACCGTTCAGTCGTGCTTCTTTGTCTGAACTCTTAATATAAACAGCATTAATAAAAATGTAATTATTGAGTCTCGGGTCATCAATCAGTAGCGATCAGTGGTATTTAAAGTCTTTCAAAAAGTTCCCACTGTTACAAAAGCAGTTTCCTCTCTGATATGAATTAAGCTGATAGAGGAGGAGCAGTCGCAGCGAGTCCCGGGATCAGGAGGAGCTACGTAAATCTAAAGAACAGAGCGGACAGACGCAGTCAGGGAAGCTCCTGGTTCATCCCAACCTGAAGCGAAACTGAAAAACTCAACACGTCAGCAGCCACATCAGAGTTTAGGCTTTTATTCCCCTTAGTCCCAACCCAGACCGAGAAAAGGGGGTTCTGGATGGGATCCTGGGGGTCACTTCGCTGTTGACCAGGAAGAGAACTGACATCCAATCAGGAGAACTACATGTAGCTGAAGATCAGCGGGACCAGGCAGAGCACGTTGAAGCCCACGGCGCTGTAAACGATGTAGCGGTAGGGCAGCTCCACCTCCATGTGCTGCCTCGCCTTCCTCACGTCCGTGCTGGGCACCCCGAACACCCGGCACACCAGCGGGATGGTGATGGCCTTCATCACCGCCCGCGTGGTCATCAGCACTAGCACGCCCAGGAAGAGCCGCAGGACGGCCATGCCCACCAGGCCGGCGCTAAAACGGGCACGGCGAAGGGGAGCTGGTCCGGTGTCGGGTCTGGCAACAGACCCAGGTAGTGGTTGACGTGGGACGCCAGGGCGATGCCGGCACCTACGCCCAGGATCTGAGCGGTGTCGCCCCGCGAGGTGCTCCAGGTGTCCAGGGTGAAAGAGAACAGGCCCAGGCCCAGGTGCAGGGAGACGATGATGAGCGGGGCGTAGCGGCAGGTCAGGTTGAAGCCGTCGATCAGGTCCAACGCCGGCAGGAAGAAGAGCAGGATCAGGGCGCTGTACAGGACGCCGACTATGACGTCCTGGAGGAAAAAAACAAACGGAAGGTTACAGTTTTTATCTGACAGCATTTTTCAGACGCCGTCCTACGGTTCGGCGGCAGAACACAAACGCATGCTTTCAGAGTGGTGACACATTTATCCCAGGTACAGTATTTAGGAGCAGCTCTCAAGTGATCAGACGATTAAACGCTCTGAAGCAAAGACATGTCTTACACCTGCCCATGCCTCTTAAATGTAAGGGCGCTTTCACATCACAAGAAATGATATTCATGGCTTTTATTTTTATAGTTTTGAGGAAAAATGAACAATTTTCACTTTTAAGTATTTAAGGCACAAACACAGAAGGTAACCGACCTCTGACCTTCCCTTATCCAGCGCGCACACTCGGCAGGCCTGAACTCTCAAACTGTATCAGCTGATAATGAAGTTTAATTTCATGTCAGCCTGAGGTCATGTAGATATTTATTGGGGCATTTCCTGCTGATGGATAAAGGAAGTTGAAGTTGAGTGTTGTCAGGAAACAGGAAACCAGTTGAGATCAACATGGCAGTGAACTCTGGACTCAAACACAAATGTCATCGCAGTCGTACGTAATTTATTGACCCGAGGAGCAAACTGACAGCTGGCTTCCTGCTCCCGCATTTACTGTACGTGTGGTCTGCAATTTTAACCACACGTCTGATGAAGAATTCCCGCTCAACTGCTCAAAACTATTTCTGAATTGATGATTCAGAGAACAAAACTGTTGTGTTGCATCTTAATAATTTTTCAGAAAGGAGGCGATTGCGCTTCGTCCAAGTACGTCCACTAAGGCGCTTGTTTTGCCGCTGACAGATTGTTGTTACAAGTGTTTGACAAAATTATAGAAAGGATCCCTACAGAGAGAGAGACCTTTTTTAAAGGGGAGGATCCTTGTTTAACCAGAAACAGCCAGTGTGTCACTCTCGTCAAAGCCACCAGACTCCCTTGACAAAAATAGTAATTTTACCTCTGTGGTCTGATGCTGACTCGATGGCTAAGTTTGTGTTATTGTGCGACTTTGGTGTTTTTAACCAATTAAAACACCAAAGTCACACAATAACACTAATAAGCAAAAACAACAAAGTCAGAAAAAAACTAGCGACACACAAGATACTCCCTAGTTCTGCAAGGTAAAATTACTGTTTTTATCAGTGGAGTCTGGTGGTTTTGACGAGTGGCTGTTTCTGCATAAACAAAAAGGATCTTTCTCTTTTAAAAAGGTCTGTCTCTGTAGGGATCTTTTCCGTAATGTTGCCAGACAGATACGACAACAATCTGAGCCTGTTAGTGGCAAAAACAAGCACTTTTTTACAGAACTTTGTCGGGGCGCAATTATCCGCAAGGATTACGCTGCAGGAGTTCGCTGTAGTTGTCTGCCAGACTTACTCAATACTGGACCAATTTTTAAAAAATGACTGCCCTGCTGTCGGAGAGGAAAGAGTTAAAGTGGTGTGTACCTTGTGTGTCTTATTGGGTTTGACGCCTCTCCCTGTATTTACCTACATAACAATTATGTAAATGAGGAACCTGTTTTCTTTTATCAGGTTAAATAAGTGGTTCTCAAACTTTGGGCCGGGCCCCGCTGGCAGAGTGGATGACTGAGCCAACATATATTTTTCTACTAAGATGACCTGAAACGGGGTCAACTGGGGACCTTTTTTATTCATTGCTCCCCCAATATTGTTAATAATTGATAAGAATTTAATCCTTGTGAGGGGGCGCACAAACCACTGGCTTTAAAAGATGGGATTTTTTGTCCATTTATATGTTTTTCCAGAATTTTTTTGTTTGATTTTTAGTGTGTATGTGTAACTGTGTACGTGCACAGGGTGTAAATCAACTCCTTATGGCAGGCTGACGAGGTGTGTACAGTAATGAGTATTTGCTTTGCTTCAGAGTCTCACAGCAGGTGTCTACTTTCACTGGTCGAGAAATCAATGAGGGTTACTGTAAATTTACACCACCGGCCAAACCGTGGACCATTGCAGCTGTGCCAACTTGGACGGCCTCACTGGGAAGAAACCGAGGTCCTGTTACAGTTTAAATATCTATTTGGCTGCTTAAACACATGCTGTGGTGCACGCAAGCCCTGATCTCACAGTCAGTCATTAACCCGCTGCTGAACTACGAGCGCCGGAGCCGCAGAGCTTGCGTCACACGTTGGCATGTCGCTCAACAGGAACTCGTGACCCAGCAGAGTGACAGTACACGCTCCGCTGCGAGGACAAATTTCACCCTCAGACTCAGCAGCGAGATAACGGGGAGGCTCTCAGACGGTTACGGTGATTTATCACATTACTGCTGCTGCTGCAAACTTTTATCAGCCCTCTCGCTCTTAATGACACACAGAGTAAAAGCTCCCAGCTGTCTGTAATTTTCTCCTCCACTGCCACAACTAGAGGGAGCTCTGAAACAGCGAGCTGCCTGACGGCGAGTGGGTGGCCCGGTGCCCTGAGGGAGCAAGGTGCATGTTACTCTGTAGAGTGCAATGAAAATAAATGAGTTTACAAATTGTCAGAGGAAACTAATCACCCTGTATGTAAAGCCTGACCCAACAGGGCTCCTGCCTGCGGCTCATCTGGAGTCCTTAATAACTTAATGGATCCTGCGATCAGCTTTCATTAAACGTTTGTTCAAGTTGTGAGGCAGCTGTGGACATTTGGACAGTAAGGGACAGAAAACAGTTTCTTCTCCCTCAGGATGTAAACAAAGTCAAATCTTACTAGTGATCATTTCCATTATTTTAGGTTATTTTTCTTGATTAATCGTTTTTCCTGTGAAATACGTGTAAAGAGAAATAAATGCAGATGACAATATTGAGCTGCTTCTCGCAGAGAACAAAGGAGGAGCACCAGACCATCACGTTCAAGAAGCTAAAACCAGTGAATTTTCAGATTTAAAAAAAAAAATACTATTATGAATCTAATAAAAACAAATGTTGATTATTTTTCTCGTCAACTAACTGATTAATCAAATAGTTTCAGGTCTTTACAGCCTAAAAATCTAAAAAAGTAATTTGTGTCCGAGGGCCTGATAATCTGTATCATTACAGTGTTTCCCATTAATTACAGAAACCGTGGTGGCGTGCCACAGCGTAATTTGTTCCCCCGCAGTTTCAAAATGAAGCAAACATATTTTTACACTCCTCATAAATCACATTAAAGACGTTGGCTTTTACGCCGCTGCTGTGAGCTCACACGCTCACACACTTTGGCATCCGACTACAGAAAACCGGTTTTGTTTTGAGGACACAACATCGTTCGAGCTCACTATGGTTAGGTAAAGTGTTTGAACAGCTTTATCTACAGTCACTCATTTGTGAGAACATGATCAAGTAGCCGCACCTAAATCTGGAGTGCACACGTATTCAAGCCTTTATGGTAAATGCTCTGAAACAGCAGAGCGAGATGACCGGTGTGACAGTTTAACTGGTGGCAAAATTAACTGGTGACAGTCCCAGATGTGTCGTGGGCGGGGCTTCAGGATCCACTGACTGCAAACCAGGAAATACGTTCCGATAACTTTGTTTATCTCCGTAATGTCTCGTTATGTAGATATCTGCCTCTGAATGGAGTTTGCAGGCTGCATCGTCAGCTGCACGATGATCCTCAGGGACCTCTGCCACCTGCAGATTAGTTCAAAGCGAGGACTGTGATGTGATCATGGAGGAGACTGTGTCGCTGTTCAAAACACTGCAAAACCTCAATAAACCGTCCAAATGTTCATGTTGTCTGTCTGATTTGTACCACGGTCGGTTTTAATGTGTTCTTACTTTCATGGGGAAACAGGATGACGTTCATGGAGCGCAGAGCGCCCAGATTAACCTGTGACCTGTATATTCCGCTATCTTTGCAATCGTTACCAACACTGGCGTGCCAGTCCACATTTGTATCATGTATCGTTATTTATCTGACGTCGAGCTGATGTGAGAACAGTTTGTCACACGCAAGTGAAACAGTCTGGATGTTCAGGCTGAGTTACACTGCGTCCGAACACAGCGTGCAGTCAGCTGTGGCCACGGTACATGTTCAGGTTAACTTGTGATGCAACAGCTGGATCTACCGTCGCTCATGTCTCATTTTACTCACTCATTTAGCAAACACACGCAGGGGTGGTGAAGGCTATATATGATGCAGTATGGCCTGAGCTCACTAACTGTGAGTAGGTTCAACAGAGATTACAGTATGCAAATAAAATGAGAGATTCACTGTAGCCATACAAAATCAAGCTGGACAACATATTTCATGAATTACTCTAGCTGTATGCAATATTCCTACCTGTCACCTGCATTAAGATCCACTCAAAATAGATATCATTAACTACAGGCTACTTATGTCAGCTGTGTGTTTGTCACAACATAAACACCTGTCGCTAACAGGGTTCCTCAATGCGTAGCACTGCAGCTTCTGGATTTGTTATTACATAGAGAACTAGAGACCCGTTACTGGGACTAAAGAAGAAAAGATAACGATTAGTAGTCACTGATCAGACAGATTGATAGGAGGAAATTCAGCCTCATGAGTTTGCTCAACCAGATGAGCTAATGGGCAACAGCAAACCCATCCAGCCGCTTTTTCTCCCCTTTCAGATTGAATCAGTCTGCCTGCAGTCTGTGGCACACAGTGGAAAACTATTAGCCTACTTATAGGTTGTATGAGTAAATAAAATCATTTACTCATACGATAATTCTGAAATATTTGGTCCAGATTTTTGTGTAACACGATTCTCTCATATTTTAATCCAAAAAATCACAGAAGCTTTGTAGTGTTTTACACATTGGAGGAATTTACTTTGGTGACAAGGTGCTTACATGTAGACAAACATACAGATGACATAAATAAATGTAGTAATATATAAATATAGAGTAGACCAATGCAGGTTATATAAGAATATTAAAGTGAATAGAGAAAAATAATACAACTATTTACAGAGAAAGAACGTAACAGATGGCCTACATGTGCATTATTCTGATTTTGTGTTGTGTAGACGTACAACCTACTCACAGTTAGTGAGCTCAGGCCATGCTGCATCATATATAGCCTTCACCACCCCTGCGTGTGTTTGCTAAATGAGTGAGTAAAATGAGACATGAGCGACGGTAGATCCAGCTGTTGCATCACAAGTTAACCTGAACATGTACCGTGGCCACAGCTGACTGCACGCTGTGTTCGGACGCAGTGTAACTCAGCCTGAACATCCAGACTGTTTCACTTGCGTGTGACAAACTGTTCTCACATCAGCTCCACGTCAGATAAATAACGATACATGATACAAATGTGGACTGGCACACCAGTGTTGGTAACGATTGCAAAGATAGCGGAATATACAGGTCACAGGTTAATCTGGGCGCTCTGCGCTCCATGAACGTCATCCTGTTTCCCCATGAAAGGAAGAACACATTAAAACCGACCGTGGTACAAATCAGACAGACAACATGAACATTTGGACGGTTTATTGAGGTTTTGCAGTGTTTTGAACAGCGACACAGTCTCCTCCATGATCACAGTCCTCGCTTTGAACTAATCTGCAGGTGCCAGAGGTCCCTGAGGATCATCGTGCAGCTGACGATGCAGCCTGCAAACTCCATTCAGAGGCAGATATCTACATAACGAGACATTACGGAGATAAACAAAGTTATCGGAACGTATTTCCTGGTTTGCAGTCAGTGGATCCTGAAGCCTACGACACATCTGGGACTGTCACCAGTTAATTTTGCCACCAGTTAAACTGTCACACCGGCAGGGTCAGCGACTTTATTCTGGCATTTTCTCATTTTCACAAAGACGAGTGCTTCAGTTCGAGTCTCTTACCTAAAGAGAGGAGTCTGAGCTGAACGAAATACGAGCATCATTTATCAAACTGCATCGCACTTGGTGAACTTAGCGCGAGGATCCATGTGGAGGTCCGTCCACCGTAATGTCACCAAATCCGGGGCGAAATGTTAGGGCAGAAAATTGTGTCCTCTTACATTTAATCTTTTATGTATGATATTTTTATTATTATTATTACTATTCTCATTATATATATATATATATATATGTATTGTGTTTTTATCCTTAACCTTTCCTCTCCTGTACTTCTTATGTTGGTCCGTCCACATTTACCAGGGTTCAGGTCAGAGCTGTGAGATTGTTTTGGTGTTCTCTCCCTCTTGTTGTTCCTCTCCTCTCCTGGAATGTTCATCCAAGGCCTTGAGAGGATCTCTGTTCCCCTAAACACAGAAACCCGGACTGTTTAAAAGATGATGCCTCCCTTTGCTCGGGGCCAGACGCCCGAAGCCGTCTCTGAACAAGCTCATCTGTTTATTCTCTTTTGTTAAATAAATTCTTCAAAGACTACAGTAACTCAATTCTTTGCCCAACCCCTCATCAGGAATATAATTTCCACAACAGGAAACACTACTTAAGGTCTAAGGTCTATCCTTACTCTGCGTTGAGACGGACTTTAGAGGCCAAGCAACTGCGTACAAACTCAATGGAACGGGGCGAAGACTACCACTTCGAATGTTTCTTCTGTTTCTACTACTAACAATACTTCATAAATGTGCACAGATGCAGAACAGCTGGTGCGTACGTTGCTAGCTACAGTTAACATTTGTAAAGTCAGTGCTTCGAATGTTTGGGCGGAATTAACACAGAATGTGGTCAAATTCACACAAAATGACATGAAGGAACTTACACTTTGCTTTCTGTCCGAACACAACTTTAGATCCTCGTGTTGGACAACGAGAAACTTGACTTTTAAGAAGGTACTGTAGAACAGTTTGAAGGTGATCCAGTGGTGATGCAGCTCACCAAACAAACAACGGGTTAAAATATACTTTTTGCATAAATTAAGCCTTTAAATAAAGGAAGAACACCTAAAATCTGAGTGAAAGTGCGCAGTGAGCAGCGAAGGACTGCAGAGGTCAACAACACCATCAGCAGCAGAACAGCTTTTTGTCTCCAAGCTCTTCCTGCAGAACAAAAGAGGAGGAAGTAGTTTCATTGGGCGTGATGATTTCCAGAACAGATTAAGTGCTTTGCACGCCAAGCAGGGCAGACCGCTAATGGCTCACCACGTGTTCGAGCTCCACTCCCTGAAACAAAACAGTCTCCACATGTGCCGACTGTGGAAGTCAGAACAGACATCGGGCTGTTATCAGGTCGGCCTGCAGATTCATCCACCTCACGTGACGTTAGCTCTCAGGTCCCGACGCAAATGTTGTTTCTGAGATCTTTGTTTAAACAGATCCGGCTCATGTGCTGGTTTAAAGAAAACATGTCTGTGGTGATTCATGCACTTAACCCCGTGATGTCTGTGTCACGCTCACTTTTAGTCATATTTTTTCTTTCATTTTTCAGTGATTCAGTGTGACTTGCACTTTTATCATCTCAGATGTCCAATGTGAAACAACATTCATAACTCCACCTATGAGCGGCGCCTCTTTATCAATGATTTCTATGTCCTGAGAATCACCGTGTTTTAAGATTTTCTTCAGAATCAAAGTAATGCAGAGGCAGCTGTCTGTACTTCCATGAGCACGTTGCAAACAGGAACTGCTAATAGCTAATTCTGCATACTTTTAATGGGGCTAATTTGCCAAAATGGCTAAAAAAGGGCATAACTCACCAGTGTTTCCTGCAGAATTTTAAGACTATGGTGGGTTTGTTGTTCATTTTAAAGTTAAATGCATTATTTGATCAATTATTAGGAAATCTATGGACAGCTTTGCACTCTAGGAAACTATTTAATCATAAACCCAGTGTAGAGCTATGCAAGTCAAAAAAGTTTTAAATAATAAAAATAATCTAAATAATAGAAAATATAATAAGTAACAACAGTAAAATTTTACTGTTGTTTTTTTTACTTTTAATGGACACATGTAATATGTTTTATACTTGAATATAATCCAATTAATATTATTTCCATCCTGTACAGACGCCTTATTTTGAAAACCGTGTATCCTCCTCACGCTAAATCCATCCAGTCCGACCCACTTTGATAAATAATGTTGTAACATGAAGCCTTCACAGCCTCTCTTCAGGTAGGACTCTCATGCTGACAGGATAAAGTCTCTAACCTGCCTGTCAGCTCGCTCTGGGCCCTTTCACTTACCGTAAAGGCTCGAATACGCGTGCACTCCAAAGCAGCGCCCACAAAACACAACGTTAGAGTTTTGTTATGTTATTATTTATTATGTGTAAACAATATCTGTCACCAGATAGAGTCAGTGTTTATAAACATATGGTGGATTAACAAGATTTCATCTAGAGCCAATAGGGTGGGGCTCTGTGGACAGGATCATGCCTTCATTGTGTGAGACCAGATTTTGTTTCCACTTTTTCACATCCAATTCATGTTTTCGCTTGAACTTTTCTGAATTCTGTGTTTTACAATTCAAGCACATTCTGTCATCAGAAAGAGTGAGTGTGTGTAATCATGTGGTGGATTAATAAGATTTCATCAAAATATTCAATAGGGGTGGGGATGGAGCAGTGGACAGGACACATGCCTTTAGTGTGGGAGAAAATGTTTATATTGCTGGGGAAAGCCCCAATTTGTATAAATTACATTCACATTTCGGCAGATTTCACGATATTCCGTGTTTTACATTTGATTCAATTTTTTCCCCTGATTCCACATCATGAAATCATAGGGCCCTTAGCCACATTAGACTTCCTGTTTACAAAGCTCTGTGGGAACTAAGCCGAAAATAAAAAGACCAAAGTCAGACAGAGAATAACAGTTGCAGTGTCAAAATCGTGAAAACGAGTGGCCATGCAAACAACAACACTTGCCGAAAACTATTATTTATACTTTTTTTTGTGTGTAAAGACTGTTAACACGTACACTACACTCACCTGTGACTATCCCAGTACACACTTATTCTGAAATGAACAATGTGTGTCGTGCCTGGCAGACGGCTGGGTGTAAATAAAAAGAGAAACAAAAAGCCTCGGCTTCAAATCTACAGCCCAGCAGCTAAAACCGACTGATCCAACCCACTGAGATCCCAAATTAATCTGAATTACAGGGATTTGTGTCAAAGACGGACAAGACATCTACATTTCTCCCAGCTGACGTAATGATGCTGACCTTTGGTTTGAATATTTCACTGCCTGACAGAACCAGCTTTGGGTGATGTGCAGGAACAGGAGGAAGAGGAGGAGGAGGAAGAGGAGGAGGAGGAAAGGTGTGAGAGGAAGGAGAGGGACATGTGGAGTACAAACTGTAACAGGAAGAAGTAGTAAAAGTACTTTGTAGGAAGGAAACAGGTGGTTAAATTGTTTCTTGCTGCTAGTAAACAAACTAACAAACAATGCACTCAAGTGCTGCATCCTCTGATGCAGGAGGTCTACAAAAGTGTTTCTGCAGACTTTACTGCTGAACGTTTATCAGTTATTTATTTTTTAACCTTTATTTAACCAGGAGAAGCCCCAGTGAGATATTATCTATTTTTTCAAGGGACATTAAAACATCTCCCAAGACACCTACACACCCTTAAAGAATCCGGCCTATGCGAAACATCTACACACCAGAGATGGGGACTCGAGTTAGAGACTCTCAAAGTCCTCAAAAGACTTGAGACTATACTCGGACTCGAGGCGCGGGACTTGAGAACAAAGTTTATTTTTTAGGAAACGTCTGATGAGCTTGCTGTTATTCCCTCCCTCCGTTACCTATAACCTGCCTGTGTAACACGTAGCATCACGTAGGACAACAAACACCAGCTGCAGCTGCTGATTGATCATAAACTTTGGCTTTAAAACTTCATACAGCAAAACCCAAACAAAGAAGCGCTGAACGCAAAATAAGTTAGTAACCTGAGGTGAGTAAATATGTTTAGCTCAGCATCGGCCATCTAACGTTAGTTTGCTTCTCGCTTCAGCTACGACCTACGAGAGGTTTACTCCGACTGTTCGTTGTAAAAAATGAATGAGTGTTTGTTTAGTTGCCAAACTTGTGGTGGTCGATTAACGTAACCATTTACGTCCCGCTGGCTGCCATCATGTTAATTATTACCGTTGGCTGGAAAGAGGTTACAGGTTTATTGTTGATCCTGTGACCTTACAGGTTTATTTAGTTATAATGTTACACTGGTTTGAGAGTCTGGGTAGTGTTTTAACTTAAGTATTTAATAAGCTGTCAATAATTGCATTGCACATTATCATGGTTGTGCTCTGTAAATGAAAAACAGGTTACAGTTACAGAATTTCTTCTAGCTCTGCAGTTTTAGAAGAAACCTGGACTGAACGCAGCAGGTGATACAACTTTTGTAATAACCACGAGAGACTTGAGACTTGACTTGGACTCTAGCTCAGAGACTTGAGACTTGACTTGGACTCTAGCTCAGTGACTTGAGACTTGACTTGGACTAGCTCAGAGACTTGAGACTTGACTTGGACTCGACTTGGACTGTAGCTCAGAGACTTGAGACGTGACTTGGACTCTAGCTCAAAGACTTGAGACTTGACTTGGACTCTAGCTCAGAGACTTGAGACGTGACTTGGACTCTAGTTCAAAGACTTGAGACTTGACTTGGACTCTAGCTCAAAGACTTGAGACTTGACTTGGACTAGCTCAGAGACTTGAGACTTGACTTGGACTCGAATTGGACTGTAGCTCAGAGACTTGAGACGTGACTTGGACTCTAGCTCAAAGACTTGAGACTTGACTTGGACTCTAGCTCAGAGACTTGAGACTTGACTTGGACTCCAGGTCAAAGACTTGAGACTTGACTTGGACTCTAGCTCAAAGACTTGAGACTTGACTTGGACTGTAGCTCAGAGACTTGAGACGTGACTTGGACTCTAGCTCAGAGACTTGAGACTTGACTTGGACTCTAGCTCAAAGACTTGAGACTTGACTTGGACTAGCTCAGAGACTTGAGACTTGACTTGGACTCGAATTGGACTGTAGCTCAGAGACTTGAGACGTGACTTGGACTCTAGCTCAAAGACTTGAGACTTGACTTGGACTCTAGCTCAGAGACTTGAGACTTGACTTGGACTCCAGGTCAAAGACTTGAGACTTGACTTGGACTCTAGCTCAAAGACTTGAGACTTGACTTAGACTCTAGCTCAGAGACTTGAGACTTGACTTGGACTCTAGCTCAGAGACTTGACTTGGACTCTAGCTCAGAGACTTGTGAGCATCTCTGTTACACACACACACAAGTGGTACCAACGCCTCTAACTGGATAACCTTTTGTTCCATGTTTCACAATATTAAAAGGCAGTTTCTCCAAACTTGGAAACAACCCTGGGGACTTTTAAAAGCAGTAGCCTGTTAGACCGTGTTTGGTAACCACTGACCGCAAAGTCAGGAAGGCTAGAAAGGTAACTGGATAATTTGCACAGGATTGCCTTGTAGATAAAAACACAACAGTGTAACTGTCCACATGTAGCTAGAGGCCGTCCCACCATTTTGCATAAACATTAGGCATTTGTGATAAAGCTGAGACTATGCTGCATGCATGTACAACAGATCCCCATCGTCCAGCACAGATAAAAACGTGGCTTGAACAAGTTTGTTTCTAGTCATAAACCCATAGAAGGTGTTGCTGGAACAGTGTGAACTTGTTCAACTGGCACTGGGTTAGTTATTAATCACAATTCATTCTTTCCATCACAACATCTCGTACTTCTTCTGAAGTTTAAGATGCGCTTCACTTATTTAATAAAGCAATGCCAGCAGCCAATCAGTTGTATAAAGTGTTCTGTGGCTCTGGAAGATGCTTGGGGACCACACATTTTGACCCCTGAGTTAAACACTGGGGGCACCAGTAGTGAACAGAGACCTAGCCAGGTATACAGGAACAGTGTTGATCTTTAATATCGTTGTCCTCTTTCTCAATAGTCAATAATAATATGGTGGTTCACTTTTACTCTGTGATTGGTGGGCTTCAGCTTCTGTCTTTATTTTTTTCACGTCAGTTTGAGAGCCTGAAATCAACCTTCAAACGCACAAATCAACTGCTAAAACTGTCTGAGATCGCTTCTTTCCAAAAACTAGACAATATTTCTCCAGGGAGAGCAGCGGTGGCAGCGCGTGATAAAAGTCCGACAACTCCAACAGTTTGTTGGACTTAGCGACAGTAACGAAGGGGGGGCGTGGCTTAGCGAAGGGTCAACTGAACCCGGGCCTCTCCCGCCAAAGGAAAGGAGTAGTCTTCTTATTTCTTAGTTTAAAGTTAATGGTTAGGGTATGACGGACTGATGGCGGCTTTGCAAAGGTCAGATGGGGTCATGGATTTACACTAGAAATTTTACAGACACCCGTTTTGTAAAAGTAAAATTACTCTCGGGGATGTTATTCATTGAAGTGTGCTGTCAAAACTCGCTCTCAGACAATGCTGTAACTCAATTTAAAGGAAATGACAGTTGTGGTGCTTTGTGTGAACCAGGCGTGCCTCAAGTTGCTCAGTTCACCAGGATGACTCAGACCCGTGCCCTATAATTTACTCACTGCAAATTGTGAATCTAAGCAGCTGCTGAATGACAGAATCATCTTAAATACTTTATCTAGGTCAGGCCTGGGCAGGAATGATTTGTCTGCTGAGGTGGTCGCAGACTTCTGGTGAGACAGCGTGAGCCGGCAGATGTGCTTGTGGTTCCTGAGGTGACGGTCTTGAACGCGCCACCGCCTGCGGGCAGCCACGAAAAGCCCTTAAAGAAAGACTCTGATGTGGAATTACCTTCTAAGGTTTGTCTGGGAGGACGGCCAGCGTATCGTAACGTCTGCTGCTCCCACGCCGCCGTCCATCACAGCGGTGGACACAGAGAGTGTTGCAATGGCGACAGACGGCCCGACCCCATCAGAGCACCGGTACTGACATCATTTACCAGCGAGTGAAATTACCCCATACGAGGGTTAATGTGACCGGCGCGTGGACAGAAGAGCCCACACTCGTCTACGGGAAGTGCTTGAATTATTTGCCAGAAGATTTAGGTCTGAATTCAGGGACTTTAAACCAGGTCCGTGGACATCCAGGGGTCTGAGGAGGAGCTGCATGGGGTCTGTGGAATTTTAATCCAATAGTTTAATCTGATAACTTTTCATTTAAAAAGCTCGTACTTACAATTTATTTTAAAAAAAGAACAAATCTTCCAATCTGGAATTCCATTAGTGATTAAATGTGCCACTAAGAGAGACAGAAACTACCTGTACAAACCACCACCAGGACTACAAATGCTACCTATAATAAAAACTACAGTGCTTAGCCAAGTTTCCTACTCTGGCTATGACAATAATTTATTATACTTGAATTCCAGTGGGAGTATAGGCACAGAATGTATGCACTTATTTCACAATACCAATCTATCATGATACAGAATATAATATAGTATAGCAAACAGAAACGTCATGACGTTACCCAACCCCAAAGTCCCGGTTTGACAAAATAATCTTAACTCAAGGTCGAAGCAGGGTTGGGTATCATGAACAGCTTCCAAGTTGAAACAGTTTCAAATTTCCAAGACGGAAAAATTGCCATTTGGATTCTGCTCCTCGGTTCCTAACTTTCTAAAATGCTCACAGCTGTTCAGCTCCTGACTGAACAGCAGTGAGCATCTGATCTGCCGGGAGCCGCTACGCCGACCGAACGTCACCTCATTTGTTACGCCAACAAAGCGTTTATTTCAACACGGCGTGAATCCGAAGGAGCGTTTACAATGACGCCCCAGATCCAGCTAACGCAAACAGCAACGTCTCAGGTACAAAACACGGGTCAGCTGACGTTCACCTTTTACACTGAAGGGAAACCAATGAAGTCAACAACTGATTCAATATATTTTTCTTAGAGACGAGTCCTCAGAGACGCCCCTCTAGTACAGAGACTCCTTCCACTTTAAGTGTAATTTATACTTCTGCGTCGAATCGACGACGTAGGTAACGGCGCAGGCGAGGGCGCAGGCTACGGGGCTACGCAGAGGCTACGCCGTCGCCTGACATGTACCTCCTCAAAAATGTAACTACACGTCGAGTCGACGCGGACTGTGAGCTCTGAGATTGGTCGGCTGAGCAGCTTTGCAATGCCTCCGAGCCGACAGGAAGTGCCCAGCGCTTTGAAGTAACGTAGCTCCGGAAAAGGATATTTTCACCAGTCAAAGAGTGGACTTTCACACTTAATTCCGAAAGGACACTTTTGTAATTAAGTGTGAAAGGACACTTTAATTTGAGAGCAGTGGGAGAACTGCAGGGAAGAGGTTTTACTCTCGAGATGCCATCTTCTGTTAATTCCCAACAGTTAATTCATTAATGTTGTCGCTCAGCAAAGCAGATTCTACTTTAATTAAAATACTGACCTAGATGTTATGCTGTGGTTGTGCTCTGCAGACGCTGTCCAGGGTTCAAATCCCACTCAAGTCAACAGGCTTGATTATGAACACAATTTATTGTCTACAGAAATTTTTATTTATTGCTTTTGTGACCTCTTAGCCACCCATTCAGAATCTCTCACAGCCCCGGATTTTGAGAAATCCTGTAATGCTGCAGCGGCACCAGGGGTAAACACACCCACTCAGCAGTCCCACGCCTGTACAGCTAAAGCCCTGCTGTCTGCAAAGATAGCTGCTGACGTGAAAGCAGCAGATACAGGAGCAAGTTTTTGCAGGCTTGAATACGTCTCAGTGGTTTTGCCAGTAAGAATTGTGAGAACTTTCCGTTTACCTACATCTGCAGTGAGTGTGGAAAAGACACAGGCCTGAGCACGTACAGGTAAGAAGCTGCAGAGGCTTAGCTCAAAAGAAAGAGAAGCTAGAGGCCCACAAACTGTTGTGATCTGCAGAAAACATCTTGGAAAAGGTTCCTCCGTCGTCTTTGTGAGTTTAACAAAGCATTATGAAGGTTTCAGATCTGGATGGACTTTGTTCTGTGTGCAGATGGAAATGCTCTCAGGAAACTAAATTAAACGGTGCGGTTGTTTCAGGGACCAGCTGATGCTCTGTACAGAAACACAGCTGAGGTCCAGAGGTTCACTTCATGATAACAACCCCCGCTGTCTGCAAACGAGAAGCAGACACATGTTGGGTTTTCTCCACATTTCTAAAAAACGCAGGGAAACCACTGTTTGGTAGCTTAAGATCAGATTCCAAATCCTGCTTAAACGCAATGGGTGGAACGTTTCCTGTTTCACACCCTGCCTGATAATCGCACCATACAAATTACACAACAAAGACTGACGGAACATTTTAAAAGTCCCACCCTTCACTCAAAATGTGTTTTGCTTCGTGTGTGAATTTGCACATTCAAGTAAAACAAATACGTTTTATGGAAAAGTCAATCAGACAAGGTTCACAGCAGGCTATCTGTAATAAAACATGTCTGCAGTGGGTTCTTAGGGTCAACTCAGACGCTACATGAACCACTATGATTTGGTTAGCTGCATCAAAGTTAGATTCAAACAGAGCACAAAAAAAAACTGCAAAAACAAATCAATCAAGTGCTCTAACACCAAGTGAAAGGTTCGCTGAGGCTGATAGTCTGATGACTATTTAGATAAATAATCCTGTACTGAGCCATTTGGCTGTTTTAAGATTATTGTTCACAATCTAATCTCAACTCAAGATCCACTTACTGGCTGTTTTGGAGCTTTAACAGCGTGTTAACGTCTTCATCAGCTGACGAATGTTGATGCGACTGAAAGCTCTGAAACGTGGACGTCGGGGGGGCTGAGTTCATCTTGACGTGTGTGCTGTTCAGCAGACTAAGGCCCGGATCAGACAGAATCCAGTTTTTTGCAGTGAGAGATGCCTTTTTTCGTGTGTTTTGTGCTGGCAGTGAGCGTTCTGTGCGCTGTTTATGCTCCCTGGGCGTCTTGCGTTTTCGAAGGAGGGCTCTGAGCGCGCAGAGTTAAAAAAAAATCATCAAGGATCCTAATGCAAGTCTTTGATAGGAGGAGAAATTCAAGACACACATGAAAAACATGATGACGTCAGCCCGCAGCCTTTATCAGCCTTTCCCGAGAAGAACTATGGGTTTCTGCTGGAGCTCAGGAGGAGCGACCAGCGGCTTCCCTCTGCTCGTTGGACACTAAAGTCACCTTTCTCTTCGTATCACTTGTAAATGGACTTGTTTTCTTTTTAACAGCATCAACGCTCCGCTGGACGCCGGATAAGCGGCGGTGACTGTGTCCGCTGTGTTAGCCCGCTCTCTCTCTTTAATCTCAGAGTTAAGCGTTATGTGGATTTGGATTTCTCGACGGAGGTTACCGACAAAGTCATCTGACTTGAAGTTCAATGTTGTTTCTGCTCCATTTTCAGTTTATGTTTCATTAAAAAAAAAAAAAAAACTAACAAAAACAGCGATTAAAAGCCGTTTAGCTTGGCGAGATGAGAAAAGCATCATCAGTTGCTAGGTAACAGACATAAAAGTTGATAACCGATGTTGGATTGAGTGTTTTTCCTAACCTGAGATAAGACAAGATGAAGTCAGATAAGACAGGATTCCTAAAGTTAGTTAGGATTTACTTCTGTCATACCAAATTGAGAGAAATCCTACCTCGACTCTTCCTACATAAGGACTTTGCTGTAAATGTGTGTAGCTCTTGTGTGTCTTGCGCTTCTACAGTTACACAGGCGTTACCGACGCCAGAACCAGACGCCAGCCCAGCTCTGGAGCGGAAGTTACTGCTGGTCGGATTCGGTTTCCCACATGACGGATATCACGTTCAAACGGACAGAATGACGACAAATCTAGCACTGGAGGTGACACCGTCTGTGTGTGTGTGTGTGGGCGGGCTTACCAGGACCGAGTGCATGCCCATGTAGATCCGGCTGAGACAGACCAGGAGACACCAGCAGAGGGCCAAGCTGACGCCCAGCGTGAACGGGTACTGCGGAGGAGAAAGGAGACAACATTCAACGCAACCTGTCGCACACCTGCATGTTCGGAGAACCCAAAGACATCAAATTACATTTACATGGAACAGACACGAGGCGAATAAATCTTCACATTCGCTGTAAAAATTGTAACCAGCAAATGTTGGATGGTTTTATAATGACAACAAAAGTGATTCCAACAATATCTTTCAGCGCCATCGCTGTGGTTGTGGTGTGGACTCCAGTGGAACAATTTTTAAAACATGCAAACATCCTTTAAAACAGTATTCATTCAAAGTCTTTGTGCCCCTCACACTTCGCTCTACGCTTCACATTACAGCGACACAAAACTGGATTTGTTAACGAGGCTCTGCGTCAAAACTCCTGCATGTTTATCGTTCTGATCTGGTTCTGATTATAACCGTAATAAAAGGGATTGTGTGCGCTGCAGCTGGCAGGCAAGCTCAGTAACAAGCCTTTATAAAGTGCTGAAGTGATGTTGCTGATATGATAATCTGCTAATGTGTTCTCGACTCAAAGGGCCTCATAAATATTTGCTGCTTGTTGCTGTTTCCTTATCAGATGTACTTGGCCTGTAGCAGAGAGAAGGGGGGCAGCTTAAAGTCAGATTCTCCCCCCCCCCATGTGACTCGGATTATTTGTTTTCTAATCAGCAGAAAACTGCAAACAGCTGAGTCACAGTTCTTCAGATATGATATGGGTCACATGATGAAAAATCTGATCCAGAGCCATGAGACCGACACGTGACGTGCAGCTCAGTTTGGGATTTGTCGGTGCGGTTTATGCCACTCGGCCGCGTGCAGCTCGTCTGAGCAGCGTCGGTGTGGTGAACAAAGAAAAGGGAACCAAAACTCGCACCCTGAAAAATCAATGTGCTTCAAACTTTCACGAGAGCAGTTTAGAGACACATGACAACCTGACGTCCCAGAGCCTCGCGGACCAAACACGTCAGAGAGAAGGGAAAGCGCCAGTCATAACTTCCCAAAGACGAGCGTGACTCTTTTAAAAATCCATGTTTCGTCTGATCAACAGCCCAAAATCCAAAACCTGTTCCTGTTTCCTTTCAATCGAGACAAAGAAAAACGTCACATTTGAAATAAAACTTATTCAAACCAAGTTGCTGGTAAATGTTTTTGTTGATGGATCAATTCGTTGCAGCTCTAACTTTCTGCAACTTTATAATAACTTTGTGTTCAAGTTGTTATCATGAGCATCTCAGTTAGCGCTGCAGTTGATTAATTGATTAGTTGTCAAGTATTAAAATTAATCTCAAACTATTTTGATAATTGATAAATTGCTTTGAGTCCTTTTCTTTTTAAGAAAAAAAACTTACAAATTCTCTGATTCAAGCTTCTCAGATCTGAATATTTCCTGGTTTCTTTGCTCCTCTGTGACATTAAACTATATAACACATATATAATGTATATAATACATTTGGGTTGTGGACTAAAAGACATTTGAGGATGTCATTTTGGGCTTTTGGGAAACACTGATCAACATTTCTCCATAATTTACAGACCAAACAACTGATCGATTAATCGATGAAATAATTGACAGATTAATCATCAGTGAAAATAATAGTTGGAGCCCTGCTTTACTTTTCTCACAGTCACAAGTTTACAAAGCCTAAAGCTGACATTTTCAGATTGCTTGTTTTGTCAAAGCCTGAAGGTTTTCAATTAGTCTTTTTTTAATCGATTAATTAGCTCTGGTCCTGCATCTGTATCTCGTCTTGTCAAGACTAATTGCAATGGTTGCTTACATGGCTGCAACATGAATTGATACCGATTAGTTGGCGACCAATAAATTCACTCGATTAATTGGGAGAAATTAGTAATTTTAGTAGTTTTCTTTGCTCCTCTGTGACAGTAAACTGAATAGTTCTGGACAAAACACGGCACTTGCAGACGTCACCTCGGGACTTTGGGAAACACTGGTCGGCATTTTTCACAATTTTCTGTAGCCAACAACTTATCGATTAATCTGTCGATTATTTTCTTGATTAATCGATAATGAAAGTAATGCTTAGTTGCAGCCCTAATCACAAACACCAAACGAGTAACCGCACATCACTGAAGGACATTTTTATGCTCCGGTCACTTTGCATAAATAATCAAATGTACCCTATGCCATCCATACTCCTCATGTGTACATTCTGTATTTTGTAGAATTGCTAATTCTGATTTTATATATATAATTTATTTTTTAGGTTTGTTTAATGCCTCTGCTCTGGATAAGGCAATGCTATTCGGTGCAGATGACAAATAAAATGACTGACATAGTTTGCACAAGGCAAAATGTTTGGTAAAGAGCTCTGCTTAAAGCTTTACACAAAACAGCTCTGTGGAATATCATCAGTTGTTTCAGACCATAAACAATATTCTCTTCCTAACCTTACACTGACATTTTCCCCAGTCTTGATTATCAAAACTCTTGGTGAACGTGAACGTGTGTGCACGTGATCAGCGTGCCGCCACCTCCGCCTCATTTTGAGCGTAGGTGCCAAGAAGGGAGAGTTACATGACGACTCCCACACCTCCGGCCTTCAGGGAGCAAAGAGTTGTTTTATGGCTCTCGATGCTCATTAACCAGAGATAATGCGCTGTTTTACGGCGGAGCCCCGTTTCACGGTCACTTCCAGGGAATCTGCCTGTGACACGACTAAAACAGCTGCAAATAACGGCAAGATTTAAGAGTTCATCTAGGAGGGAGCTGGCTCACCTCACTGCCTTACACACAAACACATTTTATAGAGGTTTAATAACGCAACATTTACAAAAGCATGTTCCCTCTACATTGAGCTGTGCACAAATATTCAAAACCATATAGTAAAAATGCATTAATTAAACGCTAATACTTTCTTTATTGTACATTATCATCCAGCCTGGGGCATCATCAAGGCACCAACAGTGATTCATAAACGAAATTTAGCTTCTTCTTTTTTAAAGATATTATGAGCCCTAAGGGTCAAAGCGCACGACAGAAAGAGGAGGAAGTTAATTTCTCAGCTAACCTCTCCATTTGCATATTATGAACTCCTGCTGTCAGAGTAGCCAGCCTGTAATGTGTAATCTCATGTTCTTCACAATAATTCAGCGTTTACATTTCAGCCGTTTTGATGCAGAGTGGGCAGACAGACGCTTCTTACTTGAGGACAAAACACAACACTGCTGCCAAAAACGTGTGTCTGGTTTTAACAGACAGATAAAGTCCTGTGAGACTCTCTCTGAGCTCTGAGGCGGATTCTGGTTGAGGAACCGGCGTCTTTATGCGTGGACACGCTCAGACCGATGCTGCGTTTAGTGAGAAGGGAGGGCAGGACTGAGGAAACCACCAGTGGAGATGTTGTCCAACTGGCGTCCTCTGTCACCGGGTCCCACGGCTGTATTTGCATGCTCGCCGTGGCCTCGTGCCTGCAACCACGGCGGTGCTGCGGCGGTAGCCTCATGCAAAGTTTTATGGGCTTGGTGCTTTTATTTGTGTGGCTCGTGGTTCTCTGCACACTGCTTATTGACTGTTAGCCTCAGTGCAGGGTTTGCTCTGGGCTCCCTCACGCGACATACTGAACATACTATACATACAGCCTGACCACACTGCTGCCGCTGTGTGCTGTTTGACCTTAAACGCTGCCAAAATACGTGCAAATTAAAGTTGTAAATATCCTTCTTAAGTTGGAAGTTGATAAGAAGACACAGCCTTCGCCTTATTATTAATGATGGCAGGGATGGTCGCTACTCACAACCTCATACAAGTAAGTTAGAAGAGAGCCGCTGCGACAGGCTGCAGTGTCTTTTCAGCACATAAATCTGAACACGCATCAGATCTTTTACAGAAATGGACCTCTCTTCTCCTAAAACTACTGCAGCTCTTTAAGACAAACATTGCTTTCCTTCTTTTGAACACAACAGATGTTTCAGGTTGATATTCATGTACACATTGAGTTAAAACACAAGGTGTAGTGTTAAACTCATTTATGCGTGCAGGAAAAGCTTCCCACCTAATGTTCCTGCTCAAGGGAGGAAGTCTCACACAAAGCCTGTTTACCATGTTTTCTGTTCGGGCTCTGCTGGACGACGTAACGAGGACGTAACGAGGACGTACATCAGACGATGTGCTAGGACCGTGCGGTGACGCCCTGTTTTTCTGCTCTGATATTTCTTCACACTTTCTTTGCCTTTTAGTCCATCTCCTTTTTCTGTACAACCCCCTCTTCTCTTATCTCTTAACCCTTTCTCCATACCTTGCCATCTCCTCTTGTCTCCTCTCATCTTGTCCAATCTTTCCTCCCTCCCTCCCTCCCTCCCTCCGTCCTGCTTTCCTGCCCTTGAACTGCTCTGTCCCCTCCCTCGCTTCACCCTTACCAGCATCTTCCATAGTGAGACATCTGGCTCGTGTTACTCTCTGGGCTGGATGAGGTTGGTGGGATGGGAGGAGGACCGTCAGCAGGAAAGCTCACAGAGCGGCTACAGCGAGCAGCAGGGGATGTGAAGTACAAACCCTGGCGTCTGTGTGAAGGCTCTGACGTCCCCCCTCGGGTCTTTTTTTTGAGTTAATAAATGATGCGTAGTTATTTCATTACACTCTCAACTGATCAGTCAGGGAACCACCAGTAATCCTGTCATCTAAAAACCACAAAAAAAAAAAATGTGCAGAGGAATTATGACTTTGCTTGGTAAACCAACGCCCACGAAATGCAGGGAAACGACAAGTTGCCCCCACCCACCCCCACCCTGATATGTAAATGCAGAAATCAACTGCAGTGTGGACAGACACACAAAGTCCTTTCAGGCAAGTCCTGCCACTCGGCAGCCATCTTGGTGAAGCCTCATTTTGCACTAACAAGACCCGGGCCCCTTTCTGAATGAATGGGCAGAGAGCCAGAACTGGTCACCACCACTTAAAAACTGTTTTACAGAATCACCAGTGAAATCTGATAAAAAACTCTGAAAACGTTTGATTAATTTGCCCCAAAATATTTTTTCCCCACTGGTCATACTTCCACTAGGCATGCATCACTACTATCGTCAGTGGCAGCTGGCCAATAGAGGGCGCTAGGGCGCCGCCCTCCCTGGTGGTGGAGGGTGTTTTTATTTTTATTTTTAAAATTAACATTTTTGAAATAAACAGTATTACTTTTTTGCCATTTGTGTGTTTAAAACGCACAATAATGTGTAATGAATAAAATACAGGCTAAATATTATCTTTGGGGGGGAAATTATTAACTTCCTGCTCATCCATTTACATTTATTTATTTAGCTGACGCTCTTCTGGGGGCGCTAGATAGATCGCCCAGGCAGTATAGCAATGCAGCCAAAATTTGACACAAGATTTGCCCATAGCAACATAAATTAAGCCAATCAGCGTCCTCAAAAATTTTGTTTTCGCCCTAAGCAGAGTCAGTCGGTGGTAGAGGGACACGTGACGTTGTTGTCAATGATGAACGCAGAACTCAAGACACAGGCGTTCAGCCTTGGCTAGCTGGATGCCGCATTTTGCTTCCCATGCTCGCTTTTTAAAACGGCGGGGACGGATACAACATGGACTGTTACGGGAGTAAACGTCACGATACGTTTATCTGAGAAGATTAGGAAGCACGAGTGTACGAGGGCACATGTTGATAACACGGTGAAGCTAGCCATGCTAGGCAGAGTTAACATCGCTACGCAACTGGACGAAGTATTTATAGTGTTTTTAATAAACCCCTCATCTAAATAAATGAGATCTCTTTCCATTAATTTCATTAGTGAACAACAATTAATATTAATACCCTAATAACAAGAGCGAGCTAGTGTCATATTAGACTTCGACAAACACATCTGTGAAGGAACTTAAATATAGTCTAATTATTATTGACAAAAATCCCTGAAAAAAAAGGTTTTTTTTGTTAGTAAATCAAAATCAAAATCTACCTTATCAAGATACTGTATTGGTTTCACTTGCATCCAGTAGAGTAGGATGATAAACAGCCTAAAGTAGGGAGGTGAAGAGAAGGAAGATCACTAGAGATGTCGAATATTCGACCACCGAGATTAATCGGACGAAAATAGTAAAAATAGCACTTTCGTACCTACATTTGGAGTGCACACGTATTCAAGCCTTTACGGTAAGTTAAAGGGCCCAGAGCGAGCTGACAGGCGGGTTACTGACTTTATCCTGTCAGTGTTGTAGCCCGAGAGTCCTACCCGAGGGGAGGCTGTGAAGGCTTCATGTTACAACATTATTTATCAAACTGGATGACTGGATGAATTTAACATGTGACAACATCCCGTTTTCAAAATAAGGCGTCTGTACAGGATGGAAATAAGATTAATTAGATTATATTCACAGAAAGGATAAAACATATTACATGTGTCTATTAAAAGTAAATGGACTCATGTAAAGGTGAATGTATTATATTCAGCTTTGGCCAAGAATTTTCATTTCGGTGCTTCCTTAAAGACAACTAAAAAAAGAGGACATAAGTCAGTTTTATCGGCGTACACTGCACACTGAATTTTAACATTTGAAACCCGTTTTATGTCCCATTTAGGGGGAAGCCACAGAAGAACGTTTGAGGCCAAAATAAATGAGAGCATTAGGTCAACAAAGTGAGACAGCCTTATTGCTCGTTCCGCAGAAGCAGGTCAGCAGTTTGTATTTTAAGACGTTGAATGATGATTTTGTTCCGAGTGTTAAACAAGACATGAACAGATTCTTGAGCTTTTGAGAGCTTTTTAAAAAAAAAAAGGTGCCCGTGAGAAGAAACACTAAATCAGTCTTATCTTGGGAGTCCCCCGCTCGAAGCTCATGGGTCAGCTCTCTTATCTCCCGCTCTGGCAGACGGACGGGGAGGCAGAGTGCCGTAAATCAATCTCACCTCCGCTCTCGCCTGTTGTGATCCAACTACACACAATGCAGGGATCCCACACATTTTCATAAGTCTGGGCTTTTTGTTTCCCCACCCACATCCCAAGTAATGATGACTGTTGAACATGAAGCAACTTCTTGGAGGTTTTAACTTGGCATTATGGGGGATTGTACTGAAACACAGGATTAACAGCACCTGCTTACCAAGAAGTTGTAATCAGCACAGTGTCCTTGAGCAATACTGACCTACAACTGCAGATAATCAGCAAGCGAAATGTTGAAACGTTGCCCGGGGCCGTTATGCAAGTTTTGTCATTTCACCAGTGTGATTTAGGGCAGCAACTGATGAGTATTCGATTAATCTGTCGATTACTGAAACGAATAATTGACTATTTAGTTTTAAAATTAAGCTTGAGGTTGTTTTAGGCATGCGCCAATTACAATTTAAGAGAATAAAATGAATACTGCTTTCAAAAATACATCTTTTAATGAACCTTTCTGCTGTAGCAACAGAAAGTTCCACTGAAATAACGTCCTGTCATCGGCAAAACGGGTAAATAACAGTAAGAAATAACTGTGTGCGAGCAGCTGAACAGCTGATCAAGCCCGTGACATACTTGGTTTTTTAACAACGAATAAGCATAAACAGGTGTTGGCGACGCAAACGGCCATTTTTCACATATTTGCCTTCGTACTTTGCGTGTACCTGGAGGATTAAACGTGAATCCACTAGGGGGCAGATCAGAGCCGGATCATCCCTCGCCGACACTCGAAGAGGTTATGATGTTAACGATACATCATAACGACCTCGGTAATTGCAGACTAGCTTCGGGGAGTTTTATTCTAAACACCATAATCCTGTTTTGTTTAGTCAGCTGCTGACCTTCGTCGTCTGTTACGTTTAATGGCGGTTAGCTAAACATGGGTTGGCAGGTCTTAACCAGGCACATCATTATAACTTCATGCACTACATTTGCCGAATTTACAAGAGAGGACTAATAACAACAATTTAGTGGACAGCATTTCACAGAGTTTATAAAATTTCCTCTTACTCAACAACTCACATAACTCGTGATTTCTTTAAGGGAGTCTGGTGTCTGGAGATTAGCCGCCACCTCGCGCACAGACAGGCGAACTGCCTAACTTCTAAAATGTCATTTACAAAGAATGAAATTGTCCGGGGTTTTTAACTCTTGTGCACTCGGCAGGAACACTTTCTCCACATGTGAACGTTGCCGTGAGCAATGCGTCATTTATGAGTTATAGTGGCTTTAAACATTAGAGAGCCGACGCCAGGTCGACGCCTCGTCTTCAGATGCTCAGGCGTAACTGCCGTGCTCCCATGGCAGGAGAGGTCGGCTTTGCAAATTCTGCAGTTCACAACGTTTTGGGCCGAATGAAAAGTGAAATGCTAATACCACTGTTGATGTTGTGTGGTTTTATTTAATTTACTGTTCACATCGCTTAATGCCTGTAGGCTGACGGTGTGGCTAAGGCCCAACACAGTCATGAACTAATTGATTATTATTATTTGTTGGCAAATAATTTAATAATCGATTTCTCATCCTGAAAACATGCTTATAATTAGCATTAACGTACGGCGATGGGAGACAATGACTCGTCAATAAAATTGTCAGAAAATAATGAAACATTTTGATTGTGTCAAAGTTTTTAAATTGAAGTTAAAATAGAAAGAAAACCACATATGTTTGAGGCTGAAACCAGCAGTTATTTGGCATTTTTGTTGGACTTAAACAAAAATATTGGCCGTTTAATTTTCTGGACAGACTTCCTGTTTCAGCTCTACGAAAACGAGCGGTAACCCACCATAAAATAAAAAAACTTTACTGAGGAGCACGATGAGCGTCCACAGAATGGTTTTCTTTGTCTCTAAAGTTCTTTGAGAATCAAATGAACTTCCTGCAGCTTGTTGACCACGTCGCTCGCTGTGTGCGGATGCACTGAAAGACAATGGAAGTGGACTGCGGAGACTTTCTGTTGGCTTTAACAGACTGGACACAATGGGAGGGTTGTTCCTCCTGAGTGAATGGGAGGAGATGAAGGAAAGAACAACACAGAACGGCTTGTTAAAACAAAAATTGCTGCAGGCGTGGTGTTATTTGGAGATGTAACAGAGACAGCCGGACATCAGTCTCACGTATCCGATCCTGCGACACCAGGTTGAACGAAGGAATGAAAGTTTGCAGGTCTTACATGTGAATATGATGTTATTTATTTCCCCCGATCACTCCTGCAAGTGGAGACCGGGCGTCCATCTTCATAAACAAGTCTACGAGGAGTCAACATGCGTGTTCCTACAGCTGCCCACGCTCCTGTCACCGTTTCCACTGGGCCAGCAGCACATTCATTGTTAATGACGCTGCTTGAGCGGACAAAGTCTCAGTGATCCAGTATCAAGAGTTGGCACACTCGCTGTTTGTAGCACGGCTGCAGAAGGGGGAGGTCAGATGTTTACACGAGCCGCGCTTACAAGTAGATCACATGGTTTGACCCCAAATCAGACAGACACAGTTCCGATTCTGTGCACATCTCTGTAGGATTTGCTAAATCTCTTCTTATGCTGTGATGACTGTCCAGGTTTAACGCATATATAACTGCATATTTATATTTATGTGAGGCTGTGTGCGCGCCTCCCACTCTCCGGTATCTACAGCGACAAAATATACGCAGGCTGTTTAAATTTATTAGAGTCAATACACTGTGCTGTTACCCAGGAATGCTGGAAAATATGAAAGAAGAACCTGCAGGTGTTTCTGGCTCCGGAGCTCCGGACAGTGACTTCGTACATTTACTCACATACTGTACTGAAGTACTTGTAGTCCACTGCATCTCAGTGGGACTACATTTATCTGACAGCTTCAGCTACTTTACAAACAAAACATATAAAGAGTTTTGTTTTGCTATAACTTAAACCAGTGGTTCTCAAGTTGGGGGTCCGGGCACCCCAAGGGGTCCTTGAGGGGTTTCCTGGAGGTCCCCAGCAAAAAGAGGAATCGTTTATGTTCACTATAATTTAATCCATAACACAATTACTGTTTTGGTCATGAGTTTAATAAACTTATTCAACATCTACCAATCAAACATACCAATCGTCCGCCCCTCCAGGACTCTGAGGGAAACCCCTTCCACCCCGGACACAAACGGTTCCTGACGTATCCCTTTACAGCACACAGCTCATTGCACAACATTCTTACATATTCGTTGTGATTCCTTTATATTTTTTATATTGTCAATTTTTATACTTTATATATTTGTATAAGTCCCCGCGACCCTGTAGGCAGGATAAGCGGTTGACGATGGATGGATGGATGGATATTTGTATAAGTCACCAAAGAAAATTCCTGGTTAACTTACTTGGCTAAGTTTGATTCCAAAAGCAAAAATCCTATAAGATGGGGGACCCTGGGAGAAAATCTTATCAAACAGGGGTCCGTGGTCGAACATGCGTCAGAACCACTGACTCAAAGTTCAGCTGGTACATTTGTTGATTGACAGAAATTTAATTTAATTGACGATCATTTTACCTGCAAAAACATTTCATGTGAAGACTTTTGGCTTTTACTTTTGATTATTTTACTGTATTTTTTAATTATTTTAAGGTTTGGATCGACAAAGCAAGCACTGTGAAGGTGTCGATTTGGTATCTGGGCGATCGTGACAACATTTCTCACCATTTTCAGAATGTTTACAATTTGATTAATGGAGGAAATATTCAGCAGATTAATCCACACGGAAAACGGTAATTAACTGCAGTGTGATAAAAAACAGTTCAACCTCAACAACTACAACAGTAAAATCCTGCTCTGACATTAACGCATGAGTATTAATAACAAAATATATATAATAAATCAACCTTATCTTCAGATGTTAAGTTTAACTGCATTGTTGTTTTGATGCTGCAGACTTTAGAAACAAGATCCGACCCGGCTGTTTGTCATGTTCACGGGGAGGACGGGAAAAGGAGAAAGATGAAACCGTGTCAAGAATTTGTTTAAGTTAGTGATCAGTGCACGTTTTGGGGTCAGTTTAAAGCTGATTTTGGACAATGCACAATTGTTTCTTCTATAGTTACATCCCAATGCATGTTTTCTTATTGTGCAAATAATTCTTTTTCCCAAAGCACTTGTTTGTTAAGTCATTTTGCATAACATATTGTGGTTTTTTTAAAAAGTGATGGAGACAACATTAGCCATTTTATGTCCCCAGGATAAATGACGCCTATGATTCAGTTAATTTTATAAAAAGAACGAGCACCAAAGGATTTTTCATTCAGATTTATCAGCATGGAAAAGGAATTAAAGGCCTGTCCCAAATAAAGGCAGGGTGAATTCAGTGATTTAAACAAATAAAATCTGGGTTATTAACTTAAGTTTTATGACAATTTAACAATATATTCATTATTATTTTCCCAATATAGCTTCTGATAAATATGAGACAAAGATCTTTTGGTTGTAATATTTGTCTCATGTTGCACAGGTCTGGTAAGAAGAACAAATGTGTTTAATTTTATTGTCACCACTTTTGATACAGGCCAATGTTGTGAAATATAATATAAGAGGAACTTTCTCAGTTTCCCTCAGGAGGAGGAAGTAGCTCCTGACAACTTCTCCTCCTGTTGCTGCAACTCACATTTCAGATTATTTCTAAACACTTTGAAATGACAGCTTATTGTGTTGAGGTGCGTTCACTGTACCTCCCACCGGCCGTAGGTCATGAAGAACAGGGAGATGGGGATGGCCGTGCCCGACATGGCGTGTGTGGACGGCATGCTGTACTCCGAGTTGTAGAACATCTCCACCTTGACCACAGGTGGTGAAGCGGGCCGAGACCACCTGATCACGTCCTTGGTGCACTGCCCCAGGTACATGACCCAGACCCAGACCATGATCAGCCTCCTGCCCACGAAGGCGTCCACGTTCCACACGACGAAGGGGAAAAAGGTGATGTAGAAGAGCTCGTTGCCCAGCTCGGTTCCGAGGGTGAACAGGTAGTACAAGAACCGGTTCTCTATGAGGAACTCCTGCCCTGCTTCCCCAGTTAGAGAGTTCTTGCGGAGGGGTTTCAGCTTGCTGCTCCCCGTGGGTCCCGGGACTTTATTGCCCTTCTCAGTTTCCCTCTCCTCGGAGTCGGTTGACCCAAAAAAGTCCGGTCCAGCCCCGCTGTAAGCGTCCGAACCAGCGGCGGTGACCCCGGCGATGCTGCGACCGTTACTCCCCGCACCAACCGTCTCTCCCCCGGCGGTGGCAGCGGACACAACCGCCCCGTTCTGTGGAGGGTTTTCACTTTCCTCCCCGCGGTTAGGCTCGGTAATCCTCTTCCGAACACCCGCTCCTGTCGTCCCGACTTTCTCCCCTTCTCCAGCTCCGAAGTTTTCACTCTCATTCCCCGCGGCGATGTGATGGTGGCAAGCCCCGTTGTCATGCGAGTGAGCCCGGTCTTCCTCCTTGTCGCTGCCGCAGACGGTTCTTGAAAACGTCCCGCGGACCCCGCAAATACGCTGAAAACGGGCTACAAGGTGGGGGTCTTGTAGATAGTGGAACAGTTCTACGAGACGGTTACTTTTCTCCATGTTTAACCCGATTTATTCACCCTCTAAACGGCTGGAAGAACGAACACGGGCTCCGCTACTTTCCTCCCCCCCCGAACAGTTGGATGAGCTCCCCGGCTAACGTTAGCTAGCTAGCCCGAGCATCACGGCAGAGTGCCGCTCAGAAGTGAACCGTTTATTTTAAACTATAACAAGTTAGAAACGGCAGGTCGTGGCTTTCAATCAGATATTAAATGTTGTTGTCCAGGAGAACTTATCAACCGAACGGTTCGTTTCTTGTTCGACAGCGTCCAGGTGCGTTCAGGGTCCCGCTATCTGCGTGGAGGAGCAGCCTGTAAACTGACAGATAAACACGGAGCGCGCCTGCCCCGTCGCCTTCTAGTGCTGTCGGAAATCTCGCAACTCCAGCGCCGGAGGTAGATTCAGGACCATAGTCTTGAGTATTTTTTGTTACTGTGAATTAAGTAACCTTGGGGCGAGTTTGCGTCCTACAATTAAATGTATTTACTTGCACTAGTTTACAATTTACAGAAAACACTCAGCTAAATGAATAAATGTCATGTACATGGCTGTAAAATCAGATTATTTCTCTGATTCCAGGTTGTTTGGATTAGATATTTCCTGAAATCAGAAAATGTTTCACCACTGAACTTTACCTGGTCAATACTTTGCACATAATGCACTCAGCATTTCTCTATCTGAATTCTTACAGCATAAATATAATTTACAGAAAACACTAAAAAACTAAATAAATAAAATATAATCATCTGTATAGGCCTAATAAAAACCTTTAGGGGTGGACGGGGGTCTTGGAGGCATTACCCCAGTATTTTCCAAAATCTTGGCATCAGCCCTGCGTATAGACTGAATTAAAATGTCCTTCCAGTTTCACTTGAGCTTCTTTCATGGTGACATTTAACCATGTCTGAACTTTGAAACTGTGTAAATGTTCTGCTTTTATCAGAAACTTTTGAACAGGCGCATGCAAGAAAACAATGGCACGTTAACAAAAAATGTAGATCCGGATTCTTAATTGGGGAATGAAGCCATTTTAGATTTGAGCCTCTAACGTTGGATATTGGAAGGAGCACGTGAAGGCAACAGTAGTTCCGGCGCGCACGCATGATAGACATGCCATACGTCACAACGTAACGTGACCGCGCTTAGACTGTAGCCTATTTCGAGGCGCAACTTCCATCTCTCTTAAAATTAACCTCTGAAATACAGTAAATACAAACAAAAACAAAACAAATATTAAAAATAAAATACTATATAAACGTATAAATACAAGCTATTCGTGATAGATAGATGGATAGATTAAGTACATCTCTCACTACTTCGCTAAACAAAGCATAAAAACACATAAAAATAGTGTCATCTCATATCCTTTATTTGATTATCAATCACCTGAAAAAAAGTTTAACTGCCCTTTTTCAAAATACTTTATCTTAAATATGGAATATGGATTTTTTCATCAAAATATAAATTCTCAAAATCTCTTTCTCTTTAATAGTTGCCTGCAGTTGCTTGTTTGTAGTTGTTGTTTTCCATTATGGTGATTGTTATCAAGACATTTTCAAACCCAGTGAAACTCCTGGACAGAGACCGAACACTTGAAACACAGAAAGAGACACTGAAAGAGGATGAATCGTTACATCACGGTCGTCAGATCAGTCAGCTAAGCTTTATAAGCAAAACTCAGTCCCATGTGACAACATAGCATCTGCTGTTATAACCAGAGACTGATAGTTAGAAAATATGGGATATAATATAAATTTGAACACATTCTGCTCTCTGAAATTCTGCTTAAAAACCACAACAGGCCTGAAAATCTTTCACAGATTACAACCCTGGTTCCAAAAAAGTTTGCACGCTGTGTAAAATTTAAATACAAACAAAATGTGCTGACGTGCAAAACATTAAACCCCCATATTTAATTTAATAGTAGAGTTTCAACATGCATTTGTGGATGCATACGGTGGTTTATGGAAACGTTCCTGAGCCCATGCAGTGATGTCCACTACAGAATCAGGTTCGGCCTCCTCCTTTGCTACAGAGATTTATTCAGATTCTCTGACACTTTTAATTACATGATGTACTGTAGAGAATAAAATACCCACAGTCAGTTTTATGTGGAGAAACATTTCTACTTTTGAGCGCAGTCTTTCACAGAGTGGTGAAGCCCCTCCCCGTCTTTACTTCTTAACATCTCTTTTTATACCCAGTCATGTTACTAACCTGCTGCCTCTCCATAATTAATTGTCAGATGTTCCACGCTGTGTTTCCTTTTAGCATTTCACAACTTTTCCAGTCTTTTGTTGCCGCTGTCCCAACTTTTTTGAAACGTGTTGCTGGCATCAAATTCGAAATGGGCATTTAATTTTCCAAACAGCAAAAACATTTGATCAGATGTCTTTGTGCTATTTTTAAATTAAATATGAGCTTTCGATGTTTTGCACATTTTTTTTCCTACACTTTCCACAGGGTGCCAGCTTTTTTGGAAATGTTCTTAGAGTTGAAGAGAATGAGGAGAGATGCCATCTCCTTTTTTTAAAACCACAAAAAGCAAAACATGACTTCTTTCAGCATGTAACTAAAAAGGGAAAACAACAAAAAGAAAGATTAGTTGGAAAAAATGTTTCTTTAACCCCATTTTAGCATTGTAAGCATACATTTTAATATATGGTTTATAGCACACTACAATCTAATTGTACGTGTTTATAAATATATAGTATTTGTCAACAATTATAAGTTCTCGCTAGACATATTTTATATTATTATATCTGTGCTTTACTTTAATAATAACACAATTGTATTACAGTGTGTTTTAAACAATCTAAATGTAAAATAGGGACACTTAAAGTACAGTGTTAACATCTTTTCTCATTATTTTTTTATTGCATTGTGGGATTTGAACCATCAGCCACTAACCAGGGCTTAGAGATGGGTTCTTTCACCAGCAGAGGGCAGCAAGGTAGTGCAAAAAGAAAAATAACTGAGCAGCACGCTGAATGAACACAGACCATCAAATAACGTAGAAAGAAACAGTCATCCAACAGGCAGTAAACACACCTGAGTAGCAATGACAGTTCACACAGTCCAGGGAATGTTACACAGAATATTTCATAAATCACACGGTCGAAATTAACAGATGACCGAAGCATACGTCAGCGCGTGTTCTCCACCCAAGCCAAGGTGCGTTAAAAAGTAGCTTGCCGTCTTGTAAATCCCTGAATCCGCTCACGGTTCACATGAGCAACAATAACAGTAAAAATCAATAACACAACATCAACAGCAAAAAAAATAAAAAATAAAAAGATCCTGCCTGCTTCAGGTCTCTCTGCGACATCAGCGTCGGAGAATTCTGCTGATCCTGAGGCCGAAGAAGAATCAGGGTTTCTCAAATCCACAGCTGCCTCTCAGCCAAAGTGACGTCCTGACAGCAAACTATAAACAGACCCTACGTCACCTGTCCCTCAAAGGTTTTTAGTAAGAAGGCGTCCTCCCTGGCGATTTTGTCCACGTGCCTTCTGCAAGTTGCATTTCTCAGCTTAGAAAGAAATAGGGTCTGTGCGGTCAGCCGTTATCGTCCAGGTTGTACAGAAGGACTTGGTGGTTGGGGGTGAGGCCCGGGCAGGTGCCCAGGCTGTACAGGCATCCGGCTGACGGGTAACAGGGCACCAGTCGGTAATGCTGAAGCTCCTCCAGGCCGAACGCCGGAGAGCAGCAGTCCATCACCAGCACCTTCACCCTCTTCCTGTCCGGGTACAACAGCCTCTGCTGCCCCCTCTCTCCTATGACCTCCTCCTCTTCTTCTTCTTCTTCTACTTCATCTTCTTCCTCCTCCTCCTCTTCCTCAGCCTCCAGCTCCTCCTCCTCATGGTGGATCTTCCTCAGCAGGTTGTTGATGAGGACGGAGCGCCGCAGGTAGGCCTCGGGGTCCTCCAGGAACCTCAGCTTCTCCAGGGAGAGCTTCAGGATGCAGCTCCGGTCCTCCTGCAGTATCAGGTGCTGCAGGTGACAAAGGTTAAAGTTCGTGTTATCACATCTTAACTTAAGAATTTTATCCCACACTGTTTAGAAGGAGGGTATGAGAGGAGTAAGGTTAGCTGTGCAGCTCAAAGAAGCAGATAAAAGTCTCAGGGTCAAATCAACGGCACAAAAGAACCAAAACTGTCACCTGATTCATTTAAATTAATTACAATAAAAGACATAATGTACTGTAATAGCACTTCTCTGTTGAGCCAGTGCTTTTCAAGTTCGCCCATTCATCATTTTTACCATCAGCTACAAAAATCCAAGTTCATTTTTTTGACTTTTCTGAACATTATTAATGTTATGGCGACATTTACAGAACTCACAAAGGGTTTACTTGTGTTTAATTAACTAAAATATTCGGGGTAAGTTAGAAGGTTTAGTCTGTTAATGCTTGACTTTACTCGTTTGTTAGCAAGAAGCAGGCCCCAGGCTCGCTAGGCAATCTTTATCTGTTTAACATTTTATAAAACCGTTCATCTTGTTTCACCTTGTGTTGCTACAAACAACATGCATTTACCTAAAGACGCCTCATAATAACATGATAGGATACTAATCTGGTTTTGGATAAGTTCAGGGTTCACTGTAGATCGGGTCGCCGTGCTGTGTAGTCGCTACATCAATAAAAGAGATCCTGAACATAATAAATTTCTATTTATTCAATGGTTAAATTAAAGATACGGCGTGTAAGAACTGAGACTCTTTACTTTTACTCAAATTTATACTCCAAAAAATCGGATGCTGAAGCTACTGCAGCCCCAAACATTTAGGTTATACCATGTCTGAAACAGAGAGCAGAGTGGGCGGGGGCCAGTAAGAGCTGGGATTGGCAGAGCCCAGTGTCAATATAATAAATTACCCAATGGGTCGCATTTACATTACACTGGCCCCAAAGGTGCGTCAGCCCACAGGGGCAGCATATTACATATAAGGTCGTGGCTGCACTAACTGCCATTAGCTAGGTAGCTCAGCTAGCCGTCCTATTAGCTAACTTAGCTAACTAAGTCTGATGTGGGCACCAGGACCGGAGCTGGGCTCGGCAGCCTCTCAGTGATCACGGCAGGAGCAGGACTCTGGGTACAACAAAGACCCGGCGGGTTCAGGCGGGAACAGGAGAGGTGTCAAGAGGGAAAGTCAAGCGAGAGGGAGGTCTTGCATCAGAGAGGCAGCGACAGCGTATACACCATAAGAAATGGACGTAGTCATGGTGACGTCACCCGTTGTTTTGTGGGCCGCTGTTTTGAAGCCTCGAGTTTGGCCAATAGGGCGCCGCCATGTCGAGTTTTTGCAACCAGAAGCGCCCGGAAGTGACGATAAAGGCGGAGCTAACGGCCGTGTGCGGAGCTAGCTAGCTAGCTTAGCTAGGTGCAGCTGTAACTCAGGTTAACTGTCATTTTAACAGGCTGATAAGTTTGTCCAGAGAACAACAGTCTGAAAACTAAATGTTCTCACCAGAGAAAGTGAACAGCCGACTCCTGATAAGCTTTTTCAACGGCGCTGGTTAAATTTACACAGCGCCGAGGGTACGAGTCGGCTCTAGCCTGATTGACAGGTCGCCATGGTAACGACCATTTTAAAATAAATGGGAACATGATTTACTAAATGAACATCATTTTGTATTGAAGAAGACTTGAAACTAGCGACTGAGACCATAAACTCAACAGGAAAGTGTTTACTGGGGTAATTATTCAGCTGAGAAGGAGAAACATTTTCCCATTATTTCTAATGGAGCCGGACTTCTTTTTGCAACCAGAAGAGTCGCCCCCTGCTGGATTTACAATAGAATGCAGGTTTCAGGGACTTCCGCATCGGCTTCATATTGGAGACCGAAAGCTTCCCGCTTGGTATACACCCAGGATTTACATCCAACTCTGTGAATCAAGGGTTTATTTCCACCAAACAGGAACAAGGAGCACAGAGCAGGGATGTGGACAAAAATATGAAAAGAGAACCCGTTCTCATGCCAGGACGTCACATGTGGACGCTCAGTCAAGACCTCTTGGCGTCGCTTTTTAACACCCTTGGTACCCTTTAGTGTTGTTTTTGCACATCCAGGGTTCTGGGGTCAAGTTAGCAAGAATAAATAAGCAACTTCAGTTTACACTTTCAAAATAAAACCAGTGGTTAACGTTGAGAAACGTCGCAATTTGGTTAGGTAAAGGCACCAAAATGATGATTTGGGTTAAAATAACTATGTTACAAGCTACAAAGTAGGTTTATTTGTTACATTACAACAGATTGTAAAATTAAATTCAGTTTAATTAACTCCCTTCTGGAGGATAGCAGACAATTTACAGTAATACAAAAGCAATGGTGGTGATGGCGCATTGGATAAGATTTCTGCCTTTGGTGTGAGAGACCTGGGTTCAATTCCCTTTGGCCCATCCACCAATGTGTCCCTTAGCAAGTCACTCAACCCCCAGTTGAGTGACTTACAAGTGCATCTATAGCAAATGTAAGTCGCTTTGGATAAAAGCTAAATGAATAAATGAATATTCAGTGGAGCAGTGCTGAGGATGAATTTCAGTTTAAGAGTCTGATAGCCTGGGGGAAAAGCTGCTCTGCAGTTTACATAACTAAAAAGAACCAGTGTTGACTTTCTGTTTCACACAGGAATTAAACCCCAGTCTGCTGGGAAAAAGTCTGTTTTTGTCTGTTTTTAAGACAAGGCCTTAAAACTTTTAGTGTTGAACGACGACGCTAAAGTGTCACATGTGCGTTGGTACCAGAAGGACGTGACAAAGCAAAGCTATCTGATGGTTAGGTTTAGGCACCAAAACTTCTTGTTTAGGAAAACATCATGGTTTGGGTTAAACTAACTAACGTTCCTTACATAACTTAACTAAAAACCATCAATGGCGACTTTTTGTTCCACACGGGAACGACCACCGGTCTCCTGGGTGATGGTCCGGTTTCTGACCCACCCGTCAACCCCAACCACCTCCTTATTCTGCCTTTTCTGCTATTTATAATAATAATAATCTTTATTTATAGACAAAGTGCTTAACATAAAGCAGTTATAACATAAAATATATATAAAACATTACAAGAAACAAAAGTCACTTCAAAATATACGTCAAATAAAATCAGGTAAAATCAGCGAATGCTCTACGATAAAAGTATGTTTTAACAAGGGATTTCAAAGAGTTTACTGATTCAGCCGACCTAATTTCCTCGGGTAGATTGTTCCAGAGCCTCGGTGCCCTAACTGCAAAGGCTCTGTCCCCCCTCAGTTTCAGCCAGGTCTCTGGGACCACAAGAAGCCCCTTACTTGAGGATCTCAAGTTATGAGCTGGTATATAAGGTACTAGTAGGTCAGCAAATAGCAAGGGGCGAGACCATGTAAAGCCTTAAATGTAATCAGTAAAATGTTAAAATCAATTCTAAAACATACTGGGAGCCAGTGTAACAAAGCCAAAACAGGAGTGATATGATCACGTTTCTTGCTTCTAGTTAAAAGCCTGGCAGCTGAATTCTAGACATACTGTAGCCGATCAATAGATTTTCGATCTGAGACTGTTATAGTCTCAGATCAATAGTCCAAACGTGAAGAAATAAAAGCGTGTAAAATGGTCTCAGTATCTTTAAAAGTTAAAAAAGGTTGGATTTTAGAAATTTTTCTAAGATGATGAAAACATGATTGCACCAGCTTTGTGGTGTGCTGCTAAAAACACAAATCACTGTCAAACCAGACACCAAGGTTCTTTGCCACTGGCTTGATTTGATCTGATAAACCAAGGCAATCTATGAACGGCACAATATGTTTTGTCAAATGCTTGGGGCCAATGATGAGGATCTCTGTTTTATCGGAGTTTAATTGAAGGAAATTATCGGACATCCAGTTTTTTAACTCACTAAGGCAGTTCTTCAATGAAGTTAACATTTCAGGTTTCATGTATTTATTGGGCAGGTACAACTGTGAATCATCTGCATAAAAATGGAAATTATCGGACATCCAGTTTTTTAACTCACTAAGGCAGTTCTTCAATGAAGTTAACATTTCAGGTTTCATGTATTTATTGGGCAGGTACAACTGTGAGTCATCTGCATAAAAATGGAAATTATCGGACATCCAGTTTTTTAACTCACTAAGGCAGTTCTTCAATGAAGTTAACATTTCAGGACTCATGTATTTAATGGGCAGGTACAACTGTGAATCATCTGCATAAAAATGGAAAGAGATGCCATGTCTTTGAATAATGTGCCCTAAAGGAGACATATATAATGAAAATAAAATTGGTCCCAAGACTGACTCTAATAATAGGCCTCCTTCTAGTGGTGAACTGTGATGCTAAAAGGCTGGCATGTGCGGCAAAGGACGTGACAAAGCGTAGGTTTTTGACACCCTGGGAATGAAATCGGGCTGGAAACAAACAAGCTCATACTTTTTGAAAATATCCATGTAGGCCTCCGTGTAAATCCTCCTCCTCCGCATATTTCCTCTTGAAGTAAGCAACTTTCGACGTTGTTGAATGGTTTGGTCTCTCTCACGGGGAAGGGGGCTGCAGGAGGCAACGAAACAGAGATTAGACGATAAATCTAACAGACGGCCATTAACAAACAACAGGAACAACATTGGATGTTTTTGAGCTCGCTGGCAAAGAGCCAAGTGAACATCGACGGTGACCTTGAAAACTATTTGGGGATTCGAGGACACTAACAAACTTAGAGTGTGTATCTGTAAGTCTTTACTTTCTTCCAGACAGTTTTCAAGCTTCAAATTTACATTCAATCGGCTGAGTAAAACATTATTCACCTTTTGTAAAAAGATCCATTAAAATGGACAGACGTTTAAATGAAGCTTATAATGAGCTGCCACTGAGGTTATGACTCATCGCAAGGCCTCTACAAAGCAAATTGTAGTATTTGAGAACTGATGCTGGTGCTCTATATTTCTGGATTAGGCTGCTGAGGAAATTAATTAACTTCCATACTTTTTTATTACACTGCAAAAACTAAAATCCTACTAAGATTAATTATCATAATTGAAGGCAAAATATACTTGTTTTTTGAAGAACCGCCTGGTGAGAAGATATTTCTTCTTACCAGGCGGCTTTTATGAGGATTTCATTTGTTTCAAGTTTTTTTGGCCTTAAGTAGCGAGTGAAATATTCTCGTTCTGTTGGCAGATAATTTTGCTTATTTTAAGTAATTTCCCCCCAATTTTAATGCTTTTTTTTCTTGTTTTTGAGAGCTCAGTTTTTGCAGTGGCATATCTTACCTCCATTACTGCACTCTTTATTCACCTCTGAAACAACATCTAGACATGTGTGAAAGTTAATTTTGGACCTTTGAGCTCTGAGTTTTAGTAATTTGAACTTAAGTTAAGAATTTTTGCCAAACAGCATCATGACGATTTGACACTACAAGTCTGCAGAGAGACCAGGTCCCGATTTTTTTCGTCACGCGGACCCTAGCAGACCCTAGTGGACCCTCACGTACTCGGGGACGGGGAAAGTATAATCCTTGACTAGGGTGCCCATGTCTCCCGTATTTCGTGTCCACGTGGCGACTAGCGCTACCAGGGCACCAACCGATCTACGGCGCATGTGTGGAGCGTGTGCGCCAGCTGCCTGCAGAAAGTAGCTTAAACAGAAGTAGTCCACGTCCGCTCTCAAGTATATTTGAGGCTTTAGTCATTAAAGGTTCGGTGTGTAAGTTTTATTGGCATCTAGTGGTGAGAGTTGCGAATTGTAACCAACGGCTCGGTCACCGCTCAACTCTCCCTTTGCACGCAGGAGAAGCTACGATGGCCGACACGCTCTGTCGACTGTCGTGGTAAATCAAACTTGTGGTCCTTCATTTGTCCAAATTACACATATCTTCTTACTTCTAATAAACCAGACGACTACTGTGACTAATACTGCTTCCTTCTTCTTAGCACATATTCAAACTCGTTCTGTAGCGCCGTTTCGGCTACTCTAGAAACATGGCGGCGCAACATGGTGACTTCCAAGAGGTGGTGAACGCGGTGTTTGTAGATAGAAATGGCTCATTCTAAGGTAAAAAAACAAAACAAGGGTTCATTATGTAAGGTCTTTATAACCACTGAAAACACAGTTATGGACATTAAGGTGCATTTATATCAATAGATCCTCCTAAATAGTAGCCTACACACCAGACCTTGTAAGTGCAATACCTGACTAAATATGCGATCCTCTGGTTTATATATGGCAATTTTCAAGGATTTTAATACAATTCATCTCTCAGCATTATCAAAACTCATTATTATTACTACTGTTTCTTCATAACACTTCTTTCACATACTGTAAAATGCTGTACATATTTCCACACTCCTGTTTACAGGAGTTTCTACTAGCCAAATTTTTGGTGTTATTTCTATTTCTTTATTGCCTTGATTAGCAAAGTGAGCAACAGTAAGACAATAATTTCCCCCAAAGCTAAAGCCGCTCTAATCCATGTGAATCAAATGACCGTGTAATGTGAAAGGTGTCACTTTTACTGACGAACCCACAAACAGCTCTGCGGCTCCCTTCAGCTCAACATCTTGTTTTTACAGGCTGTTTAAAGCCAGTCTCTTGGCCCTCCTCGGCTTCGTTTGTTTTCAGATAGAACGCTCTGATAAATACAAACTGTACACGACCTGCCCAGCACCTTACACTGAGAGACTACAGGTGAAAAAAGTCGAACATCTGGATGTTAAAGAGCCAGATAAATCTCCCCCAGGAGTGAGCGGAGACCAAACCAGAGCTAACAGGAGATAAATAAACATGATTTAAGATTAAGGCTATTGTTTCTCTGTATCTGCTGGATGTGTAAATAAGACAGTGTTTTCTAACATGTTTTTTGTAATAACAGCTTGTTGCACTGCCCCCAAGTGGCCAAAAAAACCCTCAAATAACGCAGGTTTAAAGTTACATGCCCTGATATAATCGGAGCTGTTAACCCAAATCCCCAGATTTCCATCACCTGTGCTTTAAGCTCCCCTGTGAAGGAAGGCTATAATATTACATCACCTGTGAAGTCACTGATAGCAGCTCTGATTACCTGCAGCTGACGCTCCACAGCCGACGCTCAGCTCGCTGACCGGAGTGTAAATCAGAGCGTCTGAGTTGATCTGAGCCTCCACATCGCCCTCAGGCTCCTGCAGGGAAAACAGGTCGAGGGATGATGGAGGAGGAGAAGGAGAATGAAAAGACAGGAAACATCTGAGAGAAAGTGTGACTGCAGTCCGATACCTGACTTTTGTGTCTGAACAATGAATGCGTTATTTTACCATCAGGTTTTTAAAATCTCACAACTTTAAATTAAATTTCCTACTTTAATTTTAAAAGTTGGTAATTTTAAATTATATTTTTATCAACAACTAATGCCCTCAGAAAAGAACTGATGGCATGTTTTGGGTGTAAAGCCTTCATCAAGTCAGTTTACAAGACGGCAGGTGTGTTTATAAAGAATGCACCTGTACAACTGCAAAGAATAAAACAAATAAATAAATAAAAGACGCAATACATCGGAAATTAAAATGAATAAAATAAATGTAAATAAAATGTCACAGAAATAGAAATAAAATATAATAATATATTATTTTAATTAAAAAAACAACAAAATAATTTTATTTCACATTAATCTTTACGTACATCTTCTCTCTCCCATAGTTTTTTATCCAAGCAACCTGCTGCTCCCACGTTTCTGCTCACATAGGCTTCTATAATTATTATAATTATCTTTTTTACTGATTTACCACTAGGCTACCATTCTCTTATGTGTCCCTTCTTATTATTAGTAATACATTTGCATTTAATTCCACATTAAAAGCACTCACACGCTGTTTATGTCCATGTTTTTGACCCTTTAATGGCAGCAGCCCACATTAGATTCTTAAATTCAAGAAGGAGCAAGAGGAGGAGGGCGGTGTGTGGTTGTGTGTGTGTTATTTAAAATGCCATAAATCAATCGTAAACACGGAGAGGGAGGCTTTATCGCCGAGAAACATTCACGCCGGCTCCCCTGAAGCTGCTGCAGTGACTCACATACAGTTTTTAAAACATCCAGCTGCAGCCTGAATATTTCATCTGTGGGAGAACGACGGCGTGTGCATGACAGAAAGAGAGAGGCTGCGTGGGAAGTGTGTGTGAGAGATAGAGAGAGAGAGTGGATGCAACACTTTCTATAAATTTCCTTGCGCAGAAAATATTTCCACCAAAAGGAGAAGTAACCGGAGATCACGGCTTTCTAAACCCGTAATTTCCCACCTTAACACCAGTTTGAACTGTATTAAGATTTTTGAAATTTGTGCATCATGTTAAGAAGCTTTAAGGTATAAAACATCTTTTTTGCTATTTTTACCGACTAAACTACTTTTCTTTTACATGTTATCTCCAAAATATCAACTCCCCATGAGCTGAGATAACAGCCCTCTGTGACAGGTTACTGTTTATCAAAGCTTTCTTCATGTTAATGAATTAACCCATAAGAAAACCCAAAGCCCAAAACCATCAAATTTGGTGTACAGAGATTTTCACTGGACAGTCATAATATGTTTTTTCATGTTTCAAGTTCAATTAAATGCTTTTTTAATCAGAGACCGGTGTTATCATTTTGTCCAATTGGATTTTATTTTATCTCACGTTTAAATCTCACTTTATTATATTTTATTCTCCTTTTTAGTGTTTTTTGTTTATGTGCTTTGAATGCATTTATTCCCCCTGTTCCTCTGTGTTTCTAAGGTGCAAACAGCTTCCCTAATGCCCCAGTTTAGAAACGAGTAGCTGCTGTTTAAACTGAACCACCAATAAATCCGTTAAAGCGTCTTACCTTTATAAATCTGTCCAGCAGCGGTTCAATAAATCCCACTTAGTAAAGCCTCTCGCTCCGTTGATGCCCTCCGCTCCTTGGCGCGACATCTACTGTCCTCAAACCGATTCAGCGTCGCTCCAGCTCGGCCAGAAGTCGGAGCCTCCCTCGGTTCCTGCAGCTCCTCCGGGGTGAGACGCTCGCTGCTCCTGCAGCCTCCTAAAATATCCCGTTCACACAAACAAGAGACATCACGCACGGCTCTCCCTGCGCCCTCATTGGTCCCCGCGCATGGCTGATGTTTCCCGTTGCTTGGAGACTGGGTTAATGGGCTGATGACGCTCCCGCATCCATCTCTGAATGGCTTCGGCACAGGCAACTTTTCTGCCTGGAAAAGTAGGCTACAAAGCCAGATGCTGTTCTGTTTTCTCTTACGAAACGTCTCCAGACACGCGAGGTTGTTTGGACCAATGCGCGTGACTTTATTTTGAAAAGTGGGTGACATGACAGCTCAGATTAGGGGTGAGGCACTAAAGTATTAGGTTCAGGAGAAAGAGAAGTTGCTGACACGTGGAATAACATTTTATTGATTTCTTTGAATTTTGAAGATGGAAACTCTTTGGGTCAAATATTACAGGTGTGTCTTGCTCAGGGACACTATGGTGGACGGGTCACAGTGGGGGATTGAACCTGGGTTTCTCACGCCATAGGCATGGGTCTTATCCATTACGCAATCACCACCCCCCCATTATATTTAGTCCATTTATATAATTACAAATCCTCTTTCCCTGTAATTTGAATGCACAACGCAAACCCGGAGTAATGCACATGTAAATATCTGCCACACTGTTCCTTCTCTATACTTAGTCCTTTATTCTGTTATTATTCTAGGTGCTATACATGTTCCACCTAATCACTGTAGTAAATTCACACATTTTATTGGGCTGTGAATAATACAGTGAAATAATTTTTTACATTTTTCCCCTTTTGCACTATTTTCTACTTTGTACTGCAGCGCAACAGTTTCTCTAAGGATAAATAAAGTTCTACAGTCTCTTTGGAAACTAAAAACTAGAAAAATCATGATTAAGGCACAATAAAAAAAATTTTCATACCAAGCAGGTACTGTATCATACTGAAAATAGTCAGGAGAATCATTATTGGATAGGAGATTAAAAATCTAATTAAGGGTGGTAAGATTTGCTATTTATTTCCCATTTAAATGTCCTTGTGTGGCTCTACTGTATAGGAATATAAATTATTATAGCGATCCAGATGAATGGATTCATGAAAGTTATTGAGTCTCAGGAAGATAAAACAGTTTGAAATTAAGTCGTTGTGGCTAAACCACCATACAGCTAATAAACAGACACACAAACAAGCTGCAAATCCATGTTTGTAGGTTAAATCTGAAAAACAAAGCATCTGTCGCCAAAGATCAGACCAAAATCTCCCAAAAACACTTTACAAACTCACGAAATACCTCCGCTAATCTCTAATCCCCTGTGTGTGAAACTGGAAATCTGTACTCCCAATCACAGGGGGATGAGCTGGGATTTTCTTTTTCTCTGTTTTCCTCATTCTCGATATGAAGACATCTGAACGGAGCTCAGGACGGAGAGACGGACCAAAGACAACAGATGGCAGACAGACGTTCCCACAGCGGGGATCTTCTGGGTTTTATTGGCAACGACAAAACTTGGTACAAAAAGTGCTTTCTGGGTGTCGCCAGGGGCCCAACATGCACGACCCGGACCAGGGCTGGAGGCGTCTCAGACTCACGGGAAGCTTCCACTTTTCATGTAAATGAAGATCTAAAGACCTAATAAGAAAACCTAAAGGGGTTTTTCTGTTATTGAGACCAAATGTTTTGCTGTTTTTTTTATTTACAAGGAGAAGAACAGTCAATTTTCAATCTTACATTTGTGACAACTGATTTCAAAAAGCCTTATTTTGGAGCAAAGATTATTTAAAAATAAAATATTTCTGTTTCTAAAAGGGAAGAAAAAAAACCCCCAAATGATATTGAATTTGACAAAAAGCTCTGTTTGAGTTCTCACTCCCCAACTCGTCACATACGGACGCATGGTCAGGACCCACCGGAGTCTGTTTGTAACGCACTGGCGATCCCTACAGCGTCATAGTTCAACGCCCTGTAGCGTCAGTTTTTGATGGTAAAGGTAGGTATGTGATATTTAACTGAGTAAGGAGGTGGTTGGAGGGCCAGAACCCCGACTTTGAACCAGCAGACCGAGCTTTGTGTCCTGTGTGAAAAAAAAGTCAACATTAAGTATTTTTATTTTAGGTGAGTAAGTGTTAACTTACGTATTAACTGACCTACGTAGTTATTTTAATCCAAACCATGACCTTTTCCTAACCTTAACCAAGTACTTTTTGTTGCCCAAACCCAACCAAATTACAACATTTCAGGATTAATGTGCCGTTTTGAAATGGCAATGTTTCCAAATGCTTTTACTTTGAAAATCTAACCGGACGCTGCATATTTATTGTTGCCAACGTTATCGGAAGTTGCATATTTGTTGTTGCTAAGCGTTGCTAACTTGACCACGGAGCCCTAAACGTCTAAAAATGACGCTAAAGAGGTACGCAGGGCGTTAACGACGCAAAAGGGCCTTGACCAAATCTTATTTGTTTAATCGTTACAAAAACGTGTGAAGTTAAGATGACATCCTGTCGTAAACAAGCACTGGGAGGATCGTTAAACTGTTGTTCGCAAGGAAATTGTTAAATAGCAAAACCAAAAGCTGTCATTTTTACATTTTTGTACATGTTAAATGAGATACAGCATGTTAGCTAGGTGCACTTTGAACTGTTTCCCCCTGTTTCTAGTCTTTATGCTAAGCTAGGCTAACCAGGCCAATTATGCAGCAGCTTATTTACATTTTGTTAGGCTGCGGCCTCTAGCGGCAGAAGACGTCAGCTGGCGTAGTATTAAGAGCGACAAAGTCTGTGTAAGGAGGTGGTGGATGGACGAGTCAAGTAAACTCTGGACTTACACTTAGTGTAATTATTTTAAACCAAAATATTTTCCTAAATCTGACCAAACTACGGCCGTTTATCACCGTTTTCTAGGTCGTTTTTTCCATGCCTTCCAAAACGGCATATGAGCGTCAACTTTGTTGCATGATATGACATTAAACGTGTGGTTAACGTTACAGTTTGTTTGGGTTTAGGAAAACGTTGCGGTTTGGGTTAAAATAAAAAAATAACAGGAAGTCAAGGACGAAAGCCAGCAACGCTCTTTAGGTTCTAACTCAAAATAACATTTACTTGGCTTCACACAGGACTCAAACAGTCGAGTAAAAGTCAGTGGTTTGACACATCTTACCTCCTTATGTTCACTTTCTACCTTTTTATAATTCGTCACCCGACTTCCTCCTTTGCTACCGTTGTACAGCCACTAGAGGTCACTGATATACGGGTCTGGTAACGTGCTGCACAACCGACCTACTGTATATTGTCGACTTTCTGGCGAGGACAGTCGTTAATTCCCACGTGTTAAACGTCACGTGACTTCACATGACGTACCAACGTTCGTACATGTCGTTTCAGAGAACATAATGTTTTGGGAGAATTGATAGTTGACCGACATTGTCATTTAGCTGTGACGACGTGTTGCAGCGATATCTATCTTATCTAAAACTAGCAAAGAAAGCCAATAAGCGTATCTCCCAAAATGTGAAACTATTACTTTTGAAACCAGTAAAAACTTCCTTTGTCAAATCAAAGTTACGCTGACCTGAAATTCTGAAGTCCCTGCAGAGCTAAGTGGGAGATTTAAAAAACATTTTCTAATAAATAATTCCCTGCTAGTATATCTGTCCCCAAAATCATCCATCCATGGTCAACCGCTTATCCTGCGTTCAGGGTCGCGGGGGGACTGCAGCCAATCCCAGCTGACATCGGGCGAAAGGCGGTGTGCACCCTGGACCGGTCGCCAGTCCATCGCAGCGCCGCACCAGTCACGTTCACACTAAAGGACAATTTAGGGTCACCAATCAACCTAATCCGCATGTGTTTGGACGATGGGAGGAGGCCGGAGTACCCGGAGAGAACATGCAAACTCCACAGAAAAAGGCCGGGACGACCGAGGTTCGAACCCGCGACCTTCTTGCTGTGAGGCGACAGTGCTAACCACTGCACCACCCTCCCCAAAATCATAAAATTTATTAATTTTATATAGTTATTCAGCCCCTAGATTTGGTCACGTCTTCCCTCGTGGTAAAAAAACCCTGCACTTTACACAAGTTTATAAAGAGAGCTTAAGTTTGGTCCTGGTGTTAACGAATCTGGCCTGACTCGGGACTTCAGCCCTGGTCCAGGCCTTGACATCAGGAGGGCCTGCCCTGTAGCCACCTTCCACGCATGCAGTCCTACAGCAGCGTTTCACAGGGAACAAGGAGAAGGCTTCATGCAAATTTGGATCATCTCTCTCCGTCACGTTGGATATGTTTCATCTCAAAATGTTACAGGCACTTCATCAGAGTATTAACAACGGCATCACATCTGCAGCACAATCTGATTGTCTCTAAATACAAACTGAGCATGCAGATGTGTTAAACACAATCCTAGGAGAACATTAAACATTTACTATTTTAGAAAATATAGAATAGATATTATAGATTCTGTACAACAACTCGACATGCATAAAATATGTCACTGTTCACACTCACATGGAGGAAGCCTGCAGAATAGCAGTGCTGATATCAAATCTTGTGACTGGCGGCAGAAACGTTTATGGTGGTAGGATCAGCGTTTGTCAGACAAATCTGTATTCATGTCCGCTATATTTGGGGTGGAGGGAGAAGTCTTTTCAAACCATGGCACACAAAAAAAAAAAAATCTGGATGGCTCAATGTCTTTAGGGATGTGAGGAAGGAGAGAGAGATTTGTGTGAACTGACCCTTTAAGTCACATGAACAATTAGAGCCCCTCAGTTCATTTGCCAAAAGTAATTACAGACAGTCATTTTCCTCTTATCACGGTTTCTAAAGGGGCTTTTGTTGTCACCTGCCCGAAGAAAACAAACTCTCAGATAAACACATCTCCGCTCTGCCCGAGAGGTTTGACTCTGCAGTATCTGTCTACACAAACACGTACTGTATAATCCCTCCTCCGGGCCGAACCGCTGCCTTAACGACGCTCAGCCTGGAAGAGGATGAGCTTTAGCAGCAGCACTGCCGTCATCACGCCGTACGATTCTACCAATTATCACATAGAGAGAGAGGAGTGAGGGGGGAAACACACTTCCAGGGTAATTCACTGCGTGTTAATAACAGCTGCAGTCAGATATTTAAAGCCTCTTTTCAGCTCAGCGTTGATGGGCGCCGCAAATGAGCTTCGCCCCGCGAAGGAGGCCAAATAACATCATTCATCCCGACGGGGGGGGTGAGAGTCTCCAGCTGCTGGGCTTCCTGCCTGTAGTAGCACGTGTGTCGGGAGAATGTGAATGAGAGCTGAATGTGAATGAGACGCCTTCCTCCTCCGCTTGAATCGTCTTTACTTCTACTCTCACGTTTGGTTCTTTACGCAGCATTTTTTTACGGTCACGCAGTCCTTCATTACCCCCCCCCCCGTATCACCCCGCCGTTCAGCTTCTCTCTCGTCTCTCACGAGGCCGAAGCTTTCACCACGATATTTACATACTCTCAGACTGGAAGGTTATTTTCTCCCTTTGCGACTTAATATTTCACTTTGACAAGCAGAAAAAGAGAATATAACGGTTAATTATGTTATTATGGACAACATTTTCTATTGCTGTTAAAAAAGAGTTAAGTTAAAGCTGCAGTCTGTTACCGTGAACATACATTTAATGCAAAACTCTGTTGCTTAGCTAGCTCTCCGCGGAAAGAGCCTCGCCAGGAACCCGTTCCCTCTCGCCACGACTCGTCTTTTTAAGGACGCTTTGCTGCCTTCAGCTTTCAGAGGCTGCGACCACTCTTAACAGCAGCATGAGAGGCCACCCTCAGAAGTTATTCCCCACTGTTTGTCATCATGCCTCTCTGCCGCTTGTCAATAACGGAACAAAATGAGCTCCATGTAGAGCCGGGAAGCGTTCACGTGTTTTGTGCTCTACGCTGTTGTTGGGAAAGGAGGGAGGGGCAGATCTTTCGTTGCTGCTTTGGTAAAGATATTGAACATGTGCACGAGCAGGGACACTGACTCCGGTCGCGTCGTGTTACGACAGCGCCGCGGTTTTGTTGCGTCCACTGCCCGGAGTCAACGTCCACTGGAAGCGTTTCAGAAGCGGAGCGTGCAGCCTGGTTAATCTGTCATTTTTGTTCTTGGACCTGCTTCACAGCTCTCTGTGACCCCGTTTTGTTCTGTTGTTTGCACAGCTGAACATCCACAGGTATCATTTCAAAATAAGAGTTTTGCTGCCTGATTTTGCCGACGTTTTCATTTTGTTGTTTTAGTTTTCAGTCCTTGCTTTTTGTGCTTCTACCATATTTAAGTAAGCTACCTAGTTAAATTTCTTGGTCTGTTTTACCTGTGTTTATTGTTTTATTATCAGGACTGCTCAGGGTGTTTTATTTTGAAAATCGACAAGATGCTTTATGCCGTTCTGTGTCTGACTTCCTGCTTTTGCTCGGCGTTTAGGACGCTTCTGGGACGCGCAACCGTGGCGCAGTGGCAACACGGCACGGGCGGATTCAGTGGAGTTTGCGGGTGACTGACACTCGTTAGAGACTGCTCCTGGCTCTGATTGGTTGTTTTGTTCAGAGAGCGGTGGATTCTTGCACGTGTCATCGGGAGCAGTGGGAGGAGCCTGGAGAATCTGATTTTAATTTTTACAGATTATCTGTCTCACAGCAAATACGACAAAATGTTATTTTTATTAAAGTAAAGTAACCTTTAAGGTCGGAAGATTACGCAAAATACCCCTTCTGGAAAACAAGTTTCTGTGCTTTTATATGTCATATGAATATATAGATTTGTATTTGTAATATATATATACATATATATATATATATATATATATATGTATATATATATATATATATATATATACTGTTGTTTTATCCTTTGAGCAGCAACACCAAAACTGTCTTCATGGCCACTGTATCAGCTTTATTTTTATGCCGTTGATTTAAGTAGAAAGCAGCTTTTCTTCAGTTTCAAACTAATTAATGGAAATTTCCAGTTTGTGCCATTTATAAATTAAAAAGTCAGCTCGCTTTCTTCGCCAAGGCTTGCTGTTGTTGTGATGTTAGCTTCACTGTCGCAGCAGTTTGCTAACGCACAACCACGCTGACGTTACCTGCTGCGTCGCTGTTCGCTCTGTATCATGGTATTTGTCGAGGTGTTGGGATTTCTCCAGATTTACTCCACCTTTATTTTTTATATTTTAAAAAATCAGAGCTTTAAATCATTGTTTAAAATGTTTTTAACGTAACTTTGGATGCATCCATACTATTAACATACAGGCACTAGAAAGAAATTATACTCTATGAAAGGTTATATGTCGTTAGCAGTTACTGTGTGTGTCTATTTTTAATCTTTGTACAATATAAATGTGTGCTTTTTATTTATTTTTGTTTTCATGTTGTGCCATTATTGGACAGTGAGAGCTGCAGACAGAGACAAAGTGACATGCAGCAATCAAACCTGAGCTGCCGTGCTAAGGACTGTGCTCTGCCAGGTGAGAGATTATTGTGACACTCCTTGGAAGAGACTGCGTACGCCACAGTGCTGTAAACGACATAAATGTGCGGACTGATCCCTGAATAATCTTTATAATCCACCGGTGTCTCTCAGGTTCACCACGGAGCTCACAGGCAGAAATAAAGTAAACAGTTTAAACTGCAGTTAAAACCAAACGTTCTGCACGATGTTGCTGATTTTGTACTTTGTCTTCTGTTGCTAAAAACTTTTAAACTGATGCACTGATGAAGGAGGATGAGGAGGAGTTGGCAGAAACTGTAACAGAGACCTCCGAGAGGATGCGACAATAATGATCAATATTAGATTTTCAGGACGCCGCATCCTTCCGTGTCCTGTCTGCATTAGTGAACGTGCAGCGCAGTTTAGTTTGCATCTCCGCTGACGTGCTAAAAGAACATTTAGAAACAACACACGAACACACCTCTATAACTGTGGGTACTTTCTAACACAGCGATTCACCAGAAACAGAACAAAAGTGCAGCTCCCTCGTCTCACAATGAAAAGTGAAGGACATTCTCAGCTCCTCCTGGAGGCCGACGGACGCTCTACAAAGCTTTTTCATGACGAAGAAATACTTTCTTTATTGCCACTTGAACAGCAGGACTGAATCCAGATTCAATGCCTTTTTGTCATGTAACCTTGCTGAAGGCTTTTCTTCTTCCTTATTTTTCAACAGAAAGATCACATTTTAAACTTGTGTCGGCCTCCAAAAGCAGATGAGTTTGCTTTGAGAGAAAATAACCAGCCAGGTTTGAGGTTGCTGTGGACAGATGTGACGATAGTGGGCTGTGTGCGCCGACTAAGCTAAGTCCTCTGAAACCACGCGCATCGTCCGGTCCGCAGATCACGTCGAGGTCGTCTTTCCATCCCTCAAATGCTCCCTTTCGCCTCAGACGTAAAGATCCTACATCTCGGTGGCGTTTACGCCTCCAGCAGGACGTGCCAGCGGCAGACCTGCTGTCCCCGACCCTCCTTCATGTCCTGCCAGTGGAGCTGCTCCTCTTCGCCGCTGCTGTTCTGGCCCAGGGCGATCCAGCCCACCATCTCTTTGCGCTTCATGCTGCGGCGGTTGTAGATGGAGACCAGCAGCGTGACGTCCGACAGCTGGAACAGCGCCACCTGGAAGACAAAGGTCTCCTTGTAGACGGGGTTGGGCTGGCCGCGACGCACCGACGTCTTACACCGGGACATCTCCTGACCGACCGAGTTCAACAGAGTCAGTCGCCCGTAGGTGTCTGGACCGGAGGAGGGAAGGGGGGTGGGGAGAGAGGAAGAAATGAAAACATACACAAACGTTAACCTTCTTTTTATGTCGTGTCGGCTATCTGATATAAACACGTTTCGACCCGTCACTGATTCTAAGGAGACGGCTCTCTTACATGCGTGTGGTATAATCCCAGCCAACATTTCTTACAGCTTTACTGAAGCAACATCCTCATAAACCTGACCACTGTTTTACATAGCAGGATGGAAACGGACACATCTTTGCTGCAACACAAAGCAGCATCAGTTGGTAACTTGCAGTGATAAACTGACCGATGCGCAAGTCAATCAATAGGTAACACAAGACCAGAGTGGCGGGTGGTGTGTGGTTCTGTGAGGCTGTATGCACGGACGGTGCACTGAGCTAAACGCTAACACGCTGACATAAGATCAGGTCGCACTTTATTTATGCCCAGGGATTTGTTTTTTGTGCAGCAGTTGCAGGACAAAGTAGGAAAGAGTGCAAATATAAATATCAGTAAGGTGCAGATCCAAAACATGCAAACTGCCAGAAATATAAACAGGTAAAGATCAATACAGTGACCAGACAAACATTCTCATGTTCACCATCTTGGTACAGCGTAACATTTGCTAATTAGCAGTAAACAGGAAGTGCAACTGAGTCTGAAGGGAATGTCATCAGTTTTTGGATTATTTTGGACAAATTAAAAATGTCGTGCTCGTGAAGAATCTGGAGAAAAAGTCAAAGGATCGCCAAGATTTTAAAGCTCATCCAGAGGGGAACATATTTCATAGGTGTTCGGACAAACGAACACAAAACTATCAACCTCACGGTGGCCCAACATGAAAAGTCAGGCCCTCAACAGTCATTAGGATCCATCCTCTGGGGGACATGAATGTTTGTACAAAATTTCATGGCAATCCATCAGGTAGTTATATTATTAATAGATAGATAGATATTCAGCTATCGATAGAACCGCACAGCTAAATTTGGTGTGAAAGAAAGGTTACCGTTTTATTTATTTATTTTATTTTTAAGTTTTTTTATATATATATATATATATATATGTATAATTTTTTTAACACACACGCTTACTGTTTTATTTATCTATATTATTTATAATTTTTTTTTAACACACACACACACACAAACTTACTGTTTCGTTTATTTATTTTATTTTAATTTTTAATAATTTTTTAACACACACACACACACACAAACTTACTGTTTCGTTTATTTATTTTATTTTAATTTTTAATAATTTTTTAACACACACACACACACACACACAAACTTACTGTTTCGTTTATTTATTTTATTTTAATTTTTAATAATTTTTTAATACACACACGCTTACTGTTTTATTTATTTTAATTTTTAATTTTATTTCTAACACAAACACACATACGATTAGATTACTTTACGCTTTAATTTCTTGTTTAATGAAATGTGTGGGGTTGATTATTCTTATGTTGTATGTATGATGCTTTGGCAATACTGTTACACATTCATGCTAATAAATTTGAATTTGAAAGGCCAAAGAGGTCATTTAGAAACAGTGTCACCGTGTCGTTCTGCAAATTCAAGGAGCCTGTACCAAAATGTTTTCTGATTCTTTAAACTCTAAAATATAAATCAGGACACGTCGCGCTATAACATCTATGTTTGTGTGTGAGTGCTGTGTTTGTGCGTGTGAGGCTCGCTGCAGACCTGGGGGTCTGTTGATGGCCAGGTTTCTGAAGTGGCTGCCCTTGATGAGCTCCACAGACATGCGTCCCGTGGTGGCGCTGTAGGTGAGACCCACCAGCAGCTCGGGGACGCCACCGTGGGTCAGAGACTGCGTGGACGAGGCGCTGTCGCTCTGAGACACAGCGGACAGGCTGAGCTGGGAGTCCACGGCCTGACGCAGAGACAGGAAACACAGTGAGCAGCAGACGTCTACACAGCTGTGGCCTCGACTGCTGACAGAATTATAACTACGTCTGAAAATGTATGAACACTTGTCACCTTGAGGTTACTGCGAGGCTCCAGAACCAGCGTCGTCTCCATCGTCCCTCCGTCCGGGTCAAGACCACCTAAGCGCAGAAGCTTCTCGCCCATCATTCGCTCACGGGACATCCTGCCTCCGAGCGCGTACAGCCGGAACCGGATAGCCGCCATGCGCAGTTCTGACGGGTCCAGGCGTGAGAAGCGAAATGTCTCGTTGAAGTGCGGCAGTGAACCTTTCTGTACCGACGTCTTGTGCCGTTGCTTCTTGGAGGGCAGCAGGACCATGTGCACCTGCCAGGAGTCCATCCCGCTGCGAGCCTTGTCGGGGATGTCCCGGGCCGCGATCACGGAGACGAGCAGCTTCTCCGTGTCGGGGCGGTACTCCAGAGAGAGGACCAGGTCGCCACATTTAGAGATGGGAGGTCGTGTGGAAGAGCTGACCGGCTGGGACGAGGTCTCTTTGAGAGGAGGCTGCTCCTGCTGAGAAGGTCGGGAGAAAGGAAAAGTAATTTATTCATTTGTACTAAATCTCTAAAGTAAAGGGAAAATAAGACACGTCTGTTGGTCAGGCGCCCGGCGAAGACTCCAGGAAGTCACGGCTCCCGACCAAAAAAAACAGACCCAATGTACTGATTACTGATTAAACAAACGAGTTGTGTGTTTATTAGAGGCTTTTAGAGGTGATGATGGGTATCTGTGCCATTGGACAGAGCCGGGCTAGCTGTATCCCCCCGTTTTCCTGTATATATGCTAAGCTAAGCTAACTTTCTGACTGTAGCTTCATATTTAAAAGACAAATTCGAGAGTGGTCTCATCTAAATCTGGATTTTTTTCTTCTGCATTGAGGGGTTAAGCCGTATTACAGCAGCCTCATATTACCCCGTAGGCTACACCATGTTCGGGGAAGTGAGTCCTCAAAAGTCTAACTACACATCAGGGCTAAAATGACGTGAAGGCTACAGTGAGGCTTTATGCACGGTAAGATGCTGACATAAAATAAGAGAGAACTTTAGTTGTCCCCCGGGAATTTGTTTGTGCAGCAGTTGCAGGACAAAGTAGGAAAGAGTGCAAATATCAATAAGCTGCAAAACCAAAATATACACAATGCAGAAAATAAACAGGTAAGGATCACAATGACCATATAAACATTCTGATGTCCAGAGTGAAATACAAATATTCCTAACTTGTACTTTAGTAAAAGAAGCAATACCACGGTGTAGTACTACTCGGTCACATTAAAAGTTTTACTTAAAGGATCTGTATGTGACAGTCACTGCCCCTAAATGTCGCACTAGAGCGGCAACATCTGAGACCATAACAAGTGGGCGCTACGGCCCACAAGACTCCATTCAGAAAATACTCAGTTATAACCTAATAAAACTGTTCCATCAATCACAGACTCTGGTTTGGTCAAAATAAACCTTTAATATACAGAAATATTCTGGCTTTGCGCCTCGACCAGCAGCCACGAAACAAGCTTCAGTGGCTCGTCAAAGTACGTCCACAACAAGTTCTTGTTTTTGCCACCAACAGGCTCAGATTGTTATTCTGTGACTGAGAACATTACGGAAAGGATCTCTTTTTGTTAAATAGATCATTTTTGTTTAACCAGACACAGCGGTTGCATCGCTCTCGCTCGCCTCCAGACTGCATTGAAAAAAACAACAATAATTTTACCTAGCGGGTCATCGATAAATACAAACTGGAGAGAAACAAAAATCTGTTTTTGTTAGTCTTTCCAGTGTTCCAACAGTCACCAACTCTGGTTTGGTCGAAATAAACCTTTAATTCACTGAGCTAGATAAAAAAAAGAAACAGCCGTTATATCGGCCTCCTCGCTCGGAGGGACTCGTGTAGAATAATGCATATTTTTGGATTATTTTTATGCTTTAATGTACATGACTTTAATGCTGCAGCTAGTAAAGGTAGTTTTAAAATTATATTTTGGATTAATGAATCTAAATCTGCAAAGTAACTAGTAAGTGAAACTGTAAAATTAACGTAGAGTAAAAAGTACAATATTCCCGTCTGAAGGTGAAGTACAAGTACCTCACCACCGACAAATACAAAGACTCACTGTCACTGAATGATTCTCAGAAAATGAAGCAGATATCCTGTCATAAAAGGACAAATAAACCTCCTCCTCCTCCTCTTCCTCTTCTCAGTGCAGCCAATCTCAGCCTCCCCTACAGTCGGCAAACACAACATCGATTGTGTCGAGTGTTGACAGAGCAGGGCTGAGTGTCGGCGTAGACATGGCAACCACGGGGAGATAAGATAACGACGGAGCTGCTGCTCCAGTCTCGCGTACGTGCAGGTCAGGAGGTCAGCACACGAAGAAGAAAACACAGAGGCAGACGCTCGCCTCATTACACGCCGAATGTTTACCGCTTCCTCTAAGTAATGCATCCAAATATCTACTAAAGTCAAAATATACCAAAATAAAGTACATAAAGTAAAAGTACTTGGCTTTAAAGCTTTAAAATGAATGTTTAATGTTGTACCTCGCCTTTCGCTCGACGTCAGCTGGGATTGGCTTGGATTGTGCTTTTGTTTATTTAGTTTCGCGCTGAGCTTCAGAGTTGTGTACGCTGATTCAGTGTGAGGATGTACATCCTTTGTGACGTTTGATTTAAAAAAAACTTTGAGACAACCAGTAACTTATATCTTACTGCCAGGAGACAGACCTGGCAGGCACCCAGAATAAAAATAATAAACTGTTCAAACCAAACTGTCACAACATGTAAATCAATTGTTAAGACATATATAAATTACATAAATAATTATTAAGATAATATTATTATTATTATTAGCAGTACTAGCTTTAGCATTATCAATGGCAGGGCTGTTATATAACTGTATAAATAAACAGCTACAGCATAGCTCTCCCTGATTCTCTGTAGCTCCACTCATCCAAACTCATTTGTTATTTATGAAGCATTTCTAGATGTCAGTATCACCCGGCGTCTCCGTGGATGTGTGTGTGTGTGTGTGTGTGTGTGTGTGTGTGTGTGTGTGTGTGTGTGTGTGTGGGAGGTGTTTACTGCACAGATGCTCCCAATTTCAAAGTGTGATTCTGGGACTGAGAGGTTGTTAGATTCTACATCTCCTCTCTCCTACTTTCACAAACACAAACACAAACCAGACAGAAAGGCATGTTAAGTAGATGCATGCACGTATTTATACATACTTTGTTTACACACACACACTCGCACACTCACGCACACACAGATTATTATTCATGAGCTTCTGTTTGTTAGCCAACGCAGCGCGGAGAGCGCAGGAAATATCAACTATTCATACAAAACCTCGAGGCCTCAGTGGGCCGTGTTTGGTTTGTTTCTTCCAACCTGAGAGGAATAACCTGGCACAGTGACAATCCTCTCACAGCTGAATGATGATGATACCTCTGCCAAGCATGATGGGTAACAGCAGGGATGCGGCCAGCTCACTGACCCCGTTAAGTAATCCCTCCCTCGTTTTTTTTTTTTTTTTTTTAGTGATTATCGAGAACTGAGAAATGTGGAAGTTTTCTCGATATATCGTCATTACATTTTTGAGGTCTCAGTTTGTGGTAATGTGTGCATATATAGATATAAAATCGCAGCTAATGGCTTCTTAAAAGGCCCTAAAAAAATCTCTGTAGGGATCTTTTCAACAATGCTCTCACACACTTATAATCACAAGGACTTTAAATGGACATACTTGCTTGTTTCATGGCTGCAGGCTGAGGCGAATATTTCCGTGAATTCAAGGTGCATCTCCACCAAACTGAGTCTTTGATTGTTGGAACAGCGAGTGAGTTAATTTTAGTTTCTGTCCCGTTTAAATGAAATGTGTTTTATGATGGTAAAACTACTATTTTCTCAACGGCAGTGAATGTCGCACACAGCTCCTTTAAGTAAAAACATCAGCTTCCTTCTGGTTATACTGATACAGGCGATGTGGTCCGTCATGAAGAATCTATTTAAACGCTGGTTTTTGCTCATGACAGATTTCTGTATGTGTTTGGGATGAAGTGGGCGAGCAATTGTTGGAAAAAGCTGATTATTACCAATCAGAATTTAACAATGTAAGAATCAGAATCCGATGGCAGGTGTTTGCTTGTGCTTTCCAGGCCCCGGAATCGACGCCTCCATCAGCCCTGGTGTAGCTGCCACTGACAGCTGTCAAACAATCAGAGCTTTGTAGCCGAGATTAAGAACAGAAACGCCATCTTTCTAACATCGCCAGCTCACTACATAACTGAAAAATAGTGACAGAAGAGTGGAAACAAGTGTGTTTGAAACGCTGCCGGAGACGCTGTTACCTCACAGAAAAAGCAACTGATAACTGGGCAAGTTAACGCGTAATTATCGCATTAACGCATTAATTAATCAACGCGACAATTATTTTATCGCATGTTAACGTTTTTGTTATTACTGTTATTATTTTGAAAGTCTGCTGCTCACTGGCTCTGAATACACATACAGGGAATTCCCGTGTATGTTTTAGTCCCAAATATTTAATTTTAAAGAGATGTAGTTACGATTTGAACCAACAACTCAACATAGGGCTGGACGATACAGCCAAAAATGTTACCATGTATCACGATATCAATTATCACGATAAGTATCGAATGGTTATTTCCTTCGAGTTTAAAGGCTGATTTCTGCTCCTGAGTGAAAGTTGAAGAAACCTGATGGTTAATTGTGGTTCAAACTTTTCTTTATAGTGAGAACATGACAAACACGTGAGTGGATCACTTCACAAATCTGAGGCAGAACATTCAAAATAATTATGATAAAATATTTGCCAACAAATATGCATGAGTAAAATTAAGTAAAAGCTTTTTTTCTGTCCTTTTTCCTCAACAAAATAAACGTCTTAATAAAAAAGTCCAAATCTGTGTGTGATTCAAGTGAATACAATCAAACATTTATTGAAAATTTGTTGAACATTTGTTATATTGCTATTGAAAAAAATTAAGATTAAATCTGCGTTTGGTCTGAAAGCGAAGTAAAAACACTGAGTATTGCTCTTATAAAAGCAGGAAAACATTTGTTTGTCGGGAGTGAGTTGCTTTATTCTTTTATTTCAGCCAGTGGCGTTAAATGCTTTATAAAAACATACATAAAAAATACTCCTTGTTGCTGCTGAATAGTGTTATACTATGGGAAGAGACCTGCTTTGTCTTTTACTTTGTTAAATACTGTACATCCATAGTCTTTAACCGTTACTAAAAATCATCACCTGGTTTGAGAGGCTGCAGGGTTTTCAGTTTGTTGACTCCTATTGTTCCAGTAAAGTCGGTTAATATCTAAAATAAGCTGGATAAACTATTTTTCTGTCACTTTATAGGAAGGGACCAGGCGTATGGTAATGAAAGTAATATAATAACATAATGTAATTAATTACTTTTAATACCCAGTAGTTAGTAAAGTAAAAGTAATACTTTTTAAAGGTAAGTAAAGTAAAGAAAAGATTGTCTACAAAAATCATTCAAGGCAGATTCTCTCACCTTTTAAGTTTTACTGAGGACAAGCTCTTTTTTCCAGGAACTAAAAAGCATGTAAAGCTTCACTAGGAAGTTGTCACAGCCAGTGCTCTGGCTCTGCCCCTTTGCATGTCTGTCTGTGTGTGTTTTGGGCGTGACAGAAATCAACACACCTTGTTGAGCTGCACGCTGTGTTTCAATCCTCTCATCAACCCATGGCACAAAGACGCCAGGCTTCCTGTGACTGGTGCCAGATTATTCCTCACCACTTCATGGCTGAGTACTTCAGGCCAGCTCTAGCTTGTAGCCTCCAGTGTCTAGCATCGCCTTTTGCTAGTCTTGTGAGTAACCTTCATTGCACTTCCCATGTCTGAACGTGGTCATTTTGATGGTGAATGGTTTTCTGGTATTAGTCAGCCTGGTCAGGAGAGATTTCTTGCTGTAGTGCTTTCAGCACCTTAAACTCAAATAATCCTGCAGCCACAAGACTGCAAGGGTTATCGTGACCACTTCAAATAAACTGGGCCCAGGTTTTTAATTACAAGTTTTTAGCAGGATCCGGAACATTGCAATGACATGACGTGCTCCTTCGACCGCTGACCCGACAGGGACGCCCCAGGTCGTTTATGAGTGCTCCATTTTTGGGTTAAGGTAAGATAATCATGTGGTCTTTTTAGGTCACGTACACTTGTTCAGACCCACAAAGAACTCTAGTCTGTTGCCAGTATTTGTGGTTTGTGTGCGGACAATTTTATATGAAAAATTATTATCAGCATAACACAGAAACATCGACAGGTTGGTGGAATTTACATTCTCATACTCAAACACAAAAGCACAAAACAGCAAAAGCGTTAAGTGTCTGCTAAACTTTAAATCATAAAAAGCTTAAAGGAGACCTATTATACTGCTTTTCCAGTCCTAGTTTGTAGTTCTGTGGCTCCTGTACGGCAGCTTTGCATGATTCAAAGTTCAAAAAAATAATTTTCTATCTTATACTGACTCTTCATGTAGGCTTTCGTTTCAGCCTCTGTCTAAAACAAGCTGTAGATGCTCCTGTCTCTTTAACCCCTTCAAGGCCCACTGTGATCTAATTGGCCAAGACCTGGCTGTTGTTGTCGCTGGGCAGAACAGGCAGACTGTGCGGAGCAAATGACCATATATGGAGCACCGGCTCAGTCTGGCTCCTGGTGTCGTATTACGGCAACCGTTGGTAGAAAAAGCAGTTCAAAACAGAGCGTTCAAAACAGGAAGAAATCTGAAGTTTTTTCTCACAAGGATTTCTTTTAAATACTTTAACCTCATCATTTGAAGCTTTGGCCATGTTTAACATGAACATCCAACACTGGAACATTACAGATAAGTCATAAAATGTGGAAAAGCACAATAGGTCTCCTTTAAATGTCAGGCTGCAGTACCTCGGGGCTCCAGGTGGAGGAGCTGTCTGTGGCGTCATTTTTGTCGACACCTGCGGCCTTTTCGGTGTCCTCGCTGCCGTCTGCGGCCAGGCGGTTCGTGCTGGGGTTGGGGCTGTCCCTGGCGCCCAACGACCCCTCGAGTCCATCAGGTTTGTCCACAGCGAGCGCAGACGCCCTCTCGCTCTCTTCTACCGCTGCAGAGAGCGGGTCCTGGAAACCTTTCCGGCTCTGAGCCTCCATTTCTGCAGGAGGAAGGTAAGGTTGATTAAATATTGTGTCTGAATTTGACAAGATACAAACTCACATGGGCTTTTAAATCTCTGGACGTAGAGATGTGTTCAGACCTCAGATTGCATTAAAAAAGTCGACGTAGCCACTCGTTGGTTTGTGGACGGCTTTTTTGAAGCTTCAAATTTGGCATTTTGGCCGTCGCCATGTTGGTTGTTTGGAACCAGACGTGACCGTATCTTGACAAGAGGGTGGCTCTAGCTAGCTTGGTTAACAAGCTGCATCCGTAATTCACTGTGATGTGATTTAACTGTGTAAACCGGGGTGCTAATTTTGGCTAGCGTCAAACAGGCTTATAACAAAATGTACTTACCGGAAAAATTAACTCCTAATAATCTTTTAGACAGTGCAGTGAACACCAGTCGCCTCTTTCCTGACTGACATCCCCTCCCTTCTGGTCCATTTTCCTCTAAATGGGACCATAATTTACTAAATGAACATCATGCTGTGCTGAAGAAGACTTGAAACTAACAATTTAGATCATAAACTCATTAGGAAAACGTTTGCTGAGGTAATAAATCAGCTGAGAAGTAGCCTCATTTTCTCTTAGACTTAGAGCCGTTAGAGAGAAAGCAGGTCCTCATTGGCTTCACTTTTCTGACCCAGAGGTTCCTGCTCGGTTCAGACATAATGTAATGTTGAGACATGGTTCGATTTCATACAAAGTTGAGGTAAATATGTGAGTTAGTGGAACGAGTCAATGTAAATTCAAACTGAGTGAAACATTTGTGCTCATCCCGGGACACTATGAAATAGTTAATAAACATACATGCACACAATGCTTACTAGCTACAGCTATTGTCTCTAGTGGCTAAATTTTCTTCATGAGGCAAATAAACAAAGACAAAACTTTATTTAATCTTAAGAAGATGACAAACGTATCCCTTGTAGCAGAAATACAATTGTCTCCTCTGGCATATTTCCTCATTGAGTCCAGGAGGTCTAAAAGGAGCCACCTAAGCCTTGCTCGGGAGCGCTGTGTGTTAGCAGCGGTGATAATCTGTCAAACCTTGGCCTTTTCGTCAACAGAAACACTCGAAGAACAGGCCGTACCTCAGACCAATCAATAGCAATTATCTCCAATTCACCATCATTAAGGTCGGCCTGACTCTCTCATATCAATGGCTGCATAGAGTGACCATGGAAACAGTCCGAGGTGAGTCATCAGCCTGTGTGTGTCTGTTATCCTTTCATTTGTGGGTTATGTCAGTGCACCGCTCGCATGTTGGTTAAAGACAGAAAACAGGGTCAGAGTGACCCCAACCAAACAACGGCAACAACCAGCTGCTCTTTTAAAAAGAAGGCAGGAACAAACGGTTAACTTGTCTGTGAAGATTCCAGAGTCATCCAGGTCACAGTTATCCAACGAAAGGTGTCGAAAGGGCGGCTGGCCTTGGTTGAAGATACTAGAAGACGTTTCGTCCCTCATCCAAAGGACTTCTTCAGTTCTGACTGACTGGTAGGGAAACTAAGCTATTTAATCTCAGCGGGGTCGTTTGCCAGGTTGGTCGATACAGCTGGTTCGTTAACGCTCCTTGCTGTTGTAACGACAGTCGTTAAGGTCGTTACGACCACCCGTTTAACTTTGACTTAACATTTGTTTTTGTCGCGGTGGCAAAAAATATTTCAGTTATGCTATTTGCTTAGCAAGTTACCTGCATTGCAACTAACTCTGAGGCTCTGCTCACCACACAGTTTCATTTGAGTTCATTAATAAGCTCAAGTCGCTCCCTCCTTCTTTCGCCCAATGGGACTTTATTTCGGACAAAAACATGGAAGCTAGTCAACGGCGAGACACAACTATTGTTTTGATCCTGTTTGAGTTGTGCCCTGAGTTCCACACACGACGTTTGTCAATTTAAAAGATTATTTTGTCTGTTAAAAAAGTCGCAGTTTGTTGTAAAACAGGAAAGAAAACCGCTCAATGAACGACATCTCTGGTCTCTCACAAAATACGCTCAGTTTCAGTCGCCACTGTCTGTAGTAGCCTACTCCAACCAATAAGAAGAAACGCAACACAGCGGAACAGAGTGAAGTAAAAATGCTCATGACAGCAGGTAGTCGGGCTGAACGATTTGCTTTTTTTTAAGATTTCGTGATTTGAGAAAAAGCGATTAGCTGATCATGAAGACGCAGATTGAAACGTAGCTTCATTATACAAACCATCTGACCCGTTTTAAACAGTCATGCAGTTACAGATTCACGCTGTTATCGTTCTTGTGTAACAGTCAGTCACACAAGTCAGCGGCACGTTGTTGACATGTTGTTAATTCGTCATTGTGTGTGCTTCAACTACAGATAACAGCTCTCTGTGAGCCCGCTCTGCTCTCTGCAGGCTAACGTTACATATCCATATGGAGCATTTCCTGTCTGATTTTGCTGACTTGTCCAGATTCTGCTTATTTGTTCAGGTGTCCTTGATTTTTTTGTTTCTACTATGGTTAAAGCCAAACCGGTAAAAGTCGCTGTGAGCTAGCTAACCAATTTATCATGTCATGTACTTAGAACTTACAGCAGGTATGTTCATTATGGCGTCTGTGCGTGCGGTGTTGGAGGACAGATGACAGAAAACGCGTCGCACTTTCACCTGCCACCGTCTGATATACAGTCTGCACCATGCATTTTACTGATGACCCCGCGGTAAAGTAAGCGCACTATAAAACTATCGACTGTGTGGCTGATAACAGCACATTAGTTCCTATCATTGGTCAGTAACAGTTGCTCCTGCCAGACAGTAAAGTGGACTAAACTTTACAGTGTAGTGATGTTAACGCAGCATGTCGTTAGTGACACTCCAGCCGGTCAGTTTGTGGTTGTCATGGTCCGACTATTATGGTCCCTCCGACTGGAGGGGCTTTAAGTAGGCTACATACCGGTAGTTCTTTTTTTTGTCTGTTTTAACTGTGTTTATTGTTGATGCAAGATCAGGAGTCTGCAAAGGATATTTTATTTTGAAAATCGACCGGATTCTCTATGACGTTCTGTGTCTGACTTCCTGCCCGGTTCATCTGCTCTGTGCTGCTTGACGCGGCTTCCGTCAAAAACAGACTGGTAGTGAATATTGAACTTTTGCAAAACTTCAATAATGCGACTCAGTTTTCAGTACAGGTTTGTGTTTATGTGTTGCTCTTTTAATGCATTGATATTTAAACATGTGTGTGTGAAGCAGCTCAATCTGCTCTTGATTGGTTTGGTGGGAAAATACCACCACTATAGAGGAAAGTGCTGCATGACTCAGGCTCAGACCGTAATCCAGATTATGTTTTGCTTGATGCTTGGATTTAACATTAATCACAATTTTTAGGAAGAACATTTTAGGAACCACATTACCTAGGTTTTTGGAATTGTATGTTTAATACTTGATATACTAGATGAAATACAACCGTATGACGGTCATGTGTCAACAACAAATCAAGTGTGACCACGTCCATGTCTTCTGTAACCCAGGTTCTTTATACGTTTCTTCAGTCTTATTAATTAGTTAACAAACTTACAAATAACAAATAAGATCTTCTAACAAAAAGTCATTAATCTTGATTTAACAGTGAAGAAATCTCCTGTGTTCCTATGCCTTCTCACCCCAGATCGTCTTAAAACACCAGAAACAAACTGACTACAAACCTAATTAATGCCGCTGTCTGTCCACACTCGGTCCAATCCCACTGAGCCTCCCTGAGCTCTTTACAGCCTCTAATCTGGAGTAAAAACGTTATTTGGGGGCCTTTGGCTCACTGATGCTGCGATGGATTAGCAGTGGATCTAGCTCGACGGAGGTGAACTGATGCGATCTGCTCTCCCTGGCGCCGCTCACATAAAGTCTGATTCAGTTTCTTACTGCACACAAGTTCGATCAGATCTCAGTCAAACTGAGATTCACCAGGTCGAAAGCTGGTTGTGCACTTTTCCCGCTCAATATGCAATTAACATCCGTAAATTTTTCTCTGAGAGATTAGCCACAAGCATCGTTCAGGGATCTTTGCTGCTGCTTTATTTTCTACTCGCTGCGCTCTAGTACCCGGCTGAAACTCAGGGATTGAACCGCCGATCTTCTGATTAACGGGCAACCCGCTCTACTTCCTGAGCCACAGCTGCCTTTTCTACAAACCTCCCAGTTTTATACAAAACTTATACAGAAACTCCCATATTTAAAGGCAGAAATGCCCAAAATGTGTCTCCTCCTGCCACAAACTGAGGACAACCAGTGGAAACTCAGAATAGACTTAAATATAATAATTGTTCTAAAAAGTTTTAAAATTATTATTGTTTTCATTGTTATTTTAGTAATTATTCCTTTATTTGCTTTTTAATCTCACATTTGATGTTTTTTTGTCTATTAATATAAACATCACACACATTTACTGTTTTATTGATTTATTTTAATTTTTAATATTTATTTTTTAAACACACACACTTTTACTGGTTTGTTTACTTTATTTTTAATAAATATATGTTGTTGTTGTTGTTCTTATTCTTCTTATTTTTTTATATATATTTTTTTATAGTGACCAATGAACTGTATAAAATAAATAGTTCTTTTGTAATTTATTTGTAGCTTTGGTAATATTGTTGTTTTCATTCATGCCAATAAAGCTAGACTGAATTGAATTACAAAGTGACTTATAATTGATATATATATGCTATATGTCAAGAGGTCAACGAGGGGTCAGGTGTCTTGTGCAGGTACACCCCTTAATGACCAATAAAATAGTTAGTTAAGCAATTAATCGATTAATCGTCTAAACCTTTCAGCTGTACTTGTATAAACTGCCGGATAGTTTAATCAATTCCAGTGTTATGTTTCAGAAGCAAAGCCATGCATTTACTCAAACCATTCAAGAACTGCATTCAGTTTATTTTTGGTATGTCTTGGACAGGCGTTGTAGGTGAATTTTACAGGAAAGGTAAGAGGTTAATTTATAACGAAACATCATATTTTTTAAGCTATTTGTATGTTTTGTGTACAAACACCAGATTATTGTTATAAAGTTAAAAGCATATTATATATATATATATATATATATATATATCTAAATATAGTGATAGATTAGAAATGGTGCTCAGAAATATAGTGGAATAGAATTAGAAAATGGTGCCACACAGTAGATGTTTCAGCCGGCAGCTGAACCGGCTGACGCTCATGTTTAAAAATACAGAAACTGTCCTTTAAGAAAGACAAACACCACACCTTCACAGTCCGACGGCTCGGTGCTGCCCTCCTCCTGGTCCGACAGTCGGTTGAATTTATGGCGTCGGCCCAAAGCCAGCTGAGTCTGCTCGCTGCCGTCAGCTGCCGGGGTACGAAAACTCTGCGAACGCGACACTGAGATCTCAAACTGCTTCAGGACCTCTTCGTCACTGTCAGAGGAGCTGCTGGCATCATCTTCATCGTCACCGTAGCTGTTCACTGGAGGGAGGAGAAGCACAAGGAGACGAGGGAGTGACAAAGAGGAACATCTGGGAGAGTAAGAGGAGGAAAAGAGGAGGAATGGAGAGGAGAGGAAGGGAAGGAGAGGAGGAAACGAGGAGGAATGAAGAGGTGAGGAGGAAACAAGGAAGAGAGGAGAGGAAGAAAGGGAAGGAGAGGCGGAAACAAGGAGGAATGAAGAGGAGAGGAGGAAACAAGGAACAGAGGAGAGGAAGAAAGGGAAGGAGAGGCGGAAACAAGGAGGAATGAAGAGGAGGGGAGGAAACAAGGAAGAGAGGAGAGGAAGAAAGGGAAGGAGAGGCAGAAACAAGGAGGAATGAAGAGGAGAGGAGGAAACAAGAGGAAGAAAGGGAAGGAGAGGCAGACACAAGGAAGAGAAGAGAGGAAGGGAAGGAGAGGAGGAAACAAGGAAGAGAGGAGAGGAAGAAAGGGAAGGAGAGGAGGAAACGAGGAGGAATGAAGAGGAGAGGAGGAAACAAGGAAGAGAGGAGAGGAAGAAAGGGAAGGAGAGGCGGAAACAAGGAGGAATGAAGAGGAGAGGAGGAAACAAGGGGAAGAAAGGGAAGGAGAGGAGGAAAAGAGGAGGAATGGAGAGGAGAGGAGAGGAAGGGAAGGAGAGGAGGAAACAAGGAAGAGAAGAGGAAGAAAGGGAAGGAGAGGAGGAAACGAGGAGGAATGAAGAGGAGAGGAGGAAACAAGGAAGAGAGGAGAGGAAGAAAGGGAAGGAGAGGCGGAAACAAGGAGGAATGAAGAGGAGAGGAGGAAACAAGGGGAAGAAAGGGGCAGACACAAGGAAGAGAGGAGAGGAAGAAAGGGAAGGAGAGGAGGAAACAAGGAAGAGAGGAGAGGAAGGAAGGGAAGGAGAGGAGGAAACAAGGAAGAGAGGAGAGGAAGAAAGGGAAGGAGAGGAGGAAACAAGGAAGAGAGGAGAGGAAGGGGAGGAGAGGAGGAAACAAGGAAGAGAGGAGAAGGGAAGGAGAGGAGGAAACAAGGAAGAGAGGAGAGGAAGAAAGGGAAGGAGAGGAGGAAACAAGGAAGAGAGGAGAGGAAGAAAGGGAAGGAGAGGAGGTAACAAGGAAGATAGGAGAGGAAGGGAAGGAGAGGCGGAAACAAGGAAGAGAGGAGAGGAAGAAGGGGAAGGAGAGGAGGAAACAAGAAAGAGAGGAGAGGAGGAAACAAAGAAGAGAGGAGAGGAGGGGAAGGGAAGGATAGCAGGAAACAAAGGGAAGGAGAGGAGGAAACAAGGAAGAGAGGAGAGGAAGAAAGGGAAGGATAGGAGGAAACAAGGAAGAGAGGAGAGGAAGAAAGGGAAAGAGAGGAGGAATCAAGGAAGAGAGGAGAGGAAGAAAGTGAAGGAGAGGAGGAAACAAGGAAGAAATGAGATCCAGATTGAGCGTAAATATAAAAACACTTTTGTCCCTTTAAAACTGATAACAGTAAACCTCGAGATTGAATTTGTGATTGGACCAAGACCACCTCCTGTACAGGGTCTTAGAGGGTTGTTCTGGTCCACACTGTGAGACCACCTCCTGTACAGGGTCTTAGAGGGTTGTTCTGGTCCACACTGTGAGACCACCTCCTGTACAGGGTCTTAGAGGGTTGTTCTGGTCCACACTGTGAGACCACCTCCTGTACAGGGTCTTAGAGGGTTGTTCTGGTCCACACTGTGAGACCACCTCCTGTACAGGGTCTTAGAGGGTTGTTCTGGTCCACACTGTGAGACCACCTCCTGTACAGGGTCTTAGAGGGTTGTTCTGGTCCACACTGTGAGACCACCTCCTGTACAGGGTCTTAGAGGGTTGTTCTGGTCCACACTGTGAGACCACCTCCTGTACAGGGTCTTAGAGGGTTGTTCTGGTCCACTCTCTGAGACCACCTCCTGTACAGGGTCTTAGAGGGTTGTGCTGGTCCACACTGTGAGACCACCTCCTGTACAGGGTCTTAGAGGGTTGTGCTGGTCCACACTGTGAGACCACCTCCTGTACAGGGTCTTAGAGGGTTGTTCTGGTCCACACTGTGAGACCACCTCCTGTACAGGGTCTTAGAGGGTTGTTCTTGTCCACTCTCTGAGACCACCTCCTGTACAGGGTCTTAGAGGGTTGTGCTGGTCCACACTGTGAGACCACCTCCTGTACAGGGTCTTAGAGGGTTGTTCTGGTCCACACTGTGAGACCACCTCCTGTACAGGGTCTTAGAGGGTTGTGCTGGTCCACACTGTGAGACCATATTTTACCATAATCTGAGCTACAAGGAGCACTTTGAGTGTCTCAGCAGCTGACTGAAAAGTCACGAGCTCACAGGTCCAGTTTATCAAAGAGATGTAAAGTGAGATATAGATAAAGTGAGAGAGGACCAAACTCATATGAAGCCATGCTCTCTCGCTCTCTTCTCTCTCCTTTGAGCTTAGTAGAGCGTCGCTCCGCTCACAGCACAATAAAACCATAATTGGATAGCAACAGCTGAATGAGTGAGCTGTGGCGTGATCGGACCCTCCTCTCTAAAGTGCAGGTCACTGTCGCTACCTGAGCGGTCGCCATGGTTACCTACAGAGCAGGAAGCTGTCTTCTGGGTGGCCGAGCAGCGGCTGATTGGGCTGTTAATGACTGTCGTCTAAAGCTACTCACAGACACTTCTGTCAAGAAATATAACAGTAAGATTTAACAAACTGCTGAGCTCTTTAAGGTTTACGGATGAACTACATACCATCACTACAACTAAATTCTCTAAATAACCCTAAAATACTCCTTTAAAACCCTTCAGATAATGCCAGAAATTTGTTTTGGCTCCATTCATCATGAGCTGAACTCAAAGACCTAAGACAAAAGGCCTATTTCTCACAAATATTGTTCACAAATCTGTCAAAATCTGTGTTAATGAGCACTTCTCCTTTGCTGAGATAATCCATCCACCTCACAGCTGTGGCATATCAAGATGCCGATCAGACAGCATGGGGATTGCACAGGTGCCTACGCTGGCCACAATAAAAGGCCTTAGGCTGGCCACAATAAAAGGCCTTAGGCTGGCCAATAAAGGCCTTAGGCTGGCACAGTAAGGCTAGGCTGGCCAGTAAAGGCCTTAGGCTGGCCACAGTAAAAGGCCTTAGGCTGCACAGTAAAGGCCTTAGGCTGGCCACAGTAAAGGCCTTATGCTGGCACAATAAAGGCCTTAGGCTGGCCACAGTAAAAGGCCTTAGGCTGGCCACAGTAAAAGGCCTTAGGCTGGCCACAATAAAAGGCCACACCAAAATTTACATTATATTCATTTAGCTGACGCTTTCATCCAAAGCGACTTACAATTGCTATACATGTCAGAGGTCACACGACTCTGGAGCAACGAGGGGTTAAGTGTCTTGCTCAGGGATACAATGGTGGATGGGTCACAGTGGGGCATTGAACCTGGGTCTCTCACACCAAAAGCATAATCTTATCCATTGCGCCATCGCCACCTGAAAAGCGTGCAGTTCCATCACACAGCACAACACCACAGAGGCTGCATGTTTTGAGGAAGCATGCAGTTGACATGCTGACTGCAGGAATGTCCACCAGAGCTGTTGCCCGTGAACTGAATGTTCATTTCTCTACCATAATCTGTCTCCAAAGGAGTTTCAGGGAATTTGGAAGTACATCCAACCGGCCTCACAACCCCAGACCACATGTAACCACACCAGCCCGGGACCTCCACATCCGGCTTCTTCACCTCCAAGATCGTCTGAGACCAGCCACCCGAACAGCTGCTGCAACAGTCGTTTTTCTGCACAAACTGTCAGGAACCGTCTCAGGGAAGCTCATCTGCATGCTGGTCGTCCTCATCTGGGTTTCGATCTGACTACAACTTTGCGCAACCATCGAAGAGAAGTGGACCAACATTCACAGGCCACAATCAGCAACCTGATCAACTCTATGTGAGGGAGATGTGTTGCACTGCGTGAGGCAAATGGTGGTCACACTAGATACTGACTGGTTTCCGGACCCCCCGGGCGCCGTAATACAGTGAAACTGCACATCTTGGAGTGGCCTTTTATTGCCTAAGTCACACCTGTGCAATGCTGTCTGATCTGCATCATGCTATGCCACACCTGTGAGGTGGATGGATTATCTCGGCAAAGCAGAAGTGCTCACTGACACAGATTCTGACAGATTTGTGAACAACATTTGTGAGAAATAGGCCTTTTGTGTACATAGAAAAAGTCTTAGATATTTGAGTTCAGCTCATGATGACTGGATGCAAAACAAAAGTGTTGTGTTAATAATTTTGTTCGATGTATGTCTCAACAGGACCTGGAAAAAGCTGTCCTGTCCAGTTTATCTTCAGTCTAATTGACTACTGTAACTGTGTCTTTGCAGGTCCTAAAACATGGATCAGACAGCTGCAGCTGATTCAAGACGCTGTGACTCGAGTCAGTTCAGCTCTGACGTCTTCTGGCTTCCTGTCTGTCAGAGAATTGTTTTTAAAATACTGCTGCTGGTTTATAAAAAGGATTTGGAATGAATGGTTTAGGGCCAAAATACATTCCTGGTCTAATCCTGGTTCTAATACATCATGATTCAGATCTCAGATTGTGTGGGATCAGGTCTGCTTTCTGTCCCCAGAGTCAAAACTAAACATGGAGAAGCAGCGTTCACTTTTTCAGCTCCATTCTGGTCTGCTGAAACTCTCAGTTCTTTTAAATCAAGGCTGAAGACTCTTCTGTTTGCTGCCGCTTTTAATTAAATCACATTTAAGACTTTTAATTTATAGGTTTCCTGCCGTGTAGCTTTTACTGCCCTGTTTTATCTTGGTTTTATCTTCTATTTAACTCTTGTATTTAAATGTATTTTATATTACCAAATTGTATGCAAAACCCTTTTGACTGTTGAAATGTGCTATACAAATTCTTGCCTTGCCTTCCTTGTACAAATGAAACTATTATGATTAATATTTAATCAGGTTAAAACTACATCTTCACATTTACTTTGACTGAACATGTGGTTGAAAACATGTACGTTAAGCGCCCCTACCTCGTCCTGTGAAGATCCAGAGGAGTCTTCGAGCTGTGAATGTGACGGAGAGACTCCGAACAGGATGTGTTGTTTGTTCAGGAAACCAACTTGAAATACCAGAGACTCCACCTGCTGCAGGTGAGACCCAGCAGTGTTTGCTCACCGTTTAACTCACAGTCTCCACCTGGACTCAACCATCCTGCTGGTTCCAATGTCTTTAGTTAATTTTTTATCTAATTACAAAGCATCAAAACTCTGACCGCTGTACAATTTTTTTTATTTCAGCTGAATAAAACTTTGACCTTTGAGTTAAAATGACTCAGCCAGAATGAAATTCGTGAGCAGGATTTACCCTCTTCAGCTCACATGGAGGAAGCTTTCACTGCTGCTGCAGTTTATAAGCATCACTGTCAAAGTTGTTTTTGCGTAGTTGAACACTGAAGTGCTCCAATCAGAATGTTTATAGTGTTAAAAGAGTAGTTTAGTCTCATATTTGGGTGGCGATGGCGCAAGACACATGCCTGTGGTGTGAGAGACCTGATTTCAATCCACCATTGTGTCCCTGAGCAAGACACTTGCCCAGAGGCGCTGCTCCAGAGACGTGCGACCTCTGACATGTATAGCAATTGTAAGTCGCTTTGGATAAAAGCGTCAGCTAAATGTAATGTAAGGGATATTTATATCAGCCAGCAGCTGGTTAGCTTAGCTTAGCATAAGACTGGAAACAGACAGAAGCTAAGGCTGCGTTCAGTTCAGTGTAAACAGCCCAAGACACACGGAATCCAGTTCGGATTTGGGGCCCTTTCCTGTGTGGTCCAAATCAGATGCAGGTCTCAGTCACCTCAGTCCGGACAGTCAGATTGGAGTTCATGCGACTCTGAAGTCACTCTGGAGCAACCGTCTTCACAATTCTGCGTCACGTGCGTGCTACTTCTACACGGTAGAGAGAGAGTTGAGCCAATAAAGCTAATTTGATTGAATTGAGTTGTGGGCTTTATATGCGCTGTACTGACCCAGGAGGTTTAGCCACCATCTGTAGCCACCATGTTTACCTTTCTTACACAAGAAAGGGAATCTGTGAGCAGATGATAGCGAGGTAGAGGAGGAAGAGAGCCACATGTTTAATAATGCATTTTGTGGAGCTTTTTCGTTCAGCGCGTCTCCGCCTACAGCAGAACTGTGACAACTGCTGCTCTACAGTGACGTCAAAGTCGCATCACTTCCAACCCGAGTGTCCAGACTGAGGATGCATTGAAAAAGATCCGATCTGTATCGGAATTGGACCACATATGGACCCAAATCCGAACTGGAAAAGATCAGATTCCATGTGACCTGGCCTGTTCACAGTGTCATAAAAAGATCAGATCTGAGTCACATATGGGCAAAAAAACTGGATTTGGGTCACTTTGGCCTGCAGTCTGAACGCAGCCTAAGATCGTGAACTACTCCTTCTAACAGGCTTTATTTCAAGTTGGCAGTGCCGTTAGGAAGCTACCGCTAACTTCCTAGGACATCACTGAGCCGTAAAATAAAGTATTAGTATTAAAACTAGCTTGCTGTCCTTTAGTGCCCTTTGCTCCGGGCGCCAGCAGTGTTTGACAAGTGGGCGTGTCGTGGGAGAGGAATAGTTTGACTGGTTGACGAAAAGAGAATAAAAAATGCAAACTCTCTCTGTACTTCTTTTTCCCCTCTTTGCTGAATTTTTCTTTCAAGGTTTTATAATGTTAATATTTTCATTGTGAGGTGCTGCAGAGCGCTGTGGCAGTATGTGGCTGACTCACTCAACTCTTTCTCTCATGCAAACAAACTCGCCCACAGAAACCACTGTGCAAACACAAACTCGCCTACGTTCTCTCTCCCTCTTACTGAACAGTTTAATTGGAGTCATGATGCAAACAGGAGTCACATACTCTCTTCTCTCTCTCTCCTCTCTTTCCTACTGAGATGTTTCAGGTTATATAACAGGTTAACCTTGACTAGAAAGCGACAGCGCTTGTTTGTGAATACAGTTGAAATACACAGACGAGTACAGTTCTGCTGGTCGTTATTGAGATTCTCTAAAATTTAGTTCAACAGTCTGACTGTCTTCCTTTATGAGAGAGAGATAAGAAGATGGATCACGTTATGTAGTATGGAAATAAGACCTGTGTACATTTTTCTGCCAAACGGAAGCACCTACAGTTGATCAGAGCTACCGGAGCTTCATGATGATGATGAAGTCTAGTCGCTCCAGTTGAAAAACAAACGCTAAACAAAAATATTACATATGAATATTTACTCCTGTAACTCTTTAAACTGAAGACATTTGGCTGTTTGTAATTATATCAGATGTTTTTTAAGGCAGTTTTAGTGAGCGGTAACCATTTTGAAGCCCTGTCAAGTAATAGAGTCTATTGACCCTTCGCTAAGCCAGCTCGAACAGCTGGCCAATGCGCATAGCATATTGTACATATTTGTAATGTACAATGGCAATGACAATAAAGTTAATCTAATCTAACCTAATATTTTTAACATGACAGTTAAAATGTAACGGAAACACTGAGCACTCTTAATACAATGAAATGTATTTATATTTATTTGCTTCAACACTGATACTGAAATTTCAAAATAAAACTCTTCAATTTAAAAAACAGGAATTACAATCTGTGGTGAAAAAAAATCTCAGCAAGAAAACACCACCATAAAACAAAATGGCCATATAAAATTTCTAATAATTTAAGCAGAACTTGCATGTACTATATATAATACATCAGCAGCAGCAGAAACTCATTCTGTTTGGAACGAGGCATGATTTTGACATAGTGCGCTTGACTGCTTTGAACGCTTAACTAAAACTGTGTATTGTTATTTTTTCCAGCGTTGTCTTGACCTAACATGGGGAGAAAATTGAGTTCCCTTTATCATGCACTTTTAACACTAGAACGGCCACCAGCAGTCATTTTAACCGCAACATTCAAACGTATGGTAATTATCTTTAACACTAGAACGAACAAGGCATCATTTTGACCGCTTTGAAATTTGCATAGTCAATAACTTTGTCTAAATAAATCACAAAGCCTTGCTGCTCCCTGACCTTTCCTAAAACGACATGAATTTTCATTAAAACTAGCTTGCAAGACAGGTGCAACAGCGTGGACCGCAGCAGGATGCTGAAAGTGGGCGGAGCCTCGTATAAAGATGCCGACATCGGGTTGGATACAATTTGAGCGGACTGAACCATTTTATGATAATCGAGAGGGGAGAGGGCCCACGGACGCTTGTGTTTCCTAAACAAATACATTTTTTTGACACCAGGAAACAGCAAATAGAATAATTTTAAGTTAATAATTTTACCATCAAATATATTTTTTTAGCACCACAATTTTATTAGCTTCTCTGGGCCCCCTCTTAGTCATGGGCCCCGAGAATCGTCATCCTTTACCCCCCCTTTACGGCGCCCCAGAGTATGGGACTCGCTCTAACTGAGGTCCGACACTTTAATGGCTGCACTGCAAAAACTGAGCTCTCAAAAACAAGAAAAAAAGCATTAAAATGGGGGAAATATTACTTAAAATAAGCAAAATTATCTGCCAACAGAACTGAATATTTCACTTAAGGCCAAAAAAAACTTGAAACAGGTGAAATTCTCTGATAAAAGCCGCCTGGTAAGAAGAAATATCTTGTCAGACAAAAAAACAAGTATATTTGGCTTCAATTAAGATAATTAATCTGACTAAGATTTTAGTTTTTGCAGTGTACGCTCCATTAACTCTAATGCAAAAGGAGTCGTTTTCTAGCTTTTTTACTGTATTTTTATAAGATCTGGTCAAACGCTGTTCCTGGGTCACTTGTAATAGTTACAGAAGCTACCCAGAGAGACTGAAAGGAGAAGTACGATTTATTCTGTTTCCAAAACCTAAAATAAATCCAGAAAAATGTCAGCTTTTACTCTGTGATTGGTGGGCTTTAGCTTCTGTCTTTATTTTTTTCACGTCAGTTTGAGTCAGTCTGAACAAAACCTTCAAATTCACAATGGATCTGCAAAACTGTCTGCTTCTTTCTGAGATCGTTTTCTTCCAAAAATTAGACAATATTTCTCCAGGGAGGGCAGTAATAGACTGTGGCAGCACCAACAGTTTGTCAGACTTAGCAACAGTAACCAAGGGGGCGTGGCTTAGTGAAGGGTCAAATGATAATTTGTAATCCAACATTTCCTGTGTGCCTGTTTAGCCCTGTTTGAGTCCCGTTTGAAGGGTTGTGTGTTCAGTTCCCACTTGCTGCTAATATTATTTTTTCCCTTTTCAAGAAATTGATTATGAAGAGATCGTTTTACGTGTTCACAATTAAACATGTGGCCAGAGTGTGTGCCTCCTTAAGAACTTTTCAAAGTAAAAGCTCTCAATTAAACACGAGATAAAGCACTGCTAAAGGAGACGTTCTAGTGTTTTAATTTTTTGGAGGAAGTTATTCTGAGTGACTTTTTCTGTCATGACTGAGATGTGTTTCAGCACCAGCCGCTATAATGTAATCTAGCCACTATTGCGGACCACTGCCCTAAAGCATCATGGTCTGTGTTCCTCTAAATGGGACCATAATTTACTAAATGAACATCATGCTGTGTTGAAGAAGACTTGAAACTAGCGACTGAGACCATAAAGTCATCAGGAAAGTGTTTACTGGGGTAATTATTCAGCTGAGAAGTAGAAACATTTTCTCATAGATTCCTATACCGGTGGAGTCGCCCCCTGCTGGCTGCTAGAGAGAACGCAGGTTTAAGGTTCTTCAGCTTTGGCTTCACTTTTCAGACCCGGAGGTTCTCGCTTTGTGGTAATAAAACAAAAAGATATGTCACTGTTGTGACTGTGTGGAGAAATGACCTGGACTCATGTTAGATTCCTTATTATCATCCATGCCTGGCATCGAAACGGGAGGCTTCCAGGACACTTGTGGAGGCGTTTCAGGCACGGCCCCTGAAAGCCCTGGGATCCCTGACGGCGTAGCTAGAGAAAAGGAAGTATAGGTTTCCCGACCTGCCGCCGCTTTGGCTAACAAACTACGAGGTGGATGAACACCAACACTGACTGACTGCCGTAGGAGTTGTCCACTCACCGAGCCCCTGGCGAACCCCCACTCGTCCTTTCCTCCGGCGGCCATGCTGCTCCAGACAGGGCATTCCACCGACGCTCGCGAAACACAGCTTCTTGTTGATGAAGAGGAAGAGGACGGCCAACGCCACGATGAAGACGCCCACCGCCGACAGGAAGCCGATTGCCTCTGGGGTGACTGGCAGGAGGAGGGAGAGGGAGAGGGGACACACAATGACACACTGATCAGACCACACAAACAGACAGTCTGGATCCACGCACACACACACACACACAGTACGCATGGTACATGTGATACACACAGACAGAATGAGTGATACTTTAGTATTCGAGTTACCCTCAGTGTCTTGCTCAAGAGCAGAGTCAGGGTACAAACAGCAGCTGGTTTCCTGAGCTGAACCAGCAGCAATATCATTTAGTTTTTTCCCTTTACTGTGACACTTTTTCTGCCTCTTATTTAAATGAATTTACAGCGCCCACCAGTGACCTTCACCGAGTCCCACCCCCTAGTGTTGTAGTACTCGAGACCGGTCTCGGTCTTGAGACCACTTTTTGATGGTCTTGGTCTTGTCTCGGTCTCGGACATTGAGGACCTTAACTTTGGGAATATCAATAAATTGCTTTTGCATTGTTTGATTTGTGAACATCCTAACGTTGATTGGAAGTAAAACAAATTGCTTCAAATGCAACCAATAACCCTAATTAATGACTGTCCCCCCTCCCTGCGGTGCTTACATTGATTTCAGTTCTTTGTGTAGCACCATTCAAGTCTTTTCGACCGCTCAAAGCGCTTTCACACTACATCTGCCGCTCTACCTCCTGAGCCACAGTCGCCCATATGCATGTGGGTGTTTTAATGGGAATGTGGATCTTTTCACAAATATCTTTATTGACTTTTAAACGTTTTTCAGACATACAAAAAAAAAAGATATACAAAAGTCAAGGCCTCCACCCACACTAGAACCCCATGCTCACTCCATCAGCAAGAAGTATAGTTTACACGTCACCGTCTTTTACAAGGCGCAAGAAAGGCAACCACATATCTTTAAAATCCTCAAGTTTTCCTCTCACAATGTAGGTCAGTTTCTCCAGTGCCAGGTTGCTAGACATTAGTTTAATCCACTGGTTTGTCTTTGGTCTTTCTGTGTGCTTCCAGTTCAGAGCGATTACATGTTTAGCCTGCAAATAAGCAGAAACTAACAAGCTTCCTCTTTTTTGTAGTCCTTTTAAAACCATTAGGAAAAATGTGCAGAAAGCAGAGGTTACCGTCCATTGGCGTGTTACATTCACTGCCACATACAATGAAGAAGAGTGCCCTTGTCTACACCACATTTTACACAGACATCAGACATATTGGAATTAAAATGCTGAAGTTTCACAGGACTGCAGCAATCTAAACCTGGTGTTAATAGTTTGCGTCTGTGCCAACAGGCAAGAATTGTTCAACTCATCATCTGAAATTTCTGTGTGTAAATCAGTTTTCCATGCTTGTGAATATGAAAGACTACTTTCTTTTGAGAAAACCATATTTATTTACCAATTGCTCAAAAGACATCACTACTCCTTCACTATATAGGTCCCCAATTTTATTCAAGCCTTTATTCAGCAGAATTCTAAACCTCATGTCTGCTCTTCCAGGTTTAAATCTATCATTTCCCCAAATTGGCAACAAACATTGGTGCCAGGTTGATAATGCATTTTTGAGAAAAGGATTTTTCCTGTCTTTTAATAATTGTTTAATTTCAACTGCATAAAGGAATGTGGATCTTTCAGATCAGTTTGTAAAAGTACCTACGATCTCGTTCCACATTTTATTGCGTGCCATGCAATGCAGAGAACTGGTCTTGGTCTTGACTCAGTCTCGCCCTCCCTCGGTCTTGGTCTCGACTGCTCTCAGCCCCTAAAAGTCTCGGTCTCGATAAACTCTGGTCTTGACTTGGTCTCGGTTTGGGAGGTCTTGACTACAACACTACCACAAGACGAGAAGATATTTTAACGCTATTTTAAGACATATTCACTGCTGAAATATAGAGGGTGTGCGTTGATGTCACTTCCCCTTCAGGAACAGGGACTGGACTGAGTGGCACAACGTCCGTTACCATGGCTGCTGATTATTTGACCAAATTAAAGGCAGTCAAACTCAACAGTGATCCTTGCTGCTCACCAAAGAACCAGCGGTCCGGCTCTTTCCCATTTTAGATGTGTTGTTTGTGTTTTAGCTGATTCAAGCTAACGCTGCTGCTCGTCTTTCTGCCACTCGGTGAGCGTAACTGCGTTCTGTGACGTCAGCGGCTGCTTGCGGGGCTGTGCTAATGCCCCCATTGTTAGCATGCAGCGGACCCATAAGTTCAGACTTCATCACAACTTCCATGCAGACGGCATTGAGCAGTTTCGTGTCACCGCCAGAGAGACAGTGAGCCGGCACCATTCACTCATATCAAATGATTCCACATGGAGGCATGTTTGCTGCTATGTTCCCTGATTCGGGAAAATGCAAACTGTTATAGGATCCTTCTTCTCTTGCTATCAAAAAAAATCTTAAATTATATTTGTTGAAGGTCTTAAAATGTCTTAAGAAGCATTAAATTTGACTTGAAAAATGGTGCAAGAGCTCTGAAAAGGCAGATGGAGAGAAGAAGGAGATTTTTTTTAAAAAGAGAGAAGAGAAATCACAGAAAAAAAACACATCTGGACTAAAATAAAAAGACAGGAGTTTAAAACCCAGACAGAAACCAAAACAGAGAGTAAATAAGAAGACAGGAGAAAATTACAGGAGGAAGAGAGAAAAATGATGTGGAGGCTGAGATGAATGACGAGAGAGATGCGGCGATACGAGGCGCACTACTCTAAATACAGATGAATAGAAATACATAACAGGGGGTCGCCGTCTCCCGTTTCCACGGTAACATATCAGAGAGCAGAGCTGAATCAATGCAAAAGGAGACAGGTACACATCCTGCAATAGAAAGGAGCGTAGGTGTGTGTGTGTGTGAGGATGTAATAGTATTAGGTTTTATTTATTTTACCTTTTGTTTTTCCGCGTTTTACTTATTTTTAGGAATTGAACCGCCCACGCCGTACAGATGTACCTTATTAATCTACTCCGAAAAACATCCCCTCACATCGCCAAGCGACACTTGTGTGTGTGTGTTTATGTGTGTGTGTTTGTGTGTGGTGGCAAACTAATGAGCAACAACAGCAGCTGGTTCCCGTAGCGACGATGCTGCAGCAGCTTCTGTAACATTTAAATCCTGCTGTCCAAATGCATAGGCGCCGATACCATACTGATATCGCCCCGATACCATACTGATATCGCCCCGATGGTATCGGCCCGATACCATACTGATATCGCCCCGATAGTATCAGCCCGATACCATACTGATATCGGTCAGCCGATTACCAATTTACCGGATACCAATGCCTGGGTTCTGGGCGTCCCAGAACCCAGGCATTGGTATCAGGACTAAAAAAAGTCAGATTGATGCATCCCTAACTGATCCTCACTTGTATCAGCATTTTAGATAACAGAAAGAAGAACATAAGCGGTTTTTGAGTGTTCAAGGCTCAGAAGACCTCGTTTGGTCCCTTATAATCTCCTCTTTGGATAAGAACTTGCAGCAACGTCTCCACTTCTTGAGAAGGCCAAAGATTGTGGGCAACTTCCAATACTCAACAGAGAGCATCCACAGAATAGCCTAACAGAGGCAATATGGTATTCGACCGCTACTTGAAAGCCTTGCATCTGGGTTTTTCAAACTGCACAGCACATGTTTGCTGGTTATAGCATAGCTTGTAATGAAATCCCAAACGATGACTTCTCCAGACTTTGAACGGTCAAATATTCAACTTGAGCGACACCAAAATATGTTTTAAAGTACTACGTGTTACTATGACTATAACAAATTTTATTATTTTATATTAAAGTGTATATTCAAGTGTCTTTTTTGGATTATGTGTAAGAATGTGTCTTGTGGCTTAAGTTTAATAACTGAATCTGTGACCTCTGTGCAATTTATTTTATTCTATTTATTTGTTACTATAAGCTGCTAATTAGACGAGATTGCTCAAACAGAGTTTCGTTGAATGAGGCACACACTGAAAATAAAGACCTATCTATCTGCATGGAGCCGATTTGAAGAAAATGTAAAACTTATTTAACTTTTGAGTTTATTATTTAATTGTAATGTTTTATTATAAACATACAAATTAATGTACCCCAGGGAGAACAGCCAACGCTTGAGCTGGTGCTAATGTGGATTATAATGAAGAAGAAAGAAAGGATTTTTCACAAAACAATTGTAATTGGTGCATCTCTCGTTAACGTGCTAAATGTCGACTACATGCTAAACCTTAGCAAAGCATCATCATCATTACATTAATATAAATGTTGTCTTCAGGTAGTTTCATCTCGACGGCTCGGTATAGTGTCTTTTGCTTCTCGTTTCCATCACACATTTTATTAACCAGGCAATAATAATAGAAGGAAAAAGGCTTATACTTTTTATTTACTTGTGATTTTGATGCTTTCTGACTAAATTATAACTGATAAAATAATTGACTGACAAAGATATAATTAAAAAAAATGAAAACCCAGTGAATACACAAGTTAAATTAATTTACAAAAACTAAACCCCCCCGCTGAAGTGAGCACAGTGCGACAGTAAATGTTTGGACGGTGTGTTCGAGTGCGGCTGTAAAGTGGAGTTTCCCCCCTCTCAGCTGCTCTGACAGTCAGACACTGAGCTCAGTGTTGGACACTCTGAGCCTCCTACTGTCTCCATCCAGATGGACAGGAAGAAGTCCCGGGTCAAAGTCTGGCCTCACACCTGCTGCACACACACAGGACTCAAACATGGACGCACTTCATTCCAAATGCACAGATCCCTGTTTGCTCGGTTCCAGCACACAACGCTCATATTATAGACAAACCATACTACAGTTTTGTAAAGACCAAGCTGTCAACAATCAAAACCTAAAAGATATTTCATTTATTGTAATTGTTGTAAATATATTTGTTTACTTTTTCTATTTAAGTTACATTTATAATTTGCACAATTATTTTGAAGCTACTGACATTTCTTTTTTGTCAGTGGTGTTAAATTGTGGAATAAACTTAATGATGAATTAAGGTAATGTCTAAACATATTCAAACAAATTATATTACCAGAGGTAAAGAGAAATACGGTGCTAATAACCACCTGCGGGTTCTATTGAATTATATGATGTCTGTGTATAAATAATGTTGTGTGAATAAATGTATGTGAACTATATTTGAATATGTATTTTCTTTGATTATAGATTTATTATTTCTGTAGATATTTTATGGTATTTAGGGTATAAAGGGGTAGGAGTACACAAGGTTTACTTCTTCCTGTTCCTACCTAAGTAATGTTTTTTTTACCATTATTTTATTTTTTTCTCTTATTTTTTACATGATCGAAATAAAAGAAATCAATCAAACAAAGTCATGCACAAGCCTCGTCTGCTGGTTAGCAGAGAGCGGGAATATTTTGTGTGCTCGGGTCGGAACAGATACCTAAATTCCTATACCTACTCATTTTTCTAGGTACTGTAGGTCAGTGGTTCTCAGGGACCCCCAGGGGTCCTCGAGGGGGGTTCCAAGAGGTCCCCAGCAAAAAGGGGAGTCATTTATTTTCACTATACTTCCATCTAATAAGTAACACAGTGACTGAACGCATGACTATTTTGGTCATCGATTTCTTACACTAAAATCCTATCAGATGGGCGATCCTGGGACAAAATCTCATCAGTGATCTAATTTGGGTCAGTTTATGCGTCCTTGACGTGAAAAAGCAACAAGTGTAGCTGCAGCAGCAGCAGCTCCGCCTCGACTCGTCCAAAACAAAACCAACAAACAGTCGTGTACTTTGCGTTAACGTTATTTTTGCAAAGGCTCAACAACTTAAGGCTACGGCTAACGTGTTTAGTTTTCACGGTGGATTTGAAGGCTACAAACAGAACAGAAGCGAGAAAGCCACTCGTGTCTGCCTGGGCTTGGAGGGAATCGCGGTCATGCTAGCAAACTCCGGGAAAGATGTCTTTAGGTTCAGTGGTGCTTAGAGTTGAACGCTTACATCAACATGCTCAGAACAGAAAATTACCTCCCACCTCTGTGACGTGAGACAGAGACAGATGCGTCGGAGGGGGAAGAGTAGGTCAAAAGTTACAAACAAACTCAGCACTAGATTTCGCCAGGTGAAGGTCTAGCGCCGAAACATTGCCAGCTTAACATATTTTTTGCAAGTGTGCGGTAGTTTCTTTGCGACATCAACACGCCCAAACGCTTAAAGGGACAATGCAAACATTTAGGTATAATGTTTACCATGTTCAGGATGTTAGTTTAGTGTGTTTGCATGCTAACTGTTGCTAATTGGCATAAACACAAAGCTCAGACTTTTTTCAGACACACGTAACATGGAGAGAGAGAAGGAAAAAAAATGCTAATGTGTGACAGACACTGTTGTGAAAGCTTGTGTGTGTGTGTGAATACTAAATTCTTTCCCCCTGATTATTATGCAGCTGCTGACTTTTCCACCCCAGCTTTGATGTGAGTATCTCCAGAGGAGGAAAGAGAGCCCTTTGATGTGAGCGCTAGATTAGGATGCGAAAAAAAGAAGAAGAAGACACAGCGGCGGCGGTGAAGGCCACGTTGTTACCGCTCATTAACTGCGAGATTCGAGAGATCCTGAAGGGGCTGAACACGATGCTTTGTAGTTTTTTTCTTTCGCCTTTTTTAGCGTGAATAAAAAGCGCCTGCTGTCTCTCAGTTCGTCGTAAGGTCACTCATTAATGTGGGCAATTAGTTTCAGGACTGGGGGCCCGTGTGTGTCGTGTGTACTGTGGCCCTTTGCCTACAGATTATTACTATAGCACACAGCTGAATGCTCTGTCCTTAGTCTTGGGTTAATCAGCTCAGAAGCCTCGTAAACAGGAAGATTATTCCTCTGTAGTAAAAGGTAAATGGTCTGTACTTGTATGGCGCCTTTCTACATCATGTTCACCCATTGTTACTCTGATGGCAGAGGCAACAGCTCATCAGAACCTTAAGGTATAAGCCAGGTATATTAACGACCGCCCAGGTATATTAACAGCTGCTCAGGTATATTAACAGCTGCTCAGGTATACTAACAGCTGCACAGGTATACTAACAGCTGCACAGGCATACTAACAGCTGCTCAGGTATATTAACAGCTGCACAGGTATATTAACAGCTGCTCAGGTATACTAACAGCTGCACAGGTATACTAACAGCTGCACAGGCATACTAACAGCTGCACAGGTATATTAACAGCTGCACAGGTATATTAACAGCTGCTCAGGTATATTAACAGCTGCTCAGGTATACTAACAGCTGCACAGGTATACTAACAGCTGCACAGGCATACTAACAGCTGCTCAGGTATACTAACAGCTGCTCAGGTATACTAACAGCTGCTCAGGTATACTAACAGCTGCACAGGTATATTAACAGCTGCACAGGTATACTAACAGCTGCACAGGTATATTAACAGCTGCACAGGTATACTAACAGCTGCACAGGTATACTAACAGCTGCTCGGGTACATTAACAGCTGCTCAGGTACATTAACAGCTGCTCAGGTACATTAACAGCTGCTCAGGTATACTAACAGCTGCTCAGGTACATTAACAGCTGCACAGGTATACTAACAGCTGCTCAGGTATATTAACAGCCGCTCAGGTATACTAACAGCTGCACAGGTATACTAACAGCTGCACAGGTATACTAACAGCTGCACAGGTATACTAACAGCTGCACAGGTATACTAACAGCTGCACAGGTATACTAACAGCCGCTCAGGTATATTAACAGCTGCTCAGGTATATTAACAGCCGCTCAGGTATACTAACAGCTGCTCAGGTATATTAACAGCTGCACAGGTATACTAACAGCTGCTCAGGTATATTAACAGCTGCACAGGTATACTAACAGCTGCTCAGGTACATTAACAGCTGCACAGGTATACTAACAGCTGCTCAGGTATATTAACAGCCGCTCAGGTATACTAACAGCTGCTCAGGTACATTAACAGCTGCACAGGTATATTAACAGCCGCTCAGGTATACTAACAGCTGCTCAGGTATACTAACAGCTGCTCAGGTATATTAACAGCTGCTCAGGTATATTAACAGCCACCAAAGTATGTTACTGTATATTTGGGACTAATTTTAGTATTCTGCAAAGAAACAGAGAGATGATCAGAGAGATGATCTCTTAAGACACAGACACGGTGGATATTTTAGAAGCAGACAGACGCAACATGTTAAAAGCAAAAAATACCATTTTAAATTAAAATGTATATTAATTATAACTTCATGGTGAGCACATGACGGCACCGTTTATTTGTTCTTTTCAATAAAAATAAGTAAATAAACATGAAAGCAAGTCAGCAATACATCACCTGACCAGCTCGCTGCTGCTGCTAATGTTACAGCTGTGGACTCACTCACCTGAAACAACAGGTGCTTCACTGGCTGCTGCTGCTGCTGCACTTTCTGTGGAGGGCGGCTGACCTTTACTCGTGACAAAGTGTGATATCGCCATAGTCCATAAGTTCGCTAGCTTGCTAACAAGGAAGCTGGCTCACTGAGTTGGGTGACACGAGTGAATGAAACAGACTCACATAAAGACAACAAACCCCCCACGTTAGGGCGGACCCACCTCAGGCTTAATCTACTTCAGGGCTCAGACTTTGTTAAACCTGCTTTCTGAAACAGGACCCAAACCACTCCAGGGCCGACATGTGACGTTCACTGTCGCTGTTGTTGACGGTACGGGAGGTCGAATCAACCCAGAAACACATCAGCACATCATGTTTTCAGACTCAAACCCACTGACCGCTCTCACACACACACACCTGAAAATCATAATTTCCCTGGAAACAGCCAGCGGCTCTATTAAGGTATAATGAGAGCGCCTTTTCCCACCCACATGTAAGAAGGTCTCATGTTACCATGGCGCTGCCTGTCTGTTTGTCCTGATTGGCCGGGAGGATGAGAGCGACTAAGAGTTGAGATGATTAATAAAAAGGAAAAAAAACAACTCAGAGGAGGATTCACTCAGAGAGAAGCTCAAAGTACAAAGAGAGGCACAAAAGATGTCTCTGAATATACAGCCAGGCGCTAATGCTGCATTCAAAATACTTTTACCCTATTAATCTGCAACAGAAGACCGGAAATGTAATGGCATCTATTTTATAACAATAATCTATTTTTCAACAGTAATGCAAAATGAAAGCATGAATAAAGTTTTATACTTATGTTTGGACTACTTGCTTGTTAAGGTTAGAGAAAGATCTTTGTCCTGGTTAAATATTGAAGAAGTCAACGTTTACACAAAACAGTGTTTCCTGTTTATTTTTTAAATATTTAACCAAAACCACCATCTTTCCTCAACTTCGATTGAGTGTTTTTGTTGTCTAAAACTAACCACAAACTCGGGACAGATTTTTTTTGGTGTATATTTGATAAATTTTGTTATTTTTCATGATTCAAAATGAATCTCACTGTTGTATTTTATGCTCTTAGCAGAAAGCAGCAGGACGACATTCCTTCCTGTGTTGCTGCAGAAGTTAGCCAGGGAGCTAGCTAAGCTACTAGCTAGTGAGACTACAAGCTAACTGACACACAACTAAAAACCTAGAACATGTCTGAACTACGCAGCAACCCCCAAGTCTAAAACGTGAAGCCAAAGCTGAAGAGCCTTAAACCTGCATTCTCTTTGACAGCCAGCAGGGGGCGACTCCACCGGCTGCAGAAAGAAGTGTGATTGTATAGAAGTCTATGAGAAAATGTTTCTACTTCTCAGCTGATTTATTCCCTCAGTAAACACTTTCCTCATGAGTTTATGGTCTCAGCATTTCAAGACTTCTTCAACACAGCATGACGTTCATTTAGTAAATTATGGAACATAGAACAGAGAGCAGGGGAGGCTTTAGGGCGGGGCTCCCTTGTGATTGACAAGTCACTACCATGACGACCTGTCAATCAGGATATTGGTGACTCTTATCTGCTGCAAACAGGTTACAGGTTTATTGTTGATCATATAACGTTACAGTTTTATTTAGTATTTAGAGTCAGTAGGGTGTGTTGACTTATAGTAGTTTATAAGCTGTCATCATTGCACATTACATGGCTGTGCTCTATAAATGAAAAACAGGTTACAGTTACAGAATCACTTATAGCCATGCAGTTTTATAAGCAGCCTGGATTGAACACAGCAGGTGATACAACATTCATTGTAACCACAAGAGACTTCAGACTTGACTTGGACTCTAGTTCAGTGAACTGCAGACTTGACTTGGACTCTAGCTCAGAGACTTGAGACTTGACTTGGACTCTAGTTCAGTGAACTGAAACTTGACTTGGACTCTAGTTCAGTGAACTTGAGACTTGACTTGGACTCTAGCTCAGAGACTTGAGACTTGACTTGGACTCTAGTTCAGTGAACTGAGACTTGACTTGGACTCTAGTTCAGTGACTTGAGACTTGACTTGGACTCTAGCTCAGAGACTTGAGACTTGACTTGGACTCTAGTTCAGTGAACTGAGACTTGACTTGGACTCTAGCTCAGAGACTTGAGACTTGACTTGGACTCTAGCTCAGAGACTTGAGACTTGACTTGGACTCTAGTTCAGTGAACTGAGACTTGACTTGGACTCTAGCTCAGTGACTTGAGACTTGACTTGGACTCTAGCTCAGAGACTTGAGACTTGACTTGGACTCTAGCTCAGAGACTTGAGACTTGACTTGGACTCTAGCTCAGAGACTTGAGACTTGACTTGGACTCTAGTTCAGTGAACTGAGACTTGACTTGGACTCTAGCTCAGTGACTTGAGACTTGACTTGGACTCTAGCTCAGTGACTTGAGACTTGACTTTGACTCTAGCTCAGAGACTTGAGACTTGACTTGGATTCTAGCTCAGAGACTTGAGACTTGACTTGGACTCTAGCTCAGTGAACTGAGACTTGACTTGGACTCTAGTTCAGTGACTTGAGACTTGACTTGGACTCTAGCTCAGTGACTTGAGACTTGACTTGGACTCTAGCTCAGAGACTTGAGACTTGACTTGGACTCTAGCTCAGAGACTTGAGACTTGACTTGGACTCTAGTTCAGTGAACTGAGACTTGACTTGGACTCTAGTTCAGTGAACTGAGACTCTGACTTGGACTCCTAGCTCAGTGACTTGAGACTTGACTTGGACTCTAGCTCAAAGACTTGAGACTTGACTTTGACTCTAGCTCAGAGACTTGAGACTTGACTTGGACTCTAGCTCAGTGACTTGAGACTTGACTTGGACTCTAGCTCAGAGACTTGAGACTTGACTTGGACTCTAGCTCAGTGACTTGAGACTTGACTTGGACTCTAGCTCAGAGACTTGAGACTTGACTTGGACTCTAGTTCAGTGACTTGAGACTTGACTTGGACTCTTGCTCAGAGACTTGAGACTTGACTGGGACTCTAGCTCAGAGACTTGAGACTTGACTGGGACTCTAGCTCAGTGACCTGAGACTTGACTTGGACTCTAGCTCAGTGACTTGAGACTTGACTTGGACTCTAGCTCAGTGACTTGAGACTTGACTTGGACTCTAGCTCAGAGACTTGAGACTTGACTTGGACTCTAGCTCAGTGAACTGAGACTTGACTTGGACTCTAGTTCAGTGACCTGAGACTTGACTTGGACTCTAGCTCAGTGACTTGAGACTTGACTTTGACTCTAGCTCAGAGACTTGAGACTTGACTTGGACTCTAGCTCAGAGACTTGAGACTTGACTTGGACTCTAGCTCAGTGAACTGAGACTTGACTTGGACTCTAGTTCAGTGACTTGAGACTTGACTTGGACTCTAGCTCAGAGACTTGAGACTTGACTGGGACTCTAGCTCAGAGACTTGAGACTTGACTTGGACTCTAGCTCAGAGACTTGAGACTTGACTTGGACTCTAGTTCAGTGAACTGAGACTTGACTTGGACTCTAGTTCAGTGAACTGAGACTTGACTTGGACTCTAGTTCAGTGACTTGAGACTTGACTTGGACTCTAGCTCAAAGACTTGAGACTTGACTTGGACTCTAGCTCAGAGACTTGAGACTCTGGACTTGGACTCCTAGCTCAGTGACTTGAGACTTGACTTGGACTCTAGCTCAGAGACTTGAGACTCTGACTTGGACTCTAGTTCAGTGACTTGAGACTTGGACTTGGACTCTTGCTCAGAGACTTGAGACTTGACTTGGACTCTAGCTCAGAGACTTGAGACTTGACTGGGACTCTAGCTCAGTGACTTGAGACTTGACTTGGACTCTAGCTCAGAATGACTTGAGACTCTTGACTTGGACTCTCTAGCTCAGAGACTTGAGACTTGACTTGGACTCTAGCTCAGTGACTTGAGACTTGACTTGGACTCTAGCTCAGAGACTTGAGACTTGACTTGGACTCTAGCTCAGTGAGACTTGAGACTCTGAACTGGGACTCCTAGCTCAGTGACCTGAGACTTGACTTGGACTCTAGCTCAGTGACTTGAGACTTGACTTGGACTCTAGCTCAGTGACTTGAGACTTGACTTGGACTGTAGCTCAGAGACATGAGACTTGACTGGGACTCTAGCTCAAAGACTTATGATGATCTCTGTTATCTCATATCAGTTAATCAGAAGTCCCTCAGAAGACTAACTGACAGGGATTATTACTGTTACTTTGCAATATTTCAAACCGATTTGTCGATTGATCAAAAACTTTGTAAATAAATGTATAAAAGGTCATTTTTTTAAGCAAAATCATCAAACATTTCTTTCTTCCAGCTTCTCAGTTGTGAGAATCTCTATTTTTTTACTGCTGGTCGAACAACAGAACTTGAAGTTGTCATTTTGGGAACGTGTAAATTTACACATAGTCATTTCATTTTTTTGTCATGTCATTTTTGAAAATAAAGGTTATAGTTCAGCTTTAAAATATCCTGCCTCATTACAATTACTCGATACAATAATATATTTAAAATCTGTCACAAATGATCCTTTGGCACATTTTGCTGTATTAGTACACGTTACTATGAATATGATAGAAGAGGTATTTTATCATTTATCTGAGTTTAGATTTTCTCATGTAACTCCAGCACAAAAGCACAACACAAGGTTTTAAAGCTAACAGGAAGCTTTCAGGCTTTCATTTCACACTTTACACATTTACAATGACAATGAGCATCTGAGTCTTAAATAACAGAGCATATGTGAAGCTTTACAATCCTGATACTGAGGCGCCATCTGCAGGTTACAGGCTGCATTTCAACTGTACAACAGCAGAAGTGATGGATTCCACTACCATACTATTCTGAAGTAATATGTCAAATTCAGTATGCCAAAAATACCAGGATGTGCTGCTGCATATTTTGCTGTGTGCAAGCCAGCGCGCTTTACAGGCTATTCTGATGCACAACCCTCAGCGCAGCACGAGGCTGAGCAAGAGGGTGAAAGTACAAGGCACAGTGTTATGATTAGGTAATATGCATACTGCGTCTTGTAAAGGCAGCAGCACTATGTACAAAAAGTACTAAAAATGCTTTGACATCGCTGATGGTGGTGACATGAGGAAGTAAGAACTAGCCATAGGCAGATTAATCAGGCCAGTGTCTGGCATTTTGAGATCACCTGACTGAATCAAGCTGCAATACCTGCACCCCCGAGCCTGTCATTTCATCCTAAATGACGGCAGATCTAATCTAAAACCATTACTGACTAGTGTTACATATATTTTGTTATACTGTAGAGAATAATGCAGTTGGATGAACCCACTCTCCTTTAAACACCAGTCACGTTCTGAAATCTACATGCAGAACCCAATGTAATATATACAGTATTTATATTTATGTATATATAATCTGAAACTTCTACCTAAAACAACACATTACTGCTAAGATAACATGCCTACCTGGCACGTTACATGGCTAATGCAGCTTTGGTAACACTGATTGTTGTGAATCTAAAAATAAAAAAGTACATTTCTCAGGATAAAAAATAAAAATAAAGCTACAAAGCTGTTGTCATAAAGTAGTGAGAGGCAGACTAAGTTTTAGGAGGCTTTGGGGCTTTTATCATCTTTGGAGGATTTAATCAGACTTTCTTTGTTTCTTCTGCTGGACTCAGGTCCATTCTTGCAAAAAGAGATTTAGATCTCAATTAGACTACTTGAAATTAATAACATAACTATCCTTTTTTCAGGTCAGGGCAATAATCTGATAACAATAATTATCAAAATATAATTTTTCTCAATATAAATTTAACAAAGCTTCAATGAATATTTGATTTTATTTAGTGCCGGGCAACGATTAAATGTTTAATCACAATTAATCACATGATTTTCTGCAATTAATCGCGATTAATCACATAGTTATGCGTAAAATTGAATTCTAATGAATTAGTTAATTAAGTAGTGTATTGTTCACTTTTAATTAGAACGTACTGCTATATACACAAAAGTGCAATAACATGCAAACACTTTGAACAAATAAGGTGGTTTTAACCAGCAGTATGTTACAGCAATAAAATATTTCTTGTAAATCTCAACTTAAACATTAATGTAATCAAATCAAATATATCTTATTTTGTAGCGATGGGCCCCCACTGTGCTGAAAGTCTAGCTCCGCCCCCGATCAGGTCTATGGCTATGCTAATTTGTTCACGGTAAAGTACAACGATAGCTGGAATAAAGTAACAGACACATATTTTCTGAACTCCAAATCGCTGCAGAGTCGCCTGAGTACCTGCATTCTGTTGAAACATCCAGCAGGGGCGACTCTTCTGGTTGCAAAAATAGTCCGGCTCCATTAGAAATAATGGGAAAATGTTTCTCCTTCTCAGCTGAATAATTACCCCAGTAAACACTTTCCTGATGAGTTTATGGTCTCAGTCGCTAGTTTCAAGTCTTCTTCAACACAGCATGATGTTCATTTAGTAAATTATGGTCCCATTTATTTTAAAATAGACCACAAAGCAGAGAATGTTTCAGGGCGAGTTTATCTACGATTGACAAGTCATTACCACGGCGACCTGTCAATCAGGCTAGAGCCGACTCGTACCCTCGGCGCTGTGTAAATTTAACCAGCGCCGTTGAAAAAGCTTATCAGGAGTCGGCTGTTCACTTTCTCTGGTGAGAACATTTAGTTTTCAGACTGTTGTTCTCTGGACAAACTTATCAGCCTGTTAAAATGACAGTTAACCTGAGTTACAGCTGCTCCTAGCCAATCAAATTAGCTAGCTAACGATAGCTCCGCACACGGCCGTTAGCTCCGCCGTATTGTCACTTCCTGGTTGCAAAAACTCGACATGGCGGCACCCTATCGGCCAAACTTGAGGCTTCAAAACGGCGGTCCACAAACCTATTTCTTATACAGTCTATGTTCTCAGCGCACACAAGCCGTTGCCATGGTTACTATCCGTTGAGCACCTGCTGTTTACGGAGTGCTTGTCTCCCTGTCTGATCACCTGAGGAGCGCAGAGCGACCCCGCGGGACGAGCGATGGCGACGTGATTTTAAGAGCGTTCCTCAGACCGCCGTCTTCCCCAGTACTAATCAGTGTGCAGCTCTCCGCTTCGCTGTGGCGTTTGATCGCTTGTCCTGCTTTTGTTTATCTACTTCTCCCACACGCTTGCATCCAGCGTATGTTTGGCTGGGTGATTTGCAGGCTGATCAACATCCCTCCCCTCGTGTGACCCGAGGCTTGCGGACTAACAGGTGTGCCTCAGATGGAATATAAACTCAAATCCACAGAGAGCAGGAAAGACCTGCTAACATTACACTCTCTTATGTTTTTAAAAAAATACACCATCGTCCAAACTCTCCAAGCTCCATGTACGCAGCTTCATCATGTGAAGAAACACACAGCTAAACTATATCTGTCGCAACATATGGAAACAGCACGCTTTCGTCTTTTTAAGCCTGAAACAAGCTTCTGTGTCTCCGTATCGTCTTTAACACCAGAAAGTAAAATTCTCCGTGAATAACAGCAGGTGAAACTAAATAGAAAATCTAGATGAGAAACTGGGCTCAATCTTCATGCAGTGTTTTCTAGTTTTAAGGAGTAAAATTCAAAGCTCACAGCCTCCACTTGTCGACCAAGTAGTCTCGGTTGTCCCTCCTTTGCTGGCCATGTCTTCGCTTCCTTTCTGTTCACTCCTTCTTCTCTCCTCTTCTAAATTCCCACTGATGCAGACCTTTTTCCTTCAAACACCCTCTGTTCTCTTTGCCCTTTCAGTGAAATCTGATTGTCCGGCGTGACCCGCTCCGCGTCCCGTGTGGACCGTCAATCAGCACAGCTTTCCTGCCTCCCACTGGGCGCGGCAGACATCCCCTTCCTGAACACCACCAAGACACCAAACATCACAGAGGAAGGGGGAAAGAAGTGACCCGCCACACACTGCGGCGTTGGACAATAAAGACCAGAACTCATCAAGAGCAGCGTTTGTTTTCTAAATTAGAGTTTCCCGAATCCTCAGAGTATTTTTGCTAAATCTGATCTTATTAATCTTCACTCAAAGTCTACTAACGAGATCGTTCCGGTTTGCTCAGTTGCTGAACTTTCCGTTGTTTTAAGCACTTCAGTGCACATTTTGAGCTCAAACTCAGAGCCCGGACTGATTCAAGTCCGATCCCGATTTCGTATTTGAGATTTTTAAAATCCTATACTTTTCCCCTTATTTTAAGAAACACATGACATAAAAAAAAGATTATCCCTAAAATGGTGTTTGTTGAGAACTCACCAACATAACATAATATAATGCAGTATAAAAAGAAACGTATTTATTGTTATAAATAGAACAAAAGTGTTTAAATTATTACTACTAATGAACATTAAAGTAAATAGTGTATGTATTGTGGGGTGCAGCAAAAACAGAAACTAGGGCTGGACAATAAAACAATAACAATAATTATCGCGATATATTTTTTTCAATAACAACAAATGTTCAATAAATATTCAATAATTTGAATATTAGTTTGATTTGATTCACTTGAATCAGACACGAATTAGGACTGATTTTTTTACCAAGATGTTTATTTTGTTGAGGAAAAAGGACAGAAAAAAAGCTTTTACTTAATTTTACTCGTGCATATTTGTTGAAAAAGATTTGATCATAAATGTTTTGAATGTTGACTCTCAGATTTGTGAAGTGATCCGCTGCTTGGAATCAAATGTTTGTCATGTTCTGAACCATAAAGAAAAGTTTAAACCACAATTAAGCATCAGGTTTCTTCAACTTTCACTGAGGAGCAAAAATCAGCCTTTAAACTCAAAAGATATAACGATTCGATACTTATCGTGATAATTATCGATATCGAAAGAGATGAAACTTTTTATTGTGATAACATTTTTGGTCGTATCAGCCACCCTTAACAGAAACTATAAAAAATATCCATATAGTTCTACTGCTACTACTAAGAATAATACCATATATCTTATCTCATGTCATTGCTATAATAATAATAAACAGGGCTCTCCTACAAAGGCAAATAATTATATTTTGTCATGCAATAGTTATTACCTTACATTTAATCTGCCACAATGACAACTACAATTTCTACTTTCTATGATACAGTGACACAGAGGAAATGTTTCTATTTAAGCAATCTAATCCTAAATGTCTACAAGGAGGACCTGCATCTTTGAGATTTCACGCTAACGTTTCACGTTCAAAAGAAGAGGTAACATTAGTGAACTCTGTTAGGCAGGAAGCCGTGTTAGATTTTTGTACAGCTCACGTTTATTCAGGAATCCGCTCTAGTTTAATCGTTTCTGACACGCCAACTGTAACTAGAGAGAAACATATTTACGTCAGCTCACCTGTGTTTTGTACCTGAGACGTTTGCTGGACTCTTTGATTATTTATGTTTGACCTCCACTGTGATGAGCTGCGGTGGGGGTCGTAACATAAGCAAACACCGTTTCCACAGAGCAACATGATGCTTCATGTGGTGTTTGTGTCAACAGATGAACTAAGTCTAGTATTATCTCTCTGTTCTGTGTTTGGACTCCTCCACCTCCTGAGAGAAAAATATGTCTCTCCGATCTTGAACAAAACGATGTGCCTACTCGCTGAGGTGTTTCCTCGCCCGCAAAATCTCATAAACACACGTACAGAATAGTCTGTACTCTCGTGTTTCAGCCTTCTTTTCATGCAGAGCGAGGGCGAGAACAAGTAGGCCTACGTACTTTGTGGAGACGTTTTTACATTCAGTAAATTAAGTAGGCCACCCTACTTGCAGCACATCGCCTCCACTGAAATTATGTATCATAGCAACCACAGCTTCTGGAAAAAAACCACTGCGCCTCCTAAACGCACCCTAGCGCTCCCAGCTGGGCGTTTTCAGAACAGCAGGTGCCGTTTTCAGCCAGCAAAAAAGCATTTTTTTCTGACGCCAGCGTCTTTTTTTCAATTCATTCCAATGAAAGTGCCGCTTTTTTACGAGCTGGTAAAAATGCCAGCAGCGTGACGCCATCAGGTCGCCGAGAGTTAAAAAATGTTCAACTTTGGGGAAAACACTGCGCTCGTCACTTTTTGGACACTCAGCTGTCCAATCACGGTAGAGAAGGGGCGGGACAAATACCAGCCCGTAGCAACGGTTACTATTCTGGAACCGGGCTTCGTCCAACCTCAGCTCTTGGACCAAACGGTGGTTACGGGCCGAACCCACATCCGGCGAGTCAGTCCTCTCTCTCCACCTGCTTCAGCCTTCTCTTCATACAGAGCTTCATACTCTGTGTTGACATTTTTACATCCAGTAAAGTTCGGTAGAACTACTTGCAAACATCACTTCCTCGGATTTTATGTATCATAGCAACCAAAGCAGTCGGAAAAAACGCTGCGCCTCAAAAGCGCCCGCTCGCGCTCCCTGCTGGGCGTTTTCAGAAGAGCAGCTGGCGTTTTCAGCTGGTAAAAAACGCTTTGGCGGACACGGGCCCTAAGTGTGGACAGCCTTACCAGACTAAGATGAGTGCGGTTTCCCGTCAGGCTGGATGGAAGGCACCACAGCTCTATAAAGAGGCCCCCAGTGCTCAAATAAACAGGAACAAACACGTATTTCAAGGCGGGTTTCAATTTCCTGTTACAGCTAATGACACACTCACATAAACACACAGCAGCATTAAATATTACTCATGGACCCGACTGAGAGCGCTTTCCTCTCTCAGCCTGCCAGCCAGCAGTCAGTGGGGAAGAGAGGGCCATGAATTAGACATCAAACCAGTCAGTAAGTAGGCCCCGATAACCAGAAACAGCATCACACTCCCGCCTGACTGCTTCCTGCTGTTTGTCAACACTCGTCACATCCAGAGAGGAGAGCAGGTTATGTACATATGTGTTGTAAGCCATATCCAGCTGTGTGTGTGTGACAACCTGGTGTTTACTTTTGTTGTTTATTTTCATCATTGACTTCTCATTGTTTATTTTTGCCCTGTAGAGGTGAGGCCTAAAGCTGACAGCTATAAAAAAAATCAGTTAATTTCAGTGGAGTCAGCACGAGCGGCAGATTCTCTCTCGCGGGGGCAAAGTAAATCTGTGCAAATCTTTTGGGTCACATTCAACTTGAAACTGAACTTGAAACTTTTAAAGGAAAGGGAATAAAAACGAATCAATAAAAGTGATATGGTTTGCAGACAGTTATGAGACAGGAGTCCCTAATAATGTTTCCCGAACGGACTTTGAACACATCGTCCATTTAGCTGGTATGTTCACAGTTGACTAGCGCATGGGCGCCGTATAGGGTGGACAATGACAGACAGGGGCCCCAAAAAATATTTATAAACTAATATCAAATGATATTATTAATTAATTAATATTATATATTATATAAACCATCATCGTTGAGTATAAATATATTTCAAATATAATAATAAAATGAATGATCTTTTTGTTTTTGGCAAAAGTTAAAAATCCCCATTGACCAAAAAGTAAGTCTCCATATTGACATTGCTTGTACAAATCACCAGCAGTAACGATTGTGCTAGTAGTGATATTAAACTAAAAGAAGCCAGACACTTGCAAGCCTTTAATTAGAGTTATGTAAAGCTTTTGATGGGACTGTTAAGACCTGGAGATGTAGTGACAGCTCTGTGCAGAGGGGGTCCAATTTGATTTTTTTGTCATGGGGCCCGAAATTCCTGGTGGCCCCCCTGGGCTAGCGTGTTAGCACAAAGCTCGCCAGCTTGCCCTGCGAGTAGTCACTATGTCACTAAACTTCTAGAAAAACACATTTGGAAAGATCAGGACAAACGTGGCCCAGAACGAACAGCATCTCTCTCTCTCTCTGGATAAAAACAGCCTTCCCAGGTGACTGCATAAAGGGATTAGGTGGACGTGTGAAGTGTGGCGGCAGTTTTGAAATACAAGCCACCGGCAGGGATCACCGTGCGCTGTCCTCTATCCAAACTTGAAGCTGCAAGTTTAGCCATGTTTTATGTTGTTTTCCTGTTTATTTTGTAGGCCCGCTAACACAAAACTGAAACTACTATGAAAACAGTTCATTTATTTTAAACAGTATGAATATTACTTGTATAAAAAATATTATATCAAATAATATCAAAGTACATTTGATTAGATCCAGCTCCAACAGACGGCTTGCGCGCTTTTATTTTGAAGGCAGCAACGTAACGAAAACAACAACAGGCTTCAGGATGAGAGAAGTTAGCAGACAGAGAACGATTCATTCAATTACTCATATGTTGCAGTGGGAATCTAACACCGGTCTCCCGCACCAAAGGCATGTGTTTTATCCACTGCTCCATTACCACCACATGTTATGTTATATGGAAGCCCATTGTGCTAACACGCTACACGTGCCTTTACATAACGTACGTAACTAGAAACGTTGTATTTCCTGTGTCAGGTGCGGTGTGAGACGTTGTTCTATATTGCTTCACTCAACACAACGAACTAAAGTTAACTCATCCCACATACACCAACCTGCAGCCCCAAACACTCACTAGAGCACCAAATCTGGATTCATCCGCCGCTGAAAATAGTCCCAAACAAGTACACGATGTTTCTGCTGTTTGTTTGATAAAACAAGTTATGTTTTTTAACATTAAACTAAATGTTTGTGAGGTGTTTTTAGAGATTATACGTCTTCAGGAGGCACCTCAATGAAACAGACATCGCCTAGGCCACATGTGCATGACACCTGTGTGACCATTGTAAATGTTTACAAAACTGAAAGGTGTGAGGAGGTCAGAGGTTAAGTCGGATCCGTAGTGGGGCGTTTGAGGTACTGGTGTGCACTGAAATGATATACAGGTTGTCAAGCTGTAGTTGAAAAGGTGCTACATAAATATCATCTTTCATAACATTCACTATTAACTTAGTCTGTGAAATCGGTTATTTAATGTCTTCTCTGGTTCTGCAGAAGTCTGAGAAAATAACCACAGATGATTTCATAGTGGTGTCATCATATCTATCTATCTATCTATCTATCTATCTATCTATCTATCTATCTATCTATCTATCTCAGAGAGCCTGTGTAACAAACTGGAGGTGTGGAGTTTGAAACGTGTGGGTGTTTACCAGGCAAGGAGAATCTGATTGAAGATGCTATTGAGTTGCATTATGGGAAATGTAGGACCCAGTGCTCTGGGGAGCTTGACCAACACTAAAGACTATCGCAGCATCTGCTCTTTAATTTTTTACCATGGGCCTTTTTTATGACACGTTACAGTAAGAAAACAACAGGTGTAAATAATAAAATTAAAGATGGCTGTGGTAATATTATAATAATTCACCTCACTGTTTGTTTGACATACACACTTTGCCATGGCCTTGATTAACTGGCTGAATTGTGCAGGAATACTTAAGGACTATCATTCACATTTATTTGTTTAGAGACCGATAAAGGTCCTAATATATAATTAATGTGGCTAAAATGCAAGTAATAACAGTAAAGGGTAAAAAAGAGAATGCATTGGCCTACTCGTCCGGTCGAAACTCCCTGATAGAAACAAGGAGGAGAGCCTGAAAGCAGCATCCATCCTCAGCACTGACACGTTGGAAATATTAACACGGTCGTACTTACTGTCCGAGGCCATGGCTGCGGCTGTTTCCCTCAGACTGACGGCGGATCCGAGCGTGTGACTCGGCGGAGCAGAGGCAGCAGCGTCCCCGCCGCTCCTCATCCTCTCCAGACCCGCAACTCCGCAGCCACACAGCGGTGAACGACGACCCCTTCACGTACTGTCGGAAACAATCACACTCATTAGGTTTATTCTCACCTCGTTTATTAAATTTGGTCATTTAAACCTTCAAATTCTGTTTCCCAGTCGAATTAGCAATTTGTGCCCTAAATTATCAATATGATTTGCTCAAATTAGTGATCCAATTTAGGGAAGGAATAGGTGACCGTTTACCTTTAACCCACATATATCCTACTGTCTTTGAAGTAGTTGTGCATCAGTACTGCCAAAAAACAGTCAAAAATTAATATATTACATCTGACTTTACAGCTTGTTGACATCTATTTAATTAAATAAATATGTAAAACAAATATATAAGTTAAAAGCAAACAGTTAAAAACAAAATGAAACCGTAAAAACAATCGCGCTAAATACAGTTTAAGCTAGGCTAACTGTTAGCTGGTGCGATTGCAACGGCTAGCCTTGGCTAATGTAGCTAAATTGACTAACTTTCCTTTGTAGCTTTTTCCTAGTGTCAATATTTCAATTTTGATAAAGTAAAACCTTGTAAATACTTATGTGAGTAGTAATGTTAACAAAACCCACTCATGGATAATAAACAGCTAAACTAGTCGGCAACAGGTTAAAATGTGGCTAGTAAGCTAATTAGCATAGCTTAGCAAAGCTTTTCAGTAGAAATCAGATCTGGGATGGTTAAGCTTTTTTAAAAATCACATATTTAAATGCATGAAATTGTAAATTAGTTCATTATAAAGTCAAACAAAATAAAGGAACACATCTCAGTGTAACATCATGTCAATTAAACCTCAGAAAAAGCATGACAGTTAATAAATTACACTTAATTACTTAATTGAAATATGCAGTATTTGTCTGTACAAAGTTGTGTAATCATTTATTAAACACTACTATGACTTTAGTAGCATGTGATTTTTTATGTTATATATTAAGGATGGTTATTGACAAACGTTTTAACCATCGGTGTTCAGAATATTTCATTGTTTTGCAGATAAAGAAGCTTGCATATGTATTTCTTGCAACAAGAATGTAACTTAGGCAGTGCCCATATTTTTGTACAGATTAAACCTATACTATTTAATGTTGCTGTAAATTAACCAGCTGTATAACCTAGTGCATCCATTTTTATGCACTGAAAACTTGCAGATTGCTGTACATCCTTACATTTGCACTCTCCATTCTCTGACTTTGCCCACTCCGATACCTCTATACATTTTAATATATTCACATAATATCTGTATATTTTAACTTCACTCTACATATTGTAAGATTTAGCATAACTGCACTTGGGGCACTTTGGTAGAATTTTCCACAATAATATAACAAGTGTTCTCAATTTGCCAATTTACTCATGCATATTTGTTGAGAAAAGATCCTATCATAATTGTTTTGAATGTCTCCTACAACAGAATCAGCTGGACCAGAGGTTCTGTCGTCTAAGACAGTCACTAACGTCTGGCTC